>OX344764.1:3903961-5153961 GCA_947034895.1 Rhytidiadelphus loreus
GCATGAGGTGTCCACTATGGGTGATCTGACCGTTATGGGTTGTTTTACCTTATATCCGATAGATGACAAGGAATCTTTGTAGTAGAAAAGAAGTGCAACTGTTCATCCTTGGAATTTTGTTGTGAAAAGGGGAGGTCTTCTATAGTAGGTTGACTTCTAATGAGTGCTTTTGCTATTTCTAAAGGCCAATGATTTACATGGTGATGAAAAGAGATGATTTCCAAGGTCACCTCTTCGTCCTTTAACCCTTAACCCTTTAACCCTTTAACCCTTAAAGGACGAAGGGGTGACCTTGGACATCATCCCTTTCCATTACCATGTCATCCATCGGACACCAAATGTCCTCCTTGACGTTTAAGGGTTAATAAAATAGTCATAAAATAAGGTCATCTTTTAAAGATTCAAGAATTGCTTTGGATGAATGACAAGGTAATTGAATAAACCATTGGATTGAAGCACTTTGTTCATTGTTCACAATATGGGGTGCTTAGGGGTTAACCAATGAAGGACATGGCCCCCTGTAATCAAGGTAGTTACCAAAATTCTTTGATTATTGGACCAATAGGTGCATGCTTTTTTTTATAGTTAACAATGAAGTCATCGAAGTATCCAACGGACCTTTTAGGTATGTAGTATCCTTATAAGGTTAACTACAGGCAATTTACTAAGTAGATGTGTGACTTGTTGGGTAGTATTGCCTCAAATCAAATTCTTTGACAATCGATATTGTATCTAGGAGCCTTCATTTTTTAACCTAAGTGCTTCGACCAAAGATACTAAAATCACTTCCAAAATTTTATGATAAATAATTGAAATCCCTCCGACATATGTAGAGCATTGATTCATGTAGAGCATTCTTTTTTTTTCCATTGATGTATTATTTGATTTTTCTTGAAGCTTCCTCAATGAATATTAATTGAATGAAGTGCATTTTGCACAACATTCATCGTACATCTAATGGATTAATATTGGATGATGTTTACAAACATTTGAATATAATTTAAAGTAGTGTGCCTTGTATTCTGGCCAAAGTACTTTCCAAAGTACCAAGAATGTGATTAGAGGACACATAGTCCAAGAGATCTCGCCGTAACAAACAAACAAAACAAAACAAAACAACTTAAGGTATGGAAGTTATAATAGGTCAAAGTAGAATTGGTAGATTTTCTAAAATTAAATCTTGATCTAAATATTTACATGTTGAACACTTTGCAACAATCATCTACCTCATTATATTTTCTTAGGGCTCACTTTTAGGAATATACCATAATCAGTTTGGAATGATCCTATTTTTGGACCCTTGTGTGAGGGCTACATTAGCTATAACAACCAACTTACAAGCTACAACAACCAATTTACAAGTGATGAAGACATACACAATGTTTTCTTTAAAAATAAAGAACAAAAAGTTATGCTCCATGTTATGTTACAAATAGATTTGAAAAAACATTATTTGGGATTTTGCCCATTCGGAGGGCTATGAGTTCCCAACTATAGGGAATGTGTTGCGCTATGCTAGCGGCAGCAGTTTGACGTGGCCGAGCAACATCCACATCATTGGGAGAAAAAAAAAATTGGTTATACAGCACCTGACGTTCCTTCGCTACATTGGGAACAAATTCAAGAATGGCCCTGAAACGGCCCTCCAGTGCAGCTAAAACACATCTGGTATACATAACCTTTCCAAGGAATGTAAATAGATGTTGTTGTGTAGATACCAAGAACCGTCAATTTGAAATGGAATACAATGTATTCCTCGCAAACTTCAACATAGTTATTTTGAATAAATACCTAAAAGTCATGAATTGTTGTTTATAAACTTATTCTTTTTTTAATGTCTTTTGTGCCATAAACACCTACACAAGTGCAATTAACCAATTTTTTGCAAGGCCATAAGAAAGATTTATGTCAATTCAAACATTGATATCTTGTAATTAATGAAGTGAAAATCTTTGATATTTTTTCCACATCTTCTCAAACCCACGTACTACAAAGTCCTCTACACTAAATAGTGAAATTAGGTTGCCCCACACTAATTTCTCGACATTCTACACTATATAAATATGTATTGTTTCTTTACAAGAATTTACTACTTTTTTGAATTAAAAATTTATGCATGTGGGACTTATGAACCTCTATATGTACAAACAGAAAAAACAGTAGACATCTTTGTTAATTGGTTGGCTTGTAAAGTGATTTTCTTGAAGTAAGGCAACCTAATTGTTAAGGCAACCTAATTTCACTATTTAGTGTAGTTACATGTATCCAAAAATGTTTTTCTTTCTAAAGTTTGGTACTTGACAGTTTTGGAGTGCTTTTGGTGAAAACATAGTCAAAAACATTTAGGGGTTAAAGGAGTCCCTTAGAAACCATGATGTTTATAGTTGATGCAATTTTCACACATGGCACGTGGCAGTTCACCGTCAATAGAGCTACCTAATTGACGAATCCCAGAGCCTCCTCACCATTCCAAACTTGCCACGTCAGCAGCTTGTGATACGAATTGTATTTGGGAACCATTCCAGGTCGGCAAGGTTCACGAATATGGTCAGGAGGGAGGGCGGGTCGACACGTGTATTCTCTTTCCACTGAAGAATTAAATATCGTTCACTATTATTTTTGTTGGCACTGCCAGAAATATCAGTTCATTTAATTTTTTTCTTTGGGGGGCACAAAACAAAAATGGAAATGAGGAATATTATCAAGTTGTTTTGGCACCAAGGAATATCATTCCTGAATCCAGGTAACCCTAAATACCTGGAATCATTTCCATATTGAGAAACTACACAAGTACCAAGAATAGGGCAACATGAACTTTTTACAAAATTGGGCTTAAAGACAAAAAAAAAAAATAAGTTAAGAAATTTTGCCACCGCTCAGATAGCAACTCTACAACTGCTCCAATTGAAGAAGCCTTATTCCATGATTTTTTTTTTATCATTATCATTTGGGAGAATGAACTAGCAAACTGATTCTTCAATACTCATGTGATACTTGGGTGATACTTGGGTAAAATTTGAGTGTTGTTCTGAAGAAAATAGTAGTTATCTTGCTTTTCTGACCGAAAAAAATAAAAGTTTCCTTCACAAAAGATAGCCAACGTCTTTTGGTTATAACCAAATGGCAAAAAAATGTGCATAAGAAAAACATTGGCCCTAGTCATGGGGCACCTTGGGAAGAATTGTAGAAACTCACATAGATTTGTCCTAATAGAGAGTGCGCATACTAATTATTACCATAGTTTACCATATGCACATTGTTTATAGATTGAGAATATAATTAGCATAGGTTGAAATATTGTTATATTGGATTAATCAATTCTTTAAGAATACAAATTTGTAGTGATGCTAATTTTGTAGGTGACACTAAATTTCCACTCTCACTAATTGGGCAAATTAGAGTAATTAAGCTATCTCAATTTCAGAGTTATTGCTCCCTATAGTAATAATACTAATTTATACCAATTTTGAAACTATATAAACTTATGAGGTGCACTAATATGATAGTTCATGGTAATTTAGATAAAATTACTAATATAATGTGGTTTACACCATCTTATTATCTCAAATACTGTGATTTTCACCCAACCTTCATCCTACTTGAGCCATCCATTCCCATGTACTTTAATCCTTGAAGTTCCATTTATTTCATCTTCAGTTCCTTCATGTAACTTTCATGTAAAATTATTCTAAATTAATTTTCACACTAATCAAACCACAATCATTCTAATATTCATTCTATTATAAGTAGGGGAGATTTGTACTATTCACATTCTCACACTAATTGAATTTACTTGCTTAATTATTTTTAGAAACTACCTAACAATGCATTTCTGATTTTTTTTCATATTTTTCTTTTCTAAAATTAAATAACAAGTATATCAAACCAATCAAAAAATTTGCAAAAAATGCACAGAAACTTAAATAGCATCAGTGAATTAACTTTGATTGCAATGGTCAAAAACCGAAATACTCTACGTAGTAGCCCATAATTATCAAATGATTACACTTGAAGTTAGGTATTTTTAAAAATTTTACCAACTACTTTCCTTTAATTTCCACATTGAATTGTTTTTTCAAGTATTGAGTCCATTTTTTCTGTATCTTTTATTTTAAATTAACCCCTAAAGTCCCATTGACCCTACAAGGGACAAAATGGATTTCAGGCATGCTCCTATGATCTAAATTTTTACTAAATTTTTTTGAAACTTTCTCATAAGATAGATAAACTTATGAGCTTTCCAAGAATATAATTTTTATTCCGATCGATGCTCAGGAGTAAAAGTTATGCCACAATGACTTCAAAATGGGGGAGACCATGTAGCAAAAAAAATTCACAAAAAATTGAAATAAAAATTTGATATTTTTTTTCTTGTAGATTATATTTTATTTTAAATGGGAAGATTTGATTCATTCCATTTGGATTAGTGATGTGAAAGTTATGGAGTTTCTTGTTTTTTGGGCAATCATAGCAACTTCTTGAAAGAATTTTGTTTCTTTCACTTTGAATGCTAATATCTTTCAATCTACACGGTCAAACATCACAAATTTTTTATCACGTGATCTAAGACAAGTTTAGAACAAGATCCTATGGTTAGATTCTAAAAAATAAAAAATAAAAAAATTTATTTCATAGGTGAACATAGCAAAAGTGGTAGTTTTGAGTGGTTTTGGCAGAAAAATGGCCTTGGGACTTTAGGGGTTGATAGAAAATTTATAGATTTTTTTTTCACCGTTTTTTCCCCCAATGTTTTCAAATTGCAAACATTGTTTTTCCCCAATTCCACCTGGTAACAATGAACTAACCAGCGATTCTCCCCGACTGGTTCTAAGGTACACTATAATTTTCAAGAGGGAGTCTCATATGTGTGTGCCTACTCACCCAAAAGACCCCTACTGTAGAGTCTATTTGTGGTTGAGGAAAGTTGTTTGCCTTTGTGGGTGTGCAAATAGTCTGGGCAGCAAGGCCACTTTCCTTTAGTTTCCTCACAGGAACACACAATTCCTGCCTCTCAACAAGCTAACAAATTAAATGATTTAAAAGCCATCACCAATCTTGTCAAGCAGGTGATGTGTCATAATCCACCCCCCAAAGAAGTTGATTGACAAGCTGCTATGAAAAAAGAGTGGGTGGGTTTTGACAAGCTATGGAAATCAGACCAGTTTCAAAAAGGAATTATTCATTTGTTCTTGATGATGACAAAATTAAGGTAATTACACCTAAAATTATTCATAAAATGTAATCATAATAATTACGAATCTTACCTTGACAAGGAAAAGAATGGGTTGAAGAATGGGGTTATATCCACCAAGTAACTACGTCTCAAAAATATTGTCAATACTTGGTTGACAATTAACTATTATAGTTATAGGTGATTTTATAGATGAACAAATGCTTATGGATGATTCTATCTACTTTTTTCATACCTAGTGAAATTGTTTAGTTATTGGTGTAATGCAATTTCAACAAAAAACTGGGAGAAAAACTAACTTCTTTTTTATTACAGAAGAAAAATTATTAAGGTACTGGCACCTCTACACCGGCTACACCCTAAGGTCATTTTTTTGGGTCAGAAACCACTCAAAACTACCATTCTCAATGCAAACAACAAAATTTTCAAACATTTGTTTCTTTTGCATATTTAACCCCTAAAGGACCATTGTCCCTTCAAAGGACAAAGAGGATTTCAAGCAGATACCTATGGGCTGAATTTTTGTCATGATTTTTTGAAACTTTTTTTGAAAATAAAAAAATTGATTATTTTTCATGGGAATATAATTTCTTTTCCAATTGGTGCCGAAGAACAAAAGTTATGTCCAAATAAGCTCAAAACAAGGGAGAGGGGGCAACAAAAGAAAATTCAAAATTTGATTTTTTTTGAATTTTTGAATTTTTTCTCTAGTAGATTATATTTTTGTCTACATAGAAATATTTGATTCATTCCATTTGGATTTGTTATGAGAAAGTTATGGACAATCTTGTTTTCAGACAATTAAAGCATTTTTTTGAAAAAATAACTTGTAGGATTCATTTTTGAATGCAATTTTTACAAAAAAAAAGTTCCACTTGGTATAGTTTGTTTTGTAGAACAATCTCACTATCGGAATTAGTGCATTTTAATTACATTTTAGAAATATTAATAATTTAGATTTTCCTATGATGAAGAATTGAATTGAGAGTTTGAGAATAAATTAAAAAAATCTTGCCAAATATTGAGATCATAGGTACTTGCCTGAACCATCAAGAATCCCTTGAGGGAACTCTTCGGACTTTAGGGGTTAAACTGCCTAGTACCTAAAATGAATTCCTCCTTTTTTTTGTTTAATAGCAACTCAATTTGCATGCAAAAATCATCAATCTTCTATTTAGATCATGAGTAGATTATCAAAGTGGCTATTGAAGGGGGAAGGGGAGGGAGGGCACTATTCAAGCATCACTTTGTTGCTTGAAGGGTCCAAACACCTAGAGGCTAGGCCAATTTGTTGTGTAATTAGCCTCCCTTATAATCTTATTCTAATGAGTGGTTGAAGATGGCCTTAAGCCTAAAATGAGATGAAATTTTATGCAATTTACCTCAAGGAAATTGGTTCGCCTTCTAGATATGCCACATTTTAAAACTACTTCTAGACTTTCTAAGGGTCTAGAATTAATAGCAAAAAAAAAAATGGTCATTAGGAGATAATGCAAAATCAATACAAAACATCCAAAGATCTATACAAACATCCAGAGACCAAAGATCTATACAAACATCCAGAGATCTACTTAGATGTTTTGATCAGAATTCACTCAATAGTCTAGAAGTAGTTAAATGTGGCATAAGTGTAAAGCAACCCTTAACCCCTAAGTGCCTAAGCCTTTTCAAGTGTGTTTTTTCCATGAAAAAAGAGCATGGGCCTTATAGTTATCCCCATTGACGCAAATTTTTTTTTCCAAAATCTAACCATATGGATGTTTAAAGAGCTTGCTTATTAGTAAGCACACCAATTTTGAGTGCAAAATTGCATAAGAGTTGTGAGATTATAACAAGAGAAATGTACGTTTTCTATTTTTAATATGTTGTCCCTCCCTACAATGTTTCAGAAAATTGCACATAAAAGTTTTTTGGGATTCGAGGTGACATGAACAACTACAAATTGTGTTAGCACACTAAAATACCCTTTCAAAAAACTTAATGTCACTTGAAAAGCTATTAAACTCATTACACAATCCACCTTGCAATTGTTGAGATGCAATTTTCTTTTGTAAGTATAAATTACAAATAAATCCAAATCAACACTTTCTTGTTTAAATTTTCAATGGTGAAAATCATGAAAACACTTTAACCCTTCCCATTGGGACCATTTTCAAAGCAAATGGATAAGTACAAGTTTTTAGATCTCAAATCAAGTGAAATTGCTCAAAGTTGGAAAATGAAGTAAAATTAGCAAGCTTTACTCTTCCACTAATGCACATATATGGCTTTGGAGACCTCTCAACAATTATATATATACCTTTCACAATGAAAAATATACCTTTCACAGTGAAAAATGAAAGTTTTTCAATAGTTAACCCTAAAAACTGCCCGAATTTTTTTTTAAACAAGTCAAACAAATTTAACTGCCCACTGCAAAATGAGCCTGAAATTTCAGATCAACCATATTTGGTCGCCCAGGCATTTAGGGGTTAATATATAATCCATGTACTCTAAGAACTTTGAGTGTAGCGCCTTTCAGTATTACGCATCCTTCTCTACAATTTGCTAACCTAGTTGAACAAAATTTTCAAGATTGGAAACGTTTCCATCCGGCGTCTAAACCTAACTTAGTGGCACCTTAAAACAGTAGAAGACTTGTCCAGTTGGCCCGGTTAGCAAGAGGCGGGGCGCACATCTGCTTCGCCCTCAGTACGTTCCCAGCCCGCTTTAGCAATGGCCTCCCAACATTCTGGCCTTGATTCTACAAGTGCTCCGACGCCCAAATTTACACTGACAGTTGCAAGGAATGATACAACTTGCACCAACTGCATAATTTGTATTTTGGTTTTGCTTTTTGAAACATGCATATGGACAAGTTAGAGGAACAAGCAGCGCAGTTTACAAATTGTTGGACCATGTCTAGCTAGCTCCTCAGTTTCGTAACTGTTTGTCCCTCTTCAGTGGGATTCCCAGGTCAAATTCTCTTCTCAACTTTCTTTTAATATGCACGGCCACTTTTTCAACAAAAAAAGAAAATTACAGGTAGCTCTTCTCAACAAAAAAGAAGAAGAGAGATGCGTTGGCTCGCATTTACAGTAATGCTAACTTCTCAGACTTTCTCGTATTGTAAGCTTAGTTTAATTCTGCTTCCACCCCTTCAGGCCATAGCGAACAAATCATACATAAAAGCACATGCAATAGATCTCACAATTACCTCTTATCGTTGTCTACTGCCAAGGAAGGAAGGAAGGAAGATTGTGCAGGGCAGAAATTTGACAGGTCTGCAGCGTACAATTGGTGTTGCATTGATCCAAAATTTGTTGTCTGGATAAAACACTCATTAATTAAGGTAAGTGTAACCCAAAATCGCCACTGGAATTAAATGAATGCATCTGTGCATTTCAGGTGGCGATAACGTCAATTTCGTTAAATTGGCGGTTTACCAAGACTCTCACTGGCACCATTCAGAACAGAACACCTGCTCTAAAATGTAAATCCATACTTTTCCTGGATTTTAGACCGTTATGTACATATATGTCACAATTTTTGGAACCGAAATCGTGCCACTTTAAAGAAATTGACATTCGATTCTGGATTCTGGGTGCTCATACATGAGTTTGTCCTTGACGTCTCACGCCACTCCAACTTATCAATCACAGGCTGTAAATATTCAGGTTTCAATTTTTACAACCTTATTTGTGTCACTATGTATCAGCACTGTACATTTCAAACTCTCGAATCAGTAATGTACTCTGTTGCACAACTAGGGTCTTCTACCTAACGTCCAACTGTGCAAGACGACTCCGATGGACCAGGAGTCCAGGAGGAATCGACGAATCGTTTATAAGAAGTACATCAACTAGACAAAATTTACAGTATATGTGCACCGTAACGACTTAACCCCAACCACCGGCCAGCCTCACTGATGGGACTTCGGGGCTTGCAGAAATTCCGTGACTGGCGTGCATGAATCTCCCCGTTCTGATCAGTTCACCAAAGCAACGAAGCCTTAATTCACTCGATTGATAGCTAGCTAGAAAGGCCTGCACAAATCGATCGATGTAGGTATCGATCGATAGGATCGATCCAAAGCCTGATCTAGAGACTAATCGATCGATCTCGTCCTCGATAAGTTGTGATCGACCATGGCGTCGTTCGTGTTGGAGGATTTCGTGGGGAAGGGCGTGCTGGGCGACCAGATGGACAGCTTGACTGCCGACGGTTGGACCGACGTGCCCACTCTCAAGATGATGAGCAAGGACGACATGGACACGCTTCAGCTCAGCCAGCTCCAGCGGGTACGTACAATATCGACCGATCAAGCTATTTAGTCCTGGCCGTAACGTACTTCACCATGCACAAAATTCAATTTCTTCAAAGGCTGGCTGCATTAAATTCGATCCGCTGGCTTGTTGCAAGATCGCGCGACAGTGGTTTTGGCAGTCTAAAAAATTTCTGTTTCAGTGATCGTTACAGTTTTTTTTTGGTTTGAATCTCAGCATTATTAGTTCACGTATTCTAGGAGTACTTTTTGTGTTATCCCCATGGCAAGTCGGGATCCAACTTGGACATTAGTAGAGTTTACGAGGCTTTGAAATTGTTATCTACGGAGTACTTGGGTGGTCACATTCTTTAAAATGACGTGCACGAGCGAAGAGGTTTGAAAGGTTTGATTTAGTGGGATTACTGGAAGTGAGCTAGCTACTGGAAGCTGCCATTTTAACGAATTTGATTGAGGTTTTGGCAGGGCTCGTGGTCTGGAATCGTTAACTACTTTTTTCAGTGATCAATAGTGTCGGGAGCAGTATCCTATTTTTTGCGTTAATTTGAAACCCCGGTTTGAATCTCGGCATTCATTGAAGGTTTATTCTAGAACGGCTTAAACTTGGAACTTCGAGCTAGCGAGGCTTCGAGATTGTATATACAACGTACTGTAGGTGGCTGATAGTTCCTGGATTTGGTGGAAACTTGGGATCAGAGCTCCACCAGAAGAAGTCGGTCGCCAATAGTTTTGATTCATTGGTTTTGAAGCACCCTAGATTTTGCTGCACGTTCAATTAATCAAGCAGTTGAGACAGAAATTGGTTTCCTTTGCCAAGTCTCTCTGCCTTCAATTTCCACCATCGTCATATTCGTTACAATGGTGACATTTCGAGAGACCAGCACTGTTCCCTAGAGATGCCTTTCTGGAGCATCAGTTCTACGCGTACCCGTCTTAGTTTTTAAGAGCTTTGTGCCTCAATTCTGGCGCTTTGAAAGCACACTACTGGAGTGTAATGACTATGTACGACCATTGCTCCTTCAATCTTCTATACACTTAGGCCCAGAGCTATGCCGGATTGAGGATATGTCCAGAGACGGTGTCCATGAAAAAATGGAGCTCATCAACTGACGACTCTCGATCTGTAAATGTCGGCGACTCGGTGCACGTGCAATTGATAAAACAGGTGCAATTTGATCGGAAGAGTCAAACCTTGTGTGAGTGCATCCTGGGGATATATATTGAATGCTCCAGATTAAGTAACTTGTTTCTTACAAATCAATCTACTTAATTGTGTGCAGGACGCATTAGAGCTCCGAACCTACCTCCACGACAGACTCCTAATGGTCTACGCAGACACGCTCGAAGCCTCCGGGAAGAACCTCTCGGAACTTCTGTCCACATCCCCGACGGAGCTCACCACGGAGTACAAGATGCGGAGAGGTCACGTCGCCCGGTTCCTGGACAGAGGAAGCGCTTGCGGAGTTCAGATGCCCAGCAACCTCGTTCTTCCGGCACGCACAGTCACCGCCGCCCACCGTAAGAAGATCGGAGTATCGGCTCCGTTTGATTCCAATACTCCAGCGTCAGATCGTTCTGACCGTTTCGAGAGAGCTTCGAGCACGCCGAACAACAACAATGTGGCGATGTCGCCACGGAGTCCGAGCATGAATTTCATGGCACGGATGAGTAGCGATGGCGCTGGACGACCCTCCTCCTTTTTTGACCCCGGTAAGGAATGTTTTGATTTCCTGGAATCTGAATGTGTATCAAAGTTGAGTGATGATTACATTGTCATTGTTGTGTTTTGTTTTAGAGTACCTGATGTGAAAATGAATCGTCGCATTCCTAGGACATCAATTACAACGTTGACAGAGGCAGAGATCGGTCGATAATGTGCGAGTAATCAAACGACTAATTTGATCTGCATATATATCGTTGGGTTAGAATGTAGAATCGCCTAATCGATACCCTTCCGAAGTATACACCCCTAGCTGTATCCTGTTCAAGATGTCTTTGTTACGGATATCTTGCATCGGTCCAGGTATGCGGTTCCCAATTTATTCGACATCCGGACTAAAAATGGGACCAATTTCCTTTTGTGTCCACATTCCATTCCTAGCGTATCAATGTGTAACCTATTCCATCATCACTGGACAATAACTATGACATTCTTCATGCATTCCATAGATGCACATATATATTGTCTCCGATCCTCCTGTGATTGCGAACACGCCAAATTAAAGATCGACTAACGTGATCGATTCACCCTATCGATCAACACTAACACACCATTGGTGTGCAAATCATGAACATTGTAGAGCCCAAGGCGCCGTTGTTGCTGAGACCCACGAGTCTATTTCAATCGCCATCCCCGGACCCTTCAACTCTAAGCAAGGGCATGCTCTCTGCACCGGCAGTGGAGCCGCGTTGCTGTGGACTTATACGCCCTGGAGGAATGAAGTCGGCCGAGGTGACGCCTCTGTCCATTCTGGAGAAGATCATGGTGCAGAAGCTGGCCCCTGCGCACAGCCAAGGCGTGCACCTCTTTCGCGGCAAGGCGGCCATGGCACTGCCGCCTCCGTTCAAGGCGCCCGACTTGTGGGCGGAGCAGCCCACCTTGCTTCTGTGCCTTCGTCGCCCCGGGTATGTACGCTGGTTTTGATTTTGCAACTCCTGTAACAACTTACTGATTCCTGTGCTTTATTATGGTCGAACATAACGTCAATTTGGCAGTATTCCAACGACTTTGACACTATCACGCTAGGACGCACAGGCCGGAAACATAAATCTGTACTTGTCCTAGTTTTGTGAGTTTGTGTCACAATTTTTGATGCCGAAATCGTGCCAATTTAGCGAAATTGACAATCTCGCCATACGTTTGTTCAAGTTCACAAACTCAAAAAATAATCTGCATTGTGAATGTGTTGGTTGAATTTTCAGGTGTGTGATGTGTCGCGCCGAAGCACATCACTTGTACACCAGAAAGCCTATATTTGATGCAATGGGCATCCAGATGGTGGTCTGCCTCAACGAACACATTGACGCCGAGGTATTATTTCAATCTTTAACGTACATTGGCAATTTCCGTGCTTTTGGCTAAGTTTTTCAGCATTGGTACGAAACGAAAATCCATGATCGAGAGACGGTTGACTGTATCTCATTTTCTCTGCTACCTTCTTATTAAACTACCATGATGCCAAGGGTCACACTGGCCATAACAGTCGATCGGCTTAGGGTGGATGAAGCAGAAAATCGAATTTTTGTAGACTGATTGTGGACGAAATTTCATATGGTGTTCGACTAAACATAACTTCTTCTGTATTTAAAGAACGCAATTTGGAAAACACCATTATATGCTCAGACTAAACATCTTTCAGATTTGAAATCGGGAATGGCACCTGTAGAAATTCGACACTGCAAATCTTAAACAAAGCAATGAAATTAATTCTCAGCTGCTAATCTCCCAAAGACCATGTATTAATCAAGTTAATATGATCAACACGACACTACTTTCTTGAGGGATAGTGATGCATCCGGAATCGTGCCAATTTCATGAAATTGACCATTGAAGAGAACACTATAATACTAATTGAATCCAAGGTCCTGTAGGTGAGGTCGTTCTGGCCGCGGTATTGGGGCGGCATGGTGGTGGTGGACAAGCAAAGGGACTTCTTCAAGGCCTTGGGGCAGGGCAAGCTGCCCAAAGAAGGCCTCATCTCAGGCTTCCTATTGAACGCCACAGCGCGAGCCAACTACAAGCGCGCCTTGGCCGCAGGCGTGGAGGGCAACTACTCCGGGGAGGGCACCATCAAGGGCGGCCTGTACATCCTCCGGCCCGGCCGCGGAGGCGTGGCGTATCAGTTCGTGGAGCGCAACTTCGGCGATTGGGCGCCGTTGGATGAAGTGCTCCAAGTTTGCAGCGACATCATGCAGGTACTCTTCTCACTGAAGTTGCCCTTGAACATTGAATTTTGAACTTGGGGCTCCTGCTATAAAACCAAAGATTCACCAACATTAGAGACATAATGAGAGTGACTGGCGCACGTCCGAAAGATTTTCCTGTAGTGCACCAAGTGCAAGCTTGTAATTGATCATTCCAAATTGTGGCACTTGAAGTGTTGAGCATGCATACTTGTTGTAATAAGAATGGCTAAGCTGATTTCAATGCACCAAAGAATGTACTACTTGAACTACATATAATTATTCAAGTTTCAAGGGTTCAAAGTTTTAGTAATAGATGATCTAAATCTGACATGCCAATTTTGATGTTGAAGTCATGCCCAACCTTAAAATCGGTATATACGGCTGTAATCATCTTAGACACTACTATGAAAGGAACGGTAAATAACCCTATTTTCCATTCAAAGGCCAGTGGGCAGCGACACTAACTAATAGCCAACTCATGCGTACAGTTAACCCAACTTGCAAATTGAAGGCCAGCCGATAATGGAAGACATGTTGATAGTAGAGGTCAGTCAGTAAGAGACAGGAGTCGGTTTTAGTGTCCCTTTACAATCGTGTTAAAATGACAAAAATTTCAAGAGATTGGCGCTTTTTAACTTCTTGTTTGTACTACGGTCTTGAATGCCACTATTAGGTGCTTGTAAAAAGCCATTTTAACCATTGTGACTTTCACCTTCACGGAGGTTTTTGTTGGTTCTTGGCCAACTGGGACTAATTCGGGCATTTTGGATGACTGGTGCAGAGACGATGATGTGATTTGGGATACTTCAATACAGTCGATACTTAGAATTATTCATTGGCAGGGATGCTAAGCTAATGGAGGATGATTGCCCTTTTAAAGACAACAGTTATTAGCTGTAGAATCTGTACATTAGGAAGTCCTTTGACGGAAGGTGGATAGTATTTAGCATGGCTAGAAACTCCCCACAGTATTAAGCTCACAGTATAATCCAAGAGGCAAATTTATATTGGCATGTTCATGTGCTAAAAGTTCAACAAACAGATCAAGAACATAGCTGCTTTTCAGCATGATTTAGTGATGAGATTGACACTGCCAAACTGACCAGGCAAGTAGAGGATGGTTGCCGTCAGTTTTGACTAAGGATTCAAACATGAAGAAAAAATGGCAATCGGTATAATATTCATAGCAAGGCATCAGAACATATTTGGCAATAAGAAGTGGCGAGTTCAAGTTATATTCCACTACCTCACTTCAGTTGGAACGTTCGTGGTATGGCTGCGAGCAAAACCAACTTCGTGAAATTGGTGGAAATTCCGAGACTTCGGCACTTTTCATAGTGCAAGGACTGAAACATAAATCTTTACCCGTGCTTGTTTTTTAAGAGTTTTGTTCAGATGAATGTCGCAATTTTTGGCGCACAGAATCGCGCAAATTTAACAAAAGTGACGATCAGCATGAAACAACTGGTGTTGCACATAATCACAAACTGCAGAGTTCATAATAAGTCTGCAAGTAAAAATCTGGTGTATTTGCACAGAAAAAAAAAACATGATTCCCCAACACTCTAAAAGTTTCACCTCCAGACAGAAAGTGGAGTTTGCATGTCCATGACTCTATGAGTGAGGCCCAAGCATTAGGCTCACCCGGAACCAAATCTGAAAAATCAGCACCAGGAAGACACCATTATCAACACCCCAAATGCAGCTGCAACACTAATCCACTAATTCCTGTCTGTCGGACAACATTAACCTCAACTAAGCTGCGTTTAAGAACTCTCTTGATACTCGACTTCCAGCAGATAAGTAATGGTAAACATAGGCGAATGAATCGTCTCCAATACTGTAGTCACATCCTGAAAAATAGGTTGGTTGCAAATAGTGAAATAGACATAATCAATGCTAGCTCGTGGCCAAACTCAATCACCTGAAAAAGTATGTACACGATCAACAGCATTGGCATGATGAATTGACAATATGTTCAGTTACACGATGGTACTTCCTCTACAAACAAAAAAAGGTAGTTACACGGGCCACGTACCCTGTCAACCACTGAGTTGCAGCTTCCACAGGCTTGTCATAAGTGTCACAACTTTGCAACCCTAAACCAGGAGCTTTAAAACACTATTTGGAATGACGAACTAGATGATAAATAACCTTCTCAAGCCTCCCACACCACTCGGAGTTAAATATCAGTCATCCTATTTAGAGAAATCTTGAATCTGTCCTTGCTAGTGGGATCAAAATGCTGACATTCAGAGCAGACTTCTTCTCACTAGCCAATGCACAGAAGGACTACGGGTAAAGTCCTGCTTTCGACTGGCCGACTGACTTTCTTCTTCTTAACAACATTAGTGTTGGGACCAAAGTTCTTATCATTGGAGTGAGACCAAAATTATTATTCTTCCTAGCATCATTGGTATTAAACCAAAGTTCTTCCTTCTCCTTGTCATCCGTGTTGGACCGGAATTCTTCTTCTTAGCATCATTGGAAAGTTCTTCTTTCCTTATTACTGGTGTTAGTAAAAACGATATTCTTCGTCTTCTTCCTAAGTAGCATCATTGGTGTTGCACCAAAGTTCGCCGTCTCCTTGTCATTGGTAATGCACCGAAATTCTTCTTCTTCTACTTAGCATCATTGGTGTTGCACCGAAGTTCTCCTTTCCATCATTTTGGTGTTGGACTGAAGTTGTTCTTCTTAGCATCTTCTTCTTCGCATCATTGCTATTGAACCGACATTCTTCTTTCTTCTTCTCAGCATCATTATTGGTATTGGACTGACATTCTTCTTCTTCTTAGCATCTTCTTCTTAGCATCATTGGAATTGAACCGACATTCATCTTCTTCTTAGCATCTTAGGTGTTGGACCGAAATTCTTCTTCTTCTTCTCAGCATCCATGGCGTTTGGACCGAAGTTGTTCTTCTTCTCCTCAGCATCCAATTGCCGTTGCACCGAAGTTGCTCTTCTTCTTTAGCATCTTCTTCGTCATCATCTCAGTAGCACTCCGGTGCCAGTCTGGGCGTCGCAACACACGGCAACGGCCCCTTCCTCGGCAACGTCAACCCAAACACCTCCTCCATATCCAGCCCCTCCGGCAACCCCTCGGGCAACCCCCACTCAAACCCCTGCAACAGACTCCCCACCACGAACTGCACCACCGTCAACCCCATATTCACCGCGGGACACACCCTCCTCCCACTCCCAAACACTAGCAACTCAAAGTGCTGCCCCTTCACATCCACCGCGCTCATCTTCTCTCCCAACCACCGCTCCGGATGAAACTTCTCCGGATCCTCCCACAGAGTAGGGTCCCTCCCAATCGCCCACACGTTCACGATCACGCGCGTCTTCGCAGGGAAGTCGTAGCCGAAGGCGTGGGAGGGGTGGGAAGATTCCCGGGGCAGGAGGAGAGGGGCCGCCGGGTGGAGGCGGAAAGTCTCCTTGACGAGGGCGTGCAGGAAAGGGAGGTGGGGGAGGTCGGACTCCAGGAGGGGGCGGGAGCGGCCGACGACGGAGTCGAGCTCGGAGTGGAGGTGGGGGAGGAGGTGAGGGTGTTGGAGAAGCTCGGCCATCGCCCATTCGCAGGTGAGGATCAGGGACTCGGTGGCGGCCACGAAGACGTCCTGGATTTGAAGAAACAAGCAACAGCAGGAATGAGACCTGGTGATTCGCAAGAGACATCGAATTGAAGTGATACATCTTGGAATTCGGATGCAACAATATCACAACTTTGACACATTGTGTCCTAAACCCTCAAATAAAAGAAGAAATGAAACTGCTTCCCCTTAGAATCGATTTTTAACTAAAGAGTATGAAGCATGCCTCACTATATCAACAAGCACATAACGATGAGAAGGCATCCCCATTTTGAGCTCCCCATTCGCTGGTCAAAAAGCTCAAAGGCAGAGAGGCTAATCTAAACCCTAAACTCGAAATCTGTTCTCGACATGTAGGTTACGAATTGGGCCTCCCCGCATCCTAGAACATGGAGATGGAAAGGCTTCTCCATCCTCTGAGGTGAACGGAGCTCAAGACGGGGAGACTGAGGCTCATGTGAAATAAATAAACTTTATCAGATTCTGTTTTTACCAGGAGCTTAGAAGTTGAGCCTTCCCGTATCAAGGACATGATGATGGAGTCTAGGATCGAATCCCCATCTTCAGCAGCTAGATGGAGACACAACGGGGAGGCTTCTCATCTTCGACTGATTAAAAAATTTCATGCCCCCATCTTCAATTGGGTCTCATGATTTCCCCATCTTCAGTTCGGATTTCAGTTTAGGGTTCCGTTATAGGGTTAGTTCCGTTTCACTTGCAATAAAGTATCAAAAACGATTTCCAACAATGAACACCAGCCAACCCAACATGCCATTCTCACCAGAATCAGCGCCTTCACATTCTCTTCCGACATCTGAAACCCGGCGTCCTTCATTTCCATCTGATCCAGCAGCACATCCACATAATCCCGTTCATCCTTAGGTTTATCACTCCCCTCCCTCCTCCTCTCCCGATGCTGTTCCACAATCTCTGAGACAAACGCATCCATCCTCACTTTATGCTTCCTCATCTCCGCTTCGAATCCCCCGAGGTCCAACGGCTTCAACGCCGGAATGAAGTCTCCGGGCACGAACAGTCCCGCCAGTCGGAAGTGCGTCTTCACCATGTCAGGGAAATCCTTCTCGACGGTCTGGTGGGGGGAAGGACTGGAATCGGAATCGGCCGAAGTAGGATTGCCTGCGTAGCGTTTGTTGAGCACCATGCGGGAGACGACGTTGGAAATCATGGAGGATAACTGGGACTTGAGATCCACGGAGCGGAGGGAGTAGATGGAGTGAAGCATGCAGGCCACTTCGGAGGTGCGGATGGGACGGGAGGATTCCAGGCTGGAGGGGCTCGTAAGTTCCATGTTGAAGATCTTTTTGAGGTGGCGCCAGTTGGGGTTGCTCGCTTGGAAGGCTACGTCTGGAGAGGTTCACAATCAAAAAAAATTGAAGGTAAGGAGTGGAAGAAGAAGAAGAAGAAGGAGAGCTCCGTGAAACGCTACATCTGTCGAGGTTCACAAGCAGAATGGTAAGGTGAGGATATCCCACTTTGAGCACTGCGAAGATTATGCCGGTAAATTGAGTCACCAGATACCAATTTGATATTGTTCAAGTTGTTGGACCATATCAGTCTAGCACTCTATTGCAACTATGGATACTTCCCCGACGTCTCTACATTGTTTACGATACGGAAAGACTCAGATTTCATGGTTACACCAAACCATTAGACAGACAAGAACCAATAACAAAACGAGTTCGTTGGTTGCTTCGAATGCTACATCTGTCGAGGTTCACAGGCAAAACTCGTGAGGAAAGGAGAAGAAGTTGTAAGACCAAAAGGTTACACAACTAGTAAGCACTTCCTATGCAGCGGTATGGATTTGAGACAACTCAAAAGGAAATAGTTTTAAGCTGTTAGATCATATCAGTCTAGCCATCTATCGCAACCCTGGATACTTCCCCGAAGTCTCAAACATTAATTGTCTACGTAAAAGACTCCGATGATAGAGATTTACAACAAACCATTAGACAGACATGATCCAACAACAAGACTCATAATCATCATTCTGTTGAATGGAATCGAGAATGGTCAGATTGACATCGAAACCAAGCCTTACTCCACCCACTAAATCAATATATATCATGGAAAGTGACCCCAAACCCCCTACATATTCATGTTCATATTCATGTGTAAGAAAGACACCTCAATAGTACCTGAGCGCACGAATGGCAAATCTCTACCCTCACTATGGAACACATTTGTAGACATTCCTAAACTCCAACACTTAGCAATAGAAATTGATGAAACTGACGCAACCCACCTTGTCGGCCATACATGAGATGGTGTCCTTGCGACATGTATGGTCTTGACCCGAAGTTCGCATCCTGCGTCTTGAGAAACTCCTTGGCCGCCTCCGGAGAAGTGCAGACGATGCACGGCTTGGCCCCAAGGCGGATGAACATGAGCGGGCCGTATTTCTGCGCCATCTTCGCAAGGGACCTGTGCGGACTTGCTCCCAGCAAGTGCATATGGCCGAGGAACGGCAAGCCTGGAGGCCCAGGTGGCAGGTTCACACGCCTGGACAGAAGTTTCGTGACCAACAGAATCACTAGCACCGCCATCGCCAGGGAGTACACCTGCAAATCCAAAGGGATGGGATCCAGTCGTCATGAGCCTCTGTCATGGAGATCAAAGCACTTCTAGGTGAAGCGAATTTCGTATGCTAGTTACGGTTCAGATGCTTTGCTCTAATCATATGAAATCGTAGGTTCTTAGATCTTTGGATACACGAAGAAAATAAAGACGTAAGGGATCCCGGCCTTGGCCATGAGCTTCTGTCATGCATGTAGATCGGTATCTCAGCACTTCTGGGTGTAGCTAGCTAATTTTACATGCTAATTATGGTTGAGATGCTTTGTTGTATTCACATGGAATCGTAGTTTCTTAAATCCGACACACACTAAGAAAGACGTTGTAGGAGGAGGCTGCACTTGCAAAACAGAAAACGGAAAGAAATATGTTGCGTTACTTTGTTATCTTGCCACCAATGGCGATAGCCGAAGCTCCCAGTGAACCCTTAGCTTCTCTTATGTAGATCTAGGTGTACCTAATTTTATGTGCTAGTTCTGCTTCAATTGCTTTTGCTATTACCTTATGGAATCGTAGTTTCTTAGGTCGTCGATACACGAAGAACGACGTTATAGGAATAGGCTGCTCTCAGAAAACTGGAAACTGAAAGAAATATTTTGCCTTACTTTGCTATCTTGCCATCCATAGTGCTTGCCAAAGCTCCCAATGAACCCGAAAGAGGCCATGGACTTCGATCGATGCTTTGGGGAGACACTTATGATTCGTCTTGTTTGCTTTTTAGTCTAGTTTATTAGATATCCAAGAAACATTTCTCAAAGATCTATGAGTCGTGGTATTCAGGAGAGT
Source organism: Rhytidiadelphus loreus (assembly GCA_947034895.1). Taxonomy (NCBI): domain Eukaryota; kingdom Viridiplantae; phylum Streptophyta; class Bryopsida; order Hypnales; family Hylocomiaceae; genus Rhytidiadelphus; species Rhytidiadelphus loreus. The sequence goes on from OX344764.1 coordinate 3,924,297, forward strand.
ATTCTGTTAGTGGATCATCTTGAATGGAAACAGTGATACGGTAATTGATCACCAAGAGCAGAAGGGTAGAGTATCGAGCATCGAGCAACACAACTGAAGAGCTTCGATTCGGGAAAACGTAAACATCGGGTTTCCCAACTCAAATTCCAATTTAGCACGTTAGGATGAGTGATATTATAATGAGATCCTCAAGGTGTTTTCGAAGAATCTCTTCACAATAGGAGCCGGTGGATTACGTTTCAGTTTCAGTGAAAATTGACACGCAGGTCCACGACGGTACTAGTTTTTAGAGTCGCGATACCCGCGCTGGAACGAATATAGTCATACTAGACGACGTGTAGACACACCCAACGGGCACTAAATTAATTCACAAAGCAACGGAGTATATAACGGCAAAATTTCAGTGAAAATCGACACCGTAGATCTATGCCGGGACTAGTTTCCAGAGCGCTTGAAGTAATGTAAGTTGCAATTGTACCTGCGCTGAAACGAATATAAGCATACTGGTCACACTCACTGGCTACTGAATTCGCAAAGAGAGGTAGAACGCAAGCCAGGAGGGTTTAGTCTTCCAGACCGGGCGAGAATTCGAAAATCCAGAGGGAGGGAGTTGTGAGCAAACCTTAAACCATCCGCCATCGTCATATTTCAGCGTCGCTACTTTGAACGCGCCCCATAAATCTTCGACCGTCTTCACCGACGGCACCGAGAATGTCATGCCGGTCGTCGTCTCGCCGCGTATCAATCTCGCTAGATGCAAACTTTACCAGCAAATGTCGCAGAAAGCAAAAACCTTTCCCACCCTCTCACCAAAAACTCGAGGGACTTTCTGCAGAACCGTCACCGATCGACTGAGATCGAAACGTAGGTTCCGAAGTCAGAAAATTAACCGAAAGTCACCAAAACAGTACGTGGAGACGACGTCCAAGCTTCCCCTAGATCAACAATCCAGCACAATGTGAATTCACAACCAGACACTAGCTTATAAAGACACTCCGTTGATCAACTGTCTAGCCGCTCCCTCCCTGCAATCATATGGTCCAAGGCGGCACAAAAAACGACAATTTCGTTACAATGGCGACATTCCATTACTTCGGCGCAAATCACTCAGGATGCGCAGCCTGAAACCCAAAATCTAAACTTGTCCTAGCTTGTCCACAGATTTTGGCAGTGCGAATATCCCCAATGTTAACGAAATTGTCGTTCGAATCAGTATGACACCCTACCAGACAACCCAACAGTAATTAACCAAACACAGTACGTACCTCCAAGCTTCACCAAGCTCAATAATCGAGCACTGTTGAATTCTCCAACAACTTACAAGACTCTTACTAGCTAGCCGCTCCCCTCCGAGCAATCATAAGGACGGCGGCATTAAATATGAATAACACGCTGCCAGCCATCAGCACTACAACTCCACAACGTACAAGATTCGAATCTGAAGCTCAAGAAACGATGATGAAATCCGCAACTACCGGTACTGTAGTACCGGCCATCTATAGTGGATCAGTTCCATCCGCACAGGGAAAGGACTGGAATGCCACAGCATGACGCACTGGCCTTGAAAGCTGACTAGACCCACACATTGGAAGAATCCGGTAGGGCTGGATTCCAGAGTCTTTCTTAAAGAGGCATCATGTCGCAAGCTTGTTCAAATGACCAATCAATGGTGAGCGACATGACGCCTGTTTCCTCCCTCCTTCCCTCCCTTCTTCAAAGTCACTATTCCAAAAAAAAATTATCAAACTTTCCAATGCAAAAAAACTACAAGTTCAAGTATGTTTAATTCAAAACTCAAAATGTAGATGAATACTCTGTTTTGTTTTTTAACCCCCAGACCATGTTGCAGTTGGGCTTTTGTACTCTTCTCTTGCAGTAAAGGTATTCCTTTATTTGTGCCAAAAAAAAATGTAGATGAATATTAGATAGATACACAATGCATCTTGTCAATCTGACAATTGCAAGAGAATGATATTGAAAAGTTGGTTTTCCCTGAAGATTCAGGAGAAATGATCAGAAAAACCCCGGCAGTTGCATGGTTCAAAGTTAGCCGGTGGAATTGGGTTAAGAAATCCGGTTGAAATTTGGAAAACATCAGCAAAAATCCATTGAAAAAATCCATAAAATTTCTATTTAGAGTAAAAAATAGAGAAAATAACTGGATTCAATTCTTGAAAACCCGGTTAATATGAGTATTGAAGGAAATTAGCCGATAAAACTCAAAAAGTTTCTCAAACACTGTCCAGAGGAGCCGCTTGGAGTTGGGCCTACCTATCATTTTAAGGGCTCATATATGGCAATTAAGATTTTAATTAGAACCTGCCTAATCCATTAGCCAGTGAGAGTGTGAAATTGGCCTTAGAAGAACCTCTTAAATTCTAGAGATTCTGGAGATTCTGAAAGAATCTGGGGTGTAACACTAGAGTTGCACTAAGATATAACCACCCATAACCGACTGAATAAGCAATTCTGGATATGATCTGGAGTAGTGCAGGTGGAAGCAAATATTTTCAAAGTGAGGATTTATTATAAATGATTGATAGGGGAGTGGAGGCTTTATATTGGAGTAGAGTACTTGGTATTTTTGTTTTCTGATTTTCAGGTGGGTGAAAATGAATTTACAGTAGAAGCACCCATTCCAGATCAAGGAGCCATGACCAACATGTAGGGTGCACTAACTTATTTTAGGCCAAGCAGGGCGCTCAAGCTTGCAATGTGTTTGTTTCTCCTTGGAATGTGTTTTTCTTTTCAAGGTTCAAACGTATAAGGTCATGACACATGTCCCAAAATGTGCAAGAATTAGTGAGCAAGATAGTAGGAAGTAATGAGTAGAAAAGCAGTTTTGGCTATGATCAGAATTTAAAGACTCTATACATTGGCTATGGGTTTAGAGCACTTTTGCCTCCCAAAATTCATAGTTATTTTAATATTAGCAATAAAATTACAAAAAATTCACAATCCCAATATTTCTTATCTCTCTACATGAGAAAAATTTCCACTGCCTCACACTGCTCCTCATCTATTCTAAAATTGCTTAAGTCATCAAGTATGGGTGGTCCTACTTTAGGGCCATTTTGTACAAGAGAAAGGGTTGGCTATGGCCGATTCTACTTTATTAGCAACTATGGGGCAAGCCCTACGACCATCTACAAAGCATAATCTGCCATGGCCAACCCTTTCTCAAGCATTAAAATCAACTAAAGGTACATTTGTAGTCACCTATGGACGTCTATGTCTACACTTGGATCCTTGGATCTTCGTCATATTTGAAGAATATTGACAGAGTATGCAAAATCAGCCCTTGACACAAAATCAGCATTTAAGGAAGATTTTGCCAATAAAAAGGTCTTGCGAAAACGCCAAATGTGCCTTCTCTCTAATTTTAACGTTGGTTGTGGCCTTGGAGGAATGTGAGCCATGGTGGGATCATTGAGGTGTCATTGGCCTTGGTCTCAATGCACCTCCTTAGAGAAGTGAGTTTTGGGCATAACATTGTTTACATTACCAAATGAATGAGGCAGGGGTTCCTTTTGCATCCTTGAAAAGAAATCATTGTTAACTAGTCTAATCGATTGATCTATTCTCCTTGGAGGAAAGATAATGCCTCCTTAGATGTTTGGAAGGGAATTCGGTTATAATATGAACAAACTGTTGGTTGGCTAGATTGTGTCAATGCAATTAGATAGGTTCATGATTCATCACTGATTTGGCGGTCAGGCACACAAAGTCAACAGAGCGCTACAGCTAGGCAAGTGGATACAATGTACTACATGGGGAGTCCAAATGACATCAAAGCACAGAGGTGCTAAAGTAAGAGGTCCGTAAATAATTTTGGCTCCAAATGTGTCCCCTATGTAGGAATGAGTGACATTTTTTTTGAAAAAACTATCTATTTTTGTCATTGATAAGGTAGGTAGTCTTAAAGGAATGATTTATAGACTTCTTTTCTTAAATACTTGTTTGTGGGGCCTAGATGGACAGGTTGGCAAAAATTTGACAACCTCCTCGAAAATGTCCAGGACAACCTCCTCCAAAATATCCAGGACAACCACCCCTAATTTGGGGGTATCAAAAGGACAACTTATCCTAATTTTTTTATTTAAAAAATGCCAACTTTCAAATTTTTTGGTTGTCATAATTTCATAGAAAATCATTAAAATTTTAGAAAAAAACTATATTTTTTTAAGCTATGTTATATACAACCAAAAAGAAGTCAAGGAAACCCAATCCAACTAACATCACCCCTCGAAAGGAACATTCAAACCTTCTTAACCCTTGAAAGACGGACTAGTGATTGTAGAAATCATCCATTTTGATACCATGCGAATGGTTGGTTTAAAAAAATCCCAAAGTACTCATTGAAAGTCAAACTATCATAGAAGACCTCTCTTCTTAGTACAAAATTTTGAGAATGAATAGTTGCACTCATGTCTTGCATGGAGAGATTCTTTGTCATTCATCAACCAAAAAATGGTTGCAGTATCGTTTAAGGATTATTCGAGTAGTAATTATTTGTTTCTCTACTGGCAAAGAGTGTTTAGCACCCAACTCTTAGTGTGGAGGGGTGTCTCTAAGTTGCTTAACACACCAATAAAAAAAATGTCCATGGTTTTTCAACTCATGATTTTGTACAATGGTACAAATCTTGACCCTTGAATGACAAACCTTTGCTTACAATGGTAGCCCAAGTCAAAATAAAAAATCTCCTTGAAGCGAGGAATGGGTCTTGTTGCTTGCCCAAAACTTATTCACTCAAGGCAACAGTGCTAGTATGTGAACCTAGAAATGTGAGCCTAGAAATGTGAGCCTACGAGTATTGAGCCTAGGCACATAGGTACTCTATAACTATTAGAGATGTCTATAGCATACATACCTATAATATAAACATTATATAACCATAGAAGGTGCTTATAACATAGGAACTTACAACAGAGACACCTATAATATAAACATCATATAACTATGGAAGGTGCCTATAATATAGAAGCCTAGGCTCCTATGCTCATAGGCTCAAGATCCTAGGCTCACATAATAGCAATTGTGTCACTCAAGGCATGCAAATGTGAATAATGAATAGTATTTTAATTTTACAACCTAAACTAATGCAATGTTTGGCAAGTCATATTCCTTGTAGAAGTGGGTTGAGTAGGTTGAAACATTCCCCCAAAATGAAAAACTCACTTTTTGTCAACAATTCTTCTAAAACTAAGCCTAGAGGGCTTGGCTTGTCATTTAAGGATTCAAAGTTCTAAGAGATGATCCTCAAATACACTAGATCTTGGAGAAATAATCACATTGCAAATTGATTTAAGAAGAATGTAGGATAAATTTTGAGATGCCGTAAATTGAGTATGGTTATACATACTTAGTAGATGGAATTCAGCCATCGGGGAAGGCTGTGAGTTCCCCAATCGAAACCAGTCTGAAACCTGCTGATACCCACCGTTCCCCGCCCGTGCTGATTTGGCCAAGCGACTGCCAGGTCAGAGTTTTTGAAATAAATTAAATTAAATTTGTTTTTCATTTTAAGGACTTAAAATTTTATTTATTTATATTTTTGAAAAAAAAAAAATTTGCCGTCGCATTCGATGGGGTTCCCGGGGAACGGAGCCAAAACGGCCCTCCAGCCCCCCGAAATCCCATCTAATGATGTCCTTTAACCTCATTATATTTATTTCATGACAACAATTTTAGATTTGAATGTATAAAAAGAGGATTGAAAGACTTCAAATCATTCTCAAATTTCTACCCCCTTCCTTATCAAGTGTTAAAGTCTTTCAATCCATATGTGATATTGTTGTGTTTTTGTATTCTATGTGATCTTGATAGCACTTCTAGTTTAAGATTGTATGGTTACAATTCCCAAAAAATTAACAAAATTGATCAAAGCCAAGTCTTTTTGTTTGCCTTAGAACAAACTACAAGACTCTCATAAAAGGCCTTAAGAATTTAGGGGTCAAAGCAAGTGCATCTAATAGTAACCCATTTCTAAAACTGACCCTCAGAGATCATGTTGGCTTGAAATGTACAAATTTCATTTACAAGAGCTCAGAGTTGATTTTAAATACATTCTTTTAGCACTTTGAAAATTCATTGTTTATTCATAAGGCAACCAAAACATGCATAATAGAGTACAAATCTAGAACATTCTTTTAACTTCCTAGTTCGAACATGACCAAACAAAAGATTGGCTGTCATTTAATTTTGGAATGCCATGCCAGTCACCATGAAAATCATCCTTTTGGGTACCATTTGTGCAAATCATTCACTTATAAAAACTCAAGTGCACTCATTGGAGGTGAAATTGCAGTGCAAGACTAACCTCCCCTTTTCACATAGAATTCCAAGGATAAACATTTGCACTCATGTCTTACATAAAAAAAAGAGGATTCCCTTTCATCCATCAGACACTTCAAGACCACCGCCTCGTTAGAGTTTAATAACGGAAAATATTACTTATTATTCTGATAGCAATTAGGTCGGTGGAAACACCTTACTTCGGAAGCCCGGTGAGAACCAAAAGTGGCCCAATCCCATGGATGATTTCATTGTTCATTGTAGAAATAAAGAATGCACCTAGTGGTCAAGTAATAGGACCTTTTTTTTTTTTTTTGTGAAGTCGGATCTTGTTCTTCATGGGAATTGCATGATCATAACTGAAAACTAGTTCTGAAAATAGAAACGCAGAAGCTTCTCCCCCAAATACCAAGTGAGTAAGTGAGCCCCATGATCCACACACTTTTTAACTTATGCATGAACTCAGAAGAAAAAGCCGACCTGACCCCGAGATCCAGGTGGCTCCTTTTTAGAATGTGTGCACATTATTTTATTTTTTTATCATGCATTCATGTGCACCATGTTTCACCTTGATTTGGGCAAGTTTCTCGACTGGATTGCTTGGGAATTAAGCGTGGGACACAGCCAATGAAGTGTAGCCAGCACTGGCAGCAGCCTTTACACTTTGCAGGTGAGTGTTTGTGGCTGTGATAAGTTTATACTTGAAATATTTTGAGGGTATGACACGCCATGAAAAGATGGACTCAAAGCTACAGTAACATAGACACTACTGTAGACTACTAAACCCAGTGATGTCACAGGAAGACTTAATTAAGAATAAGGTAGGAGGCTCAGAAATGGTGCACCTAAGGGCTGGTCTGCCTTTTTCGTGTATTTCTTTGGACGGGAATATTTTTAGCTCATTTTTAAGACAAAGAGAAATTGATGAGGAATCTAACGTAAGCGGTTTCATATTTTTTCAGAGATTTTTGAATTACTTATGAATTTTCAAACGAGTTGGGTCATAGGTCCCTATTTGTGACCCTAGATCTTTCATGAATGGTTCACTTGCGATTCTAAATAAAAATGGAGAAAACACAGAGAATGATTGGCTCTTCCAATTAATAATGTTTTCTTCCTTGGTTCATTCAATGAATGTACTGGTCAATTTCAGAACTTTAGATGCACCATTTCACAACCATTTATAGGAGCCATTCTTAATGCCCGCACTGTTTCACAGCCTCCTACCTTAGTTCAAAAAGAAACACAGCACCAAACTCCATCGCACCCCTGTTTGTTTGGTTGCCAACATCAGTTTGTCTGTCAGAAATTTGACCTCTCTGGCTTCATCCCTCCAAAAATTGGCCTCTGCAGTGAAGCCAGCACAGGGACACATGTCCAAAAAAAACCTGGTTCTGTCAAGGAGTTTTTTGGTCCTGTTTTTTTTCTCAAACTCTGACTACTCTTGGTCCCTTTGTTGCACACTTTACGATGAACTCTACTGTAGTGAGATTGATCTTGGACATAAGTTAAGTGAGGGTCATGTGTTTGGCCTGTTCCACAGCGAAAGGGGATCCGATCTGTAACACCATGAAATCAGCTACAGGAAATAATAATAATAATATAATTATTATGAAGCTTTCAGTCATATCTGTAACCCCATCGTGTGGTGCCATTGTGTGAAGAAGCTGATTTTGGAATGAATGGGGGCTCTTGTAAGTCGTTGTACATAATAATAATAATCATCAGAATGTTGGCCTGTCGGAAGATCATTTGCTAAAGAAAAGAATCTGTTGGGGGTAGTTCAGGTAGTCACGCCTTGGGTGTGGGAGTGTGGGAGTGCCATAATTGATTGTTTACCAATGAGGCAGGGGTCCCTTTTGCATCCTTGAAAAGGAGACTCCTACAGTGAACAAAATTGTTTTATATACAGCTCCTCAACCAACTTCAATCACATCTGCACCCATTGTGTGAAGAAGGATGATATATTTAGCAATTGGGGTCTCTTTAAGTTGTTGCATGTACTAATCTGAACATTGGCCAGTTGGAAGATTGAACATTTGCAAAAGAAAATAATATGTTGGGGGTAGTTTAGGTCGTCACGCCTTAGTCATGGGTATGGGAGTGTTGAAGAACATACCATCGTTTGCTAGTGAGACAGGGGGTCCCTTTTGCATCTTTGAAAATGGGACTCGTACGGTGAACAAGATTGTCTTATACGGCTCCTCAGTCAACCCTAGTCACATTTGCACCCATCCTGTGAGGAAGGATGATCCATTTACGGGTCTCTTTTGGTCGTAATTAGAACTTTGGCCGAAAGATCATTCGTGAAAGAAGATTGTATTGGAGGTAGTTCAAGACGTCACGCTTCAGTCGTGGATGTGTGAATATCAGGGAGTGCATAACATTGTTTACCTATGAGATAGGGTCTCTACTTTTGCAACCTTTAAAAAGGAGACTCCTACAGTGAACAAGATTATCTTATACGACGGCTCCTCAACCAACCCCAATCCTGAAATTCACTAATCACATGTTCCTTCCCAGTACGTGACAAAGCATAATTATACCTTTGTAGCATGAGGAGGATCATTACTTGGTTATACAATGTTATGTGAGTAATGAGTTGCTACAAATATGTGCCATGAGTATTAACTCCATTCACAGTATTTATGAAAATGATCATTTTGAAACCTAGCTAGTAATCCCACACTCAACATATAGTAAGTATTATAGTAAGTTCACATACAATTTTTGTTATATTAAGATGTAGTAGAGTGGAATTCAATTCAACTACACAATACATGTTGTAATTGGGTTGAGGACCATAATGTGATATCCTGCTTTATTGCCAACAGTGGTGATTTTTGACAGGGCCTCTGCCGGTTTGGGGGATGGGCAATATAATTTGAAGTTGTCCTGGGACGTGCAGTACAGAAATTTGCAAGTTTTTTGGACGTTCAAAAATGAGAAGGACGACTAGTCAAAAAAATGAAAATCATTGACATTATGTAGGAAGTATTACAACTAAAACTTCTAAATCTTTTGGATGTTCAAAATTGAGGAAGGACCAGTTGTAAAAAAACAAGAACTTGAAATCATTGACATTATGTAGAAAGTGGTACAAAATGTCACTGAAGAGGACGGATCCTACGATCTCTCATGTTCCTCCACACAATCATGACAGCATTCCAATCAATGTCTTGTATTGGAATATTAGCACAAGAAATGCGCATTAATGCATCTAATGTCTCCAATTGCAATTTAGAACGCAAGTGGTTTTTGATCAAATTTTGCTTGGAAAATCCCCTCTCACACACTGCTGTGCTAGATGGTATTACCATCACTTTTCTCCAAAGCATGTACAATCCTGGCCAATTTGTAGACCATTCAGGAGTTGTACATGCAAAATTCCATGCTTCCCATAAAGATTTATTGGGTACCATCTCCTTCAAAGTCTCTACCATCTCCAAACATTCGCCCCGACATTGATCTCGCTCTGCATTAGAAATTCCGAACTTCTCACAAAGCCTCTCTAACCATGCCTCTGTACGTATAGTTCTCTCCTCCTCATCGGTTGGATAGAAAATAGGGCTGAAGAGCTTGCAAGCATTGAAGACATGAAGGTCTGGGAACCTTTCATTTAAAGAGTCCACAACTCTTTGCACATACTCAACACCGATAGCTTGACATTCTTCAAGAGTACCTGGGCGATCAAAAATGCTCCCTTCATGAAGGGTATAAGACTTCTTTGTTTCATCTGCAAGAATATAAACCATCTCACGAGAATTGCTTGAAGCCTCAAGAAATGGCCATAAGAATTTGGAACCTCTTCCAAATGCAAGTCCCCTTGGAGAAAGAAACCTCCGGGTCAATATTGTAATGCAAACATTCAAATGTCCTCCAATTTGTGTAATGTCCACCTTATCATATTGAAACATCTTGTTCAGCTTATTCAACTCCATCAAGACATCTACTAGTAAATGAAGAAGGAATTGGAATTGAAAAGAGGTCATTTTATGATACCAATTAGGCTCTTCAATTCGAAATGTCTCCAACAATGCAGGCATGCAATCCAATATACGTTGCATGACTAGTCCACGAGATAACCACCTCACACCATGAATTTGGAGTACAACCAAAGGATCTGATGCAAATTCCTCCATCAATGCATCAAGCTCCTTCTTCCGAATGCTTGATCGACCTACCCAAGTATAGATTTTGTTGGCAAAATCATCAAACACTAAGAACTCCAATGATGCTTTTGCTGCATCTCCTGCAGCCAAGGCCTCCCTACATAAAATTATGACAATTAACAATTAAAAACTTTACAAAAAACCTTAAACATACGAAATAAATGAGCTTGAATTTTTTTTTAAATACTTACCTATGAGCAATGCAATGTATGTTGATGAGTGCAGGAACTCTTTCACGGAGCCTAGTTGCTAATCCTGTTCTGCAACCTATCATAGATGCTGCTCCATCTGTGGCTAAAGCCACAATCTTCTCCACTAGCCATTCTCGGGCAGTCAAAAGGTCCATCAAAGTTGTATACATAACTTCAGCTGTGCCGCGAGAAACTCCTAATAATTCCACAAAGTGCATGCAGGATTCACCCATTCCTCCACGAGCTAAACTACAAACGTATACTATCAAATGTTGTTCAAGAGTGCGATCTGTAGACTCATCAATCAAAAGAGAAAAGACGGGGGACAAATTAACTTCTTGTAAGTTTGTTTCCTTCAAATGAGAAGAAATAGCCCACAAGAAATCATAAGCTGCCTCCCTACTAGTATACGAACCATAGTCATCATTAGCAGGCATGTTTGGAGTTTGCAAGTACATATGCATCCAACATGTATCCTCGTACTGAGAAATCGGTCGATCTTTTTGAACTATAAAATAAAGAAGTTTCATACAAGTGACAATCCTTGCAGTCTCAGTGTCTAAAGCGTGTGCAACATGTCGAGCCATAGCTGCAGCTTCAGGTGTATTCCTTGCCCCTTCCCACCTTCGTAAAGCTACAATATGAGTTCCACTCTTCTCGTGCACCTAGTGATGACATTATATAAAAATAAGAGAATGACATTAAGTTGAAGGACAATGTATTTTTTATTTTCTCAGAAAAAGGACAAAAACAATTGAACAAAGAAGAACTTCCAATTTTTGGCATTGAATTCAATAGTGTTGATTCAATTGAAAAATAAGTATGAACAACAAGCAAAGGAATGTTATCTTTTAATTAATATGAAAGTTTGGAAGTACTTCAAGAAAATAACATAATATACATGATAGATTTTTAAAGCATATGACATTTTCGAAAATGGCAATGTACATGAATCAATTAAAAAAATTAAGAGCACATTAAACTAAAATAAAAAATAAGGATGAACAACAAGCAAAGAAATGTGTTTAAGGCTTAAATTATGTTTCAATGAACTCTAACCTTGACTGATGAAAGTTGAAGTGATTTGCATCCTTCACCAGTACCCCATGGTGTTGGAATTGCACAATGCATACATGCAGCACACTTCATAATTCCATCTCGAGTTCCACCATGAAGTTGAATATGCATAAGCCAACGCCGCCCACTTCGCCAACTTGTTCTAAATCTTCTTGGTTTAAATCTTTGCCGTGAACGAGGAGGGTTTTGATCATCTTCTTCAATGTCTTCAGAAACATTATCCTCCTCTTCATGAGGATCCTCCTCAATAGCATCTTCATCCATTTGTAAAGAAGCTTCTGGAAATGAAGGTACCGAATTAGGAGCAATATATGAAGAAGTAGACTGCTCACGAAGAATACTTCCTCCGGTACTCTGAGAAGAAGAAGATGCATGGAACCAACGATTTATATTTGGTTGTTGTACATCTCTCTTTTGTCTCGGGACACTTGAGACAGGTAAAGAAGACATAACTGCAAAAAAAAATCATTATTGAAACCTTTACAAGTATATAATTCCAAAATTATAAAACCTACAACAATGAATTCATTGCAAAATTCAAAAAACAGAAAAACAAAATAAAAAATGTACCATACTTGAGTGCACCTGAGTGATGGTTTATTGGCCTACAATGGACAAGTGATGGCTCCTTGGCTCCTCCCCTCTCAAACTCCCTTCCAATCTATCCCCTCTCCCATCAATCCTCTCTCAATCCCCTCCCCTCTCAGTCTCTGCCCTCTCCTCTCTCCTTGTCTCTGCCCTCCCCCCCTCCCTGTCTCTGCCCTCCCCCCCCTCCCTGTCTCTGCCCTCCCCCCCTCCCTGTCTCTGCCCTCCCCCCCTCCCTGTCTCTGCCCTCCCCTCTCTCCCTGTCTCTGCCCTCCCCCCCCTCCCTGTCTCTGCCTTCCCCTCTCTCCCTGTCTCTGCCCTCCCCCCCTCCCTGTCTCTCCCCTTCCCAGTCTCTCCCCCTTCCAGTCTCTCCCCTCCCCCCTCCCAGTCTCTCCTCCCCTCGCAGTCTCTCCTCCCCGACTCCTCCCCTCGCAGTCTCTCCTCCTCAGCTCCTCCCCTCGCAGTCTCTCCTCCTCGGCTCCTCCCCTTGTAGTCTCTCCTCCTTGGCTCCTCCCCTCTCTCCCCCTCCCCTCTCTCCCCCTCCCCTTTCCCGTCATCTCTCTGCCCAAGAATAGTGTGGTAATCAAGTGCTCCAATCAATGCTAAGTCCATTGGATGAGTGGATAAGCACATAATTAGTGGTATTTTCAATAGGTAAAAAATTATTGACGGGCAAATTTTTATTAACAAGTTTTTAGGACGTTTAAAATTTTCTCAAGTTGTCCTAGGACGGGTAAGTTTTCAAATTACAAGTTTTTAGGACGGGCTCAAAATTTTTTGCCTTTCATTTACAAGTTTTTGACGGGGGACGGGGAATATTCTTGTCAAAAATCATCCCTGATTGCCAATGACCTAGTTTCAAATTTATGTACAATAAGGTAGGGATACCATAAATGATGCCGATCCACAAACGATTTCAATGTAGCTACTCTGGTCATTTATACCTTTAAAATGACAAGAGTATGTTCATTGAAACCGTTTATGGAAGGCACCATTTATGGTATTGCTACCTTACAAAAATTAGTTCAAAAACATTCATCAGTCACTGAGGTCTTCCTCATTTGGCAATCATAGCGGAATGAATCACATTAGAATTGGATCTTTCTTTAGCAATGATATGGCAATGGGGTTTACTATTGTCAACGACAATCTTTTTGTAGATCAACAATGAAACTTCATTTATGATTTGCTTGATTCCATGACAAACTTATTTAATTGTGGAGTCTTCAACAATTAACCCCTAAAGGATCAAACTGTACTTTTTTGGCAACATAGCAATTTTAGGAAGTTTACTACAAATGGAATTTTTATTTTCTTCTTTAAAATTTTCACACAACACGTGAACAAGGTTTTTCTATAAGGTCCAACAATTTTTAGAACTTCTAACTACATGGTTAAAAAGTTGTTGTATAATATGAAGTTTTTTTCATGATCGGGTAGTCCAAGTAGCTAAAAAAACACTTTTTTCAAAAACAAAAATTTGAGTTTGTTTTCCTAGATCTATATGTATGTAGAAAGCTTTGAATCGTTCCATTTTGATTAATGAAATGAAATTTAAGAAGAGTTTTAGTTTGCAGGGCAGCTATCAAGAATCTCTATTCTAAAATAAACTTTGAAGTCACTAAATTCTTAACAATTTTGTATTTTGAATCATTTTCTACTTCTTTCTACTTACTATTTTTTTCCTATATGTTGTACAATTCCAAAGGATCTGAAAATTTTCATGCATATAGTAAATTTGACTCGAAGAATTAATCCAAAGAATGATCACCAATATGGCCATTTTTTCATACAAATGTGACCTTGTAAAGTGCAGTTGTTGCCTTGTTTTTCATAGGCCCCAAAAATGATTTTTGCCAATTCAAAGTTTCAAACACTAATATCTTGTAATTCATGAAGTGAAAATTTCCTAAATTTTTTCCACATCTTTTTAAATCAGCATACTACAAGATCCTAAAGTTACATGTGTTCAAAATGTTTTAAAAAAAAAAATTTGGTACTTGTACTAGAAATGGCAGTTTTGAAACATTTTTGGTGAAATCATACTCAAGGAACTTTAGGGGTTGATTAGTTTGGGATTCCCTCCTAAGTCAATAACAATGTTTTTGAGAATTGGATCTTAGGTAACTGCACCTCATTGCACGCCCCTTTTCTAAAACTACCCCCTATAGATTTTTACCTAAAATGTATAGTTTTTAGTTATGAGCATTTAGGGTTACTTTTGGATACACCTATTTTTGATACTTTGGAAATTCACAATTTATTCATACAATGTCTAAAAACTATATAAGAAGAGAATGTAGAATACCTTTTTGACTTTCAACAAGATCTAACTAAAAAACTAAAAAATTCAATATTAGGAGCAATGCTCAATTGCTTATTCAAATTGACATTTAGGTGAAATTAGCTTAGTGAATTGTTTTATGATTTAAACAATGATCTTGCAATCTTGGAATGTGAATGAAGAACTTACCTACCCTAGCCCTAGTGGATAGAAGAATTAGTTTTTAGGATTGAAGATTTAGGGTATTCTTTCCAAATGGACAAATCCTAAAATTTGAAATGATTTGTGAATAAATATAGTAGGATCTAGTACATAGGTCAAATTCAAATCAAATTGAAAAAATGAGGTCGATCACACTAGTAAATTTAAAGACAATAATAGTTGGGGAAAAAAAGCAGTTGTCTGGATGCTTTGGACAGCACATTGCTTTGCGCAAGTAATTTGTGATTATTCATTTGTAACTCTAAAACTTTACAATGAAGATACAAGAAGAAAACCACCTTTAGACAACAACTTTTGTATAAGGAACAATAAAAAGATTCAAAATTCAAAGTATTTCTATTATATCAAGTCTTTACAAATTATGAAGGTCAGAAGAATAGAGACATAATTTGTTGGTAGAGGCTTCAAGATTAATTGTCCATCATCCTTCCAATTGGCTCATATGGGTTGATTGCCTTGAAATCAATCCACAATAATGTGGCTAAATTGCATATTAAGCAAATTCTATACTTGAATAATTTGCAATTATGTTTTGAACTTATATCAAATAAGAGGAATTTGAAAATCCTTAATTGCTTGAATCATATGTTTATTGAATAAAAATAGACATTATGTTAATCCTTGTACAAAACTTCATATTAATAAAGGAGTCTAGCATATGCCTAACCTCTTACAATAAACATCACATGCATTGAAGGTTCAAATACATGCCCAAATGCTTGGTTAAAGCAAATATGAGATGGAATTAGGAGGTAAGGCACATGCTTAACTCCTTGGTTTCAGTAGACATCCTCAAGAAGGGGGACACTACATGTCATAATTTCCATATGTGTGCCCAAAGGTTATTTTTATAGAAGGGATATTACATTTTTTTTCTTGAATTTATAGTACCCTATTGTTAGCTAATTTTCCAAGATAGATTATTTTAACTGGGGGTATTCATTGTTAAATTTTTTTCCTTACTATTTTCCCCCCCATATAGCTATGTTAGTCTAACAGTTTTAGGTTTATTTCATTGTTGTTGGGGATTGGAATTTCACAACATATTAGAAAAAAAAAGAGCATAGAGGCAACAACAAGATGAACTCTTGCCAATACTACTAGTACACTCTAACAACAACAATAATTTCAAATATGAAAATCATATTTAGCAATACAACAACATTGGATCCTATGGTAACATACATCCTACCTCCCTACAACATACCATTGCTAATACAAGAATGAGGTTTTAGGATTTAGTAAAACCATTGTATACTATTAAGTATAGACTACTAAACACCAAGATGACTTCATTGATATGTAATAACACAACAACAATATGGTAAGGGGGAAATCAAGAGTATAAAAACTTACAAAATTTCAACACAAGCAACCAATTGTGACCATATTTCCAATTTGTGACACAAAATAAAGTTCAACAATTATCGTTTATGGCAAACAAAATTAAAATCTTGAAAAACAATATATTCACTAGTACAAATCCACTATGGATTAATATGATTTTGTGTTAATTTTGTGTTAGTTTCAACGCAATTTGTATTGAATTTTAACCCAAATTCAATACAAAACCATTTTAGCCTATGGTAGATTTGTACTAGTGAATCCCATGTTTAGTGAATACATGCTTGAAGAATAGACCTAATTTGTCCCCTTATGTACAAAAAAAATAAAATATGAATCTCTAGTTACAATCTCTACACATAGTCAATGTTTAAATCCTAAGAGATTTGCCAAAGTGCTAAACTGGGCCTCATGCAAAAGGTAGAGTCTAGCTTTGCTTTAGTGAAGATTTGTTTGTTCTCCAATATATCACGCAAAAACCAAAGCACTCTAAGGGAGAAGGTGGAGTACAACTTGATATAACTTGGTTGCTCTTCAATACACACTAATTTTGATGAAACATAGAGATCATAAACTCTCATTTGGACAACCATCCCACCAATGATGCTAGCATGTGAGTGCACATGAACCTATGAGTCTTGAATCTAGTTGTAGGTATGTAACTATAAATATTTGAAGGTGTTTACAACATATATACCTATGACATGGGTACACTATACCATAGAAAGAGTCTATAATAATTATAGACTCCTAAGCTCATGGGCTCATAGATTCTATGCTTACATACTAGCACTCCCTCCATCCTAGTGGCATGTGCACATGAATGTCCATTACAAAGAACTTGAGTACATTGTGCTCTAATTGGGTGTCTACTTGTAAGTTGGCAGTTCATACACTAAGACAAGTATTAAGGTAGAAATAACAATAACAATTATCCCCTGTCTAATGGCAGAGTAGGTTGTCCTAAAATTATCAATAGTTATCTCTAAAAAAAATTATGAAAAGATTTGATTTGCTTGCACTTGATTGGCTTACACTTGATTAGAAACAAGTTCCAAAGGATACCGTTTTAGGTGAATCTATAAGACAAGAATGGGGTCCAAATGAAGAATCTATATTACATAAAATATTCATTTTTGAGGGAAAAAAATTGCTTTTTTTGCACTCTTCATTACCCTTGTTTTTGTAAATATTGAGCTCAATTTCTCAAGGAACTCACTATATCCTACAGGTTGAAATTCTTATTTTAAATGTTTAGGGTATTCTTACCTTGCAAATATTATAAGTCAACCTGCAAAAGTACGTGACCCTCATTCCCATTCACTTGAGCATACTCAATCAAATGGTTTTGGATTTTGTAGTCATCTCATTCTAAAGCTTTAAACTTAAAAGTTGGTTGGAGGTTGGATTCACAAATGGAAGAAGTGTATGGAAATTGGCAATCCAAACAATGTAGGGTTTTTCAATGGGCCTTCATTGACAACTACACTTGTATGTTAAACCAAGATGATTTTTACTTTCATACAAAGTTGCTACTGGAAATTCTTGGACACAATGACCATCTCTAAAAATTTAGATCTTGTGCTATGATGTTGGCAGGCTTTTTATTGGAAAAAACATGCTCCAATAATTCTAAAAAGAATCCAATATAGTGTTGCTAAAGCCTATTTTATTTTAATAGGGCATCTTAGATGTACAATCTAAAATAATGGGTTATTACCACATTCTTTGTTAGTTATTAAAAAATTTATTTTTTGCTCAAGGTTTTTAGTGAAACCTATTCTTGAACTCATATATATTTCTAAGACCAGTGCCTAGTGGGTACTCCCCCTCAGACCATGTAAACATCACATGGAGTGAGGTAGTGGTCAAACACATGCCTAACCCCTTGGTTACAATAAACATCAATAGAAGTGAGGGGGTCAATCATATGCATAATCATTTGGTTACAATAAGTATTAAATGTAGTGAGGGATCACGTACATACCTAACTATTTGGTCACAACAAACATGAGATAGAGTGCGGGTGTTAAATACATGCCTAATCATCTACAATAAATATGAGATGAAATAAAGGAAATGGACATATATCTACATTTGATTTCAATTAATTAAAAAAAATCATAGGGTTTGAATACAATTTGTATTGAATTTGGCTTGCAAACTAGAATATATATATATATATAAATTGAATATTGATGTTTATTGTAACTAAGGAATTAGGTATATGCCTGATCCTATCACTTCATCAAATGTTTATAGTAAATAAGGAGATAGCAGTATATGCTTGACCCTCTCACTTCATTAGATGTTTTTTGTAACCAAAGAGTTAGGTCTAACTTCTTGACCTCCTTATTCCATGCCATATTTTATTGTAGAAGATTAGGTGTATGCATGTATGGATCCCTCACTGTTTTATAACTTGATAATTTAGTTGACCTATAAACTCAAAATTTAAACCATTTTTTTTGGAATGATGTATCATAAAGTTTTGAATATCATTGTATGATTGATTTTATAATTTTATATTCTATTATGAATTTTTGACATGGTAGTGACATTATAATACTCTCGGGGAGGTCACTTAGTTCTACTACAACACAACGGTGCTAGTATGTGAGCCTAGAAATGTGAACCTATGAGCCTAGGCACATAGGTACTCTACAACTATTGAAGATGTCTATAATATAAACCTCCTATAACCATGGAAGGGTCTTATAACATAGGTACCTACAACATAGACACCATTAATATAGGTGCCTATAATACAGATACCTATAATATAAATATCTTATAACCATAGAAGGTGCTTACAATATAGAAATCTATAATATAAATATCCTATAACTATGAAAGGTGCTTATAATATAGAGATCTATAATATAATTAGGCACTTATAATAAAAACATCTTATAACTATAGAAGGTGCTTGTAACATAGGAACTTAGACTCCTATGCTCACATAATAGCAATTGTGTACTACAACAAACCAAGTGCGAACAAGTGGTTTCTAATAAACTATAATTTCAATCTAAAATTTTGACCATTGTTTAATTATGACTATAGATTTCTATTGCCAAAATTTCCAACTCAAATCAAATATGAAATGATTTCTAGAAGAGGTTGAAAATGAACTAAAATGGCATGTTTTTCAACTCAAATAATTATAGAGAACACATTTAGATGACCATTGAATCAATATTGAACTCAAAATAAGCTTTCAATAGGGAGTTATTTTTAAGAATTTTTTGTTCATTTTTTAGACAATTTTTTCTTATATAATATAGGGGTGTGAAAGTTATTTTTCAATTCTGCAGTGTATCTTTTTACTTCAAAAATTTGTAACTAATTATTATTAACAAATAAAAATATCAATAATTCAAAACATAAACTTTCAAAGTAGAAAAATCTATTCATATTTTTCTTATTTTGTTTTATTTAAAATTCAAAAAGTATATAGGGGGTCTAAAGTTTTGTTCGCACGTGGTTTCAAATGGACACTCTAAGTGACCTCCCCGAGATAATACTACATGGAATAGAGATGGTATTATATGACAAGCCTTTCACACACACCATGAAGAAATTTAATTTAATTGTTATTTCCTAATCTCATGTATTCTTATCACATTTGTTTATTTGTAGCAAACAATTTCAAAAAATAATTCTTAATAATAGTCCTTGACTTGACAATTTTGAAGATACTCATAATACAACTTTTATTGCATTATCCTAGATATACTAAGTGATGCACAATATGCCTTTTTAATGCATAGTATTTAACAAACTTGTATTTGAGTCCCTCCAAAAGTACACATAGCCATGTGCACTTTTTACAAAACTAATGCTCCATACAAACTTTTGTAAAGTTTTCTTGATGGAGGGACTTGATCTATCTCCAATTGGTTGCAATAATACAGAAAACTCTCAATACTAATAGTTTTTCTTAAAATCTTTGTTTATAAATGCATCCAAGATTCAAATGACTCAATTTTTTATTGTTGAAAAGAACAAGGAATTTACAATGGGGAGGTGTGGGGGTGGAAAACAAATAAAAAATTCATCCCAAAATAAAAATTGAAAATCAACTACAACCAAGTTGACCAATAATTGACATGATGTTATATTGCTAGGTTGGAAAGACTTGATCTCAATTGCCATTGTCTCTTCGACAACCTTTTAGATGAGATTTTCTTCTATTAGAATCTTTTAGAATTGAAATCCTTTGGATATCAAAAGGCAATTGCACAATGTAGATTAGGGATGTGACTGTTGACAACAATGTCTTTCTTAAATGATCAAAAAGTGCGATTCAAGATGGGAAACAATTGGTCCGCAATTAGTTAAATTGCAAAACATTCAAATTGTCATCAAGAAGAAAACCCTCAATTTCTTTCAAATATTCATCAAGAAGGTGATCAATTCAACATGGTGATTGCATGTGATATTAGCCGCAGTTGCACCACTCCAAATATCAATATGATACCACATTCACTTAGTTTTGGAGTCCAAACTTCTAATCATCCAAGAATCATGAATACATCAAATGTGTTGGCTCTATCTCATAAATCATGGTCACCCATCAACAAAATAACTACACATCAATCACCAAGGACATTATGTAATATTTACATTGAAAAGACTTGCCACTCTAAAAAATTTAGTCATACAACAAGACCTTCATGTTTTAAGATTAAATGTGGGCACACAATACTCAATAACATACAACATAAAAGAGAGCAAGATAGTGATAAAAGTAGATCACGAGTCATTGCAAAATGTGAGATGGAATCCAAAGGACAAGAACCAACATCCTCACATGATGAACAACACATGTGTGGGGAGAAAAAACATACAAAAAAGGATCATTCGGGAGGATATGAGAATCAAAACAAATCTTGTAGTAAAAGAATGAATGCACATTTGGATCCAAAACCAGGAAGTGAATGGCATGATGTATTTCATGGGGAACTAAGAGAGTGGAAAGGAACAAGAACTCCAATACATGATGAGGATTATGAAGAGGATCCATGTAATGAATACACAACTCGACATGGTGGATGTGAAGATGAAAGTCACCCATGTAGCTCTCTCAATGCTACCTACAAGGGTCACAAAACTTCATTATTTCCAACAACATCTTATGGGCCTAATTTCTATGCGCCAATTGGAACCGTTGTATTGCATTACCATTTTGACAATCCTTCTCAACCTTATCTTTAGAATAAAAGTTAAGATACAAAATTTAGTTGCCATGAATTTAAATCAATTACTTGTGCTAAGTATGTTTAGAACAATGTTTCAATAAAGTATTGAAGAAAATTAAGCCTAATTAATAGAAATTATACTAAGTGCAACTATATTGAATCTAGCTCTATCATTTTCTTCAAACAAACCTACTTATAAGTGATATTATTCTTGAACATCCAACCTACCAAGTATATTATTATTATTTTTATTTATAACAATAATATAGTTTAGGCGTTCACCGTGTGATTTGTATTTAATTAATACTATGAGCACTAAATAACAAAGTTGATATACTATTTTCTTGTTCAATTGTAATAATACAACCATGATTAATCATTAAATAAATTGACTAATGCCTTAGTTTTCATGTTACACACTAAAATTAAAAGACAAGTTTATGCATGCAATATTAAGGCAAATAGTGCATTAGGTTCAAGGGCATGAACCTAAATTAATCTTCTTAGAATTGAAAAGCCATTCTTAGACTCATTGATATATATACTCGGTACGTAGGTTCTAAAATGTACACCACTAATATTATTTTGCCCCCAATAGGCTTGTTTCCATCCCCACACACTAGGCTCATTTATGTTATAATAATTCTACTTGATTCTAAAAATAATTACTTCTAATCAAAAAATGCAATATTCTTGGAAATACTCTTCACTCTGTCTAGTGATATAAAAAAATTTAAAATTTTGTAGTCAACAATATGGTCTATTGAAATAGTGATCTTGAAATAATGGATCCCTCATCTCTAATGGAATGATGAAAGGGTTTGTGAATAATTTGGAATAAAACAACTAATACTCCATATATGGTATGGAATCAACTAATATATAGTCGATGGTATTACCATCGACTATAGACAAGATGAAATTGATGTAGACTATTTTGAGCTTATTATTTTGCCTACATATGTTATTATCTAAAAAATGAATTCTTAATTCCTAAAAGACAAGATCCATTGTCAATTGGTCAAACAACATGTTTGAGCTTAATGTAGCCCATTAGATTGTGTTCGAATATCAATCCTCTATTTTATTACTTGAAACTACAAATTGTATATCTTTGTGAGAATTTTCAATTTATTTTGTGAAAAAATGTAATTGTTATCATTTTTGTTGCAAAAATTGAAAATAAATAAGTTTAAATAGCAAAAATAATTCAAATTATTTGAAATATTATCAAAAGGTACAAGTAGTAATAGAAATTAGTGTGAGATTTTTTCAATTGGTTATTTTTATTTTTTACATCCAAAATAGCCACAATAAAGACTTTAAAGTTAAATTTGGCTAGCAAAACAAATTTATCATTTTATTTAATTTTTGCATAAAGTCTTGATATTTTTTACTTGTAGATAAATTTACTTTCTATTTACATCATCTTTTTTCAAAAAAATTGATGGAAAAATCAAATTCTTTTGAAGTTAAAGGCGGAAATAAAATTATATCAATTATAATAAATATTATAATCATCTGGAATTTTGACCATAAATGAAGTTTAGAATGAAAAACTTAATTTTTTAATTTAAATTTAAAACAACTTTATATAAAAAAATGAATGAAAAGCACAACATATTGTATTTTTGGGATTCTAACACATGGAGCTTGTAATTGCAATAATTTTTTCAATTTTTCAATTTTTTCAAAATTTCAAGATGCTATGTAGAAAGAGATCTTGTCAAGCTTCATTTTTTTAGTTTAAATCAAATACAAAAAATAGTTATATTGAAAGTTACAATTAAGATTGACTAAAGTGCATCGACACTTTTGTGATGTCAAATTGTGAGGGGTTAAGATTAGTTTGAAGCCCATAGGATGTTAGAAGTGTTGATTAGCCTTTATATATATTAATGATGAACTAAAATGGAATATCTCTACATGGAATTCTTGAATATTGGTTCATTTAAGATATTTATGTGATATCAACCACCTCTCATTATGATTTTGATTCTTCAGCTTTGTTGAGATCAATTCCATTCCACTTGGTTCACACTATTGAGTTGAATTCAACATATATTTATGACCATTTGTTAGTGAAATGAACATTTTTGCACTTGAATTGAACTTATAAAATGAATCTCATGAAGTCCAAATTCTACTTTACTTTAACATCTTAAATTTTTATTAAAACCAACTTCAGGCAGTTCATTGCAATTTGAATATTCAAAAGTACAACAATGGCATGCTAAATTTCAGAGCATTGACCATGTTTAGAAACCAAATTTTCAATACAATTTTTCTTGATTATAATGTATACATAGTGATTGATATAAATTTATTTCACTCTTGATTTAAAATCCCTCTTTGGATTCCTCTTTAGCTTGCATTGGACACATGCTAATTCTTTTTTAGATTGCAATTCGATTCTTCAACTTTGTACTTTTTGGAATTCTTACAACTTTGAAGTCAACTTTAAGGAACCAAAGAACAGTTCATTAGGCTTCATTTTTTCTATAAACACCCCATATAAAATAAAAAAAACAACTAAAATATCTTGAGCTTAAGTCAATGATGTGGATATAGCATCAAAGAAGTTGCATACAAAAAATTGGATGAAAGTCATTCATTCTATAATATGCACAAAGCCTATTTGACAATCTAAAGGGCACAAAACGTTCTCGGTGTCCAATGCCAAGTTAAAAACAAACCACACATCATCAAGTAGACTATGACTTTTCAAATATTTAATGTAATTGAGTTATTTCAAAGGTGAAAAAGGAGAAAATAAAACCATCATACAAAATTGGTGTTTCCATTCAAACATATTTGGAAGGTGGATTGTGTAATGAATTTGATAGCTCTTCATTTGACCTTAAGGTTCTTAGAAGTGCATTTTAGTGTACTAACACAATTTCTAGTTGTTCTAAGCTTAGTTGGACATCAACTCCAATCCCAAACATTGTGAAGAGGGGCAACAATAGTTTAAAATAGGATGATTACATTTTTCTTGTTATAATCTCACCACTCCTATGCAATTTTACATTCAAAATTGGTATGCACATTAACCCCTAAAGTCCCATTGTCCCCTCGGGGGACAATTTGGAATTCGGGTAGGTTCCTATGGACTGAAATTTTACCCTAATTTTTTGAAACTTTTTTTGAAGATAGAAAAGCTGATAAGATTTGTGGGAATATAATTTTTATTTCAACTGGTGCTCGGAAGCAAAAGTTATACCATAAAAAGCCTAGAACCGAATTCGGCAGGCAACACAAAAAATATTGCAAAAATTCAAAATTAATTAAATTTTTTCATTAGATGTGATTCGGGGGGGCTGGAGAGCCGTTTCAAGCTGTTCCCAGCTCTGTTCCCCCATCCGTTCCCCTGAGCCCCATCGAACGCGGATAACAGGGTGTTTTTTTTCAAAAAAATAAAAATAAAAATAAATAAAATTTAAAGTTCTTAAAATGAAAAACAGAGTTTAATTTTTTTTAATTTTTTAATTTTTTTTTAAAATCGACGTGGCAATTGCTTGGCCAGGTTAGCAGGCCTTGCGAACGGCCAATTTCATCCAATTTCGTCTAGTTTCCCACTTGGGAACTCACGGCCCTTCCCAGTAGGGAAATCTCATCTAATGTTTTCCTCAAAGATTATGTTTTTGTCTACACCTGAAACTTTGAATCATTCCATTTTGATTAGTGATGTGAAAGTTATGAACGATCTTATTTTTCTAAGCATCTTTTTGAAAAAATAACTTATAAGATTCATTTCAAAATGCAATTTTCAATTTTTTTCAATTTTTTTTTGAAAAGGTTAAGTTTGCTTGCTAGAACAATCTCACCTTTGGAATTATTGTATTTCACTCTCATCTAAGAGCTATTAACAATTTAGTTTTTCTTTCAATCTTGGACCTACTTCTACTTGACAATTTTTTGAAGTATGAAAATCAATTTTTTATTTTTTTTATTTTTTTTCCTAGACTCCCAACTCAATTGTTCAACACAATAAAATTTATATTTAAATTCCATAGTGCATATTTTTTCTACAAATAGAGATCAAAGTCATCTAAAATTACAATCTAGTGTTCAAAAAACCTTGTTTTTTCAACTTTGAATGCTCATATCTCTCAATTTGTACGGTCAAACTTCATGAAGTTTTTACCACATAATCTCAAACAAGTAAAGTTCAAGATCCTAAGATTCAGTTCCAAAAAAAGTATTTTTTTTGTTTTTTTGGACAAACGTAGTAAAAATGGCAGTTTTGAGTGTTTTTTGACAAAAAAATGGCCTTGGGACTTTAGGGGTTAATATGAAAGCTCTTTAAACATCTCTATGGTTAGATTAAATTTTTTTCCCTTTGGAATAACTATCAATGGTGCTAGTAATGTGAGCCTACAAGCCGTAAACCTACGCACATAGGTACTCTACAACTATTGGAGATGTTTATAACATACATACTTATAATATAAACATCCTATAACTATGAAAGGTGCCTATAACATAGGAGCCTAGGCTCACATAATAGCAATTGTGGTGGCATGGCCAATAGAGCACACAGATTTAACTCTTGAAGAACAAACCTATATAGTTTTAGGGCCAAACCTTGAATTTAACAAAGATCTTGATTTTAAAGGTCATAGATCTTGACCAAGAAAAATGTAGTTCCAATAAGCTACATTTTATTCATTTTCATTTTTCTCCAAAATTGTTAAAATTATAATTTTTGTGACACTTTGAAGATAGCACAATGAGTGCATCAATTACACTATGATGTTCATCACTATCATCCCCAATTTTTCTTAAGAATGAGTACAATTTTAAGCATAATATCTGGTTGCTATGACTTTTACAAAGAAATTATTTTTTTAAATCATATAAAAATCATTTTAATGTTTTTAATTATGAAAAAATGAAGTTAAATTTTGGATGAATATTACTACATGAGAAAAAATCACATTTTTGAAACGTGTGTTTTAATATAGAAAACTAATGAAGTTTTATCAAACAAGAACATAGAATGTCCTTTAATCCTTTAAGGTCTACAAATCCAAACAGTGGATGCGTCTTTGTCAACCTTGATTGTAACTTTGAAAATATCCATTATTGGTATGTGTTTTAAACTAAGAAAATGAAGCTTAACAAGTTTAAATTCTATCCCATTTAAATTTTTTGAAAAAATTGAAAGAATTATTGCAATTGCAAGCTCCAAGTGTCAAAATCCATGTTAAATTATATTGTGTTTTTTTCATTCAAATTTTCTTTTAATTTTTTTTTTAAATTACAAAATTATATTTTTCATTTTAACCTTAATTTATGGTAAAAATAACAAATTATTCTAATATATAATACAACTGACATGATTTTATTTCCACCTTTTATAATAGAAAATTACAATTATTTGATTTTTTCCATCAAAATTTATAAAAATATCAATGGCAATAGACAATTCTCTTTTTCACACCTGAAAATATCAATATTCTATATATCGATTATATAATAGGATAAATTTAGTTTGATAGTGAAATTTGATGTGAAGATCATTGCTAGGGGTGTTTTGGATGTAAAAAATAAAACAACTACTTGAGGATTTTTCATACTAATCTCCAATGCTACTTGTACCTCTTAAAATAATTTCAAATTAATTGGAATTTTATTGCTATATTTACAAATTTATTTTCACTTTTAGTTAAAAAAATTATAACTATGACAATTTTTCATGAAACAAAGTGAAAATTTTCATAATGATTAATAATTCATAGTATCACATAATATAAATACAAGATTGATATTTGAACACAATAAACGACACCAAGGCCAAATATCAATCTTGTATTTATATTATGGCCTTGGTGTCATTTATGGGTTAGGCCTTGGTGTCATTTTTTGGTTGATGAATGACAAAGAATCTCTCAATGTAGGACAAAAATGCAACTATTCATCCTCCAAAATTTGTGTGGAAAGGAAAGATCATTTATAGTAGTTTGTCTTCCAATGAGTACTTTTGCAATTTTTTAAGCCAACAATTCACACGGTGACAAAACAAATGATTTCCACGATTCATCCTCCAAGATTTGTGTGGAAAGGAAAGACCATCTAAAGTAGTTTGTCTTCCAATGAGTATTTCGTCATTTTTTTTAAGCCAACAATTCACACGGTGACAAAACAAATGATTTCCACGGTGCCCGGCCCGGTGTTTAAGGGTTAAAAGGGAAAATCTTAGCTTACCCCATGATGTTTCACTATTTTGCAATGGATGTACTCCTTTTTACAGATTAAGGGTTAAATTTGACTGCACGGTTGTAGGCTTCTCTATTATTCTATTCTACACTTGTCAAGCTCCCATAAGCCAGTGGGAGCATATTCTTCAATTGCTTGCTCCATCAAAATTGTCACGGGTTTGGTTCTTATTGATTTCTGTCTCATTCATCATGAGAAAACCCACGCCTCCCACGAACAATAAATGTGTCTCATTCTCATTCATGTTCTGCGTCATGTTCTTTTGCATGAACTATAAAACTAACCTGCGTGCACTCTCGTGTAAGTTGGCTACCGGTATCAACTGTTGACAAAGATAGCGACAAGCATGCAAAGTAAAATAAAAGGCTCGGCTTGGCTTGGCTTTGCACACGTGAAGAAGATGGTACAACAACTGTATGTATGTTACTGATTTTAACCTTCAAAGGATGGACCCATGATCACTGATTTCAAGCCTCAGATTTTTATCATTTTGCAACTAGATATGAATGAAAAAATATATATTTATTTTTCAAAGATGGAACTACGTCTTCTATACTTCATGACTACATGAATTTTTGAAGAAAAACGTCTTCTATACTTCATGAATTTTTTTAGATTTTTTTGTGAAAAATTGTGTTTTTTTGAGAATTTTTGAAGAAAAACTGAAGAAAAATCATATCAAATAGAAAAATATTTTAAAAAATCTGAAAATTTTCACCATGTGTGTATATTACGGTGAGAAACATCATTAGTGTAGACTCAATTTCTGTATCATTCTATAATTAGAAAATAATAGACATTGCAAATACATCCAAAGTTCAAATTGCAATAAAATACTCAATATTAGGAATTTTTTTCAAAATTCAAATTGGAGTAGAAACTAGAGTAGATGACCTTCATTTTGTTAGTTGGTCTCTAACTCAAAAAATATCATTTGTGTGGAGAAATTTCAGATTTAGAGCAAGGAGCAACAACTTCCCAAAATACACTGAAATAGCATATTTTGTCATCCCTTTCTTTTGCTAACTTCCCATTTATTTGAAGACAAACACTAAGAAGACTACAAAATTAATTGAAGATTCTTCATAACCCACTATGGAAGGTCAACAAAAAGAAAGTGGATGAAAAAATGCTTCCAATGTCTGTGTACATCGGGAAAAAAACGAGGATTGCAACAATATTGCAACAATACAGACTGGATTACTTAACAGTCTAATATTGTTGCAAACTACAACAATATTGCTTACAATTAAAAATTACAATATTGATGCGATTTTGTAGCGGTATTACAATTTGGTTAAAAATAAGATACTTTCAATAATAATATTTATATTATATTCAAGTTATAGACTGATCTGTTGCAATCCACATTCCACATTTGTAGTTGTATTGCTAGTAATATTTCTCAGTATTGCAACAATACTGCATCAGATCTAAATATACTTGAAATCTACATTTCGATAGTCCCAAATGTCTTGCAATTGTAGATTGAAAATATCTTCATATGTACAAAAGGCTTGAATTTGTCCATTTTGAAATGTCTTCGGGTAGTACATTGCAAGTAGTTGTAAATGTACCAAAATATTACATGTATTTAAAGCTGAATTTTTTTTAATAGGTCCACATGTACATATGGACTAGATTTCATTATTTTAAAATGTATCATGGTAGTACATCTAGCAAGTATTGCTAGATGTGCAAATCAATTACACCCTACAACACTATGTAATGTTCCTCTAGCATATATTTCTACTCTAAATCCTAATACCTTCACCAATTTCCACTTCCACTTGTTCAAAGATTAACAAAACCAAAGCTCTTTTGCTTCTCCACAACTAAATCCAAAAGACATAGATTTTCTGCCAACAAACCACCAAAACATATCAAAATTCAAAATTTTGACATACTTGTAACATACTTGTTTCAAGAGACAATGAACATCAATGACTTAAACTCTCAATTATTCTCCAGATAAGAATCCAAAGTTCAGGTTTCAAGAAATAAGTGTACCAACCCTGGAATGCAAAATTTCAGGGCCAAAATTTTACCTGGGACATCAACTGTGAAGGCACCGCTAATTGCACAGATCTCCGATGACTTCCACAATTTCACCAACTTGAACGTCCATGAGTTCGACAATGGCTCGTACAACTGCGTCAAGAATGCGAGAATATATTCTCATACAAACTATTCATTAACTGCGTGAAAGACTCCTTGCCTAGGTTGCGTGCCTTCAACAAAGAAGATCCTTCTTGCAAATTGAAAGTCACCTCAAACCCTAGAATCCACAACAAAAAACCATCAAGCACACAGAAAACCCCAATGAACAAAAGCTTACTAGCAAACAACAAAATGAGTCAAGCTCCCATTGCAACGCCATCCCACCTACTGATTGCATTTACAGGGAAGCTAAACTCCTTGAAACAATTTTCAGTAAATTTTTATACAAAGAGAAATGGATTTGACATCTAACCCAAGTTGTTTCATATTTTTTGAACCTTTGAAGAATTAGTTACATATTTCTGAAGTTGCCATTTCTATTGGGCGACTCACTATAAATGAAATTTTTATTTTTAAAATTTAAATTGTAACACAACATGTGCTAAAGGAGTGGCTTTAACCACTACAAGACTAAGGCCTTTTTTCACCAAAAAACACTCAAAATTGTCATTTCTATTGCAAAAAATTTGAAAATTTTCATATCTAACTATAAGATCTTACACTAAGCTAGTATGAGAAGACGTGGAATAAATTTCAGAAATTTTGACCACATATTGCAAGATATCTATGTTTAAAGTAAAAATAAAATAAAATAAAATTGCACATTGTAGGGCTAAATTATTTGACTTTGAAACCTTCTTAACTAAATTTTTTGGCACCACCAAGTTTTGAGGTTTAAATATTCATGGTAGGGATTTGAGTTGAGAGTCTAGGAAATAAAATAAAATCTCAAAAAATCTTAATTTTTATTCTTAAGCAAAAAACAAAAAACAAAAATTGTCTAAAGGTATAGATTGAAGATTGTCCTTTTTGCTTTAATAACAAATATAATTTATTTTGAGATTTAAACCAAATGAAAATTTAAGGCTATGAAAGTTGATCAATTTCTTTTACTTGATAGTTTTTTCCAAACAATTACAAAATTCTCATCAATGTGCAATTAAACCATAAAGCCTTGAACAACATATGCTGGCAACATAGCAATGTTGGGCATTTCACTACAAATGGAATTTTTTTTTTTGGTTGAAATTTTCACACATCATGCATTCAAAGAGAAGCTTTAAGGCCCAACAACTTTCATTACTTTTGACTACATGGTTAAAAAGTTATTGTATGATATGTATTTTTTTCCCTTTGGTGGATAGTTTGGGCTAATTAAAAAACCCATTTTTTTTCGATTAAAAAAATAAAGTGGTATTTAGATTTATATATAAGTGAAAATCTTTGAATCAATCCTTTTTTATCAATGAGTCCAAAGTGATGAGCAATTTTAGTTTGCAGGCAATTATGGATTCTTTGCTTCAAAATAAACTTTGAACTCCTTTATTTAACTCAAATTTCAATATTAGTATGTTTTAAAGAAAATAAAACCATAGGATATAGATTGTTTGTTACAACATTAAAACCATTGAAATTGGCATTTTTTCATTCAATAACTAAATTCTTAACAAATTAATATTGTGAATCATTCTCTACTTCTATCTACTTACTATATTTTTCCAATATATTGTACAATTCCAAATGATCTAAAATTTTCAAGCATATAGCCAACTTGCCTTCAAGAATGCCTTGCACTACCAATATGGAATACAAATGAGACCTTGTGAAGTGCAGTTGCCCTATTTTTATAGTGAAGAAGAAAATGACTTTTTGTCAATTTAAATGTGAATATGTTGCAATCCACACGGTGGAAATTTCTGAATCTTTTTCCCCATCTTCTCAAACCAGATTACTACAAGATCTTGTACAAGTCCCCCATCAAATTTTAAATTGTTTTTTTCTCTAAAATGTGGGACTTGTACAAGATATGAAAGTGTTGGAATGTTTTTGATGAAAACATAGTAAAAAACCTTTAGAGGTTAAATATAGATACTAAATTTTTTAAATTTTTATTTAGCACATTAAATGTCATTGATATGTGAGTCTAATAAAATAATTTGGCAAGCCAAGTAAAAATATCAATCTCTTTTTCAACCATAACAAATTAAAAGATTTGAAGTTCAAAGTACATAATTGAAATTAGTCTTTAGGGATGAAACTTTGAATATTGGTGTTTAAAAAGAAGTATGAGGTACATGAAAAATTATGAATTTTGTCTATTTGAACATTTGGTTTTGAAGCAATATAATAGCAATTCTAAAACAATTCAATGACAATACAATAGTGAATTTGAAATTTAAATCGTTACAATACAATTTCTAGTTTGATTCTAATCAAAATACTAATAATGAAAGTGCATTGCTTGCAAGCCAATTTTTATACTAAAACAATTCTACAACAATATAACCATGTGTAACAACAAAAGAAATAGCAATAGTACTACAACAGACTTGAATCATTCAAAAATTGTTGCAATATTGAAACAATAATGCTTGTACATTGTCTCAATTGCAATTCGAAACTAAAAGAAATAAAAAATAATAATAAGTAAAAAATGAAACAATATTGAAAAAATGAAACCTAGTTTTAGTATTGCAACAGGTTTGCTAACATAAATTGCTATTTTCGATACAACTTTAATATTTTTGCAAGACATTTCCAAAAGCAGTATTGCAACAAAAGATAATGTGTCAATACTGAAATCTAGTTGAAACAATCCTGCTTTTGTACTGCAAACAAATGCAATTGCCACCACACTGTTGCAATACTGCTGCAAATGTTTTCATTTTCCTGATGTAGACCACAACATTGTCATCCAGAAGCCAGAAAATGGCTCTGGCGGCCTTACTGGGTTAAGGACTGAAAGTAGAGCTTTAATCTAAGTTGCAGAAAGACTTACGTGTGCGTAGGAAGCTTACCGGCATAGGAAATGAATCTTCAGGGGAGGTTCACATTGGACTCCGCTTCGGAAAAGTCGTTGGACAATCTCAGCTTCAAGAATGAGAAGATTGATAAAGTAAAGTAAGTCAAAAGATAAAATAGATTTCTCCAAGTGATTGATCTTTACAATGAGTAAGGATTACAATGGTATATCTACGCTGTTTCGCCAATCTTCGAGAGGAAGAGATTCTTTTCTTACGTCTCATCTTCCTGGTAGACTTCGCCGGTACAAGAATCGCTCTTCAAAATCGTTGAGCCCAAGCAGCAGAAACCCATTAGAGCATGGGAGAATGCAAATATCCTCCAGTGTCAGTTATGTCTGACAGAGAACAGTGCCAAATCCCGGAAAGGCATTGAATAAAGTAACTGCAATGCAAAACTTCTCTAGTGTCTGAAAATTCAAGACCATGTTGCGGCCTTCTCATAGCTGGAAACTCGGTCCAAGAGGCGGAACCCAGCAGCTCGGGTAAATTTTCTCGCAAACAGGAAGCAAGGCCTCGCCTCGCCCCCCGCTTTGCACCATTCTGTTCGTGCCTCGGTTTCATAACGGATGCTGCGTAAATCCTGCAGGCATCACAAGACCGTGGTTACAATTGATGAACTTCTATAAATTGAATCTCAAACATTATATCCATGAGATGATATATTGTAATGGTGAAGAGGAAATGTAACTCAGGTTTAAAAAGTGAGTTACATACCTGAATCTTCTTTATAGCCTCGAGAGTAGCATCTGCAAAAGCGTAGGTGACAGGATGCCATCCTTCTCGACCTTGGTCTTTTGCTTGATTCTCCCACCGGCTGTAAGTCAATGTCCGCCGCTCTGTTTCATCTTCCAAATCCTTCATCTAGACCCCACAAGTCCATCTTTGATTAAAAACGGCTCTGATTAATCAAAAAAAATGTTGAATACTTCATTAAGAACGGGTAGTGACACCGTAAAATGTAACAGCTTCGGTTGTAGAAAATGGATATTCATTAGCAAGATTCCCAAAGCAGCTAGTGATAACTCCTGAAAAGTAGTAAGTTCGCTGATAAACGTCTCTTACCAACAAAATCGGAGAAAATATAAAAGCAAATACACGGAGCCAAATTAGCTTCGTAAGAAACCTCAAAGCTACTCCATTGGAAGAGAACATACGTACCGCGAACAGAGTCTGAATGTAATGCTCATCAGGTATACAATTGTGAGGCTTTGTTGACGCGTTATTCTGTCACACACAGCATAATAATCAGCAAAAAACATGCAAGAATGGGAATGACTTCTCTGTCCAAAAAAAGATTGAGTTCATCTGCTCAGCGGCGAGGACTGGGAATTGGCTCTAACCAAAGGATCATCCGCCCAATTGTCCGGTAAAACCACCTTCTGCATTCAGCCACCCGTTTAACCACATTTAATTCAAAACCAGTTTTGCTTAGCAAAAAACTTTACTCACTGATAGACAAAGCATAAGATTTGGGCTTTAAAAAACACAGGCATCAATAGCTTGACTACTTCACCGCGTGCAAGTAAGTGATTCAACAACTGCC
The DNA here is from genome assembly GCA_947034895.1 of Rhytidiadelphus loreus. NCBI lineage: Eukaryota > Viridiplantae > Streptophyta > Bryopsida > Hypnales > Hylocomiaceae > Rhytidiadelphus > Rhytidiadelphus loreus. Next base: position 3,958,462 of record OX344764.1, read on the forward strand.
ATCGCTCTCTACATATAACAAGCAAGACAAAATGGCAGGTTGTTGTCCTTACAAATGCAACGGTGGTTAAATAACCAAAAACCAAGGCATCCAAATTGGAAATAAAGGTCAGGCTTAATGCTAAGGAAGTAAATAAAAAGATCACAACCAGTAAAAACAGGAATACAAGAGCGTAGAGGACCAAACCTGGCAATTGTCAACAAAAACTGGCAACACTGTAGTGTCTGCTACAACAGCTTCTGCATGTTTTCGTGTCAAGACAAACCACTGCACACAGCACCATTTTCGTACTCGATAAGATACACAAACTTAGTGCTAAAAGTTGAAATTTATGTGAGATAACTACTCAGAAAGATGTCTGCAGGGCTACCTAACTAGGAGTGATGCTGTCATGATTAATCTAAGATGTAATTCAGGTAATTGAAAAGCGGAACAAAATTTCAGATTGCTCAATATGTTCCCGTCAGTCCAATACATTTTCAAAGATTCTCAACCACGTCTACACCGGCAGATCCTTCTCAAAGAATTAACACCTTCAAATTAATTTAGCTACCTTCCTATCAATTGCGTACGTGTACGTTTCTCAGGTTGTGACTCATTCCAATTGTGTGGTGATGAAAATTACAGAAATAAATAAATAGACATTTTACAGTACATATTAAGCTGTTGTTAAAAACTTTAGTCAAGTTGTTAACCCCCTAACTATGGAAGCCATGATAATTGGAAGCAGGATAAATAGATTATGAGGGTAAGGTATAACTCTAATGAAGGCTTCTATCACCTGGGATCCTTTTCGCCAATAATCGCGCGGGATAACTGATTCCATTTTGATGTTGTACTGCTCATCGCCATAATCAACAAAACTGTTTCCCAGCCCAGTGAAAATTATATTAGGCCTCGTATAGAATATGAAAGAATGCAGGAGAAAGATAGAGTCTAATCCAAGGAACAAGATTGATCAGAGAATGGACATTACAAATGAGATTGACAAAAAAACATCGTATTACCTGTCCACAAAGCTCTTTTGAGAGGATATTACATAATTGTAGACGTAGTCAAAATTGTAAAGAGGTATACAGCTGCACCAGAAAAGTAAACACTGCTATTAGTCATCCCTGAAAACGAAAACATTCGAACTAGTGCAAGCACTCCCAATGTTGCTGAGACGTTGAGACCTTGGCTGAAAGTAAGAACAGTCAAATCAACAGAGAGCACCCGTCATCAAACTTTTGGACAAAGCCCACACAGCAATTTAATATCCCCGCCCCCCCCGCCCCGCCCCCCATTATTTTGCAGCATGCCAATGAAAAAGGTTATGTATTATCTAAGAAAGACTTTGCCTAAACTTCATACATGTATCTAGTGACGGTAATCACAACCTACCTGTCAGAAAGAAGGAAGAAGCGCTCATTTAAAGGATCCTTCAAAGCTTCAATTAATAAGAGCCGTTCTGCCTGAATCATGCTCGCCTCTCCCCAAACTACCTGAAAATACCGTGTTTGTGAGTCTCACGCAGGCGCAACTTCTGTAGAGGAATTCTAATGGCACACAGAAATCTGAACTGTCGACGACTGAACAGATGACATGAGCAAATAAAACTTTAATAAGAGCAAGTGGTGATCATTGCCCAGCTCAACATGCAAATCCGATTCTAATAACTTTTTATAACTGTCTGTCCATCAAGAAAATATCATTGGCAGATGACATTTCATGAACCTTACCTGGATAGAGTTCTTTAGTTGACGATTGACAAAAAACTGGCACTTCGTGTTCTTCTTGGTGTAAGAATACCCATGTCTTGCGTGAATGTATATATTAAATTCATGACCTCCCGATCCCTGCGATTTCCAATAAGCGATGGTTATCATTTTATGCCCAAAAGGCTAGTGCTCTGACTATATAATCTTTCTTGTTTAGTTCGTGGCATGAAGCGAAACCTCCAGTCTATAGCCCTAAAAACACAAAAATGGACATACAACTTATAAGCAACCACTCTACAAACTTTTGAAATTTAGCAACTGATTACCTAATAATCAACTTGGTCAACAGGTTCTTTTCTTTGAACAGTTTCCTTAAAAGCAATACCTCAAAGAAATGCTGCCAAAGAATGTCCAAAGGCATGACATGCCGGGCTAGGAACATAAATGCCAGCTTTGGTTTCAAAGGGTCCCTAGTTTGCGGGGGCTTCACTTCGTCTTTTAGTGCAGAATCTTGCAGCATCACCAGCGCAACAATAACGAGAGATAAACCTAATAGCATGTACCCTCCGAGTCTCCATCTCCAACGCGAGTAACCATATACCCTCTTCTTCATGTCTCCGACTGCCTGAGCTCAGAGTGTTGCCTAATTTGTCCCTGAACCCGTTAAAACGCCGTCATTAATTTTGCAGGAAGGTGCATCACACACGTCTCAATCAAGAACGTCATTTTCACTACCCCTGAGGAGTGCAGATCCCGGCACTAAATACTCAGTTTATTACTCAGGACGGCCATTTATTTGGGCGATACAGCCTGCAGAAGAACCACTGTGTGGCACTACCTCCAATATAGAGGAATATGAGTGGTTATCCTGTGGGCTGTATCCCCACCCCAAATACCTGCTACAGTACAAAGGAAAGGAACCAATCCAAATTACTTCACTGCATTACTAGGTCTGAATCCAGGGATGATGAAGTGATAATTTGAAAAGGCTTAATAAAAAACAGTAATCTAATCGGACGCAAGGACTGAAATATATTCCAAAAATTAAATGTATCTACCGATCCCCAACACAAGCTTTCGGTCAATTGGATTGTGAGGTCCTCATGAAAATTAAAACCTTCAACCGACTCTTGCCCCAGAACGGCAAAGTACATTCAGATAATGGTCCTTTGATCCGCTACAAAATACAACGACACGCACTCTGACTCTTTACAAACTCAGCTCTCACGAACACAAGATGCGCTTCGAGTGTAGCACCCTTCCAAACATTTCCAGGAATTCCAGCAGAAGAGGATTTCCACAAGGACGATGCACCACTCTCTCCCTCATAACGCAACTCTACGTCTCTAGTTGTCCAAGACAGATTCATCAAATGTAAAGAAAAGCTGGGAGACGCTTCCTCTGATTAAAATTCCAAGTCCGACTTCTTAATCACAAATCCAACTCTCTCTTTGTTCCCTGAAACAGGAAACGAGAAACACAAATTGAAACTCTGACCTTAACAAGACGATTTCCAACGGAAAGCAGTCAAAACGCGCATCCAAAACTATACCCATGGACGCAAGTAATCAAAATTAAAAACCTAATAATCCTATGCTGCTCCTATGTTTCTTCGATCGCTTTGGTCACGGCCCAGAGCGCCAGCATCCCCGAATTTAGACAAGAAAACGAGCAACAACTAGCAACAGCTGCCGAAGCGGGATGGAAACAAGCGGTGCATTGCCAATATACGACGAAAGAATAAATTTAAATGATTTCTTACGCCTGCTCAATAACTTTTTCGATCGCTGTACGGCCGCGGTACTGTTGCGCCAGTCTCCCTAACTTAGAAACGAGAAACGTAAATTAAACTACGGCCTTAACAATTCAATTTCGATCAGCACGCTCGCATCCAAAGCTATATCAAAAAGCAAAAAATTAAAACTAAAAACCTAATTTTCTTAAGCCCTGCTTCTGTGTCTTCTTCGATCGCTTCGGTCGAGGCACGGTAGCCTGAGCCACCCCGAACTGATACAAGAAAACGAGCAAGAAATGCAAAAACTCACTGGAGAAAACCGACGGATTGTAAAACATCCGACAGAAGACTAAATTTCAAACAAGATGCCTGTCTCTGCGTCTTCTTCGACCGCTTACATTTCAATACCGTTGCGCCAACCTCTCGAATTCAAAAATCCAAGCAACACAAATTGAACAACGGCCAATTTCCAACAGAAATCCAGCAAAACACTCGCATCCAGAGCGGCATCCGCGAACGCAAAAAATCAAAATTACAAACCTACTACTCTTATCCCTGCTTCTGTCTCTTCTTCGATCGCTTGCTCACAATACCGTTACGCCAACCTCCCGAATTTAAAACCGCGCAACACAAATTGAACTACGGACAATTTCGAACAGAAATCCAGCGAAACGCTCGCATCCTGAACGGCATCTATGAACGCAAAAATCAAAATTACAAACCTAATACTCTTTTGCCTGCATCTTCTGTGTGTTCTCCGATCCGTTTCGTCGCGGCACTGTTGCGCCAGCCGCCTCCCCGACTTTGAACAAGAAACTAACGTAGCATCCTCCCCCAAAAAATTATTGGACGGATTTTTTCAACATCTGACAGCAAAAGTCTGAATTTGAAAAGATTTTGAAGCAGCGAACGGTCTTCCTTCCCCGAAGGAAGGGAGCTTGTGGTCTGTCAAAGGACTCGTGCTTTCGCCATCGCCAAGCTTGGCAATAAGCGCCAAAAACCCCTCTAGGGCTTTTGATTTTGTCCCAAAATGTAACCCTAGAGCTGATTCTCCTGACAGGATCTACGAAACTGGGTCTACCAACTGAAGCTCAAGTCTACTGTAGTTAAATCTTCAGGTCCAAGGTCCAAGGTCCAAGAGATCACCTAAAGGACGAAGTAAAAGACGAAGACTAAGGGCCGTTTTACACGTCAGAGCAAGCCAAGAGAATCAAAAAAATCCTAAGCACTCTCAATCGGTTATGTACGTTTCTATACTTTTTATAATGGGAAAAAAAAAATCCCAAGCACTCTCAATCGGTTATATACGTTTCTATGCTTTTTATAATGGAAAAAAAAAATCCTAAGCACTCTCAATTGGTTATCAGTACGTTTCTATGTTTTTTATAATAGAAATATTTGTACTTTGCCCTTTGTAATGGAATTTCATTTCATTTGTTTCAAAATATTTATATAGTAATGGAAATACTCATATTTTATTTTATTTTAGAAGGTAAGGTTTGCACTCTCAACTTTGGACTCTTGAAGTTGAAGGGAATTATAAACTAAATAACTAATAGAGTTATAGAGTGGTAAAGGTCCTTTTATTCATGATCATATTTGCAACAACTAATAAAAATTGTGCAATGGAAGAATTCAGTATCTAAGGTAGGCACCCCCTAAGTGTCACTTTTGGACATTGTGAACAATTACTATTATTAGATTGGTCAAGATTTTTATATTTTCTTACTAGCAGATGCAAGGAGGTTATAACGCACCAATGAATGTGACATTTAGATATTTTTTTGCAAAAGTTATAGAGGGTTGAAGTTCTTTTTAGTAGAGGTTGTAAAATCATTTTTTCAATAAGGGTACATATTGACTTTTAAAATGTTCATGGAGTGATGGTGGTGGCTATAGACAAGTGGTGCTTGGAGGGGTACCCACCTTATAAGATGTGAAGTAGACAATACAAGGTTGTGCCTCCAAATGCATGTGTCCGTATTGAATGACAATTTGCCACATTGTTGTTCATAATGATAGTAGAGGATAATTATAGTCCATAATGATAATGATGTTGTCCATAATGGCCACTTTTTAACTTAAATAATACTCTAAGATATGTTGTGCAATCATTGATTATAGAATGGATATATTCTTGACACGTGTTGCAATTTTTGGCAATGGAAACCATATAGAAGGAAGAAGGTTATCTTTGTTTAAAAGACTAACATAAATGAAGTGTTTGTTGGGAATGGCTCAACTATCTTAGCTTTGTAGAGCTAGATGTTGAATTCCATCTTTGATGCCTCTATTGGAAGTTTGACCTTGCAAAGAAATAAAGCATGTTTCTTCCTATTAGAAATTTTGAAATCCCCATATGCCAAGAAGGTCATTTGAACCCCATCATAGCAGTAAACACCTTGTCAACACACAAGAAACCATATACACTTTGAGTAAGGAGGTCATAGCATGAGAAAAAGATACATTATAGAAAATATATAAGAATGACACATTCAAAAACCTTCACAAAGGTCCAAACTCTAATAAAATACACAATTTTTTCATAACCATTAGATCCATCCATTGCACAATTTATATTTGTTATTGCGTGCAAGATTTGTGTTCAACTACTTTCAAAGATGATCCATTTTACATTGTATAATTGATTTGTCTTTTGAAAAAAAATTCTACCATCTAAAAATACTTCCAAAAGATAAGCAATGATTATACAAATTTTGAAAATCATTAGAGGTTAACTTTTTAGTTTTTGTTCCTAACTTGTACTTAATTCTACTTAATGAAATTCGAGTTTTTATTTTTATTCTTTTTCTTTGTAAAATCTAAACACAAATTCTTCAATTCAAATATTTAAAAAATCAAAATCTATAATCCTAAATTTTTTAATTTAAGAGGATTCAAAGTTATATAAATAAGTATCGTAGGGTGTAGAAAAAACAATTTTTTCACTTTAAAGCTAATATTTTGCAATCTACAAGGGCAAATTTTATGTAGTTTATATCCTAAAGGATTTTGACTATGTTTTCACCAAAACACTCCAAAATTGCCATTTCTAGTTAAGTACCAAATATTAGAAAAAAAACATTTTTGGACACATGTAACTATAGGATCTTGTAGTACCATGGTTTGAGAAGATGTGGGAAACATTTCAGAAACTTCCATTGTGTAGATTGTAAGAAATTAATGTTTGAAGTGACATAAACCTTTTGGGGAGCCTTACTAAAAATTGGGTAGTTGCACTTCACAAGGTCACATTTGTATAAAAAAATGTCCAAATTGGTTGTTATTCTTTGGATTAATTCTTCAAGGCAAGTTGGCAACATACTTGAAAAATTTCAGATCATTTGGAATTGTATAACATATAGGGAAAAAATAGTAATTAGAAAGAAGTAGAGAATGATTCAAAATACTAAATTGTTAAAAAATTTATTTATGAATTGAAAAATGACAATCCCAATGTTTGTTATGTTGTAATAAACAATGTACACCTAATTCTTTTATTTTTTCTAGAAGTATTGAAAATTGAATTAAATAACAAACTTCAAAGTTAATTTTAGAGAAATTACCCACAAGCTAAAATTCATCATAACTTTCATCTCATTAATCAAAATGGAATGATTCAAAACTTTCTACTTATACATAAATCTAGAAACCAATTTCAAATTTTTATTTTAAAAGAAAGTGATTTTTAAAGAAGTTTTTTAGCTACCCGATTGCATGTACATCATTAAAAACTACATATCATACACTAACTTTTTAACCATGTAATCAAAAGTTATGAAAATTGTTGGGCCTTAAAACTACTTCCTAGGCACATGTTGTGTGAAAATCTTAATGGAAAAAAAAAATCTATTTGTAGTGAGCTCCCCCCAACTGCTATGTTGCCAAAAAATAAAATAAAAATTCAAATATTATCAAATAGCTCTATGTATCCAAATTACATTTTTTTACAATTTATGGAGTGAAAAAATCCAAAAGTCAAAATTTTGAGGTCAAATTTCAATCAATAAGATTTCAATCAATAAAAATCCAAAATTCATGAAACTTGGAACATGTGAATCTAGTCAAGTTGTACATTCTTCCTATAAAAAAAATGAGACATTTTGACTTTACACAAAAAAATTATTTTTACATAGAAATTTCATTCAAATAATAATAGGTCAAAATATAGTCCATTCTAAGTGAAATTACACATGAAGGTAGAGTCCCTTTTGTACAACATGTCCAAATTTCACTTCAAAATTCTGATTTCTCAATTATTGAGAGCTATTTATACGGTGGCCCAGTACTTTGGGGAGTCACTGTACTGTACATCTATTTAACTTTATTAATAAAATTTGATGTTATTACAATTTCGAAGAGCAGAGCACACGAGAATTTTCAATATAAAAGCAAACCAACATTTAACACATTCTGAAGACAAGGAAAATCTTTTCAATACGCAATTCCAGCATGCAAAAAGCATTGATTGACGTTGCTCTATTGTTTATTGTAACAGACGTTTGACACCCCTAAAGAAATGCAGAGAAAGTACGTGACCGGATCATTTTATTAATATGGTATCTACGTGACCAACTCAAGACGGAAGCTTATAATACAGCCATTATTTAACTTTAGCAGGTCAGATGTCAAAGCATGCACAAAGAAGAATAATTGGCCTCACTTTTTGTACATCAAAAGAACTCACCTCGGGTCGTACACATGCCCCAATACGTATATTTTTAATAACTTTTTCGCACAAGTTGGAAAAGCAATTCCAAAGAAGACAAACATTTGCAAAGAATACGCTTTCAAAGAACCAATTACCTGGAGTCTGTTGAGCCCACACCCACATTGCGAAGTTTCACAACAAATAACCTAAAAAGTGCCCAGATTTTTGACTGTGGCAAGATTCGACCATGTGCCAGGACTTACATAAGTAAGCACATACTCATTTTCTGTAACAATCATTTTCTGTCAAGAATCAAAATTTCAAAGACTCCCTAGATTTAACGATTGAGTGAATATCAATTGGAAAATCATAGCAAAAAGCTGCAGATAATGTAATCGAAGACTTTTGAAGTCTGAGGCTCAGGGCTCCAGGCTCCCTACGGAAAGGAACTAGCAATGATGGCTCACCTAGCTCTTCAAGTGCTGTGGTCAGTGTTGATCCGCAGTCTTACCATCCAGAGACCACACTTTTGGAATCTGGTGAGAACAATCAAACAATCCAACCTCACAGACTTCTGCAGTCAGATCTCAAACCAGTATTGAGCAAAAGTACTGCCACAAAAGCTTGTAAGATATTTTACTGAAATTTGGTCTCGATGATGAAAACTGCTGGCAATTTTTTCATTCGTTACGAAGCTGTGAGCATCATTGTGTCATAATGTGCAGATCATAGCTTAAATCTGGGAGCTACAGTACTGGTATAGGAGTAAAGCACTGAATAAGAATTGCAACTGCAGTAAAATAAAGTTACACATGATGTAGGTCGTAACGAAGTAAAACCTCAGGCCCGTTGACCTAGTGATCCAGCCCCCCAGTGAAGGTAGTTATAAGTTTCATTACCTGGGATAATGATTCGTCTTTAGTCACCTGCAAAATATTGAGAAGTCTAATCTGCATCACCATCAGAGCGTTACTAATCCTTCAAACCCCATATACACTTGCTATACGATATAGAGAAGCGCACATTCTAGCTAAACCCGTCAATAATGAGCACCAGAATGGGTGTGTCGCAAAGGAACACAGCAGAAACATTGACTCGATTAAAGCTGAAAGTAATCAACAAAAGAAGATGCCCTGCATCGAATAGGTGCCTGGCTGAAATTGTAGGTTACAAATGGAAATCTAATATTCTAAGTCGGAATAGGAGAAGCTCTGGGTAAGGATTCCTTGTAGATTGCGTCCACCACTTTCATAGCATCTCGAACAGCCCGCACGTTGTGTGCTCTTATTATATTAGCACCACCTAAGACAGCTACGACGGAAGCAGCGACAGTGGCAGCATCTCTATCCTCACCCTTTCGGTGCCCTGTGATGTTCCCTAGAAATCCTTTTCTAGAAGGCCCAACAAGCATAGGACCCCTACTGACAGTACAACTACTCTCGGAAAGCATTCTCCTCACAATTGGAAGATCTTTCAATAATTCCAGATTTTGCTTTCCGGTCTTGGCAAACCCGATTCCGGGATCAGTGATAATTCGCCACGCAGGGATGCCGAGTGCTTCAGCACGACAAATTTGAGCATTAAGCTCGTTTCCGACTTCCTCACAGACGTTGTTATAGGTTGTGTTCGCCTTGCTCTGCATAGTAGTCGGGTCCCCACGCATGTGCATCATGATATAAGGAACTCCCAGATCTGCCACTGTTGACAGCATCTCAGGGTCTAAGTAGCCCCCTGACACATCGTTAATTACATGTACTCCCAATTTTACAGCCTCGCCGGCCACCCTGCAAAACATTTAACAACGAAGCACAGCATGTTTCATTGATCAAAATTTTCATAGAATGTCTAAGCATGGCGCTTAGAGGGCCAAGGAGGCAGTAAAAAGCTAAGGAATCTGAAAAGATTTGAAACTTCAGCAAATATTCGTTTGTATACACACCTTGCATCAAATGAATCCACCGACAGCTTTACACCTATCAGTGCCGGATCTGTAGTTAAGGCCTCTAAAACTGGTACCAGACGAGAAAGTTCTTCTTCAGTTGACAATCTAGTTGCACCAGGACGAGTTGATTGCGCACCAATGTCGATAAAATCTGCTCCCTCATCAGCCATGGAATGAGCACGTGCCACAGCATCCTCCACGGCCATAAACCTATTAAAAAAGTACTACAGTGTTCAAGGTCTGTGAATTACATGCATATGCAAAGAATATGCACAAGTGAATCCCAGAGGTTTGGTAATTAATTCACAGTATTTTTTGTCTTACGATATAAACATGCAGGAATATTTAAAGAGGCTCAGCACTAGAATGTGAGCCTCTCTGAATTTAGTGCCTGCCCTGCAATGAAAGGTGATACGCAGCTTCCATGGCATACACAAAAGCAATTCTCTCATTTCGAATGAACACTTCTGATTATTCTCTGCATCCAAAAGAGAATAGTAAACCAGTAGTTGCATACCGTCCGCCATCGCTAAAGCTGTCTGGTGTGACATTCAATATGCCCATCACATGCGTCTTAGCGGACCAGTCTAGAAGCTCATTGCCCACTGGTATCACTCTTCGTAGGTCCTCCTTTCCAATGCAGCCCTCTCCTCCCATCTTCTTCCAGGCTAGTGCAACTCCTCCATTACAGCATTTGTGATTAGACCAGTGAGAGGTTGATCCCGTGTCTGATTCGTTAAGAAGATCTGCCAAAGGTGCTAGAACAAAGGGACGTTCTAGAAATCTAGAATGTGGAATTTCCAGTGTCTCAGTAGTCACAGTCCGGTCGCCATAGAATATAATATCCAAGTCAAGCGGTCTTGGGCCATACCTGAAAAACAAACGACCATAAATATTAGGACTCTGTATTTCTGCCAAGCCATAAAACAATCACAAATCTAACACCCTTCCATAGCAATCAATACTCATGCAAAAAAAACTCACCAAAGCCAGAATGTTCATTTGAAAATAAAATGCACCTGAAAGAATATCAATTGGCTGCTGAAACTGGAAAAGCAAAATACAAAAACGTCTTCAAAATAGTCAACCAATTTTTCCAGTTGTCAAACAATTATCTTGGGACCTATACCATGACAAGCGGGAACTATACTAATGTCACGTTAGAAATTACGATGTACGCATACCTTATACCTCCAACAGTGCGGCCAAGCTCACTCTCAATGTCTTTCAACGTCCTCAACAGCGAATGAGGATCTAGATTGGTAAAGGCTGACACTGCTGAATTCAGAAAGAACGGCTGGTCCGTGACATAGGCCGGGGCACTTTCATACAAAGATGCATGCCTGATGACTTGGATGCCAGAGGCACGCATCCGCTCCAAGGCACGGTTGAAATTAGCAACTCTGTCCCCAACATTGCTGCCCATTGCAATCACGACCTCTTCTCCTGGGGTGCTTGTAGTCCTTGACGAATAACGCACATGGGCAAGCCTGGGAACCAAGGCCTCTGACAAAGAGGTTCTTCGAAAGGCTGGCAGGATTGAGACGCAGCAGCACAAAGTCAAAGCGAGTTGCGAACCCAATCAAGGTCCTGCCTATAATATTCCGGGGTACTAACAGCACATCCAGTCATAAGAGCCAAAATATGACTTCGTCACCCATGAAACTACATACATCCAGCTATTATTAAACATCCAGAAACCCATTCACATGCGATATGTCACTCTTTTGCTTATACCCTTGAAACGTCTGGGTACGTACATCTTACTGATCAAATCCACCACTGCTCTGAAAATGCATGATCAAAGCAGATCATCATCATAATCTTAAAACTAAATTTTGACAAGAATGAAGTCCGACGTGCAGAGAGAACAAGAAACTCATAAACACCACCAAATATGCTCAAGTGATGAGAAGATGACCTGAGGAATGAATCCTTTTCGACACGTCCCCAACACACACAGGCTCTATGAGACCTTGTAGCTCCGGTACACGTGACGTCCTTCCGCATAGCGAATCTATATCAGATATATCTTAGATACATAAGGAAAATGTCCGAGCAGTATTGTGCATCAAGACCTTGAAAGTTCACATATATAATTGACTCATAACGGAAAGGACTACTATGAAAAGACAAGCGGTAGAAGGTAAATTGATCTACCACCGAAGACACATCATGTCAGCAAATCGTTCAAAAAATTACGCACATTAATCTAAAATTTCGACGATCTGTGACCTCTCATGGTAATAAATAAGAAATGAATGCAATTGAATTAGCCAGCTAATGCCAAAAAAACTCAACCGTGCACCGCATTTCTAAGCTCAATTAGAAACCTGCGTTCAATAAGAGAATAATTCAATCTACATACCCTTAAACCTCTACCATCCACTACAAAATTAATCTACCTAAGAAAACCTGTGCTCAAGACTCCAGGATCTGCTTACCACATTGAACTTTGCCAAAACCCTAGACAGAGTAGCTGATTGCATATCTGCATACATTGCGAAGTAGCGACACAGAGAAGCATTTTATACCTAGGCGATGAGAATGCTGGTGCACCCGGTGCAACCTGGTGAATGCCTGCTGCCATGCTCCCCTTCGCCGCATCGTGACTCTGCTTCTCCCCACTCGCTCACGACATGACTACTACTCCCGCTCTTGCTACAATGCGGCGCGGTAAGCTATTCGGCAAACATTCCATCAGTTTCTCTAAAGTACAAATGCAGAATAGCGCCTTCAAACAACTCTTATCCCAAAACAGCAAACTACATCCAGATAATGATCCTTTAATCCGCTACTAAATACAACGACACGCAATCTGTCTCATTACAAACTAAGCTCTCACACACACTAGTTGCGCTTTGAGAGTAGCACTCGGGACACACTTCCAAGCAATTCCAGGAATTCCAGCAGAAGAGGATTTCCACAAGGACGATGCACCACTCTCTCCCTCATAACGCAACCCTCCGTCTCTCGTTCTCCAAGACAGATTCATCAAATCCCTCGCATCCAACGCTACATCAAAAAGCAAAAAACTAAAACTACAAACCTAATTTCCTGAAGCCCTGCTTCTGGGTCTTTGATCGCTTCTGTCGGGGCACGGTAGCCTGGGCCTCCCCGAACTGATGCAAGAAAACGAGCGAGAAATGCAAAAACTGACTGGAGAAAAACGATGGATTGTCAACATCTGACGAAGGACTAAATTTGAAAAAGATGCCTGCTTCTGCGTCTTCTTTGATCGCTTAGATATCAATACCGTGGCGCCAACCTCACGAATTTAAAAACGTGCAACACAAATTGAACTACGGCCAATTTCGAACAGAAATCCAGCAAAACGTTCGCATCCTGAGCGACATCTATGAACGCAAAAATCAAAATCACAAAATCTAATCACTAGTAGAAAACATGTAATGAATGAATATCCTAAATGATTAAAAATGACTGGAAATTGTCCACCAGTAAATGAGTCATTGTGATCAATCATTGTAGAAAGTCATTATGGACATGTTTTTCTACTAGTGAATACGCTTTTGCCGCTTCTTTTGTGTGTTCTCCGATCGGTTTCGTCGCGGCAATGTTGCGCAAGCCTCCACGACTTTAAACAAGAAACTAGCAACCTCCCCGAAAATTGTTGGACGGATTTTTCAACATTGACAGAAACCTGAATTTGATAAGATTTCGAAGAAGCGAACGGTTTTCCTTCCCCGAAGGAAGAGTGCTTGTGGTCTGTCAAAGGGCTCATGCTTTCGCCATCGCCAAGCTTGGCAACAAGCGCCAAAAAACCCTCTAGGGCTTTTGCTTTTGTCCCAAATGTAACCCAAGAGTTCAAAAAAACACGCACGCAAATCTAAAATTTCGACGATCTGTGACCTCTCATGGTAATAAATAAGAAATGAATGCAATTGAATTAGCCAGCTAATGCCAAAAAAACTCAACCGTGCACCGCATTTCTAAGCTCAATTAGAAACCTGCGTTCAATAAGAGAATAATTCAATCTACATACCCTTAACCTCTACCATCCACTACAAAATTAATCTACATAAGAAAACCTGCGCTCAAGACTCCAGGATCTGCTTACCACATTGAACTTTGCCACAACCCTAGACAGAGTAGCCGATTGCATATCTGCATACATTGCGAAGTAGCGACACAGAGAAGCATTTCATACCTAGGCGATGAGAATGCTGGTGCACCCGATGCAACCTGGTGAATGCCTGCTGCCATGCTCCCCTTCGCCGCATCGTGACTCTGTTTCTCCCCGCTCGCTCACGACATAACCACTACTCCCGCTCTTGCTACAATGCGGCGCGGTAAGCTATTCGGCAAACATTCCATCGATTGTTCTAAAGCACAATGCCGAAAAGCGCTCATCAGGCATTTAATCTTCTTCACTCTAGAAACAGCTCACTACATCCGGTGCCAAATACAACGAGACACGCTCCGTGTCTTTACAAAGTTTCAAGAAAACTACAACTGCTTGAGAGAGTAAACAATTTCCCGGCAAACATGTCCAGGAGAAGAGGATTTCAACAAGGACGATGCAACAACTGCCAGAACTAATTGGAAACAAACTACGAATTGAAGGAAGTGACTAGATTTGAAAGATTTTGAAGAACGCTCGTGGATGGGAACCTCCTTCCGAATTGCGGCCCGCCAATTCAAAGTCGCCATCGTCAAGCAAGAAAAATGGGGAAATTTTAGATGAAATCGTCAAGGACATCTCGAAGAATTGTAAGTTTTGGATGAAGTTTAGTCATTTTAGAAAATAAGGTGGATGAAAATACATGTGTGGTGCACAAATGTCCGAAAATGAATGATTGTTTGAAGGTTCAAAGTGAATGTTGGGCTTTTAATTAAAAAACAAGAAAATGATAATTAAGTGTTGGTATTATCATATACCAAATCGTCTGGCTTTTTTTTGTTTTTAAATGTAGTCATAAGTTGTGTTTTTATCCCAAATGTAGCCATGTAGGTTATTTTCTATATAGGATCTAGGAAAATGAAAAGTTTGTCTCTTCCAACCAATAATAAATCATTGATATCCAAACATAGGATTTATGATTTAACCCCTAAAGTTCTTAAATGTTTAATCCCTAAAAACCTAGGGAATTTGGACAAAACACAAATGTGTTATAAAATATAAGTTCTATAACTTTTTGAAGTTTGCATCAAAGAAGATAATGTGAAGCAAGAAAAGTAGAAAGTATTCACAAGGTCAAAATTATAAAAATATTTTTAGATTCTCTTCAAAGGAATTTTGAAGATATAACTTCAAAAATTCACCAAAAATACAATTTCTATCTTTAGCATTTGAATTTTTTTATTGGTAAAAATTGTGTTTTCTATTGATTTGTGAAAAAATGCATAAGATCTAGTAATGAGAACATCAACACTTTTCCAAAATAGTAAGTTTTTCAACACTAGACCAATTGTAAGCACTTTGTGCTATTTCTCTTATAATTTTTTTTACTGTAGCGATCTTAGTTTTGAATAAAAATACTGAAAGATAATCCAATCTTTCTAAAAACTGAAACATTAGATGAGATTTTCCTACCGAGAAGGGCCGTGAATTTCCAAGTGGAAAACTGGATGAAACTAGACGAAACTAGACGTTCGCAGGGCCTGATGACCTAGCCAAGCGATTGCCACGTCGATTTAAAAAGTAAATAAATAAATAAACTTTGTTTTCCATTTTAAGAACTTTAAAAAGAAATCTTTTTTCTTTTTCTTTTATTTTGAAAACAAACAAACTATCAACCGCGTTCGATGGGGCCCAGGGGAACGGACGGGGGAACGGAGCTGGGAACAGCCTAAAACGGCCCTCCAGACCCCCCCGAATCACATCTAATGTAAGAAAAAGTTTGAAAAAAAGTTTTTTTCTGCTCGAAAATGCTGCTCGTAGTCAAGCAGCGATCCAAAAATGGTAGCTTGAGCACTTAGGGGTTAAAGGTCCAAAATTGTTTCAAAATACTTATCTTCAAAGCAGACTAGAATCTTCACCTAAATTTCTTTTTTTAAGAATTCAACTATAGGATCCTTTAGTTGACTTATCTCCCTAAAATTAGAGTAAACATCACCACCAATTGCAAGTTCAATAAGCCTAAAGTTCAAGATGTAAGCTTTTGTAGCTTTTCTTAAAGGTGAAGTTTTGTCTTTCAATATTTAAAAAAAAAGCAAGTATGTCCTATAATTTGTTTATTTAAAAAAAATATGTTGAAAAATGAATCGATAATATATGTTTTAATAAAATTAACCAAAATATCTTTCATATTCATCTTTAAATAAATGATAAATTGGAAGATACTTGTTTTTTGTATTTTGACCATTCCATGGAATTGAGTCCTTTAGAAGGGCCGTTTCAAGTTGGTTCCCATTGCTGGAACTAGCCTGTGCTATCAAAAAAAAATTTAAAAATTTAAAAATTTAAATTAAATTTTAAATTTTAAAATACATATTTAATATATTTAAAAAATATTTGCTGATGTGGTCATCTCTCAACCATATGAGCATCCTCCGTGGCGGAGTTCCTAGCGTTTGGGAACACAGGGGAAACCGTAGCCCTCTACTGGAGTAGAATCTCATCTAATGCACTTTTCAAACTTTATTGTTGCTCATCTCAAATGGTTGATCATCAAATTCATTTCTTTTGTATATGAGCTCAATAAATAAAATGAAGGAGATCAAGTCTAGTTTCTACTCTAATTTATAATTATATTTATAAATAATTTAGTAATGAAATTGAAATTTTATTTCTTCTAAATTTTATTTGCTATAATACATGCCAAAGATAGAATTGTCAATTGTCAAAATCTAAAGTTTATTGACTAGCAATGTTGCGTCAAATATCTATGGAAAAAATAATCATGAATAACAAAAGATATGCCACTTACTAGGCACCATGCACACTCTCTACAACAAATATCAAATGTTGTGAATCATTCTAACTTTTGGTTTCCATCAACACTAAAGCAAAGCCAGTTCTTACAACTCCTCAAAAATATTATTTGCATAATGATCAAACGTCTTGGATTTCAAATCTTTGAAAAACATTTGGTTTCTAAAAAGTAGGTGTTTTGTATGCTACTTTCTAACATGCTTTCTTGTGCTTGAGGATCAATCAACTCAATACCTTAGAAAGGTGTAAATGTATTTAAAAAATATTCAAAATTGAAGTAAAAAATGAACTTCATATGTCACTTTTGCTCAAAGCTAACTTAGTCGCTTGCAATCTAAAAATCTTCAATTTGTCACTTCACTAATAAGAATGAAGTAAATTTAACGGCTTTTGCATAAACAAGGGGCTAATAAACTAAAATCTTATAAATAGTTTCTAAAAATATTGTTAATCTTATTTGCCCAAACTTAGCCTTTAAATGAAAAAACAATATAACTTTTGACTCAAATGACAAAATTCCTTAAAATTTTACCATTTTTTAGATGTTGATTTATCAAAACTTTTCAAATATTACTAACAATATAAAAAATCTAACCACAATACACTATCCAACCAACCAATAAACTATTTTGGATTTCTTGAAATTGGTTCAAAGAAAAGGTTTTACTAAATTATTCCTCTGAGTTGTACTTTACAATAAATTTTTCCATTTAAAAAATTTAGAACACATAATCTTTCTGGACCTTTATGGATTAATCAAAATATATAATGTCTAAGCATTTTCTTTGCACTTTGTTTTGAATGGAAGTTAGACCTCGGGGGGTGCACTTAGTTCTACTATAACAAACCACGTGCAAACAAGTGGTTTCTAATAAACTATAATTTCAACCTAAAATTTTGAACATTGTTTAATAATGACTATAGCTTTCTATTGTCAAAATTTCCAACGCACATAAAATATGAAATGATTTCTAGAAGAGGTTGAAAATGAACTAAAATGACATGTTTGTCAACTCAAATAATTATAGAGGACACATTTAGATGACCATTGAGTCAATATTCAACTCAAAATGAGCTTTCAATAATGAGTTATTTTTAGGAATTTTTTGTTCATTTTAAAAATAAAAAAATTCTTATATAATATAGGGGTGTGAAAGTTATTTTTCAATTCTACAGTGTATCTTTTTACTTCAAAAATTTGTAATTAATTATTATTAACAAATAAAAATATCAATAATTCAAAACATAAACTTTCAAAGTAGGAAAATCTATTCATGTTTTTTTAATTTTGTTTTATTTAAAATTCAAAAAGTATATAGGGGGTCCAAAATTTTGTTTGCACGTGGT
Source organism: Rhytidiadelphus loreus (assembly GCA_947034895.1). Lineage (NCBI taxonomy): Eukaryota > Viridiplantae > Streptophyta > Bryopsida > Hypnales > Hylocomiaceae > Rhytidiadelphus > Rhytidiadelphus loreus. The sequence goes on from OX344764.1 coordinate 3,976,732, forward strand.
TTCTAATGGACACTCTAAATGCCCCCCTCCCTCCGAGTTAGACAAACTCAATAATGATGGTGGTTTAAGCCTCTCTTCTTTAGTTTCAACCTTTTAAAAACAGGACAAAAAAGGGATTGGCATTGCATTAGTAGAATTAAAGTTGTATTCTTGGTATTAGCTTGGATAGTTGTAGAAAGCTTGAGGAAGTTGGGAGGGCACCCACCTATTTATGGCCCTATCATATAGTTCCAAAGGTTGTAATGGGTACAATATTGACCACATTTGGGTTGCAAGCTATCCTCATTGATGTCAATTGGTTCAAATTTTTTTGCGTGTTTCAATTTTTATTAGCACCAATGTTGAATTAGTACTTTCAATTGTTTATTTGGTTGTCAATTCATAAGGGGATTTTTTCACTCAATGTTGATTTAGTGCTCCAATGTCAATTTCATTAGTTACAATCATTCGTGTTATTGTGCCTTTGATGTTGAAACAAGAGTAATTTTCATAGAAGATAAGTTGTTGGCCATCTCAAATCTCACTAAATCACAATCACAATTTAATTCAAATGACAAAATCTAACTAACATAATACTCTAAATGACCTCTAAGCTTAATTGATTGTGATTGTTTAGCAATCAATGATGTGCAATTGACTATGTATGTCTCTAAACTTCAATCTAATGATTGGGCAATTGCAAAAAATACTTGTTCTATTTTTTGTCACAGTTTCTTTGCCAAAGAGTTTTCATGCACAACTTGGGGAGCAATGGTCCAATGTAGATGGAATTTTTAGTGGAGTCCAATATGATCATTTTATGATCATTTTAGTCTTATATCCACAAAAAATTTGATAGAAAATATTGATTTTCAGAAATATGTCACACTTGCGGTCTGTAGTATGATTGAGTACCTTTTTAAAAGAATTTGAAGATCAAAATTTAGAATTTTTTTTGTTCTAATAAACTTTAATATATGGGGTGTGTTTGGAATTTGATATAAAACTTCTTCATTCTTTCTCCAAAAAACACATTCATTTTCAATCTCTTCATTCAACAAATCTGAAATTATTATCTTTCATAAATTCATATAATTTCATTTGTGAATAATATAATATGTAATAATTTCCATTTACTTGTCATTGTAAGGTCTTGAAAATTTTATTATCAAAGTCAAGAATGTTACTTTTAAGTTTAGTGAAAATAATAGAAGTATCATAACATTGTTATAGTAGCCTATATGATTTCATCTTTTTAGGGTTAACAAATGAAGCTACCAAAATATGTCCTTAGAAATTTTGTTGGATCCAAAAATACATATTTTCATCTAATTTTTTGTTTACACTTTTTTTTAATGGTATATAATAGTACACATTATTCATATTATTGTTTTGAGCAAAACTAAAACATGGAATATTCCTAGTCTTGTTTCTAGTCTCATTAAAAATTTCAAAGAATATCTAGAAATGAATTTTGATACAAAAAAAATCATTTTTCTTTCCAAAATTCAAAGTATTTTCAACCTTTTCACAATAAAATTTCAAAATTTTATAACACATAGCTGACATGTGATTTCATCTCTACAAAATATAATGAAAATTTTTATACATGCATAGTAGCAAAATAGAGCATCTACAAAGAAGAATCTTAATATTTGGTTATACAATTATAGGCTATGTTCTTACATGTTAACCAAAGAATGATTGAGGAGCCAAATTTTGGCTTTTGGATGACATTAGAAATTAGTCAAGAACATGAAATAAATTTTTAAAATCATCCAATTATTTGTGTGAGATCCAATTGCTTTTTCTTGTTGTAATGCACTAAATTAGTAGTCTACTAAACCATTTTCTATATGTATGTGATCCAAACATTTTGAAAACTTTAGATGTACATATTTTTGAGATTGTCTTAGGGTGCAATGTTAGGAATGGAGGTACCACCACTTTATTTTCTTAAAAACAAGGGGATAGTACAAATTTCAAAAATTATAAAGATGTATTATAAAACACAATTTAGAATAATAATTTAACCCCTAAAGGACTAGTGTTCCTTTGGGGGATAAATGTGATTTCAGGCAAGTACCTACGGGTTGAAATTTTTCCCTGATTTTTTGAAACTTTTTTTGAAGATAGAAAAAATGATAAGCTTCATGTTAATAACACTTTGGGTTCAATCGGTGCTCAGGAACAAAAGTTATGTCCGAATAAGCTCAAAAAAGGGACAAGGGTCAGCCAAAAAATAATTATATATATATATATATATATATATTTTTTTTTTTTTTTTCCTTTTAGATTATATTTTTGTCTACACGTAAAGATTTTATTCATTCCATTTGGATTTGTTATGAAAAAATTATGGACAATCTTGTTTTGGGGGCAATTAGAGCATCTTCTTGAAAAAAATAACTTGTAGGATTCATTTCTAAATGTAGCTTTTGCAATTTTTCAAAAAAAAAGTTCCATATGGTTTGTTTATTTTGCTAGAACAATCTTACCATTGGGATTAGTGCATTTTAATTCCATCTCATACCTACCTCTACTTAACAATTTTTTTAAGAATGAAAATTAAGTTTTTTTGAATTTCTTTTTCTCCCTAGACTCTCAATTTGATTTCTTCACTATAATGATTTAAAGCTCAAAAATTTGTAGTGCAAAAAATTTAAGTTAAAAATGTTTAAAGTCAAAAAATCTAATTCCACAAATCAATTGTATATTGAATATTTGTGATTTTCATAAGAATTTTTTCATTGAAGTTCAAAATGTTAAGTTCTAATCACAATGATTTTTAAAGATTTAAATTTAATTTTTTTATTCAAGTTGTTATTGAAGGGTCATTTTTTGAATTGAAAAGGTTATTTTTTGAGGCTAGACCTACTAGTACCTATTGAATAATAGAATATTTGCAAAGCAAAGTCTTCAAATCTACACTATATAAATGTTAAAAAACTTGGAAGATGAAAAATAAATGAAATTTGTATACTTAGAATGTATTTGTGTTTTATCTATTGTTCAAATTTTGAGCACTTGGTCATTTAGGGGTTAAAAATGGTCATCATGGGGGTCTTGCATATCTTTGTATGAATTTGGATGTGAATGTGTGCAAAGAATCACCTTGGTAGTGCATTTAGATACCTTATAATCCCTTGCTCTTGAATTGAATTTTGACCATAAAAATGATTTCTTTTGAATTTGAGCCTAATTAATGAAACCAAATTTATCACATGTAGTTTCTACACTACTTTGAGATTTTTGAAAAATTCTTTAAAATAATTGAACAATTTATTGCAATTTAGCCTTTAAATATACAAACACAACCTACTGGTTTTTCTAATTATAGAATATTAAAAAAAATTGATTTTCATTGTGATATTCTACACTATAAAACATAAGCCTATGGTTGAAAGTTTCAATTTTTTTTGAGTAATATGTGTTTTCAATAAGAATTTTCTTTCTTTAAAAAAAAACATTTACAATAATTTCAAATTTTCACCAAAAAAATTGAAAATTTTATGACTTTATAAGAAAACATGTGATTTCATATCTTAAATTTGGAAAGATGCTCTCATGTGACCAAAATATCCCTATAATCATTGGACCAATTGGTGCATTCTTTGTTTATACATTTGTTGTATTTAGACATAGTGAAGTCATCTACCGGACCTTATCTAGGGTTAAAAACAAAACAAAATATTTCTCATTGAAAATTAATGGCAAATAGAGCATGCTAAGTGAAGGATAATCAATTTAGCATATAACTAAGATGAATCAACCTATTTCACCGTCCCAATTGCAATTCCATCCTTATAAACACATAGGATACATTTCAGAACAAAAATGTACACCAAAGGTACATGAGGGCAAAATTGCAATTTGGGTGGTAATAGGTTGGTCCACCTCAAATACTTGGTTCTAGGCAACCAAGGGGACCTTCTTCATCCAAGGAAAATATTTTCTTACTAGTATCGGTAAAAAGTTTACGACAACTTTTTTTCTCATTTGGGGGCACATTCCAAATTTCCAATACAGTACTTGGCATTCAATAGTCTATAGTTGAAACTTGAACCAAAAAGTGTTGTTCTCTGATGGAATGGGGATCCTCCATTTGTCTACTTAACCCTTAAAAGGACGAAGGGGTGACCTTGTAAATCATCCCTTTCCATTATCATATGCCAAATTATTGTAGAAGACCTCCAAGGCACTTTTGTCCTACTACAAGGATTCCTTGTCATCCATCGGATGCCAAACATCCTCCTCGACATTTAAGGATTAACCAATAATACTTATTCTTCCCATCTATCATAAATCTTCATCATCCAAGTTTAGTTATCATTTCCTTAATCGTTTCATTCATTGGGAATTCAATTAAAATGATATGATGGCCAATTGAAGGACACTCAGTCCCATCATGCTCTAAGTATTGTAGAGCATCTCTACTGGGGCACGCCACAATGCCCCTCCAAGTGGTTTTGGTTGAGCCCTGTTCGATTTTTTTTGCCCCACTCACTACAAGGAAACTGTGACCAAAATGACAGAAAATTGACAAGTTTTTCTCCAAACTGACAACCAGCGCTAGATTCACATTAATTTTGTCAATTTGGACACGAATTCTGTGTTTTTGTCAATTGTTTGTCAATTTGGTGTTTTTGTCAACTCAATGTGTTGTGTTCAGACTTTCAAGGCTAAATTAGGCACACTGAACTAACTTATTTCAAAAAGTGATTAACTATGAATACTTGCACAATAAACTAAAGTTTCACCTCCAAAAAGAATTTTTGACTTTGAAGTCTTAATGTAAAAGTTATAGACATTTTTAGAAAAGAGAATAACCCGTGAATAAGAGAAAACAAGAAGTTTTGCATAACCCATATCGATTGTCATCACATATACACTAGTTTAGTATAAGTGTACACGGCTTCTTCACAATATCATTTGACACATGTGAAGCTCAATTCACATTCATCCTTCAATTCCAAATATTGAGCCTCAGTATTTCTGGAAAAGAAATTGGATTTATAAAAATTTACTTTTATAATTTTAGTAGAAAATTTCCACGGTGTTGTCCATGTGTATGCTACTTGGGTGGCACGTGTCATCATCTCAATGTTCCTTGCTGATGTATATTTGTGTCCTATATGATAGCCAAATTGACAAAAGTCTGTTAATTAAGCGTCCGAAACAAGGTGTCCTAATTGACGGGACAGTTGACAGAATTTTGTCAAATATTTGTCAATGTGGTCACAGTTTCCCTTGTAGTGACTAGTTGTGTAGGTTCTCATTTTGTCAACGCAAGTCACGGGAAAATTTGATCATCACTCGCCAAGTTCCAGTGCCAAACTTATTTGATTTGGGGCTACACTACTAGATAGAATGTTGTTTTCAAGGTGTGAGAGTCATTGGGTAGTGTCTTCAGCTTGAATGCAAAAGCTTCCATCCACCTAAAAAAACCCATGGCTGTCAGGATGTGTGAGGATCAACCAATGTAAAGCTACTAATTGGAATTCATAAATGGGGAATTCAATCACCTTATAAATTATGTTCCCAATAAATTCACTTGTTCTTGGATTTTGTTTGCAAATTGGAGTGACTAGGTGGGACCCTGGAATTTTACTGTGGCATAGGAGTTGGAATTGGCACGCCACAAACCATGTGGCATGCCCAATATATTGAGCACCAGTGGAGATGCTCTTAAGATGATTGAAGTGCTCATGAATTTGGAGGCACTCGCTTCAATCATCTATTTCAACCCCTAACTGTGTCGACGTCCAGAAAGTGGATGATGAACAAAGGTTTTCAAGGCGTTGTTTTGTCCAACTAACTTTTCATTCATCCAACGTAACACTAGAATCTTGAAAAGACAATCTTCCTTAATGATCAATTTCATGAAATTCCGGTAAATGATATTTCTGTACAAAGATATAAGCAAAAATGTGTCAAAATTAGAAAAAGGGTCGGGGTTAAGCAGCCAAGGGAGGCGGGATCATAATTAAATGTTAATTTAATGTTAATTTAATTCCCAGTTCAGTTGATTCAGTCTACTCTATATAAATGATGCTGTTTGTTGTTCGCTGTGATCACTTAGAAACTGCTCATGCAAAAGAATCTGCTCATGCAACGTTTTAAATTTGCTCTACTCCCTTAGAAACTGCTCATGCAATTGCTTCAAATATCCAATCAACTTCATGCTAAGGTAACAGGTCCATAAATCGACCATTTAAGAGCTTGAACTGATTTTTGGGGACGTGAAATTTCTTGAAATATTTTTTGGTAAATTATCCTTGAAAGACAAGTGGAATTGGCATCTAACCCAAGTTGTTTCATATGTTTAGGAGCTTTCTGGAATTAGTTATGAATTTCTGAAGTTCAAATGCAGTGGGCTCTAAAATTGCCCACTTCCTGAAATGTAAAGTATTTGTATATTGTTGATGCAATGAAAAAGCAAAATGCAGAAACAATGTACATTTCAAGAGGTGGGCGATTTTAGAGCTTGAGCACTTTATGGACCTGTTACCTTAATGGAAGAAGATAAACATGGTTATAGTCACCCAATTTTTTTCATTTTTTTTCATTTATTATAGGTAGTGTAGAAAGTGACAATCACTGGAAAGATGAAGCTATTTACATCCACAAAAATGGATGAAACTTGCAATCTATGGATGAAATTTCATTTAGTAATCCAAAATAATTTACATTCATCCAAAATAGAGTGATATGTCCCAAGATTTGGCAACAAATTAGCAATTTCATCCACTGGAAAACAAAAATATTTCACTAGATATTCCCCATAAAATAAAATTTCATTGCTTTTCAACAAACTTTTTGCTACGGAATTTGATATTAACAATGGTAGAGGTACCTATTTTCGATAACTTAAGCATTTTTTCTTGTAGGATATGGGAGATTCTACAAGTAATTGAGCTCAATGTGTGCAAACATAAGGTTGAGGAAGAATGCAAAAGAAAACGATTTTTTTTCCAAGAATGAATATTTTATTCATTATAAAATGTTGATTTTTCATTTGACTCAACTATCATGGTTAGCTTTGGCACTTCTCTATGAGCAAGGAAGGAAGAGAGGTGAGTAGATGAAAAGGTACAAACAAAGAATCTTTTTCAATGAACAGGGCATCCAATTGTTGTCGACAATAGGTCATCCTATAACACCACATGGGGGATGTTGAAAATAGGTACTTATCATTAACCAAATTGGTGGCCCTATTTCTATTGATGCATGTTTAATTGGAGGAGTTTTGGTAATTAGACCTAAAACTAACCTTATAAGGTCCTTACACCCCCAAAATAGGCCCTATCTAAAATCACCATCACCATCACTTTATGTACATCTCCAAAATCAATACATAGTCATGTGGAAGAAACGATTGCAGAACCTCTTCCAAATAAAAACTTTGACCCTTCCTAACTTTTGCATATGGTATCCAAATGTCGCATTCTTTGATGCATTGGAACCTCCTTTCACTTGGCAATGAGGAAAACCAATGAAACTTGGACCACCCTAATAACAGTTAATCGGGCACAGTAGCCAAAAGTGGCGGTTTGGGTGTGCCGACATTATTGAAGACTGAACCTTTCAAATTTTGAAGAGGTCTTAATTCAAAAAACAAACCCATCGGTCATTTCATTTATGATAACTGAACCCCACTGAATTACGCAGACCAAGTCTCTGGAGGTGCCTGTCAAAATAACATTCAGTGATGCGAGAATTGGTCTTGTTTGTGGGAGTTTGTATGAAGGAAAATATTTGTTTGTTGCAAAGAATGGACAAGTCTCCTACTACTAACTCTGTTGAGTAAGGAAGAAGAACTTTGAATGAAAGAGTGGCCTACGAAGCTGAACTAGACTTTGCAGCACAAGGAGATTGGAAGTGTTACTCTTGGTGCTTTTATTATGGCAGTTGACTAGCTATGAGTCTCATTTTTCTTTGGTTTTTGTATCGCTAAAATATCAAGAGTTATATAAGTAAACCTAATTTGATCCTGACACTAAAATTTTCCCATTTAGATTCTTGCGTAGATGTAAACCCTCTCGAGCACAAGAGCCTATTCAGTTGATTTTGGGTACGCCTATATTCACAACTTCTGAAAATTCATAATTTTTCCATACAACGTTCACTAAAAACATGGGGGCTTCTTGGAATTGCCAACAACCATTTGCAGTAGGACCATGCTCAGATCCTTACTTGAACTATTTCAGCTTACTTAGTTAACTTGGTAAAACATGAGCATTAGTTTGATTCATCCAAATGAACCATTAGGCCTTCTAGCCATCCTTCGAGATCACCGAGGAGATCACAAGCTTCGACAGTTACCAAGATTACAGAATACGGGGTATCTCCTTTGGAATCAAATTCTAGCTAGATCAGTAACAGAAGGTCATCCACAAGCGTGTTTGAACTTTACGCCCATTTTCTGTAAATCTCTTGTTTTTTCAGCATCATTCGGTGCACCTGAAGTTTTGAGAAACATGGCTCTTAGTTCAACACACAACGGAAATTAAAAGATCAGCTTGTGATGGAATGTGTGATGGAATGGGAAGTCGTGCGGAAAACACCCATTGTCTGTAAATCCCGCCTTTTTTTTTTTTTCTCAGTCTCGTTCAGTGCATCTGAGGTTTTGAGAACATGGCTGTTGGAGCAACACACCAGCAACCGAAAGATGGAAAAAGGGGAAAAATTGTGTGGAAATCAGTGAAAGGCCACCCAGCTCGATCGTGCCTTCATGCGCGCCCAAGTTTGTGTGAAAGGATGATGATCCAGCACTACGGTAACTGACTGGAAGTTTTCTCCTCCACACATCCTGACCCAAGTGCTCTCGACCTTGCCCGGGCTCTTTCCTCTCGCTCCTTAAGTTTCTGGATCAAGTTCTTGAGTGTGATGCGAAAAAGAAAAGAAAGTTGAGACAGGAATCTTTTTGTGTTGCGGAGATCAACAGAGAATTGCAGGCTTCACATTTGCAATCGCCCAATTGGAGTCACAGTTTCGGTCGTATTATCTGTTTTAAAAAAAATCGAGAAGGTAATGCATATTCCTCAGTCTATCCTTTGAATTTTTTTTGGCATAAGGTAATGTGTATATATGTAAGGTAACTCATCCTATGACAAGCCAGGTTTGGAGTAGCCTAAATGTTATTGTGAAGTACATTTCACAAGACACATGTACATTTGAAGAAATTTTGGGCCTGCATGAGGCTACTCCAAACTTGGCCTATTATAGGCTAAATTACCTTAAATATGCTTGGTTGTGGAAAAGAATGTTCACGTGTTTGAGACTACTGGTACTATTGGTAAGGTAGATCAACCTATTACCACACCCAAATTTGCTATCTAGGTACCTCAGAGAAGCTATTTGTCAACTTATATATTTTTAAGAGATTGAAAAGTTTGAGAGAAACCATTTGCAAGTGGAATGAGGACATTTTGACAAGAAATGGATTTTCTGTGATTTGTCAAAGTTGGTTGGGGACTAAATTGGTAATTAAAGCGTGGGCAATCCCATGCTAAATTGCATGCTGGCATGTCTCTTCCCCAAGGGCATTGTCATGACGCTAAAACTAAAGGATTTTTAAAATTGTCAGAAGGGCCCAACAGATGTCGGAAATGGGTGACTAACAACACTTTGGGTTGTTTTACATTATTTGAGCAATTGTTCAGTGCTAGTGTAACCACAAAGTGTTCAATCATCCATTCATTGGGGTGAATTATGAAGGTTTCTTAAAATGCATTGTTTTCACTAGTAGAAAATCTGAAATTTCTGTTGTTTTGGTTATGTTGATCAAGGTCAGTTTTTTGCTGATTTTGACAAAATCAACAAATTTTTGTCAAAATCAGCAGAAAACTGACCTTGATCAACGCAACCAAAACAACAGAAATTTCAGATTTTCTATTAGTGCTTTGTCTAATTAATTAATATATATGTTTCAAAGGTTAGCTTGGCTAAAAAATGGAGGATTAGTTGATAAAATCTAATATATTTTCCATGTAAATATTTTTCCTCTTGTTCTTCATCTCCAATTTTTTTGCCTGACTAATGCTAGATGAATTGAGTCTTTGTTGAAAGAGCTTATTTAAAAATTCTAAGAAAGGCATATCAAGCATTCATCGAGATGGAAGAATAAGAGAACATGTAAGGTATATGTGTGCACCTATAATTGTCATTTATTATAATTAAGCAAATAATTGGAATTTAGATGAAGGAATAAATATGAGGATGTTATTTACCAAATATGAAAAATGATATGTTGAAATAGAAGCACAAAATGATGACTCAAAACTTAAAATATCAAAGTTTGAATAAGAATTGAATCAATAATTGACAACAAATTCATTTATAAATCAAAGGCAATACAATGGATAAGTTTATCTAATTGCACCCCTTACCTTCTTGCATTACAATGCATAATTCCATTTTCATTTAAGAAACTAAATCTAGAGTTGTCATACCTCTCATATTTGTGTGGCACAAATCTCATAAGATAGTATTGACTATCTTAGAATTAGTTTATGTCAATAAAGAAGAGATGTGTATAGCGATGAAATTAGGTTGGGGTTGCAATTAGTTGTATTTACCTAATTGAAAAGAATACAATGAGCACCAATGGTAGAGGATAGAACCACGCAATTGATCTAGGAACATGCATGAGGGGGTACGTGGCCGCCGCGCCGCCAGCAACCCTGCATCCGTGACGTCGCCGACGCCTGGCCGCAGCCGCCCCCTGCCGCTCGCGGCAAACTATAACTTATCATCTATCTGCCCGTTTCCCCTGCCCGTTTCCCTCTCTGCCCGCCCTGCTCCTTCGAGATCACAACAATCCCTTGCCGTCACCAAGAGGCAGAAGCCTCTCGAACGTTCTGCCATTTCACCTCATTGCCGCCGCCCCTTCTCCCATCTCCATCATCACGATCGGAGCTCCAGTGCGGAAGATTTATTTCCCCTTGTAGTGCACCGTCTTGGGTCACGTTTGATTTCGTCTTTCACCGAAAGGATTGTAAGGATAGTAAGGAGTTCTCCTTGAGAGATAGAGAGAGAGAGAGCGCGAGATGGAAGGAAACAATGGAGTTGTGGCTGTGTACCGCAACAACGGCAGCGGCTTGTCCGAGAACAGCAACAACAGTAAGAAGACGGTGTCGTATGCCGTCAAGGTCGGTTTGGCGCAAATGCTGCGCGGCGGAGTGATCATGGACGTTGTGGATGCCGCACAAGCGCGGATTGCTGAAGAAGCGGGGGCGGTGGCAGTCATGGCTTTGGAACGTGTGCCGGCCGACATTCGGGCCGAGGGAGGAGTCGCCCGCATGAGTGACCCGAGCATGATCAAGGAGATTAAGAAGGCCGTCACCATTCCGGTGATGGCGAAAGCCAGAATTGGTATGCCTCCGTCGCTTCTTTTTCGTCTTCTTCTACTTCTTCTAGGATTTTCCATGTTTATGTTGTTTACCTTGTTGATGATGCGAATTTTGGAACCCTATTATGCAGCTTTTTGAGGGTTTGAAATTTTGTTCGGAAGAGGTTCTAAGGGTTTAAGAGCTCGTTATTCTCTTTCGTACGGAGTTGCAGGCCCTGCTTTGTTTTTAGATTCCTGGTTTGGTGGATTTATTTGAGTCAATGACGACGTGATGGACACTCTAACCTCTATAATCTTGTAACGGGCTCGCAATTTTGGCACTGTGACTGTTTGCTGCAGTTAATGATTGAATGGCAGGATATTTTAGAATGTTATTGTATAGAAGATCGTGATTGAAAGTGGTCTCCTTTTTCGCTGTGACGTAGGTCGAAAGTTTGCTCCCGTTAATGATTGTGCGCCATGATATTCTAGAGTAGTGGTAGAGAAGATCGTAATGAAAGAGTTGTGAGTGTGTTCGTGGTAATTGTGAGCGAAGAAGAGTATTTCTAAGTACGTTATTTTCTCGACAGGTCATTTTGTGGAGGCGCAAATCCTGGAAGCTATTGGTGTGGATTACATAGACGAGAGCGAGGTCCTGACCCCCGCCGATGACACGCACCACATCAACAAGCACAACTACCGGATCCCTTTCGTGTGCGGTTGTCGAAACCTAGGCGAGGCTCTGCGTCGCATTGCCGAGGGTGCGGCCATGATCCGCACCAAGGGCGAGGCGGGGACTGGCAATGTAGTGGAAGCCGTGCGTCACACGCGGTCTGTCCTTGGTGAGATTCGGAGGTTACAGAGCTTGGACGACGATGAGGTTTTCACTTTCGCCAAGGAGATTTCTGCTCCTTATGAGCTCGTGAGGCAGACCAAGCAGCTGGGGAGGCTCCCCGTCGTTAACTTCGCCGCTGGAGGAGTGGCCACCCCTGCAGACGCCGCTCTCATGATGCAATTGGGATGCGACGGGGTGTTTGTTGGTTCAGGGATCTTCAAGAGTGGGGATCCGGCCAAGCGAGCTCGCGCTATTGTGGAAGCTGTGACGCATTACAACGACGCGCATGTACTGGCGGACGTGAGTGAGAATCTTGGGGAAGCTATGGTGGGGATTAACCTCAGCGATAAGAAGGTGGAACGCTTTGCAGCAAGGTCTGAGTAGAAAGTAGATTACCGAATACTGGCTATACATGTCTTGTTTCAGTTCTCGTAAGAACTAGGGTGTGACTTCCCTCCAATGCACTGTACCATTCTTTAAAATTTTGGGACGAAATTGGATTTTTTTTCCAACCTTTACCTGTAGATGAGTAGAGGAAAGTATGGTGGCTGTGTTCTTCAGTGCTTTTTAGCACGCAGGGATTGCACTTAACATACAATATCTATCATTTCTTCTGTTTACTCTTGGCCTTTAGCTTGCAATGTAGGCGAGGGCCTCGATGGAGGCTGCCTGTGGAAGCTTTAAAGAACTTTCTCAAAACTTTGATTTATTCTAGATATTTGCAAAGACAGTTGCAGATGTGTCAGGAATCAGGAAAGGAGTTGAAGACACCTTTGAAGTACCTGTTTATGAGGTATGAATTAACGATTTCGTTCAGATTTGTTAAATGAGGATGCTTCTATTGTTCCTTACAGCCTGTAGAATTGAGTGTGAAAGCGAAGATTGTTGGTGATCGGATGTAGGTTTTTGGTGACCTAACGAAGCTATCTGGAATATGCCAAATGATGACTACTACAGCTTCAGGAGAAGTTGATAGTGCTAAGTTGGAGGATACTATCTGCGTCTTTTTCAGCATTGCGTCCATCCAATATGTAGGAGTGTGATTTTTGGGAGATGAATAGAGTCGTGAAGAGATCTATGGGTACAGGAGCCAAGTCTGTTGGGATCTAGTTTTTACGCTTGTTTATATATTTCTTATCCAATATCAATTCGGGAGGTTGTTGACCATTATAAGTGACGATTTCAGTGGTCATATGAGACGGCATCTGGTATCCTCTACTATATTGAAGTTGCATTTCAATCACTGAATGTAGCTTATCATATCTCCTTTCCTCCGTCGAATTGGTGTCCCAAGGTGTCGTATAACGGTACCAGGGTATGGACATCTGGAACTGTTTCAGAAGCGTCTAGTAACTTAGTAACGGTAGGTCCGACTTGAACAGAATTTGTTGATTTTTTCCATCCGTGATGATTGGAGCTTCTGCACCGATCTCTCAAATGGCCACAATGTTTGCTAATCGATGGAATTTTACTTTAGGGAATTTGCATGGTTCGTCTTTTTGTTTTTAAAAATCGCGAACTCGATGTTTTTCTATCAGGGTTGACCTTACGATATTGAAATGAATATGTGAGTAAGTTCTAGAGCTGTGTGAAAACCCACACCCTTAACAATTTGGATTGTATTTTCTAATTTTGAAAGTGATTAGGAAATGAAGATGGATTGGGATTTAAAGGGTGAACTTCATAAACCAATTCTATAATGGAAGTAACTGTTTTTCAGTTTGGTAGTTGCCTGCAGAAGAGATGGTGTATATAGTCTAGAATGTTGTGTAAATGAACTAATATAGCGTGCACTAGTTTTTTCCTTAACCCCTAAGGGACCATTGGTGGCACAAATGGGATTCTGGGTAGGTATATACTATCTCAATTTTTGTCCTGATTTTTTTAAACCTTTTTTTCAAGAGACAAAAATAAATTAGCTTTGTAAGAATATAATTTTTCTCAATTGGTGCATGGAAATTAAAGGTATGTCCAAATAAGTTAACCCTTTAGTGTCATCATTCGTGGAGAGCAGTGGTAGAAGTGTAGGAAGTTGAAAATATGGCAAGTTCTTTCTATGGAAGATGAAAAGTGAGGCAAGGATATGAACCATAAGATCTTTAGTGCATGCCTTAGTGCTTTGAACAAGAAGAAAGACTACTTGAAAATATGTGTTCAATTAGAAAATTATGAGGTTTGATTGCATTATCGATAGTGTTGATTTTCATGGGCAGAGCATTTCTTATTGTCTTTTCTTCAATTTCTGTGCACCTATTGTCCTTTGAAAAATCAAGAAAAATATGGTTTGTGAAGCGCTAGAAGTGAGCAATTGGTAAATCTCTAAGCACGTCAATCTATAGTGATTGTAGATAGACCTTTTTGTTTTGTTTTTTAACTTTTTGAAGAAAAAGACAATTTGACAAGTTAAAGTTAATTAGGAATCAAAGTAAAGTATGAATAAGGATAAATAGACCAATAAATATTGAAATGACTAATAGACAATCAATAGACAACTAGTTAAGGTTAGTTACAGTTAGTTAGGGACTACTAGACAAGGTGGTTAGCTTCTGGTTAGTTACAAATCAAGAAAAAGTACAAAGACTAATCGACTTCCAGTTCTCTCTCTTTTAGGCTTGCAATGATTGCATTGCCGATTTTGTCCTTGTGCATTCCTTCAAGTAATACAATAGACTGTTCGTCTTATTTTTATATGTTCAATTCTTTCAGTCAATGATTGGCTTTGTTGATCTTTTATTTGGAATATTGCCAGGGATTGGCTTTGTCTCCTTTATTTTCTTTATTTTGTTTCCGTCTAATTGTCATGATCGGTGAGCTTGTCAACTGTCTCTCTTATTTGTGTGTGTAGTTGAGTATTGGTAAAGAAGACAAATAGTCAAGTTATCCAGCGCCCGGTTTCTATTTGATTCTTTGCATTCTTTTAGTTGTAATAGATAGTGTGTGTGTCTATCAAATTGTCTTAGTCATTTTTTGAGTAGAAGGATGTCTGTGTAGGAATGTCAAGTTGTCTTTTGTGCCAATGAGTGACTTATTTTTGAGAGCATGGCAAATTAGCTTAGGATTGGCTTTGTTCATTTTATGTATCTAACAGCTAGGGAGTAGCATTATCAAGATTTTTGGAAGAGTAGCCAGGGATTGGTGCTTACTTGTTTGTTTTTAGCTTTTAGTCAAGTAGATAGGAAGTGTATTGTTGAAAGAAAAAATTAGCCAGGAATTGGCGTATGAAACCATTGTTACTTGGAGTATCTTGGTGGTCAAATTGTCATGTAGCTGATGAAGAAGATGTTGTCAAATAGATGGCGAACGGAGTGCCATCATGATGCTGCAGTGGTTGGAGCGCTAAAGATAAATAGACTGTAAATTAAATTCAACTTTATTAATTACATACACTTATTAATTTCATACACTTATAATTTGGCTATTTGATGAAGTATGATCTTCTCGATATTGTAATAGCTTGGTGGAGCATTTATGTCTATTAGACAAATGTTGAAATCCTTGGATTGCTAGTGATTGGCTATGTTAATTGTTCAGGTCTATTAGTCAATAATTAAAATAGTCCTGCACATGAATGTCCGCTTAATTGGTCAAGTTGAACGAGTAAATAATACTTGAAGTATGTATTAGCCAATGATTGGCAGAATCTATAATAAGGTCAATTTGGTAATGACAAGGGGTAATGACCTGTATCTGTGTTAAGCTAAACTCTTTGATCATTTGAATCTATTGGACAAATGACAAGTTTCTTTATGATGCCAAGGATTGGTCATATGTAATTTTGGTTAAGAGTCTATTAGCCAAGTTGTTTGAAGTTGAATACATTTTGTTATGATTAAGATCAATTAGTCTTTGTTGGAATAGCATTGAGTCTTCTTAATGCAGCTATGCGTATAAACTTGGAATTAGAAACCAAATGGTCTCTAGGTATGAAGTGGGTATGAATATTATGCCTTGGCTGTGATTTCTAATTTCAATTTTCGGTCTATTAGACAAAATAAGTTAATGGTGAATGAATGTCAAGTTGCCTGATTTATAAGTAATGTTGTGAATGTTTAATTAACTGTATGGATGTTTTGGTGTTGTTGTAGTCAAGTTGTCTGTGGAAATTTACCTTAAAATGTCTTATGGTTGTAACGAGATTAACGCAAGACAAATGGTCAAGTAATGGCGTTTAAATTAAAATGACCAAATGACAAGCTATGTAAGTTCTATAAGTGCAGGTAAGAGTGCATTGAGAGTGGAAATAGGCTCTTGCAATTTTGAGTACAATAAACTGAAGGAGCCGGTGCCTGGTTGTTGTATACGCAATCAAGAGACCAAGGAGAGAGGGAAACTTTGGTTGTGACTAAGCTTGCTGGTTCCAGAGATGGTACGAGGTTTTTTTTATGGGCAAAGTGGAGAGAAGAGAGTATTTTATGTAAGGTAAAACCCGAGGGTAAAATAACCCATTACGGTCAGATCGCCTATAAGGTAAACCAGCCTATGACAGGCAGATTGCCTAATGAGGTATGAAAATAGAGGTTTGTGACAAAGGGATTAATTTTCAGTGTTGTGAAAGACTTAAGAAACAACAAGGATGATCCCAAAAAGAATTTCAATAATCACATCATTTTCATTTCATTTAATAAAGCAAACTGACTGGAAGTTCCAAAACAACCCGTAGGCTGGGTCATGACAGTCAGAAATAACACCATTTCAGGGCAATTATGTGCCCATAATTAAGAGGAACATGCCTAATTCAGGTATTAGTGGAGGCAATTTAGAGTTAGAGGATACTAAAATTAGACCGCTTTTAATCTAAACCGACCCTTTTAAGACATTAATCAGTCATTGACAGATTACAAAGTAGTTGTTTTAAATTTCATTAGAGGCAGGCATAATGGCCATGCTCTGTCATCATGTCTGTGTCAGAATTTGACATCTGTTGGTGAACATAGAGCAACAGCTACATGCTCTAAGGCCACAGGACATGGCCTCCCAACCGTTTTACTAATGCATCCTTGTCAAAATTTTACACTTGCCAAATCATGCCAATCTGACAACTTGCGTTGGATGCTCACTGAAACCTTCACGCCGACGCGTTGCAGGGATAATTACCGTTTCTCTTCCATCTTTCCTTTCCCTTCTCTGACAATCCCTTCTCCCGCCCTTGCCATTCACCATTCTCAAAGTATGCTTTCCTCATGTGATTGTTTCTTTGGTCGATTCTTGGTCGATTTTGTTGTAGGCTTTTTTGCATTAGGGTTTAGAGTTCTCAGTTGCTAAACTGCGTGTCAAGAGGCTCCGAAGAAATGTGCAAAACTGTCTCATTCTTTGTAACTCAATTTTTAGGAGAGGCAATGTTCGCCATCCACTTTTCATCTTAATATCAACAATATCGGAGACATCACATGTATTCGATTGGACTGTTGAACCCCTGTTTTTGATGAGAAAGCGAACTATCTTCTTTTCCCCACATCATGTAGTGGTTTGTCGGGTTTCACTTTGCTGATGACACTTGACACATGTTTTCTTGCATATGACAACTACTGCGCACACAAATTCAAACCTGAGGTATTGATCATGTCTTTTCTGCTTGCAGGGACCTTAACTTGGCCAGTGTACTTATGCTCGTTTCTAAGGATGCAAGGATACAACAGAGTCCGCAAACATAGCTTGGTAAAGGCTGGTTGAGGAAGGGGTGAATTTAGGGTTTACAGTTTCACTCTCTGAGAAGTTGGTTGTTTTGAGCTTCCTTTGTGACCACACTATATTGAATGAAGAGAGTCGGAAAGAAATCAACATCGTTGCAACATGAGGAAGGAATAAGAATCGCGGACGTCGCGGAATCAGAAGCTTCATGTCTTGACACCACTGATTCATGGTTGATTTGAGGTCCAGCTCCCGTGCGGTGCCATTGCTTGCAACTCCACTAGTCGACTTGAAATTTCCATTATTGTATGCTGTCACAAAGATTTGCTAGTAGGTTTGGAATAACACGGGGTCTTTGCTGTGGAGTTGCTTTGTATATAATCACTAATACTCATAAACACCCTAAATCATAATAAACTACTTTCAATCTCTCATTTTGCCAAATCCCTATCCTACAATTTCCACAATATCCTAGAAACTGCCATACCTAGCTTTGCTTCCACAGAACTTTTGGATAGTAGGTCCAAATCACTTGAAACTTGACCACATTGTATATAAACTATCCAACTAATCACATAACAATTTTCATAACAATCTAAGATACTGTCCAACTTTGGTGGACGTTTTTCCCCTACTGACTTCCTAACCCTTACCAAAACCTATTTCCCGGTTGTATTTTATGCACAACTTTTAGATCTCAAGTCTATTGAAGCCTTAACATCGCAACACCTCCACTTCACCGCAACACCTCCACTTCACCGCCACATAACTTTTCCTCCATAATAGATCTAGATTTCAAACTTGGTATCATAATAGATCAACTTATCAAAAACTCAAATCCAAAACCTTGCATTCATAATACACTTCTCTAAAACACAACACAAAATCTCCTCCATCAATGCTTCTTTCATAAAATCCTCAACACCAACACACAACTAGCACTCAAAGTGCCTCCTACACCACCCAACACACCAAAAAACAAGAGAGAGAGCAAGGGACCAGCCCTTGCCTCAAGTACACACCCAAACCCCAAAGGCGGCTAGCCCTAACCCTAACTCCACTAACCCTAGTATCAACTACAACCAAACCGGTTATCAACCGGCAACTACAAAGTCAACAACAACAACAAGCTCTTTCTTCAAACAACTACCATCATCCAATACTAACAACATTTTTGAAACTAACAAAGATGTCAACTTCAAATACTAGACGGCCCACATCACGCCAACGCGCGATCAGACATTCTTAGCCATGTTGGAGGATTGAAGTGGCGCGAGATTTTGTAAGTCTCAGTGACAATGTTAATCCTTGATTGCCGCTAAATTTTTCATCGTAGTTTGTTTAAGTATGTGAGAGGGAAGCGGTTTTTACTTATTGCAATCGAGCTGTAATGGTTCAATGTGAGTAAATATTGAAATTGCAATGTGGAGCAATGGAGTGCTTGATTTTGAGATGAGTTTTCATTACTATGTGCGTGTGCGCAGATTCTTGGCACGTTACAGAATTAGATGATGGGGGGGGTTGTATTCTGCTTGACGTTCTTCATTCTTGTTGCTAATATTTGTTGATGCTGTGGGTTCTTTTTATCACACCCGTATTTTGTTTTAGTCAGTGGGAGAGGGTCAAATTTTACTTATTTGTTTGTCCTTGAATTGGATACTTTATTGGATTGACAATGTGGAGTTGCATCCGTACTCCTCCGTGAGGTTCACATTACTTAATACAGAGGTTGGTAGGTTGCAGAAGTTGTCAAAGTTCTGCTGCCTGAATTTATGGAGATTGATGTCTTGGTGGCAACTAATGTCCGCCGTGTTTTGAATGCTTACGCAAATGCTCGAGTTGGTTCACATGTAAAAGCCTCTACCCTTGCCACTGTTTGCTTGATGTTGACATACTACTCTTCAAAGTGTTTAGACGATGGTTTAGATGCAACTAGGAGGAACTGTGAATAACTTGCAGCTATTAGAGCATAAAAGCTGGTGATACCAAGAATCTTCAGAGTAAGGAGACTTGCATCAACACGGCCAGATAGTTTCCTTCATGATTCTCATTGTCTGTTATGTTTGTCATCTTGAAATATACAATCTTCTCTTGCAGCATTTTGCAAGCACAATAGGCTATGGTCACAATGATGCAAGAGGCTCTTGACCTAGCATTAGCAAATATTGTTGGCTCGGAGGCCGCTATCGTATGCTCACAGGTACAATAATACACTCTGAATTTGAATGAAATTGTTTCTTTTAGTTTTTTTTAAGCGGGATGAGGTCATTGTACCATTCTAGCTTTGGACTAGGCCAGTTCATATTCTTGTTTTCAAAGTTGTCCGGGTCTGTTGTTGGGTGCCCTAAGGGTTGGTCGTCTAGATGTTGTGGCGACGAGCTTGGCTGTAGGGCATCTAATTCATGTACTGTACACTGGTGTAAATGGTGGAAACTTCTGTGCATGATGACTAGAAGATCAACAAGTGGAATAAGTTCTAGACGCCTTCTTGCAAACTCCAACAACCCCAAGACTTTTGTAACTCTAAAGTATGTCCCTTTGACGTAGAACACTGTATGATCTTGTCGTTTTTTTTGTATCTACTGCTTGAAAATCACGGACTACTCAAAAATCTTGAATATAGTTAGGGTTGAATATGGTAGATAATTTCAGTTTGCATCTCCAGTTATTGCAGCTTTTCATACTCAAGTAGAGCTCAGAACATTGACGATGATTCTGCATTTTTTTCTTTTTCTTTCTGGGGTTTCACTCAAGATGGATTTTCAGTGTTAACCGTGAGTTTGTCTCTGCATTATACAGACTTCTAGGACATAACCAATTCACTGGAACCAGACTTGACAATAGTGGCTGCTGGACTACAAGTTGTGAAGATCTCTTTTGCCATGCCTTGTTGAAACCACCATATAATTCGTTAAAACGATGAAATTTGAAGTAAGCACTTTTCCAGTTGTTCATCTGGAATCTCAGATTGAAACCAATACTAGTTTTTAGAAATCTGTGCACTTAAATGTTATAATTTTGGCTTTCCAAAACATACCGTTTTGGATTTTTTTCGAGTGGTAAAAATGACTATTGATTTGTAAAAATGACTATTGATATTTTGAATTGAACCTTGTGCAGAGATTTGAGGTATAACACATTTGACCATCATCCTATTCCTGCATGGCTTCAGATGGCACCAAATCTACAAACTTTGTACGTTTGATATGAGTTTCACTTTGCTAAAATAAAATGCTAGAGTGTGTACGATAATATTGTTATGGATATGTGAGTTAGCTAGGAAAATATATATGCTTGAAGACTGACTTGTTAAATCTGGCAAAAGTTCAGGAACTTGGACATTTCTCTTTCTGGAACATCAATGTACATGAATGTCACAATTTTAGTGCTGTGAAACACGCCAATTTATTTAATAAGGCTACTACTGATCGATCCCTGACCAATGTTGCCTATAGTGTGCAAGAATGTGCAATAGATCCTAGTAAGATCCTTTTCTGAGGCAACTTTAGTTGAGCGTTCTATTTTATTTTTCAAATAATGGTCACGTGTCCTTTTGCCTTTTGAATTCTCATACTCATTTTCTGTTGTGCACTATGCAGGTAGTCTTTGCCGATGGAACCTTTGTAGATGGAAGTACCAGTGAGCTTTCATGTGACAGTCTTTATAAGTCATACTTGATAAAAGACAACAAATGGTTCCCTCTTTCCAAAGAGGTGGTTCACTGGTCATATCAGATTCATCAGCTTGTACGTCGTCATGGCAAGAATCGATCGCAACGAGCGGCGTATGTGGTGGAAGTGCTGCAACTAGTTGGTGCTGCTGGTAATCAATGATCCAGCCAGAGCTAAGTAAGCACAATCCACATAATCCATGCTTCTCTCTGTGGCGTCTGCAATGCAATTAGATGGCCTCAATTATTTAATCACTCTGCAAACGAATGAGGATGCTGTTAATTAATTAAATCATATGACTGTGTTTTGCATCCCAGCCAAAGACCTTGCCATTAAGTAAATGCAATGATTGAATTTATTCCAAACTGGTGGTGGTAAATGCAATGATTTCTCTGGTATCAACTGAAATTTCAGGAACAATTATCAAATTTGCTATGTCGCATCACGGCATGGGTCTTCTTCGATCTTTCCTTCCAAGAGTTAAGTGGTTTGGTTTTTCATTTGTGCAGATCGAGATATGTGGGATCACGTCAACACTGAGTTTGCAGCTAGCCAGCCATGCTTAGAGACAAGGTGCGCAAGGCAACAATGATGATTAGACTAATCAATGTATATATATATATATATATATATATATATATGGGTGAGTCTTTTGAGAGCTAGATATAATGATGTGCTAAATCAATGTGTGCTTGATGGGCTGGGAAAGTTTTTTGGGGGAATAAACTAGCTAGGCGATGATTTTGTGTATTTTCTTTGCCTCCAATTAACCCTTAAAGGACAAACAGGCGACCTCTTTTCATTACTGTGTTTATCATTGGCTGAAGAAATAGCAAAAGTACTCATTGGAAGTCAAACTCAAATAAATGTGCTGCAATGTCTTGAGTTTTTGAGTCATCTATCTCACTTTGGAATGTCTTTAATAGGATATATTGACTCCTAAATTGGCTTAAGGTTGAAGTGGAAAATCTTTCAGCTAAAGTATTTCGATTTGTTGTGATGGGTAGGACGCATTGGGTACATTCATTTGGGCTATAGCTCTAGAAGCAGTTTTGGAATCTCTTAAAGAACTTTAAGGATAGTTCTCTAGGAAGAGTTCCATTCTTTTTTTGTCAAAGCAGATAATGGGACAACTTGGGTTATTGTTACAATCACTATGTCTATGGTGAGCAATCATAGTAGGAGAGGTGTATTGTATTCAATGATTCCATGCATAGTCAATTGGTAATTGTGAGGGTCAACTAAACCTAAATGAAGTGATATATTACAAATTTAGTTGGTTAGGATGTCTTTTTGGAATCAGATTCATTTACAATATGTTGGGTGTCTTTTTAGGTATGTCAAACATTTTAATTTTTGTCAAATATATTTTATTCTGGTAAGTGTCATTAAGCATTACTCTAGTGATTGCTCAAAGCCTCTATTTTGTTTGTTTTGGAATACTAGTTTTGGTAGGTTTCAGATGGCATAGTGCATGAAAATTTAATAACTTGGTGTATAACTTACAGCATTTGTCATTGCATCCCTAGGGTGTTAGACAAGAGAAGTGTAGCTAAAAAAGACTTGCACTAAGGGACAAATTAACATTATCTTGGAATTTTTTTAAGCTAGCACAATATCTTCATCAACATAAACTTCAAAATGAGAAAAATATGAGTCCAAACAATTGGAAAAGAATACATGTATATTTGTAAAGAATCAGTTGAGTACAAAAGAGTAGTCTTCATAACTAATAATGTTGAGTTGTCCTTGGTTGTGTAGGTGCAAATTTAGGATCTCTTACCTAGAGAATTGATAAGCTTCTTTAGCCCTTTTTAGTCAAATTTTCTACTCTTTTCAATTGACCTCTTGTAATCTGCTTTGAGTTTATCCTTACTTCTATTGTGCAGCTTTTTGGATCCCATTTTATTGTCTTAGAAACATACTCAGCCATGTTCTCCTTCTAAGTTGCTCACAAGTATCTAATTCTTCCCTATTCTGAACTCTTTTCTATTTTCAAATTTTTTTAATGTAAAAACTTTCACTACTTCAGTAAAGTTATAAAAGGGTTTATCCTTTGCATTGGTTGTTGTCCATCTGGATCTAGAAAACTTTGTGGCATTCCAAAGGCTGAACCTCTTACAGGCATTCCTATGTGGACTTGTGGACCTCTAGGCTGTTGGTTCCATATCCATGGTAGCTCTACAATGGGAGGAAAATCTGGTAGAGGTGTTCCATCATCTTTTCTTTTTCTTTTTGCTCTAAGCCTCTCAATAGCAATTTTCTAATTTGATTTGCAATGAGGTGGTTGTAATCCACAATATGGAGGTACTTTTGCATTTTCCCTCTCCCCTGCTTTAATAAGTCTATGTAGATTCTCACCTGCTTCTTTTACTGCCTTGTTTGTCCAGCGTGCCTTGTATAATTTGCTTGCTACCCTTTCAGCTTGTTTTGCAGATTTGATCACCTCCAAATGAGCTTTGTCCTCCCTTCTCTTCACTTTGGTAAGCTCCTTCTCTTCTTTTCTTCTTTTTGTTTCTTCCATAGCCTTAGCTTTCTTGTTTGCCAATGCCTCCACATTTTGAATATGTTGGCTGCTAGTCAAAATATGTGACTTTGAATAGTCAATTTTTGGGTCTTCCATACTTCTTCTTGGCTTGATGATTTGTTGAGGTAGTCTCAGAAATCTACTAAAATGTCTATCATTTGCAGGATCAAGATCAGCATTTGTTTCTTGGTCTTCAAATGGACATTCACCTTCTTCATCAACAAAATAATGGACAACATCTTCTTGGGTGCTAGGTACATCTTCCTCCAAAATTTCTTGGATTTGTACATCTAGTGGTTTGTGAGTAAATCCCTCACTAGGTCTCATTTTATTGTTTAGTTTTTGTGGATTTAGTGGCCAAATCCCTGTGGCAGAAAATCCAGCCTTGATGTTGTTTGGTGTCATGGCCTTGTGAAGTGCTAGACTAACCCATTGTACTAGATCCTCTTTTCTAACACTTTTGCCTTTGTTTTGTAAGGACCAGATGTCCCTATAGGCCTTAAAGGCAATCTTGAAAGGTTTAAAAACTGCCACATCAAGAGGCTGCAATGCATGGGAGGTATGTGAAGGTAAAGAACATACATCTAATCCAGCTTCTCTTGCTTTTGTTATGACATCCAAAGTGACATGGGAATTGTGTCCATCTAAAATCATTAGGTGTCTATTAGTTAGACTCATTCTTCCATTTTTTGCAACATTTGCTATGAAGTGATCAATCCATTTAGAGAATAGAAATGAAGTCAACCAGGCATTAGGTTGCATTCCCATAGTGGAATCAGTCTCACAAAGTGCTAGATAGTCTCTCATTCTGTGAATGCCCTTGAATATGTAGAAATTAGGAATGGTTTGACCTCCAGCATTTATAGAACTTAAAACTATCAAAGACTCTCTTTCGTTTGCAATTAAAGAATGAACCACCCTTGTTCCTTTATGTGCTAGTACCCTACTTCCTCCCTTTCAAGCTTGGGCTCCACTCTCATCCACATTCCAAATGTGATGAGGAGGATATTGGTTCATTGCATACAAAGATGCAAGATTTTTATAGAATGTTTTTACATTCTCTGGACATAAGGCAATGGCCCTATTGACTTCTAGTCCTTGGGCTACCCTTAGGGTGAAGGTAGGATGTCTTTTTTTAAACTATTTAACCCAATTATCTCCTGGAACTCCATTTGTAAAGGGATTAGGTCTTCCCTCCACCATTTCAGCAACTTTTTCTTTTAAATCATGAATAGTTAAAGGATGTCCCCATGCTACCATGTTGTCTAGATAGTCTACTAGACTAGCCTCTTCCTCATTGGTAAGAATTCCTTTCCTTCCTAGTTTCCTTGATTTTCTTTTGCCATTTACATGCTCCATGATGCTTGTTCTTGGAATGTTATAAAAGTCACTAACAATCCTCAATTTGTGTCCATCTTCTATAGCTAAAACAACTTTTGAAGGGCCTCATTAGACCATGATCCACGGGATTGTTTCAAGGGCTTCTTTGATCCATTTTTCTGTTTAGGAGGCAAAGGTAATGTGTCCCTAATATCTACGGTTGGTTTTAGGAAAGTTGTAGGGACAATTACCTTTGCCTTTCTTGTACTGGCCCTAACATTGTGTTGGTGGATTGGCCTTGCAGCTGAAGAGCCCTCCTTTGGTGTGAGTGAACTTTCCCCTTGCCTCCACATTCCTCCTTGTTTTTCCTTCCTTCTTGTCTTTTGATTTTCTTCATGTTTTGGATTGCTGCAACCATCTGAATCACTTACAGCAGACTGTTGATTGCCTCCATCTGAATCACTTGCATTAGATTGTTGATTGCCTCCATCTAAATCACTTGCATCAGACTGTTGATTGCCTCCATCTAAATCACTTGTAGCAGACTATTGATTGCCTCCATCACCTTCTTCCTGCATCATTTCCACTACTTGTTTCTCCTTGTTTCCATTGCTTGTTTCTGCTTCATGTGTCTCTATTTTCATTTTGGCCCCTCTCTCTAACATTGTTGCCTTTCTCCCTAACACTCTTGTCCTTTTCTGTTGCAAGATCCTCTCAGAATCCTCATCTCCAAAAATGGAGTCAATGAGATCTTCATATTGTTCTTCTTCTCCTAGTTCATCAGAAGCACTGTCTCTGTCACTTTTTGATCTACTAGTACTATAATTTTCAGCACTTGAATTTCCTCTATCAAATAAATCAGCAAACAATGAAGTCTCCATTTCATCATCACTACTATACTCTCTCATGGCGAAATGTAGAACTAGTGGTGCTCTAGGTAGTCTTAGATGTACATTAGAACATTCTACAGTTCTAAGAAAACACTTGCAATTGCGATTGATAAGTTCTACAAGCCACTTTGAAACCTAACTGCTTCTTCTCTTTACTATTCCATTGCATTGCAATTTGTCATTTTCCCAAAGCCGTCATTTTTCAATTTAAAGAGAGGCTGTAAGTACGCCTAATTTGGTAAAATTTATGTATTAATCAACCTCTTGGCATGGTCAGAACCGTCACATCTCCCAATACAACATTAGTAAATTCTATGACAAAGAATTAAATTTAAAATGCAGCCCAACTACCTTCTAAAGTAGTTAGAAGTTTCTGCCTAGAATTATTCTGTAAACTACTCAATTTTTACCTGTAATGGGCCTTTATGTAGATGTCTGCATTAGGCAGTTGGCCTATCATAGGCTGGTTTACCTTAGTGGACACCTTATGACCCCATGACGGTTTTCTCAAACCACAATCAGTATCTAATCTGACACTCATGGAGTGATTAGTGACCGCATTAGGAACACGCAACTTTTTAAGTGTAAGAGCATTTCCATGGCAAACTCGCCAAACAAGGGCACCAAATCACAAAAAACTGCTTTCAATTAAATAAGAGAATTAAATCCACCAACCATCTCATGTTTGTTGAAAAATATCTCCATCTTACCTTGAATTTAGAATCGATTAGAGAAACTCTTTATATACATATGAAGTGGTAGGATGCAGAACAATCCATGTGGAATAATGTAAATTAGAATTAGTAGGAGCTCAATCGCTCATAGTTAAGTCAAAAGTAGGTTTTGTTTTTCAATAGAATTTCAAACCTCATTTAGGTATGGTTGAATTTTTTTTCAAAACATTTTGAATTTAGAAAAGTTGGTAAATGAAGATAAATTTCATTTTCAAAAATCCTTTTGAGATTTAGATCCTCCAATCAAAATATATGAACAAATTTGAGAGAGGAAGTTTGAAATTGTAAAAAATAATTCCCTTCCAACCCCTCTCTCAAATTTGTCTATAACTTTTGATCGGAGATTCTAAATCTCAAACGGATTTTGGAAGATTAAATTTGTCTTCATTTACCAACTTCTCTTAGTTTAAAGTGTTTTGAAATTTTTTTTTCTACTATGCCTAAATGAGGTTTGAAAATCTATTAAGAAACAAAACCTACATTTGACTTAACTATGAGCGGTTGAGTTCCTACTAATTTTAATTTACATTATCCCACATGGGTTGTTCTACATCCTACTACCTCACGTGTATATAATGAACTCTTCCTCTCATTTGAAACTCAATTTTAATTAATAATGTATTAACTACAAGTTTGCCCCATGGTAGGATGCCCACTCCCTGTGTTGGTTGCCTTTGGCGCCCCATCGTGGGGATACTCTAAATCATTGTTAGAAGTTACTTTTCATGGCATTCTACATTAGAAATTATTGTGACAACTTTAGGTGGTTAAGATAAGCATAATGGGTACACTTTTTGTTTGTTATGGGGTAGCCTATAGACCATGTTGGGAAGATCACTTCAGAAATACATTACTAATTCACACTTTGTTTGAAAAACAAAATTTCAATTGCTCTCACTATTTCTCACACTTATCTTTGTGTGGGAAAAAATTTGAAAAATTTCAGAAATGGCATGAGGGCAGACTCCAAATTCTGACCACAATGGGCTGATTTACCTTTGTCATGGTCATGTTTGCCTTCAAGTTTGCAGTGGAGCTGCTCTTACAGTGACCAAACTCTTTAGATTGCCCTTAGAAAAGGATCTAGGTTGGGTAATGTGGAACTTCAATACTTGTCTTTACATGGTGTCTAAATTGAATGGGAAGGCAAGGGGGACTAAATTGAGCCCTTTCATATATAAAAAGAAAAAGAATAATGTAGCATGTAAGAAATATTATTAGCAAATGAGAAGTCATAAATGGTCCATTTTCAATTAATAGAAATATCATATTAATAAATGTTCCATTTTCAATTAGTGCGGGACACTTTCTAAACCTATGTTGTATGCCATTTAAATACAAGAAGATCGCTTTTGGGGTACATCCTGACGGATTTATAGATATATGCTATGTGATTATTACACCACCTATGAATTCAAATAACAACCTATTAGCTTTCACTTTCAAAAATTATTACTAAATGCCCAACATTCCAAAAATTATGCAATATCTTACATTCTTTGTAGATTTCGTTCTTCTTTCATTGAAAATTCATCCACTACACCAACCAACCCCAATTTTTGATTTACTTGGTGAAGGGTTGTTTCTTGGACCTTTTTTGCTAGTCAAGTTTGTACTTTAATTGTTTTTTGTAGTTGACAACTTGACATATTGTACATGACTATTAAGGTTGGCAAAAATTAATTAAACAATAAAAAGTTGAATTCCTTGTAGAAATCACTATGAGAAAAGGTTGGAAAACAAATAAATTAACTCCTAAAGTTCTATGACTATGTTTTCACCAAAAACGCTCAAAAACTGTCATTTCTTGTACAGGTGCCAAATTTTTGAATTTTTTTTTTTTTGACATATGTAACCATGGGATCTTCTAGTATGTAGTATTCAAAACATGTGATAATTTTTTTTGACATTTCCACTGCGTGGATTGCAAGATATAAGGATTCAAATTCACTAAAATCATTTTTTCTGCCCTGCAAAAATCAGGGCAGTTGCACTTCACAAACTCACTTTTCTATGAAAAAATGACCAAAATGGTGGTGCTTCTTTGGATTCTTTTTTCTAGACAAGTTGTCCACATGCTTGAAAAATTTCAGATCATTTGGAATTGTACAACATATAGGAAAAAAATAGTAAGTAGGTAGTAGTAGAGAATGATTTAAAATACTAAATTATTAAAAATTGAAATATGTAATTGAAAAATACCAATCCCAATGGTTGCAATGTTGTAATAAACAATCTACATCCTATAATTTTATTTTTTTCCAAAAATATTGAAAATTGGATAAGAGAAGGAATTTCAAAGTTTATTTTAGAGTAGGAAATCCAAAACTACCCACAAACAAAAAAATCCTCATAACTTTTGACTCATGGATCAAAATTGAATTATTCAAAGCTTTCCACATATATAAAATTCTTGAAAACCAATTTCAAATTTTCTTTTTCTAAAAAAATGATTTTTTTTTATCTGCCCAAACTGCCCAGTTATGAAAAAAAGTACTCCCTCCGTCCCATAATGATCTTCTTGTTGGCCTTCTCTTTTTGTCCCAAAATGATCTTCCTATTGCACTTTGTGATGTTGAAATTAGTCAAATTCGGCTTATGATTGTTATTTGAGACTAGCAAAACAACTCTAAGTGGTTGTTTTTGCTCCATCCATGCAAACATCAAGCAAAAGACAAATAAAATGATTGAAAGCTTCAATCCGCACTTATAGTTTTTATTTTTTGCATCTCTTTGAGTATTTCCCAATTGAAGTAGATTAAGCTTTGGAAGCCGAAACAAAGGTCTATACATGGTCTTAGGCATATGCTAAATGCCCACAAAATGGCAACCTCACATTCAACAATTAAGTGCTCACTGGTGTTCTTTAAAAACGCCCCCAAATATTCACTTTTCAATATTATAAAACTACACTTTGAAAAGGGCTTCAAAACTCAAACTTTTTAGGATGCAAAGAGAACACCAAACTCTACATACTATACAAATTGAGTTTTTAAGAAGTTATTTTTATCCTTAATCCATAGGATTTAGTCTAACACGAAGATCATTTTGGGACGGAGGTAGTAACATATTAGGCTATAACTTTTGACTCCTATTTCCAAATGTTATGAAATTTAGTGCATATGAAAGATATTCCTTGTCCCCACCTTATATCAGAATTTGGGCAAAAGAATTGGAAATCTCTAGTCACATGCACATGTCCGAATTTTATACAACCAAAAAATGTAGTTTGATCCTTTAGGGGTTAATGCTACAAATGCCAAACTATCAAAAAGTGGGCCTCATGCAAATTTCATTATAGGCCACTTGCAAATCTAAGAATAATAAATTTGCCACTTTCTTGATCTTCCTATAATGAATGTGTCAAATTCTTGAAATAAATAAATAATTTGAAAAAATATTTTTTTTATTAATTCTATTAGCAATTGCTAAACTACTTTTTTGCAACTTTCATTAATTATTTGTCATAAAATGCCAACCCTAAGAGCTAGGTACGGTAGCATTCAAATTGTGCCCCCTTAGTATATGTATGTACATATATGTATGTACATATATGTATGTACATATATGTATGTACATATATATATATATATATATATATATATATATATTTAAGCATTCAATTCAACTGCAAGAATGTAGGAGCATGCATGATTTCTTATCACTATTGGACTATGTGATAAAAAAATCATGCATGTTCCTAGATCAATTTTTTGAAATGAACATAAAGAGTTCCTTTGAATGGAATCGGATGTAGAGATGGAACAATGTCTACCTTAGTACTTCAAAAGTAGGTCATTCAACAAAATTGCATCATATCATTACCATAGGTGAATAGCAAGTTTGACACCTCCTTGTTGAATGATTAATGAGAGTGAAAAAAGTAGGTTTGGCATTCAATTTTCTATTTAGTATAGATATTTTTTATTCAATTTATTTAAAATTCAACAACATGACTTCATGAGCCATTTAATATTTGTTTTTAAAAAATAAGGCAAGTTCTTTATAGAATAGAGGTACTAGGGGTATGACAATCTATGTGGAATATGTACATTATATATCTACCAATTTCAATCACTTACCAACTAAACACCAAGCTACTTTATGCACCAATAAGTTATGGAAAACCTTTCATGGTCTTACATCATAGTATGCACTTTTTCAAATGATTTGGTATGAGTGTCCAATAAAATAAATAAACCTAATTGCATCTGAATAGGTAATTGAGCATTGTTTATATTTTGTATTGTCTATTTTTTGTTGAATCTTGTTAAAAATTAAAGATTAAAAATAATTAAAACATTTTATATTCTCTTCTACCCATTTTTTAGACAATGTGTAAATAAACTATGGATTTTCAAAGTGTTGGAAATAGACGTATCCAAAATGACTCTAGCCTCTCATAAATAGAGGTAGTAAATTAATATTGGCAAGAATTTGTAGGTGGTAGTTTTAGAAAGGAGTCACAAATCAAGTGCATTTACCTCACACCTAAAAACTTTCAAAGATACAATTGATTATGGTTTCTATTATTACATTGTCTACATTTTTGTTGGATCATGTTGGAAGTCAAAAAAGGATTATATCTGTATTCTTTGAGTTGAAGGATATTTACAACAAGGAATTTTCAATATCTAATATACCTTGTGATGAAACACACAATAATCTAAGAAAGATCATAAAGATGAAACATCCATTGAGGCCAAATACAATACTGTCTATTTTTGATCAATTAGAAGGGTTGGTTTAACCCCTAAATGTTGGAGACTATGTTTTCACCAAAAATGCTCCAAAAGTGCCATTTCTGATACAAGCACCAAATTTTAGATGAAATTTTTTTTGAACACATATAACTATAGGATCTTGTAGTAAATTAGTTTGGAAAGATGTGGCAAGAATTTCAGAATTTTTCCACTGTGTAGATTGCAAGATTATAACGTTTGAAGTGACAAAAAACATTTTTTTGGCCCTGTGAAAATACGGGCAGCTGCAATTCACAAGGTCATATTTGTATGAAAAAATGTCCAAAATGATTGTTAATCTTTGGGTTTTTTCTTCAAGGCAAGTTGGCTACATGCTTGAAATTTTTTAGATCATTTGGAATTGCACAACATATAGGAAAAAAATAGTAAGTAGAAAGAAGTACAAAGTGATTCAAAACACTAAATTGTTAAGAATTTAATTATAAAATAGAAAAATTTCAATCTCAACAGTGGTAATGTAGTAGTGAACAATATACATCATATGTTTTTATTTTTTTCAAAAAATACTAAAAACTGAGTTAAATCAAGGACTCCAAAGTTTATTTTCAAGTAAGGAATCCATAACTACTTGTAAACTAGGACACTTCATAACTTTCATCTCATAAATCAAAATGGAATGATTCAAAGCTTTCCATGTATGTATAAATCTAGAGAACCAATTTCAAATTTTTATTTTTGAAAAAAGTGGTTTTTAAGAAATTTTTGGACTGCCCGTCAAACATTGAAAATTACATATCATGCAACAACTTTTGAACCATGTAGTCAAAAGTTATGAAAATTATTGGGCCTTAAAGAAAAACCTTGTCCCCATGTTGTGTGAAAATTTCAGCAAAATAAAATAAATACTCCATACGTAGTGAACTGCCTTAAATTGCTATATTGCCAAAAAATGCAGTTTGGACATTTAGGGGTTAAAGAGTTTCTTTTTTTAGGGTCTCACATCATTGTTTTCAATTTTTGAGAACCATGTGTTCTAGGTGGACTCCTAGCAGAAATGTTGTAAACAAAATATTTTGTTTAATAGTGCCATTAGAGCCCATTGAACTCTAATGTGAAAGATAATTGATTGGCAAAATTTTGTTGAATCTGCCCCCTAAAAGTAACATTTGATAGATTCTAGGGTCTTAGGCCAAAATTTAAAGATAGATACTTTAGGTTTAATAATTATATACCAAACAATTGGGAAAAAAAATCCAATAATTTTGACATTAATTTTGACATTATTTTCATCCAAACCTATCTTCACTAGTAGAAACCCAAGTTTTCCTAGACAAATTTTCCTAGACATCCACATGTTTTTCATGTTAACAGTGATGTCAAATAAAACATCTTGATGTTTTTTTGACATCACTGTTAACATGAAAACATATGGATGTCTAGAAAAATCCGTCAAGAAAAACATGGGTTCCTACTAGTGCCTATTGCTATGGTACAAAAATGTGTTCAAGACCTTCACAATTTGTGAGATCAATCCCTAAAACACTGAACGTATTTTATTTAGAACATAGCAATCTTGGTCAACTCACTACAAATGGAATTTTTTTTTCTTTGAAATTTTCACACAATATGATTATGCCCAAGGAATAGCTTTAAGGCCCAAAGGTTTTCATGACTTTTGACTATATGATAAAAAAGTTAATGTATGATATGTCATTTTCATTGCTCGGTAGGCAGTCCTAAAATTTCTTTGAAATTCACTTTTTTCAAAAATAAAAATTTGAAATTGGTTTTCTAGATTTATGTATATATGGAAAGCTTTGAATCACTCCATTTTATTAATGAGATGAAAGTTATAAGGAGTTTTAGTTTGTGGGCAGTTATGAAATCTCTACTCTAAAATAAACTTTGAAATCCTTTATTTAACTCAATTTTTAAAATCTTTGAAAATAAAAATAAAAACATTGGTTGTAGATTGTTTATTACAACATTTCAACTATTGGGATTGTCATTTTTCAATTCCATATTTCAATTCTTAACAATTTAGTGTTTTGAATCATTCTCTAAATTCTTTTTACATACAATTTTTTTTCCTATATATTGTACAATTCCAAATTATCTGAAATTCTTCAAGAATGTAGCCAACTTGCCTTGAAGAATGAATTCAAAAAGTAACCAACATTTTTGGACATTTTTTCATACAAATGTGACCTTGTGAAGTGCAACTACACTGTTTTTCACAAGGCCAAGAAAAATGAATTTTATCAATTCAAATGCTAATATCTTGCCATCTACACAGTGAAAAATTCTGAAAAATTTCCCACATCTTTTTAAATTAGTGTAAAACAAGATCCTATGGTTATATGTGTCCAAAAATGTTGGTTTGTAAGGGATAAAATATTGTCATATTGAATGTCCTGGAATAAAAACATCATTGTCTATCAAACATGACAATAGTAAGCTTATATGTTTGTCATTAGATATTTAAAACATTCTCATTTTGGACATAGGTTTAGGGTATAAGCAATGAGGTTCATTTTGAACTTAAAGGGCAATGAAAAATAATCACTTTTGATATGTAAATACAAAATTCAAGTGAAAATGATATTAAACTAGAAAAACAACCACAAAAATATAATTTGATTCTATATACCATAGATAGAGTGCAAATTTGACAAAAAATAATTCAAAAAAACAAGTAATCTATGTTCGGGAAGAATAGTTACATCAACTGAAATTCGAGTCCCACAAGGTTGAAAATTTAAAAACTTTAATTGAAGTATCTTATGCACTATAAAACATCAAAACAATCTTTTGTGATGATAATTATGAAAGACTAACTTCATTAGCACATTGTGAGTGGTTCAAGGGAGAGGTCCTTCTTATACTAATGGCTTCATTGTTTATCAATCTTCAAAGGGTATTATAGGATAGTTTGAGCAAAGTGGGAGCTTGGCTACTAAAAAAAATCTCACTATTTGTTTTTAGAGCATTTTATTTAACCCCTAACAAATCGGGAGGGGGCAAGAGAAATTGTCAGCAATTGCCATTTTTTAGTGCATTGTCCAAAATTGAAAATAAAACCCTTTTTTGTAACTTAAACCATACAAAAGTACAATAGACTACCATGAAAACATGTTGGGGAAATTTTAGCCCATTGGACCTTGCAGATTGAAAGATTATAATGTTTGAAGTGAATTTTTTTTTCATTCCAACAAAACGGGGTGAGCAAACTTTGAGACCTCTTGGAGTGAAATTTTTGCCCTTAATTTTTGCCTCTCCACTATTGAGTTCTAAATCTTGTTAAGTACACTAATGCAAAAATTTCAAAATTAAATATACAGTCTAGCTTATCTTAAATCATCCTATAATGCATGGAGGTTAAGTGAACTAGTAATGCACTAGTCAATTTTTTTTAATGATTTCTTGTGTAGTAAGGAAATTTTTTATTTGAAACCCAAATTGTGAAAATTTAGAGACAAACATTTGGAATATGTAGAGAAATTTTTAGTAACTTTGACTTCACACATTACAAGATAATAGGGCTTGAAGTTAGGAGAAAATATTTTTTCTTGAAACCTTGCCAACAAAGCCAACAAAGTTAATTTGACTCATTAGGAGATTTTTGAGTACTTTAGAAGCCTGTGAGTTCCCTATTGCGATTCTTGTCTCGGTTGTTTGAGAACGCTGTCAACAACACAGTCCGACGTAGTCGAGACCTTGCCAAGTAATTTTTTTTTAAATTCAACATTTTTTTTTGTATTTTAGGAATTTTCATTTTCATTTTTTATTTTTTAAAATCTATCTGCATCGCATTTGCTTACTACCGCGGGAACAGGCCCAAAATGGGCTTTTGGAGCCCTCATAAATCTTCTAATGCCTATTGGAATGTAACTTGTGAGCTAAAATTTATTTATTTAAAAAATTTCATGCCATATTTTATCAGTTATAAACATGCCAAATTTCAAAGTTGATGAGGGTTTTACCGAAAGATGCCCGAAAGATGCCTAAATTGCCCAAATATCTTTAGGTAGCATAAATTTTGATCTAGACATCTAATTGGGATTTTCTAAAATTCTCCAAAAGGGAGAAAACATTTCCATCTTCTATCACAATTTTGAGAACATCTATTAGAAATTGACTTCACATTAGGAAAATTTTGAGGCCTAAGGAAGGCCGCTAGTTTTTGATTTTCGGCACCCTGGCAATGCAATTACAAAAGAATAAAAAAATATTTTTTATTAAAAATTTATTAAAATATTAAAATATTCAGATGTACTGATGTGGCACTGACATGGCACAAGTAGTGCCACATCAGATTATTATTTTAATTTTAAAAAATTCCCTAATTGCACCAAAATTGCACCAAGGGGGTTCAAAACTGGTGGCCTTGTTTAGGCCTGAATTTTTTTGTAATGTATGATCCTACTTCAATTTTCAAGTGTCTCTTGAATAGATACTTGATCCTTAAGGAATTAAGCATTGTGAAAC
The DNA here is from genome assembly GCA_947034895.1 of Rhytidiadelphus loreus. Classification (NCBI taxonomy): domain Eukaryota; kingdom Viridiplantae; phylum Streptophyta; class Bryopsida; order Hypnales; family Hylocomiaceae; genus Rhytidiadelphus; species Rhytidiadelphus loreus. The sequence continues at coordinate 4,012,839 of OX344764.1, forward strand.
AACCTTATTCAACCTCTAATCAGTTAAAAAAATGTCGTAAATTAAGTTAACTTTCACCTCCAAAAACAGTTTGTGATTTGGAGTCTCTATATATTTAGATTTATGTTGAAAGCAACAGATTTTTGACAAAATCAACAGAAAACTGCCCTAGATCAACGCGACCAAAACAACAGAAAATTCAGATTTTCTACTAGTGAATGTCAGCAATAGTGAGGTAGCATATAGTGAGCAAGTCAGCAGTTACTGATATGAACGTAGGTTATACAGAGTTTTTATATTGATTTAATTAATATTTTCTGACACTGACTTTTCTTGTATTATGCAATGTGGTGCAGGAGGTACCAAGAAGTTTGGCAAGAGAAAACAATAGCACGCATAGAGTTCTGTAGGAGACACCTGCAAAGGAATGGGAAGAGGTCAGAACCATATCCTAGTGGACTGGAAGAGGTACCGCCCTTTCCTGAATGGATTCAAAGAGACGTACATGATGCTAAGGAGAGAGGGATTGTGGTTGATGAAGATGTGGAGGACTCATCAAAACCACCCTCTTTACAAGCACAAAGGTTCAAAAGTATGTTTGCATATGGTTATCATTTTTGGATGAAGAGTGCAGAGGCTCACTTAGCCACCTTTGACTTTGGAATAGCTGCTATTTTCATTACAAGAAAATGGGGGTATAAATGACTTGTCCACAATGACTTCACCGACAACAATGACTTCAAAGTGACTGCAAAATGACTAATTTGCAGTCATTGTTGTTGGTGAAGTCATTGTGGACAAGTCATTTATACCCCCATTTTCTTGTAGTGTTTCCGTAGACCATGTCGAGCAAGTAGATGAGATCCTAACCTAGTGGATGCGACTCTTGAATACATAGGCCAAATTTTAGAGATTGTGGAGTTGAACTACGAACACCATTGCACCATCTTGTTAGAGTGTGAATGGGTGAAGGCTAACTATAAAGGTAGGAATGTCACAGTGAAAAAAGACGAATGGAGATTCACTATGGCCAATTTCAACTCACTAGTTCCATATGGATATGAATCTTTTGCTTTTCCAATTCATTGTGACCAAGTATTTTTCTCGAATTATGAGGATGAGCCCGGCTGGAAAATAGTTCTACGAACTGAGTTAGGGATCATAGAGTGGACATTGAAAATGAGGAAGGTGAAGAAACTAAGTTGTTTGGAATGCAAGACACTTCAAAGTTTGAGGGGCTTCAAGCAACAACCGTCATTGACAACGAAAATGAAGTGCCTAGTCACACAAGTTGGAACATTGGAATTAATGAAGTGCTTGGAGAAGGGATTGCAGAGACAACTTCAGTTTTTGACCGGGATGTGGGTGAGTCCTCAGAAGATGATGACTGAAAGACGAGAATCAAAATCACTACAAGCAATCTATGTAAGTTGAAGTGAATTCCAATGCCTTGAACATTATTTGTCATTTGTGTGTGAAGAATTTATAAATCTGTAAGTTCCAATGCATAGTGGTTGTTGAAGAGGGCAGTTGTCAATGAAATTGAATTTGTGAGTTGGCATTGCTTTGAATTCAATGTCGTCGTAGAGGCTTTGATGTTCTTAGTTGATTTTTAGGACGTAATGAGGTACTAGTATTTGCGTTCTTTGACAATAATGCGCGCATTGTCCTCTGCTTTGAATTAAAGGAGTGCGTTTGAAGTTATTCATTGAGGAATATTGCAAATAGTTGACATTTTTAATTTTCTAAGAAGTAGAAGAGGTTTTCAATACGCATGTCATGTGCTTCCCAATCATCACAATTAGAGATGTAAGAATGGAAGAGGGTTATGTAGTATGTAATTTCATGTGCTTCAAAGGTCGTCCTTGTTATTGTTTGTGTGCTTTGCCAGTATGAGAATGAAATTCTAATGGATACAAGTATGGTGGTCATTGATGTATAGTGGGAGTTGTATTGTCTTTAAGTTTCATTAGGTTTTTAAACTTTTAGTCGCCCTATTTGCAAATAGTGAATAAGTGAATTATGTCTTCCAATTTTGATGCGCTTTTGAAGGTTTTATTTATTTTGGGACACGTCAAATGTATGTGGGAAGGAGACGACCTAACCGACCTATAAACAACCGTCTAGGAACTCAAATTTCAAACTAATTGCGCATTGACCATTCCATACCAAATTGAATGGAACACCTCCAACTAGAATATAACCATCAACTTGGCAACAATACACACAATGACAATGAGCTAAAAAAAGTGAACCATGAGTTTGTGCATTAATTAACAGCCCCCTCTCTACTAAAAAACAAGAGCCGTTGATTTTTTAGAAAAAAAAATTACAACCCCCCCCCCCCTCCCAACTGTTGATCTCCAAAAACACTTTACAGATACAGAGACAGATCTCTCTATATATTAGGATACGCTTCAAGATACAGATATTGGGATACACATTGGGATACGGATATTGGGATACATACTGGAATACATATACATACACATATTGGATACATACTTTTTTTAAAACACATTGTCCCATATGCATTGGAAGAGAAATTGTGCTAAGAGAAGTACAAAGAGGGGGAGGAGAAGGGGGTATTGATAAAAAAAAAAAAATAATTTTTGAACTAATGGGGGGAGGGATTCTGAAAAAAATAATTTAAATTAAATTTTTGAACTGATAGGAGGGGAGTGGGGGTAGAAAATTAATTAAATAAATATTGAGCTCATTGTGACAGTTTATCACAATGACAATGAGCTCAAAAGATGCAATTACTGCATTACACATTCACATCAAATTCTTGTAAAAACACAATAAATTGACTCCCAGTTTAGTTAAACAATACACCAAAAACTCCAAATTGGACACTTAACATGAAACCAACCTGTTGAACTGATAGAGGGAGGGGGGGCGGAAAATTAATTAAATAAATATTGAGCTCATTGTGACAGTTTGTCACAATGACAATGGCAATGAGCTCAAAAGATGCAGTTATTGCATTACACATTCTGCACCAAATTAGACATTTTTGCACTTGGCTAAGTGCACTCATAATACACGCAATTGTCCACTGAAAAAAAGTTTTTAAGAAAACTTGGGTACCCCATAATTTTGAAAAATTGCATCTTCTCTATTCCATTTTGTAGCCTTACTTATGCACATGTCATTGATGAAGTGTAGGTTCTTTTTCCTCATTCTTGCAGCAAATTTTAATTTACTAATCAAATGAAGTCTTATTTGTTTTTTATAATCTTCAAATGCCTTTGTGTAGTACTATAATATGATCATTCAACAATTTTTTGGCTATATGCACTTGTACACCAAGAATAAGAAGAATCACTTACACAATCATATTCACATCAAATTCTTGTAAAAACACAATAAAATTGACTCCCAGTTTAATTAAACAATACACCAAAAACTCCAAATTGAACACTCAACATGAAACCAACCCATCGAAAATGGGCAAAACATACCCCAAATTCCCAACAAAAAATCAAAAAGAAATTCTTCATTGGTTATCTACAATTCACCTCACAAATCTAGAAATGTTGTTAAGTTGATGGGGTGGATTATTTTTTTTATTGATTTTTTATTTCTCAACAAATGTGAGGAATTAGAAATTAATAAAAATTTAAATATGTATATTTTAAAGAGTAGATTGGTACAAAAGTACTCCCTCTATGCCATTAAAAACCCTCTAAATCAAATATGGTTCTTATCCCACTAAAAAGCTCTGTTTACCAATAAGCTCAATTTCAACTATGGAAGAAGTGTTGGCCATGTTGAACAACCTCATGGGGGCAAGTCAAACAATTAGGGAGCATTCTTCTCTTAGCAAGCTTGGCCTTGCCTATATGAGACACCTTATATTTATTGCTTCTTTAGACAATATTATTGACAATGGGTTCAATGACCACTTGGATGCTACAAAAATTTGCTCATGAAGTGGGCCAAGTTTTCTTCTTGTGGGTATTTAGGTAGGGACAGATATTTCTAGAATATGCATCATGTTTGAACTTACAATTAAAACAATAAATTATGAATTGACTAGAATTGTGACTTGTTTTGTTCAAATCTACAAAGTCAATCCTATAAAGATTCCTAGGGTTTGATTGATAGTTTTTAGTTTTAGTATTTATATTGGTATTAGTATTGTATTTTTAGCACATATATAGAAAGATCTTAAATACAACCAAATCAAAGGTAATTGCACTCTACTCAAACGTAATTCATTATTTGTACTTCATACACAATACTCAAATATTGGATTGGGTTCTCCAACCCTTGCTAGTCATCACAATAGGAGTTAGAAGAACAACGTACAATAAATCAATGCAACACATTGTTCAAACATTCCAAATATCTAAACTTATTGCTAAAACAACACTCTTTCTTTCTATTTCATTATTTGTTTTTTAAACTTTAAAAAACATCCCTATATTTTGTTTTCTCATTTTTATTCTCAAGTATCACATATGATTCTATATACAAAAGGATTTTCAAATATTTTCAAGCTACATTGTATTATCCTATTAGTATATGTGACACTAATTTACGAAAGACACACTATTTTAAATTAAACTAGGGTAAGTTAAAATATTGTGTATTGTTATAATTTTCACCAATTCTTTTATAGTGACACATACTTCTTAGGCATCACTAATTTTGTATTTGCACTAAATAATATAATAAATCAATGTAGTACTTTCAAATACTTCCAAGTTAAGTCAAGTTAAGTCTACATGTGACAAAAGTTAAGTATGATTTTTTGTGACAAAAGTCAATCATTTCTAACTTCCTACACTATATAAAATTTGTAAGTTCATGACATCAATTTTCATGTACCATACATTAGAGAAAAAATGAGGCCTCTGGAGGGCTATTCCAGTAGTAGTTGAACTACCCTCCCATTTTTTATTTTGGCAAAAAATGTTTTTTTTCCCCTAAAATTGCCCACCTCAAACCTGCAGTTTTCAATGCTACTAGTGGCACACGAACCCAGTTTTACATTTTTTTTTCTCAAAAAATAAATAAATTTAGTCGCAAAAAACAACAACTAAAAAACTAAAAAATAATAATTTTTAGTCACCGAGGCTGACTGCTCCAGCGATATTCACCCAAGTTGACTTTCCTCTACAGCTAGATTCCAGCCAAGGACTACTTTGAAAACAATAGTCTTGTTTGGTCACTCCGGAGCAGCCCTCCAGAGGCCTCATTTTTTCTCTAATGATAGAATCATTTGTTTGAAGCTTTTTATGTACTTATGCACCTAAAAAATCATTCATTGTCCTTCTAAGACTTAAAAGGTTGCCAAATAAGGTCTCTCTATCTTACTGGAAAGAACCAAATTACAAATTATCTTAGCTATTAAATTCACCAAATGGGAAAAAAAAAACTCAAAAAACTCAAAAGAAAATCCTTTCTTATAAGTTTATTGAAATTTCAAACCATATGAAGTAATGAAGTTCATATGAAAGTCACATCCAAGGTAGGGAAACAAAAAATTGTCACTTTTTCTACTCTAATTAATTTTTAGTATTTGACTAATCAACAAATTGTATGTTTTAGTTGGCAAATGAAGGAAGATTTCAAAATATGTACCAAAGAATGCATCATTTGGATATGATATACAAAAGCTATAAGGAATCAAAGTTTTTTGGTAAGATGCTGCAAAATCTTTTTTTCAACAATAGGTATACATTGATTTAGGAGGTGTATATAATGAAAGTATTTGATCAAGTGACGCTTTTGGGTGTCTCTACCTTAGTCCGACATTGCAGCATCGAAGATCATACATAACATTCTTGAACAAACTATTTGGAGTCCCTTTTGCCTCCTCAATTTAAGCTCTTGTTGCTAAGAATGTGGGACAAAAGGTCATAACTAAGTGCAATGTGGATTCCAGATTGAGTGTGAGAGTGGGATTTTTCACTTAAAATATTGTATATTTCTTAATTCAAAGAATTTTTCTTGATTAGTGGGCACTACAACATGAACGTATTCCTCCTACAATGCTAAAGTAAAAGAGAAATCCATTCCTTTCCATTCAAGAATGTTATATACACCAAAAGTCATATGAATGTCGCATACAATATTTTTTGGGGGTAATTATTGCTCAAAAGCTATACAAATTATTGTTGAGGAAATATTAGGTGATAGATTCCATTATTTTCAATGGCTAAAATTACTCAATTGCTACAAATTAAATCTAGGGACAATATAACTTTGGTAATTTTCATCTACATTTAGTATGTTTATACTAGAAGAATGGTGGTCTTTGGGTACAAAGGAATATTGCCACATCTTCATGCCAAAAGCCTACATTGACACCAAGCTAAGGTAGAGATACTTTAATGTAACATGAGTCATTTCTAGACCTCTTGAGACCGCCCTAAAGCGAGGCAGGGTTGTGGACAAAGGAAACAAGTGGTAATCTGTAAAAAACATTACATATGTTTTGGCTCTCGGGAGGGCTGTGAGTTCCCAACTCGAAACCCCCCTGAGAACCGCTGAAATCCGTCGTTCCCTGCCTATGCTGACCTGGCCGAGAGATTGCCAGGTCAGTTTTTTCGAAAAATAAAAAATAAAAAAATTTAACTTTGTTTCTCATTTTAAGGACTTAAAAAAAAATTATTTTTTATTCTTTTTCAAAAAAAATAACATCTGACAACGACGTTCTTTCACTAGGGTGGATGCAAGAAACACCGAATGATTTAGGGAGCGTTATGCCAAAACTGTGTTTTTTCTGCCCAGTACTACAAGTACTGCTAGTACTGCAAAACGGAGCAATCTCAGCCGTTGATCCAAAAAATCAACGACCAGTAGTACTTTTGAGTACTTTATAATACTGAAATTGTACTACTTAAAAAAAATGACAGTTTGTCACAGAAAGTAGATAAAATTAATTATAAATTAATAATAATTAGAAAATCATGAATAAAAAAAAACTAAAAATTGGCCATTTGTAGAGACTTGATAGTGATTACATTTCACCAAAAACTAAAAATTGAAACCATCATAAATGTTAGGAGCACTATGGGCAAGGGACCCCTATTTGCATGTATGTTGAAGACAAAGAATTGTGTTTTTTTGAATGCCCTTTGGTGGGCACATGCCCTTCTATTGTGGCAATAGCCCACAACAATCCTAGACGTACATCATCATTTTTGGATGCTCCACAATACTAAAAAACCCTAAAACGCAAAGTGTGACAAATTAGGTAAATTACAATTTAATTAAAGGATTTTTTTTCAAAATTTCTCAAAAGTAAGGAATCTAAGGACTTCCAAGTTAGCCATCTCCAATAAAAATTTCAAGTACATGGACTTCATTTCCCAAAAGATATGGCAAATTGCATCTCCGTCATTCCAATTGTGACGCCAAATAGTACCGGTGTTTCTTGCATTCACCCACTACCGGGGGAACAACGTTGGGAACGGCCCTGAAACGGCCCTTTGGGACCCCGAAATCTCATCTAATGAGTTACAATCTTGAGGGCGGGTTTTGTGTTGCCCCATACGTGATACAAGCTTATGGTTTGTTGCTTTTGGGTGTTTCAATTACCACTTGTGTATTAGTCTACGGTCCATAGTAGGTGCATCTACGAAGTTCTTCAAGGAAATTCATATTATATTCTACAAAGTTAGAGAAATATAAAACCAATTTCATTAGTTTTCTAACCCAATTCCTATCAAACGCACATCATTTGTTTATATAAGTATCCTCCAGATCAACAGATCCACAATAACTGTCACATTTAGGTACTTCTACTTGACTGCCAACATGAACCTTGTGCACCATCAGCTTTGCTACTATTCCTTGATGCCCGAAGACCACTAACCCTTTCCACTACACTAATGATGGTATTTAGTGTTATGGTACAAATAGTGTTACCTAATTTTTACCAAACCCATTTAATTAGAGTTTTACTTTCCACCTCTTGTAAGCTCATTTCTAATATGAAATTACCTTTAACATTCCAAAATAATTCAAAAAGTTGTCAAATAGTGTCTATATTGACATTTAGTGTTAGTAACACTAGTGAAATTGTTGACATTTAATGTTGTGCTTTGTAATAAGTGTTGCCAACACTATATACCATTATTAGTGTAGTGTTCATCCATGTAAACGCCTTCACCATTTTAGTGGGGATAGCTTTCTACATGACCCCAAAATAATGAAAACAACACCAACAACTTACAATGACAAGGTATTTCTTTTGAGATGATTGCGCAACTACTCTGCCACCACACAAGTGCTGTGTACTGCAAGCCCAATCCTTTCATTCCTTCTTTTCATTCCTTCTTTTCATTCCTTCCTTTCATTCCTTTCATTCATTCGTTCATTCCCTTCCAATCCTCCCAGCCCAGTCGGTGAGAGAATTCTCAACTTTGTTTCCCCCTTGGCAATGGATTTTATTTCATTTCTGTCAAAAAAACAAAATACAAAAAACAAAAAACTTTATTCCTCCTTTCCAGAAGCCCACTCAAGAGCAATCAATCAAAGATTCCAACCAGCCCTGCATTGATGAGCCAATCCCAAAGGGTTTTTTTGATGCACTATTCTTTGCCATTTAAATAGAGCCCAAAAAGTGTTGGCTTTTTTTAAAGGAAAATTTTCATGTTTTGTGGTTAACCCCTAATGGACCAACATGCGTTTTTTTGGCAACATAGAAATTTTGATTAGGTACGTGTGACTGGAGATTTGCATATTTTAGGCTAAAATTTTAATAGAAGATGGGGACGAGGAGTGTCTTTCACATGCACTAAATTTCATGACATTTGGAAATATGAGTCAAAAGTTAAGGCCTAATATGTTACTTTTCCCCCCGCTTGGGTAGTCCATGCAAATCAGAAAAAAATTCTTTTTTCAGAAACAAAAATTTGAAATTGGTTTTCTAGAGTTATATGTATACGCGGAAAGCATTAAATCATTCTATTTTGATCAATGAGTCAAAAGTTATGAGGAGTTTTAGTTTGCGGACAATTATGGATTCTCTATTCTAAAATAAACTTTGAAGTCCTTTATCTTACTCAATTTTCAATATTTTTTGAAAAAAATAAAATACAGGATGTAGATTGTTTATTACAACATTGCAATCATTTGGATTTGGCATTTTTCAATTCCATAACTAAATTCTTAACAATTTTGTATTTTGAATCATTCTCTACTTCTTTCTACTTACTATTTTTTTCCTACATTAGAGAAAATTTGGGGCCTCCAGAGGGCCGCTCCGCTGTGACAAACACAGCTATTAAAAGAGAAGTAGGGAGCCTATGGAATATGTTGAATCTGTAGTGTCAACTTGGGTGAATATCGCAAATGTTGTCAGACCAAACTAATTAACAATTACTAAGGCAACGCTATTAAAAGAGAAGTAGGGAGCCTATGGAATATGTTGAATCTGTAGTGTCAACTTGGGTGAATATCGCAAATGTTGTCAGACCAAACTAATTAACAATTACTAAGGCAACAATGTATACAACAATAAGTACATGGTGTATTATTGCCAATAAAGCAAGTTCTTTTTTATTTGACAAGTAATAATTAAGCAAGTTTTGTGTCATTTGTTTAATTTCATAACGCCAACTACAACGAGCTACTTACTTGATTTAGGTGTGGAGGATGGTGAGGAGAGAAGGTGTTTATACAAGTGGGGTTGTGGTAGGTACAACAATCCATGTGGGATATGTGAATTAGGACTAAAATGAGGAACTTCACCGCTCATAGTTATGTGAAAATGCAAAAAATGTGTTAAAAAACAAATTTTAGACCTCATTTAGGCATAGAAGAATATATTTTTCAAAAAGCTTTGATCTAAATAAAGTTGGTGAATCAAGTCAAGTTTTATTTCCAAAAATCCGTTTCAAATTTTGGTACTTCATATAAAATTTATGGAAAAATTTCAAAGAGGGTGTTTGAAAATGTTCTAAAAAATGACCCTTCCAACCCCTTTCTGAAATTTTTCCATAACTTTTAGGTGGAGTGTCAAAACCTCAAACGGATTTTTGGAAATAAAACTTAACTTGATTCCCCAACTTTATTTATATCAAATCTTTTTGAAAAAAGATAATCTTCTATGCCTAAATGAGGTCTAAATTTTTTTTTTTTAACACATTTTTTGCGTTTTCACATAACTATGAGCGGTGAAGCTCCTCATTTTAGTCCTAAATCACATATCCCACATGGGTTGTTGTACCTACCACTACGCCACCTTCTCTCCTCACCATCTTCCACATGAAAATGGTTATGAAGAGTATCGTTACTATACCATCTGAAATTTCTTTGCATAGTAGGTGTTCAATGGACTACTTTGAACATTATTGTGTTTTCTACAACTTGGTTGGAATGCAAAGCATTCAATAATCAAGGTTAAGGTGCATTTGAACACTTTCATCCTCATTATCATAACCCTTGTACTTGGATTCCGAGCCACTGACAGGCATGCGATGTTGTGACAGAAGGTGAGCAAGAATAGGGGAAAAAATAATTCCTAAGCAAATAAAGTTCAATCTGCAGGGTCCTTGGAGGTGCTCTGGAGCGGCCCTCCAGAGGCCTGCGATTTTCTTTAATGTATGTTGTACAATTCCAAATGATGTGAAATTTTTTAACCCCTCACCGCCCAAGGCCTAACCATGTCAAAAAAGAACCTTGCTTTTTCAAGTGTTATAAATCTAAATGTGAGTAAGGCATGAAAATCTCAACTGTACAATCTTGTAGTGTGCATGTTGTAGATGGTGTAAATCAAATTTGGGATCATTTGACTGCATAGATTGAAAGATTATAATGTTCTAGTGTTGAAAAAAGATGTTGAAATTTTCCTAAAAACACATTTCAAGGTGAAATTCGATTTCTAAACCTATTCAAATGAAAAAACTTTAAACTACAAAGTAATTCAAAATCAAAAGACAAACACTTTGGTGCAAAAAAAATCATTCAATTGACTCATTGAGTTTGCAATTTTTTTTTGAAATGTCAAAAAGCAATGAAAAAAGTAGCAAAAAAACACATCTATGGCTAAACCTACCTCTACTAAAATGCTTCTCACTCAATTATAACTTCTTGGATGGATATGAAATTTTTATCACAAGAACAAGACTAATAAACACAACTTTTCTATAAAAAATTATTGAAAAAAATCCCTGTCTGAAGAAGTTTTAAGCCGCCGAAGTTCTTTTTAATGCAAAAATGTTTGAATTTTGAACTTCGAATTGCTCCCAAGCATTCAAAAGAACTTAGATTGACATGAAAATTTTACCACAATAAGTAGACTTTATAGGAAACAAGACCCAACACATTTTTTTATTATTGAAAACTAACATCTGATGAAAAAGATACAAGCCCCCAAAGTTGCAACAATCTCAATGTAGTGTGGTGAACTCAAATTGAACCTGTAAACTTCGAATGGCTTTCAAAAACTCAGTACATCTTGGATAGATCTGATAATTTTACCACAAAAATAGACTAGTAAGCGCAATTTTACCAACAAATTTTATTGAGTTTGAACTTTGCATGCAAAAGTTATAGCATTTTGAAGTTGACTGCTAGATTGTGTGAGGATACTTTTGGTCCCCTTAGGCGGTGAGGGGTTAAGCATGTAGTCAACTTAACTAGGAAAAAGAATCCAATGAATCACCACCATTTTAGACATTTTTTCATAGAAAAGTGAGCTTGTGAAGTGGAGCTGCCTTGTTTTTCAAAGGGCCTAGAAAATGATTTCACTGAATTTGAATGCTTATATCTTGCAATCCACACAGTGGAAATTTTTGGAATTTTTACCACATCTTTTCTATCCAGCATACAACAAGATCCTACGGTTATTTGTGTCCAAAAATGTTTTCTTTCCTCTAAAAGTTGTTACTTCTACTAGAAATGGCATTTTTGGAGCATTTTTGGTGAAAACATAGTCTTAGTCCTTTAGGGTTAAAATAAACAAATTATTCTTGTATTTTAAGACCAATAGCTAGATTTAACCTACACTAAATAGTGAAATTAGGTTGCCCCAAACTATAGTTGACCATGTCTGAAAGTGTTAGATATGAGAAATTAGTGTGGGGCAACCTAATTTCACTATTCAGTGTAGGTATCACCTAGTTGATATAGATATTACCAAGTATCACCAAAAGATCACCCAAGTATCACCAAAGTATCACATGAATATTGAAGAAATAGCTGTCTACTTCTCCAAAATGATTAAAAAACAAACATAGACAATTAACATTCAAGATACTTTTTAAATTTTACTAATTATTTTCCTTGAATTCCCATATTGAAACATTTTTTCAAGTACTAAGTTCAGTTTTTTGTCTATTTTTTCCTCTGCATACAAATTTTATAGATTTTTACACGGGAGTATTCAAATGCCATTTTTCTTTTTTTTTCCCAATTTCACCGGCTAACAATGAACTAGCCGGCGGTTCTCCCCGCAAGCTCGTCGACGAGTGAAGTCCGCGTTGACACCATTCCATTGGACTGTCGATCGTTGCCGTTGGACCTGTTCAAACGTCCGTCGTCATGACTGACTGACGGTGGCGACCGGAGAGGCGAGATATATGGCGTCCATCATGGCCTTCATCCACGGCGACAGATGCCAGAAATCCCAGAAATTGCAGAAGACCCAGAAATTGCAGAAGACCCAGAATTCATGTATTATAATTGAAGCTGGGATTCTGCCATGTAAGTTACAAGGAAATTGCTTGCTTTAGAACTTGGAAGTCAGTACAGTACCTTACACTCGCACTGTCCGACAATGCAGGAAGCTCCCCCTCCTATTCGGCGTTTTCATTATTGCGCTACTTCGAAACTGACCGACGTGCTCGGATTTGAATTCGTTGCGGTCTTGAATTCTCCGCCGGGCTGGACTTCGTGAATGCATCTCTGGCTTGCTTCTCCAGGTTGACACTTGCGCTGGGTTGGGTCGAATGTTGACAGGGTAAGCAAACGTGGTTTTTGTTGTAACTATGTCTTGGTTTGTGGCCCGGGTTTGTCGCCCGGGTTTGTAGCACATTGTCTTTCAATTCCGTTGTGGGTTTTAAAGGTTTTTGAGTAGTATTCTAGTCGGGCTTGGTACCCGAGTTTGGAGACTCTGAACGTTTTTTGAGGGTCCTGCATGGAAACGAAGGTCTGGATGTTGCAAGTTCTAAGGTAGAGTAATCATGCCTTTTGAAGGTCAACCAATGAGTAGATGAGTTGCTGCGGGTAGAAGTTGATACGATTGGGTTCTTAATGGTTTTAGTATCCTGTACCTAACATGCTTGAACAGTGTGGAAATTCTTGGTACTTGCAGGGATTTTCTTATTGTTTTTCCGGGGGCAGACGAAAAGTGAAGAATGATACCGACAATGTGGATATGGTGTATGGGGAACTCTTGCGCAGCACTTGAAGGGAGCTCCCTCATTGCAGGTAATCCTCGTCTTCTGCAAAAGCCTCCATTTGTTGTTGAATATTTGGGAATGGGAGTTCGCACATAAGAGGTGGGACCGTAGGATGTTCTGAACTGAGGTTACAGCTTGATTGCCGAGTCCAAAGTTATGGCATGATCTTTTATAGAAGGGCAAAAAGGTGGCACAGCATAACGAACTTTGCATTAAAAGATATTGGATGTTGGTATGATTAGTTCCATGATTTATCAAAATTGGAAGCTGTAGTGTTGTAAAAATTTCTCCATCCCGTAATGTGCTCAAAACATTCTTTTAGATTTGCTGACATACAACGTTCTATAACCGATTAGAATCTAATCAATTTCAGTGAGAGGATTAATTTATAGACCTTTGAAATCGTCTAACAATTCTTGATGAGACAATGTTCTGTGGTGAGATTTGCGAGTCGCTTATCGATGACGTTATTTGAGTCTTAAGTTAGTTGGGCTTGAGTGTAAAGCGATTGGGCTACCTTAATGGACAAGTTAGCGATTACAGCTTCAGTACAGTAGTCAGTCTTGTCTTCTAACTTTGTAAGGTACGACTGCATATCAGTGGATTGATGGACATCGGCAGAGTCTTTAATGTTCAATTACTCTAATCCTCTGTACTCGTCAGTTGGCCACTGTTGGACTTTGAGCCTCTCTTGTCGTTTGTTATCATGAATGTCAGAAAAATAACTCCGAGTGCCACCAACTTAGAGTCATGAATGGGAAATCCAGTCTGAATTGGTACCATGATTTCTGTTTTTTCAGAGCAATCATGTAAATGCACTGCAACCACTGCGCACCTGTCAGTGCTTGTCGCTTCCGTTTAGCTATTTGGATTATCGCTTGCAGTCTTTTAGCCTGGCTATGTGTGTCATGCATAAGGTGTTTCCCTTGCTTTTAAATGTACTTGTCAGCTGTCAATGCTCTACAGTCTCTGACCTGTACTAATCAGTGAAAGGTAGCGTGTTGCAGGCAATTCTTTTGGAAGAGGGTGAGAGTTCTCAGAGTTGTACCATTGCAAGACGACAGTCGAGCCAGTTTCCCCTAGACGAGAGTACTTGTGGTAGGACGTCAAATTCGAGCAACCCATCCAAGAAGTCGGGAAGGGTTCACGGTCCAAGAAGTCGGGAAGCTCTTCTATTCTGGGTTTTCAATATTGCGCTGCTGTGAAACTGACCGACCTGCTGGGATTTGAATTCGTTGCGGGACTAGACTGCGTGAATGCGTCTACTGCTTGCTTCTCTGGGTTGGTTGACCCCTGGGGAGCTAAGTTAACTATCGCTGGGTTTTGCCGAACGTCGACAGGGTAAGCAAACGTTTCTTTTGAGTTTTTTGGCAACTTTTGACTTTGTTTGTAGCACATTGTTTTATTTATTTATTGCGTAGTGGCTTTTGAAGGTTTTGAGTAGCAGTATTCTAGTCGTGGTACCAGAGTTTGGGGATTCTGAACGTTTGTTATGGGTCCGGATGTTTCAAGAACTTCTAAGGTAGGAAATCATGCTTTTTGTTTCCGACGTGAAGTAATTGAACTTATAATGAGGAATGTGCCTTCACTGGGAGCTTACTCAATAGATCTCACTGGAGAGAGATCGGTTTGTTCTAGAGCTAAACTCTCTGGAGATTGACTTTCTATCACTATGTTTGAGTTTCTTCTGCAGTCATTTAATGTGCCGAACTCTCTTGAGATCACCCTATGGTTTTCGTATGCAATCATTCCCAGGACCAAACTCTCTTGAGATCGAATATCTCTCACTATGGACGATCATTCTTGAGCAATCATGCAATGAACTAAACTCTCTTGAGATCAAAATTATACAAGAGAGAAGACTGGTTCTGTTCAAGATCAATGGTCATAGATAATTCGTGAAGAGTAGATGAGTTGCTGTTGGTAGAAGTTGACAAGATTGGGTTCTTCATGGTTTTAGTATCCTGTACTTAACATGCGTGAACTTACCAGTGTGGGAATTCTTGGTACTTGCAGGGATTTTCTTATTGTTTTTCCGGGGACAGACGAAAAGTGAAGAATGATACCGACAATGTGGGCATGGCGTGTAGGGAACTCCTTCCCAGCACTTGACGGGAGCTGCAGGTAATCCTCGTCTTCAAAGACTTCCATTTGTTGTTGAATATTTGGGAATGGGAGTTCGCACATAAGAGGTGGGACTGTAGGATGATCTGATCTGTTCTCTTTAACCCGTAAAGCTCGGCGCATCTGAAAAGTGGATGCACTGCCTTGGTCAACCTACATTGTAACCTTCTAAATAATCATTTTTGGTATTTGATTTTCGTATGCAATCATTTCACAGTGCCAAACTCTCTTGAGATCGAATATCCATCACTGCGGACGATCATTCTTGAGCAATCATGCAATGAACTAGACTCTCTTGAGATCAAAATTAGACAACAGAGAAGCCCGCTTCTGTTCAAGATTAATGGTCATAGATAATTCGTGAAGTCGTTCTTACAACCGACTAGCAAATTGAAGGCCAACCAAAGATGAGTTGCTGTCGGTCGAAGTTGACAAGATTGGGTTCTTCATGGTTTTAGTATCCTGTGCCTTATATGCGTGAACATAACAATGTGGACATTCTTGGTACTTGCAGGAATTTTCTTATTGTTTTTCCGGGGACAGACGAAAAGTGAAGAATTTGATACTGACAATGTGGACATGGCGTATGGGGAACTCTTGCCCAGCATTTGAAGGGAGCTCCCTCCTTGCAGGTAAACCTCGTCTGCTGCAAAAGCTACCATTTGTTGTTGAGTATTTGGGAATGGGAGTTCTCATATAAGAGGTGGGATCGTAGGATGATCGGAACTGCCGCCTCTTTGAACCCTAAATGTCTGCTCATCTGGAAAGTGGATGCACCGCCTTCGTCAACCTACATTGTAATCTTCTAAATAATCAGTTTTGGTATTTGATTTTCGTATGCAATCATTCCCAGGGCCAAACTCTCTTGAGATCGAATATCCATCACTGTGGACGATCATTCTTGAGCAATCATGCAATGAACTAAACTCTCTTGAGAATTTGATATCAAAATCAGATAATAGAGAAGCCGCTTTTGTTCAAGATCAATGGTCATTCATAATTCGTGAAGTCGTACTTACACCCGACTTGCTAATTGAAGGCCAACCAAAGATGAGTTGCTGTCGGTAGAAGTTGACAAGATTGGGTTCTTCATGGTTTTAGTATCCTGTGCCTTACATGCGTGAACTTAACAGTGTGGACATTCTTGGTACTTGCAGGAATTTTCTTATTGTTTTTCCGGGGGCAGACGAAAAGTGAAGAATATGATCCCGACAACGTGGACATGGCGTGTAGGGAACTCCTTCCCAGCACTTGAAGGGAGCTCCTCCCTCCTTGCAGGTAATCCTCGTCTGCTGCAAAAGCTTCCACTTGTTGTTGAGTTTTTGGGAATGGGAGTTCTCACGTAAGAGGTGGGACCGTAGGATGATCTGAACTGCCGCCTCTTTACAAAAATTATATTTCTCAAAGGCCTGCGCATCTGAAAAGTGGATGCGCCTTGGTCAACGTAGATTGTAACTTTTAGAATAATGATTTTTTGTATTTGATTTAACCAAGAAAATGAAGCTTGAAAAGTTTTTCTTTTTACTCCATTTTAAAATTTTGTAAAAATCCAGAAGTTGAAAGAATTGTTGCAATTGCAAGCTCCATGTGTTAAAATCTGAATTATGCAATATTGTGTGTTTTTCATTTGTATATAAAAAAAAATGTAAATGTAAAATAATGTAAATTACAAAATTTATATTTTTCATTTTAAACTTCTTTTATTTAACCCCTAAAGGTTTAAGGAGCCCACTTTGGGCTTTTTAGAACTTGGGTAGGGCTCTGTTGGAAATTTCTATATAATATAGCTTCCACTCATAATATTCTACATTGCATGTCATTTTGATAAGTGTTGCATTAGTTATAAGTGTGTTTTTTGGTTTCAATGTCAAAGTAGGTAGCTAGAGATGTGTTCTAAAAACAAATTTATTAATTTGATTTGGTTGGACAAATTGATACCTACACAAAATCCTTTAAACCACTCAATTTTGGATTTATGAGATGAATGTTATGAGGAGTTTTATTTCATAGGCAATGAAGGCAGAGAAACAAATGAAGTTGTTTATTGTTCATAATTTTTTTAATTTAAAATGAAAACAATATAGAATACATATTTCTTACTAGAGCATTCTCACCTTTGGGATTGACAAGTCAAAAATTCATGTAAAAAATTATTGTCAAAGATTAACATTTTAATTTTTTCCTTCATCAAGTACTTGTACTTTATAATTTTTTTTAAAGATGAGTATGAAAGTTTTATTTGATGATTTTTTGAAGTATTCTCAACCCATTTTGCAAACTATGGGCTAAATTGCACAAGTTATAGGGTATACATTTATTTTTCTAAAAATGTTGAAAGACAAAAATTCATCTTTAGGATGGGCTTTAGAAAGCTACTTTTTGAAGTTTAGGCACATTGATCTTACAATTGGGTTTTAATCTAAATTTTTGAGTAGATGTACTTGAACAAGTTAGCTCAAAGATTCTACATTTGGATTTGTTAATGAATAAATATTGATGAGTATCATAGCCTTGCTTTGGTTATGAGTATTTTGAAGCAATTTTTTTGCCTCAAATCATCATAGAACTTCAAGGGTTAATGTAAAAATTTCAGATCATTCAAATATATGATGTAATTGATATTATTTTATTTTATTTGTTTACTTTAAGAAATCACAATAATTTGATTTTTTCATCTTGAATAATTTTTTTTTATCTATCAATTATATAAAAGGATGAATCTTATTAGCTTGATAGTGACTTGATGTTTGACCATTTTGCAATGTATTTGGTCCTTAAGAGGTTGTATCTTGATTCTTAAGTCCAAAGTCTTGGTGTGATTTCTTAAAAAAGGCAAAAACTAGCATAAAATAATGAACTTTGTATTAAAAATATTGGATGTTGGTATAATTAATTATATGATTTATCAAATTTGGAAGTTGAAGTGTTGTAAAAATATCTCCATCCTAATGTGTTCAAAACATTCTTATGGATTTGTTGACATGCATGGTTCTATGATCAATTTTAATTCTAATCAATTTCAATGAGAGGATTAATTTGTAAACCATTGGAATTGTCTAACAATTCTTCATGGAACATGTTTTAGTGGTGAGATTTGGGAATCACTTATAGATGACATCATTTGAGTCATAAGTTGGTTGGGCTTGAGTGTAAAGCGATTAGGCTAATGTACAAGTTAGCCATTGCAACTTCAATATAGTAGTTATTCTTGTCTTCTAACTTTGTAAGGTACAATTACATATGAATGGAGTGATGGACATTGGCAAAGTCTTTAATGCTCAATTATTTAATCTTTTGTATTTGTTAATGGGCCACTTTTGGACTTCGAGCCCCTCTTGTCATTGTTATCATCAAAGTTATAAATAAGATAAAGTGTCACCAATTTAGAGTCATAAATGGAAATCTAGTTTAGACTTTGAATTGCTACAATAATTTCTATTGTTTCATAGCAATCATGTAATTACACTACAACTCCTATACATCTTGTAGTGCTTGTCACTTCCTTTTATTTGTTTGGTTATCACTTGCTCTTTTAGCCTATATGTGTCTTGCATGAGGTGTTTTTCTTGATTTTAAATGTATATGCCAACTATTGAAGCTCTACAATCTTTGACTTGAACTAATTAGTGGAAGGTATTGCAGGGAATTATTTTCAAAGAACATGAGAGTTCTTTAGATTGTACCGTTGCAAGATGACAATTGAGCAAGTTTTTCCTAGATGAGAGTATTTATGTCAGGATGTCAAATTCGAGCAACCCATTCAAGAGAGTGATCACACATAGTCAATGTTCTTATTCTTGCTTACCTTTGTATTGAGTGATGGTACTCTACATGTATAAGCAAGTGTAATAGAATGGAACGACTAATGGGGGAAGACAATAGGAAGAGCATAGGAAGAAGTAAGAATGTTGTTTTCAAGGAAGCCATTCTTGTCAATGACGAGGGTACCTATAGGGTAGACCAATTGAAAGGCAATGATGGAGAATTGCCACTTTTCTTTTCTGGTAATAGTTCTCATCTTAGTAGCAAAGTTGATGATTCGAACTTTGATCATAAGCCTAAAGAACCTAAACGGACACTAGGAAGCCAAGAGAGTGGATCTTGGGCAAGTAGCTTTCGGTTTGAACTAGATACTCAAGATGACCAGAGGTTGCAAGCAATGACGAAGCAAGATGAACAAATTCCTACAGGAGAAGCCAATCTAGGACAAAACCTTACTGATTGTCAAAGCTTGACGGAGTCCAATACTATTGATGACGGAAGTTTTCGGTTTATAGGGAATGAAGAGCTCCGAAGTGGCAACCAACATGGGCACTTGAAGTCGCCTAGGCAACTCAACTCTCAGTTTGGACTTACCACAGTCTTTAATGCCAATGAGAGTAAAGGATATGGTATTGTTGCACAATCAAGTGGTAGTTTGAATGATGGACTTGCTCACATCAAAGTTGCCATGAATGATCATGTCGTTGCATCACCAAGGAGAGAAGTTCTAAGGAGGCTACGTGATTTGAAGGCTCACCCATTAAGCCCAAGGATTTCTCTAGAGGATATTGCAAGCTACCAAAAAGAGAAGGCCAAAAGTATTGTTGTGAAGGAAGATATGCAACAAAGGTTGAAACCATTGTTGAAAAACGAGTACCTTGGCAAGGGGAGCTTTGACCCTATCAGTCAATATCATTGCAATCCCCAAGCGAATGTGCCGAATAAGCTAGAGATCATGGAATTCAAAGAGAAGAGGCACCAAAGTTTAAGTTTGCCATTAAAGCTTCGAGGTAGTCCTCAGAGAACTCCTCAACTGCCTTCACCAATGCACTCAACCACTTTGACGTTGAGATTCAAGGACAACAGAAACAAGTTACATGACAAACATTCTAAACAAGATAGGGTTGTGGTGAGCAGTATTGGCAGCCCTTCTCCTGATCATGTTCACTCTAGTCGTATTGCAATTCCATTCATGTGGGAGGATGAGCCTGGTAAGCCCAAAACCATAGCAACAGTCATGGATCGAGTACTAGCTCATCGACTTTCAAGAGATGGGATAGAGTATATGGAATTGCAATTGGATTCACAAAAAGATGATGTCAATTCTTCTGTTGCGAATGGGCATTTCGAAAAAGGGACTGGCCTAGAAACATCGGGACTAAGCTTGTCGAGTTCTAGCAATGTTGATCAACGGAATGGCAGCCATAGATATTATGGTAGAGACTATTTGAAAGGGCTTTCAAGAGAGGCAAGCTTAAGAAGGTCTACCAAGAGGTATTCTACAAGTGAGAAAGAGGCACTTATTGATTTAGATGGATCTGCAGCTGCAAAGTTCTTAGTAGAAGCGTTTGAATCACCTTCTAGATCACATGGCTCATCGCCTACATTTCTTGTGCCTTTTAAGTGGGAAGATGCTCCTGGGAAAGCCAAAGTGGAGACGATAGCACAGAGACCTAATAATGTGCTTCAATTGCCTCCTCGGCTAGCTCTCCCATCACTTAGTAGACCAGAAAGCTTCTCAAGTCCCAAGCATAGGTCCTCCTCTTCATTTGGTGGTTTTTTCTTGCCTTGTTTGGCAACATCAACGCCGGTTCATCGAAAGGAGTTCGCTTCTAGTTACAATCTACCTCCAAGATTGCCAAGTCCACCTGAGCGTCTTACACGCCTCGGTTTAGCTAGTCGTTGCAGTTCAACACCCGAAGAAGGATGTCAAGTGTGGATGTCGAAATCTGAAACCTCAAGCCATATCAATTCCAAAAAGTCGTTGACGAAAGCTCAGTTGACATTTGCTAAAAAATGCACCAATCTATCCATCTCGGAGTTGGAAATCAAATCCAATGAGCCTTCATCACCCACCAGCATTTTGTGTGCTCCTAACAAATATAATAGCCAGACCTCAGGGTCTAGTATTATGTTTTCAAGTGGGGATCTAGAAGACTTTACCACACCAACTCGAAAATCGGTGTCCAAGTCAAGTTCAAGCACTTCTTACGAATATATTGAGGAGAATTTGGTAGAATTTCCAGAGGCTGTAACAACTAAATTGGTTGTAAATACTGGACTTCTTAACAAGAAGGGAGCTCCAACATCAAGTGGTTATCTTAATAGCAAAGGCGAACCCCTTATTTTGGGAACCTTGCCAACATTGCAGTCTAAGACAACAAATTCAAGCCCTGGAGCTTCTCCTAAGCGTCCTTCCAAGCTTCCATATACAATGCCCTCTGTAGCAGAACAACTTTTTGCTTCGTGCAGTACTTCTGGTAGAAGACAACTCCTTCAAGACCTAAGTCCTCGATTACTCCATCAATTATCTGGTAGGAGGCACTCTGGGAGCCATTCAAGTGCCAACATCCCTTATCAACACTTAACATCAGCTAGCCATGAGAAGGTTGTGTCTCCATCTCCACTATACACTAACTCCATAGAGCTTTTTTCCTCACCTACGAATCAACAGACTCCCAAGGCACTTGTTTCTAAGCCTCCATCTACCAAACCACGCCGACGCATTCGACTCATGGTGAGTATGAGTGCATTCAGTTCTTACAAATTGATTATCTTAGGGATGAATTCATTCTTGAAGTTCTAAATACTAGAAAACCAAAGAGACCTTTTGGGATGTAGAGATGTAGACAAACCAATCCATTCTTCTATTGGACCTTAATTTCTCCCAAAGTCAATTTTTCACCAAATATAAAACTAACTACATATTTTGAAAGTTGAAGAAGGGAGAAAAAATGTAATAAAATTTGAAGTGTAGGCAATTGTCCTACCATTCCTTTATTTCCCCACCATATACAAATTTTCACCTATAATTTTGAAGGAATGTGTGGTATGCTCATCAACACCCAACCATGTTGTTTTGGCCCTAAATCACTCTTTAGATCCTGAAAGTGCTTCAAATCAAGTGTGAGTCTTGTAGATTGAGAAATGATTAGTATTAAATTGGTGGAAGATTGATGGTGGATTTAAAACAATTTGTGAATCTTTTTAACAGTGATTTTAATTATGATTTCTATTTTTTTTTTACTATTACTTCTCATTGTTTGATACAATTCAAATTAAATACATTTTATCTCTCTTGCATAGCTTGTAGGATATGTAGTTAGTTATAAAATTTAGTAAAGTATCGACTATGTGGAGAAGTGTCTCAATTAGAAATGAATCTATTTGCCCTGACTCAACATATCTATTTCTTATTCTTTTTGTGTGCACTGAACCTATAAGAGTTGCAATACAAAATGAAACAAGAAGATGTAGTTTAGAATATAATGTTTAAACAAGGATGGGGGTTATATTGTGTTTATAAACATTAGGTCACTTAAAATACTATGTATTAAGTGAAAAAATACATTATCTAAGCTGTCTAGGATTCTTTAGGGTTGAAGGTAAAGGACTTCTCTACCTTTGTTCTAGTGCTCATAACAGATTCCATTGCATTATATACTGCTCATTTTTATAGCTCCAATTTTGCAACCAATGCTCATCTAACACACCATTTATGTAAAATTGTTTTCAGTCATCAATCTTTAAAACTCTCAAGCGTGCCCTTGGTAGAAAGAAACGGAGTCTCAAGCGGAGTGAACCAATGTTTACGTACCTTGATGATGGAAAATCACCGGTTGCAGATTTTCAATTCAACACAACCGCCTACATTTAAGGTGCTTACATGTCATTCCTTTATCACTTTTACCTTCCCTATGCTAGGTTATGGGAAATCAAAATATTGTTGTTTTCTTGTTTTTGGACTCAACATCAATTTGATTGAACGTTTTACAATCTAGCTTTGCATGTGTACTTACAACTAAAAAACATCATCTTTTATAACAGAATAAAAAAAAGTGCAATGCAAGGCAATTAAAAATGCACTTGAAAAATTGTAAGAACTATGGTATTTTGTTTTCCGACAATATAGTCTTGATGTGATTCTTTCACTTTCTTGATCTCAAATGTCACTCAATTCTCTTTCTATCAACCATTTGATTCATATTAGTGCCAATATTTTTTCTTTGTAGACAAAATTGCATGCCTACTCCACCAAGACAAAACCTAGCGACATGGAGCAGACGATTTTCAGTTTGCAAGCCTCTCTTTGACACAACAATTGACGCGTACCTAAAGTTTGAGACATTGTAAGAGGTAATTAGATAGTGTCGAAGAGGCTTGCAGCTAGCCTCTATAGCAGAGCTTGTCAAATTGTATTGACTACAATTATGTACTGCACAATGTATACATTGTATCATCAAACAAACAATGTGAGCTTTATTTGCTACTAACATCAATCAAACCATGTATGAGCAATCAACTCATAAGATTGCAAAGCATCGAAAGTAGGAGAGGGACGCTTGATTGTCACTATAAAGCTTGGAATGAAGGCAATCATTGTTGACTTGTTGTGTATGACCTTTTCTTGCCATAAGCAACAACGGCAGAAATTTCATTTCAATTTTAAAAAAAGAAGCAGTGTAATTTGTAATCTTGGCTAGAGTGAAGAATCTTTTTACATCTCCTTACTCCCTCTATTGAGATTTTAAGTGTCCAATTTGCTTTGTATAACATCACGAGCACATTGAACAATGCTAACATTAGAGTGAAGGTGAGTAGGTAATTTCACAACTTGCTTTAGTCAATCTTCCCCACATTTGTACATTTTGGAGCACTCTTCCCAGTCACTGTGTTGTTTTAGCATCTAGTAGACAATTGTATTTCAAGGAAACAAAAAATCTTAAATTCTCAACCACAAACTCTAACCTCCTAAATGTCAAAAAATTAGTGTCTTTCTTAATCTCATGAACTTTCTTGCAGGGTGATTGCAAGAAACACTTGTCCTATTTTTTGTCCCCTTGACCTTAGACAAGTGGTTTTTTGCTCATAACTTTTTCATCGTGTGTACATCTTCTATGAAACTTGAAATGAAGGTACATGTGGTAGTTTTAAATGTTGAGTAATTTTTTGGGTTTTTTAAAATTATTTTACTATTTTTAAACTGCCCCCGATTGGATGTCTACATTGGCCATTTTGGGGGTTTGGAGTACTATTTTTGATTCAAAAATAAGAATTTGAAGCTCAAAATTGGTATACAAGGACTTATACTAAAGTTACACAATCTCAAGAATTTTTTTCTAAAAATAGTAAACTGTCCACCCTCCACATGTGCTCAAAGAGCACTACCTTTGTGCAAGTGTAGAGAACACAATTTTATTTTTCCAATAGTGAAAATTGGTGAAAAGGAGTATCTATAAGTTATGAAAAACGGATTTGTTTTTGAGAATTTTTTGAATTTTTTTACTATTTTTTAAGAACTAAATTCCAAACTGTCTATTTTCTTCTATTTTTCAACCCTCTTTGACCGTGCATAACTCTTAGAGATAAAAAAAATTTAGGTCTGAATTTTTGCACATATCATTTTTTTAATGCTTTACACATTATCCATATTTTTTTTATTTAAAAAAAATAATTCCAAAATCCACGAACAGGAGTGAAATTGCCGTTTTGAACGAAAATCGGCAGGTGTTTCTTGCAACTGCCCTACAATACAATACTCAATTTTGGATAGTGCAACATAGATGTAAAGTAATAGAACAATTAGTGAATGTTTTTGAATATTTGTGAAGACAATTCAAAGATGCATCTATTCATTACTTTATATAACATTGTTCACTAACTAATAGACCTCTTTTTTTTTATTACTAGATACTACTTGCGTTTGTTACTACAAAAATTGATGAAAAAAAAATCCAGGAAATTAGATGAAAAAGATATGAAAAAGATAGGTATTGAGAGAGGTAAGTACCAGTGTTGGGTGGGTATTTGGATACATGAAACTGTTACTATAAACATTGTTATTGTGAACATTGCATTGTTTATGAAATGTCTATTTTAGAGACATTCAATCAATACGTGCCCAACACTAGTAGATACCTTTTCCATGTATCTAAGAGGGATGGAAACTCACATGGTATACATTGTTATAAATTAAGTTTCTTCAAGTCTTAACTTTGATAAGTGAGAGAAATCATAAAAAATTCAATTTTGAAATTTCATGATTTTCTTTTGTCTATAAATTGAAAATCCTTTTTTTCTTATAAATTTTACTCTATCTATGCACATTAGCTCCAATAATTAGATTTTGATAGAGATACTTTATCAAGTGCAAGTTGATTAGAAAGATTTAAAGTTCTTTGCAAACATAATATACATACTATACTAAATTTTTTTTTTAATATAGACATATTGTTATTTATATAGACCATTTTTAAATGATTAAATGATCCATTTCAATACAAGTATGTTCATTACACTAAAAATGCAATCATGATAATGTTAATGTTCAAGTGCAATGAGTGGAAATATATTATTTTCCAAAAATTTAAGTTAAAAAAATTTTCAAACCACTTTACAACTTGTAAATTGGTGAAAAATACAACACTAAATTCTAAAATTATGTAGTATCCTAAATTCTATTATGGTCCAAAAAATATGGTGTACTTGGTGTTTAGTAATTTTCAACAACTTTTGATTCCACATAATGTGAGACAAATTATTGAGAGCAATTTCATTATGTATTTGAATATTCTTTTATTAATATGAACTGCTTCAATAAATAAAAAATTAATTTAGAGACCTATTCTATATCATGTTTAAACTTAAAATATATGTTTATAACCCATACAAACATTTTGATTTTGAAGAATACAATCTCATTAATTACAACATAGTTGCTATTATGTGAGCCTAAGATCTTGAGCCTATGAGCATAGGAGCTTAGATATAGGTACCTTCCATAGTTATAGAATGTTTATATTATAGGTGTCCACGTTGTAAGTATCTATGTTATAAACACCTTCTATGGTTATAGGATGTTTATATTATAGGTGTATATGTTATAGGCACCTATATTAAAGGTGTTTATGTTGTAAGTACTTATGTTATAAGCACCTTCCATGGTTATTGGATGTTTATATTATAGGTGTTTGTATTATAGACACCTTTTATAGTTATAGGATGTTTATACTCGTGTTTATATTATAAGTATGTATGTTATAGACATCTCTAATAGTTGTAGAGACTCACATTTCTAGGCTCACATACTAGCACTGTTGTTAACTACAAAGGTCATATTATTTTAGATTATATGTAGTGTGACATGGCTTTTGTCCTTGTAATGACAAAAATATTATTTTTTTCACCCAAAGTGGTTTATGTATACTTATATGAATTAAAGATGATTTTATTTCACAATTCATCATTTTTTCATTCTAAATGAAATGTCATATCCTTTTAAATTTAAGTAAATCATAAAAGCAAGAAATGATGTAATTATTATGATTTTGTTTACCGGTGATAAGCATGCATGAAAGAAGTGGGATTTGAAACGGTTTAAGGTATCGGTAGTAGTTCAATTATTTGTCAACGGTATTATTATGAATAGTGAATATAATGATTTACCGGTATATAGATAGTGGATCTTGACTAAAAGCATTTTCATATTTGTGAATATGAATGCCAAATGGTGTGATTTATATGTTGTGTTAATTCGTGCTAATCTAGTCAAGTGCCAAAGGGTTGCACACTTTAGCATACTACCATAGTCATGTTGGTCACCAATTCCAAATCCATCCAACACTGTCCCTTTATTAATGAAGTTTTCAACAAAGCTCTTATTTATTTTCTACAAATTTTGCTATTTGTTTCTTAACATTTTATAAAAATTCAATTTTGACATTAATGAATTAATAAAAAACCAAAGTCATGTCACACTACGGTAACATCTTTTGCCAAATTTTTGTTTGTAGCTTGTTTGTGCATTGACATATCTATGATCATTTTGTCAATTTTTCAATTGGCCATGAGATCCTTTTGTGGCTAACACCCATGACATTTTGTGAAACAAGAGGAGTTATGTTATGCCTACTCTTTGTAATCTTTGTAGCAATAGAATGTGTTCTGTCTTTTGAGTGGATAGTGAGAGATTTTGAGATTTGAGAGATTGGGCCTGATTTTCTACTAGTGAATCCAATCCTAACTCCTAACCCAACCTCCCATTTGTAATTTCATATTGGGATTTTGAGATGCAATCCATATGGGATTTTAGTTGTATAATCTTATAACCCTGATTGATGGAGCGAGATCAATGCGAGATCAAAAGTTGGGGGGGGTGGCGAGATAGGAGCTAGATTCTCAGTTTCTATTTCAGTCTCATAAATATTTCTCCAAAAGTGAAATCTACGGCAGGGGTGTAGGTTCATCTCTTGATCAAGTGTTGCATTTTTTTGTTGAGGGGGGAGGGGATCAAACTAGACCATTCCTATAATCACAAGAGATAGTTATGCCTACTCTTTGTCATCTCAAGGTCCAACACTTTGAAGCCAAACTACTAATTTGAAACTTATCTCGTTTTTTGTGTATTTTTTTGTCCATAATTAATACATTAGTTCTCTAGTTGTATAAGCTACATAGCTTTCATTTAGAATGCAATGGATTCCAAAACAACTTCTATTTCCCAAAAAATGCTTTTAAAAATTCTTTTTGGCCTCTAAAATTTTATTGGGACTTCTGAAATTTCAACCAGTCATTACACAAAAAATAGCAAAGCCCTCACACACTTTTTAAGAGCTCTTAAAACATAAAGATGAATGAAAATCCAAGTAAAAAACATAAGTTTATATATGTATAGGATACAAACAACATAGTTAAGGAGGTTAACATAATTGCTCCTAAAAATGATCTAATGAGCTTTATGGTAGTATAGTTTGTTTGTTTTTTAAATGATAATTTTTTTTTATGCATTAGTAAATGCATATTTATTGTGCCACTTGGCACCAAGCTTTGATATTGTAGATTGATGCCACAAGTCCTCCCTTCTACTACAAGTTATCC
This sequence comes from Rhytidiadelphus loreus, assembly GCA_947034895.1. Classification (NCBI taxonomy): domain Eukaryota; kingdom Viridiplantae; phylum Streptophyta; class Bryopsida; order Hypnales; family Hylocomiaceae; genus Rhytidiadelphus; species Rhytidiadelphus loreus. Next base: position 4,041,167 of record OX344764.1, read on the forward strand.
GTTTACAACTCATCATTTTAAGTATTCACCTTGTACATTTTTCATCACAAGAAACAACATTAATTGGGTCCATTCAAGGTGTAGTTAACTTTAATTTACAATTTGTGGTTTTAGAGCCTATTTCTAAAAAATAGGCACGAATAGTAACTATCTTATTACGTAAGATTGGTCCATTAGTCAAGTGAACATAAGAGAAGTTTGTTAAGTAGTTGAATATTGAATGGTAATTCAAACTAGATTGTTAATAAATCCAACCTTACCACCTCATCTTATAGGATAAATATAGATAAATGAGATATAGAATTGATTTGAAGCCTTGCCTTAAATTTTGAAATCTAAAACTCATGTACAAACTTTGTAAGTAGCAGATGTGAATGGCCCATTAACCAACATTGCCAAGGATTATACACACCAATGAATGACTTTCAAAACCCCTATAGAATCTAAGAATGTACTTGATGTTCATCTCAAAATCTGATCATTTTTGGTTGACTAACTTGACTAAGACTGTCTACTTTAAGGGGTACGGAATGAGGGTCCATATTGCAAGAGTTTTTGAACATTTCAAGTTTTCAAATGTATTCTATTGATACATAGTGATCACAATGTGACACAATCGATGTTATGACTCAAAATAACAAGGTTTCAACCTTATATAAGGTAGTGTGCTCATAAACCATCACTTTAAGGGCTGTTGGGCCTTTTTGATGGTTTTCAGATGCCTGATAATATTTTCACTTATTTTTCACTTGAAGAAAAATAACACAAGTGGTTTCATATTTTTCTAAGCATTTATGAATTACTTATGAATTTCCAAAGAATTCTGCCATAGGCACCTATTTGTGATCCTAGGCCTTGCAAAACCCACATGCACGGTCTAAAAAAAGATATGGCGTGACCAAAAACAAGTAGTGAAGCATTGAAAAAGTAATACTTAACCCTTGAACGTCAAAGGGGTGATATTCAAAATCATCTTTTTGTATTACCGTGTGAATCATTGGTCAAAGAAATAGTAAAAGCAACTATTGGAAGTCAAAGTACTATAGCAAATCTTTCTTTTCCAAACCCAATTCCAAGGATGAATAGTTGCATTTTTGTCCTATATTCAAATATTCTTTGTCATCCATAGGACTTTTGGTGTCCGTGTCGACGTTCAAGGGTTAAGGTTCCTAAATGTGACCTTTACTAAACTGAAGCTCTAAACGCCTCAAGGAACCAATATTGTCTTCACATACTTTCAAGTCCGATTCAAAGTGCTATAACTTTTGCATCCGATTTCCAAATTCAACAAAACTTGTTGGAAAATTTGCACTCTCTTCTAGTTTGTGTGATAAAATTTTCAGATCAATTCAAGTTATATTGATTTTTTGGGAGCCAATCGAAGTCCACAAGTTCAATTTGAGATCACCAAACTGCATTTGCTAGCTACAGCTTTAGGGGCTTCTATCTCCTTCATTCTAAGTTTGTTTTTAGTAAAAATTTTGGGATATGTTCCCCTTGAAGTCTAGTTGTTGTGGTAAAATTTTCATGTCAATTCAAGTTGTTTTGAATGTTTGGGAGCAATTCGAAGTTCTAAATCCCGACATTCTTCGATCACAGTGAACTTTGGCGGCTTATAACTTCTTCATACAAGGTCCGTTTTCAATATTTATTGTTGGAAAAGTTGCACCTATTAGTTTAGTTTGTGTGGCTAAAATTTCATATCAATCCAAAAATTAATGAGTGACTGAGAATCATTTTAGTAAAAGGATGTTCAACCGTAAATATGTTTCTTGCAAAAATGAAGTGGACACCTGTCTTGTATCCACTCTTAGTTCAAAATTGACCCACCCTAACTCTTATTACACCATATGTGAAGTATAAACCAACATCTAACAAACCTTATTAAGCTCTCACATTATCAAAAGTCCATTCCAGAACTGCTTAGTGTTAGGGACGGTCCCAAGAAACGGGTAGCAATTCCAGCCACCTACCTTAGTGAAACTAACGTATCCCAACACACTACTCATTCACGTTGGACTTACGGTGAACGTTTTCCTTGTAGCTTATTAGTTGAGACTCTTCCTTCACACTGTTGCCAGTGTTAGAGTTACGCCCCATTTTGAAAAGCTATGGTGGAGCTCTTTGTGAGGAGAGCTTGACTGAGAGTAGGAAATGGATGCGGTTGAAATCACCATCTTCATGCGAAGTTTGCATCATTTTGCAGCGGTTCGAGTGGGAGATGAACGATTGGTAGCCCTTGTTTTTGCAAAGGATTAACTGTCGAGCGTGTAGCCATATTCTAGGGGCGGAACAACTGTGAATCAGTTGAACGGCAACTGCCAGAGGCCACCATGTCAAGAGTTCTTCACAGAGGCGGAACAACTGTGAACTTGATTTTAAGCCATATTAGCCATTCGTGGAGAAGAGAAAACCCCACAGGGAATGCAGTCAGTGTCTTGAGTGAGATTCTTGCATTTCTTGGAATTGGAAACTTGAATGCACGTTTCATCTAATTTCTTCCGATTTGGAAATGCCAATAACCTTCTCATCATTTGAGGCAATTCTCAAAGCATTCCGTAATCTATCTGACATGTGTCCTCAAAAGTTCGGCTGATTGTGTCGAAAAAATGAAAAAATAAAAATTCGGCTGATTCGATTGATCTCGTCACAAGCATATCTTCCTCTTGAGCTACAGGATGTTACAGGATGTTACAGTGATTGTAGAGTTTAGTGAATGTCAATAATTGAAAAAGAAAATCCTATCCACTTTGAAACATAGCGAAAGCAGTCGGTATGTTGCGTGAGATTCTTGCTTTTCTTGTATTTGGAATCTTGCATCCTTCTACAACTTTCTTTCCGCTTTGGAAATGTCGATAAGCTTCTCATCATTTGAGGCAGTTCACAAAACATTCTGTAGCCTATTTGACATGTATCCTTAAAAGTTCGACTGCTTCGAATGACCTCGTCACAAACATATCCTCCGCTTAAACTAAAGAATGTTACAGAGATCGTAGAGTTCGAATGCCAATCACTGTAGGAGAGATTGCAGAAATTTTTGTACGTTGGCTAGGAGTCCCTTTAGAGCACGACATTCTTTAGAGCATGACATTCTTCAGAGGCCTATCTGAATCGCTTATTCTCATTCTATCAAATGGTTGTATGAAGTTTGCGTACTTGTTCGTTATCTTGCTAATATTGCGTGGCAAAGAACTATTTGAGAGTTGAAAAATGCTTAATGAATTTCAAGCTTGGGCTAGTGATGTCACAGTGCAACGTTGGTCCTGATCCTCTAAGCTAATCAGATTCCGATGCTGATTCTGAAAGGAAAGGGGGATAAGAATGTTGTGAATGTTGCGGTGATCACCGGTGAACAGTTTGATGACATGCTGATATTCTTATGATTTTTGAGGTGGAGCATTCAAAATGAAACACAAAGTAGAAGAGGAAGGATATATTTATCCAGTGATCGACAAAGACTGTTGGAGGCGATCGTCGCTGAAAATGACAATGTGAGTTTAGGGTTATGGCTCATTCATGTGATTCAAGCCAGGTTGGAAGCTCAGGATCTTTCGACGCAAAGAGACGAGCGCGGCGTATCCTCGAAGGAGGCATCGTCACGGAGGAACGGTTTTTGCAACTGCAGTGTGAGGTCTACCGCTTAAGGCGAGAAGCAACCGCAAAGGAGGCGGAACACAAGCTGTGAGCTCGCTCTATCTTTTCCTTACTCCCGTAAATAAAGTGTTGCTCGGTCATTCCAATTTTGTTAGTAAGGACAGGATCCATTGCGTATCAATTAAGTCCTGCTGCATTTTAGAAGTCTTCGAATGCTGAACTGCAATGTTATTTTGGTGATACCGTGGCATGCGCATCAGCTCGATCGATTCGTTACTCAGCGAAGGATTCTTGAAATTCAAATAAAATGTCGGTCGGTGATTCCAATTTCGTTTGTTAGGGCGGGATCATTGCACATTAAGTCCTCATGCATCAGTCAGTTCTGCAATTGCACGTAAAGATTCGTGAATACGCTAGTGAAGACTTGACTGTCGTGGTACTCATTGCTCATGGTGATGTTGTGGCTGGCAAGCGCATCAGCCTGCTAGCTAGGTTATCCAGAGCGGAGGATGCAGCCAAGCGAAACATGCGGGACTGCTTTCAACAGTCGTTGGAGCCTTGCAAAATGAAGGCAAACATTATTGCTGCTGTCAATCACACATTTCGTGTCGACCAAGTGAGTCTCGCTCTCTACACATTCTTAGTTACAGATCAATTAGGTGTATCTGAAATGACCGACAGAAGATCTTCAATAGAGCAGTAAGAATTATAATCGCTCTGGATCATATTCTCACTGGAGTCCATTTTAATGATTCTACGTGGTCTGGAGAATATAATATCTGAATGTCAAGGTTGCAGAAAATGCAAGAGCTAGACGATAAGCTAAGGGAGAAGGAGAGACAGATTGAAAAGGTCACAGAGTACAACAGACAGTACAAGGCCGACATCCATAGCCTTAAAACAAGGCTGGACATACTGTTGCGGACCACCCGGCGAACGTCGTCGTTTGTCACACCTCGTGACATTCACTCTGCGGGCTCTGCCCAGCATGAAAAGGTAAGCAGTCCGTCCGACCTCAAATGGAAGGTAGAGGATACTTTTGTCGTCACTTGAAGCATTAATTTTTTATCATACGTGGGAGACATATAGAGCTGTGGAGAGATCACTTTGGATACCAACGCCAAATCTGCTACTAGCTGGCAAGGTTTTATCCTTATGTTTTATATCCTTTTGCAATTTTAAAGTGACGAGATTGTACTCATTGTAGAAATGTAAATGACAATAGGCAGTCCTACAAAGATGAAAGGCTAAAGAAATTTAGCCAAATCATGCTTAATACGCCACGAACTAAGAAGTTCATCCAAGTGTATGAGTTGCTGTTGGAAACAGGGGTCAGTATAGGAGATGAGTTCAGAACCTTAACGATATTAGTATCCTCTTCCTTACAGATACCTTTTTCCCTACTTTGCTGAGAGTGGATCACCAAGTGGTAGTGGTGAATGAATTTATGCGAATGTGTGTTCCGCTTGTCATCAGGGGGTCAAGGAATGCCGCAAGAACATGCAGAGACTCCAAACGGAGAATCTTAACTTGCAACTTCAGATACGCACCTTGTCCCAACCACCGGCGTCCGCAGAGGCTGCTATTCAGTCTTCGCAAAATATGCAAGACATGGCTAGCCAGGTGAGATATAATAAATTCTCCATTGATTGAAGCCGTCTTTTGCAAATCGTGGACAATTGCTAGAATCATTTCCTTCAGCGCGCTCATCCTAACTTAGATATGAATTCGACGATCAAGTTGTTGTGCAATCATGGCACTTGATTATAATTTTATAACACCAATAGCGTCAGTGGACCAGGTAATGTTAAAATAGAACCTCGTTATGGTACTGTGATCTTAGCATAGGTCGCTGATTCTTAGGCTTGTCCCTTTTGGATTGCCCTACCAACAGCTCGAAGAAGGAGAATTGCCAGTACAATCCGCACAAGCGGCCTCCACGAAATTGTTAGTTCAACAAATCCAAGAGACTTGGCAGCAGCTCGAAGGCCTGCAGAAGCGGTATGAGAAATCCATGGAGGAGTTGCAATCCTTGAAAGGAAATCACGAGAAAATTCAAGGAAAATTGCGAGATGCCAGCCGCGACCTTAATGAGGTTCGTTCTTTGAATAAAACAATTGATATTCGAATAGAGGAACCATGCAATGATTGAAGATCAACATGAGTTCTTGAACAGCAGTCCACACAGTCTCTGAGCAAATGCATGTCTTGCCTCATGAAGCTCATATGTTCTGTAAACTGTTGGTTTTCAAATCCAGTGCTGACGATCATTTGCTATCAATATCGTCAATTCTGTCAAATTGCAGCGACATCTGGCGCCAAAATTTGGGTCTTTCATCTACACAAAGCTCTAGAAACTAGGACCGGTGTAGATTTACGACCAGTGCCGAAGTCGTGAAATTCCGCCAATTTTATACGAAATTGACGTTCAAAGTCGAACTATGTGATAGGAACGAAACAAGTCCATGCGCTTAGAGATCTCTGAGATACGACTACAACAGGAGCTACTTGCTGCCCAGCAGACGGGAGTTCTCCTGCAACAGGCACGGCAGCACAATCTGCAGGTATGAATCATTGCCCGTTATTTCATCTTAGATGTGAACGCCCAATTCAGTTACTCAGTTACTATCCTCAATAATTTTATATTCAGCAATGAGCCAAGGGCATCGTTGAGAGTCACTAAGGTTTGTAGTTTATTTTGTTGATGAACCAAATCACCATTCAGAAAGCTGCCGATTTGGTACTCTCATTCGAACTTAGTCTAAAATTTCAGAACATATAGAAGCCGATTCCTCTAACCTTAGAAGGGTGTTTGTTGAATTTCCAACCACTACCAGCGATAGAATATTTTCTCTTTTCTATTATCGTCTTGGGAACAATTTTATGTGGGTGATCAATTCAAAAGACCTCTACCTTAAGGGACAGATTGAAATGGGTATTCCCAGCCATAAGATGAAGACTGGAAAAAACTCGATGTTTGTCTATCCTTGCAGCAATCACTATTTAAATCAAAGAATTGAACTTTCGTGCGAAGAGTTGACATATCTGGGTGGTGTGCATTTTGCATTTTGTAGCTGGAGAACGAAAATGCTGAGTTGATTGCAGCGGCCCTCACAACCCATATCAAGCCAAAGCCTATCAAAGTTGAGGACATGATAGTTCAGACTTCACTAGAAAGCCTAGCCTAGCATATAGTGCAACCCAATAGAGCTATTCGACTTTGCAATAACTTGTTGCTACTGCCAATTGATGTCTTGGGAGACTTTCTTCCTTCCAGGTACGTAACACTCGCAGGAGTGCACCCTTTCAAAGAAAATAAACAGTATCCATTTGGGGTATTGGTGGGGTTCGCTCCCTGCTCATCAGATCGTCAATTTGCACGATTCTGGGCGTTAAAAAACTGTGCCATTCATCTGCACAAAGCTCTAAACACTAAGACTTGTAGAGATTTACATTTCAGGCCACAAGTCCTGAAATGTGTCATAGTTGTGGAATTCCGTCAATTCCTCTTCGGTTGGTACTTGAGGTTATATTCTGCAATATCATTTCTCTCTCCATACGAATCTTTTTGGGGAAATTATCTCCAAAAGAATTGGGCATCTATGTTTAAAATCATTTTCCACAGATAAAGTTGCCCTACTGTACTGTACAGTACAACTACAACTACGTATACATCTCATCACTCTTGTCGCACACCATGTCCTACAGTACTTTTAAGTATAAAGATTGCACTCTAATTGAAAACCTGGAAATGAGAGGCAGACAGCAAACAACATATCCCTTAGCAAGGGTGCGATTCCGCAACTTGCACCAAGCCATGAACTGGCTCATGTTTCAGTTGGTGATTTGATCTTTGGGGTACAGAATGACACAATTTATTTCAAAGGCGAAAAGGAGAACCCAGCATCAGTAACAGAGTAAGTCATCTATCAGAACTTTGTGTCCTCAACTTTCTTTCAGGGATCACCCAAAACTGTCAAAATAGGCTATTCAACATAGTTGGGGGTACTTTTTCCTAAAAATAATATTTTAGTAGTATTAGCAATTGAAAATTATGAATTTAAAAAAGAAATAGATTTTTCAGATATGGCATGTAATTTTTATGAATTTTCAAAGTGGAAGCTCCCTAAACCACTAAAATCGTCATATAGGTAAATCTAAAACTGAAATCTCAAAAACATTGTAGTCAACCAATCATAGTTAAAGCTAGGGACGGTTTAACCCCTTAAGGACTGGACTGTGTTTTCTGGTTGTATAGAAATTTTGGGCAGGTACCTATAAGCAGAGATTTTCATATTTGGGGCTGAAATTTTAATAGAATGTGGGGACGAGGAAGATCTTTCATATGCACCAAATTTCATGACATTTGGAGATATGAGTCAAAAGTTATAGCCTAACATGTTACTTTTTTTCCCAACCGGGCAGTTCGGGCAGATCAGAAAAAATCACTTTTTTCAGAAACAAAAATTTGGAATTGATTTTCTAGAGTTTTATATACACGAAAAGCTTTAAATCATTCCATTTTGATCAATGAGTCAAAAGTTATGAGGATTTTTTGTTTGCGGGCAGTTTTGGATTTTGTACTCTAAAATAAACTTTGAAATCCTTTATCTTACCCAATTTTCAATATTTTTGGGCAAAAATAAAATTTTAGGATGTAGATACATTATTATAACATTTCAACCATTGGGATTGGAAATTTTCAATTCCATATTTAAATTGTAAATAATTTAGTATTTTTTATCATTCTCTACTACTACCTACTTAATATTTTTTTCCTATATGTTGTACTATTCCAAATGATCTGAAAATTTTCAAACTTGTGGCCAACTTGTCTAGGAAAACAAATCCAAAGAAGCACCACCATTTAGGTCATTTTTTCATAGAAATGTGAGCTTGTGAAGTGCAGCTGCCCTGCTTTTCGCAGGGTAAAAAAAATGATTTTAGTTATTTTGAATGCATATATCTTGCAATCCACCTCATGGAAATGTTTGAAATTTTTACCACATGTTTTTGATACTATATAATACAAGATCCTACGGTTAGATATGTCAAAAAAAGTTTTTTTTTCAAAATTTTGATACTTGTACTAGAAATGGCAGTTTTGGAGTGTTTTTGGTGAAAGTATAGTGACGGTTCTTTAAGGGTTAAGGTAGGAACACCCATAAGCGTGATTGTCCCCATGGACGTGACCTATCTGATGACCCATGACCATTGTGTTGTGTCCCATGATTGAGAAGTGCAAGAAAATGATGGTTAGGGAAGAAATAGTGGCAGAATTTAGTGCTTCAACACTTGGAAGGAGGTTCATTGCATAGCAGTTATATGTGGACTAGCATTTGATGAAGTGAAATGAGGAGGTGGCTAGAGGCATTGGTTATGGATACAGCACAAGGTGGCAGTTGTGTTAATGAACACAACTGAACGTGCAGTCTTTGGTGGTTTTATCAGTAATGGACACAAATATGGGGTCCATGTGGGCAATTGTAGGTGCCATAGCAATTAATTGTGTAGTGAAAATGGCGGTTGTGCCTAATTAAGCAAGAGTGTAAGCTGTATTTTGACAATGTCTTAACATTCTTCAAAAGCTTATACTTCAATGTACTACAATTTGTGACAAAAGACCTAGTGTAACATACATGAATAGAGTTTATTCTGCTCTGCATATTTGAACTAGTTATACGTGATTGAGGTGGAGGTGGTGAAGAATAGGTTTGCAACACATTAGAAATCATGGAATTGCATCAATATAACTCTGTTGGTGAGAATAGTATGGAGTGTTGGACGCCTGAACTCCACACACACGGACTTGGAGGTGAAGGTCCTTGGACTGAATTCACGAGCAATTACCACAACGAGGAAGATGACGAAGATTCCATACCCATGGAGCTTTGGAGACTAGCAGGCGAACGAAACATGGATGCGGGGTTGAAGGACTGGCTCACAGTGGGCCAAGTGTGGGGTGGACAACAAGAAGAGGGTCAAGACGTGCACAACGTAGAGGGTGGCTTTGGAGAACAATTGAACATCGAGATTGGAGCAGAAGGCGACCTCTCTCCTACCAATACAACAAAGATTGAAAGGCGAGGAGAAGCACAGCAGGAGGCCACTTTCCCACTGCTATCAACCATGGCCAGGCAAAGCATGGAGGGACCACAAATTGATGAGCGATTCCCCATTGCCAAAGAAATCAACTTTGGAGGGGGAGGGGGGCCACAGTCCAACAACAAACATCCCCAACCTGTCGTAGTTTGGCTGCCTTGGTCGGACAACCACCGTGAGCTACAGAGAAGGCCAACGGGACCACTACTGCGGCCACGCCCATATGCTGGTACATCATCTTTCCCTCCTTCTATCATCACAACACATGTTCCACGTAAAAGAAGAACATGACGAACAGATGCTTGGAGTGATGCACAACTCTCTTTCGTAGTGGTCGCAGTTGAGAGTGGTAGTGCAGTGGCCACTACAAGTAGAGCCTTTGGTATTCCTGCATCATCCCTTCGTGATCACATGTATGGAAGGACTACATAGAGAAAAAGGGAAGGCAGGGCGTCCTAACTGAGGAAGAAGAAGGTGCACTAGTGAAGTGGATGCTTGACATGCAAGATGTGGCACACCCAATTTCAGTTATGGAGCTTCGGACTAAGGTGACATAGATGACACAAGAAAGATGGACGTCCTTCAAGGATGGTATTCCTGGCCGTGGATGGTTGCGCTGGTTCCGCAATCGACACCCTGAGTTGACACTTCGAACTACACAAGGCTTAGAAGAGGCTCGTGTTCGGGGTTTAAATCCTACAAGTGTGGCTACTTTCTATGACAATTTGCAAGCAGCATATGAGCGACAACAATACCCACCATTACACATATGGAACGCAGATGAATCAGGAGCTCAAGCAGGGAAGTCAGGAGGGACGACATTGGTTTTTGCACGTCGTGGCTGCCGCTCTGTGCATTCTATATTACCAAACAACAAAGAACATCTGATTGTCCTGTCTTGTGTGAATGTAGCAGGCGAGTGTGTCCCAAACTTTTACATTTTCAAAGGTAAACGTAAAGTCAGAAATTATGTCAATACATGTGAGCCAGAGGATGTTATGGCAATGCAAACTAATGGGTGGATGACTGCATTCCTCTTCCTAGCTTGGATTTATCGATTCATTGATGTCATCACAGAGAGGTATGGACTCTTTCAATAGAATAGGCACCTACTACTTCTAGATGGCCATGCCTCTCATGTAACATTGGAAGTGGTGTTGAAGGCCAGATCAGATGGTCTTGACATCATCACATTACCTAGCCACACAAGCCATAGATTGCAACCATTGGATGTTAGTGTTTTCAAGCCCTTCAAAGCGGCATTTTGAGCTTGTAGAGATCAATGGACCATTCACAACAAAGGCAAGGGTGCACAGAAAGAAGACCTGGCGGAGTGGGTGGTTGTAGGGTTGAAGAAGGCATTGACAGCATCCAAAATCAAAAAAGGTTTCGCGACGACAGGCATTTGGCCTCTACAATCTGTTGCCATGGACATGCACATGAGACCTAGTGAATGCTATGCAGTTGCAGGTGAAGAAGAGGACATAGAGGATACTGACGATGAAGCAATCGAAATGGACAGCATTGAAATGAATACAGAGAGTATACCTGAAATGCAAATGCTACAACCCCAATACTTTGTTCAAAGTGATGATGACTCCATTGTGCCTGTTGGAGATACTAGTGAGTCTGATTGCGATGATGCTACTCCATCCACAAACCGTTCTCTTTTTCCACTCCTACACCTACAACGTCGTCAACGCCTTCAAATTCAATCTGCAGAGCCTGTGGTTGACTACTCTAAGTCTATCCTCATGACATCGAATGAGTACATTGCAGCCATGACAGAGAAAACAGCAAGAAAGGCTGCAGTCGTAGTAGAAAGAGAAGAACGCAAGAGGCAAGTAGCAGATCGAAAAGTGCAACAAGAGCAAGAGAAGGCACACAAACAAGCAGACAAGTTGTTGCGGCATATTCAAAAGGAACAGAAGAAAGTGAACTGTAAGAGAGAGAAGGCGTTGAAGGCAATGGAGCAGGCCAGAAGGAAAGCAAATGCAACATCACGCCAACGCCGTGGAGGGAAGAGAAACTGCGAGGTCGAGCAAGGAGAGCGGGAAGTTTGAAAATTAACGGACCGGCGGAGAGGGCGTCGCAACTGCCAACGACGGTCGGGCGAAGGAGCAGGGAGTTCGGCGGGGACAGCAGGACGCGGGAGCGGAAAGAAGAGCAGGGCCGATGGGAGCAATAGGGCTGGCAGGAGCGGGGAGACCGGTGGGAGTAGGGTTGGTAGGGCCGGAGCGGGGATCGGGAGGGGAGCGGGAGGGAGATCGGGAGCGAGTAGGGAGCAGATGGGGAGCATGATGGGGAGCAAGAAGGAACAATGGGAGTGGGAAGGGGGAGTGGGAGTGGGAAGGAAGAGTGGAATGAACGAGAGAGAGCTGTTGGGGGCAGCAAGGCCATTGGAGGGCCAACGGAGAAGGGCTGGGCCAGGAGGGCCAGGGGAGGAGGGCCGTCGGAGGTGCAACAAGGTGGGCAATGTGAAAAAGATAGCAAGGATAGGTGACGGATATTCTAGGACTGCAACACGATTTAATGCTCTGGTAGCATTGCTTTTGTTGTAGAAGTAAACGGTCAGGTTAGAAGAACTTATCGTTGATCTTCAGTATTTAATAACGCTTTCAGAGGCTTTTAGTAGTGATTATAGATACAGGTGAAGACTACTTTTCCATTACCGTTGGACAATTATAACATGTCATGGACTTTATTTCACAGTAGTCTATTGACAGGCATGCATTTTGATCGATTTTGTTGTTTGAAAAATTACTGTGACCACTTGCTTTTTAATGCATCTTAGCAAGTGCCGCCTATATTTTTCATTTCTTCTTCCTTATCGAAAGATATAAATTTCAAGTTCAACCACTCAGTTTTGGTACTTGAATCTCCTTAATTTGACGCTTATGGGTGTTCCTACCTTAATGATGTTTTTCAAGGAAACTTTAATGGAAGTCTAAAGATGGTTTAATGGAAGTCTAAGGATGGTTTAATGGAAATCTAGGGTACATGAATGGGTATGGGAACAAGAATGGGTGGTTTCACCTTAGTGGTCCAAAAATTGAATTATATTTGAATGGTTACCTAGATGCCCGAGTGAATTGACTCCTTGCTCATCCTCCAAAAGTCATTCCAAGGGTCCATGTAAAATAAGGCCCCCCTATTTTGTGCTTAATTAATTTATATTCTACACCTCTCCTATCTATAGTAATTTGTAGCCTTTGATTGCAAATATGAATTCAAAATTTGCAAATTTTCATCACGTGTGGCAAATAAAAAATTTCAGAGTTTTTCCTAGGAATAAAATTGGGGAAGAGTAAAGAAGTTAATTTTTAATCTTTTTCTGTATTTTTATTTTTATTTTTATTTATTTATTTATTTATTTATATCTTTTTAATACCATCTATGATCTAAAGCAAATTGATAAGATTATCTAAACTTGTAGAATTCTAGATTGATTTAGACTTATTAGACTTATAGATTAGACTATAGACTATTAGACTATTAGACTATTAGACTATTAGACTGTTAGACTATTAGACTAGGTTAGACTTATTAGACATTTTAGATTAGGTGAGATTTTTGTAATAAATCCAAAAAATATCCTTTTTTTATAATATAATGGAGATTCTAGTTTACTAAGTAAAGTTCATATTTTCTGTATGATATGCCAAAGATGTTAGTTCACGTGGAGAGGCTATTTTTAAGTTAGGTGACTTTATGACATGTAGACAGGTGGAGTAGAAGTGCTAGAAGAATACCTTTCTTGTTTCATGAACTTCTTCATTTTGTGCTCTTATTTCTTGATTTGTTGTACTTCTTCGTTTCTTATGCTTCGTTCTTATGTTTCTTTTGTTTCTTTGTGATTGTAAATTTTTTGGCTTTGTCCATGGACGAAGACTCTACTCCTTACGAGGTTTTTGAAAACGAGGTTTTTTGTCAACCATTGCTTAGCCTCTGAGGGTTTTGACAATAAAGGATCGGAAAGGTGCACTACCTGCACCAGAGAATTTCCTACCAAAATTTTCTTCCAGAGGCGAGCAGAGTTGGGGTTCTTTTGTTATGTCTTGGATTGATCGTGAAAACTGTGGAGTTCAATGAGGATGAAGCATTAGTCTCTTTCATGGAAGCTTGTCTTTAATTTACCTCAGGTACAAACTCGCTTCCTATTTGGGTTGCTATTAAGTTTTTTGGGTTCAATTTTGAGTTGATTGCTCAAATGCAGTTTCAAGGAGAATATCAAAAACATCTATTTGGGGGACATATCGTTTGGCTCTGTACCTGGGGATTTGTGCAAGTTTCATCTGCTAGGTTTTAGTTTTGAAGCATGAAGCCCTAAATTTTAGTACTGGGAACTTGGAGCTCTAAAACTTATCGCGATTGTATTTTTGACCAAATTCTATTTGAAACTTGTTCAAATTATCTGTCCGTCACTGTGAAGTAGATGTATGAAAGATGGTAGATCTTCATTGATGTGGTGATGCTTTAGACCTCGCAAAGAAGTAGAAGTTGGTGGAGGACAAGACGTTCAGATTGAAGAACAAGAACAAGAGTAAAAATGTGCAAAGCTTGCACTAGTCCGTACAAAATACCGGGTCAAAGCACGGAACAGAGGACCCAAATTGGTGGAGGATTCAAAAGGTTTGCATTTGTGAATTGTGAGATTGTTCGCTATTTTGATTGATTGTTGCAGTCATTGTGATGGATCCTAAACCCTAAATCCTAAATTGTTGCTCTCAAGATTGTGTGCGTGCAAAAGAAGGAAGAAGAGGCTGCGAAGGAGAAGGAGTTGAATGAGTTGTTCAAAGTAACCATCAGTTGGTCTAAGGATCCAATTGGTAAGCTAGTTGTGTTCGCCCTTTCAGAAAAAGGTGAGTAAAGACTTTCTTGTCAAACTCTAATCCGACCATGTATACATGCCAAGTGAGAGTCTTTGTTAATAGACTATTGTCAGGAAAGTTTATGTGAAATCCATATGCAAAAAATACAAGATTGGGGCCTTATTACTTAAATGCATGGTACATTATCTTTGATTTTTAAAAGTTGACCATGATGTTGTGTGATGGAACAGACCTATTGGATTGTTGATATGAAATGGAGGAAATTTTACGAAAACATCATAGCTATCATGTTCTTCAAAGTAGTTGGAGTATTCATTTCTTTTGCAATTATTTGGCTCATATTTGAATTTCAATTCAATGATTTGTTTTATCTATCTAACATTTTTTATTTTGTTTTGCAGGTTTATTTGTATATTTGTATATTTGTATATTTGTATTGTAGCGACTTTGTATAGGTTTGTACAATTCGTAGAAAAATTTGTATGAGAAAAATTTGATAAGTCAAAATATTTTATTTTAAAATTATATATACATAATAAAATTAGATGAGAAATTAAATGTTATATTCTTTGGTACAATATAGGCTATATTATAATGTAGAAGATTGTTTATTTGATTTAATTGCATATTTACTACAATATATCTAATCACCATTAAATTTATAAATAAATGTTATACATTTTTTTAAACAACGTTTAGCAATGTAAAATTTGATCAATAGAATTAATGAATCTTTTTTGGATGATTTATATAATAGACTGGTTTGAAATACAAATCACTATATAGAGAGCATGTCAATGACATGTTGGAGAATCATAGGGGGTATTTTTTACAACTTAGTGGATATCTAATTACTTAAAAAATAAATTAAAAAAAGAATAATATTTATTACATTTGGTAGGAAATTTAGCAGTGAAATATTGTATATAGCTTTTAAAAATACTCATTTTGAACCATTGAAGTTTTAGGTGATTCTACATATAACCAAAACACCAAAACAATGTAAAATAATGTTATAGATTTGGATTCACAATATAAAGACAATAAATTTAAAAGAATTGACAAAAGAACAAATGGAAACTGAATGAAATCTACAACAAAAAATAGATTCAATACCAAATTCAATTGTTTAGGCAATTTTGCAAATTAATCAATCCAAATTTTATATTCTATTTTAAAATTCTATTAAAATCAATAAATGATACAATATAAATCATGAAATAATCAAATCTAAAAAGATATATTAGTCAATTGAAATGAATGAAAAAAACACAATTTTTTTGCAAAATCTATGTTTAATTAATATAAAAATAGTACAGATGTTTAGGTCTTTAGACAAGAATGTCTTTTAGTCTTTATATAAGAACTTCAATATTTTTATTCAACAAATAATTACATATATTAATTTATTAAAATTAAAAAATTAAATTAAATTAATACAAAAATTGTTCACATTTTATCAAAAATGATGAAAATGATTTTTCAAATCTTGATAGTAAAAGTATTATGTAATATAGAAATTGGTCTTACACAAACTAAAAAAAATTCAATTTTTGTTTTTGAAACACTTAAAAATTAAAAGTTAAAAATTAAAAAATATGAAAGTTTATTAATAAATGATTTATTAATAAAAAATGGCAGTAAAAATTATTCTAAATCACTATCAACAATTAGAAAACATTCTATTCATTTTAATGAACAAATAAATGATGTACAAAATTTGTGTGTGTTATGTATTTCAAAGATTATTAATTTTTAAACTTTCTAGCCCATTAACTTTTACAATCAAATCTTTATTACAATGTAATTTTACCTTATAAATAAATGAGTCATTGAATGTTTGTAATCAATATCTAAATTTAATTAAGAAAAAAAAAATCCTAGCATATTTTGTACATAACAATATATGTAGGAATTTTATCATAATTGTTTTAGAAAAAAAATTCTTTCACTACAATAAACTTTTTTACCTAATATTGGTCTATATGTTGCATCTAGTGAAGAATACCATCCTAAAAATATCTTTGAATATAAACATAGTGAAAGAACTTAATTTTTCAACATTTTGGTTGATCATCCTTGATATGAAAAAATATAAATAAATTGCTCTTATCATAAAATACCAAAATTATAGAATATATGGCCTAAAAGTCATGATTTTACTTCTAATATTCAAAACATTTTTTTGCAAAGTGACATAAAATTTTACAATAACACATGGTTGAATTTTTTTCACTAATTTTTTAGTAACAACTTACAATCAACTAATGTGAATAGTTGAAATCATCTTTATCAATTTTCTCGTTATTTACTTTTGTCTAAATATTTTTGTTTAATTTGCCCTCTATCTACTATCAATAAAATGTTTATCTAAGACAGGGCCTCAAGGTCACACTGTTCTTGTTTTTTATGTTGTTATTTTTATTTATATTTATTTTTAATTAAATTTTTATTTTTTGCTGTTATTTTTTTTAATTTTTTAATTTTTTTTTAATTTATATCTTTTTAATACCATCTATGATCTAAAGCAAATTGATAAGATTATCTAAACCTTGTAGAATTGTAGATTGATTGGAAAGCAAATAAATAGGTTAGACTTAGATAGGTTAGACTTACACATAGGTTAAACTATTAGACTAGGTTAGACTTATAAGACATTTTAGATTAGGTGAGATTTTTGTAATAAATCCAAAATATATCCTTTTTTTATAATATAATGGAGATTCTAGTTTACTAGTAAAGTTCATATTTTCTATATGATATCCCAAAGATGCTAGTTCACGTGGAGAGGCTATTTTTAAGTTAGGTGACTTTGTGACATGTGGACAATGGAGTAGAAGTACTAGAAGAATATCTTTCTTGTTTCATGAACTTCTTCATTTCTCTGTGCTCTTATGTTTCTTGATTTGTTGTACTTCATTGTTTCTTATGCTTCTTGTACTTCTTCTTGTCCTTCTTCGTTTCTTTGTGATTGTAAGTTTTTTGGCTTTGTCCTTAGACAAAGACTATACCATCAACTCTGTGTCTCACGAGGGTTTTGAGAAAAGGATTTTTGTCAATCATTGCTTAGCCTCTGAGGGTTTTGACAATGAGGGATCGGAAGGGTGCATCACCTGCACCAGAGAATTTCCTACCAAAATTTTCTTCTAGAGGGCGAGCAATTAAGCAGAATTGGGGTTCTTTTGTTATGTCTTGGATTGATCATGTATCATGGAAACTGTGGAGTTCAATGAGGGTGAAGCTAAGGTTGATTACTCTCTTTCATGGAAAGCTTGCCTTTGATTTACCTCAGATACAGATAGACATTTGACTCACTTCCTATTTGGGTTGCTATTAAAAAAATTTGGTTCAATTTTTGAATTGATTGCTCAAATGCAGTTTCAAGGAGAATATCAAAAACGTCTATTTGGGGGGACATATCGTTTGGCTTTGTACTTGGGGATTTGTGCAAGTTTCATCTATTAGGTTTTAGTTCTGAAACATGAAGCTCTAAATTTTAGTATTGGGAATTTGGAGCTCTGAAACTTATTGCAATTGTATTTTTGACCGAATTCTATTTGAAACCTTGTTCAAATTCTCCGTTGCTATGAAGTAGGTGTATAGAAGATCGGTAGCATCTTTATTGCCACCACAAAGAAGTAGAAGCCGGTGGAGGACAAGACGTTCGGATTGAAGAACAAGAGTAAGAATGTACAGAGCTTGCACTAGTCTATATAAAATACTGGATCAAAACGCGAAACCATTAGACGAGAATCAGGCCTTCGGAAGGGCCGTTTCAGGCTGATTCCCGTTGTTGGGAACCAGCCTGTGTGGTCTGGATAAAAAATAATAATAATAATAAATATAAAAAATTTAAAATTTAAAAATTTAAAATTTAAAATTTAAAAATTTAAAATTTAAAATTTAAAAATTTAAAAATATTAAAATGAAGAATAAAAAATATTAATTAATTAATTAATTAATTTTTTTGTACCTATTGATATGGTTGTTTCTTGACCACGTTAGCAGGCTGCGTGGCAGAGTTCCCGACGCAAGGGAACGTCAGGGAACTCGCAGCCCTTAACTGTTGTAGAAAATCATGTAATGAGAGGACGCCAAAGTTGCTCAAAAGGTTTGCATTTGTAAATTGTGCTACTTTTGATTGATTGTTTGCAATCACTGTGATGGATCCTAAACTCTAAACCCTAAATCGTTGCTCTCAAGATTGCGTGCATAAAAGAAGGAAGAAGAGGTTGCGAAGGAGAAGGAGTTGAATGAGTTGTTCAAAGTGACCATCAGTTAGTCTAAGGATCTAGTTGGTATGCTAGTTGTGTTGCAATTTCATGGTACATGTAGTGATTATTTTCACTTGGGAACAAAAACCCAAGGAATAACCTAGTGGTGGTTCTTTAGTAAGGGGAAAGGTCAAGTAGTCTATCGTTTTGTATCTAAGGTCACTTTTACGTAGGATTATCTCTCCATTCTATAAATCAATGTATAAAAGTTCTTTATAATGTATTTGTGTGTGGTATGATTGTATTCACTGTCCTGACCTATACGAATCACAGTCCATAACCCATAAAAATATCTATAAACTTACGGTCACAATCTTGTACTAGAATTTCTAATGTCAAATAGTCCAAGGTATGTCAGTTTGTCATGGCTCCTGTTCTATCGACTTAATCACATACACAGTACATATATAGATATATTTTTGGTGTATATAAACACCTTTGTGTATTTCTTTAATTACTTCTTCTTATTTAATTCATTGTCAATTGGTCCTGTCACTGTTTACTTTAATCTAATTACTACTTATGCAGAGATGCAAATATCAAAGTCTGTAATTGTCAAATTGTCTCAGTATGCAAAGTATGCAAAGGTTGAGAATTTGTCCATTAATCATAGGACAGGTCAAATAGTCTTGTCGATTCTTCTTTTAAACTCTTAATTCACAGTATGTCAATTAGACCAAGTTTCACAGTGCTCATTTGCTATTGAATCAGCCTCCTATTTGCTACTTTGTCAAATAGTCATGTGTCAAATAGACTTGCTTATGGTAACACCACAGGCAAACGTATGTGTGATGGTAGTCAATTTGGCCAATTTCCCACACAAGGTTAATACATAAATCACATACAAAGATTTCATACAGGGCAATTTGTCAATTTGGTCAAGTTCACATTTCAATCCACAATGAGGAGCACAAATAGATTCTATCTATAATATGCAATTGAGCTCCTTATACCTGCACTTGGTGTTCTCACACAACTTGGTCAATTAGTCATCTCAATTAAAACACCACAGATTGACCATTTGTCTTTCTTTTAATTTCATTATAACCATAAATTATTTTAATATAACTTCCATAGACAATTTGACTACAACGACAACCAAACATAAATATTAAGTCGGTTAGACATTCATAATCTTATTCATACACCAGACAACTTAACTTTCATTCACCATCAATTTACATATGTCTAATAGACTCAAATGATCGAGAGTTTAAATCAACACAACATAAACTTGTTACCATTTATTGACTAGTTGATTTTAACTTCAATCATTAACAATTACCTACTCCTATCAATCTTTCAGACTCTTCCGATCTAATTGTCCTGTTAGCTTCACTAAACATATATCAAGAAGATATTCCAAATAATATCAACATCGTCTATTTGTCATAGGTAGTTTTAGACAGATTTCGACTTGACTAATTGTCCATGAATTCCAATATAACATTGCCAATCACTGGCTACAGTCTATTGGACAACTTAGCACCAATCCCTGGTTGCTACTGTATCATAGATTAAAGTTACGTCCACTTGCATGTAACTAGATCACACACACTTGCTTCTTGTCTAATTGACCTTAACACCACATAAAACCAATCACTGGTTCATATAAATATTTCAAAGAACATGTTCTATCCATTTGACCATAATGAATTTAAGCAACTAAATTACCAATCACTGGTAACACCAAAAATATTCACTCGACAATTAGACATAATCACAAAGACAGAAGTTTATTATAACAACAGGTTCTTTAACAATTTGACAATTTGACAGAATATAGAATATACTTACCTGTTATTAGTCTTTATTCTTCTCGCCCAGTCCATTCGTCTGCTACTTTTCCAGCACTTGTCGATTTGTCTTTCCGCTCCATCCGTAGACAACTTGACATCGATCCGCTCTCCTGCCTTGGTCAGCTCCATCCAGTTATCCTCCAGTCTCAACTATGGACCAATTGTCCTCGCTCAGCTCCCACAGATATAGTCAAATTGTCACTCCTAGTTCTCACTGAACTTCGATCTATACTCCGATCAACAAAGCCACTCACTGGTACAAAGACAATTTGACCTACTTGCACAAACATACAAGACCAATTGACAGGCTCTCTCTCTTCTGCACAATTGACTTAACACAAGAAAATCCAATAAACGACGCCAATCTTGGCTAACACATACGGAACAATAACAAGGACAAAAACAAAGCCAATCACTGGCTACTTAGAGAAATAGACAAATAGACAAAATTTGCATTAAAGCTTGAAGGAATACACAAGTATAAAATCGGCAATGCAACCATTGCAAGCCTGAGAGAGAGCTGAAATTCAGCAGTCAATTAGTCTTTGTACTCTTTCTTGGCTGTAACCACTTACACTAACTGCTTGGTCTATTAGTCCTTAACTGATTGTAACTAACCGTTAACGGGTTGTCTAATAGTCATTTCGGTAACCAAATGTCTATTTGTCCCAGTTCACACTCTGTCCTAGTTCTCGATTAATCTTTACTTGTCTAATTGTCTCTTTTTCAAAAAGTATAAAAGAAAAAGAAAAATTCTATCTACAGTACATATTAAATGAGGTACATCATTTACCTAGCACTTCAAGTAGCTATTGCTTGACATGCCAAGTAGTTTTGATACAAGTTTTTTCACATATAGTTTATTCAATTCTTTCTATTGATGAGTTGATTGATATGGAGACTTGTTGGAAGAACAACATGAGGCGTTTATGGACAATATATGGACAACAATCACTAGATAGTAACAATCACATGGTTGAGACATAGGCCAAAATGTTGCAAATTGAGCAATGTTACTAATGTTAATATCACCCTCTTAGAAAAAGGTGAGTAAAGAGTAAAGACTTTCCTGTCAAACTCTAATCCAACCATGTATACATGCCAAGTGGTGAGAATCTTTGTTAGCAGACTATTCAGGAAAGTTTATGTGAAATCCATACGCAAGAAATACAAGATTGGGGCCTTATTACTTAAATGCATGGGTACATTATCTTTGATTCTTAAGAAGTTGACCATGATGTTGTGTGATGGAATAGACTTGTTGGATTGTTGATATGAAATGGAGGAAATTTTACAAAAACATCATAGCTATCATGTTCTTCGAAGTAGTTGGAGTATTCATTTCTTTTGCAATTATTTGGCTTATATTTGAATTTCAATTCAATGATTTGTTTTATCTATCTAATATTTTTTATTTTGTTTTGCAGGTTTATTTGTATATTTGTACGTTTGTATATTTGTATTGTAGCGACTTTGTATAGGTTTGTACAATTTATGGAAAAATTTGTATGAGAAAAATTTGTATGGGAAATTTGATATGTCAAAATAATTGATTTTAAAATTATATATACATATATATATATATAATAAAATTAGATGAGAAATTAAATGTTATATTCTTTGGTACAATATAGGCTATATTATAATGTAGAAGATTGTTTATTTGATTTAGTTGCACATTTACTACAATATATCTAATCATCATTAAATTTATGAATAAATGTAATACATTTTTAAAAACAATGTTTAGCAATGTAAAATTTGATCAATAGAAATAATGAATCTTTTTTGAATGATTTACATAATAGAGTGGTTTGAAATACAAATCAGTATATAGAGAGCATGTCAATGACATGTTGGAGAATCGTAGGGGGTATTTTTTACAATTTAGTGGATATCTAATTACTTAAAAAATCAAATTAGTATATGGAATTAAAAAAAGAATGATATTTATTATATTTGGTAGGAAATTTAGCAATGAAATATTGTATATAGCTTCTAGAAATACTCATTTTGAACCATTGAAGTTTTAGGTGATTCTACATATCAACCAAAACAATGTAAAATAATGTTATAGATTTGGATTTACAATATAAAGACAATAAATTTAAAAGAATTGACAAAAGAACAAATGGAAACTGAATGAAATCTACAACAAAAAATAGATTCAATACCAAATTCAATTGTTTAGGCAATTTTGCAAATTAATCAATCCAGATTTTATATTCTATTTTAAAATTCTATTAAAATCAATAAATGATACAATATAAATCATGAAATAATCAAATCTAAAAAGATATATTAGTCAATTGAAATGAATGAAAAAATGGCAATTTTTTTGAGAAATCTATGTTTAACTAATATAAAAATAATATAAATGTTTAGGTCTTTAGACAAGAATGTCTTTTAGTCTTTATACAAGAACTTCAATATTTTTATTCAACAAATAATTACATATATTAATTTATTAAAATTAAAAAATTAAATTAAATTAATACAAAAATTGTTCACATTTTATCAAAAATGATGAAAATGATTTTTCAAATCTTGATAGTAAAAGTATTATGTAATATAGAAATTGATCTTACACAAACTAAAAATTCAATTTTTGTTTTTGAAACACTTAAAAATTGTAAATTAAAATTAAAAAATTAATTTTTTTATCAATAAATCATTTAATAATAAAAAATGGCAGTAAAAATTATTCTAAATCACTATCAACAATTAGAAAACATTCTATTCATTTTAATGAACAAATAAATGATGTACAAAATTTGTGTGTGTTATGTATTTCAAAGATTATTATTTTTTAAACTTTCTAGCCCATTAACACTTACACTCGTATTGCAAAAAACAATCAAATCTTTATTACAATGTAATTTTACCTTATAAATAAATGAGTCATTGAATGTTTGTAATCAATATCTAAACTTAATTTTTTTTTAAATCCTAGCATATTTTGTATATAACAATACATGTAGGAATTTTATTATAATTGTTTTAAGAAAAAAAATTCTTTTACTACAACAAACTTTTTTACCTAATATTGGTCTATCTGTTGCATTTAGTGAAGAGTACCATCCTAAAAATATCTTTGAATATAAACATAGTAAAAGAACTTAAAGAAATTGCTCTTATCATAAAATACCAAAATTATAGAATAGACGGCCTAAAAGTCATGATTTTACAACAAAAATTCAAAACTTTTTTTGCAAAGTGACATAAAATTTTACAATAACACATGGTTGATTTTTTTCACTAATTTTTTAGTAACAACTTACAATCAACTAATGTGAATAGTTTCAACACTTGCCACCTAAAATGAAATCATCTTTATCAATTTTCTCACTATTTACTTTTGTCTAAATATTTTTGTTTAATTTGCCCTCTATCTACTATCAATAAACTAATATTGTTGTTTACTAGGGCAGGGCCTCACGGTCTTGTTTACTAAGCCACCACTCAAGATACAACATCTAACATTGTCCATACCATGCCATTGCAAAATTAAGAGTTTTAGCACGAGCAATCACAACTATGTCATATTTTTGTCAAACCTTGTCACCTCTTAGCTGTGATAGTAGCTTCTAGAATAGGCATGATGAATTTAGTAGGCTTGTGGTCAATCCCCATCACCAACATTACCAATGTCTAAAGTGAAATTTAGAAAGAATATCAATTCGTAGTCAAGTTTGCAACAATTCTCCATTGCACTCTTAAAGGTTTCATACTTCAAAAATGCTACAGAGTATTATTTAGTAGGATTGGAAGTTCTACATGGTACAATTCAAAGGGCAACATAATTTGTCATTAGTGTAATCTCATAAGTCAAAAAATGACATTCTTTATTGTGCCTATCCATCAATTCTTATGACAACATTGCATGCTCTCTCACTACATTTAGTTGTCTTCTCTCTAAATTGAGATATTGGTCCCACTCTTGCAACTTCAATCTTTGTAAAAGGTGTTGAAACTTGAAAGTGATTAACCCTGGTTGCTGTTCATTCGAGGACGACAATAAAGCAACGATAATTAAACACGTGCCGGTCACATCCGTTTAGGCTGTCCCAATAATGCTCCGTAAGACTTGATGGTTATCATCAATGTAGACCGCGTAGTAGAGGGGGAAATTAACCCCAAGCTGCGAAGTCGTGAATGTCGAGTGCATATCCCTCTCTACTACTCATTAAAATTGGACAAATCCAACAACCCCTGTTCACATCTGATTTTTCAAATCAGGGTAATGACACTCAAATCAGGGGATGGCAGTGCGCACTCAATAACCTAGTGTCCAATAAAGATTTACAAAATCGTAAAATACATCACGCAAACTCCCTGGCATGTTAAAACACCAAAGGTTCCTTAGGCAGATCCCTCAAGCTGTTTTCAGCTGATCCGAGGAAGGTTGTGAGAGGGTCACTGATCGCAGCAACTCTAGCGAGAACATTAACCCGAGAAAATGAGACAAAATGGCATTGCCTGAAGCCTGCACAGAAATGTCCACCAGAAGAAGTTTGCATCAGCTAAAGAGATCACCGTCATCGAGACACCATCTTCAAATAAGCAATCTCTAGGTTCAAAATGCTTGAAGCCACGCAAATAGTATCCTCTACCTTAACGCCAATGCGGTCGACCCCCAACGAACACACAAAAAAATCATATGGCCTGCTTGGCAATCCTTACCTGTACCAGAAAAACATCAAGCGCAAGAACTGGACTGTAGCCTTGAGGGGCTCCTTGTAAATAGGGTGTGCTTGAAGATGTGAGAGCTTTGGCAACAAGGACTCCAACCGTCGCTTGCAAACCTAGCAAAGTTGCTCCCATTCCAAGCAAGTTCACGATGATTCCGTTCCTCAGGTTCTTTACCACCTGGGCCCGAGGAGGAGCCTTCAAAACAAGTTAAATTTGAGTGAGAATGTTTCAAATACTACCATAAGGAACAGCATAGAGCAATCAAGAGCAGAGTATGAAATGCGCTGGATCCTGGAGGTGGCAGGTACCTTGGTTGGATTGCCAATGGTGTCCCGCAACTTCTGCGCAAGACGGACATATCCGAAGGACCAGAAAACTGAAAGAAATGCAGCAGCAATGCCTCCGGCTGTGAGATACGTTGATACAGGAGCTGTGGGTTGGCCATTAATCACCACAGAAAAGGCTAGAATAACAGCTGCAACAATTGTACAAACAAGT
Source organism: Rhytidiadelphus loreus (assembly GCA_947034895.1). Lineage (NCBI taxonomy): Eukaryota > Viridiplantae > Streptophyta > Bryopsida > Hypnales > Hylocomiaceae > Rhytidiadelphus > Rhytidiadelphus loreus. The sequence continues at coordinate 4,066,958 of OX344764.1, forward strand.
TGACCCCAGAATCCCAAGTTTCCCAACCGCTTGAATTGCCCGGCAGTTCGCTCTAACCGCTTCGCGACCTGCAGTAGCACAAGAATCGTCCACATTGAGTGTAGTATAGAACACAAATTCTGGAAAACTGAAACTGGTCCACAAGCACTAGCAAAACAGCTAGAGGAGAGATCACGTTTGCGCTGCCCACTACAATTCATTTTCACCTCTATCATTACAATTACCCAGCTATGTTTTAGGTCAATCCCCAGACATGCCAGAAAGCCACAATAGGTGACCCTGATTGCTATCAAAATGAAATAGCACCGCTACTGAAAGCTTTATTGAAATTTGATATTTCTTAACACTACAGGTTCTAAGGTCGAGGATATACTAGAACCGTCAGGGACCTGGTCCTGCATCCTACACTAATCCCTGTTACCAACTGCACCTCATCTATTTATACAATTGGTTGGCTTTCCATCAATGAGTGGTGTAAGCATGACTTGGCTAAATGTCTATAGCCACTGATCTTTGAATAAAAACGGGGTTTTCCACTTTGAAATCGCATAAGAAGCTCGTACAAAGTGATATAAATTTGATATACTGATCCCCCAAATTCACACTCCTGCATATTCAAAATTGCTTAAAGTGGTGCAAAAAGTATCCTTCCTCCTGTGCATTAGTCAAAGGTCTCTTGCACAAGGCAACGATGATACTTATTCGATTAATGGGAGAAATGCCTGATACTGACTACCAATCTCTACAAAACCACAGCACAAAGGCAAAGCAATGTCTAAAGAGATCACTCACACACACACACACACACACAAAGACACGGCAAATCGAGATTTCCCGACCAAGAAGATTTCCCGACAATCAAACTGCAAGAAGCACGAATCCCTTACGTGAGCAATCTTGGCTGCTTCGTTAGATTCAACGAACGTCTCTCTATCATACGCTCCCGCTTCCGCCCTTACACTCCCGCTCCTGCCATGGCGACGAAGGCTCGGCTTCAGAGGCAATTGCAAAGCCTCCAAACCTGGAGCTAGAAATCGCGGCGACGACAATGTCCCTCCACGAGACAAGTTCCTCACGACAGCAATCTCACAAGCCACAGTCGCCCGCAGAGTCCCAATCCGAGCCGAAGGCCGCAACGCAGTCGTACCGTGGACTTGGAATGCGCCGGGGCCGGGCATTGCCCTCCCTTGCACACAAGCTTGCACGGCGAATTGCATTGTAGGCCTCCTTCCTCAACCTCGAAACCCTAGAAAATTGATTCGAACTCAAAACCGGCTCAAACCCGAAACCCTAGCAAAATCCTTTCCTCCGAATGGCCCTCTTGTACCAAATGGTAACCAAATGGAGCTGAAATTATTTTTTCAAAAGCTCTAGAAATGCGGCTAGACGGAGAAATTGGACTGCTAGCAGACGAGTTGCTACCGATTTCCGGAATACTTGCACAAATTCCTGCAATCGAAGCAGCCCGTTGAGGATTGATCCTCGACTGTTTTGCAACGAGGAGATTGACGAAGAGGTGAGGTAGACACGTGGTGGATTGAACACACGTGTCACCGTCACTAGGGGTCACACTTGTCTGAGCTGGCTTGGGCACCCTCCGTTCTATCAAAAAAGTCACAATGTCGGATAAATGTAAAAATTTGTTCCGTATTTGTTCCAGAAATTAGGATGACTTTCATCCAAGTAGTAATGAAAAAGAAATAATAATATCAATCTATTTGTCATCCACGTTAGAGTGCTTAAGGGTTAACCCTTAAGAGCTCTGACGTCCATATTCTGAACAATGAATAGAGGCTTGCAAGTGTTGTTTCATCCACCTACTTTCTCATTCATCCAATGTAACACTTGTATCTTGAAAAGACAACCTTCTTTTATGCCCAATTCCATGAAATTTTGGTAAATGGTATTATTGTACAAAGATATAAGCAAAAATGTGCCAAAATTTGAAAAAGGATTGAGGCGTTAAGGGATTAAGGTAGGAGGTTATAAAAGCGCTCAAGCTCTAAAATGATCCACCTCCTTAAATGTACACTGTTTGTACATGTTGATTTTTCATAGCCTTCAGCAATGTACACATGGTGTACATTTTAGGAGGTGAGCCATTTTAGAGCCCTATGCCATTTCAACTTCAAAATTTTATAACTAATTCTTTAAAGCTCCAAAAAATATGAAACAACTTGGGTTAAATGTCAACTCCACTTGTCTTTCAAGGAAAATTTATTATAAAATATTTCAAGATGTTTCACCTCCCCAAATTTCAATTCCAGCCCTTAGATGGTCCACTTATAGATCTCCTACCTTACTAAAGTTATGTATTTTTTTACATTAACTATTGTAGTTCATTTGGAGCCCTTGATCTAAAATATGAATTAAAATTTCTAAATTTGATCATCTTGAGGTAGATCATTTAATTCATGCACTTTTTTCCAATGTAAAAAAGTTTGCTTTTTTATTTTCATGTAACTAGTGCAAGGAGGCACACTTTAAGTAAGGTAGGAGCACCCATAATAGTCAATTTAAGGGTTTGGAACATGATGTCTATTAATAGACATCCAACAAATTATTGGATCCTACTAGCAAGAGAAAAAGAATTCTAATGTACTTTGAAATGTATTTTTTGGACACTGTGAGTATAAGTTGTGAATTTTTAAAGAACCCACTACAGATGCACCTAATACTATGATTTGATATTCAATGTAGTACATCCTTGTAATCAAATCTATTTATTTCTTAGGATTTTTTGAGATTTTAGAGGTAGTGGTTATGGGTACAGTGACGCTTATGGGTGTTGCTACCTTATGCATACCGTAGTACCTTATCAGGTTCGGCAAAAATTGCCGAATAATTAATAAAATTTCAGATTTCCACTTCGGCAGTAAAAAAATATTTACTGACAATTTCATGTTATATATAGTTTAATTTTGCCGCATTTGGCAATCGTACTATTTTTCAAAGAAATGTTGCAAACATGATTGTTTTCCTCCACTTCTTGTTGCAAGTAATGATTTTTCTATTCCACTCCACTTATAAGCTTAGTGCAAGGACGTTAAATTGTTAGTAACAATGTAGCCGCAAGAGCAATTTACAAAGATGTGTGCAAAGTTGAGAAAGACAAGCTCTTTATACAAATTGGATGGTAGGAGGTAAAACAACCCATGTGGAATATGTAAATGGTTAGGATTAGTAGGGTCTCAACCGCTCATAGTTAAGTTCTATTTTTTTATTATGAGCAATCAAGCTCTCATCTTCAAATTACCCCATATCCTTTAAGGGTTCATGACGGACAATGGATTTCATTATAAAAAAGACCTCTTCATTGTTAATTCTTACAAATGTTCAATAATGAAATTTCTTCATGTTTCCATCAAAAGCATTCTTGATGGTAGTCCTTGACCTTTACATTGAACATTCTACTATATTGGACAACTTGGTCATTTAATTCTTGTTAAATTTTTTAGGATCCCTAAAATTGACATATTTCCATTTATTTCGGCAATCAGTGTTATTAGTTTTTAGGATTTTTGGCAATTATCATTATAATTTTTTGAAATTACAATGTTCTTAAAAAACAATTAATTTTTGCCGAACTTGATAAGGTACTACGGTAGCTTAATCTTGCAAAGACTAATTAAAAGAACCTCCACCACAATAAAAGATTGTGATTGGAAGGCAGTATAGTAGGTAATTTTGATCTTCTTAAGGTTAATTTGTCCCTTTCAAAGATTTACATATTCCCCTTTATTGTGAATATATTCTAAAGGCCCCTACATCAAGAACTTAGATGTAGTACAATCAAATTCTATAGTGGCATTCAAAATATTCATTTTTTTGTGTATGATGTAAACTACTTTAATTAACCCCTAAAGGCCACGGATTATGTTTCACCCTAAATCACTCCAAAATTGTCATTTCTAGTGCAAATAGCAAAGATGAAAAATAACTATTTTATTTGCATATTCAACAATACAATCCTATATAAGATATGTATGACAATGTGTGGAATTTTATTTGAAATTGGACCTCATATCTTATAAAATATTGGTGTTCAAAGTGAAAAGAAAAGGTTTTGAATTGTTGCTATATTAAGTTCGTAGACTTTGAATTCTTGTAATTTAAAATTCTTGATTCTAAGGTTTAAATCTTGATGGTAGGGAATTGAGGTGAAAATGTAGAAAAATAATTTGAAAAGAAATTAAGGAGTAGAAATGAAATGAAATACGTAACAATTCTAAAATGGAATTGAAACATGTCACCCCTAATAGTGAGGTTGTTGTAGTAAATATTGTACATTGTAAAGACCTTTTTCTTAAAATTGTGTAAATTGAGTTCAAAACAAGTTTTATTTAGTGTTACTCAGTATTAAATTAGGAAGATGCCTTTATAACCCAATTTAAAAAGAACCCAACCTAATGTGATTAGATTACACGCAATCATGACATGTTGTCATTTCCTCCAAATAATCTAATTACAATAGAAAGATATGTATTTTACAAAGTTTAGTCATACAACACTTGACATTGAACTCTTTATGGATCATATTTTTGTTATTTGATGAATTTTTTTTTAATATAAAAGATGTTCATATAGATGTTTCTTACATATCTATGTAGTCAAATTTAAAAAAATTATTCACCAATGTTTTTCAATCAATCATATAAAATCATGAATATTAAATGAACAATTCATAAAAAAAGAAGTTATTAAATGAAGTTTTCTGTTTTGATTGTTTGAAACTCAAATTTGATATGCTTGATTGGGAATTTGGGATTACATAAGAATTGGATATTAATTATGAGAGACTAAAAATGCCAACCATATTCTATATTATGAAAAATTCTTTTGAATGTGACAATAGGTAATTTGTAAGAATATTGGAACTTACCCCAACGTACAGACATGTTGTGAACTCTATCACCATGATGCTTTATATTTACTGTCCTCATTCTCCCAAGCTCCAATACAAAGACGTTGTCCAGGACATGAACTGTATCAAAATCTAGCGCTATGATTTGGAAACTAATGCACACATGCACACAGACGATCACGCATGAAAATATTTTCAACAAGACATTTATATCCAGTATGTTCATCAATATCCTTGATCACAATGTTCTCGCTCCGTAACAAGCTCTTCTCAAGGTCTCAAGGATCATTCCAACCTCTCCCATGTAGATTTCAGGAGAAATTTCACAGAATCGTTGCGACCATCACTGAAACTCAAATACCAAACTGACCTCAATCGTAGAACACATTTCCTATTCTACCTGGGCACTAAGGGAACTCTACTCAAAACCTAGTAACTCACTCAACTCAGAACCAATCAAAACAAAAGCTTTGACCTTCTGGACAGAAACTTTAATTTCGTGACAACAAAGAGGAAATATGTTGGGCAGAAAAGTGTCGGTATATTCGATTGTACAACAAAGCCTGAATGATGCCATGACCTGCAACGCTTGATGAACCTAAGATACAAGGCGGTGCTTTGATCAGTGTGTGACGCGTTTGTAGAAGAGGACATAGGCCTGCTCCTGCAGCACCCGATTGATAGAAACTACCGACACTACTGCGTCATCAAACCTTAGCCAGCGACCATCCGTCTGTCTACAGTCAGCTGTGTAGTGTCCAGCAGATGGTTCTTTTCCATGGTGCGTCACAGTCGCCACCAACTCATATTTACGTCCCTGCAGTGCCATCAAAGTCATTTTAACACGGAAGAACTCGTAATGTGACTGCAATTATTGTAAACCTCAGGGACTGAATCACGCTCATCTCAAAAGATTACCCTACTAGATTGACAAATTCATTAATGATAAATCAATATTAATCTAATAGGACATTCGGTCAAATCAATGTTAAACTTCATGTTAACCTACTAGTTGCCTGTGTAATATCAAATTAATGTCAGTGACAGTAACATTAACTCAACAAGATTTTAGTTACACTAACACGAACACAACATGGGACTACACGAATCTAATACTCCGTGCCTTAAAAAATCTATAATGAACAGGTCACTTGTGATGCTATTCAAAAGATTGCAAGAGCAGGGTTCGCTGACTATACCTCAATAGCGGGGCCAGTTGAAGATGCTAGAAGTTCCCGTCCTATTGTAAGAGAATTGAAGTATTTTACAGCCTTATTCAGTTTGCCGCTGCCATGGGCTCCATAACTAAAACGCATAAAGTGAATGATCAGCACGGGTGGCAATGTCTGAATCTTAATTGCCTTGCTTGCACTAACCACCTCCGAAGCCTGCCCAAAATCACCGATCAACAATATTCCGTCAATAACTTCAAGCACGTTTGCGATTAGAAACCCTAGAGCTGGTAGTGAATGCAGTCCACTTTTGAGGTGATGTCAGAACAAAAATCAGAAGCAAAGATATAAAAAAACAAAAATGTCTACAGATATTTTGTGAAGCAACCAGCAAAGAAGGGTAGATGACCTTGCTAGATGCGGCTTTGTAGCCTTCTAAAGATTCAGGTGCCGCGAAAAACTTGAGTGCATCCTCTAAACTTTGTACAGCCTCAGGAAGTATGTCGAGATGCAACACTAAGAAAGGTTGTACTGTTGCTGATGCTTTGTTACCTGCTCACACAAATCAAACTATCTCAGGTCAGTACCAGTATCGCTCAACGTATCTTTCCTATGACCTCCACATCGATTGTATGCATGAACACTGAGCTGGCAGTAAGTTTCCCATGCGTCATTGAAACTAAGCTGAGGGCTTATGAGTCGACCTCTCTAGAAATATAGAAACAGGCCTACAATATATCTAGTAAAACAAGCTAGCTACCATATCAATGTGCAGAAGAGAAACGTGAATTACCTTTCGCCTTCACGACACTGCACAGCTGGCCTCCAAAGATTTCACTGAGTGGAGACTTGATGGACATATGTGTTCGAGTCAGAGCACTACGATTTTTCGGACCCACTGTTTCCCACTCGTCATCATCAACTACGGCATTTTGACCTGCTACACTTCTTCCCTCAAGCCGCAACAGTTCCTCATGCAAGCGATCCATTAGATGATTCAGGAATTCTTGAGCATCTTCTTGCCTGGCAAACGTAGGCAGCCAAGAGAACCCGTCATAAAACTGCTGCTACAAAGAACTAAGTTTAGCAACGACAGAAAAACTGCAAAAAGAGTGGAAAGAGCCACAAAGCCGGGATGGCAAATACCTGGGTCTTCCCCGCGGAGGTTGATCAGGACTGAAACTGCGGAGTACATCATCAAACATCGTTGGAGCGAAAGGTCTCCCAACATCTACTGGACCTGGCTTGTGGTCCTTTAGCTCAGGTTCGGTTGCAGCTCTAAATTGTCCAGCAAAATTGGCAAATGCCGCTAGGGCTGGGAACCCTGTCTGCAAATTCCAAGAGAAATTGCATGATACCTCATCTGTAGGAACTACTAACGCCTCTGAAAATTCAATAGCTATGATACATAACTAATAAGGAATTAGAGAACTTTGAATTATTTTCCTCAGAAACCACACTTTCGTCAAACAGTAATCAACCCATAAAAACCAAGTGCGTAAGAGAGGTTTATAAACTGAGTGAAGAACTAACCTGGGGAATAGTACGTGACTTGATGGAAGCAAGAAGGTTCAAAAATGGAGGGCATGATAGCAATGCTTGCAGCGTGGCATTGGCGAAACACGAGTTTCCAGTATTGATGAGACCCCTTGGCTGGAGTCTAACTGAGCCATTGGATGTTGGCTTACTCGCAGGTACTGGTGCAGACTTGACATGCCCTGAACTCCTGCCAACATCACCAAAGCCTGGTTGCACACCGACCAACGATGCCCACGACTTTGGAGCCTGTTTCGGACTTGCCCGCTGGTCATTCCCAGCCTGGACTTGTGCCTGGCCCTGTTCATCCCTCCCAACCTCACTGTGCTCTTTAATATCCCCGTCCTTCTCAAAGCTAACTGTTTCAGTTGCTGGAGCTTTGCCAATTCCCTGTACAGCTGCCTCATCTGGTGGAGTCCTCCCTGGACCCTCTGCTGATCCAATTTGCAATCTAGGAAGTGCTGCAGCACCATTTTCCCGAGAAGGGGCACTAGTAGGCGTCTCAGAAGCAGTAGGAATATCAGAAACACGCAATTCATCGAGCCCTGCCAGGTCACCGAATTGGAAGGACAGCAACGAGCCTTCATTGGAAACCACTTGCTTCTCAGGTGGAGGTGGCGATTGAAAATATTTAGCTTCGGTCTCGCTGAACGATCCGAACACAAAAGGCACAAACGCGACCTGCACACCCAACCCCAAACAGTCATGCCTTGCGTAAGGACTTCAATTATAGGGCTCGAGCACTTCAAAGTGAAAAGTGTCACAAGAGACAGGGAAAAATGAACGTCTCCTCTACCACAAGTCGCCGAAGACCACAACGTCAAGAAAAAAGCTTGAAATCCGTGAAGTAAAAGGTGAAATGACACAAAAAAAGCCACATTACATCATACAGCATTAGCAGATAAGTTTGACCAGCATGATTCTCGTCATATTATCTAGGGCTTGGAAGAAGCGGAATTCCGCTCTCTTGTTGAGACCGGCGGGAATGAAGCGTCAGCTCATTCGAGATCCCCAGATCAAACAAGGGTGTAAATTCGGGAACTAGGTATATTTACCCTCCCCGAAGCAGACTCCATACATACTTCAAGTAACATGATTAAAACATGAGGACTTTACAAAAGCCTATATAACTGTTTCGGGGATTTAAAAGATTTATATCAATATCGACTTCAAGGAATGAGCTTAACAATCGGCGTAGAGATTAAAAGGAGAACTGGCACAAAAGGAGGCACAGTGCATCGTAAATTATAAGCAGATGAATTGGATCAGCGTGGTTCCCAAGATAATCAGAAATACTAGCTAGGGTTTCGAAGAAGAAGAATGCCGGACCAACGTGAATGGAGACTCAGCTCATTCGAGAATTCTAGATCAAACAAAAGTAAAAGTTCCAGAACTAGGTAGATTCCCCCTTCCCGAGGCAGACTCTATCCTACACTTCAAGTAACACAGCTGAAATGTCGAATGAAAGTGACACCTATTTCGGAGATTTCGGATGGTTTAGATCTATCAAATTCTTCAACCACAGATTGATCACATAACCTCGAATTGTCCACTTCAAACTTCAAAGCACTCAAACAAATGCACCACAACCAAGCCAGCAATCAGCCCATGCATCCTGCATTGATAAAACAGAGTAATTCCTAAGAGGCGAAGCGAATACAGAGCTCTCCCTAAACCTTACTAGCCAAACACACCGACAAAACCAACAAAACCCCTCCTCCGTGGAGAGTTGGACAGAAGAAACAGTGAGAGATTTTCGTCAGAGCTACAAAGTTAATCCCAGAGCAAAACAGAGCTGATCAGGGTCCCGAAGTACCTCTTGTTTAGCGGAATTTCCATTGTAGAAGAGCGGTGGAGGCGTCTTCGGAGGACGCGGAGGTCCCCCTTGCTCCGCCATGGTCGATCACTCCCCGCTCCGACGCCGCCAGACCTGTGCGCACTGGTCTCTCCACTCTCCACACTACCGGGCTTTCTTTCAGCTATGGCGGTACGTAGCTCGGCAGCGATGATGCAAGGCCCTGCTCGGCAGCTATGGCGGAACCCTAACGCAAGCCCTTGGCAAAGGCAGCTTCCTCGGACTCCGGAACACATAAACCGATGCAATGAAGACGAAAGCTCAACCTAAAAGGGAAATGGTACCATGAAATGCATTTCAGGCCTGGATTAAGGTATGATGACGTATCGTGGTCCCCACATGAGGGAATTAACTTACGCCCAAATGAGTCCAAATAGTTCCTATTATTAAATTGACTAATTTTTAGTTGGATCTTACTGAAAGTCTAAAGATTATTTAAGCATGTATTAGACACTAGATAAATAAACTATAAATTTTCAAAGTATTTAAAAACGGATGTTCCTAAAATCCACTTTAAACTTTCATTAATAGTGAGAGTAAATTTAAATAAGAATTTGTAGGGTTTTTAGAAAGGGGTCACAATTAGATGTTTATACCTTATGTAGATTTATCATAATAGCAACTATTTTTGGCTTTCTACAAAAGGGAAGGAGGCTTTGTATCAACAAAAACTCCCTTCAGGAAGTTTGAATAGCTTCTTTATTCAAAAACAAATGCTACAAAAACAGAGTCTTTCATAGTATAATTGCTTGTTTACTAAGAAATAATAAATTAAAGAATATTCTATATATAAACTCATTATTGAATATAAAAAGATATATTACAATTGGTCAAAATCAAGAATGTATAGATTTCTATTGTTGTGTTTAGTAGGGGACAATTTGTGTCCATTTGGTTGTTGATGCATCTCCAATGAAACCCACATTGTTGCATTGATAAGTTTTTGAGTTCATAAAATGGACCTTTTCAGTATTATTTCAGTAATCATTCTTCTAAAAATTACCACCATTCAATTTATAATATATTAAAATTCAATCTAAAGTTGTTGTAGAATATCGATTAGTGCATTGATAAATTCAACAATGTGGATATGATATATAAATCATAGTTTGTAAATTTTGTAAGAAAATCATCATTAAATTATTATTTTAAGGTACACTCTATAATTCATCTTCATGACTTTGAAAGTTATGAATATCTCAAGGATTTTAGGGGTTGATTTTATTATTCCTATTAAACTTGTCTCATCCGTTAACTAGGTTGAAGGACCAAGTGTCCATTCATCATACAGAAGAAATCTTGGGTAGATTCTTACAAAGTCAATTCTGGTCAGATGTTCATGAAATTTTGACACAAGGTATGCACATGTACTCCTTTGGTGGAAATATAATTTTTTTTCCAAATCAGGTGCCTAAATGAAAATTATGCCACCATGAACTTTTTGGACAACTTGGATAGCTTTGATAGCTTTGAGTAGCATATGCAAAACTCCTATTATAATTTTGAAATTTGGTAGGTATATAACTTACATGATATGAGATTCACTTGTCAAAAAAAATAAGTATATGTAATGTAAAAATCTCACTCTTAGAGTTGTTAAAGTTTGTTGGCTATGTCCGGCAAGATTAGAAAAAAAATCTTCTAACTTCAAACATTATAATCTTTCAATTCTTGTGATCAAATTTTTGAAATTTTTTCCATACATTCCCATAGAAGTCTAGTGAAATTTTGTTTGTTTGAATTTTGGAGAAAAAAAATTCTTTTCATTTTTTTCTCATTACCCTAAAAAATGGCAATTTTTTCACAATTTTTACTTGCAATTGAAATGTGCCTCAATTCTTTAGGGATTATAGTTCTTATCTTATTATACAAATTTCCTATTTTCTATTTTCTATTGTTGCAAATTACTTGCCCAATTTAGCAGTGCAATTCAGACCTCATTTTAAGATTGAAGATGATTTTATTTGTTTCTAAGTTCAACAAATAAAATGAAACACAAAAAGTCTAGTTTAGTGTCCATTTAACTTCTAAATGCCCAAGGCCTTTGGGGTTTAACCCCTAAACACCCAAGGCCATTTTTCTGCCAAAACCACTCAAAACTACCACTTTTGCTACATTCACCTATGAAATAAATTCTTAAAATATTTTTTAGAATCTAACCATAGGATCTTGTTCTACACTTGTCTTAGATCACGTGATAAAAATTTTGTGATGTTTGACCGTGTAGATTGAAAGATATTAGCATTCAAAGTGGAAGAAAAAAAATTCTTTCAAGAAGTTGCTATGATTGCCCGCAAAACAAGAAACTCTTTAAGTTTTACATCACTAATCCAAATGGAATGAATCAAAGATTCCCATTTAGAAGAAAATATAATCTACGAGAAAAAAATATTAAAATTTTTATTCCAATTTTTTGTGAATTTTATTTGCTACCCAGTCTCCTCCATTTTGAGGTTATTATGGCATAACTTTTGCTCCTAGGCACCGATTGGAATAAAAATTATATTTTCGGAAAGCTCATAAGTTTATCTATCTTATGAGAAAGTTTCAAAAAGTTTCAATAAAAATTGAGATCATAGGAGCTTGCCCGAAATCCATTTTGTCCCCCATAGGGACAATGGGACTTTAGGGGTTAAAAACATCATTGCTTTTGAAGTGTTATAGGTCTAAATGTCACTAAGATATAGAAATCTCAATCGTACAATCTTGAAGTGTACATATTATAGAGGAAATTAATCAAATTTAGAGTCATTTGGCTACATGAATTGCAAAATTAGAATGTTTTTGTGTTGAAAAAGGATGCTGGAATTTTTCTAGTAACACATTTGAAGGTGAAATTTGATTTCTAAACCTACTGAAATGAAGAAGTTTTACACTATGAAATGCTTCAAAACCAGAATACAAACACATTAGTGAAAAAATATCATTCAAATGATTCATTGTGTTTGCAAAATGGCTTTGAAATGTCAAAAAATAGCAAAAAAAAGTTGCAAAAAACACATCTAAGGTTGAACCCCCTTCTACTAAAATGCATCTCAAACACTCATTACTTGAATTAATTTGAAATTTTAACCACATAGATTGAACTAGTATGTGCAACTTTCCCAATCTTTTTATATTGGAAATGAACACCAAATGAAGAAAAGACAAGTCACTAAAGTTTACTATAATCCAAAGATGTCTAGATTTTGAAATTTAAATTGCTCCCAAACATCCCAAACAACTTGGATTGACATGAAAATTTTACCAATATGACTAGACTTAAAGGGAAATACAATCCAAATAATTTTATTGAAAACAAACATTGGATGCAAGAGATACAAACTGCCAAAGTTGTAACCATCAAAATGCAATTTGATGAACTCAAATTGAACCCGTGAACTTCAAATGACTTCCAAAAAATCAATTTATCTTGGATTGATTTGAAATTTTTTACCACACAAATTGAAAGAGAGAACCCAAATTTTGCAACAAGTTCTATTAAATTTGGACATTGGATGCAAAAGTTATAGCACTTATAGTTGAACTTTTAGACTGTGGGGACACTTTTGGTCCCTTGATGTGCGTAGGGGTTAATAGATTAAAAAAATAAAAAGAATTTGAAGGTTGAACAAGGACTCAGAAGTATGATGAATCAATTATCAAAGGACATTGTAGACCCTCACGTAGACCTTGTAGTTTTTTTTAATCAAAATTCAAAATTTTAATTTTTTGGGTTAATAAGCAATACATAATTGTCTTTCATCATGAGATACATCTTTTGTGAAATTTCAAGCTTTCATACATCTTCCTTGATATTTTGTAAAGTTGGAGCATCTCAATTCTAAAATCTTTTCTTAGTTTTTTTTAATAGAATATTCAACTTTCTTTGCAATTGTGAGGACTCACTATTCAATTACTATGAAAACATTTGATTATTACATGCATGTATTCAAAAATCTTCACTTTGGATTTCTACCAGATCCTTAATATTGTTGATACTACCAAAAGTAACTAGTATTATAGAGTAGAGGTATCACATTAATGTTTTGGTATGATATTTGATTTTATGTTCTTTGTAACCATTCTATCTTAGAACAATACCACCACTAGCACAATAGGGAGTTTATGAATGTTAGCTTTGCAAATCAACCTTTAGGCATTGATTGACCAAAATAGTAGTACAAATCTATAATTCAATGATTTAGATTGTTGATGATGTATCTGCGGTGATAGAAGCACAAGGATACTTATTTGTGCTAATAGGCAGAAATATGAATTATTCCAATGACAACATTTAGGTCATAATTGGCTTAGCCAAGCAATATTTTAAATCTTGTATATCTATACCTATTTATGTATTGATGAAAATAGGATGTATTATGAGTGATTAGACACAACGAAAATCATGGAATATACTTATGAATGCTCTATATCCTCATTTTTGTGTAGAATAAAAATATTCATCCAAGGAGACTCAAAGTGTATTGTCATTGTCAGATAGGGCCGAAAAAAACTTCAAATATTATAATCTTTCAATTCACGCAATCAAATGGACTGAAATTTTTTCTACACATTGACTTACTTGTTTAATTCAGTTTTTTATGATTGGAATTCAACAAAAAAAGAAGTTAATTTTTAATTTTGGACAATGCATCAAAATTGGCAATTTGGGCGAGAATTTGGGTTTTTTCACCTTCCAAAACACCCTTTGTTCTTCAAGAATTAACTTCCTATGAACATGAAAGAAGTTATTTTTGACCAATTGAGTCCTCTAAAAAACCTCAAGGACCACTTGGTAGTTCAATGGATAGGCTTAAGATTGATTTTGTGCCCAGGTACTTCACTAGCAGTTACTTTACAAGCAATGGAGCAAGACCTACTATAGGGTACTTTTAAATGTTGGAGCTAATAATTAAAAAAAATATTCAAATTAGTACAACATCACTTCTTTGAAGCATAATGTATTACAACTACTATACAATACATTGTAATGATCCATATTACATAATTTGCAAATCTACACAAGGGATAGTTTAAAAGAGAGAGAAGAAATTTGCATGAGGAGCTTCCGCATTTTCCATTTGCAAATAGACAAAATAATGAACATCATCTCATTTTGGATTGTGTATGTAAATAGTCAAGGTTTCTTTTTTCCAAGTAGGAGCTATTTTTGTACTATACCTTGAACACTAAGCTCTGAAACCATTATAATTATTAATACATTTTGTAAGATTTTTGACCCTTTAGCCACTGCATTTTGGCCCTTAAACCACTACTTAAATCAAACTTAGCCAATATAATACTAAATGCGGGATTTTTAGTTTTTGTGGTTTTTTCTCCTATTGCACATATATGATTCATTTTTATACTTTATTTACATGAATTATTTAATATACAATGTTTGTATGTGTGCTATTTGCGTGGGTTGTGTTCAACAATAATTATACTCTACATGTTGTATAGATGAACCCTAAAAATGCATATAAATTTTTGAATTACAATAAGGACATGTTCAAATGCTTTAGATTTTAGTTTTAACTATAAGGTGTAAGAAAATGAACGAAAAGTAGAAGTAGAAAAAAATAGAGACATATTGTGAAATAATAACTAAATAGCCACTATAATAAAAAATTATGATGAATGTTTATATGGATTATAAGTTATAGTGAAATATCCTAGATTTTTGTGAATACTTTCTTCTAAATTTGTTTAAAATTTATAGGGGTACTCATAAGAGCTAGGGTTGATTTTAGGCACACTTATCTCCAACATTTTGAGAACTTATAGTTTATATATACCTTATCATCAAAAGATTATGAATGTTAAAAGAAAGTTGAATTTCTTTTTGACTTTCAACCTTGCTTTCAATAAGATCCAACAAAAACATAAGTAATTTAAGAACAAAAACCATGATTAAATATTTACAATATTTGTACTTTTGTGAGTGTAGCAATCTTAGGGGATAATAGACTATATATGCAAAACATCCTTTGAATGGAATTATGTCAAATCCATAGGGGATATCTACATCAAGAATGAACATATTAAATTCAAGAGGATAAAATTTCAAAACGTACCAATCTAAAAGTTCATTCTAGTTCAATATGATACATGCCATGTAAGCACGTTATAATTTTAAATTCTTGAAGGTTATATTTGCCTCACTGGAACTCTAATCTTCAAAATAACCCATAAAAAGGGTGGAGTCTTTGCTCTTTGCTCATTTCTTAAAAGCTATCTATTTTCTACTTCTTTGGGAACAAACTCTCAATTTGTGAGGAATATATCCTCACATGCATTATATTTTAACTTCTATTACATCCACAAGCTCCAAATTTATATTCCACCTTTCATGTGAATGTATCCTTATAGGATTTATGACATGGCTACAAACATTCATCATATTTGAGGTACCTACACATTATGTTGCAAGCAATTTGTAAAACCAACTTGCACAAATTCTCACCCAAAATGTACATATTCTACTCATAATGCAGTTATTTTTAGCAATTTGACAATTTAAAGTTTATTCATTTAGTATCCCAAAAAATACTTGCTCAAAAAATGTAGAATTCCCTTTTCAATCCCCACAAAACCCATAAAAAACTTAAATAATTCAATAAATGAAACCATGCTCAAACACTTATTTAAACAATTTTAGGTGTAGTTACCTAGTAAGCCATGTTTTGCTCTTTCACCAACAATTTTAGGTCAAAGTCATGTCCATAGTTTCGCTTCCTCTCCATCGTCTCCATCGCCACCATCTTCACCATCGTACCATTGATTGCTTTCCTGCATCTTGTTGACCCGAAGAATTGCAATATCAAGAATTTTCTTGCACACCACTGACGCCAACGCCTTCTCGTAAAATTTAAATCCTCTAAATCGCGTAGAAGAAAAGTCTTTATCGTTACATCAAGATGATGGTGGCTATGGCGACGATGACGACGATGGCGACGCTTTCCCGAGCTGCTGCTTCTTCGTTGCCATTGAGGGTTTTCTGTGGGCCAGAGTTTCATCTGTTGACTCAGTTGTGAACGCAGCTTTGATTTCTTTTTTGAATTATTTAAATTCTTTTTGGTTTTGAAGGTGCGAGGAGAGTGTGAGTGAGGTCGTGTCGGTGAGGAATTCCGGGTGTGCTGACGGAGCGATGGGCCTGTGATGTGGAGTAGCAGAGTTGAACGAAGCTTGATATAGTTGATACAAGCGTGTTGATACAGTGCTTAATTTTGGAAGAGCGACTTTGCTGGATCTTTGAAGAAAGGACGGTGCCGTGGTTGAGGTTTGGCCCGGGGGATGCATTCGCCGTTTCGTATTGATCAATGGACGGGATTCGAGAGTTACCGGAAGGTTCTTGAACAGCATCATCACTTTTAGTGCAGGAGGAGCCGAGGGTTCTGTGAAAGGGAGGGAGTAACGATCTTTGTCAGACGGTTCGTTTCAGCTGCCTCGGTTTCGTCGTCATTGCTCTTCTATGACAGGGGATTTGAGGGTGGCCTGCCTGTGGTAGTTCGTGTGTACAACGGAGGATGGCGTTGCTGCCACCTCTCGCTACTGACTCCGCCAGGATGTCAGGTATTTGTCTCTCCCAACCACTCAACCCTGTCTGTACGCACTTTTGGTGCCATTTCATTTTTCGACAGTTAAAACTTTTATCGATGTGCTACTTTTGCTTTGTTAGGGGTTTTGTTAGGAACTCTATTTCGTTGTCGCAAATTTCTTTGTGAATTTTCACTGCCTCGTAGCAATGTGGTTTCACAGGTGTGTTGATTAGTGGAACCCTGCCTATCTACAGTTTTGGTGCCTTTTTCAGTCCGTTTTTGACAGTTAAAACTTTGATCAACATGCTACTATTGCCATGCTAGGGTTTTTGTTAGGAACTCTATCTCGTTGTCCAATTTTCTATATGGATTTTGCCTGCCTCGTAGCAACATGTGGTTTCATACTGATGAATGTCATGTATGGACTGCAGCAGCTACACTGGGGCTGGATGCACGTCCCTCTTTGTACTCTCGTCATGTGGATATGATGTCTGGGATTGAGGTTCTCACCTTCCATGGTTCTGATCCAGAAGAGGCTATCCAGAAGCCTACGTTGGAGAGCGTGGAAGTGAACAGGGGCTCCACTGACAGCAGCCAGGAAGAATCGCCCTTACCTCCTGTTCGTCGAAAGCGGCTCATTCGAAGGTTCACAGACTCCAGTAGCGAAGAGGATTACGTGCCCAAGAAGTTCAGACGCAAGTCCCGCGTGAGCTACCGGGAGTCGGATAGCAGTTCAGAAGGCGATAATGGCCCTGTGCGATTGCCTCATGTAAGTAACTTACATATGACCTTCTGAAGCAGTTGTTTTCTTTTTCTTTTTCGATTTTGGGCGTTCAGGAATGAGAAACATAAAAAAATCTGTGTTAAGAAAATGAGTAATGTGTGACAACCGAACACGTAATAAATTTGGATGGGTCTAAAAAGGCATTAAGCAGCAGCAAGAACGAAGGAAACCGAAAGCTTAAGTTGGTGTTGGAGCTTCTTTCACAGTCCAAGACTATTGAATCCGTGTTGCATGTTGGTTGTCGAATTCACTCCTGGGAGGTAACAGCTCCTGCTTGTAGGTGTCTTTCATAACATGGTTGCAGGTGATATATGATCCGTCTAAGTCCATGTCATAGTGAAGTGTCCACTTTTCAGTGAGTTTCTATACTCTAGAAAGTTTTGGATTATGGAAGTAACTGTAACTTAAAACGTGCTGAAATGTGCGTGATATTTTTAACCTCAAGTGCCCGTTGCTCCAGAATGTAGTGCCAGACATACTTTGGAGTCATCTGCTTTTCTTTGAATCATTATTTTTGGAGGAGTCACTGATGTTGTCAACTTCTAAAATCAGAAGTTAAATTTGGAGAAGAGTATCCACTGGCTTTTCTTACTTCAATTGCTATGCGCAGTTTCTTCATCCCAAAACTTCTTTCGTGTGGTTCTTAGAGACAAGTGCCAAATACATTGGGTTTTGAAACCGTTCAAGATTGCAAAGTTTAGAGGGGGAATTAATTGTTGAGAAGTTTTTAAGTTAGAAAAAAATTACGTAAGTCACAGTCTTTAGTCTTGTTGCCTTTAGTCTCACAATGTCTAGTTTGACAATGGGAAATAAAATGGCTTGAGGCAAGCGAATAGTTCGATTTGTAATATTCTCCCGTCTTTTCTTTTTCTTCCTTACGATTTTCGACGCGTTCAGTTCAAGATCCTACACTTATAATTCAGGAAAAAAGTTCTTTGAAGCTTGAACCGTTTGGCTTTTTGTTTTGCTAATGTACGCATCCACTGTCGTCCTTTGCAAATTCTGTACGTATTTTCTCAAGTAAATTCTTATGTGGTCTTCAATGAAAGCCTGTCAGGCGTTTCACGCTGGTCGTATTGTGTGTTTCCAGGCCGTTTCGACCAAGTCAGAGTTACCAATTGGTGTATTGCGCGGTTGTCCATCTTGTCGCACCTGTCAGAAGGTAAACCTCGACACCTCTCATTTTAACACTTGTGTAATTTAATCTCTACAGAATCACAACTGCTGACATTTTTGCCACTCCGGTTGACTATAGGTGGTGGCAACTTGGAGACCGGAGGCCAGTCGTAGACCCTGCATTGAGGACGCCCCCGTTTTCTACCCGAATGATGAGGTATTTCCTGCACTGAAATTCCTTATTACATTCTATATTAAGTTCAAGGTTAACCAAGATATCTTCTATACATTCAAGATGTGTGATCCGATGTGAGGTTGGCAATGGTTTGCCAAAGTCGCTCCTCAGAGTGCTGTGTTCAATAAAGTTCTGAAATTACTAAATACTATATTGCAGTAGCTATACTCATGTATAATGTTACCTGACACATACATGCACCGGCTTTGGGGATCTACAATGGATTGGTTTGCTCTTCGTCACTATATTATAGCTTCCGTGGACTTGTTTCGTGGTTGCAGGAGTTTCAACACCCTTTGAGGTATATAGCTAGCATTCGAGCAAAGGCGGAACCATACGGTATTTGTCGAGTTGTTCCACCGCAGTCATGGAAACCGCCGTGTCCACTGCGAGGAGATTCTGCAGCTGTCCAAAGTATGCAGTTTCCAACACGGGTGCAGCAAGTTCACAAGCTTCAAGTTCGGCAACCGACAGCTATGGAGTGCTCACCCACCAGGCAAGCAAGCAAGAAGCGACGAGGACGGGCACCCATGGGCAGAATGGGAGGTGCAGAGGTTTACGCTCCATCGCCACCTGTTAACGTCCAACCTGAGTATTTTGGATTTTGGCCTGGGGAGCCCTTCCCGTTAGGGGATTTCGAAAAGTATGCCAATGATTTCAAAAATCAGTATTTCCGCATCCCTGAGCGACAAAGAGCTGACTCAGAACATAAATGGGAGCCGACTGTTGAGCAGATTGAAGGCGAATATTGGCGTATTGTTGAGCAAGCCACTGATCAGATTGAGGTATTTCACCGTTTGATGTTGGAAGCAAGATCTAATAGAACTTTGGTGGCATCTATCACGGTCTGGTTGACAAGTGATCTGGAAATTTATTTACCGTTTCAGCATTTGACTGCATATTAGACTCAAGCGGTTCAGCATCGAAGACAGGATCTATATTTGGAAGCGCAATCGAAGCCTGCAAGCTTTGGATATTTCGATAGCCAGGATAAGGATATGTAGGGGACGCTGATGTTTCTTGTTTTTTGAACGTAGGTTCTCTACGGGGCTGACGTGGAAACTGGAAAGTTTGGAAGTGGTTTTCCCAGGGCGGATCCAAGGTCGGACGGTACATCTATTTATGAGAATTCAGGATGGAATTTGAACAATATTGCGAGATATCCTGGTTCTATGCTCTCGTTTGAGGAAGGGGACATTTCAGGGGTGCTTGTACCCTGGCTGTACATTGGGATGTGCTTTTCCTCATTTTGCTGGGTAAATATCGAACTGTCCCTGAATTGCTTGCTTGAATGCAGGTGTCAATGTCGAGTCTCTGTTCTTTAGTGCATCGGCGATGTTTCTCTCTACATATGTGAACTGAGTCTTTGAATTCTGGATGGTTTTGCAGCATGTAGAGGATCATCATTTTTACTCCCTCAATTACATGCATTGGGGTGCACCAAAAATCTGGTACGGTGTTCCTGGGTTTGCAGCTGACAAATTAGAGGCAGCCATGAAGAAACATTTACCAGACTTGTTCAGTGAGCAACCGGATCTTCTTCACAAACTGGTAATGCAGATTTCTTTAGCATACTTATCGCAATTTCCATTTTGTTCTGCTTGGCATGTGGGCAGTATCAATACACTCTTCTTGCATCTCATATCCTCTGGTCGTAAAGGTTGTTGTGGTCAGCATGAATTCACTCAGCTATTTTCCTCCTTGTCTCATGGTTGTGGTTGTGTATTCAGCTGAAATAGCAAGGAGCTACTAACACTAAGTTTCATCGTTCAGGTAACACAATTGTCGCCATCCTTCTTGAAGCAAGAAGGGGTTCCAGTGTACAGGCTGGTGCAGCAACCGGGCGATTTTGTGATCACGTTCCCGAATGCTTATCATTCTGGATTCAATGCTGGATTCAATGTGGCTGAGGCAGTGAATGTAGCTCCTGTTGATTGGTTACCTCATGGCCAAGCAGCAGTAGAGCTTTATAGGATGCTTCATCGCAAGACATCTGTGTCGCATGACAAACTGTTGTTAGGGGCAGCTAGAGTAGCTGTGAGAATGTGGTGGCATTCACAACATGAGAATCATTTGTCTGTGATGGGAGGACCGTGCGTCTCTCGATATCCAGGCAAAGACATTCTGAGGGATGTGGCAGGTGGTTTGGAGTCAGGCTTGGTTTCTTCGTGGCAGTCTTACTGTGGTGAAGGTGGTGTTCTGGCCAGGGCCCTTAAGGTATGCCATGATGCCAAGTCTACATTTGTTTCGATTCCTCAAATGCGCTTGCCATATCTGAACTTGAAAGATTTATTCAGCTTCGAATTGCTCTGTTCCTTTAGGGTGCCATTTAGCTCCAAATGGGTTACGGGCTTGATATTTTTATTGGACCCTTGAGGGAAACATGCGGTAGGTGTAGACTCGTGGCAAGGTGTGGATTGCCTCTGTGGGGATGAGATGCATCTTTAAGCTGAAATAATCTAACAGCAAGACGTTTAGGTGAATTGATCTGACAGCATGGCTTCAATCGAAACGCTTATTTTCTAAGAACAACTCCTAGAACTCGTTATGTCCGAGTAGGATGGAGCTTTTTGATGGCAGAGCTTCCTTATTCTTTCCTGGAACAATGTTAGAAGTTTCGTTTAGTTGTTTCTTGCTTGAAGTCTTATATCAATGGGGGTCTGCAGGAAAGGGTGGATATGGAGCAAGCCCGTCGAGAATCACTCAAATCAATTTCCGATGAAACTTTGGCATTATCAACGAAGCAGATGGACAGCACCTATGATTCGACAGATGAGCGAGAATGTGAATCATGCAAGTATGATCTACATCTCTCTGCTGTGGGATGTGAATGCTGCCCTGACAAATTTGCATGTCTGCTTCATGGCCACCTTCTTTGTTCATGTCCTTGGAGCAAGAAGACTTTGTTTTACCGGTATCACCTAGAGCAGTTAACCCTTCTTCTGGCTGCGGTTGAAGGACGTCCTGGAGCTGCTGCGAATTGGATCAAGCAGGACGCCCAACTAGCAGTCCAATCAGCTTCTAGTCTTCGGGATGTGCTGTCCTCGCAAGACAAGTTACCTGAGCACGACAAGTTGGACAGACCACATCCTTGTACAAGTTCTATTGTTGTGGAGATTTCTACACAATTGAAGTCCTCAACACCCCCAGTAAATGAGGAAATGGCAATGCAGGGTGTCCATGCCCTTGGTCAGGTCTCCATCGTGCCCAAGTCAGAATCTGACTTTTTGACCCAGCCTTTCCCGAACCCCGTGATTTCTGCGAGGAACTCAGCGGCATCTTGTGACAATAGTAATGTTCGACATCGCAATACTTCTCTTGTTTGTCAAGAATCGAAGAGTGTGTTAAGCCATCCCCAGAAGATAGTCTCCCTGAAATCAGGTGCCAGAAAGGATGCTCCACGGCAGGCTGGTGATGAAGTCATACTGCTAAGTGACGATGAAGAAGAGATTACTTCCTGCAAGTTGAACGAAGCAGGGGAGTCTTTGTTTTCAGCTCATGAAATGCCGAGTAATGTTTCTTCCAGGACGGCGGAATGTGACATTGGCAATGGGTTAGAGGTTCAAGCACATCAAGTAGAGTCTAAGGTCGACACTAGCAACAACAGATATCGGAGCTTAGCCAGTGATCCCACCATTCATGTCAGCTGTGGTGGGTCATCGGCTAAAAGAGATCCGTTAATTGAGGCTTCTTTTTTTGCTGGTATTCACACGAAGCAGTTACCAACGGTAATGACTGTTAGAAGCCCTGCTATAGGGAGGGCAGCTCATACCCTTCCATCTGGTAGTATGCATCTTACTCCGGGACCAGAGAAACTAGACGAGCGCACCGCTTTTCCGAGGCCTAATAACGACTTGGTTACAGTTGTGCAACGGGGCAATGGTAGTTCGTGGGCTCCCCCTAGAGTGGCCCGAGTTCGGTCTAAAAGGGAGGTGGACCTTCTCGATGTGGGTCGGCTTGTGGTTAGAGAAGGTTGGCACACCAGGCATGCAATTTATCCAGCAGGTAATCCTTCCTTCCTTTAACCCCTAAAGTCCTGAGGCCTCTTTTTAAATCAAAAGCCACTCAAAACTGTCATTTCTTTTGCAAAGAGCAAAAAAAATTAAATTTTTTTTTCTGAATATCTAAGTGATAGATCTTGTACTAGACAAGTATGAGAATGTATGGAAGAAATTTAAGAACCTTTGATTGTGTAGATTGCAAGATACAATAGAACTTCCATAAGGTAATAGCCCTGAGGACTATATTTCACTTTATAGAAGTTTCATTGGATTTGGAATCTAGATGTCACTTTGGTGAATGTGACTTCCAAATATCTTCAAATCATTAATGCTGCAACCCCTTTCTAAAGCAATATCCCCTTTCTAAAGCAATATCCTCTCTGATGTTATTCTCCTTATAGAAGTTCTATTATATTTCACTTTATAGAAGTTTCATTGGATTTGGAACCTAGATGTTGCTTTGGTGAATGTGACTTCCAAATAGCTTCAAATCATTAATGCTGCAACCCCTCTCTAAAGCAATATCCTCTCTGATGTTATTCTCCTTATAGAAGTTCTATTATATTTGCATTGGAAGTGAAAAAACAAGTTTGGCTTTGAATCTTCTTAACCCATTAACGACCAGGTCGATGATTGTTTGATGATTCTTGGCCAAAAATGACACGTTTTCATTAATGACATGTTTTCATTAGTAGTCACTTTGACTGCTAATGAAAACTTGTCATTTTCAAGCAGATATTCATTGGCAATCATTGACTTGGTCCTTAATGGGTTAACTTGAAATTTGTACACTACCGATTTTGATATTCTAATTTTATATGTTGAAGAATTGAGTTGAGAATCTAGGAAAATAAATTCAACAAAAAAATGCAATAATTTCCACTCATTAAGAAATTGTTTAATAGAAGTAGGTTCAAGATTGAAGGGAAATATTTAACTGTGAATAGCTCTAAGATGGAATTGAAACACAATAATTCCAACAATGAGATTGTTCTAGCAAGCAAACTTAACCTTGTCTAACAATTCATTTTGCAAAAATTTCATTCAAAAATGAAATCTTCAAGTTATTTTTTCAAGAAAATGTTTAAAAAACAAGATTGTTCATAACTTTCTCATCACTAGGCCAAATAGAATGAGTAAAAGCTTCAGATGTATACAAAATATAATCTTTGAGAACCAAATATGAAAATTGAAAAAAAATTCAATTTTTTGTGATTTTTTGGGACTGCCCTTCAAACTGCTTTTCAACCTTAGGGGGCATAACTTTTGCTCCCAAGCACCAATTGAAATAAAAATCATGTCACAAATTGAGGTCACTCAAGTCTACCCAAAATCCCAAGAGTCCCCACAGGGACTTTGGGACTTTAGGGGTTAAGCTGACTTTGATGGAGCCTCCGACAAATGGTGGGGTGAGCACTTCGTAATGTTTGCCTCAAGAGGGTGTTAACCAGTCTTCATATTCTTGTAATCATGGCTGTTCCTTCACGTGTCATTAGTGTTTAATGGTATCAGTGGCCTCGGATCTGTACGTTATCTTTCAATCGACTTCCTGTAGGACACGGTTGGGTTTCAAGCTCGTTCATGAGAATTTATGCTTTTAACCCTCAAGTGCCAACTGGCGAAAGTGGCTGCGTGCATATCTTTAGGAGTTGAAATGAATTCTTTAGGAAGCTTCAAGGAAGATGAATAATGTATATTAGAAAGATGAAATGCTACCCTGCATTTTGAACTTCAGAACTAGGTTCTGAAAGTTACTGTATTGATTATTAGCTTCCAAAGTGGACTTTCTATTTTTAGTTTGAGCGCTTGGGGGTTAATGTATTAATCGATTATTTTGGACGCTGTTCTGAGGAACGTGATTCTACTCTCTAATCATGAAGATATTGCTTTGTCACGTCCAGGTTTTAGAAGCCAGACACGCTTCATCAACGTTGAAGATGTCTTTAAAACGTGTATTTATGTATCTGAGATCATTGACCGAGGACTGGGTGCAAGGCCCTTGTTTCAGGTACTCTTATTGCTTCATAAAGCTCTCATATTTTGCTTCAAATTTTTGGTTTCCTATATACACAAAACAGTTTTACGTGGATCTTCGATCGTAAATCTGAGTGTTTGCTGGGTAATCAGTAGTTTTGCATTCGATGCGCACTCGTATTTTCAGGTTACGCATCCAACCAAGCGGGAAGTCTACTTGCACGAGTCTATGGACGGTTGCTGGCATGAGATTCAGAATCAGATTAACGAAGCAATAATTGCTCGCCGTGATAACAGCAACTTGCAGCTACCTCCCCTACTGCCTCCCCCAAGCGGTGTGGAGATGTTTGGCCTTACGTCGTCCTCCATCATTGAGGTGAAGATATATTTCGGTCACATGCAATAGGTGGAGCTTTAAGGCGTCAATTTTGTCTTTAGTTGTCAATACTAGTAGAATCCCATTCGTCAAGGTATTCTAGAAAAGTACCCTCGTTACAAGTGGGAGGGTTCAACGCCTTAAATGGTGTAACGATTGACATTTTCTGGCACAGCTAAGTTTTCTCTAATTCCCCCGGGTGGGGGTTGTCTGCAAGCGTGTGACAAAGCTTTGGTGTAGCTTTGAATTCTGAACGTTTCCATGGGGCTACTTCACGTTATCTACTAATTATACACTTTTCTTTTTTCTTAGAGATCAAGTAGAAATGAGGTGTGAGGTACATCACTTGGTCTAATTGCCATATACTTGCACTGCAGGCTGTTGAGGCTCTGGATCCTTTTCATCAATGCTTAGACTATTGGAGTGCAAAGCAGAACCAAAGGCCTGATTCAGCAGCAGCTGAGATTCGAAGACCAGGTATCAGTGTCGATCGGTTATCCGCTCTGGAACAGCCTCTGAAAACTTCGCAAGAGACAGCATATCAAAGTAGGATTGTAAATACAGACAGCAGACATTCTGTGCATATTAGCAGCGCAAAGACTACTGCTTCTTCCCAGGCTTTTGTGCAAGAGAGTCCTTTGAGGCAAGGGACTGTGCCAAGCCTGGGTACATATTCCACTCTGCAGGGTCTCTTTCAAAGGGCATCTCCAGCGGAGTTGAGGGTTCTGTACCGCCTTTTCACCAATGAGAAGAAGCAAGGAGCCGAATGGAGTGCAGCATTCCGGGCTCTGTCTGAGGAGGCTCAGAGGAGATTTTTGTGATCAAGAGTACATACCTGTACTGTACATATCATTCTTGAGGGGCTGCCTCCAACACCCTTTGAAAAAGAAACCAAATTCTTTTTGTGCACAATCTTCAGCTGGGACGTACCAAAAGCTACACGAAGACAAGCGTTTGCTACTCACTGAGCACCATGCATGCTCTCTTCAGTGAGTTTCAGTGTATTGAGTCTTTTCTTCTCAGTTGTCATTTGCAGTGCACAAAGGTGAGTTCTCACAATTGCTGAAAAAATCTATGCACATCATTGAATTTCTAACTATGGAAAGTGAGACAACTGAGGTTGGTTATAGTGGAACCCTAATTTAGATCAAAGGATTCTTGAAATGCCAAATAATTGTCCGAGTAGATTTGCGTTCAGATCTACCTTGGCCACGAAGTGGCTCATTCAGTTAGACCCCTTCAGCGTAGTTACGAATAGTTTAAAGACTTTTTGAGGTTGCACCTCAAAGAATGTACGGCGTAATTAGTTTCTGTGGATGGTGGTGCTCATGTCAAGAGTGCAATTTTTTCCATCTCCAGGTAGGCTACAGTCATGAAAACTTTTGAATTTGTTATATTCAGTGTTGAGATAAAAGCATCACAATCTTCCCTGGGTTGTGGATTTAGAGTTAATTGCGCTTGAGGTTTTTGGGTAACTTCGGCTCATCAACCCATGGACAAGTCTATTTAAGGTAGGAAGCCCATTTGTAGACACTTTGGTCACTTCGCAATTCTGCATAGTTACAATCATTGGATTAATCAAAAAAATTAGCAATATAACATTGCAAAACTGCGTCCCCACGTTCTAGGGAATGAAGGGATCATCTTTCTATGGATACTAGAGCCACTAGGGAGGTTTAGTTAGGAATCATTCTACTAAGGGCTTCCCTTGTTTGGGGAGCATAAGGGGACCCAAACATTAGTTAGTAGTTTTATGAATAAGAATTGAAAATGAGGGAGTATTTTATATGTATGTTGGTCAACTTGTTTATCAAAAACAAACAAACACTATGGATAGTCAAAGATAAAATGATATAGTTTCTCATTATGAATCTTAGTTTGGGGGGACTATTTCAAGAGTGTCTCTTCAAATTGTGGAATGATGAATGAACCTCTTTTTGTCATGGTGTTCATGGAATTCATAAAATGGTGACTTTTCAACCCAATTCCAACCCTTGTCGTCCCCAATTCTATATTAATTCAAGCAATTAACTACAACTAAATAAGCAATTGAGCATTGTTCCTATTTTCAATTGCCTAATGTTTGGTTGGATTTAGTAGTAAGTCCAAAGAGTATTCTAGATTTTTCTTCTTATGCATTTATTGAACATTAGATGAATAAACTATGAATTTTCAAAGTATTGGAAATAGGTATTTTTAAAACCAATCCTAGACTCTCATGAAGTATATTTTAGGCAAGAATCTAAAAGGATTAGTCTCACAATTAGGTATAGTTGCCTTATGTAGAAGTTGGAGTCTATAATGGGTCTACTTCCTTTATCTGGGGCTCAAATTGAGAAGAGTCAACTGGCTTTGAACAAAGCCATCCAACGTCAACTGCATGTGTTTCCTTTTGCTCCAATTGGACTTTTTCCAAACCTTTCTGTAAACATTTATCTATTGGATGGGGACACTTAAAAAAAAAGGCTACATTGGTAAGATGCTTGCAAGGTGAGTAGGAAGTAATGTGTGCCTAGAATCTCTATATGTTTAAAATGTACATAGAACATTCATTTCAAGTGGCAAATCTAGGTGGATATCTCTTTGTTCCAAAAGGATTGGTCAAGGTATTTCTTTTGGCAAAAAATTGTCATTTAGTGTCATTTTCTAGAGCATTGAGCAATAATGAGACTAATGTAGAAAAACAAAGAATCTTTAAAAAGATCAATTGTACAAGATTGTACTACATTGATTTGTCCTAATAGTGTGTGAGTGTGTGACATTAATTTACCAAAGACACACTATCTTAGGTTAGTATAAGTTGGAATAATATTTGTATTGTATCAATTTCCACAAAGATAAAATTTTGAAGTAAGGCTCTAATAGCACAAATCAATGTAGACCATTGTGGAAATGTCAAGGAAAATTTTCAAAGTTTTTACTTAGTAGATTACAAGATTATAGCATTTGGAGTTAGAAGATTTTTTTTTTTTAAATGGCCTTATCCAATATGGTTTGTAAAGCTTTGAATCCTCTTACATTAAGAATTTTGCACTACATATAGTTATTGTTTTACCTTTGTTTCTAACATCACGTTCATTATATATTTGTGAAATATAGTAGGTGTTTTGCACAAGGTGCCCAAAGGTAATCTATTCTACTCATAAAAATTTGGATGACATGACATTTGATCTAGATAAAGTAGATATGCCAATCACTAGATAATACCAATCATAGCACAATCCACATTATAGGTTTATAACACTCTCGTCAACAATTAGATTTTAAACAAGTGATCATGGACGTTTTAAGATGGTTTTAAATTGGTGTTGCTTGAATGAGAGAAAGGTCTCAACTTTCATGCTCAATTTCCAAATTTATTTTCAAATTCAAAATTCACCTTAACTCCTAAAGGACCGAGGTCTTTTTTTTGCCAAAATACATTCAAAACTGCCATTTCTATAGCAAAGAGTAATTAAAATTTGAAAATTGTTTTCTTTTTGCACATCTAACCATAGAATCTTACACCTAACTAGTATGAAAATGTGGGAAAAATTTCAGAATTTTTTATCATACAAATGACAAGATATCTGTGTTCAAAGTGAAAAAAACAAGTTTTTCAGAACATTGTGAGATTAGATTTCTAACTTTGAACCTTCTTAACTTAAATTTTTTGCACTACAGAGTTTTGAGCTTTAAATTTTTATGGTGGAGAATTGAGTTCAAAGTCTAGAAGAAAAAGAAAAAATCTTTAAAAAAAAAAAAAAAATCTTTAAAAATTTGTTAAGTAGAAGTAGGTACGAGATAAAAGAAAATTTTTAATTATTAATATCTCTAAAATGGAATTAAAATGCACTAATCACAATGGTGAGATTTTTCTTGAAATAAAATCAAACCATTTAGAACTTCATTTTTTTTTAATTGTAAATATTGCAAAAAAAAATGAATCCTACAAGTTATTTTTTCAAGAAGATGCTCTAATTGCCCGAAAAACAAGATTGTCCATAACTTTCTCATAACAAATCCAAATGGAATGAATCAAAGCTTTCCATATAGACAAAAATATAATCTATGAGAAAAAAAAAATTTAATTCAAAATTTTGAATTTTTTTTTGATGCCCCCTCCGCCCCCTTCCCCCTTGTTTTGAGCATATTTAGGCATAACTTTTGTCCCAAGCACCATTTGAAAAAGAATAATATTCCCAGGAAGCTAATCAATTTTTCTATCTTCAAAAAAAGTTTCAATAAATCAGGGCAAAACTCATTGAGATTGTAGGTACCTCTTTGGAAAGTCACTAGCTTAAAGATTTAGTATATACATGAGATCGAGGGATATTTTATGGGGGGCTATTTATCTAATATTTTGTAATTTAATATACCCTATTGTTAAAAATAATTCTAAATTTCCATTCATTATGGAACCCAATATTATTTATAATACACTTATAAGTTCAATTTTTTGACCCCTATATTAAATTTAAAAATTAGAACTAATAGTTGTTGTATGATTTTTTTTCCTATTACTATTTATTATCCTTTATTCTTTTGACCCTTCTCTTTCAAACCATTTTGTTTTTATGGTTACTGAAAACTAGTTTGAACAAATATACTATAACTAAACAAATACATTTACAAACTATAACAATGCACTCTAATTTTGTCAAACAACTTACTGCTAATCATCTACAATATATCACTATAAGAAAACCATGTTTTAGGTGGTGTTTAATATAACAATTAATGTCTAAGTTGACAAACTTTAGGTGATGTCAAATCTAACAACCCTTGTTTTTATGTCAACAATGATAGTCAATGTAACATCTTGATGTTACATTGAAATGATTGAATATCATTGTTGACATATAAACAAGGGTTGTTAGATTCGACATCACCTAAAATCCATCAACTTAGACATCAAAAAACTTTGGTTTCTTATAGTGTATTCTAATGAATACAATGAGAGCAATAAGAGTATATTAAAGCAAAATTCATGATAGATTCTTCAAATTCTAAATGACTTCAAAGGACTTTATAGATAACCTTCAAGGCAACTAGAGCTCCTCATCCAAGGTTCATGGATAATTTGGGACAAATAATGTGTCATTTTTTGTCCATCTCTTCTTTGAAGACATTAAGTTCTTACTCTACAAAATTATTTTCTCCACATATTATTGCCCCTTTATATTATTTCTACATAAAATCTAATATACGATATTAAACATAACCCTATATTAGTTATAATATCCTATATATAATTCTATATACCCTGGATTAGAAATAGTATTTTTTTTAAATTTAGGTACAAAAAATATATAGTACTCTATCTTAGATCTCACGTGGTTTCTAATACGCGCACTAAGCAGGGTTATCTTGACTAACATATTTTTGGGTTTTGGTGTCATGTATGACGTCTGAAGTCGCGTGTTACTAAGTGTCAAGTTTACTTGACATTGTGTTGCATTGGGGTAAAAAAATTTACCCCCACGGTAAATGAATTTTGCCTATATGGCAAGGTTTACAAAATGATATGAAAAGCCAACTTTGGCGACTACAAGTGGGGGCACGTGTAAGTCTATGAAGCGTTTTGGTGGAAGATTTTGTTGAACAATTGATCCTTGCAGTAGACGCATAGGTGCACAGAGGTTGCGGTGAGTCATACTTTTCCAGTTCATGAGTTCTTGTTTTTGTTTCATGATGCTTTACGACGTTGTAGAACAATTTAGCTTGAAATATGTTTGCGTATGCATCATCTTCGACACAAGATTGTCATACTGAAATAGCTCTCGATAATGAAGATTAGTACAAAGAATTTAGGTCTGCAAATACAATGCTTTACGACGATGAGTTTGGACGTGTGCGTGAAATGCTTCCTCGCTTATTTGATTTTTTCAGACTGGTATGCAAGTGACATAATCACCGTATTGTATGCTGCAAATTACGGAATCTGTGATTTAGTACTAGATTGTTGATGATTATTTTTCATTGTGTTTCATGAATTCTGGAATAATTCTATTCAAATCAAGCAGAATGGTATGTTCATGAAAATCATATATTCTAGTTGAGCTCGAGTTGAGCTGAATTTTAGTTACTGTCATTACTAAAGTAAGGTATTTAGATAATGGAAGAAATTGATGAAATTATTATATATTTTAATTGGTAAGTTTGTTATGCTAAATAAATGTCTCATTATGTCTGGACGTAAGCTCGATTTGAGCTAATTCCAATTTCCTAGCTCTTCATCTAAATTTGTATTTTAGAATACAAGGATAGTAAGTCTTTGAATTGCATTATAGAGTAAGTGGATGGATAATATAATGTTCGTCGTTTATACATGTATATTGAAATTAGATTCACGAGATGTGTACAATATTATTCATGTTCGTGATCGGATTCATCAGCTCAATTTTGAGCTGATTTTAATGTGCGGAGTGTAGTGTCTACACATATTTATGTTATGTATGATATAAATGAAATGTTTAATATTTAACTTATATTCAGATTCACTATTTCAGCTCAATTTGAGCTAACTCTAGTGTAACTAGAACTAACCTATCAACATGATCAGGACATTAGTTAGTATTGTCAAATGCAGAAGAGAATTTGATTATTATATCAGATGGTTTACAAAATATTTATATTAAGTTTAGAACTGAAATCGTCTAATACTTTTCATATCTTTTAGCCTGATTGTAAAGTTTTGTAGGCTTAATTAACTGACTGGAATTTCTCATTGATCAACAGATGGACGTTACAGAGACTACTGAAGCTTCGGATGAATTCATGACTTCTTTGGACGAAGAGTTTCCGGAGCTTGAAGGAAGGAATGTAGAAATCTCTGAATGCGAAGGGATACCACATCGATTATAGAGCACGAGAGTTGTCACTCTATACAACGATGCAGGTGACCTCGTTGGCAAAGGGACTTGTTATAGTATGAACTCTGACCTAGTCCTTGGTGCCAACGACCCTTTTGGTGATATTCATGTTGCAGTGCACATTACAAAGACGTATTCAGTAGCAAACATCCCTCTTGAGCATATTTACTTTTTGGTATCTTGGCCTCTTGGGAGAGTTCATTGTTCTGGAGCAAGTCTAAAAGATCATGAGACCCATGATAGATTTAACTCTCTTCAATAGAGACTGTTAACCCCCCCGTTGTTGACATCAGCCCATTCTTATACAAGTCTACTTCGGAATCTACCTCGCCTAACATCCCTCAAAGCGAAGGAACTGTTCACTCAAGATTCTATAAACATGGTGTCAAGCAAGGTCTATTGCAGTAGGAACTGCGTTCAGCCATTCCCAAGAGAGAAAATTTGAGCTTTCTGTGAACGCATGTACAAGGATTCATCCTTCAAGTTCAGATCTCATATGAAGATTGATGTTCATAGATCAGTTCATATTGATGCACGTGGAAGAAAGATGGTCACTGTTGAAAATGTCTCTGTTTGCATGCGTGCATGGATGCATATATATGGGGTTCCAAAGTCCACGTTCTATCGCTATCTATCGTATTGGAAGGACGATAGAGAAGCGCGGCCTCATGGCAACACGGGGTTGGCTAAGCAGAGGAAGCACATTCAACAAGCGGCTACAACATTGAAATGCATGCTATTGGTTGCTGTACACTTCAAATATGTAGATTGTGGACAACTGCTCAATAGTTTGGCTTCACACTGTATGCAGATTATTGTGAAGGCTGAAGAGGTTTTCGTGTTATGAACCATGTGATGGACATTGGCATCCATCTGCCGCTCTTCTTGGAGGATGAATATAATGCAAGTGAACAAGATTTCCCTTAGAATGTGCTTGGACGCATTGTCATTGAACTTGTATGACCTCGTACTCTGGCTTTTGGTCATATGTGTACATTTTTTGGTGTCCACTGTTATTAGCCCGTCGTAGGACACATGCGCAATAGTAAAGAAATGTTAGAAGACAAAGGTCATTGGGCAAGCTACATCATTATTTATAACAACGGAAAAGAAGTTGCCAAGGAAGTGGTTCTCCTTAAGGATGAAAGTAAATGATGTGCCGTAATGTTGCACACAGGGGCTTGTTAGTGAAATAGCATTGTAGATATGCAGTCGTGAAGTAACAAGAATGCAGCATCATGATGCAAGTAATCGGTAATACTATAGTTCACGATTATATATTTACCTTGCACTAGGTGCATACGGGAAGAAGTTCAACGTTTTGATTGTATGTAGCATTTCGACAGTCCTTCAATTGTTTATGAAGGTAAATGTACAATTATTTTAGTGACTTATTAGGTACTAAAGGAGTAGGTCACTAAACGATTCTTTGAACTAGTCATATGAATTACCAAAGTTACTTTGTAATAGTGTTCATTATTCTTTTTTTCCTATATAACCATTGTTTGTTTTTCTTTGTAGGGTACTCAGATAAAAAAAAGGGGGGCCAAACTTCAATTCACCGAACACACAGATTTGGAGGAGCATTTAGACATTCAGTGACTAAGGCAACAATATTCAACCATACTACATTGACCTAGAGTACGTCTGACCACTAAGGATCAGTCCCCATTCTTTCCTTCTTTTCCTTTTCTACAGCCATATATAGTACATACATATGTTGAATTAGTGACGTCCCTTATAACAAGTGCGCATGAGGTTGCTAGACGA
The DNA here is from genome assembly GCA_947034895.1 of Rhytidiadelphus loreus. Lineage (NCBI taxonomy): Eukaryota > Viridiplantae > Streptophyta > Bryopsida > Hypnales > Hylocomiaceae > Rhytidiadelphus > Rhytidiadelphus loreus. Next base: position 4,101,018 of record OX344764.1, read on the forward strand.
CAAATTGGGCATTCAAAATTTCATCACCTTCAATAACGGAATTGTAACAAGCAAATGGATAACAGTTCACGTTGGTTGTGCCACATCAAAGCAAACGTCATGTTTAGCATGCTCATAAGACATGTACACTCAACAAAGAGTCAAATAAAAAATGACCAAATCAACAGAATTTGGAGTTTTGAACAACAAATTACTGTACAAAAAATGACCAAATCAATAGAATTTGGAGTTCTAAACAAAAAATTACTATACAAAAAATGACCAAATCAACAGAATTTGGAATTCTGGACAACAAATTATTGTTGGAAAATGCCCAAGACAACATGACCAAAACAACACAAGGGTGAATGCAAGAAACACCGATACTATTTTGCGTCACAATTGGAATGATGGAAATGCCATTCGCCATATCTTTTGGGAAATGAAGTCCATGTACTTGGAATTTTTATTGGAGATGGCTAACTTGGAAGTCCTCAGATTCCTTATTTTTGAGAAATTTTGAAAAAAAATCCTTTAATTAAATTGTAATTTACCTAATTTGTCACACTTTGCATTTTAGGGTTTTTTAGTACTGTAGAGTATCCAAAAATGATGATGTACGTCTAGGATTGTTGTGGACTATTGCCACAATAGAAGGGCCTGTGCCCACCAAAGGGTATTCAAAAAAACAAAATTATTTGTCCTCAACATGCATGCAAATAGGGGTCCCTTGCCCATAGCGCTCCAAACATTCATGATGGTTTCAACTTTTAGTTTTTGGTGAAATGTAATCACTATCAAGTCTTTACAAATGGCCAATTTTTAGGGGTTTTTTATTCATGATTTTCTAATTATTATTAATTTATACTTAATTTTATCTATTTTCTGTGACAAACTATCATTTTTTTTAAGTAGTACTGTTTCAGTATTATTAAGTACTCAAAAGTACTATTGGCCGTTGATTTTTTGGATCAATGGCTAAGATTGCTCCATTTTGCAGTACTAGGCAGAAAAAACGCAGTTTTGGTAGAACGCTTCCTAAATTGTTCGGTGTTTCTTGCATCTACCCACAAACAAACAATAGTTTCTTATTGATTTTCTGTTGGTTTCATCATTGGTTTTTCTAATAGTGATATGATCTTCTCAATGTCACTTATTGCATACTTTTTAGTAAAGTAATGTATAATATATAATGGCCCACATTTGTTTACAACAACTCAACAAACTATGGATTCTATTTGCATGTTTTATCTGCTCTAGAGTTTATTTTTGATGCTCTAGTCCACATTAGTACCAAAAGTTCATGTTCATCCAAGGTTATATTGTTGCATTATCTCTTGGATTGCAAGAAACTTTAAAGTGACAACATAAAGCCCAAGCCATGTCTAGCATGTAAACATATGATTTGTCTTATTAGGATTCAACTTATAAACTCGATCAAGTGATTGTTTTTTGGTGGATTAAGATTCAAGAGAGGTGGTACAAGAGTAATTTAAAAGTGAATTTTTTGTACTATTATAGCATTAACATTTGTGAAGTATGCATTATTGTTTTGCATGTGTACGTGGATAGGGTATAAGCTTGTCCAGAGTATTTGTGCATGACTAGTTGTGAATAAATGATATCAGCAAGTGGTAGACGAGGTGGTAGACTATAGCAAAATGACCATTGTAATTCACACATACTTTTATTCCAAAATTCTTGAAATAAACTCCAATCCCCTTGCTATAAGTTGCATACACAGTTGAATGGCTAGTATAAATTTTTTAAATTCATATGTTCAGTTGTAAAAATCATAATCCTCTAAATTCTAAATGTTGGACATAGGGATTCTGAAACTATAATGAAAAAGAGCCTAGATGCTTTGAAAACTTTGTAGTACACTCAATAGTGTTGTAAATGGTGCCATAAAGCCACCCCTTCACTAGTGGAAGTGCAAAGGTTTCCACTATGGCCTTCAATACCATATACCAATTCTTTGAGCACTAAGGTTCCTTCAAGCATTTTTGGTGCTCTTACCAATTCTCTAGCAAGTTCCACAAGTGTAGCTTTCTTTTAGTCAGCGTTGCATAACAATCTATAACAAAATGTTATTTACGTTAAGAGAATCTTTTTGTATAAACAAACCTTATTTTGTCAATAGAAATATCTTTTGATTCCTAAAAATTCTCCAATATGTTCTCTTGGCCATTTCTATTTTCCATCTTGTGCACTGTCCTCTCTATCATTATGGTAGAAACCCCTTTTTAGCAACATATCTCTTTTTTGAAAATTTAGAAGAAGGCCCAATTCAATGATCCAATTTGAACAAGAAGGTTGCTAACATGTGAGCTTAACCCAAGTACCTACATTATAGACATCTTCCAGATTATATGATACCTATGTTATAAGTACCTTCCATGGTTATAAGTATGTATGTTATAGGCACCTTCAATGGTTGAGGAGTTCCTACTTATACCTAGCTTCAAGGCTTATAGGCTCACATTTCTAAGCTCACATGCTAGTGTCATTGATGCAATCAAGGAGAGTTTCCAATAGTATATACTATTTTAGAGATATTCAATTTATGATAGTCTAGTGTCAACAATAGGTGTTCTACAATCTCAACTTTGAAAATTGATAGTTTTTTCATATAGTCACCAAAAACTTTCAAACCAATTGCATTCACTTTTACTTCCACTTGCTAACATCAAATGCAATCTTCCCTCCACATTGTCTTCTAAAAGTTGAATCTCAAACAATTGTCTCATTTCAATGAAGTACCTCAAGTGTCATCTCAATTCTACCGGAGCTTTGAATGCCAAAGGAAGGTACCATTCAGGACCAAAACCCGCCGCAGCACGAGCAACGTCGTTGAACGGTGGCTTTAAAGGCCCTCGAAAGTACTTGCGCACTACACTATGGAATGCTTCTACAACTTTTGAAGTTGATTCACCATTCTTGGAAGTCAATTCTTCATTCTCAAAAGCTGATTTTCCATTCTTGCAAATCAAGTCTCCATTGTCTCCATTTTGGGAAGTTGATTGTCCATTCTTGGAAGTTGATTCTCCATTCTCGAAAGTTGATTTTCCATTTTTGGAAGTCCTTTCTCCATTTTCAAAGGGTAATTCTTTCTCATAAGAACCATCTGCATTTTCGGACTTCAATTCTCTTGCACCATTGTTGGGCTCCTCACTACTAGTACTAGTTTTCTTCTTAGTTGCTTCAGAGAATGAGAGCTTCCTTGCAATGTCTTCCACTAGAATGCTTGCTCCATCATGAGCCTTTGCATTCTCGCGGAGGCAGAGAAAAGAAAACCATTTCACCCCAGCTGCACAATGAGTGATCTCTTCCGGATATATCACGGATTCTAGCAACTTGGCAGTCTCTTCATCCCCACCTCTTCGAAACCGACCCACAGTGGTTGGCAACACATCTAAACCTCGTGCCTGTAAAGATAGACAATTGGATGACTACAATTTAGGATCCTCTTCTTTTTACCAACGATAACTCACATATTTATACATTGGATTGAAATTATTAGTGAATGATGGAATTGTGGTTTTGAGTACATGTCCATGGTCACTGAATTGTGAAGGGAAAGGGAGTTATCTATGTTTGTAATCTACAACTTCCCACTTTGAAATTGTATAAGAAATCATTACATTGGGCAATAAAGATTTGAGTGTGACTTTTGTAGTACCCAAATGTACCTCTTTAGTGATTTCCCAATGAAAGCATACTCATATATATTAGTTACAGTGATACAAATAGTATACTCTATCTTTAGTAGAATTAGATTATCAGAGGATTATGAAGTGAATTGAATATGAAATAGGGTTTAGAAAGTAGAATAACTAACCTCATGTACACAGTGTTCCACTGCCAACCTTGCTTTGAGATCATGCGCGGTAGCCTCGGCTGAGTCCCACAAACCGTCATGGGCAGGCAATGCACCATAGCTAGAGTTGAGCTCTGTCAACCTCGCTGCCAGTAATCGAAAATGCCGACCCTCATCTTGTGCCACTCTCACAAAGTCGTCAAAAAACTCTCGTGGCATTGCCTCCGCCTTCCCAAACCGAGCTATAATATCCTGCAATCCAATGGGAATCATAATTGTGAAGTATAATGCTATCTATGATAAATCGTGCCACCAAAATCCTTGTTGTTGTACAATAAGGAACCTCTTCTTTGTTACACAATGCCCTTGGAACCAACAACTATTGTAATAGAGGAAAATAAACTTTCAAATGAATAATAGTCACATAGCTAACACAAAAATAAACTATTGTTAAACGATGTTTCAATCTTATCCATCTCATGATGTACTAATAAAAGGTGTTGATTTAGCATTAAATGTAGACTAAATTGTGTATCATACATTAAAATAGAATAATCAGTGTAGTAACAACCAAAAAACAAGAGGTAGAATTGATAAAATAAGTGTTCCAAAGGTAATTCAAAGACAATGCATCTCAAAAAGGTTTGAATCACGTGATCAAAATTCAAATGAATATGATATAAAAAAAAGTTGCAATTTCTAACAATGAAGTTAGATTGGTTGAAAGGTACTCACCCAACTCAAATCAATGGCCCAACTTTCGGTGTGCACAAGGCTATGTACAAGTGCTTGCCTACTATGTAGGCTACCACCTCGTCCCAACTTGGGCATGTCACGTGGAGCCACCAAGCGCACCTATTACCAGTCATAGCCATGCCATGCTCCTCACTAGCTCATTCATTCTTACCTTTCTACCAAGTACAAGCTCACTTGCCAATGTCTATCAATCCTTTCATTCCAAACCCTCTAGTCTTTCTACTTTTGCCCTCTTTCCCACAATTCACCACCCACTAACAACTTGTATTTGGCCCCATGTATGTGCCCCACACTCTCATACCAAGATGTTATGTTACAAGTTTTTAATTCATATTGCATATCACCTTCGTTCTCACAAAAGAAAAGTTCATAGTCTAATACTCCCTATTAAAGAAAGTGGGAATCAACTCTCTAAGCTAGGTGGATTCTAAACAAAGAGTTATGTGGCAATCATTCTCCATGCTAACTACTTCTTTGTAGTCTTCCATTCTTCTTCATCTCAAATTATGCATAATAAGTTAGGTTACTTATGATGTAATGGAACTGAGACTAGTTCACAAGAAAAGACAATTTCATAATCGTGATCCAGAATTCTAATATGGGACTAACATTTTGAGACCAATATATAAACAAACTTGCAAAATTGTGAAATCTAACACCCCTTTGAAAGCTCTTACTCTAAGAAGACCACATCCCACATGGTCACATTCACCTAGACAATGGTCCTAAGCCACCCTATAAGTGACTAGAAAGAAAAACATCCACGTCCACAAGAACAAAGTCACCACTAATAAGACCACAATTCTTCAAACTAGTAGAACAATCGAAGAAACCTCGTACACAATTAATAGCAAATCCATAGCTTAGGGCTCCCCAAATTTAGTACAAGAGAAAGAGCAAAAAAATTTCAAAGACTTACAACATTGAGGCGTGCGGGTCGCGATGGCACAACAAGAAGGGGTCCCTCAATTTCATATGGAATTTGCATAGTGCCTTGGAGCCATAACATGGCAGCAATGTCACCATACTGAGCTTTCCGCCATGGATCACCTTCTTGCAACACCTTCAATGCCGCTTGCTCCAATGTGTCGGAGCTCACAGGTGCCCCACCCCCACTTCCATGCGTCTTCGATTCTACCGTTAGAGTTATGGTATTACTCAATTGCATTAGAGAGCATGAAAGTTGAAGTCATAGTTGTAGAGAGATTGCCACAAAATTATTATTTACTACCAATGATAAAATTGCCTCCTACTTTGTTATGGAATTCTTAAATTTGTATTTCTCTATTTCTAATAGATAATGTAGGGCCCTTGATTCCAAATATGAATTCAATTTTTTCAAATTTTTTCTTTTATCAATGGCTTGGCTATGTTTGGGTCAATTCTTCCTAACTCCATATTACATACAATTGAACTAGCTAATTAAAAGATGCCCTTCCGTATACTTAGTTTGGTAGATAAGAGCTTTACCATTTTTAAAAATTGTTTTATATTTGAACCAAGCCAAGAAAATAAAAAATTCTTTGCACTTTCCATATGTAACAAAGTTCATTTTATTTTTTCTATAGTTCTTATGCAAAGAATCAGTGACCTCAATCAACAATGTATATTGTTAAAAAGAAAGTATATTGTTAAAGAAATCATATTTTATAACCCATCCCCTAACCCTTCTCAATTTTGTCCCTAACTCTAAGACATTTGCAGATAAGGACATCATAACTCTCGAACAATAGTTGTAAAACATGATTTATAGATCATATCCATACAGTTAGTTCGACAAGTACACAAACCAATATTTTTCAATGAAATTTGAAGCCAAAAAATTGAAAATCCTTTCTAAAATCCATTGTAAATTGAATATTTGTGATTTTCACAATAATTTTTTTCCTTTAAATTCAAAATATTAAGTTCTAATCATAGTGATTTGTGAAGATTTTATTTTTTATTTTTTTTATTCAACTCATTTTGAAGGGCCTTTTTTAAAATTGAAAAGGTTATTTTTTGAGGCTAGACCTACTAATACCTATTGAACAATAGAATATTTGCAAAGCAAAGTCTTCAAAATCTATACCATACAAATGCTAAAGAACTAACACAAGAATCTTCAACAATATTGATGGATGAAAAAAAAGCACTTTTGTGTACTTGAGATGTGTTTGTGTTCATCCATTGTTCAAAATTTGAATACATGGTCCTTTACGGAGTGAGGTTTAAATGAAGGTTAATATGTGACATATAATTTTGTAACTTACATTTAAAAAACATTTTAAAAGAAAAAAAAAATCAAATGAAAATATTGTGTAATTTGAATTTTAGATGGAGCTTGCAATTGCAATAATTCTTTCAATTTTTGGATTTTTTTAAAAATTTCAAAATGAAGCATGCAAACTTTTTCAAGCTTCATTTTCTTGGTTAAAAAGTTACAATCTAGGTTGACCAAGGCACATCCACTTTCCAGATGAGCAGACATTGAGGGGTCAAAGAGGCGGCAGTTCAGATCATCCTACGGTCCTCTTACGTGAGAACTCCCATTCCCAAATACTCAACAACAAATGGAAGCTTTTACAGAAGACGAGGTTTACCTGCAAGGAGGGAGCTCCCTTCAAGTGCTGGGCAGGAGTTCCCTACACGGCATGTCCACGTTGTCGGTATCATATTCTTCCCTTTTCGTCTGCCTCCGGAAAAACAGAAAGAAAATCCCTGCAAGTACCAAGAATGTCCACACTGTTATGTTCACGCATGTTAGGTACAGGATACTAAAGCCATTAAGAACCCAATCTTGTCAACTTCTACCAGCAGCAACTCATCCACCCTACTGTTTGGTTGGCCTTCAATTAGCAAGTCGGGTGTAAGTACGACTTCACGAATTATGTATGACCAATTGATCTTGAACAAAAGTGGGCTTCTCTATTGTCTGATTTTGATATCAAATTCTCAAGAGAGTTTAGTTCATTGCATGATTGTTCAAGAATGATCGTCCACGGTGATAGATATTCGATCTCAAGAGAGTTTGGCACTGTGAAATGATTGCATACGAAAATCATACAGAGTGATCAAAATCGGATCTCAAGAGAGTTCGGCACGTTGAATGATTGCATAAGAAACTCAAACATAGTGATAGAAATTCAATCTCCAGAGAGTTTGGCTCTAGGACGAACCGATCTCTCTCCAGTGATTTCTATTGAGTAAGCTCCCAGTGAAGGCACATTCCTACGTGATTGGTTCGATTACTTCAGGTCCGACACAGAAAGCATGATTTCTACCTTAGAAGTTCTTGAAACATCCAGACCTACAACAAACGTTCAGAATCCCCAAACTCTGGTACCAAGCCCATACAAGACTAGAATACTACTACTCAAAACCTTCAAAAGCCACTACGCAATGAAAAAAAGACAACGTGCTACAAACAAAGCCAAAATTTGCCAAAAACCTTAAAGAAAACGTTTGCTTACCCTAGCCTGTCAACGTTCGGCAAAACCCAGCGCTGTTTAACTTAGCTCCCCAGGGATCAACCGACCCAGAGAAGCAAGCAGTAGACGCATTCACGCAGTCTAGTCCCGCAACGAATTCAAATCCAAGCAGGTCGGTCAGTTTCACAGCAGCGCAATAATGAAAACCCAGAATAGGAAAGCTTCCCGACTTCTTGGACCATGAACACTCTCTTAGATGGGTTGCTCGAATTTGACGTCCTACCACAAGTACCGGTACTCTCGTCTAGGGGAAACTGGCTCCACTGTCGTCTTGCAATGGTACAACTCTGAGAACTCTCATCTTCTTCCAAAAGAATTGCCTGCAACACGCTACCTTTCACTGATTAGTACAGGTCAGAGACTGTAGAGCATCGACAGCTGACAAGTACAGTACATTTAAAAGCAAGGGAAACACGTCACGCATGACACACATAGCCCGGCTAAAAGATCAAGCGATAATCCAAATAGCTAAACGAAAGCGACAAGTGCGCAGTGTTTGCAGTGCATTTACGTGATTGCTCTGAAATAAACAGAAATTATTGTACCAATTCAGACTGGATTTCCCATTCATGACTCTAAGGGCCTTGAGCCGGGCAGGCAAAGTTTGCAAGGGAGCTACTAACAATGTCCAAGTTTCCAATTGTACTGAAATGTGGACCAAGTGGGTGGGGGAGTGATCGAGTAAGGATTCTCCACATATTGACCAATCTTGACCAATGGGGCTGTCCACCAATTTTGGTGAAACATGAAATCTTTTTTTTCCACTCACCTAGGCTGGCAAGACAATCAATGGGGTCTTCTAGTCTTCTAGTGCTTATTTCAGCCGCCCAACTCACATGGCAAGAGGCCCTAAGTTGGTGGCACTTGGAGTTATCTTTTTGATATCAATGATAACAACGACAAGAGGGGCTCAAAGTCCAATAGTGGCCCACTAACAAGTACAAAAGGATTAGAGTAATTAACCATTAAAGACTTTGTCGATGTCCATCAATCTACTGATATACAATAGTACCTTACAAAGCTAGAAGACAAGACTAACTATTGTACTAAAGCTACAATCACTAACTTGTACAATGCCCTAGGTAAAGTAAGGTAACCCCTAATTTTGACTTACAAGAATATCTTTCAAAATTTGACTTTGTCAAAACTATCTTTCAAAACTAAACTATTAAATTTATTGTTTTATGCAATCTTGATCAATACACAAAATGTCAATTTCAAAAAACAAAAATTCTATTTTTGTTGCATTGTTTTATGTGTTTTTCATAGTATTACTTAATAATTGATTGGAAAATATGGGTGATGAATTTTTTAATTTTATTGTGCAAATATTTAAGAAGTATCAATGTGCACATCTCACTTTGAGGAAAAAAACACATTACCTCAGAAATTTTTGCACTACAGAGAATTCAATCTACGTTGACCAAGGCGCATCCACTTTTCAGATGCGCAGGCCTTTGAGATATATAATTTTGTAAAGAGGCGGCAGTTCACGATCCCACCTCTTACGTGAGAACTCCCATTCCCAAATATTCAACAACAAATGGAAGCTTTTGCAGCAGACGAGGATTACCTGCAAGGAGGGAGGAGCTCCCTTTAAGTGCTGGGAAGGAGTTCCCTACACGCCATGTCCACGTTGTCGGGATCATATTCTTCACTTTTCGTCTGCCCCCTGAAAAGCAATAAGAAAATCCCTGCAAGTACTGTACCAAGAATGTCCACACTGTTCAAGCATGTTAGGTACAGGATACTAAAACCATTAAGAACCCAATCGTGTCAACTTCTACCTGCAGCAACTCATCTACTCATTGATTGGCCTTCGAAAAAGCATGATTCTCTACCTTAGAACTTGCAACATCCAGACCTTCGTTTCCATGCATGACCCTCAAAAAACGTTCAGAGTCTCCAAACTCGGGTACCAAGCCCGACTAGAATACTACTCAAAAACCTTTAAAACCCACAACGGAATTGAAAGACAATGTGCTACAAACCCGGGCGACAAACCTGGGCCACAAACCAAGACATAGTTACAACAAAAACCACGTTTGCTTACCCTGTCAACATTCGACCCAACCCAGCGCAAGTGTCAACCTGGAGCAGCAAGCCATAGGTGCATTCACGAAGTCCAGCCCGGCGGAGAATTCAAGACCGCAACGAATTCAAATCCGAGCACGTCGGTCAGTTTCGAAGTAGCGCAAGAATGAAAACCCCGAATAGGAGGGCCGGGGGGAACTGACCCCCTCGCTCGTCCCCCAAGGAAAACCCTGAATTTTTTAATTTCCCAGGCATGATAAAATTTAATTCATATTTGCAATCAGAAGCAGAAGCCCTAAATTAGCTAGTAGAGATGTAGAGCATACATTTTCTAGGCACAAAATAGGGGGTCTTCTTTTTACTTGCACCCCTTGGACTAATTGGGGGACAAGCGAGGGGGTCAATTCACCCCGACCGAATAGGAGGGGGAACTTCTTGCATTGTCGGACAGTGCGAGTGTAAGAGCATCCCCACCATGGAATTCTCTTTCCCTAAACTCGGGACCTCAATCCAATCAACCTTGACTTTATAGGGATGAGACCTCACGTGTTCTCTATATGAGCTTGAATATAGAGAATTGGGCCCAACTTTTACCAAGTTCTCTATAAATTTGGAGTAGAACTCTTGTTTCGAGACTGGTGCACGCAAGCTTTTGTATCCCCATCCCCATCTGAGGTCCTCTCCCTAAATTTTTAGGGATACAAAACAGATTGGTTGGGATGCTCTAAGAGCATGCCCACCCGCTCATCCACCCATCATGCAAAATGGATGACTTGTCGTTGGGTAGCTTGCAAAAGTGCCCTATCCATCTTGCAAAATGGATGAAGTTGTTAAGAGGCTGGGCAAAAAGCCTTGGGTAGCTTACAAAATCCCCCATTTTGCAAGCCAAAGCATGGCTTGCAAACCACATGAGACAAGAGCACCGGCACTTTCCCCCAAAGTACGGACCTTCAGTGCTATAGCCCATTGGTCCACCTTGCAAAGCGGTCCAAATTTGAAAACTTACATGTCTTGCAAAATGCGGTTATAGCATGCAATGGGTGGGGCGGTTGGCTTGCAAATTGGATGGCCCCGGATTTTGCAAGCCAAACACCACGCATTTTGCAAGACTGGTGGTGATGCTCTAAGGTAGTTACTTCCAAGTCCAAAGCATGCAATTTCCTTGTAACTTACATGGCAGAATCCCAGCTTCAATTATAATACATGAATCCTGGGTCTTCTGCAGTCGCCGAATGAAGGCCCCCTACCCGGCCTTGCACACCATGATGGACGCCATATATCTCGCCACTCAGTCGCCACCGTCCGTCAGTCCCGACGACGGACGTTTGAACGGGTCCAACAGAAACGATCGACAGCAGTTCAATGGAATGGTGTCAACGCGGGCTTCACTCGTCTTGAGGAGAGCTTCGAAGAGACGAGTTTGCGGGGAGAACCACCGGTTAGTTGATTGTTATTAGCGGGTGAAATTGGGGGAAAAAGAAATGGCATTTGAAAACATGGGAAAAGATCTGGTGGAAAAACTTATGAAAATTTTATTCCAAGGAAAAAATAGATGAAAAATCAAACTTTGTACTTGAAAAAAAAATTCAATATGAGAATTCAAGAAAATAGCCATAGTAGTGAAACTCAAAAAGTATCATGAACGCTAATTTATCATTTTTATTTTTTATCATTTTGGTTAGGAGAAGTAGACATCTATTTCTTTAATATTCATGTGATACTTGTGTGATACTTGGTAATATCTATAATTATCAAAATTGGGTGATACTTGGGTGATATTTGGATGATACTTGGTAATATTTGTATCAAAATTGGGTGATACTTGGGTGACATTTGGGTAATACTTGACAATATCTATATCAATTAGGTGATACCTAGGTAAAATCTAGCTACTGGTCTTGAAATACAACAATGATCTGTTTATTTTGATGACAACAAATGAAAATTTCCAATACAGAAAAAGAGCCCACACCTGCCACGATTGGCAAAATAATCTTGCATGAAAAAAACTTTGGGATTGGCTCATCAATGCAGGGCTGGTTGGAATCTTTGGTTGATTGCTCTTGAGTGGGCTTCTGGAAAGGAGAAATAAAGTTTGTTTTTTGTATTTTGTTTTTGACAGAAATGAAATAAAATCCATTGCCAAGGGGGAAATAAAGTTCAGTTACTTGGAAAATTCTCTCACCGACTGGGCTGGGAAGGAATAAAAGGATTGGAATAAAAGGAATAAAAGGAATGGAAAGGAAGGAAAGGAAGGAATGGAAGGAATGAAAGGAATGAAAGGAAGAAATGAAAGGATTGGGTTTGCAGTGTGTGGCGGCAGAACATCTCAAAAGAAATACCTTGTCATTGTTGTTGTTTTCATTATTTGGGGTTGCGCAGAAAGCAATCTGTGCTAAAGTGGTGAAGGTGTGTACATGGATGAACACTAATGGAAAGGATCAGTGGTCTTCGGGCATCAAGGAATAGTATGTGAGTATCAAAATGCGAGCATGTGAGCTTTGAGCATATATAAGGTAAACCAGTCTATGATAGGCCAAGTGCCTAATACAGACATCTATAAGATGACCCATTACAGTTTTCCATCAATCTGTGCCAGGTTTTTTCTAATTAATGTAAGCAAAACTTCATTAGGTAGGTTGATGGCTGAAATCAATATTTTGTATGATGGTGATGGAGATGTTAGAGACTGTTTTAGGAACTTGTCCCTTTCTAGTGTAATTCATTACATGAACTAACTTTTTTTATTCCTTTATGTCATGTCCATGTTAGAAAATATTTCAACCATGTTAGGAAATATTGTAACTACATTGGGTGGTTTGATGACCACCATGGGTATAGTTTTTGATGGTTGTGGGATAGTCTAGAGACTGTTTTGAGCCATTTGGCCAGTTCACTTCAAAAATCTGTAACAAATTCATACTTTGTCAAAAAAATAAAATTTCAATTGTTCTACCAATTTTTCATGTTTGCTTTCGTATGGAAAAAAAAATTCAAAATTTCAAATATGTCAACAAGGCAAACCAGGCAATCTGCCTGTCATAGGCTGGTTTACCTTATATAGTGCAAAACATATTAAATGTAGATGAAAATACATGTATTCATTACAAAGCTCTATTGTCCTTAGATTTTGTAGCAGTTGAGCAATTTTAGCCATTAAAAATAAAGGAATCTATAACCTAATATTTCCTCAACAATAATTTGTATAGCTTTTGAGTAATAAATTATCCCTCCAAAAAACATTGTATGTAACATTCACATGACTTTGGTGCACATAACATTCTTGAATGGGAAGGCATGGGTCTCTTTATTTGTAGGAGGAATATGTTCATGCTATAGTGCTTGCTAATCAAAGAAAATTCATTGAATCAAGACATACAATATTTTAACTCCTAAAGGACCATTTGACCCCTTAGGGAACAATTTGGATCCAAGTAGTTTCCTATTGTCTCAATTTGTAGTGAATCTTTTTTAAACTTTTTGAGGATGTGTGGTTTTGTCAGAGCTTTGTGGATATATGATTTTTATTTCAATTGGTACCCACGAGAAAAAACTATGGTACAATAATCCAAAAATGGAGGTTGGTGGGCAACACAAAAAAACCAAAAATTTCAAAAAAAGAAATTTAAATTCAATTTCTAAATTATTATATTTTTATCTACATTTGAAGCTTTGATTCATTCTATTTGGACTAGTGATGAGAAAGTTATGGACAATCTTATTTTTTCGGGCAATCTAAGCATCTTCTTGAAAAAATAACTTATAGGATTCATTTTTTAATGCAATTTTCACAATTTAAAAATTTCCTAAGAAAAATTATGAGACATGGTTAGGTTTGCTTACTAGAACAATCTCACCATTGGGATTATTGTGTTTCAATTTCATCTTAGAGCTATTAATAATTAAGTTTTTTCTTTAATCTTGAACCTACTTCTACTTAATAATTTTTTAACGAATAAAAATTAAGTGTTTTTTTCTTGAATTTTTTTCCTAGATTTTCAACTCAGATATTCAACATAAAAACTTAGAAAATCAGAATCAATAGTACAAAAAACTTATGTTAAGAAGATTCAAAGCCAAAAATATTTAGTCAAGCGAGGTGCATAAAAACTTGTTTTCTTCACTTCGGATGCAAACATTTTGCAATCTATGTACATAGTCAAAGTTTTTGAAATTTCCTCTATACATTCTTAAACTAGTCTTGTATAAGATCATGTGGTTAGATATGCAAAACAAAACAATTCTTAAAGTTTTTTGATTGAAAGAAGACCTCGGTCCTTTAGGGGATAACCCCTAAACGTTCAGAATCTTCTCTAGAATTGAAAATTTGAAGAAAATCATTATAAAGTGCTATTTGGAATAATCATCTGGAGTTGATATATATATATATATATAAATTGTAGACTTTGAATTTTAGATTCCATCCATATATCTTTTTTTATAAATTTTGAAAAGAAAATTTCAGAATCCCTTCTAAATTCAATTCCAAGCAAAATATTATTATTTTTTGAGTATTATTTGTTGGAATGGATTTGAAATGAGGTTCTTTTGACATGGTGATTTTTTGAAACTTGTGTGCTCCTTCAATCTATGACCTCATTTTTGCAAATTCAATTTTGAATTAGAGTCAATGCAATTTTGGCTTGGTCAAACACTTTACATACTTCCACATTTGTAAAATTTTTTAGAAAAATATATATTCTAGTACCACTAAATCAAACCATTGGATATGACAACAACTTGATAAAGTATCTTTACAAATTAAAGTGACTTTTGTCCAAGTAGTAAGTACAAAGAAATGTTAGTTTTGATTTGTTCATTGTCTAGAAATTGGATGTCAAAGTGCTAAGGGGTTAAATGAAGAGACCCATTCTCTCACTGAATTTGGAATCCACCATCACTGAGTTATAACCTTTTGTCCCACATTCTTAGCTACAAGAGTACAAATCAATGAAGCAAAAGGGCCCCAAAATGATTTGTTTAAGAATGTTATATACAATCTTCAATGCCACAATGCTAGACTAAAGCATCATGTGCCTAAAAGTGCCACTTGATCAAATGCTCTCATTATATTCATTTCCTAAATCAAGCTTGTATCTATTGTTGAAGAAAAGATTCCAAGCATCCAACCAAAAAACTTTGATCCCTCATAACTTTTGTAAATTGTATCCAAATGATGCATTCTTTGGTGCTTTGGAATCTTTGGTTCTTTTCGTTTGCCAACTAGAATATAAATTTTTGTTGATTAATCTAATAATAAAAATCAATCAAAGTAGAAAAAGTGGCATTTTGAGGTTTCTCTACCTTAGATGTAACTTTCATATGAACTTCATATGATTTGAAGTTTTAGTAAATTTTTAAGATAGGATTTTTATTTTTGAATTTATTTATGTTTTTTTTAAAAGTAACTTCCTATATCATGTTAGTTACGTATCTACCAAATTTCAAAAGTAAAAGATGAGTTTTATGCATGCTACCCGTGGTGTGCAAAAATTTAAAGGTAGCATAACTTTTGATCCGAAAACCTGATTGGAAAAATATAATATTTTTATCCAAGGGAAGCATGTTCACACCCTATATCAAAATTTCATGAACATCCGACCATAATTGACCTCGTGTACAACTACTCAAGATTTCTTATGTACGTTGAATGGTCACTTGGTCCTTTAGGGTTTCATTTCTAAGGTCCCAAGAAATCTTTTCATCAAAAACCACTCAAAATTGTCATTTCTATTTCAAAGAGCAAATAACTTTATTTTATTTTTTGCATATTTAATTGTAGGATCTTGCAATAAATTAGTATAGAAATGTGTAGATGAATTTTCAAGAACTTTGAGTAAGTGAATTGCAAGATATTAATTTGCATTTGAAGTGAAGAAAATGACTTCTTTTGCACCTTACATGACTAGATTATAAGACTTTGAATCTTCTTAGCTTAAAATTTTTGGACTACTAATATTGAATTTTATATTTTATATTAAAAAATTGAGTTGAAAGTCTAAAATAATTTCAAAAAGTTCACACTTAATTTTCATTCCTTGAAAAAAATGTCAAGTAGAAGTAGGTATGAGATAGGAGGAATAGCTAAATTGTTAATAGTTCTAAAATGGAATTGAAACACACTAATCCAAATGATGAGATTGTTCTAGTAAAAAACTAAAACAAATGGATTTTTTTTTTTTATTGTAAAAATTGAGCTCAAAAATGAAACCTCTAAGCTATTTTTTCAAGAAGCTGCTTAATTGCCACCAAAACAAGATTTCTTGTAACTTTTTCATCACTAGTCCAAATAGAATTAATCAAATCTTTCCATATAGGCAAACATATTTTCTATTACTGCATATCCTTTACTTACACTAGTAGTAATGAAATTCTATTTTGACTTTTTGTAAATTTTTTTGTATTGTCTTGCAAGCTCCATTTTGGACTTAGAATAAGCATTTCAAATTTGCACTTTTGTTATGAAACTACAAGTTTCTTGGTGTAGACTAGACATAAAAAGCAACTCTACTACGTCATCACATAGCATTGGTTTGCTTTACAAGTTACAACTTGTTCAAACTTCTTCACATTCATTATAGATGTAAGTTTAACTTAAAATTTTCAAAATAAGGCTTCCTCCAATTTTGTCCACCGTCAAGAAATTAAGGTACCTACATAGAACATTGACCTTATTTCAAGACTCATTCACTGGGACTCACCAATTAGGACTTACACCATGGCCTAGTGTGGAGCAGAACACATCCAACCAATATCAAATAATATTCAAGCACTCCATGGTAACACACAAGTGGTGATGAGGCTTCAACATCAACCTCACCACCTATGGCCATTATGGCTCATCATCGCAGGGAGGAGGAAGACTACCCATCATAGTGCTTTTTGTGGGATTCGATAGACCCCTATGCTAGGGGGCTCCAAGAACACGAAAGATATTTTCCATTTTTGGAAGGCCAAGTTGTTTCTCCGAAATTGGGCCAAAAGACTCTTAGTCTTTCCATTGAAATTACTTTTAGCTCTAGACTCCAAATCTAGAGTGCAAGCCCATTTTTGTGATCTATTCTTTTTGTAAATCACCGTGGACTACTCATTTCCTCAAATGAAACAAGTATTGAGGAAGTTATGGCTCTCCAAAGGTCCGAGTCCCCTGAGAGAGTAGTTCTTTGAGACTCTGCCTTCTTTGGATGCCCATAATTTTTAGCACATAGCTCATTTCTTCATGAGCCTTAGCATTGTAAAAATCTTGTCTCTTTAGCTTTCCAACAATATGTATCATGCCAAACCTTGACTCTTACATCCCACACCTTAGGACATGCCTTGGGACACAACTAGGACACTGCCAACTTTGAGGAGCCATAACTTTTGACTCCCAACTTGAATCCTTGTATTCTTTGAACCCATGGATGTGTCTTCTCACAATCTTTTTAAGAATGTATGACATGCCATCCAATTCTTCTTGAACAAAGCGCTACAACGCTCGAATCGTTTGGGACTCCCAATTCCTCACACCTCATTTCTTGCAAGGCTTAGGGAGTCACCTCCAATGTCCTCTTTACTGACCAAGGTGGCATGGGCATGCCTCAAGATGAGTATTGTGACAAATATCTTGAAAAATTTTAGATCGATGTTCTATAGTTGGAATGCAATCAACAATTTTGATGGAATTAGGTTAGGGGTTGGTTCTACAACAACCTACTTAACACCTAAAGTCCCATTGTCCCTACGGGGGACAAAATGGATTTCAAGCAGGTTCCTATGATCTCAATTTTTACTGAAACTTTTTGAAAATTTCTTATAAGATAGATAAACTTATGAGCTTTTTGGGAATATCATTTTTATTCCAATCGGTGCTTGGGAGCAAAAGTTATGCTACAATAACCTCAAAATGGGGGAGACCGGACAACAAAAAAAATTCACAAAAAATTGAAATAAAAATTTAATATTTTTTTTCTTGTAGATTATATTTTCTTCTAAATGGGAAGCTTTGATTCATTCCATTTGGATTAGTGATGTGAAAGTTATGGAGTTTCTTGTTTTGTGGGCAATCATAGCAACTTCTTGAAAGAAATTTTTTTCTTCCACTTTGAATGCTAATATCTTTCAATCTACACTATCAAACATCACAAAAAATTTATCACGTGATCTAAGACAAGTTTAGAACAAGACCCTATGGGTAGATTCTAAAATTTATTTTAAAAATTTATTTCATAGGTGAAAGTAGCAAAAGTGGTAGTTTTGAGTGATTTTGGCAAAAAAATGACCTTGGGACTTTAGGGGTTAACCTTGGAACGCTAGCCATGACATTTGCAACCCTTTTGATAAATGTGAACAATGATAGTAGATATGAAAATGCTATTTTTTAACAAGTTTTCTGTAAGCAACTTCATTATTAGAATATGAACATCATTGAATTAAAGTCAAAGTATTTTTTCCTTAAAATTTTTACAATTTAATGTTTATTAAAAATAAAATATTCATGTAGCATATTTGAACACTTTTGTTTTTTTCTTTTCATGTTTGATTTCGAGTAAAACTTAGTGCTTTTGGGTAAAAGTAAGAAAATGAAGCTTGCTAAGTTCATTTTTGTTTGTGTTTGAAAATTTTAAAAAGAAATCGTATGATGAATATTTTATTGAAGTTTGAAGTTGAGTGTTTATAACCAGATTTTTATGACACAACATTTGGGTTAGCACTATAATATTCTAGACTATAATATACCTGTACTTAATTTTGTAAATATTTAAAACTAATTTTCAATTTGAATGAATTTTCTCTAATTTTTCATCAAAAATTCACAATAATTTCAAATTTGGTCCCCCCCAAAATTATGACCTATGGAAGACACAAGTTTTCATAACATTTTGGGGCAGAAAAGAAAAATTTCAATATTTTTTTGGTAAAAACTAGATTGGTCTGTCTTTCAATTTTTATATTAAAAAATGAGATCACTACAACCAAACAAAAATTATAAGGAAAAAAGCACAAAGTGTTTAGATTTTGCTTAGGATTGGAAAATTTGGAGAAAGTGGTGATGTTGTCACTATTAGATCTTATGCATTTTTTCACAAATCAATAGAAACCACAAATTTTTACCAATAAAAGAATTCAAAAGATGATAAAAATTGTCTTTTTGGTGAATTTTTGAAGTTAAATCTTCAAAATCCATTTGAAGAGAATCTAAAAATAGTTTTATAATTTTGACCATACTAATACTTTCTACTTTTTATGCTTCACATTTATTTATCTTTTTGATGCTAACTTCAAAAAAGTTATAGAACTTATATTTTACAACACATTTGTGTTTGTCCAAATCCCTTGGTCTTTTAAGGCTTAAAAATAAAAAAATAAAAAAAATCATTTTTATTACTTCAAGAAATAGAATATATAAAGTGGAAGTTTTAATTTGAATTTCAACTTTGTGGTCAAAGGGGCTTGTATATTTAAGATTGATCTAAGTAAGAAAAACTTGAAGTTAAAGCAAGCTTCTATATTGGGTTAGAATTGGAAATACATTTTCAAGTTTTTGAAAGTTGAAATTGCCTTCTCCAATTTTCAAGATGCTTTCAATGTTATGTTAGTATGGGGAATTTTCATTTTAGGAGTAGCTTTGCATCCTTGTTAACCTAAAAGCAACCAAAAATAGCAAGTCTAGTATTAAAAAATAGTTTTGAAAACTAGTTTGCCCTACTTTTCACATGCCTCCTCCAACAATTCTAAATATCTTCTTGCAATTGAAGTGCACACTCATAATCAACTCTTTCTAAATGTTATAGCTCTAGTTAAACAAAAAAAGTATTACAAAGATAATATTGATTACACAAAATATACACAATTAAAACATGAGAGTTATAAGAGCAACTAGCATTGTTTTTGAGTACACCAAAAGACAAGACTTTGAAAATTCATAACTTATTTGTATGATGTCCAAATAAAACATATTAAAATATATTGGAAATCCTCTTTTAGTACCAATAAGATTTAACAAAATAATTTATATTTAATAATAATAAATATGCTCAATTAAAATTTGTAACGATTATAGGTGCACATATCGCACACTTCCATGTGGAATTTCGAATTTTTTTGTACTCTTTTAAAAAAGATGCAAGGTTTGGCCGATTCTAAGAGCATGGAAGTCCGCCCTTATGTTTCTCTCTCTCGTCGGCCGTCCCCAAAACGTGAACGACGAAGTGGGAATCAGGTGACGAAGAGACTGCAGGCACGCTCAATGTGGAGCCATTGTTCAAATTTGGATCCGCCATGGCCGATGCTGTTGCTGTAGATCACTTCTTACACTCTCGGATCATTTCCGGCTTTCATTTGCAAGAAGAAAATCTCACCTCCTTCCTTGGCCAATTTCTAGTTGCCGACTGCAAGATCTGGTCACTCGGTGATCAAGCTCGCTCAATGACAACAACTTGAGCGCCAGCTCCGACTAGTTCGCCAATGCAAGAATGAGAAGAGTACTTTGTCAGTCTGAGGCAACGTTGTTTTCCCCTTACTCTCCTTGATTTCACTACTGCCACACTCGCTTAGGGTTTAGATCTTTTAATCTTTTCTTCGGGGCTTGGTGAATGTAGCCTGTTTGTGTATTTTCAGCTCTGAGGAAGCGTATGTGGCGGACTAGGTAGTTTTTTGTGGTTTTGTAAGTGGGAGTAGTGAGAAGACTGAGAACAGTCCAGTCGGAGGCAATGTCTTTCTCCCTTCCTCTCTTTGGTTTCACTACTGCTGCACTCATTTAGGGTTCATATTTTAAAATTCTTTCTTCGGAGCCTGGTGAATGTAGGCTGTTAGGTGTATTTCGAGCGCTGAGGAAGCGTATGTAGTGGACTAGTTAGGTTTGTGCGGTTTTGTGAATGACAGCAGTTTTTGTCTTGCCATCAGTGTGGTTTAGAAAGACAAACGAGAAGAGTACTGCGGTATGTGGTGTTGGAGGCAATGAGGCAATGTTTTTCAACTTCACTCTCCTTGATTCACTACTGCCACAGTCAACTAGGGTTTAGTTCTTTTAATGTTTTGTTCCGAGGTTGGTGAATGTAGGCTTTTAGTGTATTTGGAGCGCTGAGTAATCTTATATGGCAGAAGCGTTAGCCCTGCGTGGTTTTGTTAATGGGAGAAGTTTAGGTCATGGCGTTGGTGTGGTGTAGTGGGAGGCAGTGTTTTTTCTCGTCTCCCGCCTTGATTTCACTACTGCCGCTCTCCCCTACAGTGTAGTTCTTTAATTGGTTCCGTCGGAGTGTAGACTGTTTGTGTTTTTAGATCCCTGAGCAGTCGTACATGGCGGAAGAGTTCGATTTTGTCAATGGGAGAAAAGCGTTAGGTCGTGGCGTTGGTGCAATTTAGTGAAGCGCGAGGAGGAGGCGATGGAAGGAGACGCAGTCTCGGATTTAGTGTGGCAGCTCGCTGTGCGGACATTTCCGAGTGGTAGTCGAGGTGTGGAAAATGGTGGTGGGCACCAGAAACGGCAGGGAGATGCCACTCTGCACCGGGCGCATCAGTACGCGATGCGCATCATTGGAAGTCGGATTGCACCATCGCTCGCGAATGATGAAGCTGCAATGGCGGAGGCGATCAAGAGACAATTAGTGCAAGAAAACAGGTCCGCAGATGCCCTTAGCTTTGCGGACTTGCACAGGAGGTTATCATCTTATAGCGGGCCTGGTTCTATTGAGAATCGGTGGGCTTTACTGTACCTCCTTCGTGCCATTGCGGAAGACCAAAGAAGAGAACGAGCGGAAACCAGGGGCACTGCTATTCCGTATACGTCCACCCTCTCAGGTGGAGCTCTCTCTATATCTAAGCCTTTTTAAAGTTTTGTTTTTGTTTTTGATTTATTTGCATGCGCCTCACTCGGGTAGACATGCCATTGACCACACGCCTCCTCTTCTTTGCGCTCTAACCACACTCTAACCGCACACCAACTGTGCGGAATTAGTTCAAGAGATTTTCGTTCACATTGTAAGAAAGTTGATTCCGTCCTTGTGGACTCTATCTGTGTAATTTTTGATAGTTGTAGCAAGTTTCAAATCAGTACACACAATTTCGAATTTGCTGAACCACTTGAAATTTGGGGCGTGCAGTCTATGTCATGTCTACTATATCTTCATTTGACCTAATTTACTTAGTAATGTAGTTAGTTGAACTTGGAAGCGAGAGCTCAAATGTCTTGTGTTTCAGGTGCAGCGGCTCACGGAGGCCTCCCGGCATTTCCATCTAATACCACGCACCCTAAGCTCTCAAACCATGCAACAGATTCCGATGTGTCGCCTGGCAGATCTTACTCTTCCAGGAATGGTACTACCCCTCAACCTTGGTCACAATCATCACGCGCACAATCACCAAGTTCTCCCGGTGGAGTGCTTATTTTGACCAAAGATGATGGAAACGCGAAGGCTTCTGCAATGCGAGAATTTTTAGAGATCGTTCAATCGGAATCAGATGTTTCAGAAATGGCCATAGTCAGGGATGTCCTGTATGCATGCCAGGGTATCGATGGCCGCTATGTGAAGTTCAACAAAGATGCAGATGGATACATGATTGATGAATCCATCAAGGTTCCGAAATCTACAAGAACTCTAGTGCGCCGGCTCTGTGAAGTAGGATGGTTGTACTTGCGAGTCAAGAACCACATCTCGGAGAGCCTCGAAAATGGGCCACTAGAAGCGATAGGGACAGTGGGTCAAGCCTTTTGTGCTGCTCTTCAAGAAGAGCTGGCAGACTACTATAGATTGATGGCAGTACTTGAGGGTCAGGTCCATCATCCCATTCCCTTGATGGTTGCCGCCGATTCGGCAAATTCTGTTGGGAACTATTTATCCTTAAGAAGGTTGGTGGTGTGGCTTGGCGAGCCGTTGGTCAGGATGCGGTTGATGGCTGTCTTGGTGGATGACTGCAAGACATTGCGAGGTGGAGCAATGGCAGGGGCTATACATATGCACGCCCAACATGGGGACCCCTTGGTTCGTGCTTTCTTGAGGCGCCTTCTGCGCCAAGTCTGCTCACCACTCTTTGAAATGGTTCGGAGGTAGGTTAGTTCCTTGTCGTTGAAAAGCGTAAGAGTCGCAGAATTATTTCTAACTAGTATAATGCCTGGTGTGGTTATGAGGAAAGTGTTGCATCACGCTCCTAATTTGAGATCCCTTGTACAGCTAACCTAGTTGTCTTGATGGGGCCCTTGTATGTTTTTCGTTTCAAGCCGTAACGATTCAGGATGTCGTGTGATTTTGAGGTTATCTCTTTGTTTATGACTGCTGTAGGTGGGTACTTGAAGGTGAGATTGACGACTATTATGGAGAGTTTTTCGTTTCGGCCCAGTCAGTGAAGGCAGAAGCGCTTTGGCGCGAGGGTTATCAACTTCAGACTGCTATGCTTCCGTCGTTCATCCCTGAACCCCTCGCTCAACGTATTTTGAGAACAGGGAAATCCATCAACTTTCTTCGAGTCTGTTGTTCCGATCAGGGATGGGCGCAAGCTGCCTCTGAAGCAGTCGCCGCCGCAGGAGCCTCTGCCAGCGGCGGTATTCTTGGCTACGGTGAAATTGAGGTGCTGGAGACTCTTGTCGCCGAAGCAGCTGGTCGTATTGACAAACACCTCATTCAAATCATGTACAAAAGGTACTGTGGTATTAAAATGTCTGTTTCTTAATCCCTAAGCGTCCAAAGAAGCTCCCCTTTGGAAACTAGCAGTCGATTTTAGTAGCTTTTAAAACATATTTTGATCGTCCAAAAATGTTGGGTATCATTTCTTCTTTCTATTGACACATTGTTATCTTCCCTAATGATTCAATTCAACTTCTGTAGATATTGAAGCCACTTTTGGCCATTTGGGCACTTACGGGGCTAATGGATTACCAAGACCCTATTTCAGTATTTTTCTTCTGATTTAGTCATTGTCTGGTTTCTATCTACTATATGCATGTCGAAACTCTATTGGGATGTTCCCCTCCCCTCTTCCCAACCTTTTGTCGTAGGTTTTGGATAGTATCAAAAGTCTTTTGCTGAAGGACTCTTGGGTTTACCAGGTATCGATTTCCGGAACACTGTTTGGCGATAAAGAGGTACCTCCTGTTGGGGCAAGGTGACTTCATACAATGTTTGATGGATCTGGTTGGACCAGAGCTAGCACAACCAGCCAACACATTAAGCTCGTTCAAGCTGTCTGGGACGTTGGAGAGTGCTGTACGAGCATCCAATGCCCAATACGATGACGGAGATGTACTCGACCGGCTCAGGGTGCGCATGATGCCGCATAGTGATGGCGACAGAGGATGGGATGTCTTTTCACTGGAGTACAACGCTCGAGAGCCACTGACGACACTTTTCACGGAAGAAGTGATGGGCAAGTACCTGAAAGTCTTCAACTTTCTCTGGAGGCTGAAGCGTGTGGAGCATGCGCTTTGTGCAACCTGGCAGACCATGAAGCCCAACTGCATGATTGCTCGTTTGTGGTCTAACAAAGAAGGTGGAGGGCAGTCTCAGCTCACCGCGGTGCTCAAACGGTGCCAGACCCTGCGCAATGAAATGAACCATTTTGTGACCAATCTTCAGTACTACATCATGTTTGAGGTGCTTGAGTACTCGTGGTCCAACTTTCTGGAAGAGATGGAAGAGGCTCATGACCTCGACGAATTGATCGCTGCCCACGACAAGTACTTGGGCTCCATTCTGGAGAAGGCCCTGTTGGGTGAGCGCTCTCAGTTGCTTTGCAAGACGCTTTTCAGCCTCTTCGATCTCATTCTGCGGTTCAGAGGCCTAGCAGACAGACTTTATGAGAACGCACGTGAAGTTCAGACCAGGTTCTCTTCTTTAGTCACCCACTCATTTGAAGTTCAGCAATGTTTGGAAGGTGTACATACCCTAGTACCATGGCAAGAAATCAACACTTGGCGTCGTGAAATCAAATTAGCTTGTGTCATGTAGATTTTTCCATGGGCTTCAACCAATAGTTACCTGACACATGTCAAGTCCCTTTAGAGCGAACCATATCGCTCCAAGGTGGGATGTTCCTGTTTTTAGATTATATTTTTGTGTTAACAAATGAACGAGGATTCCAACACACTAAAGAATGAATTGTTTGTATGCAAGTTTTATTGATGGATGATCTGAAAACTTCACTCAAACAGACATTCAGGTGGTCTACCTATCAATATGTCTTAAGTTTTCAGCGTGGCGAATTTGCAGCTGTCTTCACTGTTTTGTCAGCATATTATAACTCGTGATATTCATTTATTTCACAGGGGAGAGACATCACTGAGATCGAAAGGGAAGGGTGACACATTGAAGTCCCGCCCGGGGCAAAGGAAATTGTCCACTGCACAGATGTCAGGTGACTTCCTGGGAAGCCTTGGGGATGAGATGGACGGGGTTGCAGTGGAATACTCCTCTCTACTTGAAGGATTCATTGCACAGCTACCTGTGCAACAGCATGTAGACCTGAAGTTCCTCTCTTTCCGCCTCGACTTTTCTGAGTTTTACACCCGCCAGCACATGGGCATGTCCACCATCCCAACTCGACTCCAGCGAACTCCTATTAAGATGATGAAACCCTCGTTTGGGGCAGAGCCTGCCTTGGTCTGAAGCAGGGGAATTAATTCACGTCGAAGGTTGAGTCAGGGTTGTTGTAGATATTTTGGGCTGGAACTCTCTTCACGTGAGATGCTCTTAGAAGCCCATTTCTTGGAGCCAGCTCTTTCCAACACTGTGGTAGCCGGCTTGGATGCTGGTCCTTTGGGGAGTACAGTCTAGGGATGTATCAGTTTCACTTTCCCAATTTCTGCCCTACTGACGTTGATGGAATCTATTAGGAGAAATTGTGCACTGAAGGCCAGTGTGTTGAGTATTCTTGTATCGAGTTATTACCTGAGAGGCTCCTAAAGCGGACTTTTTTGAAGAGATAATTCGAAGACTGCGTATATGTGATGACTGCTGGCATACTTCAAATCTTTCCAAGTTCTGGTATTTGTTCTCGATCATCTTGGTATTTACTGGATTCATTCTAGAGGTAGGGTGCTATATTGTCTCAATACGGGGTATCAGATTTGCAGGTTTGTACCAAAATGGGTACAATGCAATTCTTCTTTCATCTAATTTCTAGACCCCTCGTTGAGTTTTGGAACGTCATTCTGATATGCATTCAGACCGGCAGCTCTGACACCCCTAGTATGTAATCCATGTTTGAAGGCTGTTTTAGAGTTTGACAGGCCCATTGAGTGAGTAAATTATCGCACAGACTAAACCCAAAAATCAGAGCTTGAAGTACTGTACTGAACAGTACTGGGTGGGAGCCTGAATGGGAGTAGAGATTATCGACGGTTGAAAGAGTTTCGTGAGACTCAGATGTAGCAGTGTTCTTGAATTTTAGAGGGAATGTACCGATCTGCTAGTAATGTGAAGGAAGTAGCAGATACTGCCTCTATCTCCAGCTTCACACCCCGATTTCGAAATTCTGCAAGCTTCGCCCTGTATTAAAATTGCACATTCAAGCTGCGATATGTTCAACAATTAATCTCACAATTCAGGAACAAGTTCCTAAGTGTTATTCAATAATAGGCATATCTGAAACAAACATTCGCAGCTCAGTTTCTGCAAAAATGACCACTACACTGCAGTTACTAGGCTGTGGTGTTCATTAGATAGAGTGAATATAGTCCAGCAATTATAGAAGAGTGTTGAGCGGAGTTTGCAAGCATACCACCACGTGGGAGCAAGATGTTGCAGATAGCTTCTGCTCAAGATCGCGTCAGTCTTCCTCTTGTCTGGTACTCCCCGAAAAACAAGCAACCAGGACTCGTGTGAATCAGCATTATTATTTTTAAATTATCCCTAAACGACCAATAAAAACACACACTCAAAACCGACATTTTCAATTGCAACGTGAAAAAATTTTAAAAAATATATTTTTTCATATCTAAAACTAAATTGTTCATAGTTCTAAAATGGAATCAAAACAAACTAATCCCAATGGAGAGATTGTTCTAGCAAATAATCTAAACCATGTAGAATTATTTTTTTGAAAAATTGTGAAAATTGAGTTCAAAAATGAATCCTATAAGTTATTTTTTGGAAGAAGATGCTTGGATTGCTCAAAAAACAAGATTCTCCATAACTTTCTCATCATTGGTCCAAATAGAAAAAATCAAGTCTTTCCATGTAGAAAAAATATTATCTATGAGAAAAAAATAAAATAAAAAAATTTAGAGTTTTTGTGAATTTTTTGGTGCTACCCAACAACCTCCACTTTGAACCTAAGGTGACATAACTTTTGATCCCATGCACCAATTGAAATAAAATTATATTCCCCAAAAGCTAATGCGTTTTTTCATCTTCAAAAAAAGTTTCAAATAATCATGCCACAAATTGAGATCACAAGAACCTGCTTGAACCTTGCAGTGTCCCCGAGGGAACGCTTGGTCCTTTAGGGTTTAGGAGAAGCATTTTCTGGCAACAGGAAAGACAATTAGCTCTAATCACAACATCCTGGGATCTAACTGCCGTTGCAACCAGGTGTTCATGATTATCTTCAAACGTGCTGTGAGCCTTAGATTCATGTCGAATGCTCACCTCGCTCGGTCAACTGTAGAAGGCACCTCTCGGGGAGGTCGAAAGTGATAGCATCAGAGAGGAATACTCCCAACCAATGAATTGTTGGCACTGCCAAAGTCTCGGCATCGTACGCCATTGTCTGCAGTGTGCACTTTGTTACTATTCAGAGCAGTACTCTTACCGCGGCATTCTGTCCAGTGTCTACACAACGTCTGGATGATGTTACATTTATAATGCATGAAGCACATTATTAAATTCTTCTGAGAAGTGATGATCAATGAATGCATTTTCTTACCAAGGAGCCAAAACGGTAGATTGACAGAATGTCCAACCCGTACGGGTCTCCGTCCATTAACCCATACACTGGCAAG
Source organism: Rhytidiadelphus loreus (assembly GCA_947034895.1). Classification (NCBI taxonomy): domain Eukaryota; kingdom Viridiplantae; phylum Streptophyta; class Bryopsida; order Hypnales; family Hylocomiaceae; genus Rhytidiadelphus; species Rhytidiadelphus loreus. The sequence goes on from OX344764.1 coordinate 4,128,988, forward strand.
TGAAGAGTGTCGACTAAACGCCGAAGAAAACTGCTACAAGGACATAATTTCATTATGATACTCAATATAAACCGAAAGTCTTCATTGAATGTCCCAAGTATGAAGTTGGATGGACACATTCAAAGAGAAGAAATAGAGAGCATAGAGGAGGGAATAGAGGATTTTCTGTACCTTCTTGTGGCGACGTCGGGGTAACCCTTCCCCTGAAAGCAAGCTCACACTCAGTCAGTACGTTGTTCTAGAGAATCAATGCAAGCTTATGAGCTCGTCGACATGTTCAGTCGAGGATCGAAGACTTACGGTTAAAAGGATGCATCTGTTCTTGGCACAGAATTTGTCGTTTGCTAATCTTTGAAAAACTTCACAAGCGGAGATCCTCAGTGCTTTGAACATCAGTCGATTAATAAAAATATAAGCGATCATTGCAAGTGAGTAATATCATGCTACGGCACTATCCAGCTGTAGCTTGTGAGGCATGCATGCCAACTAACTATATGAAATTGGGATGCCAATCCTTCACGTGGCTTTGATGCACTTCGGAACTCAACTAATGACAGAAAAGATGAACAAACCTGTTTCTTTCTCTACCAAAAGGATGTACTCCGCACCACTGCTTATGTCTGACGAGCTTGCAGTGAAGGTCTGCAAGTTTTGCACTAGTATCGATTTTCTTTCTTCTAATTAGCGCAAAACATGAAGGAGGCTATACTGTGTTTGCAATTAACTAAGTCTCGAAATTCAGACATCGTCGGAAAAGACATTATTCTTTCTCAATGAATATGAAAGGATACGGCTTACTTTATTTATGTGCACAGGAACAGGAATGCCCTGTCAATTCTTTGATAAAATTAGGTTCAATGCTTTATCAGGTTCACTGATCTAGTCTAGTATAACTAAAGTTGCATGATCTGCTTTCACATGTTCGAAATTGACGTTTACTTACAAGTTACATCTCTAATACTGTAGTTAATACGCCTTAAGTTGAAACACAAAAACTCCGGTGCCAAATTTTCGTAGAAATGTAAAGCAAGAGGGTTCGACCGGGAAATACTGGAAGGGAATTTCCAAGAACTCCAAGAACTCAAGAATCGGGATAACAGCTTAGCGTGACATCGCTGTTGCAAGATTCATAAAATTTCCCATTCTTATCAGAGAAGGATGATTTTTCTGGATAATTAGGTGCTGTTTTCATGAACTTACACAACTGGTGCTATTTCTCTTTGAACAAGTGATTAGTCGTCCTTCCTCCACGTAGCACAAGTTTCCCATCACCAAGCTGCTGCCACGAACAAGGTACAATGTTTTGTTTATTAAACAGTTCAAATTTCCAACTTTGATAAGAGACATTACCTAACCAGGCTTTCAGAAACGAAATTATGAATTAATTCAATTCACTGCCTTGAACATACTGGTCTCAAACAGGTATTCCCATGCTTGGACGAGAAAGAACTGATCATGATTTTGCAACTACTATCAGTCGGTGTATATTTCAAGGATAGACAGAATAGACAGGAAGGAACTCATAGTATTGATAACGCACCCTTTGCTGGAAGCAACCTGCTTGAGAAGTCAGTAAATGTCATTAGTGAACCTTCTGTTTTAAAGCAGACTGAGGATATATGTTTGAATTACACCACTGATGCAACGAGTAGCAAACTCTTCCAAGTTCCAATACAAGTAGGAGAAATGCAGGTGCGAAGAGAGTCGACGATGAAGTTGGTGAAAGTCAGAAATGACAGACAATGAATGAAGAAGTGACTTGCCAGATTGAGCGAAGAGCGGCTGCAGTGAAAAAGTACGCATATGTCGTTGATTGACTGATCTAGTCGACCTGGAACGATAATAAAAGTTTCTTATCAAGGACAATTTTGCGCTTATTCAAAAACACGGCGTGTGAAGTTTTGCAAGAATTGTGTTTTTGAGCACGACACAGATAAAGACTGTGAGATCAAAGAAATGCAAACGACGAAATGAAAATTATGCGTCAACTGTGTGCATGTTCAGGAAATGGTTATTAGGGGAAGAGTGCAATCTGGTGCAGCATTCTGACCTTTCAGAAGAGCAGTATCTGTGTAGTAAACATCCCTCTTCGTGGCACGTCTGTTCTGTTGCAATAATCCTTCGACAATTTGCAATACTCTCAGCATTGCAACTGCAAAACGAGAAATATTAAGTCATGTAGTGAATTCTTTTAAGTTCGTGAAAAGCATTTATCATGCCATCTGCTCTGGAACTCTATCTCAGAATGACGCGGTGTCGAAAATGCCTTCCGACAGGTCGCTCTCGGTCTGGTGGATTTACCAAGTCTCGGGGAACCTCCTTCCGAGTCGCACGAAATCTCTTCGCATTTTGTCGTTTCCTCGAATATTGTCAAGCTTTGCAAAGGAGTGTGATTTCATAATTAGTTTGAACTATTCGAAGATAGCCTTTTCCGTATGACCAGTGAAGCAAGAGTTTGCGAAATTGGACTACACATACTTACACTTTCCAAGTGGGCTAATGAGTAGCTTATTTTAAATAGACTCTATTCAATGTGCTCTACTCACCAATTCGTGTTTTCCTGGAGCGGATATTCACGGGGCCTGTAAACTGGTATGCTTACAGTTGCTTGAACACCACGCGATATCTCGTGAAGGACTTCTCGCAAAAACGCTGTGAAAGAGACAAGAAAAGTATGATGCTGCTAGGTTGTTAGGCTTTCAACAGCAGCTAATTGCAAATGCTACAGATATCATTGCTAGGCATCTTGAGAAAGGAGCTGCGTCCAGGCTATACACAAACAGGCAGAAAAGTAATGTTCATTCCATATCGACATTGCATTGTGCATAGTTGAAGGACACATCTAGCTAGGCTGTAAATCTCCTGCATGAGCGAATTATGACAGATTTACTACTTTTTGCAAACTTTGTACGCACACGCAGATCTCAACTAGTACCGAGACGTGAGCATATCCTTATACACGTATCGTACATGCATGAAGGTGAGGTCTCTGGCTCTTCTCACCAACGCAGGTGACAGAATCACGACACAGCATTTTCAATCGATCTAGAAGTAACTCAAGGCGATCGTAAAATGTAGTGTTGAATTTCCGAACATAGAAGCGGTAGGGAGTAGCAACTTGCTTTGAATGTGCGGTAGTAAGTTTGCGGATTCGGAAGTTCCACCCGCCGTCAAAACTGTATATCCTCTACCTGTCACAAAACAAACACCAGCGAGCCAAAAAAAGGAAAGCGTCACCACCAATCTGCAGTAACTGTTGACGCGACTTGGACATTGGAGCTGAATCAGCGTTCAAGGATCACAATCAAATAGAACGAAAATTGTAAACAATGAATTTTCGAGCATAGAACTGAGGGAAGCAGTAGGGGAAAAAGTAAGATTTGCTTTGAATGTGCGGAAGTAAGTTTGTGGAATCGGATGTTCTACCCGCCATCAAGCCTGCACATACACTGCCTCTCGGTCGCAATTTCACGCACCGGCAAGCCAAGAAACCAAAGCGAGAAAATAAACCTGCAGTTGACAGGACTTGTTGAGAGAGGGAAAGTGGAGTAATCAATGAAGACGAGTGTGAACTAATTGTAGAAAATGAAACGTCGCACTTGGAAGTAGTAAGGAAGAATTCGAAAGTTGTTTTAAATGTGCAGGAGTAAGTTTGGGGAATCGGAAGTTCTACCCGCCATCAATCGCAATGTGAGCACCACCAAGCCAAGAAAGCAAAGCGAGACACTAGGAGAGTGGACAGGCTCAGCGATTAAGACCACCACTTGGATTGATATCCAGGTGTATCCCAAGAAACTATAACCTGCTTCTCTGATTGAGGACCGGCACGGCTGCTTCGAGTTCGCTGTGCCTTCCTTCGAAGAAACCTTCATCATCCAGTAGCAGCTTCTTGTTCGTGTTGGCAATTCGTTTTTGAATTGTTCGCGTCAGTCTCCTCTCGCATTAGAATATGGTAGCAATGCGTTGAGCGCAAAATGCTGGTGGAGCAGAGGTTTGAAAGGGTTTACAGTATGATGCGCCTTTCCCGATCTCTAATGTTCCGGCAAACTCACATTCGGAACTCATGTTTTATGGAAGAGCCGCTCTGTTCGGAGCGAATACGCGGAAGAGAGGAAACAACGTGAAGAATCTCTGTGTTTGTGCTTTGTGGTGATAGGTGATATCGCTCGGATGCCCGTGTCAAGTTAATTAGCACTCTGTTTGGAGAGGTTGGCACCTGGTGTGAATGCAGGCAATTGAATTCACAATTATTGAGAGGCGAAGGCGAAGGATGACTCTGCCATTAATGAAGTGTATAGAACTGCTGAATTGATGATTCTGTGGTAGAAAGATCGACTGTGTCTATGGACTGAAGTTCTTTGCATATGGCTAGAGGCTGTCTTGCTCTGCTGTGGAGCAAAGGTTATTACTCGAAAATTGCTTCTTGTCGATATTGCAAGAGGACATAGACGCAATCGCACTGAGGATATTTGTTGCAAACTATATTTTTGGATTTGGTGATGAGGAAGAAGAAGTCGAGGATATCTGGTGTCTCATATGTTCCAGGAAGGAAGGTTATGGCTACAGGTTTTCATGCTCTTCTGTCAAACAAAATAGAGGCTATCTCTCAAAACTTGACGCATGTCGCCATTGCAAGAGGTTTGGATACAAGACATGCACGCAATCGCACTCAGAATATTAGTTGCAAACGATATTTCCGGAATTCATGAAGAGGAAGGGAGGTTGAGGAGATCGGGTTTCTCCTGGAAGTAAGATAAAGTTTACTGTTAGGGCATCTACAAGGTTATTCCAGAGAGAGACTGGACTGGGAAATAATCACAAATGAATTGAAGTACGACTTATTAAGAGTTGAAGTCAAAGCAGCAGCATATCAAAATTAGGTCTGCTACATTCAATTTGGCTACCGGTTTCAGTATGGAATCTTAAGGATATGAGCTGCAAATGTCAGTTAGGTCAGAAGATGCGACCTATTATTTGGATTACCACGCATGTGACCAGAAAGGCACGCAGTTTTGGTTAACAGCGGCAGGCGCCATGCTTGCGCAGTTGCTGATCAGGAGAGTTAGCTCAAAACAGATCGCCTGTACGGAAAATGGTTTATGGCGCTGCTCAATAGCCTCAAAATGCTCTTCCCTTTCACCTGTTAAGGACAAAACCTCTCAAGCTTGTCGCACTGCACGCGGTTTGCACACCTTTGCATACAGGATTCATTCTACAACGTGTGCGGCCAAACGCACTGAGGTTTCAACTCTCTTGAAAGGAATTGTGAGCTCCTCTGCGGGTAATGCTTCATAAATATCTATCTTTCATCACATCGTTTGTGCCTCCGCTTTCAAATGTCCGATTGTATCCCGCTTGTAATGGCATTTCCTTCGAGGACACCAACGCAAGACTTAGTCAATTAAGATGTCATATTCAAGAGTTAAACCGCTGCGGAAAGGCAGTTCACTTCTTGTAGTGGAGAAATGAACTGATTTCCTGAAACTTGTTTCATACCTTGCATAAACTTGACTCCAAAATTGCAACTACATTAGCGAATATCGGCATTTATTGTTGTCGTGTGATTTTGTATGATTAGGAAAGGGTATTTCACATTGCCAGCTTTTGGAGTTCACCGCAACTCGATCCTTATGGAGCCAAGGATCACAACCGAAAGGCTTCATCCAACAGAGAAGGTGGAGAGGAGTTGGGAATTCGAGGGTGAAAATGCCAAAACAAGATACGGTTCGTGGCTTCAGTACCTCCAATACCTTCGGGCAAGCCTCCCTACTTCTCATTGCTCCGTTAGAATAAACTACTGTTGAGAGCTACGTCTTGAAAGCGCCACTCGGAGTATTTACTCGTGCATTTTTTATTTATTATGGATTGTCCGGACTTCGTTCGTCCTCTTGTAATGACCGAAATAATTGAAGACCTATAGGAAACACCGGTAAAAAGAATTGTTGTCCACTTGAGTGATTTAAATCCAAGAATGAGTACAATTTCTTTTTTCTCACAAACCTCACAATAACGGTTTCAGATTGAATGGCATTTCTGCAATTGGAGGTGGTCGGTAGGTCAGACTATGACCAAAAGAACCTCACTTACATAAAACTAACGACTGTCTAAGGTTATGCGAATTGTTCATCAAGGGAGATAGCATAAGACTCTTGAGCTTTTGCAAGAGGAAAGTGAAACACTCCTTCGAGTTGAACCATGACCAAGGACTTGTTTGGCTTCTAATTAATTGTTTCTTCGCTTGCGCACACACATGAATCATATTGAGCGAGCTACACCAGTGTAAATGGAGAAGTCCCTAGTAATGCAGACAATCCAAAAGTCAAATCGAATGATCTAAAAATTTATTCCGAAGTTAATTTGAAATATTGATCACTTACTACAAATTTCCTGTAATGGTGGAACAGTTTATACCAGGTGCCGATGTGGGGTTTGATAATTGCGAATTTTGCGGTTTACATATTGTGGCAAACACAGGAGAGGCATTGGATGATTAGGAACTGGATGGTACGTAATTATTTTAATGCTGCAAGAATTTGTGCAGGAGGATTGCAGATTGACTTAGATCCATATATAATATAATATCCTTTATTCAGAGAAGCATCCGTTCCCTTGGCATATCTAAATCTCTCCTGAAGCTGGTTACTTTCCATCTTTGAGGCTGCGGTTGATGTAAGATACTGAATCCATTCTCTGCGGCCGATTTGTAATAGGTCTCAGTTGATTCAGTGCTACGTGGTAGACTGCACACGATGCTCACCTATAGCATCAGTAACAACAGGTTGGACCACCTCATCGAGGACATGCTGGGTCTATATTTTTTCGGAGGCGAGGTATTAACTGCTCTTGTACACTCGCCTGTCTCATTCTTAGTATATAGCAAATGCTGGAACAACGCTCTGAGAATACATGCATTGTGCTGTTAGATAGGCCTGGTGTCCAAGTTTGATGAGAGTTAAAATGATTGTGCATGGAACCAGATTGCACGAATATATGGAGGCTCTTACATGTTGATGGTCTACCTGGTGGGCGCGATTGCAGGGTCAGTTGGCCACATAACGTACTGCACATTTCTGGTGCCTTGGCTTGAGGTATAAGTGCCTTGCAAGATGAAACACATGTATTTTGTGAATGAACATAATCCCTATTTCAAGCAATATATCTGACTCGTTTGTGTTGCACCAGGGCGCTCCCTACAACGACTTCAACTACAGCATGACTCCATATGTTTTGGTATGTCACTTTGAACTCAAAGTTTCATTTGTGTCCTTCCAAACATCTGATTTCAGTCTTTTTTTCTTAAATTTCTTTCTTAGGCTCCTAACTCCTGATTGTAGTTAGCGGGTGAGAATGCTCCTGTTGACGCACACAAGAGAATATGGAGATTTTAGAGGGGAGCATTGAAAGCTCACTTCCTGCATGATGTAGGTGGTATTTTGATTCTGGTGATGACTGAGGTCGCCTTTCTATTATCTTTTTCTGCTGTGAGACATATAATTGGTTTGTATCATGTTGCTAGTATTGATTTTTGTTACCATTTTCAGAGATGTACGAATTTTTTCCAAATTAGTCGAGTGGAGTTGCAAAGGCAACATGACCGTTTACTGGCAGGGTTTAAAATGAGAGAGAGAAAGTCAGATGGTAGAACACTCTCTTCTATGATTTCGCAGAACATGCTTGCCATCGATTTGCAATCCATGCTTGCAATCTTATTTTTACCACGTCTTCAATCTTATTGTTTCTTTAAGCTCTTGAAGCAGGTCAAAGCATTTCTGGTACAATAATTTGTGCTATTAGTGCATGCAACATTAATTTGCCAAAGTCACAATATTTTTATAAATTATTGAATTAATCTATACTGAAATATAACTGTTTTAAATGTACTAATTCTCCAAAAAATAAAATTTTGCAGTGATATTAATTTTGTAAGTGACAGTAATTTTGCACCCTCACTAATACGACAAATCAGTGTAGAGCTGTGCCGGTCTGAGGAGCACTCTGTTAATGTCAATAATAAACTGGACTGGTCTCTTGATTGTAGGGGGCAGCTGCACCAACAAATGCACTGGTGGTAATACATGTTCTGCTATTTCCACATCACATCATTCTGGCAAATTACTTATTTCCAGTCCCTGCAATTGTATTTGTAAGTGATCATACTAGGTACTCCAAATCTTTACCGTGTTTTGCAAAAATCAGTCAATATCCATAGAGTTTTGGTACCTATTAATTGGCTTACATCCAACCAGTGCTACAGTCCCAGCACATTGAAACCAACTGTTTGCTGAAGGGATTATAACATCATATGTACAATCAAAGGGATAAATATGCCACTTTGTGATGCATAACATGATGCAGCTTCAAATATCAGAATTTCCCACATGTTTGGAAATTAACCCCAGGATATGCAATGGTGCAGGGAGCATATCTCATACTGGCTGATATATTTGACATGTATCAGGTTAGTCTCATATCACATACTTTCTATCAACTGATGAATTTCTTCAGAAAATAATGCCGTGTTACAATCGGAAAGTGAACTACATGAGAATAAAGGCACAATTTCTTGTGTCATGGTTTGAACATTACGGATTACAACTGCAGGATGGTACTCGGACCACACATGCTGGAGCTGTCGCGGGAGCTTTATCAGGAATTCATTTTTGGCGGAAGATCAAGAGAGGTAGAACGAAGAAGAAAGGGTAGAGTCTGCTGGGGATTACAATCGGCTGAACATGCACTTACGAAATGAATCCCAATCATCAATCCAACAACGAGAATTATGATTCCCGTTAGATTGGAAGCACTGATTGTACGACTGAACCGGCAGTCGCATGAAATTTGGTCTGGCGACTGCAACCAAAATTCTTCACATTGGCTGGGATCGAGGCAGTCAAGCACAACCCCGAGCACAACAAAACTTATCATCGATAGGAAAATCGTACTTTTTCCTCTCAAAGCGAATTGCTGACATGAATCAACATCACGGATGTCGAGAACATCACGGGCCTGATAAACTTCTAGGTAATTGAAGATCAATGGAACCCGCAGATTCATCCAGAACAGAGTACATTGAAGTTCCAATCTCGATTATATTGCCTGTAAGTTGTAGTTCTGCCAACACGAGTGAACTAAGAGTTGAAAAATATCCACGTTTAGAATTCAACATTTAAGCCACAATTTTAAATCCGACAGTAGAACTGCTCAAGCGATGTGAAAGCGCTTAAGTTGAAAAAGTTAAAAGTTCTTACAAAATTTATGATTTCCAATGCAATTCTGTGAAGCCCCAAGCCCTGCCCCAAGCTGAGCACATACCACCAGTGCAACACGTGCAAAGTGAACGGGACGGCTCATGTCTCGGAAGCAATGCACTCCAGCTTCAGCTCCGATCCAACAAAAATCTACTAACTATACAGCGGTCAAAATAATTTCGCATCTTGGAATGCAACAAGCTATGTACAGTCACAAGGATCTCACAAACTATGGACAAGATCGATTGCAGCAGCCGAAGCCTCTCTAGCTAGCCCCTGAAATTAAAGACCAAGGATCGAAGGTCTTAAAACGACCAATTCGATTGATCATATTGTGGAAAGTATAATTGATTTCCGATGGAGTCGAATCTTTGAGAATCGATGAAGAACCGGGTATGCGTGGGTCGCAAAGTAAGTGAAATCGGAAAAAACAAAGTCCTCATATGACCCAGTCAAAACTGGTAGGACAGACCCCATTTTAGGGTTCAAAGACGAGAGTTGCAAGCCCCGTCTCCCCAACTAATGTGCAGATTGCGAAAGAAATGATCCCTGAAAGGCCCTGCACAGCCTAGTTTGCAGCCTCCTCGTCCACCTCTCCTTGCCAATACTCGTAATTTCCCCAAATCTGAACTCGTCGCTGATGTTTTCGAACGATGATCCAGCCACGGCTGCTTCTGCTGCTGCTGCTGCTGCCTCGGGCTCCATGAGCAACGACGTCCGCCGTTTTTCGTCCGTCTTCTCTTTCCAGAGCTCATCGCACCTAGCTTTCGCCTTTAGCAACTCCTCAACGTACTCATCCCACGGGACTTGACCGAGGTCGCTCCTTTGCACACCCTCCTGAACCCTCTCTCGTTCGGAAGCTCTTTCCACACTACGACAACAATTCATCCTCGATCTCTCTGCCGTTATCAATTGTACCACCAAAATTTGAACTTTGAAACCGGAATCACCAACACTTCCAGCAGAACTCGAATTTTCTATGCCTCTCAAGCTTTGACACCGATAACACAAGCCCTGCACCGGATAAGAAAAAAATGATCACTGCTGGCATGAGAAAACTGGCTGAATTTTTTAGAATGGGAGATGGGTGTTGCGGAGGAGGTATAAATAGGCTGCATTACTGAAGTGGAATACCAGTATGAGCGAAATGAACTTGCCGACAAGAGGGAGAGCGTGCAGACGGCCGACTTGAGTCACCGTGTGGTGCACGAAGGTGAGTAGGAATCTGTTATAGCCGTGAAGACGTGTCGCCGTGAAGACGAAGGTTTAGCACATGAACTACTATTTCAGAAAGATAAAGCTTATATGCACATGCTTTTTATACTGAAGGACATGTTGAAATCAGTAAGGACGCCCAGGACAAAAAGTGCTCAATGAATGATTTTCTGGCAATTGTACCAACACCTATTAGTCTAATAAATAATGGGATTATTAGAGTTAATCATAATGTGTGTGCAATGCTGGATCAGGAGCCAGAGTTTGGGAGAAACTGAAGAAGAAACTCCTTCGAGCACCAAAACTACGGTCTAATAGAGTTTGGTGTCGTGTTTCTCTTGTACTATTCTTAATTAAGCCTTAGTCTAAACACCCATTTACAAACACATGATGAACTTTACAATTAAAGTAAGAAGCTCTGCAATGGAGCGGGCATTAAGAATGACCCCTATAAATGACTATGAAATGAACAAACGGTAGTTCATAAACTGACTTCCATAGTCATTGAATGAATCAAGGGAAAAAGCATTATTAATTGCAAGAGCCAATCATTCTCTTTGCTTTCCCATTTTTCTTTAGAAGTTGCAAGTGAATAATTTATGGAAGACCTAGGGACATAAATAGGGACCTCTAACACAACTCCTTTGAAAATCTATAAGTAAATAAAAAAATGCTTCAAAAAATATGAAACCACTTGTGTTAGATTCCTCTTCGACTTTTCTTTGTCTGAAAAATGAGCTAAAAATATTTCCATTTAAAAAAATACATGAAAAAGGCGGATCAGCTCTTAAATGAGCCAGTTTGGAGCCTCCTACCTTAATTCTATTATTGGCTAATAACAAGCTTCATCATTTGAGGGTTAAGCCTAGAAATACAAGTCTTATCAACAAAGTAGACAAGTCACTTGAGTATATATATGGTGCAACCAACACTAGTAGAAAATTAGAAATTTCTGTCATTTTGGACGCGTTGTTTTGGACAAAATCTAACAAAAATCCGTCCAAAACAACAGATTTTTGTTAGATTTTGTCCAAAACAACGTGTCCAAAATGACAGAAATTTCTAATTTTCTACTAGTGCAATTTCTTTTAAATACTTCCTAATGTGTAAGAAGGAGAGGCCCAAATCACAAATAAGATAAAAGCCATCTTGAATTTTTGCCACTAATATCCTTATCAAAGCATCACTAAACCATAATTGCATGAAGGATTAGAACCTATAACAACAATAACACTATTTCTACAACATCAGTATTCACACTTGGGATTAGTTGTGTAGCTATCAAGACATTCAAGTATAACTACTAAATTGAATTGCAAACACCCAAATGTGTAGAAATGTAAGGAAAAGGAAATAAAACATTACTATACTACCACATGTATAAAAAGTACAAACAACCAAAGAAAAAAGAAAAATCTTATAACTATATAAAAAAATAGAAATATTTAATTATTATTTATATTTAAAAATATAAAGTATAAAATAAATAAATATACATACATAAAAAACAATAGAATCATGAAATACTATAAAATTCTATTAAAAAATTTATAGTAATTAATAAATATAAATAATTAAATTAAATTTTAACTCCAAAAGCTTTATAAAATCAAAAGGTCATACACAAAGTTAAAATGAAGTTGTTGAGGTTCCCTATCCCCTCTTCTATGGTTACAAATTAAATTAAGAATACTTTTTTTAATAAAAAATTAGATAATATTGATTTTATATTAAATTGTCACTTTTTAAACATATGATTTTTCAATAATTATCAAAAAAGTTATTATATTCTTCTTCTTCTTTTAATACAAATTAGCTTTAAACTTTATTTCTAAAATTTTGAAAATAAAATTATATTTAGTTAATATAAGATTATATAAAATTAGTTTAGTTAATGCCCAAAGTGAGCCAAAAAATATGAGCCATGAACTACACTATCCCACTCAACTTAAAAAAAATTCCACAAGCCAGAGTTTAACTCTAAATTTGGTGAAACTTAAGCCATTGGATTTATAATGTAGTCTATTTTTTAGAAAAAAAAATTATAAAAATGAAAACTCAAAATTTGAGAACATGAAGCTCAAAAAGAGGGGCATTGACCAAAAAATGATCACTTGGGTCATTAGGGTTTGAGGTGAAAACCATCTGTGTACCCATTCCTAACAAGTAGACTTCTATTGAAAGTTTCCCTTCAACTACATTTAAACCAATCCCATACTTAATTGCAATTGGTTGACTATTGCTTCTTGAGATTTTGGTTTTTGACTAGGTTATATGACGGTTACAATGTCTTAGGAAGTTTCCACTTTGAAAATTCTTAGTGATTACATGCCTTGTCCAAAAATTCTAATGGAAATTGCAGTATTAGCAATTTCTTGAAATTTAAAGTGACACCAACTATGCTGAATTGCTTATTTAGACAGTTCGGGGTGTTTTCACCTTAGATTGCTGCTATGACAGACAAATCAATTGCAACGGTACACTTGATTTCGCAACAAAGGTTTTTAGAGTAGCACCTTGAATTGCAGCCTTGAATTGCAGCTAGGAGCATGAAGTTGCGTCTTAGTTGTGGCGGATTAAAGAGCTTTTGTTGAATGGTTTTTTGTATTGTCACGGGACTTAATTCTTTGACAAAAAACAGCCGTATGAAAAATATCTGTTTCGTCAATTGAAAATATTTAGTTTCTTTGCTGGAGTCTTTGTTGGAGAAGAACCTTGTCAGCGAGCATCGCCGAAATCCGCCGAGTGTTGCAAAGTGTTCTACTTCGGTGTCTCTGTGCACTTGCAGTCATAGTTTACATATTCAATTTTCCGGTGAGCCTCGGTGTCAATTTCTTGCATTAGCAGTCCAGTTCAGCCGATGTGTTGCTGACCAAGAGCAATATTACCGCTGATCCTTTGTATTTAGAAATGAAATTGGAAAGAATTTCCAGATCCAGACACAGAATGTCTCCCTTGCTTTCAATCGTGAAATGTTTCTCTTAGAATCGTACTGGAAATCAGAAATTCTGAGAATGTGAGAATGATTCTAAGATTTACTCGATGAAGTGAAGCTATGTGTGATCACTGGTGTGTTTTTCTAAGATGTAGATATACCTCGTGGGAATGGCGCCATTCGGTCGTAGTGGGAGATTTGAACAAGCCATAACCAGTCTTCCCACATAAATAGCTGTTTAGCGTAACTCACTTGAATGTGGAAGAAGACAGAGGTTTCTATTTTAATAGCGCTTTTAACGTTATGGAATTCTAGGCTTGCGTGCGTGGTCTAACTCTCATCCCAAGGTCAGACACGAAAAATTTCATAACGTTCTTCCGCAGTTGTTTAGGTGTCCCTGTGGTATCGTCCTCGTACAATGAAGTGGAGAGTGTGTTGGAAAGAGAGAAGATATGCTTGTTTGCAAGGGCATGGCTAAGCTATCTGCGAATGATTTTTTCTTCTTAATTTATGCAGCGGGACTGGTTACGGAACTGGATGAGAGCTCAGCATCATTTCCAACCGGATTCTGAAATCCATAAGCCACCAGTAAGCACATTTCGAATTTCTACAGGTGTTGCAAAGAACATGCTACTATGTGGTAGGAAGACCACAGGTGCTTAGTACCAAGTTCCAAAGTTCGATTTGAAGGTCAAGCTCCACTTCAATGGTGTTATATGCTCCGTACGCATACATGAGCGACTTGAGTTGCAGTAGCAAGGAATTTGCCAAATTCATGTGTTGAAGTTTGTTCTCAACGTTTGCAGATAATCGTCAAAGACCAGAAGGATATTCCTGATGGATTGAAGGATTGCCATCAATGTGAACCGGCGGTTCACTTGATGTCAACAAGCTGAAGCTACACTCCGATCTAGCTCCTGCAATCACAAACTCATTCCGCGGTAGAGACATACTGGTGCAAGAGCATGCTTCCAAGATACACCGTTCGTTTATGTACTGTCATCCATGCTAAAATGTGTCACCAAAATAGTATGCCAAGTTTCTAGTTTTCTTTGGTTAAATAGCATTAAAATCTTGGGATCACCGTACCGTTAAGAAGCTGTTGAGTAAACATACACTCTATCAACAAGAAAAATAAGTGAACATGCTAGAATATTCTCACCACCAACACCGACAAGAAAACTCAATAAAGCAAAATTATTCACTCTATTGACATACAAGATTCAAAACTCCCTAAGTATACTGATGTGTTCTATTATCTAAACAAAACAGGTAGATAGAATTTAAAAGGCTTATTCCCTAAAGCTTAGTCTTTTTCTTCAAGTAAAGTCCTCCTCAAACCTCTTCTCACATAGCTTCTGTTAATGCAAAACCTCCTTCCCTTTGCTGCAAAGCCAAGAAATAATAAACACTCTAACTAGGCCTTCGTACTTTCCCTCCATTGATTTCTAAGAGTGGTGTTGAAACTACCACATTCTCAGAAGTCTCAATTGAAGGTGAAATTGAGGTCCTTCAAATCTACACAGAAAATGGTGGAATAGGTCTTTCAAAAGTTTGCCATGTTTCACGTGTGCTATCGTAATTATTGTGGGTTGTTTAGTTGAAGTAGGCATCTTCAAAAGTTAAAAGATGTGTGTAGTGTTGAGAATTCTTGTAAGTTTTTCTTATTAGTTGTCAATTGATAACTAGTTAGTTAGTAGTTGATATTATAGTTATCCCTTACCCCCCAAAGGTTTTCAATGTTTTTAGGCCCGAAACTACTTCAAAGTACTCAAACCCAAAGCAAGGCTAAAATCGTCATCTATATTTATTCATTAAATTATCCAACCATACGATCCTTTAGTTAACATGTTAGAGTACACCCTCCTAAAATTTCAAAATAAACAACCTTACCAATTGCAAGATCCAATCACTTGAATTTGGAAAAGAAGTTGATTTTCAACTCTTTCCAAATGGTTAGATTTCATCTTTCAAACTTTTTACACAAAAATTTGTAGATTTTACAACTTGTTACTCTCGATAATATGTTGAAGAAATAAGTTGGAAATACATAAAAAATATTTCAAACAAAAAATATTTTGTATTCATGCTTTAAAAAAATAATAAGTAGAAAGAACTAGAGTATGATTTAAAATACTAAATTGTTAAGAATTTAGTTATGGGATTGAAAAATGAAAGTTATGAGGAGTTTTAGTTTGTGGTTAATTAGTTATGGAATCTCTGCTCTAAAATAAACTTTGAAGTCTTTTATTTAACTCAATTTTCAATGTTTTTTTAAGAAAAAAAATTATTGGTTGATATTCAAAGCTTTCCACGTATATATAAATTTAGAAAATCAATTTCAATTTTTTTATTTTTAAAGAAATTTTTTAAGCTACCCAAATTTGTAAAGAAATTTTTAAGTCCATTGAATAATGAAACTTACATATCATACAATAATTTTTTAACCATATAGTCAAAAGTAATGAAAATTATTGCACCTTAAAACTACTCCTCGGGCACATGTTGTATGAAAATTTCAAATAAAAAAAATTGCATTTGTAGTGAGTGCCCAAAATCACTATATAGCCAAAAACATGTTTGGTCTTTTAGGGGTCAAAGTCCTAAGAGTTCCTTTGAGAGCTTTTGATGGTTCAAGCAAGTACCTATCATCTCAATTTTTGGCAAGATTTTTTTATTTTTTTTTCAAGATAGAAAAACTAATTAGTTTGCTACAAATGTAATTTTTATTTCAATCAATGCTTGGGAGCAAAATTTATTCCACTATAAGCCTCCAAAAGGGAAAGGTGACAAATCCAAAAAAACACAAAAATTTAAATTGATTTAAATTTTTTTATTTCTTATAGATTATAAATTTTTCTATGTAGATAGATTTGATTCATTCCATTTGGATAAGTGATGCAAAATTTATGAAGCTTCTTGTTTTATGGGCAATCTTAGTAAATTCTTAAAAGAATAATGTATAGCATCCATTTTGTAGCTAAATTTTTATTATTTACAATTTTTTTCATATGGTTCATTTTTCTTTCATTAGATGTGATTCGGGGGGGCTGGAGGGCCGTTTCAGCCTGTTCCCAGCCCTGTTCTCTCGTCCGTTCCCCCGGGCCCCGTCGAACGTGGCTGACAAGTGTTTTTTTTTTTTTTTTTAAAAAAAAAAAAGATTTAAAATTCTTAAAATGGAAAACAAATTTAAAATTTTTTATTTTATTTTATATTTTTTTTGAATTTTAACTGCAGTCGCTCGGCCAGGTCAGCGGGCCCTGAGAACGGCGATTTTTGTTCAGTTTCGTCAATTTCGTCCAGTTTTCTTCTCGGGAACTCGTGGCCCTTCCTGATAGGCAAATCTCATCTAATGCTAGAACAATCTCGTTGTTGGAAATAATGTGTTTCAATTCCATTTTAGACTTGTCAACAATTTATTTTTTCCTTCTATCTCGTATCTGTTTAGTGATTTTAGTGATTTTTTAATTTAGTGATTTTTTAAATTAAAAAAATTATAGGGTTTTGGTTCGAATTTATACAATGACTATTAGAATTTTTTCTTAAATTAAAAAAATAAAATATGGATAATTTGTAAAGCATTAAAAATAGTATGTATGTAAAAATTTAAGCCTAGAAAAATTTATCTCTAAAGGTTATGCACAAAAAAAGAGTGAAGTGAAATATAAGAGAATAGATACTTAGGAATTTGATTTTTAGAAAATAGTAAAAAAATTCAAAAAAATACACTAAGAAAATCCATTTTCTAACTTAAAGATACTTCTTTTCAACCATTTGCATCTTGGACGAAAACTTTATTATTTTTAGAAAACATCTTTGTACACTTATGTAACTTTAGTAGAAGTCCTCATATCCCAATTTTGACCTTCAAATTTGGATTTTGGGGTTTATACACCACACACACACACACACCAAAATGGCCAAGATAGACATTCAATTGGAAGTAGTTTTAAAATATTAAACTAATTGGAAAAAATTGGAAAAAATTATTGAATGTCTAAAACTATCACATGTACCTTCATTTCAAGTTTAATAGGAAATAGACATACAATACAAAACTTATGAGCAAAAAACCACAAGTCTAAGGCCAAGGGTAGAAAAAAAAATACAAGTGTTTCTTGCAATCACCCTAAAATGTTGAATCAAAAAAAAATTTTGGATATAATTTTTTGGATAGTTGATCTATCATGGTGCCAATTTTCAAATCTAGATCTATATGAAGAAGAAAATATAAGACTTCAAAATAGAGGTGTTTGGAATCTAAGGCATTTAAAAAGAGTGTATTTGGGAACTTCAATCTTATTGAGTTTTTATAATATGATTATAGAACTTAGAGGATAATTTTTAAAACTTATCTACTACATGTACATTATATCAAAAACTTGGTTACAATGGATACATGACCTACAAATTATGCACAAAATACAATCAGAGTATAGGGGTCATGACTTGTAAAACAAGTCAATATTAGAAAAATATCTACCAATGTAGGACAATATCTTAGATTTAGATAAAAATTCACATGCAATTACTTGAGATGCTAATATACCATGTATATTGTGGCAAGGTTTCAAGACATTTGGAAGTGAGAATGTTGAAAGTAAAAAAGATAAATTTTTTCATTCTTGTGAAACATGGTCAATAGACTTTGAGCTTTCTTGGAGTAAAATTTTTGCTCTACACAAGAATGAGAATTTTTACCATTCATATGTACATGATGTTAGTCTCACTCGTGAAAATTTTCAAAAGCAAATATGGAATCTAGCTAACAAAGTTTGAATCCTTTTAAAGTGTGATTTGAGAACTAAAATTTGTTTTAGGGGGTGAAATTTTATGCCATATTTTATTAGTTACATACATGCCAAATTTCAAAAGTTGATGAGTGTTTTTGCAAAAGATGTCCAAATTTCTTGGGGGCCCCAAAAGTTCAAGGTAGCATAACTTTTGATTCAGGCATCTGATTAGAAAAATGATATCCTCATTAAGGGGAGTTGTTTACATCACTTGTCAAAATTTTGTAAATATCTTACTAAAATTGACTTTATAGGAACCTACCTAGATTTTCAATTGTCTATTCAACAGACACACCTCCTCTTCTTTAGAGGTTAAGCCATTCATGTGGATATGGCATAAGAGAACTTGCACACAAAAAATAAAATAAAAATCATCTATTCTTCAGTACGCACAAAGCATGTTTGACCATCTAAAGGACATAAAATGTCCTAAGCGTCCTTCTACGGTTCATTTTGAAACAATGATGAGGACATTTTGTGTCCTTTGGATGATTTCAAGAATGAACTGTATAAAATGGAAAAAAATAGTTTTTCATTTAATATTTGTTGAGGAATTGTTTGAGTGCATTGTAGGTGGATAGTACTAGATATCTCCTCACTATTGTATTGTTATTTTTTCAAAAGGAGAAGATGTTTAATCCACGTATGACAATCATATCATCCTCATAGTATATTTGGACCAATTCTTGCTCTATACTCTTAATGAGAATTGTAGCAATAAAAGTGATATTTGTGGATTTGTGCCAACCTAGTGAAATGAAGTTTATCATATAAAGTTTCTACTCCAATTTTGAATTTTTTTGGGTAGGTTCCTACAAAATGAAAAAATCTAACCTTTTTCTATTAAGAGTAAGAAACAGAGAAAAAATGGATTTGGTGCTTGAAAAACTATCTCAATGCGGGAACCAAAGGAAAGTTATAAAGTAAACTGTCCATTGCAATTGAGAAGTCAATTGCAAAAAGAATGAAAATATTTTGACAAGAAGTGAATTTTCTGTAATTTTTCAAAGCTAAAATATGAAACTGTAAGTAGATCCTTGTTGAAGCATGAGTAGACCCTTGTACACCGTTAAATGTTGACATGAATGTTTGGCGTTTGATGAATGACAAGGAATCCTTCTAGTAGGATAGAAGTGCAACTATTCATCTTCAAAATTTGTTGTGAAAAGATGAGATCTTCTATGATAGTTTGACTTCCAACAAGTGCTTTTGCTATTTCTTAAGCCAATGATTCACATGGTAATAAAAAGGAATGATTTCCAAAGTCACCCCTTCATCCTTTAAGGGTTAAAGTGTGGGTTGATGTCTCTGCTCCCAAGTGCATTGCCATCATGACAAAGGGTTGTAAATTTTTGTGGTAATAGATGGGCCACTAACACAATTGAGAGGATATTGTAGGTGACAGAATTGGGTAAATGGTGGTATGGTGGGAGCATCCATTACCAACCAGGGATGGATCCCTGACTTGTTGGATATAGCTATTTCCAGCTAGACAAAACTTCTTTATGAACCATGTTTGGGAGTTTAGTTTTAATGACATGCACAATGTGTGAGGACCAATTGTTGAATGCCATGTATTACAACATTTATTATTTTGAAATTTGTACGCATGAGTAGTAACTAGTCTCTCCTATGAGTGGAATTGCAAGACTCTAGATGTCATGTATTGATTCCGAAGACTTTTTGCTTTCTAAAATTCACAGAAATTTCAGTTTTGCAAATAAAATTCTGAAAATTTTGCAACCCCAATATTTTCTATCTCCCTAAAGGGGGAAAATATCAAACGTACCCAACTGGTCACCATCTGTTCTACAAATGCTTAACCCAAAAACGTCGATATGGACGTTTGGCGTTTGATGATTGACAAGGGAATCTCTTGTACATGACAAAAATACAAAAATACAACTATTCATCCTCAGGTTTGGGGGTGGAAAGGAGAAATCATCTATAGTGCTTTGACTTCCAATGAGTGGTTTTGAAATTTAGTATACTGATGATTCCCACGGTATCAAAATGCATGATTTCCACGGTCACCCGTTTGTCCTTTAAGGGTTAAGTGATTAGGTATGGGTGGTCCGACCATATTAGGCAGTTCTACTTTATAAAGCTAGCTAGTAAAGCTGGAAAAACCGCATCCCGATGATCAACGACTGACATACCATATTGCCAGTGAGCTTCCTAGAAGCTTACAGTGCGTTGGATACAGAACGTCATTGAATTCCCACGCAGGTCGCATCTTTGAATTCGTCGAGGTAAGAATCATCCCACGTGATCCGTGCAGCAATCGCGAGAGACTGTCGGGCAGTGGGACCAGAAAAGAGCGTCGCTTTCCGCAGTTTCTACCTTACAGCATTGATTTTGCCACTGTGCCGGATGGGCTTCGATCCCGATCCTCTGGTCGACGGACTTTGCACGCCATCTCGACACCAAGCCAGCGCTCCTGGAGTCTGGCTGGTAACTCCGCATCAATGGCGACAGAGCCAGACACTCCGCTTCCTGATCTCCAAAAAGAAAAGAAAGCGAGAGAGAAAGCGCGTCTAGCGGAACGACGCCAGGTGAGGGAGGACCAGTTGCAAGTGGCCCTGCAGAAGCTCGACGCTCAGCACCGGAAGGAGCGGCAGGCGCTGTCGCAAGAGCTCCGGGAGCTTGCCGTCGGTCGCGAGGCCATCCAGGACCAGCTGTGGGAAGACTGGATCAGCAACCCGTTCTCGAATCCCGGACCGGGACGTCACAACTTGACGCCCGAGCAGCAACTGAAACTGTCGGCGGAGCAGCCGAGAGCCGATCAGTGTGTGCCCGTCGTGAAGGATCACTCGGACGGAGGGAAGGAACGGGCGTTGGAATCAAGGTTAGCGACTGTGAAGGAGTTGGGCAAGGAGGAGGCGGCATCGAAGGTGAAGTATCTTACGAAGCGTAGTCGTGAGGAGAATCGAAGATCATCGCAACAGGACGGAGCTTCTTCTTCTGCTGCTTTGACCGGCAACGAGGTACCGGGAGAAGGGGACGAGGAGAACGGCAAGGAGCAGGGACCCGGTGAAGGGGACGAGGAGATTCCGTATGGGGAGGAGAGTGTTTTGAAAGCTAGTCAGCAACGGAACAAGAAGAAGCAGGCGGTGCTGAAGGAGCTTCTGCCGGCGAAGAACGAGCTGCACGTGGAGGTGCAGCGCCTGTTGGAGGTTCTGGAAGAGAGCGCGCTTCGGAAAGCGTACGACCATCGTATTGACGTTGAGGATCCGCGCGAGATTAAAGCCCATCAACGGACCTTGGCTGCCAGACGAGCTGGGCTGTGGCGGTTTGTATCCAAGAAGAAGGTGGAAGCGAAAAGGAAACTTGTTGAACTGGAAGGAACGGCGGAAGCCGACATCGCTTATGTGGACGGGGAAAAGTTAGGGCATCCAAAATTTCCGGAGTGCTACGAGGAGATTAGGAAACTGTTGGACATAGAGAAGAATCCCATTTTCAGCAGGGCGCTGCAGGAGTGGAACCGCAAGGAGGAGTTGTTCAGCCGTCGGGTGGAGCGAAAGAAGAACCGGGTGGCCAGTTTGAAGAACGAGGTGTACCAGTTGATCGGATTCTTCAGCGTGTTCCAAGGGGTGGTGCTCACGGCCGTGTCGCAGTCCAGCCTTTTGTACTGCCACAACAAGTGGAGCCCCATTTCCTTATCGGTGCTGGCCTCGGTGATCAGTACTTTTGGAGTTATACAGAAGTTGAATCAAATTAACGATTTGCAGAGGAACGTCGATTCCGAGGAGCGAGACTTCACGGTCTGTGAATTTATTGTGGCTTACCTTACCTTGCAAGGCCTGGAACTCACTAGCTTTGAAAGGATGTTTAGTTCGTGTTTTTACTCTTTAGGACTGGTTCTAGCCAGCAGAACTTCTACTGTGTTTATGTGTTTACGGGTTTCTTCGGAATCTAGAGATTTCAATCACAGGAATTATTTTGCAGGTGTGGGAGGGTTCAGTTGATTTATGATTTTGATTCGCCTTTGTATGCAAACAGACTGCAGTGCAAGTGGGACAACGGCTTCGAGAACCAGGACGCAAGGGACTTGATTTTGTCAAGTTGAACGCGGAGATAGAAAGCAACAGTAACCGAAAGTCGAAGTTGTCGAAAAATAGACACCTCGCGTGGCTTTATTTTGTGCTCGTCACATTAACCTTAGTTGCCTTCGGAGTGTTATTCCCTATTTCGTTTTGGAGAATTTTGTGTAAACCAGGTGCCCCTCCTCCTGCCCAGTGATTCAGATCTCTGAACAGATTGATTGTCCCCGTGGTCACGGGTGACAGTGGTGAGTACACTTGACCCTTCGTCATGTGAATCAATTGGGGCTTTTTCATGATGTTTGGAAGTTCAGCAACCTAATTTACTGAATCCCTCAATGTTTGCTGATACCAGGGTTGAAACTCCAATTTTACTACAATCCCCATTCTCCAATGTTTGTGGAAACTCCTACTTTCAGTTTTACTATCATCGTTTTACTAGTAATCTGATTGTACTTCTGCCTATCATTAAATCACTGGGAAGACGATCCTTTTTGAGCAAATCATGTATAAGCTTCCATGAAGAAGTTAGAATTGAACGTCAATTTCATTAAATTGGTGGAATTCCACGACACCTGCACTTTCGAGGGTGCCCTGCTTGAAATGTAAATGTATACCAGTCTTCGTTTCTTGAGCTTTATGCAGATGAATTTCACCGTTTCGGCGTCCAGAATTGCTCCAATAGAATGAAATTGACGGGAACGATATTCAAAGAGAACAGTGGAACAGATGGTGGAAGAATAGAATGGGTAGAAGAGTCTAACGGAGAAGAGCTTATAACCTGAGCCACAACGATATCTTTGTGAAGTTATTAAACAGGATGTCGGTATGAACTCTTTTCTAAGGGTTTCTTTTAGAGGATAAGTTGCACTCTGTTCCAGAATGCGAAAATGCTGCTGCATTCTCTGCTAATTAAACACTGTGGGGATGCAATTAGATCACAGCCCAAATTGGATGACCACCTGGGAGAGTCTAATGGAGGAGAGCTTATAGCCTTTGCCACAACAATATTTTTCTGAACTAATTAAACATGATATCACCAAACTGGGGAAGAACATTCAAAGAATCTAATGGATAAGAGATTATAACCTAAGCCACAGCAATATCTTTGTCATTCAACGAATTTAATAGGATATGAGTTTGAACTCTTTTCTAGAAAGATTCCTTTTCGAGGATCATGAGTTTCTTTTTGTTCAAGAATGTGAGAATGCTGCTGAATTCTGGGCTCTAAGACGCTGTGGGGATGCAGTTGAATCACAGCCAAAATGGGGAAGACCACCCTGACGAACAATGTGGGTTTCAACGTGCAAGTGAAGGAGGGGAATTCCAACATTTTTCGCAACCTCCAAGTGCTGAAGCAGGGGAACAGCATGACAATCCAGGCGGACAGCAGCGCCACTTACCGCGAGTATGTGCTAATTTTGCTGCCGGACAATAGGAAGCTGCGGCCCTTGACTTCGGACGACATTCAAGAGCTTAACGCAATTGAGATTTTCCAGGACAAAGAGACTGGTGATTACGACTGGAGAGAGCTTCGGAGAGGGTCTGAGAAGAAATCGTTGTTTGGTTCCGTTTTTGGCTGGTTCTCTCCAAAAGCAGGTCTGAAAATTGCTCTTCCACCACCTCTACTAAGGTCGAGGGTCCATTTAAAGCAACCATTTACAAGCTGATCGCATTTGGGGGGAAACTGAGCTCCTTGAAATATTTTTTTGTAAATTTTCCTGGAAAGATTTCGCACCATTTCAATTCTGTTCTAGTTATTTGTGTAGCTTCAATGCCAGTTTCGTTAGATGGGCAAAATTCCACTACTTTGGCACTCTCCAGTCCTGGATTTCAGGGAGTATGGGAGTTACAAATACGTACAATTAGTAAAAGAGAGCTTGGAGGCACAATCATAAGACTCGTGACTTCTTTGAATTATGCTTGGTAATTCAATTTTGGAGGAGAGTTGCAGGCTATAGCACCTACTTTGTCACCTTAGGACTTGGTATGTACTATATTTCTTGTAGCTCTCTCCCAGAATTGAATCACATAATAAATTCCAATAGCAGTCATAGTTTTTTCAGCAGTAGTCACCTTGAATATCACAATTTTGGACTTTAATAATGCTTGAGATTTGGAAGACTCGAGCATTATTGGAACATACCGTAATGTCAAGGCGTTCGACTCAATTAAGAACGTTTAGATCAAAGAGTTTTTGGTAGATTAATGGACTGAGAATGAGCAGATTGAATGGTTATGAGTTATAATTCTCTTCGAACTAGCAAATGAGACAGTGACCTGGCTGTTTTTGATCACCCCACTTGCATTATCACACTCTGAAACCAATATGACCATAACCGTGAGAATGTGAAGCAGGGTTGTCTATCTAAACAAATTATTTATCAAAACGCGAAATGTTTCTGATTGAAAACGATTGTCTCCTCCTGTAGGTGCCAAAGCTGATGCCAAAGCCGGTGCCAATGCTGAGTCTTCAAATTCTCCAACTGCGACACAGTAGCAGTATAGGATTCAAGAAATTGCAGTGCCCAGCGGTATTAGGAGTTCGTTGACGTGTACAGTTCTATGATACATTGGTACTGATGCAGTCTAGGCTTGAGTTTGTGAATAGGCTTGTTATGTGTGTACGTTATGAGCTTACTTTTATTGAATATATTGCCAGATGCTTCATGCGTGGCTGTCTGGCATTTCTATTGGCAGACAAAGTTTGCTTGTTTGTGATCATGTTGCAATGCCCATGACTGAAGTCAATGCTTTAAACTGTAAGTGATCAGCTAAGGCATGTATGCCCAAAATTATTATCATACCTAAAACCAACGCCGGGTATCATTGTCTGGGGTCTTAATGTAAGAAGGAAATGCATTGCTTAGATTTTAGGTTGGTGTTGGTTTTGGATTAGTGTTGCTTGTGGTTAAATAATATGCTCGTCACATGGTGTAATTATCTTCCTTCTCTAGACTAGAACTAGAGGTGGAAAAAATTGTGCCAACACTGAATGCAAATTGAAACAAAGCCATCTCCTTGCTGGATTGATGACATTGCATATGCATGATTTATGGTCTTTGGGTGCACCAGTTGGCAACTTATATTTTGCGGTATTGCTGTTCCTCATGTCCGAGTTGGACTTCCCATAAACGAATTTTTCCCCTAGCAAATTCAGACCTTCAAGTCTTCATCATTTCATTGTTGCCAACAGGGTCAATCAAATCTCAAATATTCTGCTAAAGTTGGCCTGGGATTGGTGTGTCGAAACCCACTTATTACACAGCCAACGTTTCCAAATTTATTTTACAACAATCTTTGCACTTGATAATAAACTCAAACTTCTATAATTCACACCAGGATCTCCTCCTAAGCTTCTACACTACCGGCAGTACGCAAAAAACTCCAAACCTCTTGAATTGCTCTAAGACGACCGCTCACCTAATAAAAGAGCGCTTCTGACTGTGGCTGAACTTCTAACCTATGCATTGGAGAACGGCATTTACTACAAACTATTAACTCAATTAGCTGATTTTCCAAATTAGAGCCAGCCTTTTGGAACCTTGTCATCTCTTGATGTCATTTCTAGAGACTGAACTAGTGGACAATGGATCTCTGCACCAAACTCCCAATCGAAAACTTCGCTAATACTTATGGGATATCTTTATTGTTTTAAGGTACATTATGAAACAAATTTCGTCTTCCAAATTCAGGCAAACCGTCTCGAACTTTAAAGGAACTGGACGAGTTGGCCTTGAGGGTTCGGATAGTGCAAGATGTGAGACGGTGGGTATAAGAATCGCGGCGCATTCGATGAAATTGGCCAAAACGGCCATATCATTGGCACAACACCCGACTTGCTCTGCGAGGTATTTGCTTGCAGTTCTTTTTTCTCTTCATTGCCGCCCTTACCTTTCTCCCCGTCCTCCTGCTTCTTCTTGTTGTCCTTCGGTTTCTCCTTCGCGTCGAGCTCCACGAACTTGGCTTTACTGTGAATCTTCTTCGCCTTCATCAACACCTCATGCTCATCTAACCCGTTCGGCGTCGCCACCACCACCACCTTGTCCTCCAGGTGCTCCGCACGCACGTCAAACACGCCGTACACTTCGAGGATGTTTTCCACCACTTTCTCCGCACATTTGGAGCAGCACAGTTTCACCTTCAATTGGTACTTCTGAGAATACGAGGGTTCCAACACCTCTCTTAGAAAACCGACGGTGGGGAAGTACAAAACCCTAGAGTGTTTATTGTTTCTCGGCTCTGTAGCGAAGGGAAGGAGGCTTTGCATTGACAAAAACTAGAGTATGTGTGAGGGAATTTGAGGAGGACTTCACTCAAAAAGAACGACTGAGCTACAGGGACTAAACATTTCATAGCGTAGCTCCTTGTTCTGTTTAGAATATGATACGAATTAGGACAAATCTGTGTAGCGAGTTTTCAATCTTGTGTGCCAAAAGAGTGAATATATTTGCTTATTGAGTGATCTTGTGTGTTCATGGTGTGAATATTCTAGCTTGTTCAGTTATTATGCGTGTTGAGAGAGAATATTGTCTCAAGCGCTTCTTAACGGTGGTCCCAAGATATTAATGCTGTTTAACCCAAAAAGAAGAAAAAACTCGGCTACTATTTGGGTGGCACATTATTCCAAGGTTGACAGTACATAAAATGAACGGTATGATCTGCAATGGAATGAGTTTGTGACTGCAGGAGATCGGAGTGTACCTTCAGCTTATTGACATCAACCGCCGGTTCCCATTGATGGTGATGCTTCAACCAATCGGGAATATCCTTCTGGTCTTTGGCGACTATCTGCAAAAATTGCGAACAAACTTCAGCAAATGTACAGCAATACCTTGCTACTGCAACTCTGTCGCTCATGTAAATATCACAATGTGAAGCTGGACTTGAAGGGACTTTGGAACTTGGAACTCGTGATTACAGAGGCCTAAGCACCTGTGGTCTTCCTACCACATAGTAGCATGTTCATTGCAACACAATGAGCTTGCTGATTGCAACACAGAAATTCGAATTGTGCTTACTGGTGGCCTGTGGATTTCAGCATCCGGTTGGAATTGATTCTGAGCTTTCATCCAGTCCCGTAAGTCCCGCTGCATAAATTACGAAGAAAAAAACATTCAAAGATAGATTAGCCATGCCCTTGCAAACAAGCATATATTCTCTCTTTCCAACACTGTTTCCTGCTCATTGTATGAGGAGAAGACCGCCTATTACTGCCGAAACCACAGGGACACCTAAACAACTGCGGAAGAACGTTATGAAAATTTTAAATAACATCTTGCGTGTGTTGGCTTTGGGATGAGAATCGGACCACTCACGCACGGCTAGAATTCCATAACGCTACTAAAAGCGGTTTTAAAATAGCAGACTCTGCTTTCTTCCGCAACCAAGTAAGTCACGCTAGATGACTGTCTGTATGAGAAGATGAATTAGTTTAGCAGCTTGTTCATCTCTTCCACAATGACCGCTACTTAGAGCATGACGCCATTCCAACCAGATGACCATATCTACATCTGAGAAAAACACATCAGTGATCACATTATAGCTTCACTTCATCAAGTTCTTAGATTCTCACTCTCTTTTTCGTAAGATTCTAAGAACTCGATTTTCACGATTGAAAGCGAGAGAAACATTCTGTATCCGGATCTGGAAAATACACTCCAATTTCATTTCCAGATACAAAAGATCGATAGTAATAATATCAGTGAAAAAACGTCGGCTGAACTGGTTTACTAATGCAAGAAATTGACACCGAGGCTCACCGGAAAATCAAATAAATAATCCATGGTTGCAAGCGCACAGAGACACCGAAATAGAACACTTGGCGGCTTTCGGCGATGCTCGCTGGCGTGACAAGGTGCCTCTCCAACAAAGACTCCAACAAGATATATTTACAATTGAAGAAACGGAAATATCACACACGTCTAGTTTTGTTTGAAGAATTCAAGATCACTGTGACAAAACAACAAACATTCAACTCGAGCTCTTTAATCCGCCACAACTACGACGCAACGTCATATGCTCCTTGCCGCAATTCGAGCTGCAATCCAAAGGTGGCACTCTAAGTTAACAAGCTCCGCTAGGAAATCATGACTGCCGTTTCAGTTAATTGTCTGTCACAGCAACAATCCAAGAGTGCCTTTGTACTGATGAGGAGTGAGAAAGGAATGCGACACTTGGTGGATCTCTTGCTTCGAGGCGGTGACGCCTCATCTCTAGCAAGAATAATATTTAGCAACATGTAAAAATCTCTCCAATTGACTAGAAACCAGAGATTGAGAAAATTAAAAGTTTGGTCCCACTGACTTTACTTTGGGTCCCCAACTGAGAATTGTGAACCACTGTTGTTTTGCTTCAATGCCAAAAATTCTAATTGACTTGTGGAGTTTACCACCAAATATCCAAAAGTGGGCATTAAAAACTATGAAATGTGCCCTACAAGCACATTTCTCGTTTGTGTTGCCTGTTTTGTAGCTTGTGAAGGCTGACTTTTGTGCAAAATGCCAAGACAAAAAATTCCACACCTCTTTTTGTGTCCCATACAAATACTTGCATAGTTCGGATCATGCATACCAGAATTGCAAAATAATCCAAGCAGTATGGGATCAAATATCTTTAGAGCAACTCCAAAGGCTCATTTCCAATTTGCCCAATAGAATGCAAGTTGTAATTTCAACGAAGCATGGCAACACTAGATAGTAGATAGATGTATGAAAGAAATCCAAATTGATGTACAATTTTGAATTTTACATGAGTATATATTTGTTATGATGCTCAAGTACTCTTCACTGCGATTCCAACACAATTTGTTGTTTGAAAATATGTCCATTTTTTAGTATGCTAGAGCTTCCTCCTCAAGTTCACAAATTTTTTGTTCAATCTACTTGGGAACAAAATTCGTAAGATTATTGGACCCTATTGTGCAACCTCTATTCATGAGAGTCTATGGTTGATTTTAAAAGCACCTATTTTCAGCACTTCTACAATTTATAGTGTATTCATATGGGCTCCAAAACATGCATTCAAAGATGAACCATGCTCAAACCATGTTGAACCATGCTCCCTATTGATTGTAGACTATATGAACCATGCTCAAACCATACTCAGACCCTTGTTCAAACAATTTTGGGTGTCATTACCTTAGAGCATCTCCACCAAGCCGCAAAATACTAGCCTGGTGAATGCTTTGGCATAGCCAAGCTTCTAGGAGAGTTCCACCAGGGACACAATTTATAATTTTTTTTTTCAACCAGCCTCTTCAAACTGCATTCACCACACTCAAAGTTGACATGCCCTTCTTCTACACATGGCATCGGTCGTCCATCCTATCTGTGTATTTGCACTGCTACATCACCCACCTAACCCAAATCTACCTCTCATCATTTGCATGGGAATTCACATTTGGTGCTCTCTTTTTTCTTCTTCTTGTGTCCCACCTTCCGGTCGAGGCCTGGTTAACCCTTGAAGGACGCGCCCCTCAGACCAAGGTAAGTCATCAAAATGCTCTCATTATCGGATCAATTGGGTGCATTCTTTTGTTTCTCCACTGAACAGTCGAGTCATCCATCCATCATCAGACGTTTTTCAGCCTCAGCGTTGGTTACGGCGTACAGACAGACAGAGCGTAGTACATTTCAACACGCCATGTTTCATTTCCCCGTCTGCCAGTGGAGCAGGCTCATCCATTTCATTTCTACAGTGAGTAGAGCTGCCCATAAGCCGTGTGATTGTGAGTTTGGTGGTAATTGACTTTCCAGTCCGAAGCTCTCCAGAGCGTCAAACCAAACAATCAAGAGTGGGTGGGCCTTTCCCGATGAGATTCCTAGCTACCGATACTGCCCTGCATCACGTCCCAAAGTCTTCTCCGTTCAGTTCCATGACGTTTGCGCTACTTATAAAAAATTGTATTTCTCTTGTTTTGCTCCTGTATTTAATGCAAAGCAGAACATATTCTACTCTCCTTTTAAATTTAAAAACAATTCCTACTGATTCATTTGTTCGATCGAGTTTTGCTGCACACCATTCGATTCAAAGCCTACGCATCAATTTCGAATCGTACAGACATTACAGACTACTCCAGACTCCAGATTGCAGGTTTTCCTGCTCCATTGACTGTCTGTACTAAAGTTGATAAGAATATTTTTGATGCTACCATATAAAATGATACAGCTTCGATGCCTACTATGCATCCAAGTTGACGGAGACGATTCTTCGGCAGCAGTAGGGTGATGTGTTGTCTGTACAGACAGACCCAAGATAATAATGATTGTGTGATTACCTTACAGACAACGGACGAGGATGATCTAACACTTCCAATTTTTATTTATTTAATTTAGTCATGCTGTATGGGGGTAACATTGTTTAGCAATGAGGCAGGGGTCTCTTTTGCATCCTTGAAGAGGGGAACTCTCACAGTGAGCAAAATTATTTCATATGACTTCTCTGCCAACCCATTAGTTGATAAGTCCCTCACAGTGAGCAAAATTGTTTTATATGACTTCTCCGCCAACCCTAGTCCTTGCATTAGTTGATAAGTCCCTTACAGACATTTAGAGAGGCATCAGGTAGGAGGTTCCACTAAAGTCCCAAAGACCATTTTTTTGGTATTATAGATTTTTTGGGCAGCTCACTATGAACGAAATTTTCATTTTTTTTCTTTGAAATTTTCAAAAAACTTGTGGTCGAGGAGTAGCTTTAAGGCCCAACAATTTTCATAACTTTTGACTACATGGTTCAAAAGTTATTGCATGATATGTAGTTTCTTTCCCATTCTGGGCAGGTTGGGCAGATCTGAAAAAATCACTTTTTTAAGAAACAAAAATTTGAAATTGGTTCTCTACATTTCTATATAAGTGAAAAGCTTTGAATCATTCCTTTTTTTTATTAATGAGATGGAAGTTATGAGGGGTTTTAGTTGTGGGTAGTTTGCGGGTAGTATGTTATAGAATCTCTACTTTAAAATAAACTTTGAAGTCCTTTATTTAACTCAATTTTTAATATTTTTGAAAAATTTAAAAACATCATGTGTAGATTGTTTATTACAATATTACAAACATTAAGATTGGAATTTTCCATTCTGTAACTAAATTCTTAACAATTTAGCATTTTGAATCATTCTCTACGTCTTTCTACTTACTATATTTTTCCTATATGTTATCCCATATGTTATCCAATTCCAAATGAGCTGAAAATTTTCGAGCATGTAGACAACTTGCCTTGAAGAATAAATTCAAAGAAGCACTGCCATTTTGGACATTTTTTCATACAAATGTGACCTTGTGAAGTGCAGCTGCCCAATTTTTTGTAGGATCCAAAAAAGGATTATTCTTACTTCAAATGCTAATATCTTGCAATCTACATTGATAGTGAAAATTTTTGAAATTTTTTCCACATCTTCTCAAACTAGTTAACTACAAGATCCTATGGTTACATGTGTCCAAAAATGTATTGTTTCTAAATTTTGAGGCTTGTACTAATAATGGCAGTTTAGGAGCACTTTTGGTGGAAACATAGGTTGCCACTAGAAAATTTGACCGTTTGCCCAAGGTAGTCATAGCAAGAAAATCTAGGTTCTCATGATTTTTCAAATCATACCACAGATGGCCGCCATATGTGAGCCCCAAATTCATCACTTGAGACTCATAGTTTTCTTTTTTTTAGATTGTTGCATTTAAAGTCATAATATTATACAAAAAGAGTGTAGAACCAAAATAGGTATGTCACATGCCAGCATAGCCTTTGGTCATAAATAGCCTTTTATCCTTAAAATCCCCCCCAAATCCACTTGTACATAGGTTAGAACCACAAAGTAGTGGGAAACAGTAAGCTTGTAGGGAACTTACCCCAAATAGCCTAAACTCCAATGCATGTGACTAGGCTTGGCTAAATTGGTCACAAGAGAGATAGGGAAGTCCTTACGTAAATCTCTAAAGATAGGTTCTAGTTTTTCCATTCCATTGACGAAATATTAGGAGCCCCAATTGTTAGTATGCAAGTGTCACTTTTCCAAGACAGACCAACTAGAGGAATCTACGGCTACTAGATGGTGCTTTTGGATTGAAAGCATGTCAGGAAGTCAACAACGAAATCGATTTGTCTAAATTCCCTCACATGTGGAAGATTCCCTGACTGCCGGTAATTCAAGAGAAGCTGGTTTTACCTTTCTATCGGCCGTGTGCACGACTGACTCCAGACTTGGCACATGCCTTGGGGAATTCTATGAGAGGTTCCTCCAAAAGTCTCGGTTTTTTTTATCTCCAGAGGATCTTTTTCCGAGCAGTCAACTGCTAAAAGCCACAAAGGAAAATTCATGTAAATTACCCAGGCTGTGATAAAATCTCACTAAAATTTAGATTAGCTTCTTTTATGTTAATAACGTGCCTTGACAAGTTTTGAAGTATTCCGATAGCGGGAGGCAACCGAATCACCGACATTTTTCCAATTATTAATTACGGTAGGATTTCCGTAGAGTTGACCGGTGCCTTGAGAGCACACAATGGCAAAACAAAGTCATCAAAGGGTCTTTCCCTACTCCCTAGGTCCCTCCCGACAACCCTAGCCAGTCTCCCTAGTCAGAAGAGGTAACCTTCAAAAGTTAGATTTTTACCCTTTTATTAAGTCCAATTGGCGTTGGTTGTCAATGAGTTTTTCGCGATAGGAGCAGGGAGGTAGGGGATCCTCTAAACTAAAAATGGCCTTCTGAAGCCAGTGGCGCAATCTGTTTGCGATTTGGAGCCGTGGTTGGTGTTTCTTGAGGAGTGTAGAGGACTTTGGAGGTCCTTCTACGCCCTGTTGTTACTTTGAGCTTGGATATTTGTATTTTCTTGCTACAATTATGTGTTGAGTTGGTCAGTGAGCAAGGTCTTTGAAGTTTCAACATTGTACTAACTCTAGAGCTCACCTTCCACCATATCTTGGCGATGCCGCTTTGGGGGGCCTCTAGTCCTTCGTTTTTCTACCCATCTTTGTACTAACTCTATGCAGCCCGGGGATGCTAGTATGTGAGCCTAAGAGCATGAGCCTGTGAGCCTATGAGCCTGTGAGCCTGTAAGCCTCCAATTTTTTTTTTTTCTTTTTAGAAATTATAAATCCATTGAGGACCTATGATCGTAGAATTAGATGAAAGGATGTATAGTCCGACTAAACAACAAATGAATATGCTACTAATGATTTTGTACCAAGACATTGAACCACGGGCCTTTATATAAATTTAAAGGATGAAAATGGTCCACCTATTTTATTTTATTTTCTTAACTATGCTTTAATTTTTTTAGAAATATCTTGAATATGAAAAAAATAAAATGAACATAGTAGATATATATTATACACCAAATAAATGTATTAAACCCTTAATTTTCTAAATGACCATTTTGCTAATTGATGTCCCCTTTTTTTTAACTATCTTTATTTAAATTTTATTTATTTATTAAATAAAAAACATTTTTAATAAATAAAAAACATGATTAATTCAATAGAAGTAGTTTAATTGAATTCTAAGTTAAATTTCATTTTCTAGAATTTCATAAAGTTCAATGGTGGAGTGTGATTTAAGATTCATGTTTTATTGTTCAATTTGGGCATAGGATGAAGTTTTAGGCATTGAATGAAATTGTTGCCACATCATACACAAGTCAATTCAATTTGAAAAACAAGACAATAGAAATCAAATATCAAATCATGAAAATAAAGTGATTAATGGCTGGAGGTAATAAGGTGAAAAATTTCAGCATGCAATATATGGATTCTACTATAGGTGAAAGATAAGATTAGTGGAAAATAATTATTTTGAAGTATGTGGAAAAATAAATAAAATGAAGAGAAGAAATTGTCGAATTCAACAAGAATTAATTGAGCAAATTGTTGTAAAAAAATAATTTTTTTAATACAAGTCGAAATGTTCAAAGATCATGTATAATCAAATAAATTCTCGATGAAAACCTAAAGGAAATTTTACAATGATACTTGGTGAGGATGGAGGGTAAAGAAGTGGTTTTATAATGAAATCCATTGTTCCTTATGAATCTTCAAAGGATATGGGATAATTTGAAGATTAAACTCTTACTAATCTTAAAGATTAATATATCCCACATGCGTTGCTTCACCTCCTACCATCCAATTTGTATAAAGATCTTATCTTCTTCAATTTTACAAACATCCAAATAAGTGACTCTTGAGGCTTTGTGATGAACATTTTGGATTTTATTCAATATAATGTTGAATTTCCAAAATATTCAACATGAAAGTGCCAACCTTGTCTTTTACTTATGGTGGTATGTAGAAAAAAAATTGTGGTCTTTCAAACCCCCGTTGTTAACGGCGGGGGTAACAAGGTCCATACAAGAAGTGAAGTTGGATCCTTTGAAAGCGTAGCCGTTAACGGCGGGGGGTAGCAAGGTCCATAAAAAAAACAAAGTTGCATCTCCAAACCCCCCGCCGTTAACGGCGGGGGGTAACAAGGTTCATAAAAAAAAAAAATTGCATCTCCAAACCCCCGCTGTTAACGGCGGGGGGTAACAAGGTTCATAAAAAAAACAAAGTTGCATCTCCAAACCCCCCGCCGTTAACGGCGGGGGGGTAAGAAGGTCCATAAAAAAAATAAAATTGCATCTTCAAACCCCCGCCGTTAACGGCGGGGGGTAGCAAGGTCTATAAAAAAAACAAAGTTGCATCTCCAAACCCCCTGCCGTTAACAGCGGGGGGGTAACAAGGTTCATAAAAATAAAAAAATTGCATCTCCAAACCCCCGCCATTAACGGCGGGGGGTAACAAGGTCCTTAAGAAAAATAAAGTTGCATCTCCAAACCCCCCACCGTTAACGGCAGGGGGTAACAAGGTCGATAAAAAAACCAAAGTTGCATCTCTATATCTCTTGCCGTTAACGGCGGAGGGTAGAAAGGTCCATAAAAAAACAAAGTCGGATCCTCTAAAAGCGCAGCCGTTAACGGCAGGGGGTAGCAAGGTCCATCAAAGAAACGAAGTTGGATCCTCTAAAAGCGCAGCCGTTAACGGCGGGGGGTAGTAAGGGCCATCGAAGAAGCGAAGTTGGATCCTCTAAAAGCGCAGCCGTTAACGGCGGGGGGTAGCAAGAGCCATCGAAGAAGCGAAGTTGGATCCCTTAAAAGCACAACTGTTAATGGCGGGGGTAGCAAGGTTCATTGAAGAAGCGAAGTTGAATCCTCTAAAAGCGTAGCCGTTAACAACGGAGGATAACAAAGAATACATGAACTATAGTGTTTGACTAAATCCTAACATTTGTTGCCCTAAATTGCAACCCTGAAAATTGCACCCATCAACGACTGGGGATAGCAAGGCACCTTAAAATCTTTGAAATCTAAACATTTCAAGCTAAATTTCAGGATGCTATTGTAGTTTTGAGGTCATAAATGACTCAATATGCATCCATTTTTTATATGCTATATACCGTTGGAATTGTGCTTTCAAAGTGCAAGAAATGATATAAAGTTTCAAAATTTGTCTTTAACAAAAAATTACACATACATTCAAAGTTAATATCAATTGGGATAATTATTTCCTTACTATCTTGTTTGAACTTCTAGCACATAGGTGCTATTATTATATTTTTGTTTGGTACAAACCCTAACCAGAAGGTTTATAATATTACACTTTGCAATTTTCCATGAACTTGTACTTGTCCTCATTATGGAAATATAAATGAGGCCTCTATTGGAAAATGTGACATGTACATAAACTACAAACACGTTTATTATATCTTTCATTATTTGTGTAAATTTGATTATAAGATAGACACATTCATCTACGCTCCTACCTTCAACTTGGATGAAATAAAGCAAGTAATTGTTGTTGTTAGAATCATCAAGACGTGTGAGTATTCAAATTAGTTGGTAGATAATATCATGATATGAAGTAGATACGTAGTATCAATATATTATCTTCAAAATCTCTAAATTCAAGTAAAAAAGTATTATTTTCATATTCCAATATGTATTCTTTGTTGCAATGAAAGAATATTTTATTATGTACACAATGCTCTACATCCTATAATATTTTCACTGCATTTGTTTTCCTCTTATTTTTAGAATTCACTATAAATTATATATAATCTCACTTGACCAATCCACCCTCAAACAACCTCTTAAAATGTAATACGAGATGTAATATAAACTTCAAAACATGCAATAGCACCAACTTCCCAAGCTTTTAGATATAAAATTCACGGGCATAGGTCCCATGGTAATAGGTCATTTTTTTCTAGACATAGCAATTTTGGTGAAAAAAAATCAGTCTTTTAACTTTTTAATCAAAAATATTTACAAATTACATCATATTTTACATTTCTAGGCTCTAGGCTCACACAATCCCTGCTCACCGCTCTTAGGCTCACGCTCACACGCTCACATGCTAGCGTCGTTGCTATGCAGCCCATGCTACTAACCACGAGTCACTTCCATGCTTATTAATAGTTCAAGTTCCTCAGTGGCAATATTCTCATTTTCTACCACAAAATTTTCATTTTTCTATTTTTTTTAACCAAAGTAAGATAGACAAAAACTAAACAACTGGCCAACAAGGAAAGAGAGCCACAATGGCAATCGTTGAAGAGCAAAGTGGAAACCCCCTAGTAAAGCCTAGAAGCCAAGTACACGAAGGCCTAATCAAAGACCTCCAACTTCGGAAGACTAAGTTTCCAAGTCATCTGAAGATTAGATCTCCTACCGAAGAATTCAGTTTGAAGCCAAATGTTGTCAAACCGCTTAAGGAAATGCCAGCCTTATCAGGGTATAAGGCACAGAGCTTTGTGGTTTTAAACCAGGCGGAGCGACAATGATCAATAAAGGCCTCCCATAAACCATGTTCAAGCTTCGAGGCAGGCCAATCAATGTTGTTGAAGCAGATGGCATTACGGTCTAACCAAGCCGTCCAGATAACGGAACCTCTAAAAAGGAATCACATAGTGGAGCCTTTCCTCAATTTACAGGGCAACTTGGATCCAAGATGCATTGTTGCCAAGTAAGAGCAGGCCAAACCTTAGAGGTAGGGGGAACCTCCAAGGCCAGATACAGAACGGAGAGGGCAAAGTTCCATGCATGTCGGGTCTTCTTACAGTGATGAAATCGGTAAAGGATCGTCTCATCCAAGCCATCGGGGCAACTCAGGCAAGTAGTCGAAATATTTGGAGTAGCAAGTTTATGCCAACAGTGAACTGCCACTGCGCAATGATAAACGGATTAGAGGAATCCAGCATCTTTTGGGGGCCGAGATTTGTGCCACACTTCGCTCCATCGGGGCCGATACCCCACTACCAAGTCCCCATGTCATTTTTCATGTATGGGTTTAGCTAAAGCTGCACAATTAGTCAATAAGGATCGACCAATTTTTGTGGTGTAAGAATGCAGTGGGGCCAAGTCCCCCCATGACCATCTACCAGGGTCAAAAAATAGTTCTTCAACCACCCCTACATATAGAAGAAGTCCAAATTTTTGTTGAATAATACGAATTCGTTTGTGCCAACCCAATAAGAGTTGGTTGCCTAATGGGGAGGGGGGAGTGTAGATCGTGAGGACGGATGAGATATGACCGATAGTAAAGCTGGGATGACCAATTGGGAGCTCAATCAGGTGACAACTTTGTGACAATCTCGGTTTGAATTGAGATGTAGTGCCATAGATGAGTGACGGGAGATGGTCTCTTTCATTGGTGAAGACATTAAGGTACTTGTGTGGCTGTGTGACAAATTTATGGTCCGTGAGTAACCAAAGCCAAGAGCCCGGAACCGAGGAGACCATCCTGGAGTAGGAAGGAGCTTCAGCATCAGTCATCTCAAAAAGAGCTTTCACGTAGTCCCATGGCAAGAAAGAGTGAGTATCCTTGTCCCATATGTTTTGAATTTGCCCCATTGCTTTTGTCATTAATAGGGCAGCTCTACTAGTAGAAAAACCATGGTGACCGCCAATGTAGTAAGTAGTCCACCAGAGGAGGGTGGTTAGAACTTTGTCGTGGTTTGATGGAGGCAAGGAAATAATGTGTCAGTTGAGGAGCCTCCAAGTACAAACAATACTGTCCCACGCCCTAGAATCTTTGCATGCCCGAAACTTCCGCAGTAACGGCCATTGAGGCATAGCGGGCCAAGAGCCTGTTGATAGAGGGCGGCATTGGAGAAGACAATATCTAAGGAAATATTGTAGATTCGATGAGCTGGGGAGCATAGCCTTGAGAACCCATTTAGCCATCAAGGCATGAAGGGCTTCCTCAAGGTCCACCAAATTGAGACCCCCAACTTGCTTGGATGTACAATAGTCTGACCAACTGACTCTAGCTCGGCTACGACTAGCAGAACCTGACCAAAGGAAATCCCTTAGCGAAGCTCTGATCTTCCTGATAATAACTAGGGATCCTCCCCAGATTGCTATAAAATACTTAGTATACTGAGAAGAATGGCATTGATGATGACTGCACGGCCTGCTAGTGAGAGGTGGATACTAGTCCAATACCCAAGCTTCTTCCTTATTTTAGAAGCTAAGAACTCATCTACACCATTTGTATTCAAGTTGATTCCAAATGGAGAACCTAGTAACTTGGATAGTTGATGCTCGGTGGCCCAAGGGCAATTGATTTGAGTAAGCCACGGTGGTGCAAGATCATGAGAGAGCCAATAAGCAAGACTCTTGGGCCAATTGATCATGAGTCCTGAGGCTAATCCGTATCTCTTGAGGAGGAGAACGAGACAGCAAAAGTACCTCTCTTCTCCCTTATCGTGAAGTTGACATCATCGGCATATTGACTAATTAGTTGTTCTGCAACGGCGGATGGTAAGGAAATGCCAGAAAGCTCTCCTTCATGCAATAAGTGTTTAGCTACAGCATTAAGAGCTTCACCTACAAAGAGGAAAAGGTAAGGGGCCAATGGACACCCTTGTCTTAATCCACGGAGGATCAGAAATGAAGGTGAGTCTACTCCGTTAATGCAAACCGTTGCATTCGCCTTATCTAAGAGAATTTTGACCATTTTCACAAATGCTAGTGGGATACCCATGGTTCAGGGTATGGAATGGAAGATGAACTGTGTCATAAGCCTTTTGAAAGTCTAGTTTCAACAAGATTGCTTCCTGGTCGGATTCCTTAGCCCAAGAGACAGTCTCATGTAATAGAAGGATATTGTCTAAGATGTATCTAGTAGGTATAAAGGCTGACTGATCAGAGCTAATGACCTCTGCCAATATAGGTTGCAGCCTAAGTTGGAGAGCTTTGGCTAAGATCTCATAAGAGACGTTTAGTAGACTAATAGGATGCCAATTGCCAAT
This sequence comes from Rhytidiadelphus loreus, assembly GCA_947034895.1. Lineage (NCBI taxonomy): Eukaryota > Viridiplantae > Streptophyta > Bryopsida > Hypnales > Hylocomiaceae > Rhytidiadelphus > Rhytidiadelphus loreus. The sequence goes on from OX344764.1 coordinate 4,168,500, forward strand.
AACCTCCTTTGGCCCACCTTTGTGTAGAAGAACTATCTTGCCCTGGTTCATACCCTTGGAAAGCGCTCTGCTTGACATAAAATGTTGAATCATAGTAGTGAAATCCTAGCCAATCAAATACCAATATTTTTTATAGAACTCAGTGATGAAGCCATCGGGTCCTGGGCTTTTGTTCAAAGCCATTTCAGCTAGAGCCAGTTTGAGTTCCTGTTCCGTGAGAACACTTGAAAGAGACTTTAGACTCTAGAGGAACACTCTCTGGTAGTAAGTTGAGAAATTTGGTCATCGCTTCTGGTCTGTCAATGGAGGGTGAAGCGGGAGAATAGAGGTTCCTATAGAACTCAGAGCAAACTTTGCAGACATCCCCTAGATCCTCTATGAGATGATCAGATGTGTCTCGAATACTTGTAATAGCGGAGGAAGTTGGTTTCTTACGAACTGACTTGAAGAATTTGGAAGAGACAAGGTCTCCATGGATCTTCCATCGGATGCGAGCTTGGATATATTGGCCCTCTATCTTTTTGGATTCTACTTCTTGGAGATGAATCCTTGCAGAACCATGTTGGTCTTGAAGGTCGCGATCATCAGGTTTGCTTTGTAACTCCTCTGAGGCCCTAGAAAATGTTTTCCTGGCAATGTCCTTGTCGGCTCTAGAGTCATTTGCCTTGCGGCGACATAAAGACCGGTATACTCTAGAAATAGACTTCATTTTAGTGCAAAAATGGGATGAGGAGGATGAGCCATACCATGCTTTCTCTATATGAGGTTTTGCCACTTCCAGCCAATGGCCATTCATCTTCCACCTTGAGGGCGATTGGGGGAATTTTGGAACTCAATAGCAATTGATATCAGGAAGTGATCTAACCATGTGTTGTCGCCACGAATCACATAGTCCAATAGTTTTCGATTTATCAAGCTAGCTCCGTTCTTGAAAACAGAAAATCGGTCTAACCTTGCCATGATGCGGCTGCCGTTATTCTGAAAATTATCCCAAGAATATTGAAGACTCCCCAGAGATCTCAAGTTATCCTCTACGTTGATGTGGCGTTTGAGATTGGTGAAGAGAGCTCGTTTTGTAGCAGGAACCATGCAGCCGCAAGGATTGGTCTTATCATTCCTTGCCTCAACCATATTAAAGTCTCCACCTAGTATCCATCTACAACCAGTGGGTAGCTCTTGTATCAAGGCATCCCACAAATGACAACGGGAAAAGGAATCATTAGGGGCATAAATATTGACAATACCCACATTGCCTCTAGGGAGGCCCTCTAGTATAATCCAATGCGCTCGGTTTCCTAAGATTGCCCCTGAGTTAATCACCATATGGGCATATTTGGGCCCAATCAAAGTGATGAGGCCGCCCTTGCCAGCACCGGTCTCCACTGGATCATTGTTGTAGCCCACACTAGCATCAACTGACCACGAAGAAGCTTGAGGCCATAAGGCTTTCCCCAAGTTGTTGGAGTCAAAATTCCGTAACTTGTGTTTTTGGAGCATAGTGATGTCAAAATAAGAAATAGAGTGAAAATAATTATGTAGCATAAGAATTGAGGCTTTGTCGTTTAGACCTCAAACGTTGAATGATAATAGTCTTACAATCATTGGCGCAATTTGGAGACTAAGGATCTAGTTGCGGAATCCTCGACACAAGTTTGAGCAGCTACCGTCCTATAACCCCAAGAATCGAAGCCACTTGGGGATGGAATTGAAGGCGGGGTGCTGGGCAAAGAGGCGAGGGTTCTAGTAGCTGCTCTTGTGCTACGAACCGAGTGAGTTAGTTCAACAACGGGAAGGGGTTGAACTGCGGATGGTGAAGGAGATGGTTCCGTTGCAGCTTGGGGGACTTGACTTGGCCGCACCCTATTTGCAGTAAGGCGTTGGATGGCCAAAAATGCTCATTCATTATCTCATGCTTTGGCCCTACTCACCTGCAAACATCCACTTTGTGCCAAATGGTCCCCTGCCTGCAACTGGTTGGGATCACATTGGGAAGATATAGCAAAGGAAATTGCTCTAGGAGCTAGATGCCCTGTGGGATTGGTCGTGGGGCTCTTGTTCCCCTGTCGCAGAGGAGAAAACTACTTACATTGCACGTCTTCAAAGGCCTCCTCTTCATGTTGAGATGAACTTGAGTCAATCACATGGTCATCTGTTGGAGGGTAAGTAGGTGGGGGACCGACATGCGGCATTTCTTCTAATGGCAACTTGTCAATTGGCAAATCTTCATCCGAACCTTCAGAGAATGCAAATTTCTTATCCTCGTTGATGTTGATGCCGAGGAGTTCCAAAGTAATGCTTGCTGGCTCGATGGGAACCGCGTATATCAATGAGGTGACTAGGGTCTAAATATTCCCATTAGGATTAGGAGGTATGCTTGACGAAGTGGCCATATGGCAGGTCGAGTGCAATTGAACAATCCCTGAGGTTTCTGAGTTCCCAAGCAGGATGCCTAGTTTGTTGCCCGATGAAGCTTGCGGTTCGAGTTGACTGGTCGTGGGTGTCGACGTGGTACTCGCTGGAGTACACGGCGCCGTGGTGGGGCGGCTTGGGTCGGAATGTAGAGAGACTAATTATTGAACTGGTCTTGGTAACGCTCTCCTAACGATGGCTGCATCATGTACTTTGTCTCCGGGCCTGGTATCGCCGTTTTGGCTTGGTTGTTCATATTCTGAGTAGGCTCGATGTGACAATGTCCTGTGCTCGAGCCTCCAGCATGGCCGACATCTAGACTTGGGGAGACCGATGCATTAGATCGTGTTTGCTGGGCTACTAGGCGCATGGCAAAGATTGAATCTTGCTCCTCAGCCAGATGCAGCATGTAGTGTTCGATTTCTGTCTCCAATTCCATATCGATGTCCTCTTCAGTTGGATTATCGATGAGATCGGAAATGTGAACAGGGTTGTTTGATGGAGCTAATGGTAGAGCAAAGGGAAGACATTCCGCATTGCTTTGATGTGAAGACCTTCCTTGCACATGGTGGTCCAGCGATAGGTGGGATGATACCTGTGAAAGCTAAATCAGAAAGTTGGCTAAGCTGGGCCTGAAAGAGCTAGCAAAGCTAGTTGGGGTATCGATGAAGCCCTGGAAGATCGGTAGCAGCTCCTGTGGACTTGGAGTCCTTGTCTGGGGGAGATTGACTTCTACTTCCATTGTTGTTGGGCTGGAGCAGCTCGGGTCTTGAATTTTTGCCGGTTGGGATTGAGAGGATCGATGCCGCTGATTGACCTGCTTTTGTTGACTGCTGTGGTTTTTGTGCGTGATAGTTGTGAATCCTTTGTTTGCTGTGGAGATCGGATGTGGTGATGACTCCCGTCTGGATCCTCCTTGATTTGGATGGCTGATTTTTGCGGTTCTTTTGGATTGGTGAGGATTAGACTGGGTTGATCTTGATCAATTGCTTAACTGACGGCGTGCTTGAAAATTTGGTGTGGCTAGGATACCTCTGCTGGGACAATCTGAATCATTGTGCGAGGAGTCCGGACATCTTCAGTAGGAGTTGTCGATGATCTCATACTCGACAAAAATTTTGGAGAACATTCCCACTACGTTTGCTATCGAAAGCAAGGAAACGTATCCCTTAGCAGGATCAATCGAGACACATAATCGAGGGTTTGCCGTGGTCAATGCATTCCGATTTTCTTCCAACACTATACCCACTATGCTAGCAAGGTGCTTGGCTTCATGTTGATGGAACTCTTGAGTTGAATCTAACATGGCACGCCAAGGCCGACGAGATTGCTAGGGTTGAATGCCGAGATCCACCGCCGGAATATTGTTGTACCTTCTTAAAGTCGACACGGGGACAAAGACAAAATCTGACGCACCAGATCTAGAGAATCTAGTTTGATGAAGTGAAAACCACCACCGACTTCTCTGAGTAACGCTACCTTGGCATTGATTAAGGATTCAAGATCCTTGATCTAGAGTTCATGGCGAAAATGAAGGAGAAGATCGGTGTCGTGATGTGGGCCGTCTAGTATTTGAAGTTGACATCTTTGTTAGTTTCAAAAATGTTGTTAGTGTTGAGCATTATTAGTGTTTAGCGTTGTTACTTGGGAGTTGTTAGTATTGGATGATGGAAGTTGTTAGTATTAGGAGCTTGTTGTTGTTGTTGTTGACCTTGTAGTTGCCGGTTGATAACTGGTTTGGTTGTAGTTGATACTAGGGTTAGTGGAGTTAAGGTTAGGGCTAGCCGGCGGCTAACCGCCTTTGGGGTTTGGGTGCCTACTTGAGGCAAGGGCTGGTCCCTTGTCTCTCTCTCTCTCTTGTTTTTGGTGTGTTGGGTGGTATGGGAGGCACTTTGAGCACTAGTTGTGTGTTGGTGTTGGAGATTTTATGAAAAAAGCATTGATGGAGGAGATTTTGTGTTGTGTTTTGGAGAAGTGTATTATGAATGCAAGGTTTTGGATTTAAGTTTTTGATAAGTTGATCTATTATGATACCAAGTTTGAGATCTAGATCTATTATGGAAGAAAAGTTATGTGGCGGTGAAGTGGAGGTGTTGCGGTGTTAAGGCAACCAAGGAGGGTGTATTGAGGAGCTTGGATCTTATTGAGATTTTATCCAATGGACATGAGATTTGGAGGGTACCTTTCTTCACTTGTCTTATCTCTTGTGTCAAAATTTTAGCTTCAATAGACTTAAGATCTAAAAGTTGTGCATAAAATACAACCGGGAAATAGGTTTTGGTAAGGGTTAGGAAGTCAGTAGTGGAAAAATGTCCACCAAAGTTGGACAGTATCTTAGAACGTTATGAAAATTGTTATGTGATTAGTTGGATAGTTGATCTACAATGTGGTCAAGTTTCAAGTGATTTGAAACTACTATCCAAAAGTTATGTGGAAGAAAAGATAGGTATGACAGTTCTTAAGATATCTTGATAAGGGTTAGGAAGTCAGTAGTGGAAAAACGTCCACCAAAGTTGGACAGTATCTTAGATCGTTATGAAAATTGTTATGTGATTATTTGGATAGTTGATCTACAATGTGGTCAATTTTCAAGTGATTTGTAACTACTGTCCAAAAGTTATGTGGAAGCAAAGCTAGGTATGGCAGTTTTGAGGATATCTTGATAAGGGTTAGGAAGTCAGTAGTAAGAAAACGTCCACCAAAGTTGGACAGTATCTTAGATTGTTATTAAAATTGGTATGTGATTAGTTGGATAGTTGATCTACAATGTGGTCAGGTTTCAAGTGATTTGGACCTACTTTCCAAAAGTTATGTGAAAGCAAAGATAGGTATGGCAGTTTCTAGGATATTGTGGAAATTGTAGGATAGGGATTTGGCAAAATGAGAGATTGAAAGTAGGTTTATTATGATTTAGGGTGTTTATGAGTATTAGTGATTATATACAAAGCATCTCCACAGCAAAGACCCCGTGTTATTCCAAACCTACTAGCAAATCTTTGTGACATCGGTGGCAAACCTCACAATGACGACATGTTGCTTCAGATAGGCGACTTCCCGCCGCAATGCCACCATGTTGAGATCCGCTTCCAAGACGACGATACAGTCCCTAACTAAGAAGCTGTTAGGGTTTCTTGAAAAAACTGATGGCAAATCTTCATCCCTGGGCCCTTGGCCTCCCTCTTGGAGAAAGGCGAGATAAGAGCCGGTTAGATCTGCAACTGTGACGCACCGTTTGGCTCCCCAACCGCTACCTGATTGCAAGGTTGACGATGACTTTCTGGCAAGTGAATCGCGCAGCAATACGGTGGCGTAGTTGGCTGCCGGCATGGCACCCAGGTTAGGGAAACTAGGGTTTCGTGAAACTGAGTTTGAATAACCTTGCTTTAAGCAAGATTATCAATTGTATGCTAAGCATGAACGCAAACTAAGCCAATTCGCAAAACAAGGTCGCGTGATGGTGTATCATAATGGATTCAGCAAAGATCCGGTTAGCGGCGGCTCCGCACGGCTCCTGCTCTCACCAACGCCTTAAATTCAAACTTTTCATTGCTGAATAAGTGAAAAGCTTTGAATCATTCTTTTTTTGATTAATGAGATGGAAGTTATGAGTTTTTTTAGTTGTGGATAGTTTGCAGGTAGTTATAGAATCTCTACTCTAAAATAAACTTTGAAGTCTTTTATTTAACTAAATGTTTAATATTTTTGGAAAGATTAAAAACAGCAGGTGTAGATTGTTTATTACAATATTACAAACATTAAGATTGGCGTTTTTCCATTCCATAACTAAATTCTTAACAATTTAGCATTTTGAATCATTCTCTACGTGTTTCTCTAGTTACTATATTTTTTTTATATATGTTATCCTGTATGTTATCCCGTATGTTATCCAATTCCAAATGAGTTGAAAAATTTTGAGCATGTAGACAACTTGCCTTGAAGAATGAATCCAAAGAGGCACCACCATTTTGGACATTTTTTCATACAAATGTGACCTTGTGAAGTGCAGTTGCCCGGTTTTTTGCAGGACCAAAAAAATGATTATTTTTTTCTTCAAATGCTCATATCTTGCAATCTACATAGTGGCAATTTTTGAAATTTTTTCCACATCCTCTCAAACTAGCTAACTACAAGATCCTATGGTTACATGTGTCCAAAAATGTTTTGTTTCTAAATTTTGAGGCTTGTACTAGAAATGGTAGTTTAGGAGTGCTTTTGGTGAAAACATAGCCAAAAACCTTTAGAGGTTAACCCCTTAAGTTCCTTGACTATGCTTTCACCGAAACACTCCAAAACTGTCATTTCTAGTACAAGTACCAACTTCTAGACAAAAAATATTTTTGGACATGAGCAACCATATGATCCTGTGGTTAGCTAGTTTGAGAAGATGTGAAAAATAGGACAGTTGCACTTCACAAGCTCACTTTTTTATGAAAATATGTCCAAAATGGTGGCGCTTGTTTGGAGTCTTTTTTCTAAATAAGTTGGCTACATGCTTAAAAATTTTCACATCATTTGGAATTATACAACATAACTATAGGAAAAAAATAGTAAGTAGGAAAAAGTAGAGAATGATTCAAAATACAAAATTGTTAAGAATTTAGTTATAGAATTGAAAAATGCCAATTTGAATGTTTGTAATGTTATAATAAACAATCTATGTCCTACGATTATATTTTTTTCAAAAAATAGTGAAAATCGAGTAAGATAAAAGACTTCAAAGTTTAATTTAGAGTAGAGATTCCATAACTACCTGCAAACTAAAACTCCTCATAACTTTTGACTCATTGATCAAAATGGAATGATTCAAATCTTTTTGTGTATAAATAACTCTAAAAAAACAATTTCAAATTTTTGCTTCTAAAAAAAGTTGTTTTTCTAATCTACCTGGACTACCCAATTGGAAAAAAACGTAACATATTAGGCCATAAATTTTTACTCATATTTCCAAATGTCATGAAATTTAGTGCATATGAAAGATATTCCTTGTCCCCGCCTTCTGTTAAAATTTTAGCCTAAAATATACAAATCTCTAGTCATAGGTACGTGTCCAAAATTTCTATGTTGCCAAAAAACTTATGTTGGTCTTCATTAGAGAAAAAATGAACCTTATGGAGGGCCTTCTAAGTTTGACAAGCAAGTCTATATGTGGGTTGTAGGAAGCTACTTGGCAGGACAGAAAGTCTGACAGAAAACCATCGCTATCTTGCCCAAATTTCCTAAGGTAAAGAGTACTTGCAGTGAATTCAATTTCGTTTTTTCCTCCCTGGTATGCTTATTTTAATTGTTGTTGATTTTCCTTGTGTCAGTCTGTAGCATTAGTTTATTATGTTTTTGTGAATTCATACCATTAGTTTATTCACTTGTCGAAATTTTAAAGTCTTTGTGACCTTACAATTATTAAAAAAATATTTTGTGTATAATAAAAAATCATATCTTGCTCGGAATGGAAAGTGCAAGTGTACAGCCACTGACAGCTTTGAGGGATTAAAAAAAGAATTCAGCTCAAGTACACCCACTTTAGCCCACCAATGGGAACCTTGTTCCCCGTCCTACCGTCATGATGGACAATTGTTGTTACCATGGGCAGATATAGGGGATTAGCTCATTGTCCTAACAAATTTAAATGTAATCAAGGGTCCTCTTGGCAATTCTAATGGGGCCTTCTATTGGGTTCATTTTTTCTCTAATGTTAGGGATTAAAAGCACCTAAGTTCCACAATTGCCCACCTCCTCAACTATATACTATTTGTGCATGTTTTTTTTCGTTGTACGAGCAATATATAAGTAGAGTACATTTGAGGAGGTAGGTGATTTTAAAGCTTTATGCCATTTCAACTTCAAAGATTCATAACTAATTCTACAAAGCTCCAAAACATATGAAACAACTTGAGTTAGATGTCAAAGTATATATATGCTAAAATTGAAATCTTGAAATTAGAATGCTCAAAAGTCCTCAAAAAATTCTAATTTTTTTCCAAAGGTGCATATCATCATGATATTGAGGTGTGAAAAGAAGATATAAAGGTGTGAAGTGACGGCCCAAAGTACCTTTTCTATTCTCAAAAAATTCACCAAAAATTGTACACTCGATCATTTTTTGATTGGGCTGCACCAATGGATTTAGTGAAAAAAATCATCTAAAGCCTCTTGTTGCTTATAGATTGTTAGTGAGGTTTACAATTTGAATTTTCAACAAATATAGTTACTGAAGCCACCTAGTGGTCTTGTGGTCCTTTAAGGGTTAACAACCAAGGGATAGTTCAAATTTTCAAAATTGTGAAGATGTACTATAAAATGATACTTAGATTTTAGAATACTAATTTAATGATCCTTGAACAATTATTGTAAACTATGATCTATATAGATTATATCCACATGGTTAAATCAACTAGTACACAAACAAAGTTTTTTCAATAAAATTTGAAGCCAAAAATTGAAAATTGTTTCTAAAATTGATTACAAAATGAATATTTATGATGTTTACAAGAATTTTTTTCCTCTGAGTTAAAAATATTAAGTTCTAATCATAGTGATTTTTGAAGATTTTTATTGCACGTTTTATTATTCAATTCATCTTTGAAGAGTCATTTTTTGAACTGAAAAAGTGACTTTTTGAGGTCAAACCTACCATACCCTTGAAGTTATAGAATATTTGCAAATCAAAGTCTTTAGAATCTATACTATATAAATGTTAAAGAACTAATACAAAAATCTTCCAAAAAATTCATGCAACACACCCACGCAAATTAGAAGTAATTTTATTACTTCTTCATCATCACTATTAGAAGTGTTACTTGACATATTGTTTTACATTTTAAAACTTTTCAACTAGTATGTTGAAATTATGAACCAATCTTCAATGAGCCCTTTAATTCATTTGATTCTTCGTCTTTACCTTTTTTTAAATTTATTTCAATAGTCCTTCTGGTTCAAAATGTTATACATGATGAAGTATCAAACAAAATAGTGAACAATATAACATATTGCAGGGTTGACGAATTGGAGCGTCCAGCCCAAAATCGCGTCCAAAATCCGGACGTCCAGATTTAGCGGACTCTAGCGTCCACATTGAACAACAGCGTCGAAAATTTATACCGCGCGGTCCGCACCCCGGTACAGGGATTTTAGACAGCCCGTCGGAAAGCAGCGTCCGAATTCGGACGGCCAGTCGGAAAGTGGCGTCGGAATTCGGACGGTCCGTCGGAATTCGGACAGTCCGTCAGAATTCAGACAGTGCGTCCAAAAGCAGACTCCGAATTCGGACGCCTAGATTTTTTTCACATTTCCTAGCCCCCCCCCTCAGAAACCTGTCCATAACTTTTTGGTGGAAGGTCCAAACTTGAAACGGATTGTTGGAGATGAAACCTTGCTTGATTTCCAAACTTGTTTTAGTTCAAAGCTTTTCAAAAAAATGTATTCTACTATGCGGAAATGAGGTCTGAACATTGACTTTTCTTACATTTTATTTCGGATGGCTAGTTTGAATTTGGAAGGGGGGAAGGCTGGTTGCCTGGTTCCACTTGGATTCTTCCGACGCCAAACTTCCGATGGTCACTTCCGACGGCCACTTCGGACGCCTAATTTTTTTTCAAATTTTCTAACACCCCCTCAGAAACTTGTCTATAACTTTTTGGTGGAAGGTTCAAACTTGAAACGGATTGTTGGAGATGAAACCTTGTTTGATTTACAAACTTTTTTTAGTTCAAAGCTTTTCAAAAAAATGTATTCTACTATGCGGAAATGAGGTCTGAACATTGACTTTTCTTACAATATATTTCGGATGGCTAGTTTGAATTTGGAAGGGGGGAAGGCTGGTTGCCTGGTTCCACTTGGATTCTTCCGACGCCAAACTTCCGACGGCCACTTCGGACGCCTAATTTTTTTTCAAATTTTCTAACACCCCCTCAGAAACTTGTCCATAACTTTTTGGTGGAAGGTTCAAACTTGAAATGGATTGTTGGAGATGAAACCTTACTTGATTTCCAAACTTTTTTTAGTTCAAAGGTTTTCCAAAAAAGGTATTCTACTATGTGGAAATCATGACTTTTAGAAGGAAGGTCCAAACTTCAATTGGATTTTTGGAACCTTGCTTGATTTCCAAACTTTTTCTAGTTCAAAGTAATTTAGAAAAGGTATTCTACTATGCTGAAATGAAGTCTAAACATCTACTTTTCTTACATTATATTTCGGACGGTTCGTCTGAATTCGGAAGGCTGGTCCTATTTAGAGTTTTTTCTTTTCTTTTAATTCAATCGATATTGTAATCTCTAAGGTTTAGATTACGTAATTTGCTATAAAATCATTTGTACATGCATTATTTCTTATTGTTACTACAATTTTGTGGCTATAAGTTTGTAGCATACATTAATAGTTCTATTTAAACTAATTTTGGGGGACTTGTTAATTGATGTTGATAGTAGTATTGAAATTTGTTTGGGAAGTTTTAGAAAAATTTATTTTTGGAGATGAAACCTACTTGTAATCATTAATCCCTCAAGTACAAAGTGGACACAATGAGTCCTCTTCAAATTTTCAATAGAAAATTCTCGATAGGGTGAAACAAATCTCAATATTTTACAAACTAGGATTTGTAGAATTGAAATTTTACATACTTGTTGCATTATTTGATTTTGAAAATTTGAATGTGAGAAATATTTACAAAAATTATTTAGAAAATGTGGTCTACTAGAAAAAAGGAGAAAAAAAAAAAAAAATCTTAAACAATCCTAGTCTTTACTTTATACAAATAAATTGTGTTTGAAGAATTTTTTTTAAATTTGTATTTTTAGCAATTTTAAAAATAATAGGTTCAACCTAGTGTGATGAAGAACACAAAATATATAAAAATGAATCCAAATATTTTAAAGATGTCCCAAACAATATACAAATTATACAAGTTATTAAATCACAATTGCAATATTGCATGTTTCACATTTACAACAAGATGAATTGAAAATATCATTTTTGATGTAGAAATACGTTACAAACATACATAAATAAGGTCCATAAGACCATAATTGTGATACATGAGGGGTCATCATATTTGAAAGTCAATCATATTTTTCACTACATAAGCACCAATATTTTTTGTATGGGATATATTGTTGACAATTTACATTTTAAGATGTAAATATAAGTATAAGGGTGTAGGAAAATATCAAAATAACTTCAATTACAATTTTTTGTATAAATGCAATATTTAATCTTGAACTAAATTAAATTACATTAAATTGCTTAAAGCATTTTTTGTAACATCCTCTAATACAATAACAAAATAATACAATTGCTTGTATTATGTATATTTTGTTGTTTCAAACTATTAATGCATTTTACAACAAAACTTAAAGAACACTTCAAGTTATAATTGTATGTTCCACATTTGTAAAGTGGCACATCATAATTGATGTAGAAAAACTAAAAATACATTGAAAACATATATAAATAAATCTATGAGGTCTATACAAGAACATATGTTGTACATCATGATAATTACATCTTAAAAAAATAAAGAAATAAAAAATATTCCACACATTACACCAATGTTTTTGGTAACTAATGTAAAATTGAAAGTTTAGGGTTTAGGGTTTAGAATGCATATTTAAATGTGAGAAAGAATAACTTGAATTACCTTTTCTTTAAAAACATTCTTACTACATAGGATGCTTATAGCATTAAATAGCAATCTTAGAAAGCAAATCTGTACTTCTTAGAATACACTATTTCTGTACAAGTGGACAGCTGTGTAAACAAGTCAGGAGTCAGCTGTCAAACAAGCCAACAGTCAACTGTCGAACAACTCGACCAGCAGTCAACAGTTACACAAGGTGGACAACTGTTTAAAATAAGACAAAAATGTGCGTCCGAAATTTGCCGTCCGAATTTTCCATCTGAACAAGGCCGTCCGAAGTGGGCCGTCCGAAGTGGCCAACTGAGACCAACTGTCCAAATTCGGACTAGCCGTCCGAAATAAAATGTAAGAAAAGTCAATGTTCAGACCTCATTTCCGCATAGTAGAATACATTTTTTTGAAAAACTTTGAACTAGAAAAAGTTTGGAAATCAAGAAAGGTTTCATCTCCAACAATCGGTTTCAAGTTTGGACCTTCCACCAAAAAGTTATGGACAAGTTTCTGAGGGGGTGTTAGGAAATTTGAAAAAAAATTAGGCGTCCGAAGTGGCCGTCGGAAATGGGCCGTCCGAAGTTTGGCGTCAGAAGAATCCAAGTGGATCCAGGCAACCAGCCTTCCCTCCTTCCAAATTCAAACTAGCCATCCGAAATAAAATGTAAGAAAAGTCAATGTTCAGACCTCATTTCCGCATAGTAGAATACATTTTTTTGAAAAACTTTGAACTAGAAAAAGTTTGGAAATCAAGCAAGGTTTCATCTCCAACAATCCGTTTCAAGTTTGGACCTTCCACCAAGAAGTTATGGACAAGTTTCTGAGGGGGTGTTAGGAAATTTGAAAAAAAATTAGGCGTCCGAAGTAGGCGTCGGAAGTGGCCGTCGGAAGTGGCCATCGGAAATGGGCCGTCGGAAGTGGCCGTCGGAAGTTTGGCGTCAGAAGAATCCAAGTGGAACCAGGCAACCAGCCTTCCCCCCTTCCAAATTCAAACTAGCCATACGAAATATAATGTAAGAAAAGTCAATGTTCAGACCTCATTTCCGCATAGTAGAATACATTTTTTTGAAAAACTTTGAACTAGAAAAAGTTTGGAAATCAAGCAAGGTTTCATCTCCAGCAATCCGTTTCAAGTTTGGACCTTCGAACAAGAAGTTATGGACAAGTTTCTGAGGGGGTGTTAGGAAATGTGGAAAAATCTAGGCGTCCGAAGTGGGCCGTCGGAAGTGTCTATGGTCAATTGATCATATTCTTAGTAATATAAAACTAATCAAGCGTATTAAGGTTCTAACAATACAATTGCAAGCAAATCTCACGATTAACTCCTAAACATCCAAACAATGTTTTTTGGGCAGCTCATTACAGACGAAACATTACAATTTTAGGCAGCTCATTACAGACGAAATTTTTATTTTTTCTCTTTGGAAATTTCACACAATGTGTGGCCAAGGAGTAGCTTTAAGGCCCAACAATTTTCATAACTTTTGACTAAATGGTTTTAAAGTTATTGCATGATATGTAATTTTCAGTGTTCGGCGGCCAACGCGAGCAGAAAAAAAATTCTTTGAAGATCACTTTAAAAGAAATAAAAATTTGAAATTGGTTCTCTAGATTTTTATATATATATTAAGCTTTGAATCATTTTCTACTGCTTTGAATCATTCCATTTTGATTAATGAGATGAAAGTTATGAGGAATTTTAGGTTAGATTAGTTTGTGGTTAGATATGGAATCTCTACTCTAAAATAAACTTTGAAGTCTTTTATTTAACTCAATTTTAAATATTCTTGGAAAAAAACCCAAACATTAGATGTATATTGTTTATTAAAACATTACAAACATTGGGATTGGCATTTTTCAATTCTATAAATAAATTGTTAACAATTTAGTATTTTTAATCATTCTCTACTGCTTCCTACTTATTATTCTTTTCCTATATATTGTACAATTCCAAATGATCTAAAATTTTTCAAGCACCTAGACAACTTGACTTGCGGAATGAATCCAAAGAGTAACCACAATTTTGGATATTTTTTATACAAATGTAACCTTGTGAAGTGTAGCTACCCATATGTTTTACAAGGCCAAAAAAAGGGTTTTGTCACTTCAAATGTTAATATATCACAATCTACATGATGGAAAATTCTAAAAAAAATTCACAACTTTTCAAACTATTTTACTACAAGGTCCTACGGTTTTATGTGTCTAAAATTGTTTTTCATCTAAAATTTGGTGCTTGTAAATGTAAGGGCACTTTTGGAGCAGTTTTGGTGAAAATGTGGTCTCTAATGTTTAGTAGTGAACTGAATAATGACCAACTTGATCTTTTTGTGTGAAGATAAGGGATCTAAGAGTGTTGAAGATTACAAAGTAATATCTAGCACCTAATCTTTTGGAGAAGTCCCACACTTGGAGTCTTTGTTCAAATCAAACGTATAATATACCATTAAAAAGCTCTCAACAATACCTTTCCAATGATATATTATAAGGCACACAAAATGATAAGACAGGGCGTCCTATTCTGACGGCCTGTCCAATTGAACGGGGCGTCCGATCAGATGACTAGGCAGACTTCAATCTTTGGAGAAGTCCCATAGTTGGAGTTCTTGTCCGAATTGGATGCATTATATACCGTTGGAAAGCTCTCAAGAATATCTATCCAATGATATATTATGAGGCATAGAAAAGTCAACGGGGGCGTCAGACGACAGTGCGGACGGGCCTTTTGGATCCGACACTGCGGACGGGCGGGATTGTTAGACCATCGGATTGGATGGGCCGTCGGAATCGGACGCTCTGTTAGATCAGACGAGCCGTCGGAATCGGACGCCCTGTCAGATCAGACGGGTCGTCGGAATCGGACGCTGCGAACAGGCGGACATACCGGGTCGGGCGGACGTTGGAGATGCACTATATTTTGGGACTGTAAATGAAATTGGACGTCCGGGGGGGTCCGGACGCGGACGCTGGATGTCCAGACATACGTCCTCACGTTCGGACGTCTTGGTAATCCTGACATATTGTACAATATGTTAATGTAGTTACTACATCTTTAAAGCTCATTGTCATTGTCATTGTGACACAATGTCACAATGAGCTCAAAAAAAAAATTTTAATTTAAATTTTTAAATTTTTATACCTTCCCCCCCCCCCTCCCCCTTGCCCTCTTGTAATTTTTAGAAAGCAATGTAATTGACAAATAGTATGGGACAAACAACATCCCGTATCTTGTACCCGTATCCATATCCCATATCCCATATCCCATACTCATATATGTATTCATATCTAGTATTGTATTTGTATTTGTATTTGTATTCACATTTAGTATTCACGAGAGTATTCACTATATATTCGTGTACAATACTATATCCGTACTCAGTATTAATTTTTATATCTGTATCCGTATTGATATTTGAACGATTCAAATTAAATCTCACAAAATCAATCGCTTGTGATTTTTTGAGAAATCAATGGCGATTTCAAAAGTAAGCATTTAAAATAAATAAATCAACGGCCTTTAATTTTTTTGAAAGAGGGGGGCAACTAATACCCTTGGCACCCTCTTTTGGGTATTGTCAAGTGCACTATACTTTAAAAGAATTTAGAAAATTAATAAGCATTTGTTTATGATTTTTTTGTTTTTTTACTTCTTTTTATTTCATAATTATCTTGAACTTACCTTTATTTGGATTGAAATATGTTTTCAAAATTTGGTAGTAAAGTTCAAATTTACTTTGTATAAAAATTATCTTAATATAAAATTTTGATTTTTGTTAGGAAATTAATTAGTAATGAGTTAAGAATTTAATTTTAAAGAGTAGTATTATCCATTTGGATATTGGAACAAAAGTATTTTTAGTTTGATGTGTGACTATAGAAAGGAAAGGAAGTCACCTCACCTACTTTATTTTAAACTTTGTTCATAATCTATTGATTATATGAAGCTTTTGAAGTGAAATTTAATTCTTCATATTTCTTAGTGTTTATACAAATTTTGATTTATCACGCATAAATATGGTATGAAATCATGTTAATAACAAAATGAGCATGTACCTATTGTGTATGATTATTGTGTTGCTATCCATTTCATCAAATTATTCCATATGCTTTTAGAATTAATAAAAGACAATGAACTTCACTAGATCATCAACCTTTCCACGTTGACTTTTAGCATCTCATCTATAAAGCACCTCTTTCATTTTGCCATCTAATAAATTTTTAGATGGTGCTTGATACATGTAGACAAATTCTTTTTTTTAATTTTAGTCTAATAGCCTTGTCGAGTGTGAACATGGTGATTTTATTTACCTATTTCCATTAGGTTAAGACAAATAGCGTTAAAAGATAATTCAATTAGATTGCAACCGGTTCGAATGGAGAAGAAACCGAGAAGTGTGAAACTTAAGTCCACCTTTTCAATTTAAACAGTTGTCACCTTTCAAAAGCATATAGACAATTTGATTTTCTTTTTGAAGCTCTCAGATGGAGCATTGATATTTTCTCGTGAAGAATGAACTTGTGAACTCCTTCATAAATTTTGAAGATAATATACATATATATATTTCTTTTGCAATTTGGCAGTGTGTGTGTTTGTGTCCCGTGTGTGTGTGCGTTCTTCTGGAGAATCGAATTGGCAGTTGGCTAATCGAATTGAGCAAGCGGACTTATTGGCGATTCGCAGGAAATCAGCAAGCAGGGAATTTGTTATTATTTTAAGCACCTTTGCATGTGATGTGTGAAGACTGAATTGCTTCTTTATTAATTACCCATGTTGTTTCCTTGGTTGTAACTATGAATATCTCGGGAAATCAGAAGAGTGAAGAATAAAAAAATTAGTGATGATACTTATAGTTTACACAAACAATTATACTCATACAATCTGTGTGTAAGTGTGTAAAGTTTCGTTTATGTGTATAATCAAATTGTAATAGAATTATAGCCGTGTGCTAATTAAATCAGTAACTGGAAAATTAAAGATTAATTCGAGTAGTCTGAAAAGTGAAACAGCCGACCCAATCTTATTGTTTATGTGTTTGCATGTGGATGTCGAGATGACTGACGAATTGAACAGGTGAAAGACTGACTGGTAAGCGAGCATCTAAATTTAATTAATTAAAACAATGAACATATTAAATTTAATCGACTTGACTGAGAGTTACACATACATACCAGTTGTTGTGTAAAAGTAAGAGTTTAGAAAGATTAAGTCCAGTTCAGTATGAGTAAAGTGAAGATCAAGTTGACATGGTGATTTTTGAGATTTTACAGACAAATTAACCGAGTCTAAAATGAGCAGTGAGTTGAACTTTGGAACAATTAGAACTGGTGAAAAGTATTAGACTAATTGACTGTTGTCGTGTAATACTTGAATAATTAAATCCAATCAATTATCTATTTACCGATGACAATGGATTGTGTGCATTGCCAGTATATAAATTAATTGTGCAAGTCAAATTAAATTAGTGAACAAGCATGTTAATGTGGTTATGAGATTTTACTAATGTGCTTTGATTTGACTTATGCTAATTGTGTAGTGTTGTTTGCCAAGATTGGAACCTTGGATAAAAGTCCATTGTATAAGTCACAGTGAGAATAGAATTTGTAAGTCACATCAGCCTTGTTTTGTGAAGATCTTATTTAGATTTGAAAGACTGATTTGAGCTACCAAAATTAACTAGTACCATTTTAGGACTTATTAGCAAATAGATGATTAACACTGTATTCAATTTAATCTACTACTGCAATTTGAGGTTATAGAATATAGTGCCTGGGTGTTTTGGAATAAAGACTAGTTGAGTGATCATACAAATACATAGAACCAGACAAGTAGATTAATGCCGCAAAGGGAAAGCTGCTGGATGGATGAACGTGATGGATAGAAGAAGCGAACGAATGGATAAAGAACTCACAGGGAGATTCTTAACAGACCATAAACTCTGCATTAGCTAGTGACAAATTGCCCTAGTTAGAAAATTTGATTGAGCATCTAAATTAGCAATTAGGCTAATAATTAGTTGATAGGGACAAATGGCCAGGTGGTAAAAGAACATCAAAGTAATTAAGGAATCTATAACTATATCTATATAATATATATATTATATTAGGTTATAGGTCATTTGCATTGCATGATCAATTTGAGGTCTTAACCCGTCGAATTGCCAAAGCCATTTCTCTCTACTAGATAGGACTGTGACGTCATTCATGGTCAATAGCATTATGGGATGGACTGAATTAAATTTGGGAATATGAGTGTGATTTTATATGAATGCATAATTTAAACATAATACCCCTTTTAAAAAGGAACTAAATCCCACTAAAACTACAAAACAAAGTGACTTTAGACACATATAAACGCTAGACTTATTGACCTTTCCTTTAAACCCCCTATACTTTGTGGTCCTGGGTTTTTGAAGAGATTTAAAACCTAGATTACATTTTGGGGCCGCTGCCGGGGAAAGGTCCTGGCTACCGGTGTCTAAAATGTAAAGTAGGTCACAAAATTTCTTTGAACATTGATAGGAAAAAAAAAAAAAAAAAAATTATAATGAAAACTAAGGGAAATAGAATATGTAGCTTTCCTTGAGGATTAGAAACCTTAATAGAAATGACATGTATTTTCCTTATTAATTATTTTAATTTTCAAAATTCCTAGCCAATAAATGGGAAATTTTCATGAAAGGGATATTTATCACTTATAAGAAATTTAGACGTTTGAAATTAGAAATTAATAAATGAATGAATAATAAAGGAATATTATGGATAGCGCTAAGAAAATTACTGATGATCTAATAGCAGAGGTATTATCTTCAGTTTTTCCAAAAAGAGAAACCATAGATAAAGAAAAATCTAGAATTACTTATGATAGAGATTATTTATTAAAATCACGTCCTAAATTTTTACAAAATCCTTATATCAGGAAATCCTATACCACTAAATTTGATAACCAAAAGAATAACCCACCTAGAAATTGTTGTAACTTTTGTGGAGAAGTAGGTCATATTAAAAAGAGTTGTTTTAGGAAACAAACTTTTGAAAACACAAGAGAAGGTTCATTTAATCTTCCTCCACCTATCACAACTTTTGCTACCTATGACCCAGACTTTTTATCAATTGTACAAGGGATTCCTCAATTAAGAGATTCTAGAACTAGTATTGAAGATCTAATTAGAATAAGAACCGTAATTAATACTTTGATTTATTATCACCCATCTCATCGAAAACATTGTGAAAATAGTTCAAACATATACTAAAATTTAAAACAAAAACAAACAAAAACAAACAAAAACAAATAAATAAACAAATAAATTTAAATGAATTCAGATGGGTTACCTATTTCCATTGGAAATCCCAGAAATCATAAACGATTATTATTTAGGACCTTGCCTTTTTATGGCTTTTTACCGCTTATATAGAAATGCATATTATGGACAAGGTTTCCAATTAAGTGGATCTCATATAAAAGACCAACAATTAAAAGAAAGAATAGACCAATTACCTTTAGATATAAAGAGAGTAATTTTTAGTAAAATTTGGGAAAAGTTTGAACTACAAAAAGGATTTGTTGTAAAAAGTGGTGAATTACTTTTTGATTTTTCTCTTCAATATTTAATTAGTCAATATGGAAAATTAAAGTCCCAAACTACAAGTCAAGTACCTAAAAACTATGCCTGTTGGACCGGTACACAAATCTTAGACAGAATTTATATATTTACTTATGGACCAATGAATCCAGCAGTGACTCCTCTTATTTCAGATTTTATGTGTAAAGAGAAAATAAATTCTTTTAGTCCATCTTTCAGCTTAGTTTGCCCGACTAGTTTTAACTACTTACGTCTATAAGACCTAAATCCCATACTGTTTGCCAAAGCGAAGACATCCTATTATAAGAACTTAGATTGAAACAAAAGGGATATCTCGTGAAGCATTGGGAACACATTACCCTGAATTCTATGATAGCGTGTCCCCAGTGTTTCCCGGGGTTTTGCTTCACAAATTGGTAAATCTTTTTAGATCTATGGCCCTTTTAGATGTCAGATCGAACCCCTGATCAAGTACTAAAAGAGACCGCCCGAAAAATAGCAGATTGGGGAAAATCCAAATATAGAAGAAACCCTTCTGTCTATACAAACCCTTGTTTTTCACCTCCCAGACTTCCTCATGC
Source organism: Rhytidiadelphus loreus (assembly GCA_947034895.1). Lineage (NCBI taxonomy): Eukaryota > Viridiplantae > Streptophyta > Bryopsida > Hypnales > Hylocomiaceae > Rhytidiadelphus > Rhytidiadelphus loreus. The sequence goes on from OX344764.1 coordinate 4,188,689, forward strand.
AAGACTTCCTTCTACACCAATAGAGGCAAATACCTCAGAGTCAATCAGACAATTTCAAAATTTAATTTTAAACTCACAACAAAATGAAACTCAAAGTGAAATACCAGAATCTGATGTTGACTTTGAGATTAGTTCTACAGTACTTTTAGGACTTGAAGAATCTACGAGAGACGAAGGAATAGGTTATGGGACACCTATTGAGGATACTGCATCTACATTAGATATAATAGATCGTGCAATCACACCGATTACAGAATCATCTATAACTAGAACATTAGTTTACTCTCCTCAAGGAATTTCAACTAATCCCTCAGTATTCACACCTGTAGAATACTTATTTCCTACCCCAAATTCACAACCGTTTGAATCCAACGCTATACTTTCAAAATATTTGAGAGATACGTGGAATCAAAATGGTCGGAGTGTAACAGAAAGATTAGAAAGTTATTTAACTCCTATAAGAAATTCTACTACAAATTCTGTCAACTCAGATCCGCCTGAGTCACCACCTCAATTGGAAAGATTTACATAACAATTTTCAGATTATAACTATAATGAAACCATCAACCCATTTAGTTTTCAAACTCCACCATCTCAATCAGAATTAGGACTTTACCAACCATTTCAATCTCCACCACAGACATCTTATCAGACTATACCAATACTACCCGATACCTTAGATTTTGAAATCGAGGTACCAAGCTTTGAAGAAAATAAGTGGTTAGAAGATTATAATATGGCCCACCCACGCCCATTCAATTTAGTTGATTTACCACAATACTATGGTCAAGCAAGCTCTGATCCTGATTACCATATGAGTAGATTTGAAATAGTATGTGCAGCCAATATGATCCCTAAAGTAAACTTCTTGGTCACCTTTCCTGCCACATTGTTAGGGGCTGCACAAGAATGGTATCAAACACATACTCCATTTGCCAATTGGCAAGCATTAAAAGATGCATTCCTGACTAGATTCAGACCCTTAGCATTTACAGAGAGTTTACAAGAACGTTTAAGAACCATAAGAATGATGGTAGGAGAAACTGTAGATAGCTATTATGGTAGAATGGACTACATTTTACAAAGATGGCGTGGACATGGGATTCCTGATGCCTATTTAACTGGAATTTTTGTAGGAGGTTTATATCCTCCTGAATTTAAAATAGCCATTAAAGAAAAGAACCCTGGAGACTTAGCCACGGCATTACGATATGCCAAACAATATGAGGAAGCTAGGATAGGGGATGATCAGTTAACCACTATAAATCCTAGCATGTACCCCCAAAATTTGACATACCCTCCAATGGGAAATCAAGTAGTTCCCTATCCACCAGTTGTTTACCAACAATTAAAAAACTACCCCGCACAACCTACAACAATGGTACCTTCGGTAACTGAGATTAAAGATCCTATAACTGACCTATTAACTAAATTGGTAGAAGAAATGGCAGATTTAAGAGTACAAATTACTAACGCCCCAGTCAAAAGATCCAAACCCACTAATACTAGAACAAATGTATGGTGTACTAATTGTCAAGGGCAAGGACACTTACCGAGTGAATGTCCTACACCTGCCACAGACAATGTTAATAGAAGACCACGTTGTAATTTTTGTGGAGGGAATCATCTTACTGATAAATGTTGGAACTTAGCTGCAGTAAAACAAGATATACAAACTGTTAAACAAGTACTTCAAATTGATTCCAATAAACCTTGGGTCAATAAGACCAATTCTAACAAAAGACCATTTACACGTCCAAATACCGGACCACCATATCAACCTAATGACAATCGACCACGTTGGAATGATACGTATAATGCTCCACCTGTATGGAATGGTCCTCCTTACAATCCTAATACGCATCGATACGGTCCACCCGAAAGGGGAAAACAAATAGTGTGTTATAGATGTGGTGAATTAGGTCATTATGCTAGTGAATGTCCTAACCCAAGGAAACCAGTAAGTTATGTACCATAGTGTGGCAGATGTAGACAAGAAGGTCATTTGCCTGAAGATTGCACTGCCCCACCTAGGAAATTTCCACCATCCGAAAGGGATTACCCTAGGAATAAACAAGTACAATTCCAAGAAGAAGGAAATACTAGGCCCTCAAATCATGTTTCGCATACTATTTTGGAACCAAATACAGAAAATGTCTTTGTTGCTACTAGAGCTGCTAAAGCAAAACAAACTTTGCAAGAAAATGGAACCCCTAATACCACAGAAAGTGACGAGGTTATACCCAAAATTTTAACCCCAGAACAATCATTAAATTCGAACTTAATACCAGAAATTGAGAGTATAAAGTTACCTGAATCAATTATTCACGATATTGATCCTCATAAGGAAATGACTTGGAAAGAAAGACAGGAAAAAGCCTTAAAGAAAATACCAAGTCCAAATTATAATCCAATACCTCAAAAAGTTTTAATTCCTTCCAACATCTTACCATCAGTCCCTCATACCACATTACCTAGTTTTTATCAAATTCCGGCCAAAAGAAAGAATACTAGTTTAAATACACAAGGCCTATCTAAACGCAAAATACCTAGAGCAATGAGGTTAACTATGGGAATGGAACCATATGATGTATTGGCAAACCTTGATCATATTCAACCACAAATCACCTTAAAACAACTTTTGGCAATATCGCCTAAGTGTAGGAGCGATTTAAGTACATCATTAATACGGAAGAGGACAAAACCTTTGGAAATCCATGAAATTTCTATGGATCCTGGAGCTCCCACCGTAGAGGTAATGATTGATGGTTCATTGATATATGGTGTTCAAATTGATAGTGGATCTAGTGTTAATCTCATGAACTTCGAAACCATGGAAGAATTGGGATTAACTACTATGACCGCAACACCTATAATTCTGAGAATGGCTGATCAAAGTAGAGTGAAGCCTTTGGGAATGTTAGCACAAATCATGACTACTATAGGAGGAATAGACTATAAAGTGGATTATATAGTCTTTAAACTTATGGAATCAATTTCCTCCTATCCTATTTTATTAGGCAGACCATGGCTATTTTCGGCCAAAGCCAAAGATGATTGGGGAAAGGGAACCTTAACAATTGGAAAAGGAAAGAATAAAATTATATTACCTCTATACCCTACCATTTATCATGGGGAAACCCAAGATGATGGAACTAGTGTTACATCCAAAAATCAATCAGATAGTGAAACTACCGTTAGTGCGGAGGAACAAGCCCAAAAGGTCACAAAAGAATTACCATATAAAAGCATTGGACTAGGTCAATATCACACCCCTTTAGTAAATATTGAAGATTCCGATGATGCCATACTTGCATGGGAAAATTCTGAAGTTTTAAATGTGAGTGTTGATGAGAGCTCTGAATTAGAACCAGGATCCCAATCCGATGTAAGAGATATGGAAGATATGTTTGCTGACGGTGAATCTATTCCTTTAGGAAGAAAATTTTTTAACGAATCTTTAGAGACTCCCTTACAAGATATGAACTTAGGATCTCAAGAAGACCCAAAACTTATTAAGGTCTATACAAAAATGACTAAAATTGAATATAAATATTGGTATGGTTTCTTCAGAAGACATAAAAGTTCTTTTGCTTGGAATTATTCAGATCTAAAGGGTGTACCTCCTGAGATTTGTGAACATAAAATTGAATTAGAACTTGATGCTAAGCCCGTTAGGCAAAGGCAATATAGAATGAATCCCAAATACTCCTTAATGGTCAAAGAAGAAATTGACAAATTATTAGCATGTGGATTTATCTTTGAAGTTCCACATAGTGAATGGGTCTCTCCAATAGTTGTAGTACCCCAAAAGAATGGAAAGATAAGAATTTGTCAAGACTATAGGAAGTTGAATAGTGTGACTAAGAAAGATTATTTTCCGCTACCCTTTACTGATACACTTTTGGATAATGTAGCGGGTTATGAGTGCTATTCATTCATGGATGGATTTTCTGGATATAATCAAATTCAAATTGCCCAAAATTATAGATCATTGACTGCATTCACTACAGATTGGGGAATCTTTGCACATACCAAAATGCCATTTGGTTTGTGCAATGCTCCTGCAACTTTTCAACGATTAATGACAGTAGCATTTCAAAAGTATCTAAGAAAATTTATGGAAATCTTTTTAGATGATTTTTGTGTTTATAGTTCAAAAGGACAACATGCAGAATGTTTAGAAAAATGTTTTGAACAATGTGAGAAATATGGGATTTCCATAAATGCCGCTAAATCTCAATTTGTTGTACCATTTGGCAAATTGGTAGGACATATCGTTTCTAGACAGGGTATAGCCACCGATCCAGATAAAGTTGCAATGATAATTCAATTACCCCAGCCTAACACAGTTACAGAAGTTAGAGCTTTTCTAGGACATGTTGGGTATTACAGACGTTATATTTATAAGTACGCCAATATAGCTGTACCATTGACAGAATTAACAAAGAAATCAGATACTACTCCTGTATGGACAGAGTCTTGCACTAAAGCTTTTGAAACTTTAAAACATAAACTAACATCTGCACCAGTCTTAATTCCCCCAGATTGGGAAAAAGACTTTGAAGTTTATGTTGATGCATCCAATGTTGCAATTGGTAGTGTGTTAAGTCAAAAAGATGCAAAAGGCCATGATAGACCTATATATTTTGCAAGTCGTTAGTTAATAGCTGCAGAAAAGAATTACACTGTAACAGAGAGAGAAGCCTTAGGCATGATATTTTCAGTTCAAAAATACCGACACTATTTGTTGGGTTATAAATTTATTTTTCATGTAGATCATGATGCCTTAAAATATATGATAAACAAACCCCAACTTAGCGGGAGAATAGCCAGATGGGTTTTATTACTCCAAGAATTTAATTTCACTATACAAGTAAGACCTGGTAAAAGTCATGCTAATGCTGACCACTTATCTCGTATAAGTCAAGAATTAGGAAATGAACCTATAAATGACAATTTTCCGGATGCAGATTTCTTTCACATAGATATAGTTCCTGCAGAATATGCTGATATTATATACTACTTATCAAGTGGGCTATTTCCAGCAGAATACACTGAGAAGCAAAAGCAAAAACTACTTTATCAAGTAGGTCCTTATACCATGATTGAAGAAGTTCTTTATAAAAAGGGTAAGGATGGACTTCTCAGAAGATGTATAAATCTGAGTGAAATTCCATCTATTTTAGAGGGTTGTCATAGCGATGTCTGAGGAGGACATTTTGCAGGAGTAACTACAGCTCAGAAAGCATTGCAGTCTGGCTATTGGTGGCCTACAATGTTTTCAGATGCAGCAAAATATGCCAGACAATGTGATCCTTGTCAAAGAGTGGGAAAACCTACCCCTACCACTGCAATGCCCTTAACTCCAATCTTAGCCCAAATACCTTTTGAAAAATGGGGCATTGATTTTGTAGGTCCTATAAAACCTCCTAGTCGAAACGGTCAAAAACGTTATATTTAAGTTGCTACTGAATATGTCACTAAATGGGCCGAAGCAATGGCCACTAAAACGGATGATGCAAATACAGTGGCCAAATTTTTATACGAAAATATCATCACCCGATTTGGTTGTCCCAGAGAATTAGTGAGTGATCGTGGTACCCACTTTATTAATGATATAATTGAACGATTAACAACAAAATATCTTATTAAACATAGGAAAACTAGTCCATATCATCCTAGAGCAAACGGCCAGACAGAAAAGACCAATGGAATTCTTTGTAAAATAATCACAAAGACTGTCCAAGGGTCTACAGTAGATTGGGATGCTAGAGTATTTGACGCTCTATGGGCTTATAGAACAGCATACAAAGTCACTACCAAAAGCACTCCTTTTCAACTTGTTTATGGGCAAGAAGCTATTTTGCCGATCGAGTTAGAAGTTCAATCATTACGAATTGCCCTTGAAAATCGATTAGGTGACATGGAATCATTAAATGAACGTTACATAATGTTGGAAAAATTGGATGAAACTCGTAGACAAGCATATTTAAATACCAGAGCAATGCAAAGTAGAAGAAAAAGCTATTACAATAGCAAACACTAGAAGAAAATGAGGGGTTTTGCAACTATAGTATGCAACTCATTTTGTAGTTGCATAGGACGTTTGCAACTAGGTGACAATGTAGAGTCCGTAGTTGCAGTGGACAAGTCGCATTAGTTGCAGTCTAGTTGCAAGGTTTTTTGTCATCCGACACCATACAAAGAACTTCATCCTTGTGTGCAACTTGTTTGCAACTTGCTTGCAACTTGTAGATTTGTAAATTTTAAATATAAATCTCAATGATTTGTAGATTTCAAATTTTTAGATCTACCTCCTTTCTAGATTTTAGAATTTCGGAACTACCTTTTTCTTAGATTTTTGAATTTCAAATCTACCTTTTTCTAGATTTCAAAATTTCAAATCTACCCTCTTCCTAGATTTCAAAATTTCAGATCTACCTTCTTCCTAGATTTCAAAATTCAATTTCCTAGATTATAAAATTTCTTGAATTTTAATTATTTTTTAAATTCTTATATACAAAATCTACAAATTGTAGAAACCCACAAATTATAGAAATCTTAGAATTCTATCAAAAGAATTCATTACATAAGACTATAACAACTTACAAATCTTATATGTTCAATCTAATGGTATTCTTTACAATTGATATGGGTCAATTGATATAACATGAATGGGAATGAACTTTGAAAGCAACTAGGAAACAACTAGAGTGCAACTAAGAAACAACTAGCGTACAACTAGGAAACAACTATGGTCATTTTACAGTTGCATAATAGTTGCATAGGACACTAGTTGTTTCCTAGTCTTTTTTTGCAACTACAGAATGACTACTTTGCAACTAAAACAATGAATAAATGTTGTAAAACAATGACACAAAGCAACTACATTAGATTTGGTGCAAATAGAGAGGAAACTAGTTGCATGACAGTTGCATAGGGCACTAGTTGCATAGTAGTTGGTTGTGCCGGACGTGTTTTTCTTCTAGTGAAACTAGTACCCAAGAAATTGAAAACCAATGATTTAATCCTTTTATTCGATAGTCGGTTTCAGAAATTCCCTGGGAAATTTAAAATGCGTTGGTTTGGTCCATATAAAGTACTTCAAATATACCCAAATGGATCCGTAGAATTACAAGATCTTGATGGTACTATCCATTCTACACGTTATAATGGGTATCGTCTAAAACCCTATATAACTTGAGGACAAGTTATTATTTAAGTAGAGGGCAGGCTATAACATAAATGAAAAAAGGCTTGTCTGGAACATCTCTTATCAAGAGCACTAATCCAAACTTGTCTAATTTTTTGCATTCTCAGTTTCTAATACATGTGTTGTTTTCTACAAATTAAAATCAAAGTGTTAACAGCTCATCCCTATGGCTTTAGAAGGCTGATTTGAACCAATGCAAGCACATTGTGGTAATCACAATATGTGATTGCAAAAAAATAGAGTAAGAAAGTAGTAAACCATCACTTATGAAAATATAGTGTAGAGAAATAATCCATAACTTGTCTTATGGAAAAAAATAGGGAATAGAAAAGGTATAGATATGTCCACATGAAGAAACATCTATAGAGCACTAATCTTTGCTCAAAGAGATATATTGATGACTCCAAGTTGTACTAAAACAATGTAAACTCTATACATGCTCTTTTTTTCATTTTGTAGACAAGTAGGAGTAAAGGTTTAGAATTCTCCTATGAAATCTCTACACATCTTCAAGAGGATTTGGGCCTCACCTGTGCCCGTCCCAAAAACACACCACAAAAGTGAGTTAGTGAGGATGCACGAGGTGTTTACAGCCCAAGATCACGTGCTATAGTTGTCACAAGAAAATCACAAAGACAATCATAGAAAAACCAACAACTCCCAAACCATGCAAATAACTGAAATATAATTCAACATCAAAAGAACCTGGCTGCTTGAAGACGCTTGAGTGGAAGCCATATTTGAAATAATTCCTTTCCCAACACTAACTTAAGGTCACAGTGGCATAAGCGCACACTTAGCCAGAATCTCAAGAAGAAGCAGCAATGGTCGGCTGAATTTTTACAAACCAGTGGTCACAGCTCAAAACATAAACTACTGGCTGGCTAACCCTGTTTTAGATGGAGTTTAGCAACCAGATGGAGAAGGGGATCAGTTATCCCAGGTAGGTGTAAGAAAAATCAGGTCGAAATGGTGGTTTGGAGGCTGCGTCAGGAAGTCTTTATTAGCCATAACCCATGTAGCTTTGATTAGTTGGCCTCCAGGCCAAATAATTACACCTCCATTTGCTTACATCCAACTATATGTGAAGTAGTTGGTATGTGATGGCTTCATTTGTGTAAGTTATTTGGTGGCTAATTAACAAGCCATTAGAGGTAGTTAATTGGTTTTTGGCTGTTAGAGAATAAATGTCACAAAAGACAATTTATGGGAAAACAGCTAGCTATTACACAAATAAATACCACAAGAGGTATTATGGCCATAATAATCCGATGGATCTCTTCTCCTTATGTATATTTAAAAAAATTCTCCTAATTAATTGGTAGTGTAGGAGAAGTACATAAGAAAAATTAATAAAAGAAAGGAAGGTAGGAAAATCTGAAATTTCAAATAGGCTAACTCATGCTTCAACATAGCCAATTTTAAATAGAATAATTTACAATCACCACATAAGCAAGGTTTTGTGTGGGTATGTAGCATGGTATATCAAGCGATTGTCTTGAGAATCGTCTTGAATAATGAGTCTAGAAAAAAGAAAAAAAGAAAAAAAGAAAAAATTTAATTAATTAAAATTAAAATTAAAATAGTATTATTGATTGAAGAAAAATATACTATTCACCAATAAAAACAACACAATATACCAGTAATAAAGAAGTGTGAAATTAGATAATAATGACAAACATAATAAAATTTAAAATTTAATTCATAAGTGCTAAAAGTACAGAATATTTAGGAATAAAGTAATAAAGGCTGGTGTACAACTTGATTGAGTGGCTAGTTGTCATTAAGGCAATTAGTCATTTCATCAATTTGATTAATCATCATTTGGCAAATAGACTAAAGGCCCTAAGACCGTGGGAGCAGTTAGCGCTGCCTTTCCCATGACTTTGAAGTCAGGTGAAGCTGGCGAAGCTCTTCTCTAATCTCGCAATTTGTCGTATTACTGAGTGAAACTAATCGAGCAAAAAGCAGGGTTAGGGTTAATCGTGGTTTTACGAGTTGGATGAGCGTTCTTTGCGATCAGGAGAGCGATTTGTTTGAGCAAATTGCAGGCTGGTGATTCAAACCTTCAATGTAAGTAGAGCGATTTGTCTTTATCAATGCACGCCAACTGTTGCGATTGGTCTAAATGAATTGCGAGTAGTGCTTTCGGCTTCTTTGTGACTGCTTACAAATTGACGGATAAATTGTACTGGCATGATTTTATAAACAGTTGCAAAGGCACGGAGACTGTGAGAGCATCGCCTGCAAGGAGCAAATTGACCAAGATCGGTATATAAGGGTGAGCCGTGAGCATCCAGATTTTTCTTCTTGAACGTTGTTGAATTGATTTAGAAAACATTTCAAATTGATGGACAACAGTCAACCTTAAAACTGAAATACTTAAATAGGCAAGTAAGTGTAGCAAATGGGAAGAACCAAAAACCTAATGTTTTGAGCGATTAGAGTGTAAAATACGAACTTCTTGAATGTTGATGGCGCGTGTCAACATTTGACGAGTTGAACTGTGACCAACCCTAATCGGTCTAAGCAATGTTCGTAAGTATTGTGAAAAATTAAGATCAAATTAACTAGTGTTATGCAGGAAAGTTCTTTGCAAGTGCCACGGGTTAACTGAAGATGTCAAGAAAACGACAAATTGGGCAAATTAGGTCTAATAGATTGACTGTTGCAAGACTGACTTAGATTGGAAGAATTAGTGCTGTTTTCTTCCTTCTCGAAAGTCACAAGCAAGTTGTCGTTTGTGAAAGAACACAGTCGAGTTGGTTTGGTCTTACTTACGGTCTTTTTGGTTGTAATCTTTACAGTATGTTTTAAGAAGAGGGTCCAAATTGCAAATTGTCAAGAGGGCAAGTTGACTGAGCTAAGTACTGAAGAACCTTGGAACACGGCAAATCGACAGGACTGCCAGTAATAGGTAAGTCTTACGGACCAATTGCCGAGTGACTAAGTTGAAGAATGTTAAGTTCTATTTGACTGCTTAGGCAAAATTAACTTGTCCAGTTCTAACTTACTAAGTAACCAACAAATCTCGTATAAAACTATTCAGAGAGGCTTTGTGAGACTCATGAGTCTGCCTTATGAAAAAAATGTGTAACTAATTGTCATTTCTGTGAGAAATCATAAAAGAGAACATGATAAAAATCATGAGTGACCCTGCAATTTGAGTATAGCCAATCCATGAAAAATTAGTAATAAAGAAGTTGGATGTAAGGATTAAATGAGAGAAGAACGAATAGAACCTAATCACAGTCTAATAAATGTTTCCTTTTTATCTTCCCAGAATTCACAATAAAACTAAAAGTAAGAGTGGAAAAAAAATAAACAAAATTCTAATTGAGAGATCATTGTGAGATTAACTTCTGTGGGATTAAAGAAGAAAATTGAAGCAAATTGCCAGAGCGATTTGACAGAAGAAAGCAGCGTGGTATATTAATAAATTGACTATCTTGAGAGAAAATGAGCACTCCAGTAAGGCTGAGAGAATTTGAAAAAATTTGTTGAGTGAGGAATTAAAATGAAAATAAAACATGATAATTTACACTCATAACTCTTTCAAAATGGGAAGAAGAAAAGAAAGGAAGCAGACTTTATCAAATATTAATAAGAAGAGTAAAAGGGAGGTATTTAATAATCTACCCTAAAATAGAAGTAAATATTTCAAATTGACAGACAACAATTTGATTTCTCAGACTGAAAAGAACAATTAGGCCTCGGTCATGATAGCACCTTAACCTAAAATAAAGCCAGTAGATCAAAAGTTATCAAAATAGAGTCCGACTGACAATTTGAACTCGGTGACTACAGACAGCTTCGTTACAGACAATTGGACGGTTCTAAAAAATTCTACTGCAATTTGCCGAGTGAGGACGAATTTGTGCATACTGTGAGAGGTAAGGTTGGCAAACTATTGATTGTTAAAAATTCTATTCTCTGATTGTTTAAAATTCTACCTCAAGTCGAGCAAACTATGAATAATTAAGAAAGAAATTTAAGTCCATTTGCCGAGAGAAATAGGAAAAAGATAAAAGATAAAATTGATCAAAATACTTTAACAATTTGAGAGAACATGATAATTAATGAGCGATTTTCAGCAAGATTGAAATTGAGTCTCCTAAGAGTGAATTAAAGAAAAGAGTTTATTAACAATTTACACACCGTGAAGAAATTTCCGAGTGAATGTAAGTTGATAATTAGCCATTGCTAACCTCTTCAATTAGTCAAATTGATCATCATAAACAAATTCAAGTTGAGTGAGTTGTGACAATGAGAGCCAAGTGAATTAACCTTCAACTAATTTAAGCCTAAAATAATTGAAATAACAAAGAGATGGATGAACCTGATGAACAGATGGCGTCAAGTCGAGAATTGATGATAATTTCCATACCGCTCTTTGAGTGGTTGCCTGAGATGCACCAACAAATCGTCTCCGACCGAAGTGATGAGCTTCAATCCGCTGGGCTTTTAAGTTACGTACTGCAGCGGTGGGAGCAACCAGATATGGAACTTGTACAGCAATTTGTCCGAGCAAGTAACTATGGGCAAACAGACAAAGGTTTAACCGTTAAAGGTGTGCCTTGTCAATTCAACGCAGAACGAGTAGCACAGATCTTGGGCTTAGAAGAAGGAGGACAAAACATCAAAACGCTAAAGCCGCTCAGTAAGCAAGACAAGGTACAAATATTTGGAGCCAAGTTCCAGAACTTCAAGAAATCCCTTGGATGGGATCTTACCAAGGTTATATCTCCGCAACTTACAAAGTGGATTCAGTACATCAACCACCGTTTCTTCTTGACGAATAAAAAGGAGTTCGCCATGTTGGAGACACTCACGGCGGCCTACACTGCATGGAAGGGAGAGCAAATCGACTGGGGACGAGTTGTTTATTTGCAGATCAAGAACGAACTCAATTTCAAGAAAAATCGAAATCCGCTTTCTCTCATCTCAACAACCTACATTTCTGCTCTTTGTAAATTGGTGCAACAAGATCTTTTTGCGCAACCATTAGCACGCGTGGAACCAGTGGACATGCCCATTATACCAGTTGAAGTTATACAAGAACCTGTGGTGGTAAGCACTCTCCTACCTCCTCCTCGCGTTCTTGGTGACCTCACGTCCAGCCCGATGCTCAAAAACAATTTGGTTAAGCAACGCAATGAGTTACAACAACGTGAAGAAGCTAATCGACAGGAACTCAAGTTGGCCTTGGAGCAGGAGACACGGTTGCAATGTCAGGTAAAACAATTGACCGAGGAACGTGACAAGTTGCAGCGACAAGTCACCGAGCAATCAGGCAACTTACTGGCGCTTCAACGAACGATGAAGTTGGATCGAGACTCGTGGGAGCAAGCTACGGCCGGGTATCTGGAGAAGATATGGTTGCAAGATCAACGCTACTTGACAAGGAGCGAAGAATACGAAGATCAACGTACGTTGGTAACCAAACAAGCTGCTGAAATCTACGCACATACATCTAATATTAAGACAATTCGACGGAAGGTGCAAGAAGACAAGAGCAAGTTGGAGGCACAGGTGGCCAAGCTGCAAGACGAATTGGCCAAGAAGACAAATCGGCAGGCCAAGGAACAGCAACCAACTGTGGCCGACCCCATCCAATTACGAGCGCTCCAAGAAGATGTGCAGACCCTAGCGACTTCTAATGATGAACTACAGAGACAAGTGGAGATGAAGCATGAGCACATCTATAGCCTCCAAGATAGTTTGTGGCAACAGCAACTCAAATCAGCACCTTCCTTTTCTTTGTTTCGTCAGTATGAGTTGCAACGTGATGCCTATTTGGAGATAATGGATTTGGATAAGGGGGAGGTTTTATCACCCAGGGAGTTCAACAAGATTTGGTACATATCGAGCACCACAGTGAATCATCAAAATCTCCTCTGCAAGATTTTGGTACGAGGCGAGTTGAAGCTGGAAGACTGGAGCATGTTGTTTTATCCAATTGGCGATATTGGTGCTCGAGCCTTATTATACTACATGGGCCTTGAACGACAGCTCAATTATCAAAGGCAACATGACCATGCAATTGAGGCAAGTCGAAAAGTGCAACTCGGCAACCACAGCATGGAGATTACTCCAATAGCACCAGTATCGGAGGAGTTACTATCAAATCGAAGAACGGCACTTCAAGCAATTAGAAATGCCATTAAGCCAACACAGGGAGATAGCACTGCCAAAGTTCGTTCATTGCTTACGCAGGTATTAGAACGGGAGACTGTGGCACAGAGGGGCGAGTTGAACAACAGTCATTATGTATACAATTTGCAAGCTGCCTATGAGCGAGTGGAACAAATCTTGGACCGACAGGAGCACGGGGAGATCATGATACCAGACACAAGGAGTTCATCCGAATTTGACTTGCCACCGCAAAATTATCGACCATCGAATTGGATGTGTGTGACCCCACCTGTGCAAGGTTCAGTACTCAAATTGAGATTTTTGGGACAATATCATGCCATGTTCAATAATATGACCGTGGAGCGACCAATTCCGTCTTGGGATGCCCTCGAATGGTTGGTGGAGGATTATGGTATGTCAGTGAAGGAAAATGTTTCATACGACCAAGTCTATGAGCGGATCTCGGTGAATTGGCAAGTATACCCACCTCCAGCAGTATTTACGAATGGTCATTTCTGTCAGTGTGAGCGGCGGCACAAGTGGAACCCCAAGGCAACTATCGATTCGATTGAGTACAATTGGCCTGTGATCCCTGGACAATTCACCACTCCGAGTGAATGTGCAGAGTCCTATGCTACATTTCACAATTGTCATCTTCACCACACGGACCCAGTCTGTTTCAGAGCGGCGGTGTTCTTTGATTTTTTGGCGAACATGTGCCAAAATTATCAGGTTGTGATTAATGTCAATCGATTTGATCCCAATCGCCCAGAGTTTCATATCATGCTGAAGATCAAGTTTCAGAGCACCAGGTGGCACCGAATCATCGAGGTAATGCCAATTACTCACTTCCTGTCCGGCCCACATTTGTGTTGGGTGAACGAATTTCCAATGTCCCGGTTCTACGCATGGAAGAACTGGTTCCAATATCAGAAGACTAACAATGAGAGCCTACTGGAGCGGGATGTGGATGTGAAGCGCGCAGTTGAAAAAGATATCGAGCAACAGATGAATCGAGCAGATTCCCAACGCAACAAGCGACTGAAGCACCATTGACGGGGGCGTCAATGAAGCTAAGTAGAAGGCTATGTAGACAAATTCTTTTTTTTAATTTTAGTCTAATAGCCTTGTCGAGTGTGAACATGGTGATTTTATTTACCTATTTCCATTAGGTTAAGACAAATAGCGTTAAAAGATAATTCAATTAGATTGCAACCGGTTCGAATGGAGAAGAAACCGAGAAGTGTGAAACTTAAGTCCACCTTTTCAATTTAAACAGTTGTCACCTTTCAAAAGCATATAGACAATTTGATTTTCTTTTTGAAGCTCTCAGATGGAGCATTGATATTTTCTCGTGAAGAATGAACTTGTGAACTCCTTCATAAATTTTGAAGATAATATACATATATATATTTCTTTTGCAATTTGGCAGTGTGTGTGTTTGTGTCCCGTGTGTGTGTGCGTTCTTCTGGAGAATCGAATTGGCAGTTGGCTAATCGAATTGAGCAAGCGGACTTATTGGCGATTCGCAGGAAATCAGCAAGCAGGGAATTTGTTATTATTTTAAGCACCTTTGCATGTGATGTGTGAAGACTGAATTGCTTCTTTATTAATTACCCATGTTGTTTCCTTGGTTGTAACTATGAATATCTCGGGAAATCAGAAGAGTGAAGAATAAAAAAATTAGTGATGATACTTATAGTTTACACAAACAATTATACTCATACAATCTGTGTGTAAGTGTGTAAAGTTTCGTTTATGTGTATAATCAAATTGTAATAGAATTATAGCCGTGTGCTAATTAAATCAGTAACTGGAAAATTAAAGATTAATTCGAGTAGTCTGAAAAGTGAAACAGCCGACCCAATCTTATTGTTTATGTGTTTGCATGTGGATGTCGAGATGACTGACGAATTGAACAGGTGAAAGACTGACTGGTAAGCGAGCATCTAAATTTAATTAATTAAAACAATGAACATATTAAATTTAATCGACTTGACTGAGAGTTACACATACATACCAGTTGTTGTGTAAAAGTAAGAGTTTAGAAAGATTAAGTCCAGTTCAGTATGAGTAAAGTGAAGATCAAGTTGACATGGTGATTTTTGAGATTTTACAGACAAATTAACCGAGTCTAAAATGAGCAGTGAGTTGAACTTTGGAACAATTAGAACTGGTGAAAAGTATTAGACTAATTGACTGTTGTCGTGTAATACTTGAATAATTAAATCCAATCAATTATCTATTTACCGATGACAATGGATTGTGTGCATTGCCAGTATATAAATTAATTGTGCAAGTCAAATTAAATTAGTGAACAAGCATGTTAATGTGGTTATGAGATTTTACTAATGTGCTTTGATTTGACTTATGCTAATTGTGTAGTGTTGTTTGCCAAGATTGGAACCTTGGATAAAAGTCCATTGTATAAGTCACAGTGAGAATAGAATTTGTAAGTCACATCAGCCTTGTTTTGTGAAGATCTTATTTAGATTTGAAAGACTGATTTGAGCTACCAAAATTAACTAGTACCATTTTAGGACTTATTAGCAAATAGATGATTAACACTGTATTCAATTTAATCTACTACTGCAATTTGAGGTTATAGAATATAGTGCCTGGGTGTTTTGGAATAAAGACTAGTTGAGTGATCATACAAATACATAGAACCAGACAAGTAGATTAATGCCGCAAAGGGAAAGCTGCTGGATGGATGAACGTGATGGATAGAAGAAGCGAACGAATGGATAAAGAACTCACAGGGAGATTCTTAACAGACCATAAACTCTGCATTAGCTAGTGACAAATTGCCCTAGTTAGAAAATTTGATTGAGCATCTAAATTAGCAATTAGGCTAATAATTAGTTGATAGGGACAAATGGCCAGGTGGTAAAAGAACATCAAAGTAATTAAGGAATCTATAACTATATCTATATAATATATATATTATATTAGGTTATAGGTCATTTGCATTGCATGATCAATTTGAGGTCTTAACCCGTCGAATTGCCAAAGCCATTTCTCTCTACTAGATAGGACTGTGACGTCATTCATGGTCAATAGCATTATGGGATGGACTGAATTAAATTTGGGAATATGAGTGTGATTTTATATGAATGCATAATTTAAACATAATACCCCTTTTAAAAAGGAACTAAATCCCACTAAAACTACAAAACAAAGTGACTTTAGACACATATAAACGCTAGACTTATTGACCTTTCCTTTAAACCCCCTATACTTTGTGGTCCTGGGTTTTTGAAGAGATTTAAAACCTAGATTACAATACAATTGGTTCAAAAATATTATAGTTTTAAATTTAATAGACCTTGATTTAGAAATATTATAATTTCAAAAGCATCTTAACATAGTTGATTTCATATATCCTAATCATTGATTTTCAATTTTTTCATAAAAGTAAAATATATTTTCTCACTTGGTCTTAAGACAGAGAGTACTAGCATATGAGCATAAAATATATGAACCCATGAGCATAAAGTCTATATTATAAACACTTTCTATGGTTATAGGGGTCTATGTTATAAGTACCTATGTTATAAACTCTTTTCATGTTATAGGTTCCTATGTTATAAACTCTTTTCATGTTATAGGTACCTATGTTAGAAACTCTTTTTACGTTATAGGTACATATGTTACAAACACCTTCAAATGCATTAGATGAGATTGGGGGGGTGGGGGGGTTGGAGGGCCGTTTTGGGCCTATTCCCAACTTTGTTCCCCCTGGTCTTCTCGAACTCCGGTGTCAGATTTTATTTTTCAAAAAAAAAAAAAAAAAAATTGAAGTCCTTAAAATGAAAAACAAAGTTTTTTTGTTTATTTTTTCGAATAAATTGACCTGGCAATCGCCTGGCTAGGTCACCACAGGCGGGTTTCGGAGGGGTTCAAGTGGGTTTCAAGTTGGGAACTCACAACCCTCCACAACCAACGAAGCTAGTATACGAGCATAGAGCGTGAGCGTGGAGCATAGAGCGGAGAATTCAGAGCGTGGAGCTCCTATATTAAACAACATAGAGGGAAAAAATTGATGAAATGTGAAGTAGGATTGAAAAAAAAAATTTAGAAATTGGAAGGAGGTGGATGAAGAATATTGAATTGGTGTATTTTAGGGAATAAGAGGAGAGTTACAAATGCTCCGGTTTAGGGTAATTACATAAAGTAGATAAAAAGTGATGCAAGTGTAGTAAAGAGTAGATTTTAGAGAATAGATGGAAGTAAATTAAATTTTTGGCATCCAATTTGACCTTAAGAACTAGATGAAATTGGATGTTAGTATGGATGAAAGAAAATAAAAAAAGGATGGAAGTAGATGAAAATAAATGATGAAAGCAGATGAATACAATGGATGAAAGTAGATGAAAAAATGGATGAAAGTATATGCCCGGATGGATGAAAATGAATGTTACAATGGATGAAAATACATTACAATTTGGATGAGGAAGGATGAAAATTTGAGATGCACGTGACTTGAAGAAGTAGATGAAACTAGGTGGAAATGTGAATGAAAGAAAATGATAAAAGGATGAGAATACATGACATAATCAGTTCAAATTAGATGATAGGGCAAAGGACCGTGGATGAAGAAGTCATCAACAATGATTTGAATAATACCATTCTAGTGGATGAACACTTGGGTGGAAAAAGATGGAAAAATAAAGTAAAGTCATTAGAGGGGATTCAGCCCTTTTGGAGGGTTATGAGTTCCCTTGGTCTGGGAACAACCCCCCAACAGTTCCCAGTAGTTTGTAGCAATTTGCAGGTGCTGCTTGATGTGGCAAGGCAACTACCACGTCATTTTTAAAAAAAATTCAAAAAATATAAAATTCAACTCAATCTTTCATTTTAGAATTCTCAAAAAAATAAAAATCTGGCAGTGGCCGTTCTCGGACTATTGGAGGAACAACGTTGGGAACAGGCTTGAAACGGCCCTCTTGACCCCCAAAATCTCATCTAATGGGTTAAACCAACTTTTGGGGGGCACTAAAATCAATTGCTAGTGATTTGAATGAATAGGTGACAAGAGGGGTAGATGTGTATGGAGGTATATAAAAGCAGTGGTTTAGAAAGACATTACAATTTCCTATGTAGTACTTACTTGGAGGTTTAGGACAAACATGACCGATTCACAATACTGTTATTAAAAAAACAATACAATAAAGCAACAAACTCTGCAATCACAACAAGACTTTAACCATGCATCTTATCAAGGATATAAAAAATCAAGTAGTGGCCCTTGTAGTCTCACTACAATATATAATAACATCTATATACATAAATGTTATGAAGAACACAGTTTGGCAAACTAAAAACACCCTTGTCACAATTGTGTAGTGTACTATAGAAGTATATTGGAATTCAGGATTCCGCAATCTAGCAATTGACGAACCTCATTGAAGCTGAAGCTTGGAGCGTGAATGAAGACATCTATAGCTGAGTCTAAGTGGCAAATGACTACAAATAAATAATAAAGATGCTTGCAGTTGGCCCATTGCCCTCTTTTTCCTAATGCTTTCATTGCCATTTCTTTGAAATTTGGGCAGGAGCATTCTGGAAATGAACCTATAGTCAAGATGTAGTGATGGAAGTCCGGCTCCAGACCAGAGTCCATGTTGACAATGCAGCCAAAGCCAGGATGTGGAATCACTGTCACATGACGGAGAGAGGCCTTCAATGTGAGCGCCGAAGCACAATTGTTTGCTTGTTTAACTGTAGGTGCGTTTGGATTTCTTCGAATTTTTTTACCTGCCCTTGTGCTGGGGTGCTCTGCAGGAAATGGTGGAACTTTGCAATTTGATACGTATGATTGTCTATCATTGACTCCAAAAAGTTGTCGGGGTGAAATTTCTGGGCGTTGAGGGAGACGGAATCCAGCATTTTGAAGTTGCAGTACCTCTGTAGGTGTTAAGTTCGTTCCAGACTTCACTGGCCAAATGGTAGGCACATCAGGTCTCGAAAGAACCCACTTCCTCCGCGAACCCTTCACGCATCGCTCGATGTCATCGTTGCAGAAGAAGAACTGGTGCCTCTCAATTTTATTTTTCTTGTAATTGTTCATGTTGCCGGTATAAGAGGGTGCAACTGTCGCCTTGTTGCATTGCACAATCTTAGCAACACATTTCTTCTTTGTCACGGCCTGCAAGGCAAAGCACGCTTTTGCCGAATTTTTACACAAGCGAGCAATGTGCCACTCAACCTCATCACATACTGTTTCTTCTACATGAATCATTCGAAATGGCTCGGAAGTACTAGGTGCGGTTGTGCATCCGATAGAAAACTCCACCTCTGCATGTTCTTTGCTCTGGAGTGGGACATCTTCAGAGATCGAATCCAAGTGAATAAGTGTTGCACTTGCTCGGGTGGTCTTGACTAATGTTTTAGGCTTGGAAAAGTTGACTTTATCGGGTCGATGTGAATCGAATTGCGATCCTGGCGGTAAATTAGGCATACGGCTTTCAGACCCGAACACTTCTTCACCTTCGAGATGGGGATCCTGCGTGCAATACATACCAACTCCTGGGACCGTTGCCATGGCAGCATTTAATCCTTTCGGATTTCCAGTGCGTTGAGTATATCGTTGTGCTATACGAAGCAGCAGCTCTTCTCTTCCCGGGCCTGTTCCTGGGTTCTCACCCTTCAAAAATTGATAATAACGAACCATCTGCATGAACGCACGCACATAATCATCTACAGTTGCCACGTAGAGGTCATTCCCGCGGTTTCCAGATTGTTGTAGCCATTTGTTGTGAACTGTCTCGGCCAAATTGCAAGACGGCATCTCCGCCAACTCTTCAGTGGACAGATCCTGTAGTGTATCACATGTATGAGGATAAATGACAAATAACAAAGTCCAAGAAAAGGAGGTGTTCATTTTTAAAAGAAATCAATATAGCAACTAGAAGACCAACAATGCAACGACCAAATGAAGCCACAAGAAATCAAAATCATGTCACTCATTTAAAAAATTAAATTAGGATGACTAGAGGGACTCATATATAGAGTCTTGGTTCCCCTCAAAATGTCACAACCAAAAAAAATATTATCCAAAAAAATCTGAAAAAGCGCCTGAGATCCACCGCCGGCAAATCCCTGTCATATGGGGTGTGCTCTTTCAAAGGTCCTCTCGGCCCCGAGAGGACTTTGGGATAGAACGGCATTGTGCACATCAATACATAGAGTATACAAAGAACATTATTTTATATCATACGAAAGATTGAAGGATCTATAGAAGGTCATGGAGTGGTTTTGTACAGACAAGGTAAATCAAAAAGTATGAGGCACTTACCATGTGCATAAAACCTCCCCATTGCCTATATCGGAAGTGCCAAAATGATAACCACAAATCCAATCGTTGAACCCCTTCAAATGTTGTTGCTCTAGAAGAGTGCCACCAAGCACGAATGGCGTGGTAGCGAATCTCTGAATCAGTCGAGGAAACGGCATCTTTATATTGCTTGCACAACCTCCGGTGTTGATCTTGCATGTCAGCCCGAATATCTACTTTTGTGTGCTTCTCCATTGACTGAGTCCAGTGAAATAGGCACGTGCGCTCTCGGTTGAGCATGGGTTGTGATGGATCACCGGATCCATAGATTTTCCTGACTGCATTCTAGTTCGCTTGTGCACTGTCTGCCATGAAACCCTTGAAATACGGTAAAGGAATACCATGTCTTGACATCACTGCGTTTAAATTTGTCCAAAAATGACTTTGAGCAACCGTATCTTCAGATTGAATATCGCACACTGCAACGGTCATCACACGGCAGTAGATTGGATCATAAACATGGCACGCTAATGTTGTCCACTCCTTAACTCGCTTGACATGATCAAACATCATCCAAGAGTCTTGCAAGTCACCACCAGGCTGCATTCTGGTTACCATGTCTATGCCACTACCTGGGCCGACTTCAGACATTTTGAACACATAAACCTTGTCTGTCTCAGAGCCTTGTCCTGGAAATTTGTTCTCCTATATGTAAGCCCAATTGCTACATCCCCTTAACTTCGTTATGCTATCCATAACTCCGAAGCGTCGAAAATGCTTAAAGGTCGTAACCTCGTTTCAAATGCTAGGTGAACTCATGAACTTGCATTTCTCTAGGATTGGCACAAGCTCGTCTAATCCAAACTTTGTTGGTGTTGTTCCTTCAGCTCGAAGGAGCATCTCTCCTACGAGCTCCTTGCTGGCCTCTAAGACTATAGATGAATTCGTTGCTGCTGGATTCCTTTCAACTTGGTCAGAAATCAATGATTTAGTCTTGTTCTTGAAGTCACGATAGTCACCATCTTTCACTGGGTGAGAGTGTATTCCAAAGTGGACACATGCACGACGCATGTCGCACTTCCCAACAACATAGTATATTCTTGCTTGGCAGCTTGCAACACATGTTGGAATAAATGAACAAATCTTGCAAATAATAGACGAACCAGGAGGAGGAGTACATGAAACCTGAAAGGGAGTAGGAGAAGACCCATCCCATTCAGTTTCGTTCACGATCGAAACACGGTGCTTCCGATGGAGGTAGTCACAAGAGGAGTTGTCACAACGAAGGTGACCCACGCATGAAGCTAATCGAAAAGTTAGTCCATCCTTGTTCTTGATATTTGTTGTATGAGTACTGGCCCAAACATGACCGTCGTGGCGTCTCTCCATTCCGCTTAAGAGCTTCGCCTGAGAATCTGATGTAGACAATCCAAGGGGCGGTAACTCAAATATCACATCACCATTAAATATTGGTGGAACAAAGTCGACCTGTTGAATAGGAATAGAACTATAATCAACCTTCTTGAAGGGATTCCGAGATCCTTTACTATGACAGAGCTTCCGAAGATAAGGAATGATTGATAACCCTACACAATTAGATTCTGTAATTGAGACTTGGAAAGGCACGGAAGAGGTGCTAGGGGCTTTAGATAGCTCTAGGAGACACACTATGTTTCAATAGTTTCCTAGGAGGTGAAAAGTCTTCTGAGTCGTCACTCTCTAGTGCTATGACATCTATCCCAGGCTCAATCTTTACACGAGTAGGTAGGCGATTGTGGAGAATTGTAGAGGTAGTAATTATAGGAACACCTTTGCTAGACAACGGCACAACAAGTGGTTCAGGCAATCCATATGCTATGTATTTTCCTATAGGCAAATGCCACTGACGAGGAGAGCTTTCGAAAACATGGTCTTGACCTATTGTATGAATTATGGCACCTGTAGCAGAGTCAAAAACTCCTTCATCAATATGTATAGTCCTCTCCAACAACGAGAACCGAACACTCAATCGGAATGCACTAACCACAACGAATCCTTGGTCACCAACAAGAAATGCTATAGGCACACTCTCTCCATCCGCCCTCACCAGTGCAATTGAACTAGACAACATGATCTCCCCACTTGCAAGAATTGACATTATCTTGGCACTACATCAATAAGTCTACGGAGAAGATAGTAATCTCAACAATAAGAAATGCTTTATGATGCAAGGGATGAATGGGTCCAACATGTAATGAATTCAAATATATTCAAATGTATGTGCCTTACATAGGAAAGGGAAGAAGTGGCGGCCATTAAAGGAGAATGATGGGAACTACTCATTGACAGCAAGCAATTACTGTGGTTAAAATTTTGCATGCCAACAGACACCACTACGAAATATATATTGGAGTGTCAGTTCCATTATTGGGTTCAAATACATGTTTGAAACCCCTAAATTCAAGAATCACAATATTCCATACATGAATGAAACCATAATCAATTCATCCTATTAATTAACGTTTGTACAATTCCTTCCATGACAGGTAATAGATGCTTGAAATTTATGCCTCATTACTCTATTATAGTGTATCATGCTTTTACATTTTAGTATATCATCAAGTGGTTGCCTTTAATGTCCACTAGTTATCATCTCATGAAATTGTATTCAGTCCCCATTATTAGCTTCTGAAATAGTAAGTGGCATTGGGTAAATGTCAGATGTACTTTATAATATATTCGGGAATAAGAGCATTTCCAACAGTCTGCGCGAGGTGGAAGCGCCAAACTGTTGGAGACCGTGTAAATATGGCCCCAAGGGGCCGGCACATTGCCAAGATCCTAGCACCTCCCATGTTGCAAGCTACGTCAGAGGTTGTTTCGTCAGGAGTTCAAGAAATAAGAAAGAATGTAATGCAATAAAATCGGGCACCTTTGGGCAATACTGTTGGGCTACAAGTCAGGCACGCCCCCAAAAAACTGAGCAAATGAGTTGGCTCCCAAAACTGGGAGTTCTTTTGAAGGGTGGTTTTGGAAACTTGTTAGTAGCTCTTGCTTCTTTTCTTTGTTCTCCACTTATTTTAAATTCAAAGAATTTGTTTATAAATAATTTTCTTTATTCTACTATTAAAAAAATAATTCAGAAAAGGTATTATTTATTTTAAATGTAAAACAAAAAAAGAACTTCATATAAAAAAAATCATTTACTTTATTATCCACTTATATTTTTAGGACCATAAGTTATAATTTTAATACAAAATAAATAAATATAATTAAATTTCTTTTACTTTGAATTAATTTTTAAAAATAGATAAAAAAATTTACTTTGAATTCTCTCTAATTTTTTAGCATTTTTTGTGGAATATGTTGTGATTTGTCACTAATGTCACTAACCCCCCAGAGGGGACTTAGTGACATTAGTGACAAATCACAACATATTCCACAACTTTTGAATGAAGGGACCAAATCCTCTAACACTTTGCGCATATGTTCAAGTGTATGAGGTCCACATCCATGCCAATTTTTGAAAGCTTTAGTCACTTTTAGAATATTTTACAATTTGTTGATTATTTTCATTTTCAACCCCAAAATGAATAAGAGTGGGGGCTAACATGTCCAATTTCTTGTGCAAAGATGCTTGCCTAGGTCTTTGTGCAAGTACTAAAGGTTTTTGAGACAATTGCTTGAACCTATGAACAAATGTTGTGGAAGATGTTGTGATTTGTCACTAATGTCACTAACCCCCTATTTTTAGGGGGTTAGTGACATTAGTGACAAATCACAACATCTTCCACAACATTTGTTCATAGGTTCAAGCAATTGTCTCAAAAACCTTTAGTACTTGCACAAAGACCTAGGCAAGCATTTTTCTTGCAATAAATCATATTTCTGGATGTTTTGAAAGTTTTTAAATGGAGTAGGATGATAAATTATAGCTTCATTTTCAGATGTATTAAGTCATGAATAGGACGGTAAATGGTTCCATCATAGACTGTCTAGAATGCAGGAGCATAATAAAATATCGTCATGTACTACATAATGGATTATGAGCCTAGAGGGTCAATTTAAATGCCGGTGTAAGTTACATATATATTAGAATGAGGCAAGAGTGCCCAATTGCCCTCACAGAAATGTTAAAGGAATATAAGGACCATTAGCTTGCTGAAGATTACATTTAGGAGCTGAATTTATTATTTTTTGTGGATATAATTTAGAAGTCACCCATGAGTGGGTTTAAACATTACGGATAAAATACACACATACCATTAAATCAGATGGAAATTCATTTGAAAGTGAAAAATGATCCAACACAACCCTAAATACCAATGTTAGATACCGCATCAACTTTTCAGTGAGTTATGAAATAAGAGAAACAACTGTAGGGCATTTGAATCCCATCAAGAAGGCCGAAGTAAGCCTAACCTGGTCGCCCATGGAACTCAACGGTGTGTTGATCAACACATGTGCCTGCATGACCAAGTGCCACGTGTAGCTGAAGCACGTATCTGGTTCTGAGATGATCCACCTGAGAAGGTAAACCCTAGCATGCAAAATCGCCTCGCAAGGAACCCTATCTTTCTTCCTCGTTTTCATGTGGTTCTCCACCTCCAAGGCCATTGCAGGTAGACTTGTCGCATTTGTTCATGCACAAGGGCTCGGGAGTTGAATTCAGTTGATGCTGCCGTGGGCATTTGCGGGCTTCCTATCGACCATTACAGTATCCGTAATGGCAGAGCGGATCTTGAGATCCAGAAAAGGTCAAGCCACCATTGTCGACGTTGGAGAAACTGCGACAGAAACACAAGATCAGCAAGAAGAGGTACATTTCGTCCAACTTGATACTCATCACATTTGGATATTGTGGTAATAAATGGGTATCCAAATATCTCCAGTAATAGTAGACAATTGTGTTTGGGTGTCAGGAATGATGTGGTTGAATAGGGCGTTGAGGAATTTTGTCCCGGTCTCAGTTCTGGGGAAGGTCAAGCCTGCAAGACGATCTTGCCCCATATTCTTTTTAGAGTGTGGGGCATGTGTATTTGTCTATCGGGATTGTCGTGAATGAGCAGGGCGTTGTGATACTCACGGCCCATCTCGGTCCAGAGACCGACTCGAGGGAGGCATGGCTTGCCCCATTTTATTTTTGCAATTCGGGGCGTGTGTTGATGTGTGTCGGGTTTGTCGTGGTGAGCAGGGCACTCTAGCACTCAATCCTTGTCTCGGTCCCGAGACCGACCGGGAGGGAGGCATTGCCTTTCCCCATATCATTATTTTATTTTTGGGCATGTGTATTTGTGTAGCAGGGCGTGTGTGTTTGTGTATAGGGCTGTCGTGGTGAGTAGGGCGTTATGGCTCTCAGGCCTCGTCTCGGTCCCGAGACCGACATGGAGGAAGGCATTGGCTTGCCCATATTATTTTTTCAGTTTGAGGCGTGTGTTGATTTGTGTCGGGGTTGTGTGTACTTGTGTGTCTGGATTGTCGCAGTGAGCAGGGAGTTGTGGCATTCATGCCCATCTCGGTCCCGGGGAAGGTCGGGTTGGCAGGACGACCTTGCACCATATTATTTTTGGAGTACATGGCGTGTGTTGTTGTTGGTCTGGGTTGTCGTGAATGAGCAGGGTGTTATGGCTCTCAAGCCTTGTCTCGGTCCCGAGATTGATAAGGAGGAAGGGATGGGCTTGCCCCATATTATTTTTTCAATGTAGGGCTTATGTATGTGTATGTCGGGGTTGTCTACTTGAGCAGGATGTTGCGGCTATCAGGCCCCATCTCGGTCCCGAGACCAACAGTGAGGAAGGCATGGGCTTGCCCCATATAATTTTATCAATGCGGGGTGTGTGTATTTGTGTGTCGGAGATGAGTGTGTTTGTACATCGGGGTTGTCGTGTTGAGTAGGGCGTTATGGCACTGAGGGCCCGTCTCGGTACCGAGACCGACCGGGAGGGAGGCTGCGCCTTGCCCTATATCATTATTTGATTGTGGGGCGTGTATTGATGTGTGTTGGGGTGTGTGTATTTGTATGTGGGGGCTATCAAGTTGAGCAGGGCATTGTGGCTCTCAAGCCTTGTCTCGGTCCCGAGACCGACATGGAGGAAGGGATGGGCTTGCCCCAAATTATTTATTCAATGCAGGGCGTGTGTATTTGTGTGTCGGGGTTGTCAAGTTGAGCAGGGCATTGTGGCTATCAGGCCCCATCTCGGTCCCGAGACTGACAGTGAGGGAGGCATGGGCTTGCCCCATATCATTATATTATTGTGACACGTGAATTGTTGTGTGTCGGGGTTGTGTGTGATTTCTGTATTAAGGCCTTATTCATTATAATTGGACAATCGACAGATTTTGAGACTTTTCCCTAAAACAATTGTATGGATTTATCCTCGAGTTGAGGATAAATTGAGACTGCAACCTTTTGGCAATGAAAGGTTTTTTTACATAGTAATATTTTAGAGTCTCAAATTTCTAGATAGTCTCAAAATTGAATAGTTATGACTGTTTATCCTCGAGTCGAGGATAAATTGAGACTGCAACCTTTTGGCAATAAAAGGTTTTTTTACATAGTAATATTTTAAAGTCTCAAATTTCCAGATAGTCTCAAAATTGAATAGTTATGACTGTTTATCCTCGAGTCGAGGATAAATTGAGACTGCAACCTTTTGGCAATGAAAGGTTTTTTTACATAGTAATATTTTAGAGTCTCAAATTTCCAGATAGTCTCAAAATTGAATAGTTATGACTGTTTATCCTCGAGTCGAGGATAAATTGAGACTGCAACCTTTTGGCAATGAAAGGTTTTTTTACATAGTAATATTTTAGAGTCTCAAATTTCTAGATAGTCTCAAAATTGAATAGTTATGATTGTTTATCCTCGAGTCGAGGATAAATTGAGACTGCAACCTTTTGGCAATGAAAGGTTTTTTTACATAGTAATATTTTAGAGTCTCAAATTTCCAGATAGTCTCAAAATTGAATAGTTATGACTGTTTATCCTTGAGTCGAGGATAAATTGAGACTGCAACCTTTTGGCAATGAAAGGTTTTTTTACATAGTAATATTTTAGAGTCTCAAATTTCCAAATAGTCTCAAAATTGAATAGTTATGACTATTTATCCTCGAGTCGAGGATAAAATTGAGACTACCATTTGTCCAAATATAACGAATAAGGCCTTTATTGGGGCTATTCAGTGAGCAGGGCGTTGTGGCACGGAGGCCCTTTCTCGGTCCCGAGACCGACCAGGGCAGATGGAAAGGCCTGCTCCGTAATTGTGGTTTGCTTTGCCTACTCATGGAGATACTTAGTTTCGGTTCTAGCTAAACAATTGATCTCTTGTTGATTTGAAGTAATACTAACATTTGACATGATTTGTATACCGAACCAGGTGGGCATGGCATCAACAGAAGTGCAGATCCACGAACGTCAAGTTGATAATATATTAGAGATGCCCATAGACGGTGGCAAAGAAGTTAATGTCATCTTCATGCAATCTGAGCGACAATTTGTGAGTATAGATAATGTAATTAGGGACATAGATGAGGTCTCATCGTATTCAATTGTCGATCCAGACATTCATATTTTGTGTTGCAGACAGTACAGGTCATTAAGTTTCCAGTGCATTCCTGATTTGTGACGAGGCTTCCCTGTAATTTTACATATATTTTTTGTTCAATTGTTACATAATTTTTTATTTTAGAATATGACTCCTATAGATTTACAACTGTCATTTGTGTATCTAATCGATGGTCGTGTATTGTATTTTGAATATCACAGGAGACTGCACAAGCACAGTCCATGGCCAAGCCACATCCTGCCACTATTTCATCAGTAGTGGAGGTTGATGACGAACCTGAAAATATTTCAGAGTCTGATTCAGATGACAATGGGACCCTTGGAGTGTTGAAGGACGCCTTGGAAGATGACATCCGTAAGACCCAAAAGATTGACACTATGTCTATTCTACATGGATTGAGATTGACATCCACGGACGCGTCTCAAATGAAGATCCCATTGTGCCGAATGATTCCTATGCCCATGGTCCGCCCGACTCTATCTTGCGATTTGACACTACTCGAACACTAGTTCAGTGGTGGATACGAAGAGGGGGCTAGAGTCTTCTACGTGTCAATCTCAAATGAGGAAAGGCATACTGGGGTGTTTTCTGCTGAAGAAAAAGAAGCGTGGGGGCCAATTTGGAATTCTGTCAATGACGAATTCAATTCATTTCTAAGGTCCCAACCTGTTGTGAAACATCTTGTGGACTATAAATTCTACGTATGTGATGGAAATCACAGGAGGATCGCATGGATGAACCACATCAAACGGTTGCACTCAACGGAGAAGGGGTGGCATATCTCGGTGGACTCCATTGTGCTGGATATGGCAAACCGAACTGGATTGGCAATGCAAGCAATGCATAACATAAACAAGTAATGCTTATAATCTTTATTTTTACATTGTATACATGTTTCAATCTTGTGATCACTAGTAGAAAATTCAGCGTCCAACTTCACAAAAAAGTGTTGATTCGGACAAAATAGTTTGTGTTGATTTGGACCTGCTGATTTGGACAAAAATCAACAAGTTTTTGTTGATTTGGACAAAATTCTAGCTAAAACTTGTTGATTTGGACAAAAATTGCAACTAAAACTTGTTGATTTGTACATAATTTTCAACAAAAATTTGTTGATTTTTTTTCAATTTTTTAATTTTGAAAAAAAAAAATTTAAAAACTGCCATGCGAGCGCCACGTGGCACCGCCACACGGGCAGCGCCTAGGTGACACCGCCACGCGGACAGCGCCTAGGTGACACCGCCACATGGACAACGCCTAGGTGGCACCCCAAGCGGGCGGGGTGCAATGGGGTTTGAACCTTGCACCCCTTGGATAGTAGTGCAAGGTCTTACCCATTGCACCATGCGAAATATTACATGACCACAATGGGAAAAAAAAGTTATTTATTTCGGTTTTCAAATTTTGGTCATTTTTTGTTTAATTCAGCAGACTTTGGAGGCTAATTTCTTATAGTATAGTACCTTTTTTCAAAAAACTTCAAACTAGTAAAATTTGAAAGATCAATTAAACTTTCATCTCCAAAAATCCGTTTGTGATTTTGAGTTTTCAGTAAAAAGTTATGGGAAAAATTCAGAGAGGGTTTGGAATGAAATTATTTTTTGATATTTACAAACACTCTCTCTGAATTTTGCCCATAACTTTTTACTGAAAACTCAAAATCACAAACGGATTTTTGGAGATGAAAGTTTACTTGATCTTCCAACTTTTACTAGTTTGAAGTTTTTTGAAAAAAAAGACTTTACTATGCAAAAACAGCCTCCAAAGTCTGCTGAATTGAAAAAAGACTGAATTGTGAGTTAAGTAGTTAATAGAAAATATTTCTATTGCTTATACAATGTCAAACTTGGTGGTTTAAAAATTTTCCACATGAAATTTTAGTGTTAAAAACTTCAATTCAATTAAAGATATTTTAAATATTTGGCAAACATTTTACTAGGAGGTGGTTTGGACACAATTCCTATTCAAGTTTTTTGTAATGTAGAACATACAATTTGAATAGCTCTAAATTAGAATTTGGAAATTGCTCATCTAGAATTTAAATATTTAAAAAATTTTGTGTTCAAGAATTGTGTTGAAAGTTTAGAATTAAATTTTGTTTTTTTAAAAACACGCTTGATTTTCATTTTTTTTTAAATTATTAAGTAGAAGCAAGTTCAAGATTGAAAGAAAAACTAAAGCGTTAATAGCTCTAAAATGGAATTGAAATACAATAATGTCAACGGTGAGATTGTTCTAAATAGGAAACTTAAAGTTGTTAAACATTTTTTTTTGAAAAATTGTGAGAATTGCATCCAAAATTGCATCCAATAAGTTATTTTTTCAAGAAGATGTTCAAATTGCCCGAAAAACAAAATTGTTTTTAACTTTCATAGTACTAATCAAATGGAATGAATAAAAGCTTCACATGTAGACAAAATTATGATTTTCAAGAAGGAAAAAATTAAAAAATTAATTTCAAATTTTTGTACATTTCTTATTCTGCCTAGTGACGTGAAATTTATGGTTAAGATGCCATAACTTTTGCTCCCGAGCACCAACTGAAATAAAATCTATATTACCACGAAGCTAATAAGTTTTTCTATCTTATGAGGAGGTTTCAAAAAGTTTAACTAAAAATTAAGATCATACAAACTTGCCTGAAATCCATTTTGTCCACCGAGGGGACAATGGTCCTTTAGGGGTCAGAAAAATTTAAATTTAAATTTAAACCTCTAAAGAACAAAGTAGAATTTTTTGACAATATTTCTAGTGTTTTTATTCATGTATTTAGAAATTGATTTCCCTTTTTTTTCCTTTAAAATTTTACACAACATGTGGTGAAGGGATAGTTTGAAGGACTCACAATTTTTATAACTTTTGATTACATCATGAGAAAGTTATTGTATGATGTATAGATTTTCTAGATATGTATGCATGTTAGCCAAGTAGATTTGAATGTATTTTTCAAATAAATAGGAATTTCAAATTAGTTTCTAAAATAGGATGCAAATAGAATTTCAAATTGGTTTCTAAATAGGATGCAAATTTTTGACTACAACATGTACATTAGTACATTACAACCATTAGGTTTGGAAATCTTTAGTTTCATTACTAGAATTCTTTTCATTGAATGTTGTAAATCAATCTCTATTTATATCCACTTATTATTTTCTCCAAGCATGAATATAAAATATTTTTTGTTGCAATTTTTAATATAGATTCTTTAACATATTTTTTTAGCATATGATGGAAAATTACAAATTGTAGAATTGATATGTATCTAAATTTTTCAAATAAAATTTTGGAAAAATGAAATATAATCATTTGGTATGAATGAAACATTATTTTTTTTTAAATCCAAGCATCATGATGTTGCAATTGGTGAAGTTTTTTATTTTACAATTTCAAGATGGAAAATAGGTCAAAATAAATATAAGTTAGATCATTTAGTTAAATCTACTGAAAAAATAAATATAAATGAAGATTTAAGCCTTCTTTGAAGACTAATATTTAGAAGCAATTACGGGCCTTTCATATGTTAAAAACCTTGATACAACCAAAGTTGAATTACATTATGAATTTAATTAGAACTTCAATCAAATTCAAAATATAATTGAAAATAAAATACGATTTGAACTCTAAATTCATAATTTTTGAAAAATTCTTAAAGATTTCAAAAACATTCCACAAACAATCCAAAAACAACTCCAAAAAAACCCTCAAAAAATCCAAATCCTCCCCCCTCCCCACACCTCCTCAAACCTCCTCAAACCTCCTCAAACAACTCCCAAACAACCCCCAAACAACTCCCAAACAACTCCCAAACAACTCCCAAACAACCCCCAAACAACTCCCAAACAACCCCCAAACAACCCCCCAAACAACCCGCAAACAACTCCCAAACAACCCCAAAACAACCTCAAAATAACCCCCAAAACAACCCCCAAAACAACCCCAAAACAACCCCAAAACAACCCCAAAACAACCCCAAAACAACCCCAAAACAACCCCAAAACAACCCCAAAACAACCCCAAAACAACCCCAAAACAACCTCAAAACAACCCCCAAAACAACCTCAAAACAACCCTAAAACAACCCTAAAACAACCCCAACACAACCCTAAAACATTGAACAAAAACATGTTGATTTGGTTGTTGCACTATTCACATGAACAAAAATTTGTTAAACCATTTTGTTAACTTGTGCTCAAATCAACAAAAATTTGTTAACCATTGTGTTAGCTTGGGCTCAAATCAACAAAAAAATGTAAAAACGGTCAATGCAGTATTCAAATCAACAAGTTTTTGATGATTTTCTGTTGATTTGGACACAATTTTCTACTAGTGTGAATACTATGGAAATTTTATATTCCCACAATTGACTTCATGATTGTTTATACAGGCAAATAGAGAGTTATCACGTGAAGACAAATCTCGTGCATACCCTATACCGTATTCAAAAGTACGGAGTTATGGACCTTGAGAAGTTTAAAGATCTTCTAACAGCCGATGAAGTGAAGACATGCCAGAATAATACACGTGTAAAGTGGTACAACATGGCACTTGAGGTTTTCACGTCTTTCATATTCAAGATAAGATTAATTCAAGTACTTGAATCATTTCTAGGAGTCGTCTAAGTATATTGCTTCATTCTATTAACATTTCCAATTGTATGAAATGTGTGTCTCAGCAAGAAATCTCGGCGGCGGCGGAGATTGCTATTCGAAAGTACAAGGAAGATACCCCTTCTGATGAAGTGACAGAAAAAGGTGTTGCAAAGGCGATGAGGGCATCGATAAAAGATTCCACTGACAAGTACTACAAGAAGCTATCCAAGATTGTTTCAGTCGCCAACCCAGCTCTTGGACCCGAATGGCTAAAAGAGGTTTGTTGGAATTCATCAAACAATACTCATCATGAATATTAATTGGAATTCAAATGCACTAACTAGTTTGGCATTGCATCTCACAGATCGAAAGGCATTGGAATCTGTTTGCTACTCCCGAGTTGAGTCTTGAGAAGTTGCAAATGATATCAACTTCAAATGCTACATCAGAGTCAAAGGTAAAGTGGCTGAAGTGGATGAACTCATCTGGACCTACTAGAGAGGCCCGCCATTTTCCACCACGTCCGGTGAATGAAGAAAACTTAGCGCTATTTTTAGCGAGGGCATGCTGGTACTCAGGGGTAAGGACATCTTGTTATCATTCTAACATTTTTCCAAGACATCACAGTTTTTTAAAATTTAGACTGCTCTTTGCGTTTTCCATCACTTTACTTCATTTCCGGTCAATACTACTTCATATGAAAAGATCATGTATGCTTGCAGTTGGAGGACGCTGCTACTGAGTTGTATGACACAATTATTCGTTCGGATAATATTCCAATAAATATGGCAATTCCCACTGAGCCGGTAACTCTAAAAGAATATTTAGAGGGTTGGAGAATGAAGGTTTGGGATATGGCGTTCACGGGCATGTTCAGAGGGGGGGACGCATTCAAGAAGTCAGACACCCTCAAGGATTACAAGGGGGCAATGCTTGCAGTTCATCGGCTAATTTTCAGGTTTCACTCACTCCATTATTGGATTGATTGATATGTTATAATGATACCAACATCAAATTGCAGGAGTCATAAGTCTATTTTTTCCTCATATTACTTTGTGCAATGTT
Organism: Rhytidiadelphus loreus; assembly: GCA_947034895.1. Lineage (NCBI taxonomy): Eukaryota > Viridiplantae > Streptophyta > Bryopsida > Hypnales > Hylocomiaceae > Rhytidiadelphus > Rhytidiadelphus loreus. Next base: position 4,222,517 of record OX344764.1, read on the forward strand.
CATTAGTATAAGGTGATATCTTCTTATTCATTAATATCGAGACTATTTTTCATTCACAGGTCATGTCTCTTTGTGCAAGATGATCACCCTATTTGGGTTCCTCTCGGGACCGAGAGGACCTTTCATGTGTCCTAGAGTCTGCAACATTGGATTTCTATTGTGAGTACGAAAACGATCCCATATTTACTTAGAATAATTATTAGATGACTTATTCTTTTCCGGGTTTAATTGAATAGGTATTTCATGTATGAGTTGTATACCAAGAAGGCCATTGCCAAACAAGATTTGCCGCCTTTTATGACGACTTGGTTGGATAGATCAAAAGACGACTGCATGTTCTTAGCTTGGCAACTACGGAATTGGACGACTCCACATCTCCAAGCCTGCCCTTGGTATCTTGAATGCAATATTGGATCCATTCCACTTGAGGAGGCTGATCTTTTCAAGTCATTGAAGGAGAACGCTCCTGTGGAGCCAGATTTTGATGAATTCGCCGGACTTGATGCTGAGGCCCGTGCTAAGGCTATCACAAAACGAGATGCAGCTGACAAAAAGAAATTGGAGAGACTAGAAGAGGCAAAAAAGAAGACAGAAGACATCAAGGCGAAGAGGTTGGCCTTGAAGGCTGAGAAGGAGGAAGAGAAGGCCAACAAGAAAAGCAAAAAAAGGAAGGCTGAGACTGCCATGCCAGCTACAAGTGCAGCTGACTTGAAGGACACCTCCTCAAGTTTTTCTCTCACACAGGACCGCTTGGTGCATGGCTTGACGCCCACTGTTCTGAATTTGGATCATGCCCATGGCATCGACGAGTGCATCTTGAACATTTCATTGCGAGCTCTTCCCGCGGACAAAAAGGCGATGGACAACGTCGAAGCCTTCATAACAATGGTATTTGCATGATTCTGTTTGGCATATTTTGTATTCCTTGTAACACAAGGTAATGAAACTTGTATTACTTGATTTCTAACAGTTCAAATTTAACATCTCCCTCCAATGAACTTTTTTCATTTTCTCACTATCCTCTTGTCATTCAAATGTTTTGGTGCAGCATGCCACTGACAAACAAAGGTATTTCGATGGTGTATTCAGTACAAAACCTATGGTGGATTTGATAATTGTCGACGTTCCTGAAGGACTTCATGTACCTACCGTCTCGGCTCCTCCTGGTCCTATTCCTACTTGGAACCAGTTTTCAGAAGATTGGTTGGTCCCAATCTTCGACTTTGCTCAAGGTTACCTTCAAGACAACGGAGGTCTTCTTCTAATGTATCCATCTCCTTCTAAACCACATAGAAGCCAACTTCTTGGGTGTTGCAAGGAATACGGGTTCAAGATTCTTCTTGACTGGTGGGGCATGAACCATCTTCACTTGACATCGCCTATTCATCCAAAGAAGACGGTACTAGCCCTTTTCCATCCAATCATAATTTCTTTTCTATCTAAGATTATGAACATTCAAATCTCACTTTTAATTTTGTGCAGACTCAACGCTTTGCCATCTCGCTCGTGGTAAAGAACACTGGTCCTAAAACTGAGGACGACTATCCTTTTTAGTATGTTCCATCACATGCAAAGGTGGGTGTTACTGTAGGCAAAGACGATTGCCTACGAAACTTCTGTTTTGCAGAAGACATCACCATGAATGGTGCCAAACCATGGCGGGGACCTCGGGAAAAGGCATCGGGATTCATGGCCATGCTCGTGGAGGGATGCTGTGAACCTGAATCTGTTGTAGTTGACTGCACAGCAGGAACAGGTATTTTTCCCAACATTTTGTTAATTCCTGGAAATTTTCTTACACCCTTTAGTTTTGATTGACATCCTCTCGTGGTTTGGCATATGTTGGAAATGGATGCAGGAACAAGCATTCAAGCATGCCGAGCCACTCGGCGTCATATTTTGGCGTTTGAGGAAGATAAGGCGATCTTTGATGCACTTATCAAACCTGTCATTCGGCCAACTGTAGTTCCTCAAACCACAGTGACACGCCATGTAGTTGACACTCAGGATCTTGACGAGGATGATGTGCCGGCCCAACCTATAATGAAAACATCTTTCTTCAGTAAGTAAGTCTTCTTTCTAGCTTATTTAGTGATGCACATATTTGAAATCAAACTTTTGTTGACTAAAAAGACTAATGTTGCTTCACTTGTATGTATAGGCAAGCGGCAAAAGTGAGAACCATCTCACATGTTCCATTTTTTGGAAATCCCAATTTCTTCCCAAGCCCACCAAATACGTACGAACTTCCCGAATATGCTGAGTCGCTATGCAGAGAGTATGTATCCGCTGACCCTAGGCCTAGTTCTAGGGCTCATCTAGTTGATCCTCGTGTTCTAAAGTTCATAGATGATTATGCTATCGAGTCAGATAGGCAGACATCAGAGAGTGAGGGTATTTCTATGTCATCCGATTGACAATGAAATGTATTCTTTTTTCATGTGATGGATTCACATTTCTTCTATTATATTCAGCATTCATATTGTATCATGGTATTATTCGATAGTACTATATTGTTGGTGTTCGAAATGACATGAACTATTTGTTGTTCTAGGTTTATGATCTATTGTGACAATCTATCTTGATTGACTACCTTGTCCATATATCTATTCATCCCAATGCCTCTTCAACCTTCTTGAATGACTTCCTTGTTTATTAGTGTTGATGCCATAACGTAAATAGAAAGTCTATATCCAAAATAGTTATCTAATTGACACTTTCCTAGGCCTGATAGGCTATCCATCAATTCATAAGTACTCATCCAGGAATCTATTAGAGATAGGAAAAATTAATTAGCCTTCAAAGTTTTTATCGAATGACCAATCACATGATGGTTTTATATGCACACTCCGTGAGTTCAATAGTTTGTTTACCAAATTCCATTCAATTGTTAGTAATCTCACTTGCAATATACAAGTCAAATGAAGTTGAGACCTCCCTTTTGGTACCGAGAGGGAGGGTGTGGGTGAACAAATGTTTCTATTTTGCTAAAGTTCTTAATCGATTGTAATAAAGAGAATCATGTTGCACCATATGTTGCATGTCAAATTTATGTGGATGAAGAAGAAAGCAAATCTAATGAAGAATTGATCAAGCCACTTTAATCTATTATCATCCATTTTATACATCCCTTTCATGCATCCATTGTCATCCATTTTCTTCATCCACTTTTATGAGTTTCATCCAAGTATCTATATTACATTGTCATCCATTTTTTTAATCCACTTTCATGAGTTTCATCCATGTATTTCAACTGCCTTCATCGATTTTTCTCCCCACTTTTTTCATCCACTTTTTTCATCCACTTTTATCCATTTATTTGAACTTCCTTCATCCATTTCCTTCAACTACCTTCATCCATTTATCTTAACCCAATTTTCCAAATTTTAACCTAAATTCTCATCCATTTTTACGACCTTTTCATGTAATTCTCTTTTAACTTTCATCCATTTTTTTCTAAACTTTCTTCTATATTTTCATCCATTTTTTCCAATTTATTTTATCAAATATTCCAAAACTATTCCTTCCCGCTCACCAATCCCCGCTCCAAGCTCCCCGCTCCACGCTCATGTACCAGCATTCCCCCCTCCACAACAGCCAAAACACATGTAATGGTTGTAGGTACATACCTAATATCTCTGAGCTCACACTCTAGCATCATTGGTCTTGATACAAGTATTAATAAAGATATTAGGAATAAATTTAATTATACCATTAAACTAAATTCACTTTGCAAACACCATTCTTAACACCTTTGTATTGTTAAAATGGGAAATCAACATAAATCTTCATTGATAATCTTAATCGCTTTGCCATCACACAAAAAATTATTGTTTGATGAGATGCAAAGTTTGCACTCTTCACATCTATAAAAAAATTTAAAAAATTAATTGGACACTTCAAGTCCCTTAAAATTTTACATAGTTGAAAACACCTCTAATTGACAAAAATTGATCTAGTGATGAAAAGATGGAAAATTGGAAACTAGATGTATAACATACAACTTATAAATATTCAAGGGAGGTAATTAAGATTATTCCTAGAAGATATTCTTCTTGAATATATTCTTCTCCTTCCACATGACTTGTACGGAATAATTGATAGATTTAATCTTAGGAAGGTGAATAGGTCATCGTAGTCCTACCCACATGGCAACATGACAACTTGCCTATTTAAAATTTGTGGCCGTAATTTTACTTTTTAGTCTTCAAATCTAACTGTATATTACCATAGGCGGTAATGGTTTGCTTTAGGTATCACTTTTTGGACACACTAATTAGGTTATTTTTGTTTTAAACCTCCAAAATTTGTCTATTTTGTTCATTTTGATGAAGTAAGAAGACTCTAAAATTAAATTAAAAAATTCTTGCACCTCAACAAGATCAAGATGTATATTCCTAATGAGTTTTTTTTACTAATATTGAATTTTTATTTTGATCTTTTCTTAGAGGTGAAAAAAATCGCTGAATTTTGGGATTTGCAGGCATCATTGTTCACAATTTATTAAGTTTTTATTAATGAAATTAATTATTTTATGTATTGGACCACTTAATGTAAGTCACATCCAAAAATGATATCAAAATAAAATTATTTTATATTCCAAATGCTTGTTTTTGAGGATTCTAGATGCTTGGGACAAAACTTACTTTTTCAACTAAAAAATTCATTAAAAATTCTTAAAATTCTTTGATTGTGATGAATTTTTTTTCTTGATACATTACAAGAGTAGGCAACTAAAATCACATTTTGTGAAACCATACTTTATTATATTTAAAAGTTGAAGTTGTTTGACACAATGCAATGGACTGACATTGTAGTTGAGACAACATTTTTGGGTATGCAAAGCAAACTATTACCCCATTGTAATTCAAATTTCACACTTGAGTAGATGCATTGATCACCATAGTTGTGAACTTATCTATTATTTTCGTAGAATCTAGTATTGCCTTTAGAAAATCAATTCATTTATTGACAAATATCACACTTTAAAAACAATCTCCAAACCCTCCATTCCATAAAATAAAAATGAATGATATGAATAATTGCTTTTCTTCATTTGACAAGAGAGTTTATAATCATTCATTAGACTCTTATAGTCTACACTAATGTTACAAAGTTAACCCAATAAGGACAATGAGTCCAAAAGTGGTAAATGGATAACTTCAATGATATTAGAGTCAATCGTAAAGGTCTCCCTGGTTTGTAGAAAGGATGTCAGAGGAAGGTTTAAATAAGAATAGTACAAAAGAAACACGACACCAAACTCCATTAGACCAAGTTTGGGTGCTTCAAGGAGTTTTGTCATGTGTTTTTCTCAAACTTTGGCTCTTAGTCTCTCATTGCACATACTTTATAATTAACTATATTGTAGAAATGAAGAATGCACCTACTAGTCTAAAAATCATTGAAATCAATTATTGACCATCACTATTATCTGTCTACTCTAGTGATAGGTTTCATCAGTGATTTTTTAAATTATTTTTAGGCTATGCACCAAAGGATGTACATTGGAGTGGTAACACTGTTTACATTCATTGATATAGATGAAACATGAGGTTTGGAGATGAAACTACATATGTACATCCAAAAGTGTATAAAGTCATGCATGACAGAGCAATATTGCCTCTAGATTATGTAACAATTGAGCGATTTCATCCATTGAAAATTAAAAAATCCATTATTCAATATTTCTTCATAAAATAATTGTTTAGCTTTTGATTTCTAAATTGCCCAGAAAAGACACTAGACTTCATCATTTCATAATTTAACCTTTACTAAAGTAGTAAGCCAAAAAATGATTCAAGCAATGGATGAACAAATGCATTCTTCATTTCCAAAACCTTAAAGTCATACATTGGATATTAAGGTAGAATAGTCCATTCCCATGTATTATTTCTTCACCTAGAATCAACCTTTATATAATGCAATTCAAATGAAGACCACTATTGAGATGTAGTGGACTCTTATCTATTGGATATCTACTTTTTGAAGAAAGTTTTTAAGTGCATGCCTATGAACACAAATAGGAAGCTACTACCTTTCATTCAAAATATTCATAAAATCTTCAAAAGAAATCATTTTAAGATAATTTTTTTCCCTCCAAATTCCTCCAAAGGCTAATGAATCCAATAAATTGTGAATTTCTTGAAGGGATGGGAATGACTTGTATCACCTTCTTTAGAGTCTTTACAACAATTGATTACAACACATATATCTTTTTCCAATACAACATTCAAACAAAATCATTAATTGGGTAGACACTCCTTATATTGATAAATGCCATGTTTATTGCATTATCACTAATATTAAGAAATTTCATAATTATTGCCTTATAAAAAAACATATGATTAAAGTAGAATTATCTATTTATAAAAACCTCCTAAGATGGCTTTATAATGTAATCTATTGTTGACATCACTTGGATAGACTATTCATTGAAAAAGATACTCTAACAATCATAGGTGAGACTATAAGACCAAAATGAGTCCAAATAAAAAATTCACATTTATAGTGAATAGAATATTCTTTCTTGGGATTTTTTTTTCATTTTTCCTTATCCTTAAGTTTGCACACATTGAGCTCAATATCTCAACAAATTTCCCATATCCTACAAATGCTGAAGTTATCAGAAATAAGTATCAGAAGTTATAATACTCAAAGCCAGAATCTAACATGCACCGTGGCTGTAAAGCCATGACATTAACTGTCAAATCTTGAGCATGAAAAAGTTCCTACGTGGCCATATTCTGCGAGATACCACTAATTCTAAGTAACAGTGCTAGGTTTCAGACAATATCATTGATTGTGATTCAACTTGCTGCACAGTAAACACTACTTCAATACTAGATTTACCATTCTGCAGGTTCGTTGAATCCACTCAACAACTAATGAGGTGTAAATCACTGAGTAAATTTATGACCTGAAATATGCAGCATAGTTGAATACCGTTGCTCCTCGCAGTGTTCATCTCGAATTCGAAAGGTAAGAAGAAAACCAGTTTCAAGACAACTAACTACATAGTTCCTCTCAAGAGATTACAAAAACATTGCCGACTCCGAAGGAAGAAGGCCGCGCAGAAGCAGATAAAGACTACCACCTACTCTAGATATCCAACGCAAAACTCCTATTTCTATAAAAAAATGAAAGTTACGAATTCCTATACACGAAAACTGATTTCCGGCAAAACATCCTGTCGGACTATCAAGACTCTCATATCGCTTGTAAGTGATCCTGAAATCTGCAACAATGATTTCCTTGACTAGATTTTGTTTCTCTTGCCACGGATATCAGAAGAGTAGCTGTTCAAGGACAAATGATTTCGCAGGTAGGAATTCCTGACCAGATTACTTCACAGAACATGTGGCTTGGAGTACCGTTGGAGCACAAGGGGCAAGCAACTCAAGCAACACAACCCATAGTTGCTCTCAGAAAAGAAAAAGACTGTAGATAGACATCAGGATAGACATCAGAGTAGACACCCATCGTTTTGAGTGGATAACCAGGTCTTATCCAAAAGTTACCTCACTTATATTGATTCCTGCAAGAACACAAGGAGCTAATATTAACTCAATAGGAAAAGTGTGATCATAAATGCTGATACAAAATAATATGCGTAGATGGTGGAGTTTTTGAAGCTCAGACATTATTTTGTGAACACGCTTAGATACTACGGCTGATTTGAGGTTTATAGGAAGAATCTTGATTCGAAGTCTCAACAGTTGAGAACAGTTAGCAAGCAAGGTCAGGCAAGCAATTGCTGAGAAAGAAGCAATCATGTTTTACCACTGGAAGTAGAATCCATAATTTGATGGTGAAGCACGTTAGTGATATTGGCGTCAGTTCTGGCTAGAGCTAGCAGGCTTGGGGAACTTAACGATCTTGCCAATTGCTACAGTCTTGCCTGTTCGCACATCAAACACAATCAGAAATCAGAAACACGACCAACTGATCAAGAACAACAAATACCACATAAAGGGTTGGTGCAAATTGAAGGCAGCGGGGGACATACCCTCGTCTCGCAGCGTAAAGCGTCCAAGCTGAGGAAAATCGTCAAACTTTTCCACACAAATGATCTGATTAACCTGAAAGTTAAACAGACGCTTCATCAGTACTCGAAATCAGCTTTCACCATGCAAGGAAGCTGCTAAAAGGCCTTCAACTTTATTGACTTCAAAGAACCAACATACTCCCTCCTTTCTAATATAGGAAACGAGAGCTGAATACCAACCTGGATGCGAACCACTACAACGGCTCCATTCTTGACAAACAAAATTTTCTTCCTGATTGGCTTCTTTGTTTTAGGATCAATCTGATGAATGAGTCCCATAATCTCACACTCCTCTACCACAGAATGTATGTGAAGGATGGCTTTGTACCCAGCAGTGAAAATCGCCTGTAACAATTATTATACAATGACGCTTAAGATCAAAACTCAATAACGTGCTCAATCCAATCATACATGTTTGTGCAAACCAAGAAATGCGGCGATCTCCTATTAGTTGACGAAGCAAAGCTGACCAATATTATGATTAGCCAAGAGCATGGTCTGTAGTTAAATTACTTAATCTCAAGATTTTTAAAAATTCAAGCAAAAAGAAATTTGAATGTGGAATGTCGCTATTCAACTTTCGAGTGATCAGAAACAAATCAGAAACAAAAAACTCACCTTGTGATCAAGAAGCTCAAGAATCTGGAGCTGAGCATCAAACTCTAGAACTGCGGGAATCGGGTTATCTGCAAAGATAACCAATATAGTTCAGCTCCCGAAAAAAGAAAGAGCTTGAAAGTTGTAAAATCTGCAAGGCAAGAAATGAGATACTTACTCACGGATGAAAGAACAAATCCTGGGATAATGTCCTCTTCTTCAACACCTGATACCCTGATTCGAAGATTTTCACCAGGCTTGGCATAGTTCACTTCATCGTTGTCTCGATACACTGTAACAACCTTTACCAAGGCCTGCAGGCATAATACACATAAAGTTTAACCCCCTGTATCCGTCGCCAGAAAATGCGCTCATGGACCGTATGCACAAATATCAGAATAACTTGAATATAGCATCGACCTCCTAAGAGGACCACACAAGAAGCAATAGCTTCAGGGCACTCACCTTATTAGGCATAACCATCAAAGTATCTCCTCGTCGCACACTCCCAGATTCTATCTTGCCCATCAATACGGTACCCATGTCCCTATACTTATCTATTAAAGGCATCCTGCACATAAAATAATAAATACATCAAATTATAACTACACAGCTTAAATTACGATAAAAGAAACATCAAGTCTACGGAACTTTAGTCCCCATAAATAGCAAATTAAGGTCTTTACCTGAAAGAACCCTTAGGATCTCGCAATGGAAGCTCAATAGCATCCAATGCTTCAAAAAGGCAACTATCCAATGCTCTATCCCACCATGGACAAATGTCCTTTGACATCCGGTCCTTCATATTGTGCCCCAAAAGCCCAGAAATAGGCAAAAACTGTACGTCTGCACAGTGAAACACCACGAAACTTATATTAAAATTGCCAAAATCAACAAGCTTCATCTTAAATTAATTACCTAGAACACTGCATCTGAAAACCAAAAGGAAATGCATCAAAGGGAAAGACGAGCAACTTAATAAGCGAACTGGATCCGCATACCTTTTTTTGTGTTGTATCCACATGACTTCAAGAAAGGAATAATCTTCTTTTCAATTTCATCAAACCTGAAGGTCAGATTCCAATACTTCAAATTATCATTACGGATCACTAAGGTGAGCAAAGAGAAAAAGACATTAACTATGTCTTAGTAGCCCTTGAGCTCTTCGTCAACAATCAGGGCTGATGAAGTACCATACTTTTGGAAGAGCTAGCAGAGTCAGTTTACAGGCTCACATGTAGTCTACTCTCAATACAGGCTGCTTCAGTTCCCTTATTGATTGTGATACTGAAGAGACAATAAGTAGGAAAAAAAGGTTTACTCGTATGAAAATATCATTGGCACATCTCAACATTAGCACTACACAAAATTCATAGATGTAGACAACATGATCTAGTAATGCAAACGAACTCTCCATTGTCACATGTTGAAAAATAACCCACCTTTCCTTGGACCAATCAACCGATGGATCGTCCATCTTGTTAACAACTACCAACAGCTTGGAAACGCCCAGGGTCTTCGCAAGCTGTGCATGCTCCCGAGTCTGACCTCCTCTCTCAAATCCAGTCTCAAACTCTCCTTTTCTGGCTGAAATTACCTGAAAAGAAACAGAGAACTCTAAATCATTAAGAGTGATATCACAAATATGATCCAAAACCACAAAATCTTTCCTTCAACAATTAATAAGAGCTACGGACCGGCAAATACATCATACGTACCAGCACTCCGACATCAGCCTGTGATGCACCACTGATCATATTTGGGACATAGTTTTTGTGGCCCTTCACAGAACAACAACTTCTAGGAGTCAATGAGGCTCAAGCAAACCAGATAGTCGAGAGGAAAATTTATTCCCTTCACCAATCATGTGTTGTATCCATGCAAACCCGATCTTCTTGAAACACCAGAAAAGCGCATCTGTAATATCCCTCTCTAGCATTGAAACAAATATACCACATGCTTTTTCAGCAAAATCTAAGAAGATATACAAGATCTTTCCTAGTGTAATCGATCAGGAAAACAGGAGTCTGGACTTCTAGGCGCTTTCAATTTCAGAGACATACCACTCAACGCCAGAAAATAATTATTTCACAACTCCCACAATTAGAGCAATTACTGTTAGTTCATAAGAAGTATCCTTAGCTTCAATCAGATGCTACCAGGAAGTGCAAAAAAACTTACGGGTGCATCCAAAATTGTGAATCTCGTTTTATCCGTCTCAAAATGAGCTCTTCCAACTTCCACTGTTTTACCCTGCATTCTCCAATATAGACATCAGATTGGTGTTAGGCAGATTGATTCTCATCGGGCTTGTAAATAAGGAAAACTCTAGAGGACATAATGAAAGCCTAGACAAAGTGCTCAAGAGCGAACTCGCCAGTACGAATTCATCAATTTATGACGCCTTACAATACCGACCAAAGAGCTAGTCTTCTGCCGAAATGAAACCAATTCACAACACTAACAGCAGTGCCAGTGAGGAATCGTATCCATACTTTGAAAGGAAAAATCAGAACCTTGCTTGATCGGTTTGACCAATTTCAGAATTAAACCACAGAAATCAAATCAAATGAAAAAATGATTTACAACCTTTGCTCTCTCTTCCTCGTTCGTATCCATGATGTAAGCCATGTACCTGCAACATGTCACTGTCAATTAGTTTCTAGACACTTCACAAAAGCGACTTCGAAACCATCTGAAAACGCTTGAGACACATACTCCTATTTGCGGCCAATTCCATGCAAGGTCAAATCCTACATGAAATACCCAGGGTACAAATATGTCATCGTGGTTCTATCACTCACCAACTCTCCCTGTTCTTTTCCTTGGCCTCTCGCTCGTACTTCTGTATTGTACGCTCGTCCACCATGCCGCTCAGGTACAATATCTGACCTCCTATGGTTGACTTACCAGCATCTGTGTCAATATGTCAACTTAAACATCAGTGATACATCAGTCTTGACATAAAAGACTATCAGCATTGCGACAAATAAATGCTAAATTATTCGAGAAAGCAATATGTTAAGAATATAAAACCGAACATGCTTTGGTACACTTTCCTTATCATAGTCGGATCTCGAAATACATGAAACAAAGCACAATAATTGATCCCGAGATAGGAAGGAAACTGAAGAGGAGACGCAGCGACAAACTCCGTACCTACGTGCCCAATGAATACTACATTCAAATGCTGCCGACTATCCCCAGCATCTTCCTGCGATTCCTGCTCCCGTGCGACAGGAGCAGACGCGTGCGCATCCTTCACGGAGGTCTCCGGCTCTGGCTCAGGATGCGCGGGTGCCTCTGCCTTTTCTTTTTCCTCCAACGTATCTTCGGCTTGTTTCTCCTCATCTTTCAAATTCAGATTCTCCCCTAATTGAGTAGCAACGTGCTCAGGTTCGACCTGAGACAATTCGAGTATCAGGAAAGCATACACGAATATATCTGAGCAGCTAAATATACTCACTCCACCGAATCGCTTTCACGAATGACAGACTAATAATCAAGAAAATACAACATCACTACCAGCTCCTCAAACGTACCAGACGCTAGACTAACCAGATTCGTCTTAAACATTCGCCGATCAGAACCGGATAAGCTGAAGATAGTAACACTACCTGGACTGGCGTCGGCTCCACCGCCTGTACCTTCAGAAACGATGGCACAAATTCCGCACTAGCTGCATTCAGACCTGAGAATCCAAATTTCGGAGGCTGCAATATTTTCTCCTCATGTTCCCAGTCGTGGTCCGCAGTATCCTATTCACAAAGAACCCTAAGCCAATCAACATCCAACAACCGAGAACCTCAACAGCACTCAACCAGTACACACGCCAACAATATAAAACCACTCCTCATGATACTTACGTCCTCCAAACTCATATAAACCACCACAAACGACACAAATGACCGCACAACGCACATTAACAAGATCAACACGACTACAACCTCAACTCCACCACTCAACAACGAAACGTCACTCAAAAGCAACAAAATTCACACAAAAATCCATGAACATGCACTTAAACTGACACTCCCTGTCTGTTCCGAAACCAATTGTTCTTTACATCAGGTCCACATTCACTACCTTGAATGCAATGATCCCCGACCAATCAACATCAGACCACCTAGAACCTCAACAGGACTCGATCAACACCACTCGTCAACAAATTACCACACCAATTACATCCTCCACAAACGATACGAAACCAAAATCCTAACAAACATTGTCAAAATTAGGTCGGCATTTCGCCCTATAGTGGCATCGATCCGGTCGAGGCGCCAATGGTGCGGCGGTGAAAACGACTGTGAGCACTTGAATCGGGTCCGACATGGTCAACAGCAGGGGATGGACGCATTTACTATCTTCAATCCAATGATTCCCGACCACTCAACATCAGACAACCTCAAACCTCAACAATACTCAATCAACACCACACATCAACAACTCATCACAATTAGTCCATCCTCCACAAACGATGCAAAACCAAAATCCTAACAAACATTGCCAAATTAGGTCGGCATTTCGCCATGAATGCATCGGTCTAAGCAACGGTGAGGCGGCGAAAACGGCGACGAGAGAGTAAAGACGCAGGGACGCACTTGAATCGGGTCCGACATGGTGGAGCAGGACCGCCTCCCGAGAGGTTAACTTTAAGTTAGCGGCGCGGAGTCAGGAGTGGGAACAGAGAAGAGGAAGAAGGGCAAGGGCAGGGGATGCGAGCACAGGAAGAAGCTCTGGGAGTAGCAATAGGGAGAGGGGGGAAAGAAGGGCAGTGGCGGGGAGAGGGGGCTCAGAGGAGAGCAGCAGCTGACGACGAGGAGAGAGAGAGAGAGCGGGAGAGACCAGAGGAACACGAGGGTACGAGGGAGCGAGGGCATGGGCGGGGTGATCCAGGGTTTGCTTTGCTGTGGGGCTTTTGCGAGGGACGTGACTGGCAGGAGGCTTGGACGGACGGCTGGCGGCTCCGGAATTCAGGACACGTGGCGGTTCTGCCTTCTCAAGGGCTGTCCAGCTCAAAGGAGGGTGAATTTTTCCATCCAGTTTGGAGGTAACGCATGTGTACCCATAACCATGAATGAATTAAGAGAATCTAGAATCCCTTTTCACTACCAATAAGATTCCACAAAAAAGAATTCAAAATAATAATAGGAACCATGCTCGATAGCTTATTCTTTCGAATTCAGATGTACTTACCCTAATAAAGGTGAACATGGGTGTTGTATTGGAGTTGGAAATGAATTTTCATGTTTTTTACAATTGGAGTGGCCTTTTGTCTAGTTTGGCAATGTTTTCACGATTGTATGAATATGGAGAAATTACTTTCTACAATTAGCTTTGCTTTGTTATCAAACAAAACACAACCAAAATGTTGAAGTTCAATGTTAAAAATAGTGTTTCCAAAATCAAAAAATTGACTCCCCTGCTACATTTTGGAAATTGTAGCTAGAGTTTCTACCTAGGTTTCATTTAGATTCTAGTCTTCATAGTTTTTTTGTACTACCATGCTATGAACTAGAAATTGTGTTATCTCATGTGATTAGTTTGGTCTATTTATATGCTCTAGAAATTTATTTTAATACCTAGGTATTGATGACATAAGATGTGTACATTTAAAACATGAGAATTAGAAAGAGTATAGCATCAATTTTTGGTACACAAATAAACAATATTTTTGTAATGATTACCATTTATTCTTTGATGACAAATAAATGATTTTTGATCCAAAAAGGATTTTACTAATCCTCATATGTAGTTTTATGATAGATTGATTAATTTATTTGCATAATTGGATGTACATAGGTTGTAGCATATGTCAAAAAAATCATAAAATAAAAGTATAAAGTAAGTGAAATTGAGAGTGTATATGTGAACAAGAAGAAGAGAGGCTTTGTGAAGCAAATGGACTAGAATTTGATATGTTTTGACATTGTGAAGGATCCTAGTTCACAACTTTCAAGTCAAAAACTCAGATTGGATATGGTCTTGGTAAAGAATTATAATCCAGTGACATATTTAATTTGATGCATTGATGTTGGCTTCTAATGGTGCTTCTTGGAGGCACCCTATATAAGGGAATTAAAAACCATTTCATCTATTTGAGTTTGCATAATCTTGTTTGTGAAGTGAAATTCAAATTGAAGTATGTCAGTAGATTTGATGCATTTATTTATACATTGGAGTTTCTACTTATTTATGAAGTTAGTGACTAAAGAATTGATTTTAAAATAAATTTAATTTGAAGTTTTTAACTCCCTAAATTGATGTAAGTAATGTAATAGAGCAAATAGAAAGAATATATATGGAATGTACTAATAAATCTTACCAAATAGATTTGAGCTATTATTGATAAAGAGTATAGAGATAGATATTTGCAAAGATGCTTAGCGTGTAGTTTAAAGAGTGATTAGCATGAATAGACATCATATGACATTTTAAATGTAAGATCGAGCCTCATTTGATATTATGTGATGTGATAGAGTGGTTGACAAATAATATATAGGTGTATATCGATGAAGATGCTCAACAAGTAGTTTAAGAGTGACTACTATGAAAATGACATGATTGTAGCATTCAAATATAAGATCAAGTCTTGTTTCATATCCTCTAATGTGACAAAGTGGTTGGCAAAGAATACAAAGGGAGATATCCATTAAGATGCTTAGCACATAGTTTGACTATGAAGGAACGTGGTAATGACATTTAAATGTACTATAGAGGCTCATCCACTATGTTTTGATGTAAGAAAGTGGTTTGCAAAGAATATAAAGGTAGATATCTATAGATAGGTTTAGACCCTATCTAAAAATATCTAAACCAATAGTAAAGTTTGTTCCTAGGGAAGCTAAATTAAATAGGATTACTTCTACAACAACAAAAAGACAACTAACAAGGGAATAAAACATATAGGAAAGACATACTTCCAACTACAGTAGTATTAATATAATTCCTCACAATTACACAATTAATTACTAAATTCATTGACACTCCATTCTTAACAACCATTAAGGTTAAGTATCACCCCAAATAGTCTTTTTTTAAATCTTCAACACTTGGATCTTTTATCTTTCACCCAAATCAGACTTGACAAGCACAGGTCCAGCTTTGAACTCCCTACTCGGCTTGTTGCAAATACGAACATCAGCCCCTTGAACTTCCCACTTGGACTGGTCCCTTCATTGATCTTGTCTCCTACTTTGGAAACACCCAAACCCACCAATTTGGTCTATCTTCTTTAATTCTCCAACTCAGCTTTACCAAACTACAATAATTACAAATCTTACACTCATTTTATCCAACTTGGAATAATTATCTTTTCTCTCAAACATCTTGGCCATGACACATGCTGATTTCCTAATTGGACCTACTAAACTTTCTCATATTTCTTCTAGAAATTCATTTTGATTCAATAGATTGAATACTGCTCCATTCTTGACTAGGAATTAACACCCAATCACAAACAAACTTTAAAATCAAATTAGAATATTCAATAAACTCATACATTTAGTCATCAACTTCCCAATTTGAATTAACTTATACACTAGGGGAGATTTTAGGGGTCCTAGAGACTGTAAGTTCTAGGAGAATTTCTAAAGTGTGAATTCTCTGTGAACTATAATTTGGCGTGGCTGAGAGGCGGCCACGTCAAATATTAATATTTTTTCAATTTTTATAATTGTTTTATTATTATTATTTAATTGTTTTTAATTATTTAAAAAAATATTCTAATTGTACTTTGTTGTTCACAGCATGAAGGACATCCTCAAAATAGGCTTCCATACCCCTCAAATCTCCCCTAATGGACTACCATCTTTCAACTTGGAAATATTAGCACCAATGTTCTAACTCCCAAATTGGAAACATACACACAAAACCAAATTCAACTCCATATATGATAATTCACCACATAATACACCAATTTGCTTTAATCCATACTTTATTAAGCCAAATTGGTGACATATTACCGTTTATAAAAATATTGTTTTCTTTAACTGAATTACTCCAACTAGCTTCTTTGCAATCAACACTCCATTCCAATTTGGACAGTAAAATTCCTGCTCCCAGTTAGCTCTACACTCTTCTAAATCTTCACTATAAACATCATCACATCATCCCAATAGACTAGCATCATCATGCACAAATTCAAATAGGACTTAATCAATCTCCACACATAGTCATTTTTACAACGCTGCTCCTCAGACAGACCGATTGGAACTTAAACCTTCTACTCTATCATTCCATGTACTTCAAATTGGACCTTTGCAGTATCCACTGCAACCATTTGCTTAGCCAATTTGGACGCACACTCCGAATCACAAAACACAAACACATACAATCACCAAAAACCATATGGACCAATTAGGACTTTCCCCCATAGCACATGCAATAAAAGCACATACACTAGAAGAAAAACACGTCCGGCACAACCAACTACTATGCAACTAGTGCCCTATGCAACTAGTGCCCTATGCAACTGTCATGCAACTAGTTTCCTCTCTATTTGCACCAAATCTAATGTAGTTGTTTTGTGTCATTGTTTTACAACATTCATTCATTGTTTTAGTTGCAAAGTAGTCATTCTGTAGTTGCAAAAAAAGACTAGGAAACAACTAGTGTCCTATGCAACTATTATGCAACTGTAAAATGACCATAGTTGTTTCCTAGTTGTACGCTAGTTGTTTCTTAGTTGCACTCTAGTTGTTTCCTAGTTGCTTTCAAAGTTCATTCCCATTCGTGTTATATCAATTGACCCATATCAATTGTAAAGAGTACCATTAGATTGAACATATAAGACTTGTAAGTTGTTATAGTTTTATGTAATGAATTCTTTTGATAGAATTCTAAGATTTCTATAATTTGTGGGTTTCTACAATTTGTAGATTTTGTATATAAGAATTTTAAAAATAATTAAAATTCAAGAAATTTTATAATCTAGGAAATTGAATTTTGAAATCTAAGAAGAAGGTAGATCTGAAATTTTGAAATCTAGGAAGAGGGTAGATTTGAAATTTTGAAATCTAGAAAAAGGTAGATTTGAAATTCAAAAATCTAAGAAAAAGGTAGTTCTGAAATTCTAAAATCTAAAAAAGAGGTAGATCTGAAAATTTGAAATCTACAAATTATTGAGATTTATATTTTAAAATTTACAAATTTACAAGTTGCAAGCAAGTTGCACACAAAGATGAAGTTCTTTGTATGGTGTCGGATGACAAAAAACCTTGCAACTAGACTACAACTAATGCGACTTGTCCACTGCAACTACGGACTCTACATTGTCACTTAGTTGCAAACGTCCTATGCAACTACAAAATGAGTTGCATATTGTAGTTGCAAAACCCCTCATTTTCTTCTAGTGATACACACCAAATAGGAAAACAAGTACATAGCCAACTAGACTGAAACTTGCATTGGACTCTCTTCAATTGGCAAATACCTCCTTCAAACCCCTAGCCAAATGGGTCTTTAACCACCTAGACATGGTAACCTCAAAATGCATTGCACAATGCCAAATAGGAATCTCTAGAGTAATTGCACACAACAAACACAAATACAAAATCCCAAATCAACAATCCACTACACATAAACACACAACTAGGAATAAACAGTAGCCCTAACTGTTGACAACAAAACACAATCCAAATTGGAACATTAACAACAAAACCGAAGTCGGTTGGACCCCTGACAATTCCAACTAGGAATTGACCAGCCTGCACTTTCAATCTTCGAATTCCACAAAGCCAACTTGAGACTAGATTCCACCTTCTAATTCGGCTTCCTCTCCTGTCAACATCCTAGCAACTCCCACTAGGCCACTACCGATTGGAACCAGAGACAAAAATGACTCCCAAATTGGTTAATAAACATACAAAAACACCAATTTGGAATACAACCAAAGGAAAACATAATCAAAACAACACAAAATCATACAAAACAAACACCAAAAATAACAAACAAAAATCCTATTAGTTTATTTACAATATCCACCAAGATGCTTAGTACATACCTTGACTATGAAGAAAATATGATAATGACATTCAAATATACAATGGAGCCTCATTTGATATTTGTTGATGTAAAAGAGTGAAATTGGGTGAATTAGAGACATTGTTTCATGACAAAAACTTAATTGAAGGTGATAGTACGTAGTTAGAGGATTTATACTTTGACCCAAAGAAAATCAGATGTGATAAAGTGGAATTGGATGAGTCAAAGTAAGTAGTTGAAGATGAGAGTAATTATGTAATTGAAGGATTTATACTTTGAGTTTAAAGAATTAGATGTAACGAAGTGAAATTGGATTAGTCTAACGAATTGCTTCACAACAATAAGTAGTTCAAGGATTTATACTTTGGGCCCAAAAAAAACATATTTCAATTTGTGTAGTTGAAGGATTTATACTTTGGGCCAAAAAGAATTAGATGCCAATTTGCGCAATCAATTCCCTTGGTACTAAAGAGTAATAATTTTGAAAAAGACATCCAATGGCCCCAAAACACTATTCACAAAGATGAGCTCTACCATTACTACTTGATGTTATATTGTCATAACAAAAAAATTAATTAAAAAATGTGACTCACTATGGTCTTTGGGTTCAATATTAGATATATTCACATTTTGCATATGGGTTTGTTTCAAGAAATCAAGTAAGATTTTTTTAATTCTTAAAAAGCACTTTGACCTCTAAAATGCTTTTTTTGTATTTGAATAAAACCAATAAATGAAGCATTTCAATATTTTAATTGTATTTCAATATTTTATAGCAATATGGACTATAATCATGCTTTGTTGATTTTCTAATTTTAAAGTGACATGGTAACTTTGGTTTATACCATGATGTTATTCACTATAATGTACATATGTGGTGAAAGTTTTAGATTTTTTTTGAGTATTTAGATTATTTGATATGAATTTTTTTTCATTTTTTTCTTTAAAATTCACAATAATTTCAAAATTTTCCCTCAAAATTGAAAATTTCATAACTTGTAGTGGACATATGATTTCAGCTCTGAAAAGTAAATATAAAGTTTTTCATTCATATCTAATTGCAAAAATAATTTTTTGGTCATCAACTTTTTAGATTTGACTTGCAAAAAAGACTTCAGTTCCATTTTGCAAATTTAGCACCCTCATAATCAAATGTTATAATCTTATAATCTAATATATATTTTTATTTATTTATTTATTTATTTATTTATTTATTATTTATTTTTATTTATTTATTTATTTTCCTATGCAATCTCTAACAAGTCTAGTTTTAATTTGTACGGTTACAATTTTAGAAAAATTGAAACATCTTATCAAAATGTTGGCATTTTATTCAGTTTAGAGCAGTTTTCAGGAAGCTGAAAACACGCCTTGGCATCTAGGGGTTAAAAAAATAAAATAAAATTCAGCAATGGCATGAGGGCAAACTCGTAGTTCTGACCGCAATGGGCTGTTTTACATTACTAGCATGGGCAGTATGTAGTCTTCTCTCATTAGCCTCGGGACCTAGAATTAGCTCTCCTCTTCGACCCTCGCAGTCTGCTCTGATTCTACGCTCCCCCGTTTCGAATTCCTTTCAGGATCTTCAAACTCCTGATTGCCGTGTTGTCGTTGTAGCCAGGCATTCACATGGAAACCTCCGGTGCTCAAAAATCATTCTTCCTCAGACGCATGCCCGAAGAATAGAGTCATGACACATTGTTGAACAGACGGGAAGCTCTTGAACGCAATGCGGAAGGGAGATGGCGTGGTGGTGGCGACTGTGGCGGCGGTGCTTCTTGGAGCTGCTGTCATGTCGCTGCGATGGAAGCGCGCGGCGGATTTCGTGCGTTGGTGGAAGACGCAGGAGCCTCTCCCATTGCCAGAGACGCGGAAGCGAGTTGTAAGCGAGGGAGTGCTGGGAGCGATTGGGAATACGCCGCTGATTCGGATTCGCAGTCTGTCGGACGCCACTGGCTGTGAGGTAATAAGGATCGACTAAATCTGGTTGGTGTCTTTTTTATATTTTGGCGAACTTTTTTGAATTTTTTTGAATTTTGGTCATGAAACCACTGTAGATACAAACCGGTTACGAAGGATACTGCCATTTTCTGAAGATGGACACTAAACCCTAAACCTTACTCAGGCTTTCTTCAATGCGAGATGATTGGAGGATTTGTTAATACCGCTTTCTGCATCAAAGGGTGATCATAATTCCCGAAGGGCACCGATTCATGGTTTGCGAATGATCGAATTGTAAAATAATAGAGTTCAGATGGGACCAAATTTTATATCACCAGAATCAATTTAGAAATTAAGAAGGCTACGTGTATTCATCAAATAATAAATGAAATTGGTCTAAGAAAATCCTCATATGAGCTTCTCAAAACTGCTGAAAATAAGAAGCTCAATTTGAGCCTCGTGGTCCTTGGGGTGACCTTTAAGTTGGTCATTTGTAGCGATTTAGGGTTTCATTTTGCGTTGCTCATGTGTACTTGTTCCATTTTGGTTGGGTCAGATATACGGGAAAGCCGAGTTTCTGAATCCAGGCGGAAGCGTGAAGGATAGAGTGGCCGCCAAAATCGTTGGGGAGGTTAGTAACTCTTGGTTGTCTGAATCTGAATTTTGGTGATAGACATGTTGCAAATCGAGAATTTTTTTACTACTGTTACTGTTGCCATCAATGAGATTTTAAGTTTATTACTGAGAAGCCTAATTCGTGAAATTATGCAGTGCAGGCATTGCAATCTGGGGCTTTGCGTGTTGGTGGTGTCGTGACCGAGGGAAGTGCTGGAAGTACTGCAGTGAGCTTGGCTATGGTTGCTTTAGCGTATGGTTGTAGATGCCACGTTGTGCTTCCTGACGATGCTGCCATTGAGAAGGTACTCTTTAATTGCCGTTATCGTATTTTCTGCCACCTCATCTTCGTTTCACAATTCCATGATTAAACATCGAGTTTCCCAATGCACTTTTTTAATAACTAGTAATGCTGAGTAGATCATGCCCTTTTTGACGGAAATTTCCCTCCTCAGCACATCCATTATCCTGGAGCATGATTTGGAGTGAAGAAATTAGCATGAACAAATCCTCCAATCATCTCTCACTGAAGAAGTTCTGTTCAGGGTTTCAGGGTTTAGGGTTTAAGGTTTAGGGGCTACTATATAATTTCTGTAAATTGCAGAGTCCTTCGTAATAGACGTGTATCAAGAGCGTTTTCTTGACCATTCTGTAATTTGATCAACCAACTGTTTTCCAGAATCCGGTGATCCGATAACTTGTGATGCTGATAACATAAATAATTAACAACCCTTACCCCTGGAGTGTTTAGAAAACCTAACCGGAGAACAATTGGCAGGGGTTTTGTTAGAATTTGCATGAGATGGCAATACAATTGGCGGGATTTTATGCGGTTACGTTCTCTGAGAGGGTGTTGTTCCACTAGTGCTGCAGTGCTGGTGAACGTTTTCTCGTCGATGTTATTAATTTTCGTCTGTTTATTGTCATCAGACTCAAATATTGGAATCAATGGGTGCAACTGTAGAGCGTGTGCGACCTGTTTCCATAACACACAAAGACCACTTCGTCAACGTTGCTAGACGCCGTGCATTGGAGGCCCGAGCTGCTGAATCAGCACCTGAGTCCCAGTTGTATGCTCTTGCGAAACAGGATCCACAGATAGAGAAAAGTCTTGACCACCACGTCAAAAACCTTGCACATGATTCTGACGCAGTCCGATCTGCAAGCTCGCTGACATGTGAGGACCCATTGAGTAGCTCTACTCCAAGAAGACTAGGGGCTGAAGAATTTACGAATTCCTTGGAGAAGGAGATAGTCGCCTGCATAATCGCTGGTGTTACTGATGATTCTGATGTGAAAAATAGGGCATTCAGTGAAGGGCAAGCCAACACTGATATGGACTCAGTGGAGGTTCAATCTAGGGAATCCTTTAGAGACAATGTATCAAGTGATTGTTTGAGTAGCTCAGATCAAGGTCGAGGAGGTTATTTTGCAGATCAGTTTGAAAATCTAGCAAACTTTCGGGCCCATTACGAAGGGACAGGTCCAGAAATATGGGAGCAATCGGATGGGAAAGTTGACGCGTTTATTGCAGCTGCTGGAACTGGTGGGACAATTGCTGGGGTTTCACGATATTTGAAGGTAATCTTTCATTTTGACAAAAGACAGGACTGCTTTGATGTACTTTAATATGTGTTGATGACAAATCGTTTTTTTTTAAACAGCCAGTGGTGCTGCTCGATTTAATGGACTTAAATCCTTAGTATTGAATAGTCTTCTGTTTGGGAAATTTCTGTTTGGGAGAGAAAGTGCCATGTTTCCAATGAGTAACTATCAGCTTTGGGTCTTTCTTCATTGGACAACCTGAGAACGAGCTTGCTTACTAAATCATTGTCAGAACGCAGTTTGCTGCTGATGACACATATTGTGGACTGTGATCAAATTTTACGTATTAGTCAGAGCATGAAAAGTTCATAGCTCTACGTTTCGATCCCGCGAATCTCAAGCTATACCAATCTTGTGTTTGCAGGAGAAAAATCCTGTTATAAAATGTTACATTATAGATCCTCCAGGATCAGGATTATACAATCGTGTTACCCGGGGTGTGATGTACACGAGGGAGGAAGCTGAAGGCAAGCGCATGAGAAATCCGTTTGATACCATTACAGAAGGAATAGGCATTAACCGTATAACTGAAAATTTCAAGCAAGCGCAACTTGACGGAGCTTTTCGGGGCACTGACAAGGAAGCTGTCGAAATGGCAAGGTCAGCTCTAATCTTGATGCCTTCAATCTTGTGAAAGCAATTCATAGATTTGTGCATTGCAATTCTACTTGAGATCTCAGTAGACTAAACAATATATAATTTGGAGATGTTACATAATGCAGGTACTTGATGAGGAATGATGGCTTATTTGTAGGAAGCTCTTCTGCCATGAACTGCGTGGGTGCGGTACGTGCTGCTCAAATCCTTGGTCCAGGGCATACTATCGTAACTATTCTCTGTGATAGTGGAGCTCGACACCTGAGCAAGTTCCAGAACGCGTCTTACTTAGCTGCACAGGGTTTAACGCCTAGTGCCTCATCCCTGGAGTTTTTGCAGCTGGGAAACACCATATAAAGATGTCTGATAGATAGCAAAAGCCAGTGTCCATGATCTGGACACCTGGCCAAGTCTCGTGAAAATTTATTCACATGACTGCGTCACGTGCGGTCCTGTAATAGCAAGTGGCTCTTTCAGAACTCATCCTGACTACAAGGACCTTGTAGCATTTTGTAGCTCTTTCAGAATTCATCCCGACTACAAGGACCTTGTAGCATTTTTGTCGACTGAGCCAAAGTGTCCATTCAAGAGTTTATATATTTGAGATTTCCTGATGCATGAAATTTGAGGAATCACTTCTATAACGATTGCATAGAAAATTGAAGCTCTAGGAGCCCAGGCTTTCTAATACTTGAAGGTTCTGAACATTAAGAATCCAAATACATGGACAAAAGATGTACAGTCAGGTACTGAAAGCTTACAAACTGCCATTTGGAACCATTCAAAGATTTGTACATAATATAGAATAAAATTGACTTTTTTGTCTTGGATAATTATCACTCAATTCTTACCCAATCCAATCAAGCATACCAAATTTCAGTGTCAATAAAGTAAAACATGGAAATCTCTATAGAAGGAATTGTGAAACTTTTCTGGAGATGCTTGTTGAAAAGAAGAGGTGCATATGGATGTTCCCTACATATCTATGAAATCAAATTTAAAAAATTCATCATCAATTGTTTTCAATAAAATATTATGTAAAATCATGAAAATGAACTTTAAAAATTCACCAGAAATGGAGTTCTGTTTTTTTTTTAAACTGAAATTCGGTATGCTTGATTGGGATTGCGTAAGGATGCAATGATAATTATGCTTACCAAAATATACCAATTATATTGCACATTGTACAAAAAAATGTGAATGGCTCAAATCAGCGAGTTGTAAGATTACAGTACCTGACTGTACAGTACACGCAAGGTCATGCAGTGGAGAAAGGAGATAAGCCTGAACAAGTTCGTTATTGCTTATCACCGGACACACTGGATTTTGAAGTGCTGACCGAAAGGCACCTTTCATACTCCATCAGGAACCGAGGTCAGGTGTGGAGTCTTGGAGACAAACATGGAGATAAGTTAACTACTGTAGAGTCAGCCACATGCACCCATAATCATTGCTGCCCAAAATGCGACACCTATATTTGGACTAGTAAGCTACATTGTACCTAGATATTGATGACTCAAGTCAAAATATGAAAGTTTATGAGAGTCAAACCTGTAAGGTAACAGGTCCATAAATTGACCATTTAAGAGTTGGAACTAATTTTTGGGGAGGTGAAATTTCTTGAAATATTTTTCAGTAAATTATCTTTAAAAGACAAGTGGAATTGACAATGCACCCAAAAGAGGATGCCACCTCCTCGTTCCCCCTCTCTCTAAAAGATCATAGGCTGTTAGTTGTTGTTTTCAAATGCTTCCCCTCCAAAATGCTGTCCATTTCTCAAAAAATCACAAGTTGTTGATCTTTGTGAGATTTAATCTAAGCCGTCCAAATATGAATTCAGAATCTAGTACCAAATACGGATATGGATATAAATACCAAATATGGTATGAATATGGGAGCGGATATGGATACTAAATACGACTTCAATATATTGTATGGATACAGGATACGGATATAGGATATGGTTTGATATTGAATTGTTCCATAATATGGGTTCTCAAAATTACAAGTGGGGCAAAAGGGGAGGTAGGGGGATGGTAATGTATTATTTTTTTTAAGAAAAAAAATTGGGTGCATTGTGACACAATTTGTCACAATGCACCTAAAAGAGGCAATAATTGTCTTCTTCCCAACATCTAATTCAAGTTGTTTCATATGTTTTTGGAGCTTTCTGGAATTAGTTATGAATTTTTGAAGTTCAAATGCAATGGGCTCTAAAATCACCCACTTGTTGAAATGTACACTATTTGTACATTGTTGATACCATGAAAAAGCAACATATACAAATAGTGTACATTCCAGTAGGTGGGCGATTTTAGAGCCTGAGCCCTTTATGAACCTATTACATTGTGCGGACATCATTTGGAGTCTATAGTGCAAGGTGAAGCAAATATTTTTGGAGGTGTAGAGATAGAAATGCTGAGGATTGCAAGAAATTTGCAATAGATGGGTTTTGGAGACTCTAAAAAATTGTTTTAAGGTTGTTCCTTATACTAGTAACCACGGCACTGCAATCAGATTAATTAAAATATCCAAAAAGAATAAAAGAATAAAAGAATATCCAAAAGTAAAAATAATTTTTTAAATTGAAAACATATTTAAATACTAATTAATTAATATTATCTGATGTGGCAATCTCTCAACCACGTTAGACTAATCTAGACTACTGTTGTAGCAAAGTTCTTACAGTGTAAGAACTTTGGAAAATTCGTTCAAAACTACATCTAATGGTAATATTATTGCTTGAACTGAAATTACTATGAATTTTGGAAGCCAAAAGTTGATTTGGATGTGTATTCAACATCTAGATACTACTTCCTACTTTAGTGCTCACTACTTTGGAACATGTGTCATGACCTTACTACTCCCAACCTTAAAAAGGAGTAAAAACACATTCCAAGCTTTGGTTGGAAATTTGGTTCTAACCTTGGTTGGAAATAATGACGCCCTACAAGTTGGATATGGGGCTCTAGTCAAGAATGGGTGGTCCTATCTTAGTTCTTGTGGTAAAATTTTCATGTCAATTCAAGTTGTTTTGAATGTTTGGTAGCAACTCAAGATCAAAATCATGACATTTTCAGATTATGGTGGAATTTGGCAACTTGTTTCTTCCTTAAACAATGTCTATTTACAATTTTAATTTTTTTAGAAAAGTTGTGCATACTAGTCTAGTTTGTGTGGTTAAAATTTTATACCAATCCAAGAAATAATGAGTGACTAAGAAGCATTTTAGTAGAAAGAGGTTTAACCGTAGATGTGTTTTTTGCAACTTTTTTGAATAGATACACCAAAAATTCTCATATGAGATGACTATAAATATAAATAATGATAAAAAAAATATTGACAAATTAGTCTAAAGATCATTTTGAGTTGAAAATAAATATTTTCAATCTAAGAACAACTCCAATAAGAAGCTACTACCCAAGCCTTGTAATGATATTCTTATAGATTGAGTTTTGACTATAGTTTGTTCTAGGCCCATTTCCCACTCCAATAACCTAGTTACAACCACAACTAGGAACAATATTTGTTCTTTTAAATTAGAATCTTTTGTGTGATGTCACCCAAAGAGTCCTTTGATTGATTGACTCAATAGGAGAGAGTCACAATGCACTGAAAAGAGGCAAAACCTAGGTTTCCTCCATTTCCTCCCCCTCCCTCCAACAAAAAGTAAAAGAGACATTGATTTAAAAATAAAAATAAATCTTCCCCCCGGATGTCATTGATCTTGAAAACACCCCTAGATATAGACACGAATATATGTACAGATATAGATACAATACAATATATGGATATAGATACATGTACAATATAGGTATGGATACATATATGGTTACAATACGGGAATATGGGATTTATTCCATATCGAATGCCACTCCCACCCTCACCTAAAAATTACAATTGGTGGGATGGAGGGTGGATTTTAGAAAAAAAATTAATAAAATTAAATTTTAATTTCCACGGGATACTGGGGGGTTAAAAAAAATTGGATTTGATCACATTGTGACATCTGTGTCACAGTCTATTTGCCACATTACAAAGAATCTAATACACATCAAGTAGTAGAGTTGAGGGCACTAAAAGATTTGATTGTCCAAGAGCATTGTATACAAAGGCTATTAGTATACAAACTGGAATAATGGATTCATTATAGGGCATTTGAAATTCTTAGTTTTAGACCCATACCAACAACGCTAGCATGTGAGCTTGGAAATGTGAGCCTACAAGCCCTTGAGCCTAGGGTGGAAGAAGGTACTCTACAACTATTGAAGGTGCCTATAACATACATACCTATAACATAAATACCCTATAACCATGGAATGTGCTTACAACATAGGTATCTTTAACATAAACACTTATAACATAAATATCCTATAACCATAGAATGTGCTTATAACATAAACACCTATAATATAAATATCTTATAACTATAGAAGGTGCTTATAACATAGGTATCTATTAGATAAACACATTTAATAGAAATATCCTATAACTATAGAAGAGGCTTATAACATAGGTACATATTAGATAGACACATGTAATAGAAATATCCTATACTTATGGAAGGCATCTATAAAATAGGTATCTATAATATATAAGCCTAGGCTCCTAGGCTAAGAGCATCTCCTGCAGCTCGTTCAAACGGCCCTGCCAACGTATTTTTGAATGGGTGAGGGGAATTCAATACCTAACAGTACTATAGACGGGGATGTAGAGGTGCTTGGCCTTTAAATTTCGTCTCTACTTTGCTAGAATTTCCATTCCTACAAGGGACCTTTACGGCCCTTCTCTGACCTTGGATTCTGTATTTTGACTAGTCAAGGGCAAAATTGTTGACCCCACAACTTTCTACATAGGTGACACCTACAGCCTTCAACATGTGTACTAAGTTTTGCATGATTTCATCCAATCAATCAAAAATTATGGCCCATTTAGTGAACTGTGACTAATGTGTCTAATGTCCCCTAGGGGCATTCGACAAATTAGTCACAAGTGCCCAAATCTCCTAAAATAATTGCCTTCTCTTATTCAAAATGGTCCCAAAACTTTCATACTCTTGCACAAAATCCTAAAGAAGTACACCGTGGAAAAGAATCAAAACAAGAAGGCCCAACCCTATTTTTCTAAAAATAAACAGCTAAATCATTCAAAAAATTCCAAGAGTGTCCAGTGACCCCACAACTTTCTACATAGGGGCTTTGTAGGACCTTCAAAACGTGGACAATGTCTTGTTTTTTTTCAACCATGTAAAATAAGTCATAGAGGACCAAGGTCATCCTTATGAGCAGCCTTCAATTGCGCCTCCATCATTTGTCTCCATCGATTTAGGTCCATGGATCTCACACAACACAACAATCAAGAAATAGGGTTTCAGAGGACACTACATGAGAAAAGAGGCTTTGCAAAGCCTCGTATTTTTATAACAGCCTTGCAAGGATGCGGTTCTCAATGGCAGCCATGGTGACATTAGGTTAACCTTTGCGGCAGTGAGTCATTGGCCACCTAATGTTGAAAACCCCATTTGCCGGCCTTCTTCCTCCGGTCCATAGGGGATTTTCTAGCCCCACTTAGTTTGACTCCGCCAATTGCCCTCCAAAACCAATTTGACAGGCTCAAACCAAGAAGGCCACACGAGATGCTCTAAGGGGCTCAAAATCCTTGGTTCACATGCTAGTAACCTTGGACCCTATACACACCTTGAATAAGTGCAAGGCATGGGTAACATCTCCATTTGAGTTGTTCTAAATCAAATTCTAATAATATTAACAACATGTTTTCATATATTTCAAAATGTAAAGCCCATATTTCATTTAGAAATGATCCAAATATAGAAATGTCCTTTTAAATCCAACTCTAGTTTCCATGTTGTGATTTTACCACAAGAAAATGTATTTAATAATCAATGGAATACATCCCTACAGAATTGGAGTCTTTCATATCCACCTTGAAACCCAAACAACAATACAAAACAAAATAAAATATAAACTCAATATGGCTTCATTTAATTTGAGTTTTGAATCATTAATGATTGATTTAAAAAGTTACCTAGGAAAATGACTAAATTATGAAATTCTAATTCTAAAATGTGACTCTACATTGATATATAGAAAATATACATAACCATTATAATAAGATTTTAGGATTCAAAGAGGGAATCTTAAATCCTTCTTAACCCCTAAAGAACCAAGGTTTGTTTTTTTGCCAAAAAACACTCAAAATTGCTATTTTTATAGCAAAGAGTGAAAAAATTTGAATTCTTTTTTGCACATTTAACTATAGGATCTTATACCTAACTAGTATGAGAATGTGTGGAAAAAATTTCAGAAATTTTGACCACACAGATTATAAGATATTTGCATTTGAAATTTAAAAAAATTCAGCAAATTGTGGGACTATATTATTTGAATTTGAACCTTCTTAAATTAAATTTTTTGCACTACAAAGTTTTGAGCTTTAAATCTTTATTACAGGGAATTGAGTTGAGAGTATTAGGAAAACTTAATTTTTATTCTTTAAAAAATTATTAAGTAGAAGTAGGTATGAGATAAAAGGAACTCTAAATTATTAATATCTCTAAAATGAAATTAAAATGCACCAATCCCAATGGTGAGATTTTTCTAGGAAGTAAACTAAATTGTGTGAAACTTTTTCTTTTTTAATTGTGAAAATTGCATTCAGAAATGAATCCTACAAGTTATTTTTTCAAGAAAATGCTCTAACTCCCCCCAAATAAGATTGTCCATAACTTTCTCATAACAAAGTCAAATGGAATGAACTAAAGCTTTCCACATAAACAAATATAATCTATGAGAAAAAAAGTCAAAAAAATCAAAAGCCAAATTTAGAATTTTCTTTTTTGTTGCCCTTTTCCCTTGTTTTGAGTTTATTTGAGCATAACTTTTGTTTTGAGGCACCGATTGAAAAAAGAATTATATTCCCATGAAGCTAATCAGTTTTTCTATCTTAAAAAAAACTCAAAAAATTAAGAAAAAAATTCAGCCCATAGGTACCTGTCCAAAATTCCATTTGTCTCCCAAAGAGACAAATGATTGGTCCTTTAGGGGTTAAAAAATTGTTGAGTAGAAGTAGGTTCAAAACTAAAGAGAAAAAATCTATTAATAGCTTTATGATGGAATTGAAACACATTAATCTCAAAATCATGATTTTTCTAAGAAGAGATCTTAACCTTGCAAACACAAATTTGGAAAAATTGTGAAAATTGAATTTAGATATGAATTCTACAAGTTGTTTTTCCAAAAAAATGTTGTAGTTGACCCCAACCAAAATTGTTCATAACTTTCACATCACGAATCCAAATTGAATGAATCAAAGCTTCTCATGTAGATATAACACAGTCTATGGAAATATAAAAAATAAAAAATAAAAATAAAAATAAAAATAAAAATAAAAATAAAAAAAAAATATATATATATAAAGTTTTTGTAGAGTTTTATTTCTACCTACCAAACTAAAATTTGAACTTATTGTGCCATAACTTTTGCTTTGGGGCACTAAATGAAATAATATTTATTTTTCCACAAAGATAATCTGTTTTTCTATCTTCACAAATAGTTTAAAAAAATCACAACAAATTTTTAGAATTTAAGAGTGTCCTCAAAATCCATTTTGTCCCTTGAGAGAACAATGGGACTTTACGGGTTAGGATACATTATTAATACGTAAATGTGAAGATATCTATATTAAAGAAAAATTAAACTAATTAATTAAATTGAAGATTGAAAATATTTAACATTCCAAATATTAAACACTTACATTTACATAATTCATTAAAATTTATTCATTTTATATTTTAAGACTAAAAGACTCAAAATTTCAGATATATAATTTTATTATATAAAAATAAATACAAATATAAATGTAAATGTAAATATAATTATAATTAAAATACGTAATTACTGGGTATAAAATTCAAATGTATTATAATGTAACTATTCAAAATTTAAACACTTTTCATTCTCACTTTATAATTTTTTTTCATATAAACATTTTTATAGTAAAAAAAATTAAGAGTTTTCTATTAAAAAATTTATAAGCTCAACAATAAAATATTCAAAAAATTTAACACCAAAAAAATTATGGATTGTAAAATTATAAAATCTCAATAGTCTAAATTTTTTCAAATGTATAGGGTGGTTGTCATTGATAGTGTAAAGAAAATGAGGTTATCAAATATTAACATGGTATATAACTAGAAGTTGAAAGAAAAAATACTTTACTATTATTTGGATGAATGTGGTCTTCCAAATTATTCAATTCATCTACCATGGTCATTTTCAACAAATTTTCTTCCTCATTTTGCACTACTATTGTCATTTAGCTAGAATAATGTTTTGGTAAAGGTCTTTGTCTTGCTATTTGTACTACCTTTTGTTGTGCTTCAAGCTTCATTTCATCCTTCCATGATCTATATTCAAATTGTCTCTTTGTTGTAGTTTATGCTTCTTCTCCATCCTCCACCTCCTTTTTTTCTTATCCATTTTCACATTTCATAGGCCTTCACTAGTCTTTTTGCCTCTTGCATGAATAGTCCAAGTTTGAAACTGCAGCATACTATTTGGTATTGTGGAAGATGCTTGCTATTAAAGTTTACAATTTAGACAAGATTTTATAACTTTTCAAGTATAGATTTTACCCGGATATTATAGTTTTAGAGCCTTTGTATTTGTGGAAACATGTTGAAGTATTTTACAATCCTCCTACTATATAGCATGTTTTGAATTAGTTTCCTTGCCATCTTATCTTACGCAATCATCTTATATTGCAAGGCTTTCATACATTTTTCATTGTGTTAGATCCATATATTTCTAATCTTGTTGTCATTTTCAAGTAAAATACTCAAGAACTTGATTGAATTTTGCATTGTTGTTCCATTTAATTCTAATTCATTCCAGTGTTCATTCTATTTCATGATCACATCCTACATGTCAATGTTAGTATTTTTGAATAGATTAGAATGTTAAAAGGCATTAAAATTTTAAAGAACAATGAATACCTAAATGCACAATTTAAAGATTTTAAACCATTGATTGTATAAAGGATGATAAAAATTTAGGCATAAAAAGAATTGAATTAATAGTTTTAGATAAAGGTGGTTAGAAAGAGGTTTATAGTTAACAAAAGTAGCAAAAAATAGTAATATAAAATAATTAGCTAAAAATATTAAAACAAACATATTTAGCAAATTTTTGACATATAAAACATTCTAAAAAATAATTTGAGTCAATTTGAGGTAACAACAAATTTCAAAGATTGAAATGAAACAATAGATTGGTTTGTATTGAAATGAAATCTAAAAGTAATTCATGTGGAATTGAGGTGTTGGACAAGTAAGCTAGGTTTTTTTCCTCTCTAAACTAAGACATAATCTAAGTCTCCTGGTATAGGTGTTCTCTAGGGGAAGGTCAATTTATCTATCATTAGATGTCTAGGGTCACTTTTCAAGTAGGGAGGGTTTATAGTGTCATTTTAGGGGATAAAATGCCAAATCGCTCAATATTCCTCTATTTCTTTCATCTTCCATCTATT
Organism: Rhytidiadelphus loreus; assembly: GCA_947034895.1. Classification (NCBI taxonomy): domain Eukaryota; kingdom Viridiplantae; phylum Streptophyta; class Bryopsida; order Hypnales; family Hylocomiaceae; genus Rhytidiadelphus; species Rhytidiadelphus loreus. Next base: position 4,255,449 of record OX344764.1, read on the forward strand.
ATTGATGCTATTAACATATGATGTAGTCTTGGTCCTGCCTACTAACTATCTATGGGGCAAGTCAAATTCTTGATCAATATTTAGTTTTAGTTAACTCATCTTGTCCATGCTTCTATGATGTCTTCAAATGCCAATTTATATTATATAAATATTTATTTATTTGTTAGATTCCTTAATTATTTCTTCTTAATATTTTACCTTTTGTCAAATTGGCGAGCAAATTGGTTAGTATTCTAATTAAGAAGCCTAGTTGATAATTGTGCATGGTATGAGGTTCCAACTTTCATTCTTGATTATTTGAAAATACACTCTTTTCATTCATTGTACATTTTGATGGATACTTTTTTATTATATATATTAAAATATATTTGAATCAAATATTGTAGGCTTTAAACAATCTTGGATAATTCGTATTCTTGATGTCTAAGGTGTCTTCTACTCCAAGACCAATCAAAAGATAGAGAACCTTGTACTGCCATAACAAAATTATTGAGGAAAGGCTCAAAAGATTTAGAGGAATAATCTAGAAATACATGATCAATCCTACATAACAAAATAATTGAACATTGGATAAATGCCATCAAAGCATGAATTTTAGGTTCAACCTTTGATTGATCTTGAGGAATCATACACATATCTAAATTTAGCATATATTGTTTGTATTTATCTTGAGGTAATGATTTTGTTAAAATGTCAATAGTCCTCAAAGATGTTATAACAAAATACAATTGGATTTTGTTGGCTAGAACTTTTTCTTCAATGAAATGGTATTGAATATCAATGTTCATGCATGCTTACTATCCCCTCAAAAAATGCAAACAAGTCTTCTTCCTACAATTTCCACCGCTTTGAAAAAATTCACAACCGTTGATCTTGGTTTGAACAAAAAAAACTATTCCAATGCCGTTGATCTTGGTTTCAAAACACACACACACTCCAATGATGTTGATCTCCAACTAAAAAAGTAAATCATCGATGTTAATTGCTATCATGAGAGATAATCTTGGCCGTCGGCACTTTGAGATATGGAATACAATATGGAAAATGGAATACATATAGAATATATATGTACCCATATGAAATATGGATATGAGATATATATGTGTACAAAATACATATGGCAAACAAATTTCAAATATCCCATATTGTTTGTAGGCCAAATAGTTTTAAGAAAAATACAAATATGGGGTGGGGTTGAGTATTTAACCCCTAGACGTCAAAGACTATGTTTTCACCAAAACTGCCCTTGCTTTTACAAGCACCAAATTTTAGAGGAAAAACATTTCTAGACAAGTGTAACCATAGGATCTTGTAATAAAATAGTTAGAGAAGATGTGTAAAAAATTTCAGAATTTTCTACCGTGTGGATTGCAAGATATTAACGTTTAAAGTGACAAAAATCCTTTTTTGGCCCTGACAAAATACGGGCAGCTGCACTTCACAAGGTTACATTTGTATGAAAAAATGTCCAAAATGGTGTTTACTCTTTGGATTCATTCTTCAAGTCAAGTTGGCTACATGCTTGAAAAATTTTAGATCATTTGGAATTGTACAACATATAGGAAAAAAATAGTAAGTAGAAAGAAGTAGAGAATGATTAAAAATACTAAATTGTTAACAATTTATTTATAGAATTGAAAAATGCCAATCCCAATGGTTGTAATGTTGTAATAAACAATATACTCCTTATTTTTTTATTTTTTTTTTCAAAAATATTTAAAATAGAGTTAAATAAAGGAACTTATTACATATATATAATTTAGAGAATCAATTTCAAATTTTTATTTTTTTTAAAAGTGATTTTCAAAGAATTTTTTTTTCCTACCTAGTATGCCCGCCGAACACTAAAAATTACATATCATGCAATAACTTTTGAACCATGCAGTCAAAAGTTATGAAAATTGTTGGGACTTAAAGCTACTCCTTGTCTACATATTGTGTGAAATTTTCAAAGAAAAATAAAAAAAACTCCGTCTATAGTGAGTTGCCCAAAATCGCTATGTTGCCCAAAAACGTTGTTTGGACGTTTAGGGGTTAATAAACACCTACTTCATTTTCTCAACCAATGCCAAATGACACGTCTACCCCTTTCAAAAAAATTAGAAGAGTTTAGCTACCAATGGTTAACTGACACATGTACCCCATCAATTTTTCATGTATAGTTTTCTTAGAAAACTACAATTTCTCAATATACCCTCGGAAAAGGGAGTAATTGCTATATGGATGATACTTTGAATTTTCACACAAGGCAATAGCACTTTGACTATTGTAATAAATAATAATAGGACTCTTTTGCGGAAATCCCAATTCACTTAATAATTTTCAAAGCCAAATTGCTTCTACTATAGCTTTTATTAGCTAAAGCCATTGGGATTTACTTGATGATAAAGCAATAGTTTGCTACTTCTTGCTACCCCATGGAATAACTTCTTCATCCAAAAGAAAACAATAACCAATAGTTGATCATCAACTATCTTTTATCTCCAACTCAATTAGCATCTGAAAAACGATGAAGAACATCTCCATCAATTATTCTTCAATATTTGATGCCAAAATGAAGTATACCTTTAAAATATATCATTGTTATCTTTAGTGTGAATATGTAATATTTTAGGATTTGAAAGATACAATTGTGCTAAACTTCCTACAATATAAGCACAATCAAGTCTAGAATTTACAATCGCATGCATTAAACTACCAACTTGAAAGTATGGATATTACTGTTTTTGTTGGATAGGTTCAAAAACATCTTTATTTAATCTTATACCAAATTGCATGGTTGTATTGATTGGATTACAATTTAACATATTATATTCTACAAGTTTAGAAGTTAAATATTTTTGTTGATGTATGATGGTCCAACCTTCTCTTCTATTTCTCATGGTAGCATTGCCAAGAATAGTTAATGAAGATCGCCTTCATCCATCGTTGAAAATCCTTTTCCAAAAATTTCTTTAATTTGTTGAATAAGATATATTTGATTACTTACAAGAATGAAGTCATTCTACATTAATTGTTAAAATAATGAATCCTCCATCACTTTCTCTTTTTATATAAATATTAGCATTGGCTATTCTAGTATAACCTTTTAAGATTAAATACATATCACAATGTTTATACCAAGCTTGTGATGATTGTTTAAGTCTAGGCAATCATTTCATAAGCTTATACTAAATTTGAATTTTTAGGTGGAGGAAATCTTTAAAAAATAGATATACATGTCTTCATCTATATATTCATATAAAAGGCAGTTTGAACATCTAATTGATGTATATCAAAGTCACACTGTGTAGCTATGGCTAATAAAACCTTAATAGAATTAAGTTTTAATTCTAGAGAGAAAGTCTCAAAATAATGAACACCTTGTATTTGAGTGAACCTTCTTGCCACTAATCTTGCTTTATATTTATCCAAAGTTCCATCGGCATGGGTTTTAATTTTGAATACCCTATTAGAACTAATTGGTTTTCTAACAAAACGAAGAGGTATTAACTTCCAAGTTTTATTTTTCTCTAAAGAATTAAGTTTACTTGTTAATGTAGCTTTCCATTTTTCTCTATCAAATTGCTCTAAAACTTCTAAAAGGTTCTCCAAGTAAAATATTTGCTACATTAGCTCGATGATTTCTTTTATGACAAGAGCAAAAACTTTTAGGTGAGACTTTACCTTCAATGGAATCAATTGACCACTTTGTTGGTTGTATTTTTCTTTTGGGTCTTGTAAAGCTTGAGAGGTGTTGATTTGGAGAACTTTGATGTATGGGAGGATTAAAGTAACTTCAATTTCTTCATGATCAAATCTCTATTATTTTCTAAAGAAAGTAATATAAGTACCTCCAATACATCATCTTGAGAAAGTTGATACTAATCTCACCTTTGTAATTTAAAAACTTATTGAATTTTGGCTTATTAATCTTATCATTATTGAAATAAGTCTTTTTATTATTATAGGATGACTTCTTCCCCACATAAAGTGTTGTTGTATTTTTAGACAAAAGATTTATGTCCTTCATTAGTCTCTTCTTGCATCAAATTAGTAAAGAAAGACTACAAGGTTTTCTTCTCAAAGAACTAACAAAAGTTCTATAACTAGGAAGTAGACTCATAATTAATGTGAGTATTGCTTCATCCTCTAACTTTGGACATCCTGCTACAAGTAATTGCTCAAGATGTACTTTAAAAGTGTGTACATGCTTTACAACATTTTCTTTTTCTCTTAACTTCAATATATACAACTTATCTTTAAGATACATTTTAGTTATTATGTCTTGTGATTCAAAACATTTGTTAACCTTTGCCATACTCCATAGCTAGTCTTACATGATTGTATATGTGAGATAACATTATTATCAAGACAATTAGTTGTTACTTGTAGAGATAATGAATATCTTTTTTCCTACAGAATGGCTAATATTGCATGTTCCTATTGTAAATAATGTTGGGGTCCTTAGGTCCTATGGCTATTTGAGATGCATTTGTGCTACAAATAAAGGTTCACTCCCACTTACAACAAACCACAATTTTTGTGATTTGAAAATTAGAGTTAATCTATATTTCCAAATATTAAACTATGTTCCATCAAACTTGGAGAAATGGCTTATATCTACCTTTTGTGTCATTTTTAGTACAATTGTTAATCATTATAAAATGAATTTTATATTACTCCATAGAATTAGAAATATTTCTTTTAGTGTTCTATAATATTCCATATTATATATAAATTGCAATTTGATTCAAATGGAATGATATTTTTTTCCTTGAAGTTGAAATGTTGAGGTCAACACCATCTTCAATCTTTATAGCAAGTTGTTGATTTACAAATTTATGTAAATCAAGTCTTTTTCAATTCAAGCATTTGACTTTCTTTTTTATTAATCTTAGTCTAGCTCTAATATCATGTAGAATTAATTTGATTATATTAAAGATAATATGACATGCTTCAAGTTGTCATCTTATACTTATAGTACGAGCGTTCAATGAAAGATTGTGTCCCTTTGAATTCTAATAAACTATTGTACTATTTATATATATATAACACAAGTAACCACAAGTATAGAATTGATTGTCTTGTCATACAAAAATCACACAATTTATACAATTTAACACCAATTACATCACTTGTCACATAAAACTTAAGCACAACCATTCAACCAATTATTCTCGACAATGGACTTCTCACATCATTTATTTAATATACAGTTAATTTGTTAATTTAGATGAATAAATTCAAAAGTCTATCTATTTTGTAAGCCTATCAATTTATGTCAACATAAAATAATATATATGGTTTCTTATAATTTGACTATTGAAAATGTGTAATAAGTACTTGTTTAACCATTAAAAAACAAGCTTAATGTTACATTATATGAGTCTACAATTTTGATTTGACAATTAGACTCTCAAACATTTAATTCATATTGATAAAATTTAGTTTTTTTGTCACAAATCTACAATCTTAATTGTAAGTGTAGGCACTTAAAATCTCACAATTCAACAATTTGTTTTTCAAACATACAAGATAATTTTCAACCCAAATACAAACACAATCAAATTAATCAAATACAATGACCAAAGACGCAATTAATGCAATTCTCAATTTAATTTATCTTCAATTGATTCATAGCAATAAGGTAATTCATCATGCTTACAAACAATTTGACTAAAGCCTTTGCCATCACTCATAAACAGTTCTAAGAACTTGCACTTCAACAATCCTATCCAGGTAATTCTTTCTTTGCAATTACAAATCAACTTGCTTAATCACATTTGTTCATCAATCTCTCAAATTAACAATATAAAAAAGCTCACTCCCTAACGTCTCATGCATCCTATGGCTTAATTAATCAAATAAATTGGTGAATATTTACAAACTAAAGTTTTCTTCACTCATAATGACATGCACAACAATAAATTGCCCACCACTAAGACAATTCAACATACACAATGACCTCATTGCAATTAGACAAAAAAATAATTCAATTGAAAGAAAACACTTGTACAATTTGTCAGGGAGTCATATACTTGATATCAACTAGTTCTAAAGACTAAATAATTGATCTCAAATGTATAGTCACCAAAAGATGCATGATAACTCTAATAATTTTTGACATAAAAGAACACTATGCCTATTTTTTACCTTTCTAATCTTGTCAAATTGATATTCAATATTCGATTTTTATTAGACCATTATGACATATATGACAACTTGACTCTCCTGGTTGTAAACCAAAGGTAAGTAGGCAGATTACGAAATAATTTTAAAAATAAAACAAAACAAAAAACTTGACCATTCCGAACACAACAAAAAGGCAAAAAATAAATATTTCTAAATTTGTTCTTTTATACAGGACAATAAAAAAATGACTCAGTTGACTTGGAAATGATAGGACATTAAAGAAATTATTTAGTTGAGTGGTATATGGCTTTGTGTGTCAAATACAACATTTTAAGTTCATTTATTCTTTCTTGTGGAATTTCAGAGACCCAAGCATGGTCTATGTGGTAGCAAAACTATTTTATAAGCGTGCGAGCATGAGCCTAAGAGTATTGAGCAAGGATTATGTGAAGAAGCACAAGAAATCTTAATAATATTTCTAATAATAAACTTCATTTAAAAGTTTTGGCCAAATTTTATTATTTTTAGTAAATTTTAGTACCTAATACTATGGACCTATTACCATGGTTATGTAGAATTCAGATGAAAATTACAATTTTCAATGTTGCCTAAAATATTAGAAGTATACATTATGAAAATGATGAATTTAATTGATGTGAAAGATGAATGGAGATGGAAATACATTCGTATAGAACATAGGTTGATCACTATCTTATAGCAATGTGGGTCCTCTTGGAGCTAATAGGAAGTGGATAGAATTATTTTTCAATAATTTTTTCATAGAAAGAAAAATAGATGTGGAACCTAACACAAGTGGTTTTGTATTTTTCTAAGCATTTTTGAATTAGTTACAAAATTTCAAAGATCCTTGGACATAGGCACTTATTTGTGACTATAGGTCTCCCAAAATTTGTCCACTTGCAACTTGTAAAGAAATGTGCGGAAATCAAAGACAATGATTGGCTCTTGCAATAGAAAAATAATTTTTCGTCGATACATTCAATTGCTATAGTGGTCCATTTAAGGATCACCCCATCTCCAATCTCCACCTAAAAGTAGGGGCAATTTGAAGAAGATGGGTGCTTTTAGAACATACTACCTTAGCGCCTTCTACAACCTCAAACAAATGAGAGAGACAAAGAGGGTTGGCACAAAGAGCTTGTAGTTGAGAGATTCAAAACACAGCCCAACTAACAACAAAGGAATGGTATTGTCTATTGTCTATTAAGAGAAACAATCCTAAACCCTAATAATGAAGCCCTTCATACTTTTTTTCAGCACATAGTGACAACACGTGACATTGCAATTGAGCATATTAATTAATGAGTGGGCCCTTCACAAAATTGCAGAACACTCTTTTATAGTGAGTGTTTGATTCAAGTTCAATTCAAACCAAAAGCACATTCAAAAATTGATTAAGATTGGTTGGAAATTAAAAGACATCAAAGTAGTGATTAAGGTGTATGGAATTATTATTTTGTCTATAGCTGGTTAAAGATATTTAGGCCAAAGTAAGATAAATAACTTGAGATTCATATTGTCAATTTTTAGTAATTGCTTTTTCTTTTATAGCTTTAGACCATTGTAGTGTGGTGCAACCTAAATTGACATCTTTAATTTTGGATGTGTTTATTTGAATGAATGACACACGTCATTGCATAATCAATTGGAGCTAATGCTCGAGCTAATGATGTACAAATATTGATTTTTTTAATACCACTAAGCAATTGGATTGTTATATATAAATTTGATATAACACAGATTATGGTTTCATATATCTTCCTAAAGTTCTCACAAGCACACATATGATACAAGGTGAATATATAGATGACTAGACCAAAATCACTATCACAATGATGTTTTCAAGGAAGTTTCTTTATTGCAAGTACTATTGTATATAATAGAAAAAATATTTTTTAATAATAAAAGGTCATAAACTTTATTCTATATAAGGGTGCTTAAGCAACCTTGTAATTAATGTTGAGAAAATCATTCACATTAAATATAGGGGGACTTTTGTATAGATTATTAAGGATTGTCACAATGTCAACACAATATATTTAGGGTTGCTTTTTGTATATGTAAACTTTTATAAAAATATAATGGGACTCCATGATACATAGATATGATATATAGATATGATAATAAGTGTTTCAAATTGATATTTCATATATCATTGATGTATTGCAATTGTGAATTAGGGACTTTTTGTAGTTTGAAATGTTATACATTTTCAAATGTCCCTTTTAAAGTCTTACTTTATTATTTCTTCATTTTTTGGAGTTAATCCCTTCAATATGGAAACCTCTACATGTGTGTGTTTTTCAATGGAACATTATACAAGAATATAGGATCATTTTAAACATAGTTCTTTGGAATTCAACCACCTACAATAGCATCCAAATAGGAGATTGAAATCTGAACTGAGATTTACGGCCTACAACTTTTTTGTGCTTTATCCATACCCATCTAATTCAAATATACACATTCTCCATCTTCGTAGGGTGCCATGCATGTGGCATAGCTACTAGCCCTATGAACTTGAAAGGATTTTCATTGAGTCACCAAGTGTTGCTTTCGGTCCACTTTTTTATAACTAGTTTATTATTTTTAAAGAGACCCCAATTAGATATCTATTTTTTCCATTTTAGTAGTATAAAGTCCAATTTGAAGGTCTAAATTGGAATACGAGGTCTTCTGCTAAAGTTATACAAGCTGACTAAGAGATTTTTTTAAAATAATAAAGTTTCTACCTTTCACATGTGCTCAAAGCGCAGTACCTTTGGACACGTCACTATTAGAACCCCCCTGACCAAAACAACATAAATCTAATCAAAATTTGTTGCCACATCATTAAAGACAACATTGCCACATTAGTAGGGTTAGTCATTAAAAACAACATTGCTACATTAGTAGGGTCAACAACTACCACGTCAATAAAGACAATGTTGCCACGTCAACAAAGGAGTTGGTATCGGGGTTTGATCTTGGGACCTTACTCTTGCAAACCGCATTTTGTGCCAATACACCATGGTTGAATTCATATATGCACATAAAAATAGCAAATTATTACTTATAAAATGTATTGGATTTCTATTGATTTGGTGGAAAAAAATTTGACGTGTCTAAAACAATTGAGATTTTTCAGCGTCTTTATAGAATTCTATTAATTAATCAAGTCATGACCACCAATGCCCAAAACAAAACAAAAATTGTTGCTTTTATGTTGTTTTGGTCACAATTTTCTAGTAGTTGTTTTGGTCACAAAGAACACACTGATTTTTCTTTTCCTAAAGATGCAAATGGTTGAGAAAGAGCACCTTCAAGTTAGAAAGAATAGCCAATTTTTAGTTTATTTTTTTCATTTTTCTTCTAATTTCTAAAAGTAAAAATGTTCACAATCAAATTTTTAAGAAACTTGGGTTTTTGTTCATAGATTAAGATTGTGTAGCAATTTGTAATATTGTATTCAAGTGAATTCAATTAGTGCAAGAGTTTCTAGAGGTTCTTTCATACTAATGCAATGAATTTTGGATGAACAAGGTCTACATAGTGTAAAAATTTCAATAAGATTTTGATGAAAATGGATGAAAATGAATAAAGATGGACAAGAGTTAGATGACGATAAATGAAAATGGGATGAAAGTGGGATAATAACCTAAATATTTGAGGTAGAATTAAATTAGAAAAATATTGCATGATTTTATCTTAAATAGTGTGAACTACCATAATATTTAGAGTAACTTGCAAATTTATATAATTCTAAAATTGGTGTAACTTAGGATTATTACAATGTTTAAGGTTACTAATTGTGGATTAACAAATCTAGCCAAAAACAAATGTAGACAATACAATTATACAATAAGTGTTCAATTTGATAAATTTTGCTAAAAGATTTTGAATTACCAATTTGGATTGGAATTAGCAATTTGAATAGGCGGTAGTTATTAATTGGTAGATAATTGTTGTTGAGGTTCCAATGGGCATGAAGTGAACAGTTGAATTTTTTCTAGTTCATATAGCTAGAAGGAAACTAATTTGAATTTAGTTTTTGTATGCAGATGATGCTGGAGTTTCTTCTTTGGAAGAAAGAAGTATATTTTAGTATAGGATTGGAGTTTTGGAATGAATGTAGGTGTGTAATTGATGTGTGTGTAGCTTGACTAGAGTATATAGTTTGACCTAAGATAATCAATTGTGAAAGATATAATCTGGAGATAAAAATTAAAAATATTAGACTTGAGTCTAGGGAAAAAAAAAATGTATAAAAAATAGAAAATCAAGAAAATAGAAAAATAGAAAAATAGAAGAAAAAAAATAAAGAAGAAAAAAGGAATGTCGTTGTAGTAGATAATTGGAATTGTAAAGTCAAAGTGACATGGAAATAATGATTTACATGAGTGAAAAGAAACCAATAGGTTATTATGAATTGATAGGTGACAACCTAATACAACAAACCTAGCAAATTTCCTCCATAGTGTTCAAACCCTACCTCTTTGGATATTTTTCCAATTTGGTTAACTCTACAATTTATAACAATCCTTAAATAAAATTCTTTAATTTCATGAATTCTGGTTTAAATTGAATGTTATTAAATGATAAAAAATAAATTCAAAAGTGAATATTCTCAAAAGTTGGCCTTGCCAAATTGTTTTTGTTCGGAAAAAACAACTAACTCAAAAAATAAGTGAAGAACTTGTTACCTAACTCTAGTACCAAAAGTGAAATGCATGGGTGGTTTGTCTTTGCTAATTATATTTTTATAAAGATATTAAGTTTTGTTAGATTCTAAAAAAGATAATATTATGTTAAATTTAAAATGAAGATTTTTCAATCCAATTAGTGGACAAAAGAAAAGAAATAATTTACCAACTGCAAAGGTCACAAGGCCACTAGATGGTTTCAATCTACAATACAATTTTTTTCACCCCAATCCTTTTGGGAAAAACATCGTTCACAATCTTCCGGTTGCCCACCATTTAGTAATTTTCTAAATTGTATGGATAGTATAATGCAAATTTTTGCAAATGATTAAAATATCTAATACTCTTGTAGATGGTCATTTTATTGCTACAATCCATAGGTAGACTAAAATAAACACAAAACAATAGTTCACAACTTTTACATTTTACCAATCTTAGTAAAAATTAAACTTTTACATTAAATTTTACACTTTAACAAGTAAAGTAAAACCATTTTAAATTCAAACTTTTACATTGATACCTTTTTCATTAGCTTTTACATTTTCAATAATTATATAAATAACTTGGTTTCAAGCTATTATCATTTTTAGTTTCCATTTGGACTTTGGTGATTCATTCATTATTAAAAAAATATATCCAACTTTAACCTCTTACTTGGTTTTTAGTTACTACAAATACCTTCAAATAGGACCAATTTTAGACCATCACCATTGATATTTTCATTGTAACAAAATAGACATCACCAACTATGGCAACAATCACTTCAAGCAATGCTTCATTTGGAAACAATCAACATCACCATGTAATCCATAAGTTTGGAAATGAAGTTAAGGTGGTTGGAACATATGATGTACAAGAAATGGCATTTCAATGTGCTTTAGAATTGCAATCAACAAGTCTCAAAAGCTTGGATGAAAATATTTTTGAAAAAACAATCTTGTTAAATCCAAAACAATCTTATCAATGGAAACTTCAACAATTGCACAAAGCAATGTTAAGTTTTGTTATGGAAACAAACTTAAATGACGTGGAGTTGGAGTTTTTTAGTGTGGAAGATGAACCAATAGTAAACTTGACGAAGTGTAAGATTGTGACACTTGATGGTTTGGAAAATGGTGGAGATAGCATCAAAAGTACCATGTCAAAATACATGTATACGTCTTTGCCATTAGGAGAGTATCAAATGAATATATTTTCTCCGACATCAACAAAAGATAATTGAAAAGGGACTCAAGATGTGTAACTAAGAAACTTACACTCATCAAAGGTCTAACAGTTCCATGCCATTTCTCTTTCGAACGAATTACAAATTTGTGAGAACAACATCCAAACATCCAGCACCCAACAAAACCAAAGTGAAGATGAAGTTGTAGGGTCTCCAACTAGTAGTTAGGGTAAACTATTAGAAGTTGCATTCTATTCTAAAGTGAAGATGCAACTCTTACATATGTATAAGAACCATCCATATAAAATAAATATTCTACAAGTTAATTTCACCGTCGCTTTTTCTAATAAAATGCAAAATTATCAATTGCATCATGATGATTGGAAGATTTTTGGAGATTTCTAGACAATATTTTGGTAAACTTTTTGATGAATTAAACATTCATGTTGTATATTTTTATTTTTAAAATGAATTGTTCTTCATATTTTGAGGACAATTTTTGAATTTTTTTAAAAGCACATCTTGATTGGTTTTAATTTTTGTTGATATTCAAATTTTTTATGACTTTCTATGGCTTCATCTAGAATTAATTCAATTAGTGTGAGAAATCTTGTAGTATTCAAACTCTAGCCCTATTCTAATAATGAAATATAGCTTTACCCCACCAATTGTTTTGAAAATGCTATGAATTTTTACTGTCAATGAGATATTTATATTCAAAGCACAAATGTCAAGGCAATTTAGGGAGGGTATCTATACTTTAAATGAGTTTGTTTTGTTTTGTTTGTTATAGTAAAATCTCTAGAACCGTGCACCCTCGAGTTGAGTTCTTGATACTATAAATAATCTCCTTACGAGGAGGGATACATAGATTTTGTTTCACCAGTGTGGAAGTTTTTTAATTTCAAAGTTTTTTGTAATGAATAAAAAAATTAGAAAATTACTTTTTCTTTTCTTTTGATTGTGGCAACTACACAAGGCACACTAGCCTCTTTGAACATATGGATAAAACTCCTTGACTGTGGCTGGGCAACCCGGCTCAAGATTCAGTTTGGAGTTCATCAACAACCATAGAATGCAGCTAATATGTGGACCAAATTTTGATCGTTTGTGCCTTAAATCCCTTGTTTTGGCTAACAACAATGATACTAGCATTTCTTGGAACAACAAGGGTCTCCTTTAGCTTATTTTCTTTGCTTTTCCTTTCTTCTCTTATCTCTTCATTGTCTAGCCTTTGTAGCTTGGCTATAAGTCATCTCTTATCTATAAGTTTTGTTTTGTGTTCCCATTTTATTTAATCCACTGGTTCTCTCCATTTGTTTAAAAAAACAAAAACAAAAACAAAACCTATACATAAAACTATCCATCAAGCTTATAATATTTTAAAATGAACTACAGTAGTGTGGGTAACCCTAAATTTCAGTATTAGAGTTGTAGTACCAGAGGATGGACTCCAGGAGGTGCTTGCCAAAAAGTTACTAAAATTAAAAGGTGTGCACATACGGATTTTTTATTTTTTTATTTTATTTTTTCCAATTGAAAAGAATTCAACTCAAAGAATAAGTACCCCACTAATTTATCGACACAGTGTTTTTCCCTCTTTTAAAAATAGAAAAAGTGCTTGATTTGTGAAGTTTTGTTTGGCCGACCAGACGGGCACTTCTGTTGCCTGAAAATACACTTGCATTGAATTGGCTAACTTAACTTAATCAGAGTCAGTGCCAAGTGGATGGGATCCCCCCAACACCTTTTTGACACCCACTTGTCCAGATACTGCCCATGATCTCGAATTAAGGTAAGTAAAGATTTTTCAGTTCATTTATAGGTTCTTCAATAGAAATAAAATATTAGAAAAATATGTGCTGATAAAACCTAGCATCTTATTTTTGTTTTGTTTCAATCTTTGAGAAAGTGAGAAAATGAGCTTAGTGATTATTTTCTAATTGTTAATGTAAATGGGTTTAAAATGGAATCTAGTTTTTGACGATGATGTGGAGAGACTGCCGTGTGGATTCATGGGTTTGAAGTTATTATTTTGAATTATCATACTATAGGAATGTCAATTTAGGAGGGCACAAAATTTATTACTAGACATTGTACATTTTGGTTTAAAAAACAAGTTTTTGGGGAGAAACAAATATTTCCAAATAATTTCTCTAGAAGGATGGTTATGTAGTAAAAGAAATATCAAAACATTTATTTCTCATGTCTGAAAATGCCTACAAACAAAGGCTTACAACTTCATTGATTTGGAAAAAAACTAAAAAGAAAACTAAAAAAAAACTACGAATAGGCCAAAAATCTTCTTTAAAGAAAGTTCAACATTAGGAAAAATTTCAGGCCTCCAAAAGGCTGCCAATTTTTTATTTTCAGCAGCCCCGCAGTACAAGTACAAAAAAAATAAAAATAAAAATAAAAATAATTTTTTAATATTAAAATAATAATAATAATAATAATAATAATAATAATAATAATAAAGTCACTAGTTTGATGTGGCACTAACGTGGCACCAGTAGTGCCACGTCAAATTTAGGAAAAAAAAATTCCTAATTGCAACGGGGGATCCTCACAGCCCTTTGCATGCCTCAGATTTTTTTTAATGAGTTTGTTCACTTTGTTGGAAGATGAAAAAATCAAATTATCCTTTTCTTCTAACTTTAAGCTCCACAATTTTATAATTTCCTTGGTCAATGTTTCTCAATAATTTCATTAGATTTGTATATTAGTCTATTTTACATGAATTTTTAATCTCCCCTATAATGGGCAATTTGCCTTGAGAATTTTAAAAAAAAAATAGGTGCTCGCCTACTTGAAGCCAACATTCCATCAAAATTTCAACTACAAACAAGAATGGTTTGTCAATCAATGACTTCTTAAAATGCCTAAATTGCCAGTGTGAAATTGTCCAATTTCCATTTGTGAACTTGCACAAAAATCTCTATTTTCAAATACAAGAGTTTATAGTGGAGATTAATACAATACAAGATATGTCATTTGGAGGCAAAGTTAATTCTAAAGAAAAAAAATAGAAATACAAAAATGGAAATTTGATGTTATTGTTGAGAGTTAAAAAATTCGGTTCTATTTTATAGTAGTCTTGATTTACAATAAATCTTATAATTGGTGAAGTTTTAATGGTATTTTGACTTTGTCAATTCTAGTATCAAATTTTGGTTATAATTAAAGACTTTGATGTGAGGTTTTGAGCAAATCTATACCTCAAGTTAGGTTGTTTTGTTTGATACGTCAAGATTTCAAAAACCATGAGACAATTAGCGGTTTAGGGAACCATTGGAAAGCTCTTTGCAAGGACGGGTGCACGGGCTTTCTTTTGTGGTGTTTGGACCTATAGTGTGAAAGTTATGGAATTTCAAAGTTTTTATGAATTAGAAAATTGAATTAAAATATCTTTTATTTTGGAAAAATCATAACATTCACATTGCATGTCCAAACACCACAAAAACAAGCCCTTGCACTCTTTCTTGCATAAAACTTTCTATTTGTATCAAGAACATAACCTCTCACACCACAACAAAGCCTCTTACACTACTTTATGCATAAAAAATATTAAATTTCAAAGCTTTTACAAATTAAAAAATTATAAGTCTTTTTAGTTTTTTTTTGTTGTGGCAATGGCACAAGGCACACTAGTTGGTCTTAAATGAATTTGCAAGTTGACTTTACATTTGAATCAATAACTTTCTTTAGCTATGATGTTTGTCCATGATCCATTTTACAAGTAGAACCTCCCTTATTGCATACTCCCTTAGTGCATAATATGCAGTAAGAGAGTTTAGAGACATTAGGTGGGGTTGCACTTGATTCAAGATGGAAAGACACCTAGTATTATGGATTTAAGATGGAAAGACATTCGATCTTTGACTTCTCTAAATGCATAAAACTCTCTTAATGCATAGTCCTTGCACCATGTAATAAGATATTCTACATATATTGTACTTGTATTGTAGTTAGCTATAATTACACTTACCTATAATATTTGGTTGAGTACCGATATTCCATTTTCGCTTTAATGTCGTCATAATACTTGTTCAAATAATTCATTTTTCCTTTGAAGATCAACATAATATTTGATTGAGCATGAAGGTTTCATTTTCTCTTCAAGATGAATAACCTTCAAATAGGATTTAAAAAAAGAAAAGATGCATTCAATTTGAATTCTAACTATACAAGCATGAGCAATAATTAAACTTTCATTTTGAACCAATGATGTGAGGAAATTTGAAAAAGATGATGGTAAGAAAAAATTGTACTATCTTAAGTACTTTTGTCCTTTAATTTTTGGAATTAACTTTTAGGCCTAAGGTATTACACCTCTTTATTAAGACTACAATACCTTCATCTTATTTTTGAAGTTAGGTTGAATTTAAATATAATTTTGTGCATAGTTTTTTTATTTTCAATGTTATTAATTTAAACTAATAAATATAGATCCTATATATAATCTACTTTATATCCCATTCTAGATTTTTCAAAAATCACAACTTCTTGAAAGCTTAAAATATAATATTGTTGACCTTTCACTAATCAAATTTATTTTTACTTGAAGTCAAGAAGTATATCAATTATAATATGATGTTCATCACTATTATCTCCACTTTTATTAAATGTTATTATTAATTTAAGAATTTTTGTAATTACTATAATTTTTACAAAGTATTTATTTATTTATTTAAGAAAATCATAAAAATTTCATTTTGAATTTTTTAATCTCCAAAAGTTCATAATTAGGTTTTATCAAAATCTTATAATTATTACAATGTAAAAGTGAATTTGGGACGTAGATTATTATATGGAAAAAAATACCAAAATTTTGAAATATATATTATAAAATAGTAAACTAATGAAGTTTGACCTAGTACGGACATGATTTTGTTTTCTTAAAAGTTAAAAGCATTTCCACGTGGACTCCTTAGGCTAGTTTAGTAACCCGACTACCATATGTGAGGGGGATGAGAAAGTATCATGTTCAATATAATATTTGAATGTCCATTGTTTTTTTTGTTGGTTTAGAATCTATGGTTTTGTTATTGAGTGCATTTTTTTTATAGGAATTGAAACTAACATGACCTTTCACCATTTGAAAGTCAAATATTGACCTCAACTCACATAAGATTAAACCCTAAAGTTCCAAAAGTTACCTCCAAGGGATTCTTGAAGGTTTGGGTAGGTACCTAAGATCTCAATTTTTGGCAATATTTTTTGAATTTTTTGTTCAATATTGAAAAATTGATTAGCCTCATAGGAATATAATTTTTATTTCAACAATTCTTAGGAACAAATGTTGTGCCACAATAAGGTGAGGGTGGGCAAAATAAATAAATTTAATAATATTTTTAAATTTCTTATAGATTATAGATTATATTTTTGTCTACATGGAAAGATTTGATTAATTTTCTTTGGATAAGTAATGTGAAAGTTATAAAGCTTCTTGTTTTGCAAGCAATTTTAGTAAATTCTTGAAAAACTAATAATATATTGAACCCGTTTATGAGCTCAAATTTAAGACTTCTTCAAAAACAAAAGTTGCACATTATTTAGTTTTTTTTTAAAACAATCTCACTATTGGGTTTAGTGTGTCTCAATTCCATCTTAGAGCTATTGACAATTTAGTTTTTACTTCTATCTTGTATCTACTTCAAGAAAAAAATAAAAATATATTTCAATTAAAAAGGATTCAAAGCCTTGTAATCTAGTTAGACTAGGAACATAAAAAACTCGTTTTTTTCACTCTAAATGCCTACATCTTGTGATCGATAAGGTAAAAGTTTTTGAAATTTCTTCTAGACATTTTTATACTAGTCTAGTGCAAGATCTTGTGGTTGAATACGTAAAAGAAACAAATGTTTAAAATTCTTATTGTTTGCATTGAAAATGTCAATTTTGGAATGTTTTTTGACAAAAGATTGACCTTAGGACTTCAAGGGTTAAATTTGAGCTTCACAATGCACGAGAACCTTATACTCAAATAGTTTAAAATTCATATATTTATGAGATTTTCATAGAGTGTATTTTTTGGGATGCCATATAAATGAGCCACAATTTTCAAAGTGATAAAAATAAGCATATCAAAAATATCCCTAGGTTCTTATGAATTGAGGTTGTGAATTTTAGACAAAATTATCTAGAGGTTGTTTTAATAGGTTTGGTTTTGGAAACAAGTCATCATTAGACATATTTATGGTTCAGTATTTATTTCACTATTTTAACTTTATTTTCATTCTCCCTCTTCATTGATTGAATTATAGTGCAAAAATATTGTACAAGTTAATTCTTCCACACATTTCCATTCTTGTCAAGTACAAGATCCTATGATTAGATTTACAACAACATTTTTTTTGTTTTCACACTTTACACTAGAAAAGACAATTTTGGAGTGATTTTTGGTAAAATAAAGTCATGAAATTGTGATCCCACCAATTGTACGTCCTTCAATTCAAAATTCAATGGATGTTTTGTTCATCAACACAAATTTAATTTTACACTATTATAAGGATTCTACCAAAGTATTGCTCAATTAGGATAGACCAAAGCATTTTTGCATTAAATTATTTTAAAATATGAGCCAAAGACAAAATATTTTGTAGTTTTCAAACCCTAAAACACAACAACCAAGCAAAATAATTCTTCAAGGTAAAGATACTTTGGCATCAATTTAAAAGCTTGTAGAAACTAGGATCAACATTTGTTCTAGGAGAAGTTTCTTAATAGTTTTTTCTCCACATTAGTGAAAAATTGTTGCTCTATTCCTTGACTAAACACACACTACTACTGCCATAAAAGTTCACATAGAACTTCCAGATCAATAAAAATTAAAATCTATCATTAGTAAGCTTTAAAAGAACTCAAAATTGTCCTCAAGATATAAAGAACAATTCATTTTAAAAATGGAAATATACAATATGAAGATCTTGCAAATAATAGAATTTATAATTCCTCAAAAAGTTTAGCAAAATATTGTCTAGAAATCTCCAAAAATCTCCCATTCATCATAATGCAATCAATAATTTTGCATTTTATTAGAAGAAGCAATGGTTGAATTAACTTGTACAATATTTTTCTTATATGTATGGTTTTTATACATATGAATTTTCTTACAAATTTTGAAATGAATCAAATAAATTTATATTGAAACAATAGTGACCGTCTTACTTGAAACTTCATTTTTTTCATATTATTACAAACTACTAGTTGGAGACCCTTTAATTTCATCTTCACTTTGGTTTTGTTAGGTGCTAGTGGATGTTCTCACAAATCTGTAATTAGTTCAAAAAAATAAATGGTGTGGAACCTTTAGACCTTTGATGAGTGTAAGCTTCTTGTATGGCTTGAATCCCTTTTTGATTTACTTGATTATCTTTTGTTAACCCCTAAAGGACCATTCTCCCTTCAAAGGACAAATGGAATTTCAAGTTTGTACTTAAGGGCTGAATTTTTGTCATGATTTTTAAATTTTTTTTGAAGATTGAAAAATTCATTAGCTCATGGGAATATAATTCTTTTTTCAATTGGTACTCGGGAACAAAAATTATGCCCAAATAAATTCAAAATAGGAGAGAGAGGTAGCAAAAGAAAATTTCAAAATTTGAATTAAATTTTTTCCCTTCGTAGATTATATTTTTGTCTTCATGGTAAAGTAAGAGGCTCAAAAAGCGACCATCTAAGAGTTGATCTTCCTTTTTCATGTATCTCCTCAGATGGAAGTATTTTTAGTTTATTTTTCAGTCAAAGAAAAATAGATGAGGAATCTAACTCAAGTTGTTTCAAATTTTTTGAAGCATTATTGAATTAGTTACTAATTTTTGAACGCACTCTGCTATAGGTCCCTATTTGTGATCATAGGCCCTTAGAAACCCATCCATGCATAGTTTGAAAAAAAATCAGGTCTTGTTTGAAAACTAGCATTGCAACATGTATAAAGCAATTGAAATGGTTTCTAAAAGCATCCCTTTCTAAATCTGAAACGAATGCTTGATTTAATCATTATTTCAGATTTTTCAATGCTTGTAAGAAGGTAGTTGAACAACGAATTCTAATTTTGAATTAAATTAGTAGACACCTAACTACTTAGTTAGGAATGAACCCCATGTGACTCTTAAACCATCCATTGAAGAAGTTAAAACAAATCTCATCAAGCTCCACATTTTCATTTTCCACAATTCACATGTCCATTTCAGAGCCCCTACTGGATGGTTGAAAATGCCCAATTGGTTTTAGAGCCCTCTCCTATAAGCTTTGATCCATTCCATTTTGATTTGTTATAAGAAAATTAGGGACAATCTTGTTTTGGGGCAATTAAAGCATCTTTTTGAAAAAATAACTTGTAGGATTCATTCTTGAATGCAATTTTTACAATTAAAAAAAGAAAAGTTCAATGTGGTTTAGTTTTCTTCTTAGAACAATCTCACCATTGTAATTAGTGCATTTAAATTCCATTTTAGAGATATTAATAATTTAGATTTTCTTTCTATCTCAAACCTACTTCTACTTAATAATTTTTTAAAGAATAATTTTATTTTTTTTGAAATTAATTTCTCCCTCAGACTCTCAACTCAATTCCCCACAACAAAGATCTAAAGCTCAAAACTCAATAATGCAAAAAATTTAAAATTTAATTTAAGAAGGTTCAAAGTCAAATAATATAGTCTTGCAATGTGCTGAAAAACTTATTTCCCCCCACTTTAAACGCAAATATCTTGCAATCTGTACGGTCAAAATTTCTAAATTTTTTTTCCAGGCATTCTCATACTAGTTAGGTGTTAGATCCTACGGTTAGATGTGCGAAAAAAAAATTAAAATTTTTTTACTCTTTGCTATAGAAATGACAGCTTCGAATGTTTTTTTGACAGAAAAAAGGCCTAGATCCTTTCAGGGTTAATAAGTGTGGCAAATAAAAAAATCCCAGTGTTTTCCCTAGCTAGAGGTAACTTCAAATGACCAATTTAAGTAACGTCCTGCATTCATTTCTACCTATATTGTTATCATATTTGAAATATTTACACTTTAAATTACTTTTTTTTCTTTGACACAAGCTATATTTATACTTTTCAAATGGGAAAGCCAATAGGACTGCCTGCGTGGCTCAATAGCCCCAGCACTGTTAAGTTAGAATACCCCCCAAAAGGCCTTCTTCACATGCAGATTCTCCGCTCTGACTTTCACCACGGGGAGAGTCATCAATTCAAATCCACCCTCCTAGGATCATGTCCCATCCAAGACGACCCCACCCTCCCATTGGGTTTCAAATTTTTTTAAATCGTCCTCCCCAAGGATTTGTTCATTCTTTTGCTGTCCCATGATCTGGGCTTCCCTGCAAGTTGCATCCCGTGACTCGAGGCCACGTGGGCCATATGTATAAATCCCTTACATATCATATCGAATATCCGTCCTTTTAATAAAAACAGAACTCGAAATCTACCCTCTCGGTAGATACCACTGGCATGCATCCACGTCGGCCCACTTGCTCCCTCAGACCCGCAATAAATAGGACAAAGCAGCAAGCACAGGAATCTTTCAGAGGGATAGATAGTGGAGTTGAAGTCTAGGAAATAGGGAGATAAAATTGTGAATTTGTAGATTTCGGGAGTCGATTGGACCTAGCCTCTCCCCGGCGTGTGTGTTGGGTGGGAGGAGGGGTCGTTGCTTCTGCTGGCCAGGGCGTCATGGCCGCTATCCTGTTTGCGAGCTGCGAAATTCGAGCGACGGCGTCTTCGTTGCGTTGGATCCCCACCGTCGTCGTTGGAGCTTCATGTTCCTGCAAGTGGCCTTTTGTCAGAGAACTGTCAGCTTGCAATTGTGCGAACGATGTCGCAATGGGGCTCTGATGAGAGCACCGAACGACTGAGAGTTCTTGGCTTCCGTTTCCTCGTCTGGGTGGCGGTGGCGTCGTTGTCTTTATCGTCGTGACGACGTGACGACGATGCGATTTGACTCACGGGCGCCAACATTTGGTGGTGTTTATGCGGATTTGCGTTGAGAATCTTGATTCCTTGCTGGGAAGAAGAGCGATAGAGATGCTATAACGATGAGTGACGATGTGCGGTGGGGTTAGGGGGATGCCATTTTGTCCTCTGCTGATGGTGTTGGTTGCGAGTCGTTTCTGCGGATTTTTGAGCCCTGGTATGAGCCCCAATGGAGCCGAACGTTTTGGGGGAGAGCGCTTACATTGTTAAGGCCATCAGTGTGTTCATCTGATACCACTCGTGATGAGAATCCTGTCGCAGTTTTTGAGCCACATTGGAGCGTTGGCGTCGGTTCCGTATTAATACGTATCGTGTATTTGGGGTCGGCGATGCTTGTGTGTAGATCCAGTCGGCGGGTGCGTACACTTTAAGCGACCTCGTGTGCAGCTTCAGCTGCTGGAATCGGAGGTGCTTTAGTTCATGTCGGCGAAGTCGGACGGCATCTTTGTAGGACTGCTACACTTTACGGTGTGCATTTGTTTAGTATTTTTTGGGTGTTTTCGGATCAGAGGAAAGTGTGGAAGAAATTGGAATTAGAATGGGGGGAGCTTTTTTGAGGAGATTGCATGCGTGACAGAGGCACCATGTTGACCTAATTTTGGGGGAGAACATCATGGTGTGGAAGCTTGAGATTTTCTAGCTGGTGGTTTGGATTCTGCCGTTGGCAACATGGCCGGCGATGTGGCGCAATCGACGATGGATTCTTCATTGTCAGTGGCGAAGTACGTGCCAGCTCTGGCGCCGGTGCTCTTGGTGGCGATAGGCTACATGGATCCTGGCAATTGGGCTTGCGCCATTGAGGGCGGCTCCCGATTCGGATTTGAGCTGCTGTGGGTGGTGATCGTCTCCAACGTCATGGCTGCGCTCTTTCAAACACTGGCAACCCGTCTCGGCCTGGTTTCTGGGAAGCATCTCGCTGAGGTTGGCATAGTTTTTGAAATTTGGCAATCCTTCTAGCTGTGTGCATATTGCCATTTCTTTCTGTCTCTTTTCCGGCTCCACTTGCTGATCTATTAGGTAGACAATTGGTGTAACGAAAATTTATAGTTCACTAGGTATATTTTGGTCATTGCTTATCAATTATGCCGATTGTGTTCCTCACATATTCCCTTGAATATCCTTTTGCAGATATGTCGAGAAGATTACCCCAGGCCCGTTTGCTTGTTGTTGTGGTTTCTATCTGAACTCTCCATCATCTCTCTTGATTTGACCATGGTACGTCTGAATGGATCTTATTCTTGAATCCTGAATAGATTT
Source organism: Rhytidiadelphus loreus (assembly GCA_947034895.1). Taxonomy (NCBI): domain Eukaryota; kingdom Viridiplantae; phylum Streptophyta; class Bryopsida; order Hypnales; family Hylocomiaceae; genus Rhytidiadelphus; species Rhytidiadelphus loreus. The sequence continues at coordinate 4,278,668 of OX344764.1, forward strand.
TGCATCGTTGTTCGATCAGTTTATAAATTTTCCACGCTCCCCGAGGTGTTTCTCAGAATCTGAAAATAGTTGGTAATGGCCACGATTCTCTGCATGAAACGACTTGTTGTTCGCGTGACTATCACTATCACTCCTTTCATGAGCGACAGAAGTCAGTAGAGTTAGAAAGGCTCTCTCACTTTGTCATATAGTTCGGTTTTATCTCAGTAGGCGTAGTAAGCAATTTTGTGAGAGCAGAGAGAATTGTAGGGTTGGGAAAATCCTACTGTGATTCATATGTTAGTTATAATGAGAAGTGTTCGTCCTTCTTTGCTTTAAGTGGTTTCAGGATACTGTTGAGAATTGTTAGATGGCTACATCTCCCTGTTAGCTGACTGTTTTTTTCTTGCTTCTGGTGAAGGCCATGGTGCTGTTTCAAAACTGAAGAGCACATGATTCCTTGTGGCCTGTGACAGGTGGCTGGAACAGCGATTGGATTGAATTTGCTGCTTGGATTTCCAATATTGCCTAGCGTTCTTTTGCTGGCTTTCGACGGTATCATTGTGATGGTGATTTTGCCCATAGTGGTGAGGCTCTCTTTTGAAATTGGTGTGACATGTCCGTGTGTGTCCATGCTGAAATTTCACAATGTCGCGAAGTGGGCCGAGCTCACCTCTAACTTGCACCTTCTCATGGTATTCTAGGGTGTGCGCCGGGCAGAGTTGGTTGCTGGAAGCGTTGTTGGCTTTGTGCTCGTCTGCTTTGGGTTAGGCACATTGATAAGCCGACCATCTGCAACTGCAATGTTGAGTGGTTTGTGGCCCAAAGTTCGAGGAGAATCGCTTTACACTGCAGTGGGGTTGATTGGAGCGAATGTTGTACCTCATACGTTTTATTTACATTCTGCCCTTCTTCAGGTGAGCACGTGATTTTCCCCCGAATCGGGCACATTTGCCTCTCAGCTCAGTCTTGTTCAATGCGTTACTAATATTGTGAACTGGATTTCCATCTCAGCGGCAACACACACTTGCGGGTCAATCAAAGGATATAGTGGTCCAAGAGAACTTGCGGGACACAATTGCAGCGTTTGGGATAGCGCTCATAGCCAATGTAGCTGTGCTGGTTGTAGCCGCCTCCACTTTTCACAACGTTGGGCTGGTCATTCTGACCCTCCAGGATGCTCATGCACTTATGGAGCAGGTACTCTTGTTGGTCTCATCTGTGATCAGGGTCCATTCAGAGTTTCTAAATTTGTCTAAATCTAGCCATGTTTCTACTTGAGTTATTTACAAAGATATTAAAATTGTGAATTCTACAGTGTTGAATTTGAAGTTTTGGCAACAGTTTTTGTCACAGGAGCTAATTTCCAAAGTCAAAATAATTTACTCTAAGTTGATTTATATATTACTGACATTGATTACTAATCTAGCTGGTACTCCTGTGTCTGTATTAACCGGGTGCACTGAGGGCTACATTTGAATTTGGGTTCGCTAGCTCACGTTGTTTTTTTGGTCCTGGTGCAGATACTGAGCAGTTCGATCGCACCCATGGTGTTTGGATTAGCTCTGCTTTGTGCAGGCCAGCTCTCGTCTCTGACTGGAACGCTCACTGGGAAAGTCACCATGGAGGGTTTTTTGGACATGTCCATGCAGCCTTGGCTGCACCGTGTTTTGGTGAGGGGAGTTGCGGTCATTCCTGCTGCGTTTTGTGCATGGCGTTACGGCAGTGAAGGTCTGTACCGATTACTGCTATTCTCCCAAATCCTAATAGCTGTGGAGCTTCCCTTTTCTGCTGTGCCACTGATCAAAGCGTCTGCATCCGAAGCTCGCATGGGGACGTACAGAATCTCCTCACTCGTGGAGAGCGTGGCCTGGATATCTGTCGCCCTGGTGGTAGTTGCCAACATCTGGTTGGCATTTGATCTGTTGCTTCAGGAAATTGATGAATTTTCTGGCTTTGCTGCGCACCTGGAGACTCTTCTTGGGACAGACTCTTTTGGCCATTATGGAGAAGATACTGTGAACACATCTGTGTTTGCTCTGGTATTGGTCGGGATTGGGCTGTGCGTGGGGTTCCTAGTATGGTTGGTTGTGACACCGCTTCGTGTCGATAGGATAGCGATGGAAAGGAAGTGGGTTTTAGAGTATGAGCTCTTTGAAAGAAACGAGCGCGGAAACCAAGAGCTTGTGAATAATCGATTAGGGGTCTCGGAGTTTGATCCTGACTCTACCACTGCTGAAGGCTATGACATGATTCCAATGACACAGGATATCATGCTGACTAATGACTTAGTGGGATTAGAGTACCCTCGCAGACCGGAGATTGTAATCTCTGGGCAAGACGCTGAACCTGCTTTGGAGCTTGGAAGGGTGGAGCTTGTTTCTTGGCCGTCATCACTTAGCGTTTCAAATAGCGACGTTGATGAGATTTGCTCTAGCAAGCATTTTGAGGTAGTGAAGCTTTCTGAACCAACTGAAGCTAATGGTTTGATTCGTGCACTTGAGGTTGACAAAGCAGGTGAGCCTTATGTTTCTCCGGATGACATGATTGATCCTTCAGAAGGTTTACTAATTTCTCCTAAGGGTGATACTGGCGAGAAGCCTGCACTCGTAGATTTGGAACCACCTGTGGACGTGATATTGGTTAGCAAGGTGGAAGTTCCTGAGGAGGTGGTACATGATGTCAATGAGAAAAGTCTTGAAGGTGACAAGGTGGAGGGAAGTTTGTTACCTGTGGTTGAAGAGAATAAGAGACCAGAAGTGATCTCCCCTGAGCATGATAGAGGAGGTCATGTTCTCACAGAACCGGAAATCGCTGGTACTATAGCGACTTTCTTGAAGGATGCATCTTTTTCTGCGAAGGAAATGGCAGAGAGTTGCACACCTAAGCCAACCCAGGAACTGGCCAAACCCCGTAGACATGTATCTCTAGCTGCAGATGATGTGGAATCGATTGCTTTGAAGAAGGCAGAGGCTGAAGCTGATGCTGATATGATAGACAAGGATGAGGATGACGTAGACGATTTGGAGCATGAAGATGTTGTTGTAGGACCTTTGTCCCATGGTAATTTGGGACACAGCTACAGTAATCTCGCATATGACGGCCCTGGCTCAGCCAGAAGTATAGGAGGTAGGAGTGATGTAAGTGAGTGCAATGCCGGCGGGAGTGGCAGTGGAAGCTTGTCACGCCTGTCCGGGCTTGGACGGGCTGCGCGTCGGCAGTTTGCTGCTCATCTTGATGAGTTTTGGGGGAAGTTGTTTGACTTGCATGGGCAGCCCATAGCCAGCAAAGGGGGCTCTGGCATTGTGAGGAGTACCGGTGCGATGGGATCAGCAGCAGCTGCAGCTTCACCTTTTGAACCCTCCATTACTCCCAGATCGGTTGACAGCGGCGCTTACTCAGGGAGGCTGAGCTCTACTGATTATTTAGACAGGGATAGCAGCAGTGGGTACCCTTCAAAACGAGGTGTTTCAAAATCAACGAGCAGTCTCCAGCAGCAGGTGACTCACATGGAAGCTTATGCTCGGGCACACTCTAACTCCAATGCTTCCACCTCTTCAGGCTTTCCCGGGTTAGCTCATGACTACTCGAGCAGCAGAGCAGAGACTATGTCTCCATATTTAGCAGAGCGCCAGTATTCCAGTATGCGCTTACCTGTATACGCCGAGGAGTTTGAGAGACAACCCGCCACAATTCATGGCTATTACGCGCCTTCGTTTCTCGGCAGAAGTGCCACTTCAAGCCCTGCACACAAGTCAAGCAGGCATATGACTCTGGACATGTCATCAGCGCGTGCTCTCTCTGGTCAAGCCCATGCGCAGCAACCTCTAGGAATAGGCGTTGAGCGGGAGTTTGAGGGGTCTCAGCTTTACGGTGGAGGATATCAAGGGAGCTTCGAGGATACTATCCGGAACCTCCGTTCCTCCCAGCTTTCTATGAATGCTCTAGCAAGTAGGAGTCACTTGAGCTACAAATCAACTGCTGACAGGGATATGGATGGCCCTAGATCCTTGGACAGCCGGATGTTTGAGAGAACTACTGTGGATCCTCTAGTGTACCGAGCAACCGGGGAGCTTCATATGCCTAGCTCTGGTCATTCACCGATTGGAAGGCTGGGAAGCGTGTCTGGTGAAAGGGCTCCATTGTCATTTGATGAGATTTCTCCACTCTCACGTCGAGATGGGTTCTCAATTCAATCTTCTCAACAGGAGAATTCATTGTGGTCCCGGCAGCCATTTGAGCAGCTTTTTGGCGGTGTGGCGGACAGTGGTGGAGCTAGTAGTAGGCTACGAAGTACTGGAAGCCTGAGCAGTCGGAGTGGTGGCAGCATGGGACGATCTGTGAAGCCAAGCTCGGACACCTACTCAAATGCCTCTACGTGTTTTGGCTCGAGGACTGATGCGGATTTGGAGACGATGGAGAGTCTGAGGGCGTGCGTTTGCAAGCTTTTGGGCCTGGATGGATCTGAGTGGTTGTTCCGCGTTGACAATGGCTCAGATGAGGATTTGATTGCAGCTGTTTCAGCTGTGGAGAAGATGCACCTGGAAGGAGATGCTCCGGATAGAGTGTCACGCTGGCAAGCCCATAGTCGTCCTGTGTCGACGCTGGCGAAAGCCAGCAATGAGGCTCGGCGGGTCTGCTACTGCAGTGAGGCTTGTATTTGGGGGAAGGGTTTACTTGTTAGCTTTGGTGTTTGGTGTGTGCACCGTGTGCTTGAGCTTTCCTTGATGGAAAGCAGGCCTGAGCTTTGGGGTAAATATACATACGTTCTGAACCGACTTCAGGTACTGCCAGTCTTCCTCCATAAAACTTATGGTGGACGATGACTATTATCTCACCCTTATAACTGTTATCGTACCCCTATTTGACGAAGTTCCCAAAGTAAATAGGCATTGGTCGTCAGATTGAGTTAACATCAAGTTGTTGGTAAGGTAGTAGTACCTAATTGTGACATTGCCTTAATGGTGTCACAGAATAGGAGGGCACCAAGATTTCAGAATCAAAATGATTAAGGCTCTTGTATGTGTCATAATTAGGTCCGCAAACCTCATCATGTCCATCATAGGTGCAGTTACCTTCATATAATGCAATTTTAGTGTCACTATAACTTGATATCACTTTGAAACAATTAAGCCAAACATTCAATCAATATCAATTTGGCATTAATTTAATATTATTTGAATGATGGTTTAATGCCCTATTAGATTAACATCAACTTTCTATTAATAAGTTTGTCAATCTAATGGAGGATCCTTTGAGCTTTGGTTAGACTTCCTTTTTCCATTCTAGCATATAAGGTCATGTTCGTTTCTACCTGGTGATTAGATTGGTGTTTTTGATGCGATCGGCATTTTTGATTCAAACGTTTATATCATCAGGCGTTTTACCTCAAAAGGCATGTTAGCATTATGAAAAGATCTTAGCTTGTTACCCGTCGTTCTGTAACTAGAGCCTCTATCTCTTGTACATCAAATATTCCCAATTGACCAGGGCTTCTGCTTTTGTGTTGGTCAGGGTATCCTGGAGCCGGCATTTTCCAAACCTCGCACCGTCCCAGCAATGTGCAGTTGTGTGCTGGAGGCCGGCTCAGACATTCTGAGCAAGCGAGGAGGGCGGGGGGGATTGATCAAACAGGGATCAAACACCTTCCGGGACTCGATCAATGGCGATATACAGGGCCATTTAAATTCGCCTCCGACCGCCTACCCCTACCCGTGGCCGTGGGGTCGCAACTCTAGCAGCTCCAAAGGGAGAGGGGCCAGTGCAACCGTCTTCCTGGAGATGATCAAAGAGGTTGAGCAAGCCGTGGGGTCTCGGAAAGGTCGCACTGGCACTGCCGCTGGAGACGTTGCGTTTCCCAAAGGCAAAGAGAATTTGGCCTCTGTCTTAAAGCGATACAAAAGGCGTCTTGGCAACAAACCTCCAGGCGCAGCAGTGGGCGGAGGTGGTGGAGGTGGGGCTGGAGGAGGAGGTGGTGGAGGGCGAAGCGGCAGATCTAATGGATATGCACAAGCCCTTGTTTTTGCAGCATGTCTCTCTTTCGTGCTGTTACCCCCTTGCTGAAGGGGTTGTTATAGTTTGTGCTATGGTTCACAGCCCAGTGACAGGGTAAACTTGTAAAGGCAGGTGATAAATATTCTACAGTTTTCACTTGGTATTTGGTGGTGCGCCTATAGGAATTCCCTATGTGTGCTCCGGCTGGGCATTGCTGCCGCTTTAGTTTGATTGGGTGAAAAGAGACATCTTTTTGAGTAGTTTGTGTAGGCGAACTTTCGAGTCTCAATTAACCATGGAGAGGTTTTATTGTACTTCGCCAGCAGGACACCAGGTTCCTTCACTCAATCTAGTGGCCGATTCTAGATGATTTTATTATGAATACTGTAGTTAGCATGTGATAGATGTGCTCTCAGACTCCCCATTAGCCACAAAAACTTTTTTTGTTTGATAGTCATTCCACTATGTGGCTATGTGAATACCAAGTCAGACCAGTTGGCGGCTGCTGCTGCTGCTGCTTGCCTGTAGTAGGAACTGCCACGCTCTTTCCTGAATTCAGGGTTGTGCAATTGATGAAAAATCTTAGCTTTTTCTTCATCTCTGACTACAGTTATTCAATTTTTGACCATACCTCTTAGGGTAGCAATCACGTCATGGTCTTGCACAGGACTATGGGTGCAAAGACTTCTTACAGTATCAACAGCATATGATAATTGTCCCCTCTTATCAACAGCTTGTGGTGGTCTTGTGGTAGGTCTTGCTAGGTTGAATTCTTCGCTGCCGTCAGGATGGTTTTATGAACGATCCTTGAAGCCTTCGTTTACATGAAACCAAAACGTTGCAAATTAAGGGGTGTTCAGCTTGCATGTAAAGAACAATAAGACTTGAGAAGCTTGTTTCAAATTTTCAGGGGAGCCAGTACTTGCAGAAAGAAGAATTATGCAGCACCTGCTTTGATAACCAACTCTGCAATCGTATTGCAGGATCATGAGGTTTGACACCTATTTCCACCTTAGATCACATCAGGAAATCGTCGTGGATAATTCTCACCAATCTTTCCGTATCTGTATCTAGATATGACGTCTCAAGTGTGATCTGGAAACTATTCTCCAGGTACAAAACGTGCTTGGTGCTTCCAAATTGATTTCGCTTTCAGGATCTTGATGGAAATCTCAAAGAGTGTTTCTAAATCAAGTGACTAAGTTATTCCATTTCCAGTTACCAATATGGCAACTAACCAAGTGATAATGCCCACACATTGCTTTTTAGGAAGTCTTGTGCCATTAACCCAGCATGCGCCATCTCACGCAAACGACAGTACAGAGTGTGATATTCAATCAACAAATAGGAATATCCCGTGATTTTCAACAGGCTACAGAGTCCAGTAGTTGTACGCTTTCAACAGGCTAAGGAGTCTAGTAGTAACAAGCAGCGTCAGTACTCAGTAGCATCTGAAGGTCGGCACCGCAAAAAGTGGCGGCCATCAATCCAAAACAAGAGAACTAAAAAACCCTTCCACATCCCACAATTCTTCAATCTTGTACAAATTCAAGGTCTAGGGTTTAGAACTCCGAATCAATTCCACAGCGCAAGAACCAATTTCGACAGAGGTCTTTCGTTTGGCTCCATATCGCCAGGTTTCAACTATTTCTGACAGATTTCAATTAATTCGACAGAGGTCCTTTGCTTTGCTTTGCTCCTTATCACCAGATTTCAACCAATTTCGACAGAGGGGTCCTTTGCTTTTGCTCCATATCACCAGATTTCAACCAATTTCGACAGAGGTTCTTTGTTTTGCTCCATATCGCCAGATTTCAACTATCTCTGACAGATTTCACCGAATTCCGACAGAGAGATTCTTTCTTCTTCTCCAGATTTCATTTTATCTCCAGATTATCTCCAGATTTCATTTTACCAAACCCAATTCCCTTACCATGTCTCTCTTGACTAGCGACGTGTGCGACGCGCACGAGGAGCAATTAGCAACCGGCGAGCTCCAGGTCCTAACTCCCGGTCTGTTCCAATCCTACGGCCAACACAAGACCTTCTCCGGTCGCGTGGTGACGGTGAAAGTCTTGGAAGACAACGTCCTGCTGCGGAAAGCGCTGGAGGCTCCGGGGCAAGGGAAGGTGCTGGTGGTGGACGGGGCCGGCAGCTTGCGCACGGCGCTGCTCGGCGGGAACGTGGCGAAGCTGGCCGAGACGTCCGGGTGGGCGGGCGTGGTGGTGTTCGGGTGTGTGCGCGATGTGGATGAGATCAATGAGTGTGCGATTGGGGTCAGAGCGCTCGCGCCGTGCCCTGTGAAGAGCAGCAAGAAAGGCGCCGGGGAGATAGACGTCGTGGTGCGCATCGCGGGCGCGACAGTTCGGCCTGGTGATTTTTGCTGGGTGGATAGTGATGGGATCCTCGTCTCCTCCGTGGTCACGCCCAGCAACCTGTGATTGAGCTACGGGTTTGTAGGGTTTAGGGTTTAGGGTGTAGGGTTTGTTTAGGGACTACCTACACGCAAAATTGTCCAAAGCATTTGTGCTTTGCTCCTGTTTATGACATTCGAGTCTTACTTCTTGTTGGGTATTGTTGGCCATTGAAAGAGAATGGTTACAGTTACAGTTTTAGGGTTTAGGGATTACCTTGCACTCAAGATTGTACAAATAGCGTCTTAAGGTAGGAGGCTCTGAAAGCGTGCACTTAAGGGCTGGTTCGCCTTTTTCATGTCATTTTTTGTATGGGATTATTTTTTGTTCATTTTTCAGACAAAGAAAAATTGATTCTTATTGTAACTCAAGTCGTTTTGTATTTTTTGAAGCATTTTTGAATTACTTATGAATTTTCAAACAAGATGAGTCATAGGGCCCTATTTCTGACCATAGGTCTTCCATAAATCGTTCACTTACAGCTTTTAGAGAGAAATGGAGAAAGCAAAGCAAATGATTGGCTCTCACAATAAATAACATTTTTTTTATTGATCCATTCAATGCCAGTAAAAGGTCCATTTGAAGACCACCTCAAGTCCATTACATGTGAGCCTACATGAGCAGTTTAAATGACCCTCCAACATTAGAGCCTCCTACCTTACATCTTGTTGAATATTGATGGCCATTGAAAATGATGGTTTTGGTTTTGGTTTTAGGATTTTAGGATTTAGGGATTCTCTACACTCAAAATTGTCTAAATAAAGATTATACTTTGTTCCTATTTATTACATTTTTGTCTCACTTTTTTGTGTTGTAGTATTGTTGATCATTGAAAAAAGATTGCTCATTTTAGGTATTCAAAAGTGCTAGAAAAAGAATTTGGGCCTGGTTCTTATTTATTTGATTGACTTTTAAGTTCTATTGGGTATTGTTGACCATTGAAAGAGGATTTTAGATTCTTTGTATCCAAAATTGTTCAAAGTATCTATTTGGGGGGCATTTTCCATCTCTTTTATTGTGCATAATTTTCATAGATAAATTTTTCAAGGCTTGAAATTTCACATTCATACTATAGGTAGAACCTCACTTAGTGCATTGTGTTGAGACTAAGATAAAACTACCCATTATCCCCAAAAGGCCCAAGGCCATTTTTCTATCAAAAACCACTCAAAACTGCCATTTCTACTGTGTTTGTCCAAAAAAACAAAAAAATATTTTTTTTGGAACTGAACCATAGAATCTTGAACTTTACTTGTTTGAGATTATGTGGTAAAAAATTCATGAAGTTTGACCGTACAAATTGAGAGATATGAGCATTCAACTAAGTTCAAAAAACAAGTTTTTTTGAACACCAGAATGCAATTTTAGATACTTTGATCGCTATTTGTGGAAAAAATGTGCACTATTGAATTTGAATTTAAAATTTATTGTATTGAAGAATTGAGTTGGGAGTCTAGGAAAAAAATTTCAAAAAATAACAACTTTATTTTCATACTTCAAAAAATTGTCAAGTAGAAGTAGGCCCAAGATTGAAAGAAAAACTAAATTGTTTATAGCTTGTAGATGGGATTGAAATACAATAATCCCAGCAATGAGATTGTTCTAGAAAGAAAACTTAACCTTTTCAAAAAAAAAAAATTGAAAAAAATTGAAAATTGCATTGTGAAATGAATCCTATAAGTTATTTTTTCAAGAAGATGCTTAGAAAGCCCGAAAAATAAGATTGTTCATAACTTTCACATCACTAATCAAAATGGAATTAATCAAAGCTTTAGATGTAGAAAAAAACATAATCTTTGAGGGGAAAAAAAAATTATTTAATTTTAAATTTTTGCAATACTTTTTGTGTTGCCCGCCAAGTTCAGTTCTAGGCTTTTTGTGGTATAACTCTTTCTTCCGGGCACCGATTGAAATAAAAATTATATTCCCACAAAGCTTATCAGATTTTCTATCTTCAAAAAAAATTCAGAAAATTAGGGAAAAATTTCAGCCCATAGGAACCTGCCCAAATTCCAAATTGTCCCCCGAGGGGACAATGGGACTTTAGGGGTTATCACATAGATTCGCTATCTAGGTACTTTGTAGAAGCTATTTGTCAACTCCTATGTTTTTTAGAGAGTGAAAAGTTCGAGAGAATTCAATTGCAAAAAGAACGAAAACATTCCAATGAGAAGTGAATTTTTTGTGATTTTTCAAAGTTGAAATGTTAAACTATGAATAGACCCTGGCTTGTTGAAGCATTAGTAGACCCTTGTTAAAGCACGAGTTGATGTGTCTACTCTCCAAGTGCATTACCATCATGATAAAAGTGTGTAAAGACTGTAGTCATAAATGGGTCACTGCTGCAATTGGAAGGATCCTGTAGGTGACAAAATTGGATGGATGGTGGTATTAGGTAGTTCTACCTTATGCACTAAGAGAGGTTTATGCATTTAGAGAGGCTACGAATATTGTAAATATTTTATTTAACATTTTCAACTTTCCATCTTGAATCACATGCATGTTCACCTATTGTATGCAAACTCTCTTATTGCATATTATGCATTAAGAGAGGATGCACTAACAAAGGTTCTACTTGTATTTTGAATGCTTTATAAATTATCCATATTTTATTTCATTTCAATTTTTTAATTCCAATAGTCATAGTAGTCATTGAAATAGGCCCTTTTGAGACAAAAATGGCAAGTGTTTTTTGCAATGATCCAATTACGGTGCTCTTCTTCTTCAATAAACTTTAGAATAGGAAGATATTATTGCAACTCTCCAGATTCTCATTTCTTTTCTTCTTTGATGTACATAGAGGATTCCATGAATCTGAAGCACACATGAAGAAGGTATTTCTAGACTTTTGTTTGTCTTCCATCATCTACAAAAAAAACAAGGGAAACCTCATGACCTTACACTTAGATAGAAGCAATACCAAAAATACATGTACAATTGTTACTAGAATGCAATTTAGTTGATATTTGTGAGGAGACAAAAAAGAATTATCTTCATAATGGACTACTAATATTTAGGGTTCCTTAAGAGTCTCACTATAAGAAACCCACGTTTTAGTTGGCATTTTGTAATTTTTTCAAACAGATTTTAGGTGACATCAGAAAAAATACAAGTTGTTTTTTCTGACGTCATCTAAAATCCGTCTGAAAAAATTACAAAGCGCCAACTAAAATGTGGGTTTCTTATAGTGTTTATTATGCACTACCAAATCATGATGAAAGAGGGTAGTTTAAAATTTAATTCCAATTAGCAAATTGTTGCCATACCACCGGTGATGAATTTATTGTGGACCAGTATATAGAAACCAATTTAAGTGAAATATAGAAATGTCGTAAAAAATCAAACTCACTTCCATAATTTAATGCTAAAAATTCAAATTAGAGCCAATTTGGGGTCTCGAGAAAGCCTTGTAAGCCTTCCCTGGGCAGTAGTAGCACCTTGACTTTTTTGTGTCGGGCATGTTGCCAGTAAGGCTTAATTTCGTAGGCAACGGCTGAATCAATCGCAATAAGGGTAGTTGCAAGAAATACCTGCCGATTTTTGTTCAAAACGGCCATTTCACTCTTGTTTGTGGATTTTTGAATAATAATTTTTTGAATAAAATAAAATATGGATAATGTGTAAAGCATTTAAAAAATGATATGTGCAAAAATTCAGACCTAAATTTTTTTATCTCTAAGAGTTATGCACAGTCAAAGAGGGTTGAAAAATGGAAGAAAATAGACAGTTTCAAATTTAATTCTTAAAAAATAGTAAAAAAATTCAAAAAATTATTAAGAAAAAATCCATTTTTCCTAACTTATAGATACTCCTTTTCACCAATTTTCACTATTGGAAAAATAAAATTGTGTTCTCTAGACCTGCGCAAAGGTAGTGCTCTTTGAGCACATGTGGAGGGTGGATAGTTTACTATTTTTTAAAATCCTTTGGTGAGATTGTGTAACTTTAGTATAAGTCCTTGTATACCAATTTTGAGCTTCAAATTCTTATTTTTGGATCAAAAATAGTACTACAAACCCCCAAAATGGCCAAGGTAGACATCCAATCGGGGGCAATTTAAAAATAGTAAAATAATATTTAAGAAACCCAAAAAATTACTCAACATCTGAAACTACCACATGTACCTTCATTTCAAGTTTCATAGAAGATGGACACACGATGCAAAAGTTATGAGCAAAAAACCACCTGTCTAAGGTCAAGGGGACAAAAAATAGGACAAGTGTTTCTTGCAATCACCCATAAGTAAGGCTTGAAGAGTACCTTGCTTTCGACATATCTGTAAGTCGTCCTAAGTGCGGCCAACGTCTCGTGAGTGCAGCCAACGTTTTGTGAGTGCGGCCAACCATGGCGGCATTTTTTTTGTTTTATATTCTCAAGGGGAGATTAAAATAAGACAACTTAATTTGACAGACTACATACGAAGTATCGCTCTTGCACTGGCAACATGACAATTTGAAAACTATTGAAAAATGGCACCACTCCTTGGACTCAATTTTTTTCCTTGTTTGACCACAAGTACAAACTGTATGCTAAGAACCCATATGATTGGCCGCACCCCCAAACTTCACAGCTTATTGTCCACGTCGTCAACAAGTGACAACAAGACTATATCGATATTTTAAGCCGGGCAGCATACTTGCGTCTAAACTGAGGGAAATTTAAAGGGCCTTCTCATGACCCCAAAATGTTTCTAATGCTCATCTACAAGTGAAGAAAAATAAATTAACTCCAAATTTTTTTTTCTAATCTCTATATATAATTAAAGTATAATAAAATTCAAACAACATTTTGGTAATTTGGCTGTTTGAATCTATATTTCACTTTTAAATACTGAATATAAAAGTGATCTAATAATGTAAGTGCTTTTTGTAAGAAAAGTCACCGTATACACATCTTCACTATTTATTTGTGATATGATTTACTTTCAACTTCTACTTGAAAGTTATTTTGAAACTGCTTTGAAAGAGGGTTTCTAAATACCTAAATCTTTGCTAATGAATTTTTTTTTGAGTTCCTATAGTTAAATAAATTTTTAGATGTTACTAAGTTTGTAATCTCAATAATCTAGAATTGATTACAATACTTGTTTGAAAATGATCATTTAGTAATAATTTCTCTATGGTACAATGTGTACTAAAAAATAGACTACCCATTGCTTGAATGTTGAAATGTCAAATGTCCCATTTGTTTCTAGAAATTTGCACTTTTGAAGCTTTGATGGAGTGATAATAGTTTAAACATGAGCTAGTGCTTTTTGAGATTGGAGAATATAGGGGCATAGGCCCAATGCTTGATAGCATTCTCAATGTTGGGATCCAAATTATCCAATCTCAAATAACTTTCTATTAGCTTTATGATGGACTCATCCACTTAGGTGCTTGAAGGTGTCAACAATTGACGCTATTCATGAATTCTATTTCATTCTATAAATTCTAAAATGGTCCTTCTAAGTACTAGAATTTAAACTCTCCAATTGATCCATCTAAAGGACTAATTATATTTAGGATACTATGAAAGGAGGTTTACGTCTATAGTTTTGTTGTCATTAGATGGGATCTGGGGGGCTGGAGGGCTGTTTCAGGGTTGTTCCCAGCTCCGTTCCCCCAGGGCCCCATCAAATGCGGATGCCAGATTTTTTTTTTTCAAATTTTTTTATTTTATTTTTATTTTTATTTTTAAAGTTCTTAAAATGAAAAACAAAGGTTTTTCTTTTTTCTTTTTTAAAAAACCCGACGTGGTAGTCTCTCGGCTAGGCCTGTAAAGCTCACAAACGGCCAGTTTCGGCTAGTTCCGGGGTTCCCCACTTGGGAACTCACAGCCGTCCCCAGTAGGTAAATCACGTCTAATGTTTTACCATATCTATTTGAACAACATTTCAAAAAATACAAATTAAAATTTGGTTAGAACATCTATTGGAAGATTGGAAGACTTGGTTACTAACTTACAATTGTTTATTTGTTATTCGTTGTTCTTACCTTGCTAAATTAAAGCACTGTCAAAACAGACAACGACAGAGTTTGCAATGAATCCATCGTTAGCGTCTTCCTTCGTCCAGGAACCAAAGCTGTCCATTTCAAACGTACGTAGCAGTGAATTGTGAACCACCAAGCAAGCTATTCACTGACAGAATGTTCAGTGCAAATTAAAGTCTCCTAAGGATCGAGATGGAAGAATTTTGCCTGGGAAGGCCGGGAAGGAAAGTCATCTGTCCATTTTCGGCACTATACATACAGGTAGTGAGGTATTTACGAGAGGTGCAATACGTATTTCTGATTACAGTAGAAATCTTCGAAGCACAGCAAGAAGGATTGTCTAAATGTCACAAGATGTATCTCTTATCATGTTAATTTTGATCGAAATGTTGTCATACATACAGAGTTCTTGGAAAAGACACAGCCATCAACCAAGATCGATGTGCAGTTGTGCACAGTAGAATTGTATCGGGACTCCAGCTAGCTAGCTGGAGTCTCCTTAAAAAATCCTTTATTACTTCACATTGACATACATGAAGTCAACTGGGTTCTGCATATGGTGTTCTCTCTTGAGATTATGTCACCTGGCGCGCTATTCCCATTCTAGTAATCTCTACCACAAAGGAACATGGTGTCTAACCAACACAGCGTGGAACAGTGTGGCAGTGGCCGGCCGGGGTATCGCCGTCACACACCATGTCGTAATCTGCGACATAGCCCGGCTTGCCACCGGCGACCAAGAAGCCCCTCACCCACCAGTTGTCCCCCACAATAGCCGAGCTTTCAAGCCGGCAATCCACCTCGAGGATGGTGCCCTCCTCCAACTTCGTAAACAGGACTTGCCCTGTTCCGGGCTGCTCTTGCAGCTTCGTCGGTCTCACAGTTCGGCCTAACACGGCGCCTTGTGCCACGGCGGCGAAGCAGATGCTTGCCACCAGCACCGCTACCACAAACATCAGCGAGAGCCTCCTGCACATGTGTGGAATTACAACTGTTAAACTAAGCTCTCTTACTCGTGCTGAGAGCAAGAAGAATATCAACGTAAGTACGTGTACATGTGAACACCAGCGAAACCAAGTAAAACAAGAAACGGACTACATAGTTGCAACTTGCAGGACACAGAAAAGATGGAGTACAACCTTGCCGTCGCCATCGGGTATACCTGTGTCTCGTTCTCTCAGATTAATTGGAAACCTGTGCACAACACAAAAAACCACGCAGCACCTGAGTCTCTTCATGGGGGAATATATTCTTCTGTATATGTACAAGCGAATTGAAATGAAAGTCATGCACAACGGAACGAAGGCCTGGGGTCCAAGAAGTTAGAGATATGAGACAATGATGAGTTGCAGCTTCTTGAAAGAGCCAAGAGCTTCATGAGCTAGAACAAGCAAGCCAGACAATTGCTTTGGCAAGTATATCGATCCTAACTGGAAGTGATTGAAAGGAGCGCGCAAGTCAGCATGCAACACACAGCGATCGAATCGAATGCATCAGTATGCAACTCTATCGTGTCTGTGCACGTACTTCGGAGAGCACAGACAAATTGCAGAATGAGGAAGCAGCAAGGCGGGAAGACCTTGGAAGCAAAGCGGCGATTGTGCTGCTGGAGCAGGAAAGCAAGAGTCACACTGTGGGCAGAGCGCGCGGAGTGTGTTTATATACTGCTCCCCAGGCGGATGAAAGTTGCTTCAGTTGCTTCTCATCCATCCAAGGCGAGACTTGCACGGGGTACACGAGTTGTTGCCATTGGAGTCTCCAGAAGGCCAGGGAGGATTTTATTGCCCCAGTCAAGGGTAAATGTAAAAAATGCCCCCTATTTTGTGCTCCATAAATTTTGTATTTTTTCACCTTAGCTCAGCAATTTGGGGCCTCTAATTGTATATATGAATTCAGAATTTACATATTTTAAGAGGGGTAAAACATTGGGCAATAAAGAGGTCAATCCTCTCTAGCCTCTCCAAAAGCATCTCCGAATGGAACACTTTTTACTTGTTTGTTTTGTACACTGAGAGACTAACCTTTTTTTTTACTTCTTTGTTAACCATCCCATTGTTTACGAGACAATGTTGTATCCCTGTGTACGGGTCCCTTACGCATCCTTGAAATGAGATGGCCTACAACTTCATTTGGGATCAACGAAATAGTATATTATTAGAATACAATAATTGCAATGATCACTTGTCTAGGGTTTATAAGATTGTGACTTTCAATTGTTTCTAGTTCAAGATTTTAGAAACTAAAAGCTCTTAAAATTAGGGTTAATAGCACTTGATTATGTATTCTCAATCACACAATTTATCCCTAAATGACTAAGACTATCAATGATCCTAGCATGTGAATATAGAAATATGAACATTTGAGCCTTGAGTAGATGTATGAGTAGATATTATACAACCATTACACACCTATGATATAGGTATCCTATAATAATCATGGAAAGTTTTTGCAATATAGACACCTACAATATAGGTGCATAGACTCCTATGCTTATGTGCTCATGATCCTAGGCTCATATAATAGCAATCATGGTAAGTGTCATATTTCTAGCTTTATAAGGCACTGTTGTTTACCCAATTTAGGTAATGAGTTGAAGAATTATGAGGTGAAATATCTTTTCAATCCCAACCTGAGTAGCTAGAAAAATATTTTATTACTTTTGAGGTATTGTGTGTCAAAATTTCAAAGTGAAAAAAATCAACAATTGTAAGGTATTTGCGTCAAAACTTTTAGAAAAACTTTTTTTTGCATGACTTAGTTGACTTTCCACTTGCATAGTTCATCTTTCAATTTTTTTCTAGCAAGATGTATGCATCTTAGAACTTTTTCAAATTAATTAATTGATTTGAAATTTCATTGGGAATTCATGAAAAAAAACTCTCAATTACAAGAGGGTTTTCTTGTTGCCTAGCTTGCTTGTATGAAGACTAAAATGATTAAATTGGACATCACTTTGTAACCATTCATCCAAATTCTATGAAATCTGTCTTAAATTCAAGACAATCCTTGTGTTCATCTATAAGAAAAATTCCAACTATAGGATCAAAAAATTGATATCTGAATTGTATGTCCAAAATTGGTAAAAGTCCAAAAAACACCCCTCAATCATTTAGGGGTTTAAATCGATCCAATTTCAAGTAGAGAAGTTATTTGATTGAGGGGTGAGGCAAAAAAAACGAATATTTTCTTTTTCTTTCAATTATTTCATTGTTTCATTTTATTTAATGAAGTCTTATTCTCATAGTTCAAATTTTGTAAAAGTTTTTATACATGTAGTCCTTCACAAGGGTTTCTAATTGCATCAAGTATGGGATCTTAAGGATTCTTACAATAAAAATTAAAGATCTATAGCCTAATTGTAAGACAAAAACAATCTAAAACTTCATTGTACACATTCAAGTTTCCAATGTCTTTAAGAACTATCTTATCATCAATACAACACCAAAGCTTTTATTTCTAGTAACAAAAACAGACAAACCACAAAAAGTTATAGACAACAATGAGTAAATGGAAACTTTAAGAAAATCCATATTTGTATTTTTTCTCTATAAAAATTATTTAAAATATTTAAAATAAACAAATAAAAATTGACTATTTTTCCAATTAAAAGGGACTTTGGGCCAGCAAATTATATCTTTAAAATGTTCCATATATGACATTAGTCTAGTGTATTAGACAAATTCCTTCAATTTTTCTCAATGCCTTTGAATATTATAAGAATATTTAAAAAATATTAAAAAATATTGAATATGTTTAAAATATTTTCTATGAATATTCTTGGCAAATGGACTATTGTCATTCTAACTCATCATGTTCAATCTCATGTTGCTATATCTGGCTAAATGACTGTGCTCTTGTGAACATCTTTTGCAATGGAAAACAATATAATTGGGTCTTAATGGAGGTGGGGTATTTTTATAAAATCTTTCTTTGTTCCTTAGAACTATTTCTTAATTGAATTTGTTGCAATAGGATTGGTAGTTGTAGTAAATGTGGCAATTTTGTAGGTGTCTTTAATGAGAATTTTATCCACTATGGATTATTCTATTTTGGAGTGATTACAATAAGTAAAAAAATCTGAATTTTACACTTCATATTCATTGTTTTGGGGGATTTCAAGCATATTCTTGATTTTGGGCATCTTGCTTTTATCTTAATCTTAACCAAATTTACTCATCAAGCATTCTATTCCTTCTCATGTGATGCAACTTAATTTTCATGCACCATGTTCTTTTTGGATTTTACATAAAGTCATAAGCTTGCTTTTTAAGAATCCAATGACTAAATGATGGTCACTTGGATACTAAAGGGTTAATCTCATGATTTCATTCACAAATCCTTTAGATGTTTGCATGACTACCTTGAGTAGCCAAGGTAAAGAATAGGCTCTTTCATTTAGGTTGTCAAAACAACTTGGTATCTAGCAATGAGAGGAATTGGAGCGCATTCCACATCAAAATTGGCTAGCCAACTAAACTTTCTACTATCACTGACTTGTATCCACCAAGGGTTGAGCCCAACTACCACACTTTCAAGGCAAGAATTAAATGTTATGATCCTATTAGTTACATGATTATGGTGTGGATGAATGTTTACACTCCAGTCTCATTTGGCCCCTGAAAATTTTGCCTAGAATTTTGCCGTATATGACGTTTGAGAAGCAAGTGCTTGCTATGAGTATAGACTTCCTCTTGTGAATCATTCAACCAAAAAACAAATAATGCTATAAGAATTGTGTTCACATTGCAATAAAACTCATAAGTAAATGGAAATTCATATACCACTCAACCTTGCTATGTAGATCAATAATATAAAAAGTAGAACTTTAAATCCTAAAATCTTTCATGTTTAGAGGCCTAAAATTGCTTCAAAATACTTGTCCCCAAAGCAAGGTCAAAGTCTTCATCAATATTTTTTTTCTAACAAATCCAACTTTAGAATCCTTTGGTTAATTTGTTCAAATACATTGCCCCAAAATTTTAGAGTGAATATCCTTATTGATTGCAAGTTCAATGTGCCCAAACTTCAAAATGTAGGCTTTTCTAGCCCTTCCAAAATGTGAAGTTTTGTCTTTCAACATTTTTAGAAAAAGACACATATGTCCTATAATTTTAACATATTGTCAATATGTTGGAAGATGGGTTGGAAACATACATGAATAATTTTAGCCCCCCAAAAATTCATTTTTGAAAAAAAAAATTGTAAAGTGGAAGGTATTACTAAATGAAAGTCAGATAAAATCAATATGCTAATAACTTTTGGATGAATATGAGAATATTTAATTCCAATGGATTAAATTTTCTAGGAAAAATGAACATCCTTTATTTTTAATTTTATTTGAAAATTGTCAAAATTGAGAGCAAAAAACAACTTTATATGTTTTTTCTACCTTCATTGCTTGCGCAATAAATTCCTAATCACTTTTACCTCATCATTTGTAATTGAATGGTTCAAATGTTTTTGAATATGTATCAATCCATAAAATTACCAAAAAATAATTAGCATTTTTTTAGAATATATATTTTTTGCTTGGACATTGAATTTTTTTTCTTAAGCTTCTATGCTTTGCAATATTCATCAGAATGACATGAAACAAAGTTTATGATGAGTAGATTATGATTATGATGAATAGTATCCATCCTAAAAAATTCATGAAAAAATTTGAATCAATAGAATGTGCCTCTAAGTGCTCGAAAGCCCAAAATGTGCTCCTTGATCTTTTGGGGGTTTAATAGGTATTTGGACTAGATGTTTTTTAAACTGTAGAAGTAAAACATAACAAAGGACCAACCAAATTCAACTTGTAGGATGTGAATGGACATTGAGCATTATCTTGCCATCTTCATGGTGACTATTACTTGTTGTTGGCTTGCCTAACTAAAAAAGTAGTGAAGAAATTAAAACTATGAAGGGATGAACTACAAGCAAAACATGAAAAGTTGTGAAATGCTACAAAAAGTTTAGGTTTAAGATTAAAATGTGAGAAATGGAAGAAATGAAGATCTACAATACCTTCATGGATACATTTTTTGAAAAACAACATTATTAGGTTTTGAGATATCACATTAATTTTCTCCAAAGTTGAATAATTGTAGACTTCTATGGTGCTCTTCCCTTGTATGATGAACTATTGTGGCTAAAGTCATTGGTCAAGCGTCTTTTCTTTATCATTCTTCATCTATGAAAACTTGACCAACTAATTTCTTCCTCTTGACTATTAATAATTCTTTTACGTTGAACACTCGGTTGAACATTGGTCAATTTCTATCTCATGTCAACAAATGTATTCAAGGGAACCGTTCCTATACAAGCACGTATTCTGAAAATTTTAGTAAGTCCTAAAGATGATTTCATGTTTGCATAGTGCATGTATATAAAGTGTATGAATATCAACTTTGTACTTCATATCTTGTTCATTATGGATTTTATGCTAAGCATCTAAGTCCTTTCTACACAAACTTATTTTTCAAGCATCACATTCCATTCTAATCTATGCAAACTTACTTTTACAAGAGTTTAGTGATTATATGACAATATCTTTGGCATTAGAAGGCTACAAATCATGATTCCTTACATAGAAGCTTAGGGGGGTCACATAGAGTGTCCATTAGAAACCACATGTGAACAAGACTTTGAATTTTAAATATAAATAAATAATATAAGAATAGTTTTTTCTAATTTGAAAGTTTATGTTTTGAATTATATATTTTTTTATTTGCTAATAATAATTAGTTACAAATTTTTGAAGTAAAAATATACATTGTAGACTGAAAAATAACTTTCACACCCCTATATTATGTAAGAAAAAATTGTCTAAAAAATAAACAAAAAATTCCTAAAAATAACTCTCTATTGAAAGCTCATTTTGAGTTGAATATTGATTCAATGGTCATCTAAATGTGTTCTCTATAATTATTTGAGTTGAAAAACATACCATTTTAGTTCATTTTCAACTTCTTCTAGAAATCATTTCATATTTTATTTGAATTGGAAATTTTGGCAATAGAAACCTATAATCATTATTAACCAATGCTCAAAATTTTATGTTGAAATTATAGTTTATTAGAAACCACTTGTTTGCACATGGTTTGTTGTAGTAGAACTAAGTTCACACCTTAAGCATAGAAGTCATAGAATTGTAAGGATACTGATGCCAATTTAGGCCTTTTTAAATTTCAACCTCAATTTTACATTCAACTCATCTAATTATGTCAACTTGTATTCACATTAGATGGAAGAAAGTGGAATTGGATCTTAACCCTTCATAAGTGGCAATGTGGCTTGTGTTACTCCAACTTCTTTGTTGTTTATCATTGTCAATATGTCAATTGTATCAAATTTTTCATTGAAAAAGATATTAATATTCTAGAGAAGACGTTTAGGTTGGACTTGATTTAAGAAATATAATACATTTTAAATCTTATATATCTATATCTATCTTTGTATTGACAAATATAAGGTACACTAAGTGTGAATAGATACAACTAAAGCCATAAAATGAACTAGCGACAACAACAAGGACCATCTAAAATTTATTGATGTAGCATGCAAGGTGGTTGATTGTTGAAGTTGAGGCCCAACTACAGGATTTGTTGCCGAGTCATGAGGTGTTAAGTATTTGTACAACAAAGTCATGTAACAACTTGATGGCTTTTCATATGGTCTCTTTGGGATAGCATATGCAATAGACATTTCATCTCTCAATGTGCTGAAAATTTTGGGTTTTATTGTCTCCATGATGAAGGATGGATTGATTGAAGGCACATGTATAAAAGTACATCAATGATGCAAGATTCATCCTATTCTCATGGTTGTACCAAAGGGTATTCTTTGGGGCTTTGATATGTGTGAGAAAATTTTCATAACAAAGAAAAAAAACTAAAAAATATCATCACTTTGAATTGTATCCAACATTTTCAACAAAAAATAAATTGAAACCTCCACTGAGTTGTCACTAGTAGAGCAGGGAGCAACAAATTCCTAGTTATTTGTGAACTTTGCAAGTCTACAATTTATGTGCAATGACCATTGGCTCTTCCATTTTGGATCATTTTAACTTGTGTAAAATATGGCTAATTTTGTTTAATTGCAATTGTCATATTATGTATCTTTATTATAAATATATGTAGTTGTAAGAAACACTTGAACTTTTTATGACACTAATATGACACAATTGACATTAAGAAAATCTAAACCTTGCAAAGGGCCACAAGACTCCATGCTATACAGAAGTAGTGCAATTATAGCTAAAATAAAAAAATAAAATAAAAAATAAAATACACTATTTTTAAATTATTTTTTCATAAATTGACATGGCACTAGAAAATTAGCAATGCCACGTCAATTTGGCAATTTCAATTTTTTTTTTAAATTCCTTGTATTTGCACTGGGCCAAACGTTAAATGGCCCTCTATCAGGTTCAAATTTTTCCTAATGCATTAGAGAGAATTTGGGCTCTATGAAGGGTTGTTTAACTTTTGGTCAATGTGCTAATACAATGAAATGAAAAAAATTGAAAAAAATTGAATTGCAAATCTGATAGGGCTTGCAAATTGACTTTCACTAGTAAACTTCTTTGTAACTAGATTTGGGTTCAAGATATTTTCTTTATCTTTACATGCAGTCAAACAACCTTCCAAAAGACTTGGATTTTTTCTAATGAGTGTACCCTTGACTCATTTTTCTATGAGTATTGCGTGCTATGCAAGTCTTACTCTTCTCTAACTATTTAGCCAAATGCGTAAAACATCAATGTCGTTAACTTCTTTGGTAAATCGTATCAAATTGATCCTTTGAATCAGATCCCAAGTTGGATTTTCAAAGCCGTGTTAAAATGGTCAAAAATGTACATCATGAATCACGAGACCCACTTAGAAAGCCCGCAAGCCATATTACCAAGAGTCAAGTTTGAATGTGAAATTGAAGTTGAAAAGGTTGGAATCCAAGGGCATTACTTGGAAAGGCAATTTTACATAATTAACCCTTTCGTTCCCAAGTGACCATTGTTTAGTCATTGGATTTCAAAAGCAAGTTTATGACTTTATGTAAAATCCAAAAAGAACATGGTGCATAAAAATTAAGTTTGTATAAGATCAAAATGAATGGAATGCTTGATGAACAATTTTAGATAAGATTTAGAGAATGCAGGATGCCTCAAAGCAAAAAGATGTTTGGAATCCCCTAGAACAATGAATTTGAAGTGGAAAATTAAGCTTTTTTTTCAATTATTGTAAGGTAAAACCGGCCCATTGTGGTCAAGAATAAGGAGTTTGACATTATGTGGTTACTGAAATTTTTCAATTTGTTTCCTATAATAGTACAAGTGTAAGAAACAGTGAGAGCAATTGAAATTATGTTTTTTTTGACAAAGTATGAATTTGCTATGAATTCTTGAAGTGTTCAATGCATTTTTGCCCATAAGAGTCCATAGACTACCTTAAAACCAACAAAATATAAATCCATCATGCTCATTTGGCTCACCTAAAGTAGTCAAAGTCTTTTGTAACATGAAAGGCCTAAAAAGTCAATTCTCACAATAAATTTTCACTGAAAAATTGAAAGTTCCTAATGAAATCACTAACTACTTCATTGCTGTCATGTAAGACAAGCATTGAAGCCAAAATCTGAAAAAACTGAAAAACCCATAATGGGGTCATTTGGTACATGACCACTAGAGGTCATTTAACCACAATTTGTTGATTTATCTTATTTACACCAAGGTAGAATAATCCATAGTGGACAAAACTCTCATTAAAGACACCTACAAAATTTCCTACAATTACTATAACTACTAATTCTATTGCAAGAGATTCAATTAAAAAATTGTTCTAAAGAACAAAGAAAGATTTTATAAAAATACCCCCATCCCCATTAAGATCCTATATATTGATTTCCATTGCAAAACATGCTCACAAGAGTATGGTCATTTAGCCAAACATAGCAACATGAGGTTGAACATGATATGTAAGATGGACAATAGTCCATCCCACAAGAATGTTCATAGAAAATATTTAAAATACTTTAAAATATTCTTATAATATTCAAAGACATTGAAGAAATTAAATTGAAGAAGTCAAGTTGTCTAATACATAATACACATGTCTAGCTTATGATACAAAAACACAATGCTATAAACCAAAATACATTCCTAAGATGAAGTTAGAGGCTTAGAAGCACAATTTTGGACGATAATTTAGAAAACAAACATAAGTGTTAAAGTTTTGAAAATCCTACAAATCTAACGATTGATTTCTAACTTGACTAAGAATTTAAAATTTGGATAGCTTTATGTTTTTACCAAAACTGCATGTTATTTTTTGTTATATTTTTTTGAAATTGAGTTGACCAAAACACTTAAGCCCTAAAGGATCAAACATTGTTTTTTGGAAACATAGCGATTTGGGGCAGTTCACTACAAACGGAATTTTTCTTTTTTTTCTTTGACAATTTCAAACAATGTGTGCCCAAGGAGTATCTTTAAGGTCCAACAATTTTCAAAACTTTTGACTACATGGCTAAAAAGATATTGTATGATATGTAATTTTCAGTAATCGTTGGGCAACCTGGGCAGCCTAAAAAACTTCTTTAAAAATCACTTTTTAAAAAAATAAAAATTTGAAATTGGTTCTCTAGATTTTTATATAGGTGGGAAGCCATGAATCATTCCATTTTGATTAATGAAATAAAAGTTATGAGGAGTTTTAGTTTGTAAGCATGGATTCTTTTTAGAAGTTTAACAAATATTCTTTGTTGACTACATGGTTAAAAATAATCCATACTTGCAAACTAAAACTCTTCATAACTTTCATCTCATTAATCAAAATGGAATCATTCAAAGCTTTCCATATATATATAAATCTAGAGAACCAATTTCAATTTATTTTTTTAAAAGTGATTTTAAAAAAAGTTTTTTGGACTGACCATGTTGCCCACTAATTGCTGAAAATTACATATCATGCAATATCTTTTTTTATTATGTAGTCAAAAGTTATGAAAATGGTTGGGTCTTAAAGCTACTCCTCAAGCACACATTGTGTGAAATTTTCAAAGGAAAAAAATAAAAATTCCATTCGTAGTGAGCTGCCCAAAATCACTATATTGCCAAAAAACGGTGTTTGGTCCTTTAAGGGTTAACATATATTCTTGAATTTGTAGTTTTGAGAAGTCTAAATCAATGCTATGGCAAAAGGAAAACAAGCTACTTCAAGTGTTTCTTGCAATCACTTTGATTTATGAAAAGGCTATATAAAATGACAAGTTTAATTGTACAAGACACTAGTCATATATTACATAACATTGGACAACCCATGACAATTGATGAATTTGAGTTTTTTTTATTGGAAATGGATGTTTCCATGTAATCATATCCTTTTTTTTTACAAATTTAAAAACCATTATATATTTTAAAATCTATTTTGCTAATTTGTCATAGTTTCAAATTTAGGGTTTTTCAGTACTATCAAGTATCTAAAATTTATGATCTAAAGCTAAAATTTTTGTAGTCTATTTCTATTCTAGGTAGGCATGTTTCTATCACAGGGAATGTAAAAATAGATTATTTTATGACCTTCACATTTGTGCAATTACAGTGCAAATAGGGCTCCTTGAGTCCCCAACATGTGCATTTTTGAACATTGAAGATGGTTTCAAGGTCATTCTTTTGTTAAAATCTCTTTACTGTCAAGTCCTCACAAATGGACAATTTTTATTCCTTTTGTATATTGTTTTTTCTATTTTCTACAAATTTAAACTTCAAATTACCTATTTACTTGAGATTTTTCATTTTTTTAGTTCTCTTACTTAAAAAATCTTTCTAGGCTTTTCCTTCCAAAAAGTATTATCTTCGTACAAT
Source organism: Rhytidiadelphus loreus (assembly GCA_947034895.1). Lineage (NCBI taxonomy): Eukaryota > Viridiplantae > Streptophyta > Bryopsida > Hypnales > Hylocomiaceae > Rhytidiadelphus > Rhytidiadelphus loreus. The sequence goes on from OX344764.1 coordinate 4,304,878, forward strand.
TTTTTATTAATTTTTTTTCTAATTTTAAATGTACTAAAAAAGACCATGAAAACAATTTGAATTTGAAATAGCCTCTAATTGAATATTTGAAGGTGTTTAATTCAATTTGAAGTCTAAAAAAACAATTTGAATTTGAAAATTGGGACCTAAAACTCTCTTCTAGAACAACTTAGACCTTGGAAGAGACTTTTACAAAATAAAAAAACCATTGTCTTGGATGTCAATACATATGCTCACATTTCTCTTTTGTTGTAATGTTGTATGAATGACATAGTTATTATAGAATTTAATTTCTAAAGATGTAATTTGATGGTGAAGTGTCCCTTTAAAATGGAGAAAATGGCCAATTTTTATTGGTTCATTATTTTTTTTATTAGGCTGTATTTCTACAAGAAAATGTACAATCAAAGAAAAAGAAGCCAAAAAATCCAAAAGCCAAAGTTAAATTTTTTTTTGTTTGCCCACATGATCACTTAGTGTCATGTAGGACTAGGGACTAAAAAAATTCTCAAAAAAAATGTTTAAAATAAAACTAAAATAAATAAAAAGTTCTATTGAATTTACACATCTACAGAAAATCAAATGGCCTTGTGTAGGCCCTATATTTTTTGTACTGTAGGGCTCAAGATCATGTTCTTGAACCAATGAGAAAGGCTTGTTGAAGATTGTGTGTATATAAAAACTTTCACTCAATTTGTACTAGAAGACTACAAGAAAGACTTCATTAAATGTGATGAAATGATGGAAAGAAATGAAGAAAAGAAATGAACAAGAAATACTTGTCTATTTTAAACCTTACATTCAATCAAATGACTATTCCTACTAAAATGGATCAACTTTAATTGCATAATTGAGAACTCAATGTCCATATTAATCCTAGTTTTAGGAACCTTTAGATTTTTGAATTTTTTTAGTTTTTCAAGCTTTAAATAATTAAAATTCTAATTTTACAAAGCTCAAACACGTGATCATTGCAATTCTTGTACTCTAATATTATATTACAGACTCCATCCATCCCAAATTATGTGACCCATTATATTTAAGAAAGTTCATAAGATTAAGAAAGACACTCTAATTATTTGACATTTAGAGAGGTAGGATCTTACAATTAATTATTTAGGATTTAGAAACTAAGATTTCAACTTAGATTGAAAATTTTGCTTCTTTGAATTATGGTTTACATCTGTTAGCTTCTGAAACAATACAACTCTAGAGAATTGGGAGAGTGATTGGGAATGCACAACTATGGAGAATCAAGTGGAGAGTACTTCAGAATTACCTATTGGCTTCCATTGTCACACAAACATTGTTCAATACTTCAATGTGCTTGTCTAGAGCTATGCAAGGTAAATTGGACACTTAAGGTAGCAACACCCATAATCGTCAATTTAAGGGTTTGGGACATGATGTTTGTTAATAGACATCTAAAAAATTATAAAACCCTACTAGCAAGAAAAAAAAATTTCAATGCACCTTCAAATGTATTTTTTGGACTCTGTGAGTATAAATTGTGAAATTTTAAGAAGCCTACTATAGATGCACCTAATATCAACACTAGAGTCTGATATTCAAATGTAATACGTCCTTGTAATCACATCTATTTACTTCCCAAGATTTTTCAAGATTTTAGAAGTGGCAATTATGGATACAATGATGCTTATAGGTGTTTCTACCTTAACCCCTAAAGGACTTAGATATTTTTCCTGCCAAAAAACAATCAAAATTGCCATTTCTATAGCAAAGAGAAAAAATAAAATATTGATTAATTTTTTTTTGCACATATAACCATAGGACCTTACATAGTTACACTTGACAAGTATGAGAATGTGTGGAAAAAATTTCCAAAATTTTGACCACATAGATTATCAGATTGCAAAAAAATTACATTTATAGTGAAAATAACAAGTTTTTCAATGCATTGCAGGCTTGCAGGACTAGATTATTTGACTTTGAACCTTCTTAAATTAAATTTCTTACACTACAGAGTTTTGAGCTTCAAATCTTTATTGTAGGAAATTGATTTGAGAGTTTAGGAGAAAGAAGATTTCAAAAAAACTTAATTTTATTCTTTAAAAAATTATTATATAGAAATAGGTATGAGATAGAAGGATAATCTAAATTATTAATATCTCTAAAATGAAATTGAAACGCACTAATTTCAATGGTGAGAGTTGTTTTAGAAAGCAAACTAAACCATTTGGAACTTTTATTTTTGAAAAATTTGAAAAATTGCATTATGAAAAGAATCCATGAGTTATATACTTATATTTTCAAAGAGATGTTCTAATTGTCCAAAAAACAAGATTGTCCATAACTTTCTTATAACAAATACAAATGGAATGAATAAAAGCTTTCCACATAGACAAAAATATAATATACAAGATTTTCTTTGTAAAACAGTTTTTTAAATTATTTTTTGTTACCCCCTCTTTCCTATTTTCTATTTTCAAAAGAAGTTTCAAGAAATCATGACAAAAACTCAACCCATAATTACTTGCCCAAAAATGCCGAAATCCCATTTAAGCCATTTGTCCCCAAAGGGTCAATGGTTCTTTACGAGTTAATGTAGACTCCTTGAATTAGACATTTAATTCAAGATATACACTAATACACTCTTGTTGAAAATATAAGATGATCATCCACAATATATAAGAACATCAAGTAGCCTTGTTGCATACATTAATTGTATTTTTCAATCAATAAGGTGAGAATTTGTACATTGATGATTCCATGACATTTGTATATTTCAGCACAATAGATTGCCTAGAAAGAGCTCCCTTCCCTTTGTCCTTCTAAAATCTTGGGAAAATAGAATAATTTTGTTTATAATACCTCAACTTGAGCATTATATTCTAAAGTTTCAAAGGCGCTAAAAAAATTGTGGTAGGCCCCCATGGTAGGCAATGGATGACAGGGTATCCTTCTAGTAGGACAAAAGTGCAACTATTCATCCTCAAAATTTTGTTGTGAAAAAGGGAGGTCTTCTACAATTATAGTTTGACTTCCAATGAGTGCTTTTGCTATTTCTTAAGCCAATTCACATGGTAATGAAAAGAGATGATTTCCAAGGTCACCGGTTCATCCTTTAACCTTAGACCACCCAAGAAGACAAAAAGTGTCCTCACATAGTTTTAAGTTAAATTCAAAGTACTGTAACTTTTGCATCTGATGTCCAAATTCAATAAAACTTGTTGGAAAAGTTTTTCCTTTTCTTCAAGTTTGTGTGTTAAAATTTTCAGATCAATCCAAGAGGTAATGATTTTCTAGAAGCCAATCAAAGTTCACAGGCTTGATTTGTTTCACCAAAGTGCACTTCATGGCTGCAACTTCGGGGGCTTGTATCTCCTTCATCCAATGTTCAATTTCAATCAAATTTGTTGGATTGTGTTTCCCTTGAATTCTAGTTATTGTGGTGAAATTTTCATGTCAATCCAAGTTGTTTTGAATGTTTGGGAGCAATTCAAAATTCAAAATCCTGCCATTTGTGGACTATAGTGAACTTCGGCGGCTTGTATCTTCTTCATAAAATGTCCATTTTCAATAAATGTTTTTGTAAAAGTTGCGCATACTAGTCTAGTTTGTGTGGATAAATTTTCATATCAATACAAGAATGTATGAATGACTGAGAAGCATTTTAGTAGAAGGAGGTTCAACCCTTAGACGTGTTTTTTGCAACTTTTCTTGCCTATTTTTGACATTTGCAAGCCATTTTGCAAACACATTGAGTCAATTGAATGATATTTTTTTTCACAAATGTGTTTGTATCCTGGTTTTGAATCACTTTGTAGTTTAAAGTTTTTTCATTTCATTAGGTTTAGAAATCAAATTTGGCCTCTAAATGTGTTTTTAGGAAAATTTCAGCATTCTTTTTCAACACTAAAACATTATAATCTTGCAATCTACATGGTCAAATGACTTCAAATTTTATCCATGACATCTACAACATATGTAATAGATGATTGTACGGTTAAGATCTTTGTTACTTAGTCACATTTATATTTATAGCACTTCAAAAGCTAGGATGTTTTTTACCCAAAACGGCCATGGGCGGTCTAGGGTTAAGGGTTAAAGAGAAAGGGTTACTTACTAGTCTCTCGCTGTGCAAAACTAACGAGTTAAAAAGTGTGCCCATTCTGATGCTTCTAGAGACCGCAACGGTACCGCAATGGTACCGCAAGTCTCGCCTTGGATGGATGAGAACCCACTGAAGCAACTTTCATCCGAGGGGGAGCAGTATATAAACAGACTCGGCCCACAGTGTGACCCCCAGTGCTTTCCTGCTCCTGCCGCACCATCCAAGCTCTTCCCGCCTTGCTGCTTCCTCATTCTGCAATTTTTTCTCTCCGAAGTACGTGCACAAACTGACACGATAGAGTTGCATACCGATGCATTCAATACGATCGCTGTTGTGTGTGTGTTGCATGCTGGCTTGCTAGCTCATTTCAAATGGATCACTTCCAGTACTTAGGATATATGTACTTACCAATATTGCAATTGTCTGGCTCGCTAGCTTGTTCTAATTAAGCTCCTGGCTCTTTCGAGAAGTCGCAACTCGTCACTCTCTCATATCGATCGTTCTAACTTCCTAGACCCCAGGCCTTCGTTCGGTTGTGCATGAGTACGTACTGTTTCATTCCGCTTGTACGTATACATACAGAGGAATTTTCCCCATCAGGAAACTACTAACGCACCTAGCTCGCGCGTGGTGTTTGTGTTGTGCACAGGTTTTCAATTTATCTGAGAGAACGAGACACAGGTATACCCGATGGCGACGGCAAGGTTGGGCTCTCTCTTCTTCCGTGTCTTGCAAGTTGCATCCAGTCCGTTTCCTGTATGTTTTCATTGGTAAATTAATTTTGCAGATATATATCACTATTCCATTCTGAACTAATTAATTGCATTTGGTGACGATATCAACAGCTAGCTCTGTTTTGTGATCTGCTTTTATTGATCGATAGAGTGTAGGTGCGTGAAGCGATTGGGTACCATTTCACAGTACAATTAGTTTGTGTCATAGCTAGCTAGAGCGAGTCCACTTCTACGAAATGGCAAAAAGGGCAATTATTGCTCTCTGTGCCTTCGCAGCGTAGTGAGAAATACTGAATTTGTAGACTCTTTAATTCATTCACGCTGGTGTTCACATTGACGGTGATATTATTCTTGTTGAAATCCTTCTTGCTGTCAGCGTGAGTGCATGGTTTAAATACTTAGCTGTAATCCCACGTACACATGTACTGCAGGAAGCTTTCGCTGATGTTTGTGGTGGCGGTGCTGGTGGCAAGCATCTGCTTCGCCGCCGTCACACAAGGCGCGGTGATAGGCCAAACTGTGAGAGACACGAAGCTCCAAGAGCAACCCGGGACAGGGCCAACCCCATTTGTCCCATTGCCGAAGGGCACCTTCTTCGAGGTGGATTGCCGGCTTGAAAGCTCGGTTATTGTGGGGGACAACTGGTGGCTGAAGGGTTTCTTGGTCAAAGGTGGTCAGCATGGCTATGTCGCAGATTACGACATGGTGTGTGACGGCGATACTCCGGCCGGCCAGTGCGACACTGTTCCTCACTGCGTTGTTTAGACACCTTTTTCCTTTGTGGTAGAGGTTACTAGAATGGGAATAACGCGCTAAGGTGACATATAATCTCAAGAGAGAACACCATGTGCAGTACCCAGTTAACTTCATGTATGTCAATGTGAAGTAATAAAGGATTTTTTAAGGAGACTCCAGCTAGATAGCTGGAGTCCCGATGCAATTCTACTGTGCACAACTGCACATCGATCTTGGTTGATGGCTGTGTCTTTTCCAAGAACTCTGTATGTATGACAACCTATTTCCATCGAAATTAACATGATAAGAGATACATCTTGTGACATTTAGACAATCCTTCTTGCTGTGCTTCGAAGATTTCTACTGTAATCAGAAATACGTATTGCACCTCTCGTAAATACCTCACTACCTCACTACCTGTATGTATAGTGCCGAAAATGGACAGATGACTCTCCTTCCCGGCCATCCCAGGCCTTAGGAGTTTTTAATTTGCACTGAACATTCTGTTTGTGAATAGCTTGCTTGGTGGTTCCAAAGGGAAGAAATGGACAGCTTTGGTTCCTGGACGAAGGAAGACGCTAACTATGGATTCATTGCAAACTCTGTACGTCGTTGTCTGTGTTTGTCAAGGCTTTTGCAACATAAGAACAATGAATAACATATAAACAATTGTAAGTTAGTAACCAACTGCTCTAAGCTACTACTATGTGTAATTAAACTCTTGGGGATTCCCATTCCATTTTTTAAAGCATGTACTTACCTTGAGTCACAAAATGGCATTGCATGATTTTGGATGATAATTCAGAAAACAAACATAAGTAGCAAAGTTTTTGAAAATATTACAAATCTAATGATTGATATGTAACTTGACTGAAAATTGAAAATTTGGGTTAGAACTCCATCTATTATCTATGCGTAAAGTTTCAAAAATAAAGTAGCAAAGTCAAACAAGATGATTTAGAAAAGGGGACAAAACTTAGTTGTAAAACTAAAAACTTTTACAGAATATCACCTACAAGTTCTATAATCCCCCAAAACTGAAAATTTGGAAGACATTAGATGTTTTTCAGCTGCACTGGAGGGCTGTTTCATACCCGTTCTCGAATTTGTTCCCAATGCAGCAAGGGAGCATCGGGTGCTATATTAACAAAAAAAATTTGCTTCTGAAACAAAAAATGAAAGTTAATTTAAATTTTTTTTTTTTCTTCCAGTGACGTGACAGTTGCTTGACCACGTCAGACTGCTGCACTGGCGCAGCACAGCACATTCCCTGTAGTCAGGAACTCATGGCCCTCCAGATGGGCCAAATCCCATCTAATGAAACTCTAAAAGTTATTCTAATCTTGGTGAAGTTAGGGTCTTAGGGACTCAAACATCCATATTCAAGTTGAAAAATTAAAAAACAAACTTAAGTGATAGAGAATTTTAATTAGGATTTAGGAACCCTAGAGAGGTTAGAGGTTGATGATTGATTGTAAAATTGACTTAACTTAGAATTTAAGCAAAGACTCCATAAGATGTCTTTAGATGAAATTTTCTAGCAATAAGGTTTATACAAAATTTGAAGTTTAATAACAATTTTTTATAAGAAGATAAAATAAGAAAGAATTTTATCATTACCAAATTTGCAAAAAAAACTTTAGAATTTTGAATAGTTAAAATTGGTCTATCAAATTCAACCAAGGATTAAACACATCTTAACCATTATTGTCTAGAATCTCTTGCTACAAGCATTTAGAGTTTATAAACAAAGTATTTGTAATAATATGATTATACAAAAAACTTGAAGAAACAAAAACACCATAAAAGTACAAAAGCTACTTACATCCATTGCTTGTCCACAAAGCAATTGGACAAAGGAACCAACACACCAAACATATTATTAACCATTTAAAAGAAAAATTCACATAAGAGTCAAATTGTGCTTGCTTTATCCTAATGGTGGAGAAATAACACTCACATACAGTTAAATCATTAGCATATTTTATACATAAACATTAGTATATATATTTGAAATAAAAGCTTAAGAATTCATTGACTTTTTGATACAACACCCTCGGCACTAAAGGATCAATACACATGGAAAAAATTCCCTTATTTTTCTACAATCCTTAGGGATGCTCTTGGATTATCAAACTATCAGTCCACCAGAGTTGAGAATTAGTATGCTCACATTAGCATTAACTCTGAAAGACTCTAGATCCATTTCTTGACTATTTTAAATCTTTGATAATATTTCAATTAAGTTATACTATTTAAAAATAGCCTCCAAATAATCTCCAATTGAATGTTAGATTATCACTTTGAAGGTGCTTTATTCAATTTGATGTTTGAAAAAAAATATGAATTTGAAAATTGAGACCTAACTCTCTCATCCTAAAGAATGACATAGACTTGAACATCTTAGATGTTTACCCACTAAGAATGATGTTGAAGTGGACAAAGTCCCAAGATAGAAAAAATCTTGCACTCTTGCAATTTGTCCTACTACATAAGGCAAGCTTGTAGGTTGAAATTTTAGTTGTTATATAATTATAGGTAAAATTGGTTTGCTAAACAAAGAAATCCAAATAGCCACTACAACAATCCAAACATTGCAGTAATATGATAAGAACGAATGTACAAGATAAATGTTTTTTTGATATCTACGTGCATCTTTTACTGCTTTACATATGATGCTCTATAAAACTTCAAACAATTGATGACATTTCGTGACTCAAGGTAAGGATATTCTCAAGAAAATGAAATTCGATTTTGAATTCTCAATAGCTTAATGCCTTAATTATGGGTCACACTAATTATTTAGAGCAGAAAATTGTTTCTAACACCACAGTTACTAACCTGTAATTGTTTATTTGTTATTCACAATATCAAGTTCTTCTTCGCTTGTTCGACCACATGTAACAGACAATGACAGAGTTTGCCAAGAGTCCATTGCAATCGTCTTTTTTTCCAGATTCCAAAGCTGTCGACTTCTTCAATCGCTTTCTGAACTGTGAACTGTTAACGTACGTACCTAGCTCAGAGATGGGACCGCAAAGGAATATTGTGTGCAGAGAGGCTAGTGGGTATCTTCAATTGCCATGGTATAGATGCTGTGGATCGACGAAGAAAGCCTATTGACCGGTATTGCAATTGGAAACTGATACTCTGGAGACTCCATATGTACAGTCGCGTTCGACACTTTACTAGTATTGAGTATTGACATATGTCAGATGCAATACGATTCTCAACACAGTGCATATCTTGGAAGCGCAGCATGCATGATTGTCAGTTTGTCACAATATGTATCCATGTCAATTTACAACATAAATGTTGTCAGACAGAATTCTTGGAGAATACACAACCATCGACCATGGGACAGTAGTTAGATAGCTGGAGTCTCCTTTATTAGTTCACATTGACATATATATATACACTCATGAAATGGGATCTGCACATGGTGTTCCCTCTCGAGATTGTCACCAGAGCACGCTCTTCCCATTCAAGTAATCTCTACGTGACTACCATGAAATACCGTGGTGGCTAGTCAACAGTGAGGAGCAGTGTCGCAGTGACCCGCGGGAGTATCGTTGACACACTCCATGTCGGAATCTGCGACATAACCCGACTGGCCATCGGGAACCGCGACGGTAGCCTTCAGCCACCAGGGGTCCAGTCCAACGACCGAGCTTTGAAGTCGGCACTCCACGTTGAGGAAGGTTTTGGCCGGCAGCTTGGTCCACAGGAATTGCCCTGTCCCGGCCTGTTCTTGCAATTTCGTCTCTCTGATCGTTCGGCCTAGCACGGTTCCTTGAGCAACGTCGGCGAAGCAGATGCTTGCCACCAGCACCGCCACCGCAAACATCAGCGATAGCTTCCTGCACATAATTATGAGGGATTACAGCCAAGTATTAAACCATGATGCACTCGTACTCATGCTGACAACATTAAGAATTTCAACAAGAATTAACAACATCAACATGAATGTAAACACCAGCGTGAATGAATTGTAGATCAAGTCCATAATAAATTACTTATTTCTAACTCTACTACGAAGGCCCAGATAGCAATAACTGCCCTGGCTGCCTCTTCGTAGAAGGTAATGGACCTACTCTACCTAGCTATGACACAAACTAGTTGTATTGAGAAATGGTACACAATCGCCTCGCGCTCGTACAATCTATCAATATAAGCAGATCATAAACCAGAGCTAGCTCTTGATATCGTCTCCGGATGCAATTACCGAATAGTGATATCAGTTACTGCGAAACCAAGTAAAACAAGAAACGGACTGGTTGCAACTTGCAAGACACGGAAGCAGATGGAGCACAACCTTGCCATCGCCATCGCGTATACCTGTGTCTCGCTCTCTCAGATTAATTGAAAACCTGTGCACAACAATGACACCACGCAGTACATACGTTAATTGGTCTCTTGATGGGGGAATATATTCTTCTGAGCTAGTGCATATGTATACAAGCGAAATGAAACAGTCATGCACAATGGAACGAAGACATGGGGTCTAAGCAGCTTGAGCGATCGAGCCAGGAGCTTCATGAGAACAAGCCAACCGGCCAGCCAATTGCATTGGCAAGTACATATATCCGAAGCACTGGAAGCGATCGAAACAACATGCCAGCTAGCATGCATGTAGCAACACACAACAGCAATCGAATCGAACGCATCGGTATGCAACTCTATCGCGTCAGTTTGTGCACGTACTTCGGAGAGCACAGACAAATTGCAGAATGAGGAAGCAGCAAGGCGGGATGACCTTGGAAGCAAAGCGGCGATGGTGTTGCTGGAGCAGGAAAGCACTGAGAGTCACGCTGTGGGCGGAGCGGAGTCTGTTTAGATACTGCTCCCCGATCGGATGAAAGTTGCTTCAGTGAGTCCATCCGCGGCGAGACTTGCGCGGGGTACACAAGTTCACTGAACAGTGTCAGTGGGGTCTCAGAAGCATCTTCTGAAATGGACTAGACAGTTCGTTTGTTTCATTAGATGGGATTCAGCCATGGGGGAGGGTTGTGAGTTCCCCAGTTGAAACCAGTCTGAAACCCGCCGATACCCGTAGTTCCCCGCATGTGCTGACCTGGCCAAGCGATTGCCAGATCAGAGTTTTTGAAGAAGAAGAAGGAAAAAAAAAAAAAAATTAACTATGTTTTTCATTTTAAGGACTTGAAGAAAAAAAATCTTTTTTTGAAGAAAAAAAAAAAATCTGCCGTTGTGTTCAATGGGGTTCCCGAGGAACGGAGGTGGGAACGGCGCCGAAACGGCCCTCCAGCCCCCCGGAATCCCATCTAGTGTCACGTTTTGCACTCATAGTAAAGGAGAGACTAACCTTTTTCTTAACCCCTAACTGAAATGTCAGAGACTATGTTTTCACCAAAACTGCTCCAAAACTATCATTTCTAGGACAAGTACCAAATTTTAGAAGAAAAAAAAAAATTTAGAAACATGTAACCGTAGGATCTTGTAATACACTGGTTTGAAAAGGTGTGGAAAAAATTTCAGAATTTTCCACTTTGTAAATTGCAAGATACTAACGTCTAAAGTGACAAAAATTCTTTTTTTGGCCCTGTGAAAATACGGGCAGCTGCACTTCACAAGGTCACATTTGTATGGAAAAATGTCCAAAATGGTTGTTACTCTTTGGATTCCTTCTTCAAGGCAAGTTGACTATATGCTTGAAAATTTTCAGATCATTTGAAATTGTAAAAGTATATAGGAAAAAATAGTAAGTAGAAAGAAGTACAAAATGTTTAAAAATACTAAATTGTTAAAAATTTATTTATGAAAATGAAAAATGCCAATCCCAATGGTCGTAATGTTACAATAAACAATATACACCTAATATTTTTATTTTTTTTCAAAAATATTCAAAACTGAATTAAATAAAGGACTTCAAAGTGTATTTTAGAGTAGAGATTCCATAACTACCCACAAGGCCACAAACTAACCCAAAATGGAATGATTCAAAGCTTACCCCCCCCCCACAGAGATATATATATATATATATATATATATATGTAGAGAGAGAGAGAGTCAACTTCAAGTTTGTTTTTGTTTTTTTAATTATTTTCAAAGAAGTTTTTTTTTGCTTGGACTGCCTGCCGAACACTAAATATTATATATCATGCAATAACTTTTGAACCATGTAGTCAAAAGTTATAAAAATTGTTGGGCTTTAAAGTTACTCCTTGGGCACATTTTGTGTGGAAACTCAAAGAAAAAAAAGAAAAATTCCATTCGTAGTGAGTTGCCCAAAATCATTGTGTTGCCAAAAAACAGTCTTTGGACCTTTAGGGATTAAAATTTCTTTGTCTGTTTGTCGTCCCATCGCATTGTTTAGTAATATTGTACCCGCCGTGTAGGATCCCTCTTTTATATTTTAAGAAAAATGTTTTTTAATTTTAAAATGTACTAGAAATAAAGCATGAAAACAATCAAAATGATACAAAAATTGATTCATCATTCTTATTAGTACAAGCACCGTTTACAAGTATCCTCTTCAAGTATTCATAAATCATGACTATTTAAAATCTTTGATGATGTTTTCAAATATTTCCACAAAGTTTTTCTACTTAGAAATAGCCTCCAATTAAATGTTAGATTGTCATTTTGAGGGTGTTTTCATTAAACTAGAAGTCTAAATAAATGTTTGTTGTTTCGCATAGAGATGCATAAAGATGGATAGACTAATTTTTTTCGTTAACCATCCCATTGTTTACAAGTGTTGAACACAACATTGATGCAAGGGTTCCTCTTGTATCTTTGAAATGAGAGGGCCTTTCATGAAAGTTTGTTCTAAAAGAGTATGTTCTTTATAACCTACTATAGGGGGGCCTACCACATTTTCTTAGTGCCATTGAAACTTTAGAACATAATCCTCTTTGGTATCATAGAAAATATTATACTATTTTTTCAAGATTTTAGAGGAACAAAGGGAGGAGGCTTACTCTAGTCAATCTACAATGTTATATATATACAATGTTATAAAATCATCAATGGGAAAATTCTCACTTTGTTGATTGGAAATTTGAATTGATTTATGTATTTGAACATATGAAGGCCATTTTTTTCCATTTCAAAGGGGCTTCTAACCAATGAATTACATCTTAAGAAAATGAAATTCTATATTACCTATGTCATTCACTACAAAGAACAAAAGAGCAATGTAAGCATCCAAATTGACATACAAGGCAATGATTTTTGTATTTAAAAAAAAAAAATTCTGCTATCTATGTCATTCTAGTAGAAAACTTAGGTCCTAACTCCTAAGCTCTCGATTTCCAAATTCAAATTGGTTTTCCCTGACTTCAAATTGAGTAAAACACCCTCAAATTGCTAATCTAACATTTGGTTGGAGCCTTGAAGGCAATATCTAATTAGAAAAACTTTTTTGAAATACTTGAAAACATTATCAAGGATTTAAAATAGTCATGAATAGGATGCTTGTAATCATTCGATAATAAACTTGTAAATCTTGAATCCTTTTCAATTATTAAGCAAAAACTATGGCAAAAAATCTCAATTGCCTTGATCTAACCAATTAAGCAAACTTCTTCTTCAAGTGTTTATTGCAATTAACTTAATTTACAAAAACTTAAAGAACATACAACATGAAGAGTGCAACTGTGCAAAACAATAGTTATATATTACATAGGATAACCCACTAAAGTCTCTAACTTTTGTCATTGCATTGATCTAGACTTTTCAAATTAAAAAGCAAAATTGCAAAAGCATTGACATCACAATAAGGAATATTTTTCAAGTCTTTTGATCCACTAAATTTTGAAAAAAATAACAAAAAAATGACATGCAATCAAAGCAAAAACATATAGCTACCTATTGTTGACCATTAGCAGGGACTACTATTTTGTTGCCCTTTTTAACCCCTAAAGGACCAAGGCCTTTTTTTTTGCCAAAAAACACTAAAAACTACCATTTCTATAGCAAAAAGTAAAAAGAATTGAAGTTTTCTTTTTCTTCCCACATCTAACCACAGGATCTTACACCTAACTAATATGAGAATGTGTGGAAAAAAATTCAGAATTTTTGATTGTAGAGATTGCAAGATATGTGTGTTTAAAGTAAAAAGAACAAGTTTTTCAACACATTGTACAACTAGATTTTTTAACTTTGAACATTTTTAACTTAAATTTTTTACACTATAGATTTTTGAGCTTTAAATCTTTATAGTGAATAATAGAGTTGAGAGTTTAGAAAAAAAAAATCCAAAAAAACTTAATTTTCATTCTTAAAAAAATTATTAAGTAGAAGTAGGTATGAGATAGAAGAAAAATCTAAAATATTAATATCTTTTAGATGGAATTAAAATGCACTAATCCCAACGGTAAGATTGTTCTAGCAAAAACCTAAACCATGTGAAACTTTTTTTTTTTGAAAAATAGCAAAAATAGCATTCACAAATGAATCCTACAAGTTATTTTTTTCAAGAAGATGCTCTAAGTGCCCAAAAAACAAGATTGTCCATAGCTTTCTCATAACAAATCCAAATGGAATGAATAAAATATTTTTACATAGACAAAAATATAGTCTACAAGGGAAAAAAATTCAATTTTTTTTTTTGAAATTTTGAAATTTTCTTTTACTGCCCCTCATCCCTTGTATTGAGCTTATTTGGACATAACTTTTGTTCCCAGTCACCAATTGAAAAAATATATATATATATTCCCACGAAGCTTACCAACTTTTTTATTTTAAAAAAAAGTTTTAAAAAACGAGGGAAAATTTTCAGCTCGTAGGTACTTGCCCGAAATCCCATTTGTCCCCCAAAGGGACAATGATCCTTTAGGGGTTAATGCTAATGTGAACCCACTAATTCTCAACTTTGTTCCAATAATAATCCAAAAATGTCCCTCAAAATGGTGGAAAAACAAGGGGTTTGAATCTCTTTCTATGTATATTGATCATTTAGTCCCCAAGGTATAGTTTAGAGCCATTAATACTTTAGAACATAAAAGCTCAATCATTGGTATCATGGAAAAGATTAATCCATTTTCACAAGATTTTAGGAGGACAAAAGAAAGGGAACTCACTCTAATCAATCTAGTGTGCTAAATGCTAGGCTAAATGTACATTCCAAGTACTAAAAGCTTACAAACTACCTTTTGAAGTAATTCAAAGATTTGTACATAATATAGAATAAAATTGACTTTTCTTGTCTTGCATAATTATCACTCAATCTTACCCAATCCCAATCAAGCATACCAAATTTCAGTTTCAAAAAGCCTAAATTTCATTTTTGGTGAATTTCTAAAGTCAATTTTTGTGGTTTTATCTAATATTTTATTGAATGCAATTGGTGATGAATTTTTTTAATTCAATTGCATAAATACATAAGGAACATCCATATGCACATCTTTTGTTTTAAGAAAAAAACTTATGTAACAAAAATTTGATCAATGAAGAGTTCAATAAAAAGTGCCATATGACCAAACTTTGAAGAAATAAATATCTCTATATTTTAACTTGATTTTGACAAAGTAATTTTACTATCATGTCCAAATTTATAAAAATAATTACCATGTGAGGTGCAAATAAAAAAATCTAATTATAAAAAAGAGATATCTATTTTACAACATTTTGGGCATAATCATTGAAACTTAGAAATCTTTGTAGAAGGAATTGTGAAACTTTTTTGGAGAGGCTTGTTGAAGAGAAGAAGTGCATCTCGATGTTCCCTACATATCTATGAAATCAAATTTAAAAAATGAATTACCAATTGTTCTCAGTCAAATATTATAGAAAACCATGAAAATGGCGGGGAAAATGGACTTTAAAAATTCACTAGAAATGGAGTTTGGTTTTTTGAAATTGAAATTTGGTATGCTTGATTGGAATTGCATAAGGATGCAATGATAATTATGCTTACCAAAATATACCACTTATATTGCACATTGTAAAAAAAATGTGAATGATTAAAATTGGACAATTGTAAGCTTTCAGTACCCGATTGTACAATGTCATGAAATCATCAATGTATACATTTTTATTATTTTGATTGAGAACCACAATTGATGTATCCATCAAGACATATGAAGGCTATTTGATGTTCTTGTATATTGTAGATGATCATATTTTCTATAAAAGTGTATTAGTATGTACTCCCTTGGTTTTGAATTAACCCTAAATGGATGATTGCAAGAAACACTTGTCCTATTTTTTGTCCTTTTGTCCTTAGACATGTGGTTTTTGGTTGTTAGTAACTTTTGTCAATTTTACATGAAATTTGAAATGAAGGTACATGTAGTGGTTGCAAACCTTGAGTAATTTTTTTCTTATTTAAAATTATTTTACTATTTCTAAATAGACTCCAATTAGATGTCTATTTTGGCCATTTAAGGGTATCTTAGTACTATTTTTGACCCAAAAATGTGAATTTGAAGCTCTAAATTGGGATGGAAGGACTTTTACTAAAATTACAAAAATCCACAAAGAGGTTTTCTAAAAATAGTAAATTTTCTACCTTACTCATGTGCTCAAAGAGCATTACCTTTGTATAAGTACAAAGAACACAATTTTTTTTCACATAGATGAAAATGGTTGAGAAGGAGCATTTTCAAGTTAGGAAAAAACCACTATTTTAATTTACTTGTTTTGAATTTTTTACTCTTTTTTAAAATCAAACATCAAAGTGTCCATTTTCTTGATATTTTCCATTGTGCTTTTTTTGTACATAACAATTAGAGAATTTTTTTTCTAGGTCTAAATATTGAAAGACATACTATTTTCAATGCTTTTAAAATTTAACCATATTTCTTTTTATTAAAAGAAATTATTTCAAGTCATAGTACTCACTGAAATAGGTTGTTTTGAGCCAAAAATGGCAAGTTGTTTCTTGCAATGACCTAAACACCCAAACTGTAGATCTTTGGGCTACATTAGGGGCCACAAAAGGGGCCACATAGTGATTTAGACTAGCTCACTACAAATGAAATTTTAATTTCTTTTAATTGAAATTTTCATATAATATGTAGACAAGGTTTTTCTTAAAGTACCAAAAAAATTCATAACTTTTGACTACATGGTTAAAATGTAATTTTTTAGGGTTCTCAGGGCAGCTAGGGCTACTCAAAAAAATTCTTAAAGAATCACTTTTTTCAAAAAAATAATTTGAAATTGACTTTTCAGATTTATGAATATGTGTCAAAGCTTTGAATCATTTTATTTTTATTAATGAAATGAAAATTATGAGTAATTTTAGTTTGCAAGTAGTTATGAATTCTCTACTCTAAAATAAACTTGGAAGTCCTTCATTTCACTCAATTTTTAATATTTTTTGAACAAATTAAAATCATAAATTCATAGCATGCAAATTGTTTATTAGGGTCATTGCAAGAAACATTGGTCCTATTCTCTATCACTATCATAGTGATGTTATTAGCATCCTCTATAACTTTTGATGCATAAGTCCAATGAATATGAAATTTCTATTGAACATGTCTAACTTGCTAGTAAATAGATCCCCTATTTTTTTAAAGTGAAAAAAAATCATTTTATATTTTAGAAATCATTTTTGTTAATTTGTCACTGCACTTTGAGGTTTACAAATATTTTACTTTTTACTAAGTAAGGAATCCCCAAATTTAATGATCTAGAGCTAAAATTTTCATAGTCGATTTGCATAGTAGGAAAGCATATATCTACAAAAGAAATCTAAAAATATATTATTTTAAGTCCTCCGCATGAGTGCAAACAACACTACCATTGCACTCAATTTTTAAACATTGAAGAGGTTCTAAGATCATTCTTTTGGTGAAATCTCATCACCATCAAGTCTTCCCAAATTTTCAATTTTCAATTTAAAAAAAAAATTATTTTCCTAATTTTTACAAATTAAAATGTCAAAGTACCTATTTCCATAAGATTTTGCACTTTTCTAGTTCTCCTACTTAGAGATTTTTTCAATGCTTTTCATTCTTAGGGTCCCTTCTTTGTCATAGTTTCCACTTGTTAGCATGTGAGCCTAGGAGCCTAGGTTCCTAGGTTATAGGTAACTAGGTTATAGGCACCTTCCATGGTTATATGATATTTATATTATAGGTGCCTACATTATAGGTACCTATGTTATAAGCATTTTCATCGTTATAGGATACTTATGTTGTAAGTATGTATGTTATAGGCACCTTCAATAATTGTAGAATACCTACTTATACCTAGGCTCAAGGCTTGTAGGCTTGCATTTCTAGACTCACATGCTAGCATCATTGCTTTCTTTATAAATGGATATACATTGGACATATTTTTCATGTTTTTTTAAAATTATTTTTTTAGTTTTAAAGTACTTCTAAAAAAAAAATTTAAGTACTTCTCCCTCAATTTTTAACAATTTAGTATATTGAATCCATCTCTACTTCTTTCTACTTGCTATTTTTTTCCTATGTGTTGTACAATTCCAAATGATCTAAAAAATTTCAAGCATGTAGCCAAGTTACCTTGAAGAATGCATTAGATGTTTCCTAGCTACTTTGAAGGGCCGTTTTAGACTAGTTCTCCATGCTAGAAACGAGCCTGAACAGAGTTAAAAATTATTAAGAGAAATGAAAATACAAAATTTAATTAATTAATTTTTTTAAATTCATTATTATCTAATGTGAAAATTGCCATGTCACATTAGCAAGTTGTTGTGGTGGATTTTCCACAATTTGGCACATAACACATTCAAAGATGAAACAATGTTTGTGTCACAATGGAGGCAAGTAGGTAATTCCAATGTAATCTCCACTCAATTCTCCATTTTCTAATCAATCTTTCCCTATGGTTGTCCATTCCCAAGTACTCTCCCAACTCTCTAGAGTTGTATTGTTTCAAAAGCTAGAAGATGTAAATTATAATTTAAACAAACAAAAAATTCAATCTTAATCTAAATCCTAAGTTCTAAACCTTTAGTTCTAAACCCTAACTCTCTAAATGTCAAATAATTAGAGTGTCTTTAATCTCATGAACTTTTAAAATTTGGGATGACTAAGGGACTTTGCAATAGTATTAGAGTACAAGGATTACAATGATCTTGTGTTTGGGCTTTGTAAAATTAATACTTTCAATTGTTTAGAGCTAAAAAAACCTTATTCATTTCTTTTGCTCATTTCTTTTTCATCGTTTCATCACATTTAATGAAGTCTTTCTTGTAATCCTATTGTACAAATTGTGTGAAAGTTTTCATATGCACAATCCTCAATGAGACTTTCTAAATATAGCTTCAAGAACATGATCTTGAGCCTTACAATTAAAAAATATGTATAGTATGATCGTTAGACAAATACAATGTAGAACTCCATTGCACACATTGAAAGCTCACAATGCTTCTAAAATCTATCATGTACCTAATATAGCTTACACTAAAGCTTTTATTTCCTAAAAACAAATAGATGAAAACCTTAAAAAAGCATATACTTTATGGTTTTTATTTATATAAAAAATAAAAAAATAAAAAAAATCACTAAGAATTGACAATTTTCTCCATTTAAAAGGGGCACTTGACCAATAAATTGCATCTTTAGAAAATTAAATTCTATAATAACTATGTCATTCATACAACAAAAGAGAAATATCAACATGCATATTGATGTCAAAGACAATGATTTTTTTATTTTGTAAAAATCTCTTTCAAGGTCTAACTTGTTGGAAAAAAAGGTTTTAGGTCATGATTTTCAAATTCAAATTTATTTTTTTAGACTTCAAATTTACTAGTACACCCTCAAAATGGCAATCTAACATTTCATTGGAGGCTATTTCTAAATAGTAAAACTTTGTGGAAATATTTGAAAACATTATCAAAGATTCAAAATAGTCATGATTCATAAATACTTGAATAGGATACTTGTAAATGGTCATTGTTAAAATAAGAATGACTAGTCAATTTTTGTACCATTATGACTATTTTCATGCTTTATTTCTAGTACATTTTAAAATTGAAAAACATTTTTTAAAATATAAAAGGGACCCTACATGGCAGATACAATACTATTGCACAATGGAATGGGACGACAAACAAACAAAGAAGTTTAAAAAGAAAAAAAAGGGTAGTCCCTCCTTCGTTGTGCAGAACATCAAAAACCAACGAACTATAATAAAACCACCCATAACCGACCAAATAAGCAACTGGGAACATGATGTGGAGTGTAGTAAGGCAAAGGAGATATTTTCACAAGTGCAAAGATAGAAATGAAGGAGATTGCCGAAATTTGGTAATTTTTTTTGCTTGAACTAGAATTACTAAAGATTTTGGCAAGCAAAAGTTGGTATAGACCCACGTTCAATGTGTAGACTATTCCAAAACCAGAGACTTATTTAAAAGGCTACTTCTTGTTTACTTTGGCACTTCAAACCAAGGACATGTGTCATGAAAAGAATGGAGGAATTGATGCTCGAAAATCAAGAACTCATGTTTGGAAATTAGTCATGAATTAAAAAACCTCTATTGATTGCTGATGGGGTGGTGGGTGGTTCTACCTTAATAAGTTAAAAGTGTTCCATTTGAGAAGATGCTTCTGGAGACCCCGCTGGCACTGTTCAGTCAACCCGTGTACCCCGCGCAAGTCTCGCCTTGGATGGATGAGAACCCACTGAAGAAACTTTCATCCGAGCGGAGAGCAGTATATAAACAGACTCCGCGCTGCCTAAAGCGTGACTCTCAGTGCTTTCCTGCTCCAGCAACACCATCGCCGCTTTGCTTCCAAGGTCTTCCCACCTTGCTGCTTCCTCATTCTGCAATTTGTCTGTGCTCTCCGAAGTACGTGTACAGGCAGACACGATAGAGTTGCATCCTGCCTGATGCTTTCGATTCGATCGCTGTTGTGTGTTGTTGTATGCATGTTGGCATGTTCGTTTCGATCGCTTCCAGTGCTTCGGATATATATATATATATATATATATATATATATATATATACTTGCCAATGCAATTGGCTGGCCGGCTGGCTTGTTCTCATGAAGCTCCTGGCTCGATCGCTCACGCTGCTTAGACCCCATGTCTTCGTTCCATTGTGCATGACTGTTTCATTTCGCTTGTATATATATGCACTAGCTCAGAAGAATATATTCCCCCGTCAACAGACCAATATTTAACGTATGTACTGCGTGGTGTCATTGTTGTGCACAGGTATTCAATTAATCTGAGAGAGTGAGACACAGGTATACGCGATGGCGACGGCAAGGTTGTGCTCCATCTTCTTCCGTGTCTTGCAAGTTGCAAACTTGCAACCAATCCGTTTCTTGTTTTACTTGGTTTCGCTGGTGTTCACAAGTACTTACGTTGATATTCTTCTTGCTATCAGCATGAGTAAGTTAAGAGAGCTTAGTTTAACAGTTGTAATTCCACACACGTGCAGGAGGCTCTCGCTGATGATTGTGGTAGCGGTGCTGGTGGCAAGCATCTGCTTCGCCGCCGTGGCACAAGGCGCCGTGTTAGGCCGAACTGTGAGACCGACGAAGCTGCAAGAGCAGCCCGGAACAGGGCAAGTCCTGTTTACGAAGTTGGAGGAGGGCACCATCCTCGAGGTGGATTGCCGGCTTGAAAGCTCGGTTATTGTGGGGGACAACTGGTGGGTGAGGGGCTTCTTGGTCGCCGGTGGCCAGCGGGGCTATGTCGCAGATTACGACATGGTGTGTGACGGCGATACTCCGGCCGGCCACTGCCACACTGTTCCTCGCTGTGTTGGTTAGACACCATGGTCCTTTGTGGTAGAGGTTACTTGAATGGGAATAGCGCGCTCGATCGGGTGACAATTTTTTAAGAGAGAATACTTTGTGCAGAACCCAGTTGCCTGAATATATGTCAATGTGAAGTAATAAAGGATTTTTTAAGAGACTCCAGTGCAATTCTACTGTGCACAACTGCACATCGATCTTGGTTGATTGTGTCCTTTCTAAGAATTCTGTATGACAACATTTCGATCGAGAGGTACATCTCGTGACATTGAGTCAATTCTTCTTGCTGCGCTTTGAAGATTTCTAGCTACTGTAATCAGAAATACGTATTGCACCTTAAATAAATACCACACTATCTGTCTTGTGCCGAAAATGGACAGATGACTCTCCTTCTTGGCCATCCCAGGAAAAACTCTTTCCATGTCGATCCTTAGGAGTCTTTGCACTGAATATTCTGTTTGTGAATATGTAGCTTGCTTGGTGACTGCTTGGTATGTTTCGAAGGGAAGAAATGGACAGCTTTGGTTCCTGGTCGACGAAGTAAGTTGCTAACGATAGATTCATTGCAAACTCTGTCGTTGTCTGTGTTTGACAGTGCTTTCGTAAGATAAGAGTACGATATCACGAATAACAAATACAGAATTGTAAGTTGATTAAAGCTACTACTTTTTGGAATTAAGCTCTTGGGAATTCACAATTAGTTCCATTTTTTAAAGCATATCCTTGCCTTGAGTCACAAACTGGCATCGATTGCTTGAGCAAGATCATAGCTAGATAGAACTCCTAAAAGGTGCACATAGAATCTAATGAATATTTTCTTGATTCATCTTGTGATTCTTGTCATGAGTTCTTGACTATACTAGTACAATGTTTGGCTTTATGCTATCCTTGTGTTTCCTTATTCCACATGCATGCAAACAAACTTTACAGGTTTTCATTGAATCTGAGAGAACGAGACACAGGTATACCCGATGGCAACGACAAGGTTGTACGTACTCCATCTGCTTCAGTGTCTTGCAAGTTGCAAACAGTCCGTTTCTTGTTTTGGTTTCGTTTTGGTTTCGCAGTTACTGATATCACCATTCCATTCTGAACTACGGTAATTTTGCATCTGGAGACTTACAATATCAACGGTTCTAGTTTATAATCTGCTGATATCAGGAGATCGTAGTTGTGTGATCTTGCTCATATGAGTATTTATGAATACCAGTACATCCGTTGCACATTTGCAACATCAAACGTTGATGCAACGTGCTCCTTCTTTGGACTCCAAAATATGATGAAAAGAATGGATGAAAACGTGACCATCAGCGTGTCTGACGGTTTATACTATACTATAGTAGATGGATGCTCATACCATTTCTCAATGCAACTAGTTTTTGTTATAGCTAGCTTGTTGCCCCTCGTACGAAGAGGCAACAAGATTAGCAATTGCTATGTGTGTCCCGTGAAGTACTTAATTTACAGACACGCTGGTCTTGTCTTTGAAGTTGATGTTCTTCTTGTTGTGAGTATGAGAGGGTCTTGGTGTATTACTTGTAAACCCACATATGTGCAAGAGACTTTCAATGATGTTTGTGCTGACGGTTGTTTGTTTAGTTTAGTTTGATACGGTGAGATTTAACAAACCATGAGGTGTCCAACGAATTTTTGGTATTGCTTGAAAATTCTTTGCAAATAGGGATGCATGGACTTTATTTCATGGTGTTTGGACCTATTCTATGAAAGTTATGGAATTTTAAATATTTTATAAATTCAATAATTGATTTAAATTATTTTTTATTTTGAAAAAATCATAACTTTCACGTCACATGTCCAAATGCTGCAAAATAAAGCCCTTGGCTTCCTTTGTGCATAAAGCTTTCTATTCATGCCAATTTGGACCTCTATTGTGAAAGTTATAAATTTTTTTAGATTTAAAAGTGAATTAAATTATTTTTTATTTTGAAAAAACCATAACTTTTACATGGTTGATGGACTCTTCTTTACATGATAGATGGACTCTTCTTTGCATCTCAAGTTCTTAGGCAAATTAACTCTAAGCACCCAAAGTGAATCTTGAAATCAACCCACAATTGCTATTCAAATTTGGTGATGTCAATTAAAAAATAAGATCCATGTTCAAGAGGTGGCTATTCAGATTGTAAGAAGGTTTGAAAAGAAAAGCTTTCTAGTGTAAACTTGTCATAAAAATTTATTTTTATTCCTTCATGGTTTCATGTCATATACTCATGTCTATATAGCCATGTTAGAAAATGTTGTGACTAGTCTAGGTGGCAAGATGACCATCATGGAAACACTTTTTTGCTAATTTGGGGTAGTCTACAAACTCTTTTGGGCCAACTAGACAACATGCTTCAAAAATTCATTAAAAAATTCATACTTTGTCCAAAAAATAAAATTCATGTTGTTTCCTTCATTTCTCACATTTGTTTGTGTATAAAAAACAATCTCATTTTTTTGCTAATGGCAACATGATAAACCACTTATTCTACCTGTCATAGATAGGTTTACTTTAACATTTGGTCAAATGTAATTTGTAAGGAGGCCAGATTTGGAGTGCTATGGTGCTCAAGCATTAAAGAATTTCTATGTCGATCCTTATGATAGAAGTCTTTACACAAAATAATTATTCTGTAAATTGTGCATTAGAGAAAAAATGAGGCCTCCGAAAGGCTGTTCCAGTTGCAATTGAACTACCCTCCCATTTTTTTTTGGCAAAAAAAAAATTCCCCTAAAATCGCCCACCTCAAACCTGCAGTTTTCAATGCTGCAAGTGGCACAAGAACCCAATTTTACAATTTCTTTTTCTTCCAAAAAGAAAATTAGTCGCAGAAAAAGAAATTTTAAAAAATAATAAAAATAAGTTTTTATTTTAGTCGCCGAGGTTGACTGCTCCGGTGATATTTACCTAAGGTGACTTTCCTCTGCAACTAAATTCCGGCTAGGGACTACTTTGAAAACAACAACTTGTTTGGTTACTCCGGAGTAGCCCTCCAGAGGCTTGAACATTAGAGAAAATTTCAGGCTTCTAGAGGGCTGCTCCACAACCCTCTGAGGTACCTTGAAATTTACTTTTTTTTTGCTCAAAAATTTGTTTTTCCCCTATTTCCGCCCAACTGTACCTGTAGCAACAATGGTGCAGGAACTGAAATTTACAAATAATTTTTTTTTAAATTTTAATCTTAAAAATTAAATTAAATTAAATTTTTTTTAAATTAAAAAAAAAATGACGATTACTTACTGTTCTGGCGAGCAGTTAGCCAAGCTAACTTCTCACTGCAGGATAGTTCTGGAGTGACAAGCTGAGCTCTGAAATAGCTTGGCTTGTCACTCTGGAGCAACCCTCTAGAGGGTTGATATTTCTTCAAATGAATTTTCTGTAATGGCTTCATAATTAACTACTAAGTACATTCACAAATAGACAAGCAGGACAACTTTGGTTTCTAGACTTAAGATGCTAACAATGGGTGCCTAACTTGCAAACTCTCTCATTGTCATTCTTTGTCTATCCTTTTGTAAGGGAAGAACACAATATCATGAATAATAAATAATTCAATAAATAATTACTCCGTATAACTTATAAGTTAGTAACCACCTGTTGTAAATGAGTATTGTTCATAATTAAGCTCTTTGGAATTCACAATGAATTCCATTTTTAAAAGCATAATTGTCCTTGCCTTGAGTCACTAACTAGCATCAACTGTTTGAATTAGTCAAGCATCATGTTTGAGTTAAATTTTTCCTTTTAAATTGCGTTCAAATGTCAATCTCATATTTTTATTACGTGATACTATGAACTATCAATCATTATGAAAATTTTCATTTTGTTTCAAGAAAAATTGTCATGGATATAATTTTTGAGATTAAAAGTGAAAATGGATTGTGAATATAGCAAAAATATTTCAATTAATTTGAAATTATTTCAAGAGGTTCAAGTAGCAATGGAGATTAGTATGAAAAATTCTCAAGTACTGGTACTAGTTGTTTTATTTTTACATCCAAAACACCCCTAGCAATGACCATCAAGTCAAATTTCACTATCAAGCTAAATTTATCCTATTATATAATTGATATAGAATAATGATATGTGTGAAAAAGCAAATTTTCTATTGATAATGATTTTTCTTTTAAATTTTATGGAAAAATCAAATGATTATAATTTTCTATAGTTAAAGGTGGAAATAAAATCATATCAATTATAATGTATATTAGAAAAATTTGGAATTTTTATCATAAAGGAAGAGGTTAGAATGAAAAATATTATTTTGTAATTTAATTTAATTTTTTAAATTTAAAAGAAGAAAATTTGAATGAAAAACACACAGTATGGTATAACATGGATTTTGGCACTTAAAGCTTGCAATTGCAATAATTCTTTCAATTTTTCAATTTTTTCAAAATTTCAACATGGGATAAAACTTAAACTTGTTAAGTTTTATTTTCTTAGTTTAAAACATACATCAATAATGTATATTTTGAAAGTTACAATTAACCCCTAAAGGTCTAAGGCCTTTTTTCTGCCAAAAAACACTCAAAACTGCCATATCTATAGCAAGGAGTAAAAAAAATTGAAAATTGTTTCTTTTTCCATATCTAACCGTAAGATCTTACACCTAAATAGTATGAGAGTGTGTGTAAAAAAATTCAGAATTTTTAACCGCTCAGATTGCAAGATATCTGCGTTTAAAGTGGAAATAATAAGTTTTTCAGCACATTGCGGGACTTGATTTTTTGACTTTGAACATTTTTAACTTAAAATTTTTGCACTACAGAGTTTTGAGCTTTAAATCTTTATAGTGGAGAATTAAGTCGAGGATCTAGGTAAGAAAAGAAAATTAAAAAAAAACTAATTATCATTCTTAATATAATTGTTAAGTAGACGTAGGTATGAGATAGAAGGAAAATCTAAAATATTCATATATTTTAGATGGAATTAAAATGCACTAATCCCAATGGTGAGATTGTTCTAGCAAATAAATCAGACCATGCAAAAAAAAAAAATTGAAAAATTTGAAAAATTTCATTCAAAAATGAATCTTACAAGTTATTTTTTTTCAAGAAGATGCTATAACTGCCTGAAAAATAAGAATGTCCATAACTTTCTCATAACATATCCAAATGAAATGAATCAAAGCTTTCCAGATAGACAAAAATATAAATTATGAGCAAAAAAATATTTTAAATTTTTTTATCCATTTTTTTTGGGCTGCCCGGACTGCCCACCGTCCCCTTGTTTGAGCTTATTTGGTCATAACTATTGTTTCCAGGCACCGATTGTGAAAAAAATTATATTCTCACAAAGCTAATCAGAATTTCTACCTCTAAAAAAAGTTTCAAAAAATTAGGAAAAAATTTCAGCCCGTAGGTACGTGCCCGAAAACTCATTTGTCCCCCAAAGGGACAATGGTTCTTTAGGGGTTAAGGTTTACCAAGGTGCATCCGCTTTGGGGATGTGTGGACTTTGAAGGATTAATGTGGACAAGATACATAGAACTCCTAGGGGATGCAAATAAAAATCAAACGTATATTTATTTTCTAGATTTTAGATTTTAGATTCATCATATTATTACAATGCTGAATACAACAAACCAAGTGCAAACAAGTAGTTTCTAACAACCTATTATTACAATTTTGAACATTGTTTAATAATGATTATAGGTTTCTATTGCCAAAATTTCCAACTCAAACAAAATATGAAATGATTCTAGAAGAGGTTGAAAATGAATTAAATGGCATGTTTTTCAACTCAAATAATTACAGAGAACACATTTAAATGACCATTGAATCAATATTAAACTCAAAGTGAGCTTTCAATAGAGAATTATTTTTAGAAATTTTTTGTTCATTTTTAAGAAAAAAAATTCTTATATAATATAGGGGTGTAAAAGATTCTATAATGTATCTTTTTACTTCAAAAATTTGTAACTAATTATTATTAACAAATAATAATATCAATAATTCAAAACATAAACTTTCAAAGTAGGAAAATCTATTTATATTTAATTTAATTTTGTTTTATTTAACCCATAAAGGACCATTGTCCCCTCGGGGGACAAAATGGATTTCGGGCAAGTTCCTATGATCTCAATTTTCAGTGAATTTTTTTGAAACTTTTCCATAAGATAGGAAAACTTATGAGCTTCGTGGGAATATAAATTTTATTTCAATTGGTGCCCGAGAGCAAAAGTTATAGCATCTTAAACATAATTTACACGTCACCGGGCAGAAAAATAAATCTACAAAAATTTGAAATTAATTTTTTAATTTTTTTCTTCTTAAAGATCATATTTTTGTCTACATGTGAAGCTTTGATTCATTCCATTTGGATTAGTAATGTGAAAGTTATGAACAATCTTGTTTTTCGGGCAATTTGAGCATCTTCTTGAAAAAATAACTTATAGGATTCAATTCTGAATGCAATTTTCACAATTTTTCAAAAAAAATTGTTTGACAAGGTTAACTTTCCTATTTAGAACAATCTCACCGTTGAGATTATTGTGTTTCAATCCCATTTTAGAGCTATTAAAGATTTAGTTTTTCTTTCAATCTTGGACCTACTTGTACTAAACAATTTTTTAAAGAATGAAAATCAATCATGTTTTTTTTTAATTTTTTTTTCTAGACTTTCAACTCAATTCTTCAACACAAATTTTTTTTAATTCAAGGTCCATGGTGTAATTCTTTTCCCCAAATGGCATTCAAAGTCATCTGAAATTGCAGGCTAGTGTTCAAAAAAACTTTCTTTTTTCAACTTTGAATGCTAATATCTTCCAATCTGTACGGTCAAACTCCATGAAATTTTTACCACATGATACTAGACTAGTAAAGTACAAGATCCTACGGTTAGATTCTAAAAAAAGTATTATTTTTGTTTTTTTGGATGAATGCAGCAAAAATGGCAGTTTTGAGTAGTTTTTGACAAAAGAACGTCCCTGGTCTTTTAGGGGTTAAAATTCAAAAAGTATATAGGGGGGCCAAAATTTTGTTCACACGTGTTTTTTAATGGACACTCTAAGTGAATCCTCAGAGTGCCTGAGTTGAGAAAGAAACTACATATTATGCAATAACTTTTTAACCATGTAGTCAAAAGTTATGAAAATTGTTGCACCTTAAAGTTATTCCTTAACCATACATTGTGTGAAAATTTTAAAGGAACAAATGAAAATTCCGTTTGTAGTGAGTTGCCTAAAATTTCTATAATGCCAAAAAAATGTTGTTTGGGACATTATATGGGATTCAACCTTGGGGAGAGCCGTTTTAGGCTGGTTCCCGTTGCTGGGAACTAGCTTGTGTTGCTAGAAAAAAAAATTATTAAATTTTTGTTTTTTTTAATAATTGATGATGTGGTCGTCTCTCGACCACATTAACATCATGTATGGTGGAGTTCCTAGCATTTGGGAATGCATGGAAACTTACAACCCTCTACTTCACCAGAATTCCATCTAATGCTTTAAGGGTTAAAAGACTAAATATCCCATTTTGTTTTTCTTAGAATTTGGATAAGCTCTAATAATGACTTCACATTTGAGAATTTTTGCAGAAAAACTTAGGATATCTCCTAATAGTCATGATTAATATGTGAAGTTTTATTTAACATAAGTCCAATAACAATTGCAAAATTTACAATTAATTTTTTAGTTTCAAAGTCAAAGACACAAAGACTAAAATTGTATTCTATTAAAAATGTTTTATTTTATTTTGTCTTCTTTTATTTTATTTTATTTTATAGATTGATATTTACACAATATATCTAAACATTTGATTCATTCAATTTTGATGAAAGTCATGAGGAGTTTTATTTTGCAGGCCTTAGGAGAAAATTGACCCCCCAAAAAAGTCGCTTTGTAATGCAAAAATTTGGATGGGAAGAGCCTTCTCAACTCACTAGTTGAACCAAGAATTACATGGTGAATTCAAAAATTTGTCATTGTTACCCAATCCATCTCCATGATCTTATAAATCTCATGATTGTTTAACCATGAAGGATGAAGCATACACCACGTGGTGGTTGTAATGAGGATATGGCCACCTTCATACTCATTCAATTAGTATTAAAATTAGTAAGAAAACTCAAAACCTCTTTGTGGGTTCAAATTCCTCCTAATACAATGAAGTTACAAAAACATTTAAACATTTAAAGTCACTTTTTTAACTCAATTTTTAATAAAATAAAATAAAATGATACTTATTACCAAATGAATTAGAACATTTTTACTACTTGCATTTTACAATAATTGAGCAATTGCAAGAAATACTTGTATTTTTTTTGGCATTGTATGATTTTCTAAAATTGATATAATTTCTCCATCTTCACATATATTCAAAGTGTGTTATCTTTGTATCAATATATGAATTGTAGCATTCTTTTTCATCAAGATATAGCTAGTTGATTAGAAGCTCCTTTCGATTGAAAACAAATTTTTATTTTTATTTTTATTTTTATTTTTTTTGAAATTTTGAAAAGTACAAATGTGAAAATATTTGTGAAGATGTAAACATTAGATGGGATTCCGGGGGGCTGGAGGGCCGTTTCAACGTTGTTCCCAGCCCCGTTCCCCGAGACCCCCATCGAACGCACCGGCCTTTTTTTTTTTTTTTTTTCAAAAAATAAATAAATAAATAAAAATTTAGTCCTTAAAATGAAAAACAAAGTTACATTTTTTTTTTTTAATTTAAAAAACTCTGACCTGGCAGTTACTTAGCCAGGTCAGCACAAGTGGGGAACGGCGGGTATTGGTGGATTTCGATTGGGTTTCGGCTGGGGAACTCACAGCCCTCCCCGATGGCTGAATTCCATCTAATGTATATGTGAATATATGTGAAATTTTTTAGTTTCTCTGTTTTGTGCATAATTTTTAGAGAATATTATTTTTGACCTGAATGTGTGATTAAAGAACATTATTTTTGTATTCTATTGATTATCCAAATATTTCTTGATTTAAAAATTAAAAAACTTTTTTTCCCTGATAAAAGTGTAAAACAACCAACATGCAATAAAGTAACTCTTACAAGTACCCTATCCTCAATTTTTTTTTTAATATTTATTAATGATTTAGGCCTATCTTTCATCATGAATCACCTTCCATTTTATTTTATTGTTATTTTTCATCAGCCCGCAATCACTAGTTACCAGTGGTCGTATGTTGTTTGAAGGTGGAGTCAAAATAAGTAATCATGCTTTCAGCTGCTCCATTCTGAATTATGGATTAACCTAGTGGTGACCCCTCTCAACCAACCATAAAAACTAAAAACCGTAAACCCTAAAAATCCTACACCTTACTGAAAGATGAAAATGTTAAAATGGCAACTTGAATGACCATTGATAAAATATTGCAGGGTACATGACAACACAAGGACTCATGTCAATCATTTTGTAAGGTAGGGTGATCTAAAAGTGGCCATGCTCTAAAAGCAACCACTAACACAAACTAAGGTACATTTTGCTTTCTTCAATGTACCAATAGTTTTCATTTCAAGAGGTGGTGGCTATTAGTGACTACAACGTTTCATCTTCAAAAATTCATAACTAATTCCACAATAGTCCAAAAAAAGATATGAAATGACATGGATTCGATGCCAATTCTATTCATCTTCCTATAAAAACTTATTGAAAATTGTTCCAAGGAGCTTAGCTTTTTCCCAAATGCTATCAATTTTTAAAAGGTTGCTTTTAGATTAGACTACTTTAGCATATCTACATATGCCCTGGCCTAAGGGCACAATTGCCTTCTAGACACCACAAAGGCCAATTCTTCCCATGCCACTAGTTTAGATTATGATATGTAATACTCATTGTTTCCTTCTCATTTAATATAGGAACACCCCAAACCATCCATGTCCATTTACGCACATTAGATTTTCCTTGAAGTGTCCCTCGACTGCCATTAAAGTATCCCTCAAAAATGTCATTAATCCCTAAAGGACCAAGTGTCCCTTCGGGGGACAAATGGATTTCGGGCAGGTACCTACGGGCTGAATTTTTCTCCTGATTTTTTAAAACTTTTTTTGAAGATAGAAAAACTGAGTAACTTTGTGGGAATATAATTTTTTTTCCAATCGGTGCCTGGGAACAAAAGTCATGCCTATGTAACTCAAAATAGGGGAGACCGGGCAGCAAAAAAATTTGCAAAAATTTGAATTTTTTTTTCTAATTTTTTTTCCTTCAATAGATTATATTTTGTCTATTTGGAAAGATTTGATTCATTTCATTTGGATTTTTTATGAGAAAGTTATGGACAATCTTGTTTTTGGGGCAATTAGAGCATCTTCCTGAAAAAATAACTTGTAGAATTCATTTCTGAATGCAATTTTGACAATTTAAAAAAAAAAAGTTCCACATGGTTTAGTTTGCTTGCTAGAACAATCTCACCATGGGGATTAGTGCATTTTAATTCTATCTTAGATATATTAATAAAATAGATTTTCATTTAGTCTTATATCTATTTCTATTCTACAATTTTTTTAAGAATGAAAATTAAGTTTTTTTTAAACCCTTTTTTTTACTAGACTCTCAACTCAATTCTCCACTATAATGATTTAAAGCTCAAAACTTTGTAGTGCAAAAAGTTTAAGTTAAAAATGTTCAAAGTCAAATAATCTGGTCCTATAATGTGCTGAAAAAAGGTCTTGGTCCTTTAGGGGTTAAACTATCTTTTTATTTTAGTACAATTAGTTAATTGCTAATTTTGTCAGATTCTGGTTTTAGATTCAACTATATGATATTTTTAGTGGTCTAGAGAGCTTCCACTTTGAAAAATTAAAGAAATTACATGCCATATTTGAAAAATCTATTTTTTTTTAAATTCATAATTTCCAATCGCTAATACTACAAAAATATTTTTTTAAGAAAAAGGTGTCTTTAACTATAATGTTGAATTGCTTATAATAATAGTTTTAGACAAGTGTTTCTATCGTAGTTACATTTGGTTATTAGTGTTAGACAACGCATTAAATGTGTTTCAGTCTGCTTGGAGGGTTGTTCTAGATTGGTTCCCATAGAAAACCAACCACTCCTGTTTGGAAAAAAAATTATTTTAAAATTTTAAAAAATTATTATGTTTTTTTATATTACTTATTGACATGGTAGTCTCTTGGCCACGTCAACAGGCTATTGTGGTTGCGTTCCTATAGTTTGGAAATTGTAAGGAACTTACAGCCCTCCAAAGAAGCAAAATCCCTTCTAATGAAACTCTGACTATTTGACTTTTAGTTGATCACATTATTTTAGTTAGTTGACAACAAAGCTTTGGATCCCTAGTTCATAGATTAGATTCTCAGTTAGCCACCCTTTGCACCTTAACTACAAACATCTAATTCAAAGTTTAGACACTTTCCACTCAACCAATTAAAATCCAAGTGCCATATTAAAGCCAATTCCCAAAATTATTACCACATTCGTCAAAATTTGCAAAAGTAAGCAAGGGGTTAGAAGTTGAGAAAATATGCTATAAGGTGATCAATGGATGAAGCATGTTGCATAGAAAAGTCAATACTACAACAAAGAAAGAATTTCCAATACTATTCACTCGCAAATACATTTAAGAAATACCCAAAAGAAATTTGGATGAAAATCTCTTATAGAAAACTCTTTAGTATTGCTTGGAATCTTTTCAAAGTCAAAAGTTAGTCTCCGTGATTTTCAAGATTAACTTGTGTATTAGATAGCATTTAATGATTGAAATATTTTTCTCTACACATTAATGGAATTTTTTGAATAGGGGAGTCAATTTTTTTTACTATAAATGGAAACACTTTATCTACTTCTTGCCCATGTTCAACATTAGTTGAAGCTAGTGAAAATACAAATGATTAAATACAAAATATTATGTAATTTATATTCTAAAAAATAACACACTTGTAAAAAACATCCTCTAATAATTTATTAAATTCTAGAACAAATATTCTAACAAATAACACAAGTAAAAAAAATTCTAATAATAATTTTGACATCTTTCTACCTTACCAAATCAAAGCGGTTTTTCATTCAATTACTTGGTGGTTTGCACAATAAAAGAGACGATCATGTTCAATGTGGCGGTGACTCATCACACACCCGTGAACCCAACCTCATACGTCGTTCGCAACCCCGTTTGAAGCCTCGTTTGAAGCCTAGCTCGAGACCTCGTTCCAAACTACGCTTGCCACGAAACCCTAATTTCTCTCGTGCACTCAAGGGGAAAACATTGGCGGAGCATTCTTCGCAGTAGCAGCAGCATCGATGGTGGTACGCCCATGGACCTTGGCCTTGACTTGGGGCGCAATCTGCGAGTCGAAACGCGTGTTCTATTGTCATTGAACCGTTCGCTTGAATTTCCCGATCTCACGCATTCATGTGCTCCGTTAATCGGTGCGGACACAATTGATTGATGGACCAGAGCCAAGCGGACGTCAAGGGTTTGATTCAGGGTGCTGTTTCGGAAGCCGAAGATTGCCTGATTTGTTGAGGATTGTGAGGTGAGTCTCCCTGTTGAAGTTTCCTGTAGATGTGTTGGCCATGTAAGTTTGACGTGCTCGATTTGGGCGATGGTCGAAGATACTTTGTAGGTTTTGGTTAGTTAGTTTTGTTGGGTTTTACTCGCAATCCTGGAACGCTCTGCTTGTTGTGACCCATTTTTCCTGGAGCAAGAAGCTTGTTGTGAGTGGTGTTTGGAACACCGATTTGAGAGCCGTGTAGTTGAAATGGAGAGATGTCACTGGTGTTTGGGATGCCAATTGAAGATGAGCATCTTTTTTTGTCTGCTTCAGTTTTCGTCATTTCTGCTTATTATTAGTAGAACAGATTGCGTTTAGAGCAGATCGCATTCGCTTCTTCTTCAATTACAATCTGATATTTGTTAGGGGATTTGGAACTGTAGTAGAAGAGAGACTTATGCAAACAGAGTTGGTTATTATTCCCTTAAGTTGGCACCAAATTGGTCGGAATATGAATTCCAAAATCGAAAGAACACCATTCACGAGGCACAGTATGGGCTTCAATGCAGTGCTGGAATTACCATCACTGATCATGTTATCTGGGGAGAAGCAAAGTTGCAAGGTGTTGCATGACGCGTCGTGGCTTTATTTTTCGTCCAGATTCGTCTTGGCGGACGACTGATGGTGTGTTAACGTTGGTATCATTGTGGAATTGGGAACTAGCGGTGATATTTCGATTCATTTGTGAGGGTGTTGTGATTTTAATGGCGTAAATCCTTGTGGTGCGAATTGACCGATTGCTCGGGAGTGTTTGCGTGTGATGCACGTTGAATCCATTAGGAGCGTTTTGTAGAGCTTGCGGGAATGAATCAAGGCTGTGGAGTTGATGTAGATGCGTTGTGTGCAGGTCAAGGGAGCGTTTGCTAAGGATGCCAGGTCCTGAACGGCAGTTAACAGAGCAAGTAGCGGACATATTTGAATCTGCGGTTAACCTAGAAGGCTCACATTTGCAGCAAGGCTTCGACGACGGGTTTCGGGATGGTGTGGAGCTTGGGAAGGCAGAGGGAAGGGAAGTAGGGTTGAAGACTGCTTTTGAACTTGGCGAAGAGATTGGATTCTTCCGAGGCTGTGTAGACATCTGGATCGCTGTCTTACAAAGAGACCCTACCGCATTCTCACCCAGAGCTCAGCGAAACATTCGCGTGTTTGACAAGCAGCTGGAAGACTACCCTCTCCAGAACCCTCAGGACGAGAGGCTTCAAGATTCTCTTGATTCTTTGCGATCTAAATTCCGCCTGATTATGTCCTTATTGTCAATTCAACTGGATTACAAGGGTTTAGCGAAGGTGAACCAGGCAGAGGAGTCGTTGTTCTGATTCATACCTGTTAGATTCTTGATTAGTATCCACCATGGCTCAAACTCGTACGGTTTCTCATACGGTTTCGGTCACCACGACTGAGACTTTGCTATTGCATGAGCCAAGCACATCCGAACAGCCACCACCGCAAGTGCAGACGGTGACTTTGCGATTGGCACCTCGGACGAAGAAGAAAGTGTCTTGGAGAGAGGATACTGTAGATAATGAGCACATGCAGAAGAAGAAATCCAAAATCTGTTGCATATTTCACAAGGATGATGATTGTGACAGTGACGACGGGGATGATTGTGGAGGCAAGGGCAAAGTCAAGGAGCAAGATCATCACCATGAATGCAACCACGACCACGATGGCTCAAATGGCTCAAACGACCAGCACCCTGAACACGGTTCAACTTCGAGCTCTTAGTGCGGATGGCAGCAATGATATATACTCTGCTGGAGCTGTCATCGTGACTGGGCTCAAGAGGTGCAGCGGGAGCTAACAATTGAAATAGGACTTCTCAGCATTCCGATGAATTTGGGGTCATGTGTTGTGGCTACCTAGACCCAATGGCACTTGCTTTAATGTATAGAGGGAGTCCCTGTACTAGATTGTGAACAATAGGCTTGCAAATTTCTGGTTCCGCGAGGAGGCTGTCTGGATTCAGGACATTCTTGCCATATCGTTTTCTTTCGAAGGATGGAGGAGGTAGGTCAAGCATACCGTGACCACTATTCTGAGAAGGTAAATGATCAGCTTGTAGGTTGGCCCTTGCCGCATCCCGCCATTTGTACGGATATTGTGCTGTTGGCCATTCAGCTTTATAGTGCGTGTGAGCTGGAGGTTTAAGGCTTGCAGGTAATCAAGTTTGTCTTTGAATCCGTGAAAGGGATGGCATCGAGAACCATGAAGAGTTGAAAGGTTCTTTCAATATATCAGTGATTATTGGCGACTGAAATGTATATTCTCATAGGTTGAACATGCAAACACGCAGACTGGTACTTTTGTGATTCGTCAAACTTTTGAACTTGTATAGCCTTTTTGATTTGCGATTTTCTGAAGCATCTGTGAAGTCATGTCTTTTTATGCTGAAGATAATCACATACCCGCCGTGTCTTTCTTGTTTTGTCTTGTTGGCATTGTCGTTGGAACAGAATAAGTCATCCCATCTTGCTTAACTTGATGCTTTTTCGAATACTGAGAACGATGTTTTGAATTATCTGCATACCGGTGTCGTGCGACTGACGTCTTCGATGTTACATGCAGCCATGACGATTTTGTGACCTGTTCTACAGCCGCAGAGTAGTAGAGACAATTGGGATTTTTGCAACCACCAATCGCAACCTTCATTTTTTCTTAATAGTGTTGAAGACATCCCACGGGGTTAATAGTTGAGATCTTCATTTTACTTAACGGTTTGTATTACAATTTGCTAAGTTGGAATCACTGAGACATTGAACTACATTCATGCTCATTCTGTATCAATGAGGACTGACTGACCATGATAGGTTTTTGGATTTAGAATAAATTGAAAGCATTGTTCTCACTGCTGGGCAGAACATCTTGATATTTTTCTCTCATTGAGTTCATATTGACAAACCTAACTTCGAAGGTATTGAAACAGTTTTATTTTAGACACTTGAATCCAGTATTGAAAATTCCAAGTGCTATAGGTAGTGTATTTTCAGGTACAGCACCCAAACACTCATCTAAATGTGGAAGCTGACAACACAGCAGCGATTTGACCTGGGATCTGCCATGCTGGGCAGAACTGAAGATATTTATAATTTTGATGCATGTCACTGGATATTGGCTTGCCTGATTGAGTGAGTGCACGGCCCGTCAAGCTACAAATTTTGTCATCCTTCTTTTTGGTTTGTGCTGAGTGGGGATCTTTCTGTCTGCAACTATGAGAAGATAAGTTAGCAGTCATGTCATTGATTGGTGGCATTTATGTATCATTGGTTTTAGAGCGCCGTAACTCACGCATGCTAAGAAAAGTTGACACACCAAATATGGTTGAAAAGTACTGTAAGGGTGGTAGGGTTATTTCTTTTTAGTTTTACCAGCTATTTTTCTTTAATCCCCATATTGAACCGGTTTTTCAAATACTAGGTTCGGCTTTTTCTCTATTTTTACTCTAAATAGAAAATTTATAGATTTTTACTGGTTTCTTCATGGTGTTTTCAATTTGCAACTGGGTTTTTTTTCTCAATTCCATCAACTAACAATGAACTAATTGGTAGTTCTATTCGAACATTGATGGTTGGCATTGAAAAATAGAGTGTGGAGGAGGGTGTTGAGATTCCATGAAATCTATTTTGATGTATCTTTGTATGAGAAAATGTTATATTTTGGCTTTCATCTTTAATTGCATATATGATGATTTGTAAGCAACATTTAAATTTTGTATTTGGCTAGGTCGTGTAATTTGTAATCTACCACCCACCACAACAGGGAATAGTGCAATTTCTTTTAGTATACTAAAGTCAATTCAACCATTCAATGAAATTTTTGTAGTAGTGGTAGACAAAAGGAATGGGCTATGTATAAAGTGATTATAGATTGATCAAACTTTTGGGTTGGATATTCTAGTATCAACATGGTTGAATCTTTCACAACCATGTTCGTCATTTGAGGGTTGAAAGCTTATGTATGGTTGTATATAAATAATGTCTAATTACATAAAATATGTATTTATTGGCTTTGGACTACAAGAGAGAAAGTTTTGCATTGACAAAAGTTACATTTATAGTAATGTGAGAAAGTTTGAATAGGAACTTGCTTGAAAAGCAAGCCAATGCTTTAGGAAGAAATAGTCTCTCATTGTTTAAGATAAGATGGCCAAAATTTGTCTTGTTGATTGTAATGACATCAAAATTATACTTAGTTTTATATAGAGATAGGAATACGGGCCATGAAGTTTATAAACATGACAAATGATCCATTTATTTTCCTATAATTTTGAGGATTTTTTTTTTAATAATCATCTTTTGATATAAGGATAAGAATAGCCTTTGTTCCCCATGTTTTTTAATAGGAATTTGGGTGCAAATTCTAAAGCACAAATAAAATTTGATTAATAACTTCTATTTTAGAAAGTATTGATTTTTGGCAACTGTGTGAGTATTTGTCAATTTTTGTCATATGAATTTTTAGGCAATTAAATTTTAGGTGAAACTTATTCTCAAGATAGAAAATCTCATTAGCTTTTGGAGAATATAATTATTATTTCAATTGGTGCCCATGAGTAAAACTTATGCCACAATAAGATTAAATAGGGAAGATTGGGTAGCCAAAAAAATTCACAAAAACTTGAAATAATTTTTTTTTTTAAATCTCATAGATTTTTAATTTTGTTTACATGGAAAGCTTTTATTCATTCCATTTGGATTAATGATGTGAAAGTTAAGGATAATCTTTGTATTGTAGGCAATTAGAGAAACTTCTTGAGAAAATAATATATTAGATTCATTTTTTTACTCAATTTTCACAATTAAAAAAAAAGATAGATCCCACAAGGTTATGTATGTTTGCTAGAATGATTGGGATTTATTAGTGCGTTTCAAATTCCATCTTAGAGCTATTAACAATTTTAATTTTTCTTCAATCTTGTACCAACTTCTGTTTAACAAATATTTAAAGAATGAAAATCTTTTTTTTATAGAATTTCAACTCAAATATTCAACATAAAGATATTTAGTGTAAAAAAATTTAAATTAAGAAGATTCAAAGTCAAATAATGTAGTCAAGGATTGTACTCAAAAGACCGCTTTTTTTACTTTAAATGCAAATATCATGCAATTTACGTGGCAAAAGTTTCTAAAATTTCTTCCTCACATTCTTTTACTAGTCCAATATAAGATCTTTATAGTCAGATATGCAAAAATATAAAATAAAATTATAAAATTTTTTTACTCTTTGCAATAGAAATGGTAGTTCTAAGGGGGCGTTTATGGACAAAAGGGCCTTTCAACTACAAAGATCATCATCTAAATGGACAAGAATAGTCCCCGTCTACAAACAACATTGAAAAGCTTTTTTTATTTGACTTTGACTATCTATAATATACCTTTTTTTCTTCCCCAAAATGAATTGGAGCAAAAGTTCTAAATGCATGTAAAATATTCCCTCGATTGCCAATCCACTACAAAATTATTTTGTGAAACTAACAAGAATAGTGAAACTATTGAGACTTTGTCCACTCAAACCAAACCCTAACTACATTGTGTAATGTGAATGCAGTTGTAGACATGATTTGAAAAATCAGATTCAAAACTACAAGAGTCAATGCCATATTCTTTAACCAATTCCGTCATCCTACTTTTGGCCCCAATTTCATCCCTCAAAACATCCAAATCCATTCATTTATGACAAAATCAATGCAGTAATGCCAATAAGAGGCAACATGTCAATACTTTATTGGTGAGAACTTAAATACATGGAAAGGCGGTTATGGATTATTTATGGTACATTAATGACTCTACTTTATGGGCTGCAATTTCCTAATTTCAAGGCAAACCACTTGAGAAATTCATAGAAATTATAATTTTCATTGAAAAATTATAATTCTACTTGGGTTTGATTTGTGAAACAAGCACACACCTCTAAAAAAAGACATGCCTGTCTTTGAGTTGGCCCCAAGATATTCAGGTTGCAAATGAGGGCAATGTACCTCACGGTAGCCAACAAACAAACATTCAAGATCTGAAATGTACACCACTAAGGTAAATCACCCCATTATCGTTCGTTTCCTGATTTCGTTAATAGACCAGTCCAATCATTAGAGAAAAATGACTGCTCCAGAGTGACCAAACAAGGCTATTGTTTTCAAAGTAGTCCCTTGCCGGAATCTAATTGCAGAAGAAAGTCAGCTTGGGTGAATATCGTCGGAGCAGTCAGCCCCAGCAACTAAAAATATTTAGTTTTTAGTTTTTAGTTTTTTAGTTTTAGTTTTAGTTTTATGCGACTAAATTTATTTTTATTTTTTTTGAGAAAAAAAAAATGTAAAACTAGGTTCTTGTGCCACTGGCAACATTAAAAACAACAAGTTTGAGGTGGGCAATTTTGGGGGGGAAAAAACTTTTTTTGCCACAAAAAAAAGATGGGAGGATAGTTCACCTGCTGTTGGAGTAGCCCTCCGGAGGCCTCATTTTTTTCTCTAACGTCCGTCATCTAACTTTGTTATGACCGAAATGAAAACTTTCTATAATAAAATCTGATTTTTTTATGACAACGAGGAAAAATGAGTCACTCCATTACACTAGTGGTATATATTTTGTACTTGACTTGGGGGCGGTTATCGGGTATGTTCATGACTCTAGTCAATGGGCGTTTTTTGTAATTTCAAGGCATACTACTTCAAAAATTCATAGAAATTATAGTTTTAATCGAAAAATTATAATTTCACTTGGGTTGGATTCTTGAAACAAGCGCACACCTCTAGAAAAATATGTGCCCCTCTTGAAAGTCAATGGCCCCAATATATTCAGATTGCAAATCAGGGTGGTAAATAGGCAATTCTACCTTATCATACATAATTCAGCCCACAATGGGCTTGCTCCCATTCTATCTGTGGCGGGGGTAAGTTAGTTTCCCCTTTATTAGGGCCAGGGTGAATTGACCCCCTCATTGCCCCTCCAGGGCAAACCCTGGATTTTTTTATTTGCAAGATTAAATTTTTTTTTGAAATTCTGAATTCATATTTGCAATCAGAGGCCCCAAATTACTCTACGGAGATGTAAGAATTACCAAAAAAATTGGCACAAGATAGGGGGCTTTTTTTTCAAACCAAAGTTGACTAGGGCAATGAGGGGGCCAATTCTCCCTGCGTCTTTATTAGATAAGTGTGCAACGACCAAAAGTAGTCAGTCCCCAATGAGTCATCCTTCCTTTTTTAAGTAATCTCTATTGTTTATTATTATTATTATATCCCTCCCTGTGCTTTTTTCTTCCAGTCCTATCTCCTGCAGCAGGCAGCAGCTGCAGTGATGATGGATACTATCTTAATAACTTGCGGCGCTGAGCGCTCCTCCGTTCCTGGGCCCCGGGGGGAACAAGTCAATAATAGCTCTTGTCGTACCGAAGCTCTGAGTCTCTGACCTTCAGGTGCATTCGGGGAAGACGGGCACGGACAGGTGCCCGTGGGATATTATTTCTACGCTAGTTTACGAAGGCATGCATGCAAGAGAGACTCCTGGAGAGACTGGCGAGACTACTGGGAACTGGGGAGAGAGAGACGGGGTCCAACACTTGGAGCTTCATACGGGAAGCGCGTATGAATGAACGTGTGAGTGAGTGAAACCCCACGACAAACGTTCCGTCGGTTTACCGATGCGGCGCGGCGGGGGTCCCTTTTGCATCCTTGAAAAGGGATATCCCTACATAGAGTGAAGAAAATGGTCGTAGGGTTGTTTTACACCTAGAGGCTGGACCAATTTTTCTTTGGGGTCAATTGCACAAAATTTCACTCCCGTGGGGGGGCTGGAGGGCGACTTCAACTATTCATTAGAATAAGATTATAATAGGGGCCAATTTTCTCATTTGTAAAGGCCTTGGGCCAAGAAGTCGGGCCCATTCAAGAAAACTTAGAAAAGAGAAGAAGGGCTGAAATTTTTTGAGGGTTGCTTTACAACTATAGGTTAGGCCAAGGCCGATTGCACAACATCCAATAGATTTGATTTGTTAAAAAAATCTATTTTATAAAAAAAATTTAATCAATCATATCAGATCATGTCTTTTTGGAATAAAAATTCATTCCGCCAAATCAGAATAGCCTCTAGGTGTAAAGTGGTTGGAACCAATTTTAGGATTTTGTTCAACCACGAGTGAGGATTCTTGGCCTCTGACACAACAAATTGGCCGGGCCTCTAGCTATAAAGCAGCCCTTATATGACTCCTTAGCCAACCCAATCCTTGAATTAACTAATAAGTCTATTCCAAGTATTTAACAAAGCATAATACTATATCCTCTTAGTATGTGGAGGACCATTGCTTGGTTATACAATGTTATGCAATGCACACATATAACATCATCTACCAATGAGGTAAGGGTCCTTTTTTGCATTCTTGAAAAGGAGCCCCTTACAATGAACAAAATGGTCTTATATGTATCTTTAGCCAACTCCAATCCTTGAATTAATTGATAAGTTCCTCCCAAGTATTTAGCAAAGCATACCTTCCTAAGTTGGGGGAAGAACCATTACATGATTGTTCAATGGTATGACTTCAAACACTACTATTGGATGTAAGTTTGGAAAGTCCAAGGGCTCCATTCA
The DNA here is from genome assembly GCA_947034895.1 of Rhytidiadelphus loreus. Taxonomy (NCBI): domain Eukaryota; kingdom Viridiplantae; phylum Streptophyta; class Bryopsida; order Hypnales; family Hylocomiaceae; genus Rhytidiadelphus; species Rhytidiadelphus loreus. The sequence continues at coordinate 4,347,128 of OX344764.1, forward strand.
ACTCAAACCATGAGGTTTAAGGTATACACACCTCCTTGATGTTATAGTGTAGCCACCCAAGATGCTCAAGGATAAAGTAGTACCTCAAACCAAACAAATTTCTTTAACAAAAACCATTGAGTTGGAAAGCTCTCATTTTTTAAGCACATAAAGACAATTTTGCAAAAAAATTGGAAGAAATCCAAAAATGATATTTGATTATAATATACAAAATTTATAAGAGGTCAAAGTTGAAGTGGTAGATTTTCTAAATCACCATGCCTTATTCTCAATGTTCACAGCTTAAAGAAAGTGCAACAAACATCTACTTTTGGGGGGGATTTTCTAGGGCTTGTTTTTAGAAACATGTTTGAATTTGGTTGATCCTACCTTATATGGAGTTTGAAAACATTGTCAAGAGCATTACATGGAAAAGTTACATGAAAAAAGCACTTTGAGAGTTGGAGAATTTGTAAGAGTTAGGATGGTGTTCTAGAATAATAATAAAAACTTCAACCATTGAGTAGTTGACATACATTAAAACCCATTTGGTGTTCAAAAACTCATTTTATATTGAAAGTTTTGCTTGCAACACTCAAAAATTATTTGGATGGAAAGAACACTGCAATTAATTCTTGGACTCGCCAAAACATTCTCTATCAAAGAATCAAAGATTTTTTTTTGTTGAAATTAAATGGCAACTTTGCCCAAACTACTAATTCTTTGACAAGTAGTTCATTGGATTAGAAATGATAGAGTCTCTTATTGATTTTGCACATTAAGAGAGACTTGCCATTAGTTGAAAGTCAAAATAATATGTTTCACAAAAGGGACAAACAAAGGATTCATTATCCAAAATAGTGACCTTGTATTTTGCTAAGGTGTGCTTTTGCCAAACCACTAGCTTGGATATTGGCTATGCTCATATCAAATATCTTATCATAGTTGTGTGTAATTTCATGTGACATGCTTGTCTCTACATATTGCAATTCTTTAATGGCTATGAGTAGAAGGATTTTATTCTATAGCCAAATGTTATACTCTTGCTTTTTTGCATTAATTATTCTTCTACATTTTGATTGGCCTGCACATATTCTACTCATCTCAAATAGAAAAAGACCAAAAATTAGATGAACTATAATAAATTTGTAGAGACATTCATATCCAAAACTAATTTAATGTGTTCGAACTTTTCATTATCACTCAATGTATAATGTAAGACTATCAAAACCAATAATCTAAGAAAATTCACACTAGAAACTAGAATCTTGAATTCATAGAAATCAAATATAAAATAAGAGTACCTAAAGATATATTTATTTTTGGATTTTGACATGAGCCCCATAATGAAACAACTTTTAAGTCACTCCAATCCTAATATTAGAAGATTGGAGTTATTTTTCTTTGATTTGGGATGATCCTAAGGTGAAAACACTCATAATAGTCTTTGGATCCATTTTTGACAAGAAAACTTGTTTTGAAAGTTGCCACCTAAAGTGTAATTAAGCCATTCATGTACGTAATTGCCATTAGTTGATTGTTGATGTTTTACATCTTAGTTTCATGACAAGTCTATGCCACCTAAAGTGCAACTAAGCCATTCATGTACTTAATTGCAATTGGTTGATTGTTGATGTTGGTCTTACATTTCAATTTCATGACAAGTCCATGTCAACTAAAGTGCAATTAAGCCATTCATGTACTCAATTGTGATTGGTTGATTGTTGATGTTTTATATTTCAGTATCTATATGATAGTTCCAATAGTCTAGGGGAGCTTCCTCTTCAAAAATTCACAGTAATTACATGTCTTATTCAAAAAAATTATTACTTAATTTTAAATTCATGAATTTTAATTTCTAATACAACAAAAATATTTTTTCCCCTTGAAATAGGTGCCTCCAACTATGTTGAATTTGCTTATTTAAGGTAATTAGCCCATTATAGACACAAATGGGAGCAAGCCCATTGTGAATAAAATTTTAATGGTAAATTGGTGGTGCACATTCAAGTTTTGAAATGTACACCACTAGTATAATTTTGCCCACAATGAGCTTGCTTACCTTAAGGTTGTTCCCACTTGAATGTAAATAGGACCCCCAACTTTGTTTTAAGCTTGATTGTAAATTTATTTGAACTTTAGTTCACACTAAGTGTAGCTCTCAAGGAGATTTCTGTGTGATTAACTAGTTGTATTAACAGCACATCCATTCCCATTCAAGGGTCTTATATGAAGTTAATGGGGTGCCCAAATCCCCAAGTTGATAATAGTGCCTATAAAATTTTCAAATCTATTCAGTTTTTGAAGATTGTTGGTGTTAGTTCAGGGCTGGACGGGTCAAGTTTGTAGGAGAGCTACAAGGACCAAGTTTGGAATTGTCCTGCCATGTGGCTCTGGTGGTGCACATTCAAGTTTTGAAATGTACACCACTAGTATAATTTTGCCCACAATGAGCTTGCTTACCTTAAGGTTGTTCCCACTTGAATGTAAATAGGACCCCCAACTTTGTTTTAAGCTTGATTGTAAATTTATTTGAACTTTAGTTCACACTAAGTGTAGCTCTCAAGGAGATTTCTGTGTGATTAACTAGTTGTATTAACAGCACATCCATTCCCATTCAAGGGTCTTATATGAAGTTAATGGGGTGCCCAAATCCCCAAGTTGATAATAGTGCCTATAAAATTTTCAAATCTATTCAATTTTTGAAGATTGTTGGTGTTAGTTCAGGGCTGGACGGGTCAAGTTTGTAGGAGAGCTACAAGGACCAAGTTTGGAATTGTCCTGCCATGTGGCTCTGGTAGGCGGGAGAGAGGTGGAGTAAGAATCCTCCACATATTCATTCCCTCAAGATTGTCCAATCTCAACCAATGGGGTTGTCCACCAATTTTAGTGAAACTTGAAATCTTCCTTCTCCGCTCACCGAGGCTAGCAAAACAATCAATGTTCACTTCTTGTCTTCTAGTGCCTCTTTTGCCCGCCCAGCTCACATGGCAAGGCCCTAATCACCACTTTGGAAGCGGTGGTCCTCAAACACTACCTCATTAAATGGCCGCACTACTATTGTTGACAACATGCCACATCATGTGCCACCTAGGTTCAACATTAGCCAACACCCACAAGTGGGAATGCGCTTCTTTTTACTAGTTGTTTACAACTCACCCCCCCCCAAAAAAAAATCAAGTGGGAACACACCTTTTAGATGATTTTGGTGGTGAATTTTTTCACCTCACCTTTGTTCACAATACTGAAAGGACAGATTGAGTTTTTGAATTGGTCGGACATGTCCATTTCCACAAGGGTTTGGTGAGACTGACTGAGTGTGCTACTCCATCAAGTATGTGGTATTAACTTAGAGAGAAAAAAGGACGGACGTATTATTCGAGCCATCAGTCTTTCCCCGCAGCCTGAGGAGAAAGGGGGTGTGAGTCACCAAAACGTGCCCAAGCGAACCAGGGAGATCTTTTGCAAGCATAATTTAGTAATTTCCTTCCTGTTTGGGTGGTGTTTCCTGGAGCTTGGATTTCAGCATCAAACAACTAACGTAACATAACCCCCCTCCCCACGTCTGCCTGTTGAATGATCCCTTATTACCTTTGCAGCTTTGCTTCTTGCACTTCAAGCTCTTTTGTTCTCTTGCTCTTCAGTTCTCTTGCTCTTCATCTTCACTTCCTCCTGCAGCGCCTGCAAACTAAGCTTCTACCGTTACTAATTGTGCTTGCTTGCTTGTTGTTACAGCCTTCGGGACCATCATTAGTTCCTCCTCCTCCTCCTCTTCTTCTTGTTGCCATCTGTGAGAAGAGCCTCTAGAAGTTATCAGAGAACGATGTCGTCGAGTTATATGACCGATGTGAGTTCAATCTCCCCGGCTTGTTTTTTTGGAACTCTAAGAGGACTCGCTTTGCTTTGCGTTGCCTCGCCTTGTGTAGGTTAAGAGAGAGCGAGGGTGTTTGTGTTTGTGGGGTAGAGAAATGAGAAACTTTCGCTTGACTTCTGTGACTGTGCACGTCTTTGCATGTGACTTGTGCACCAAGAGAATTTCCATTCTCCAGGCTCTTCACAATTGCTAGAACGTTGTTAAGCTTTAAAGTTCCTAGTTTGGTCAAGCCATCACTATTAATAATGACTTGTTTCGAAAAATGCTAGTTTACTCTCTTGTAGAATCAGTTACTGATGAGGCGAATTCTTGGTGTGTGTCTGTGTGTGTGTGTTTGTGTGTTTGTTTGTTGTGATGCTGTCCACAGCTATTCTATGGCAAGCCGGAGCCTGTGTGGGTGATCAACAACCGGCGAAGGGGCATGGGAGGAGATTCGTACTATCAGTCGGGATCTTACGGGGGTCAGGGATACGGAGGTCAGGGATACGGGTCTGGCTATGGCAGTGGTCGTGGCTCTTCTATGTTGCCGGTAATCATCGATCTCGTAACTTATTATTTGATAACTATGTATATTAACATATTCTTGTGATTCTTGTGACGCTTACTTTGGCTTCTGGAAGTGACGAGCTTCGTTCTTGGTCTTGCAGGATGTGACTATCCAGACGCCTCTGATGGACATGAACGACGTTGCGAGGATCAAGAATGCTTTGAGTGTTCAAGGTTAGTTCTCTTTGTCCCTTCTGTCTATTGGGCTTGCACTGGCCAGGAGTACTCTCACATCACCAAGTTTATGTAAAATCTTACCATTTTAAGAAATTTCGTAGGTAGTTGCGTCCCAGGATGATTAGTTCCTTGTTTTCATTATAATGCTTAACAACACTTTGGAACGGCAAAGTCTGTAATTGCACATTTCCTGTACATAGGGTTAGAATCTGTCGTGCTTGTGTTCACATTGATTGGACAACGTTCACATTTTGTGAAAGTTGCTAAGCTGTGAACACATGTGAGGCTGCATTTAGAATCCGTTTGTCCCTCACTGGACGAGTGCTATTGACAGCAAGAGTACGCTTTATGCACTTGGAGGATCAGGGTCTTCAACTGGATCCAAAGGGGATGGGTAGGTTTAGCTCCCTCCAACCCTAGGGAACTTTGGAGGGGGACAATTTTGGCACTAATGTTTACCACGATAACCCATGACTGAAAGCGCTACTAGCCCCATGCACAGTTTAGCCAATCCCTCGATCCTCCCAGTGATGTGTGAGCACATTTAGAAACTCATGTATCCTCAAGACAGTTGTCCTTATAGGAGGTTTGCGTGTTCACCACCCTAGTAAATGTATAACGTGACAAAAGTTGAATCCCTGGACGGCATGGCAGACTCCTAATCTTGCTTAGACTATGTCATTTTGTCACGTGGGTGTTCTACCACTTGGAAATTAAATGGATACATAGGGTAAAATCAATCAGTCTGTAAAGTGGTTAAGTATACCTCAAAATTGTACGCTTGATGATCACCGAAGTTTGCGATTGTTGACATTATGAAACAGAAGAAACGAAATGTTTCTTCAGCAGTTGCACTTCATCGGTCTGCAACGTCGTGTGCAACATTGCTAAGTCTGATTCTGTCACATGGGTGGTCAATTACTTGGGAATTGAATGGTGCCATAGAATAAAATGATCAGTCTACAAAGTGGTTGATTATACTGCAAATGCATATTTGATGATCACCGAAGTTGCGAATGTGACATTAGAAAACTGAAATTTATCTTTCAACTGTCGCATTTTCAGGAGTCTACAACGTGGTGTGCGACATTCCAGCGCAGTCCGTGCGGGTGTCCTCCAACCTGTCTCCGCGGACGGTGGTGGAGCTCATCCGGCAGGCGATGGGGAGCGCCAACATCATCAACTACGTGGATCCAATGCAGCCCACCTTCACGTCCGCGCGAGACAACATGCGCTACTCGTCCTACGACGACTCCTACTCTTACGACGGCCGGACGGGGTACAACCCCGCGTACAGCGCTCCTTACAACGGCCGCTCGTATGATAATGAGTTCCGGCCTTCGGGCTATGGCGGTCGGAGCAGTTATGGCAGCAATCCCTATATCTGATTCTCCAGACATCAAAGGTACCCACACTTAAGATCTCTTTGTTAGAAAATCTGAGCGGATTCTTACGCACCAAAAGATGTGTGAATATTTGCCTGGATATCGTATGCAAAAGTTACAAGGGTTCAAAGTGTTTTGAACACACACTGACACACCTATTGGACACTTTGAATTCTTGCATTTGATTACGCTGATGGTGAAATTTTGTCCTCCATAGAGTGTGCAATTGGATCCCTTGAAATTGAAGTTTGGATGAAGCTCTAAGCTCTACTTTGACGTGCCAATGTAGAGGCTCGCATTGAGGATGCTCTTAACTTACTGACATCTCTTCTTCTGCAGTTGGAATGTACAGGTGAAAGACCGTCTCCCAACGAGCGTATCATGGATCCTCCTCGCTCTAGAAGCATCCAGCTGGTTTGGGGAGGCAAGAGGGTGTCTGCGTCGTGTGAGCTCCACATTGGGGGTTCTTTGAAGGCCTTTGAAAATGCCTTGAGAAAATGAGAGACCCTCTTTTTTCAGTCTGTAACTTAGTAGGAGAAACAGGACTTCAGAGTATGTTGTTTTTCCAAGTGGCAGTTTTAGGTGTTGCACATTCTGTGAGTCACAACGGAACTAAGGTAGCAAGACCAAAATTATGCGACACTTTTAGTGCTGAGCATTGTTTATTTGAATAGCCAAATTTTTACATGAATTTATTTGTGAAGCATAGAGGACTGGTTCCAATCTACCAAAAAATTGCATTGTTTGTAATAGATTTACGGTTTAAAAAGTTTTGTTGGTAGATGTGTTGAGGTGTAGACTTTCAAAAATCAACGCATACATGTCTAAATGTGCTGATTTAGGTTTGTGTCTCCATTACACCCAAATTTGCAATCTAGGTATTTTGTGCAATGCCCTTATTGCCTCTTGTATTTTTAGAGAGAATCACTTGAGTGACCACAAGTAAAAGTGGATTCACATTAATCCCATAAAAATTGAAATTGATATTAATTTTCAAACATGTTTGGTGCAAAAATAGAAAACCATTAGCAGGTGAGGATCTTTTCAACTTGTTTTGGCAAGCATTTGTTCATAACTAAGTCCACCTAAATGAACCACATCTTTGTTCTTACAAAACCCATTTGAACAAACATTTAGTGAATTGGTGAATGAAACACATCTTTGTTCATACCAAGCCCACCTGAACAAACATTTAGTGATCTATATCTTTTATTGGCTTCAAAATTGCATATAAATAGATATGAACCTTGATATCATTATTTAACAATAATGAACGTTTCAAGAACGACATCTTTGTTTATATCAAGCCTACTTGAATGAACATTTAATGAACCACATCTTTTATTGGCTTTAAACAACCTATAAATAGATTATAAACCACATTTTTTTATAGGGCTTAAATTGCCTATAAACAAATATGAACCTTGATTTCATTTTCTAACAATAATATGCCTATAAATAGATATAAACCTTGATATCATTCTTTAATAATAACATCCAATTTAGTTAATATCTATTAATAGACAATTTAAGGCTAGTAAAGATGAAGTTCATTAAATGTTGATTCATCCATTTATCTAGAGTATGTAAACTACCTGCATAAATAGATTAAGAAGTACATCTTTTATCAACTTTAAACTATCTATAAATAGATATCAACTTTGATATCATTCTTTAGCAATAATATCCACTTCAGTTTATTTATTTATTTATAGGCGGTTTACCCATTTCCATTGAGTATGTAACTCATTTTCTTTAGGCAAGCAATTAGGTGTTATTGTTAGAATGTAATATTAAGGTTTATATCTATTTATAGGTGATTTAAGGTTGCTAAAAGATGTGGTTCATTAAATGTTTGTTTAGGTACGCTTAGTTGTAAAGGAATGTTCGTCAAAACAAGTTGCAGCATTAGGCAATAAAAGAATGTTAAACTTTTGGAATCTCTAGCTGCCATATCTACCCACAAACTAAAACTCTTTATAACTTTCATCTCATTAATCAAAATGGAATGATTCAAAGCTTTTCACATATCTATAAATCTAGAGAACCAATTTCAAATTTTTATTTCTTAAAAAAGTGATTTTTAAAGAAGTTTTTTAGATTGCCCAATCTACCTACCAACCGCTAAAAGTTACATATCATGCAATAATTTTTTAACTATGTAGTGAAAAGTTATGAAAATTATTGCGCCTTAAAGCTAATCTTCAAGCACATGTTCTATGAAATTTCAAAGGAGAAAAATAAAAATTCCATTTGTAGTGAGTTGTCCAAAATTGCTATGTTGCCAAAAAAACGAGGTTTGGACCTTTAGGGATTAAAGAAACATTAGATGTGTTTTAGCCCCTCGGGAGGGCCATTTCAAGTTGGTTCCCCTTGTTGGGAACTAGCCACTATTTGGTTCAATTTCTTTTAAATTATTAAAATAATAAATAAAATAATAATATTTAAAAAATTATTATTATTATTTTCTAACATGGCAATCTCTCGGCCATGTCAATAGGATGTTATGGCTGCATGTTATGTTCCCGCAGTCTAGAATTGTAGGGAACTTGTAGCCCTCCAAACAAACTAAATCCCATCTAATGAAAATATATATTATAAGTGGTTAAAGCAAAAACATATACCTTACATGAAGCATCCAATGTTGAAAAAATTAGTTTTGGGGACCTTAGGCATTCACCACTTGAATTGAAGTATTTCATATTTTAGAAAGGAGTCATTTCAAATTTTGTGACATTCTTCTTCATATGCTCTACGGGATGCTCTATAACTTTACACAATGTATGACATTCTTCTTCATAGATCCTACACCTTTTTAACAAAATAAAATAAAATAATACGTTTTTGCTCTACAATCAAAATCACTGAAAGGAAGATAAATAATTTTACAAAACCTATCAATGTCTAGAACTACAATTACATTTCCAAAATTAATTGAGGTATTAGAATTTAAATTTTTAAATTTGTTTAGAGATTTATTAGAATCGTTAGTTCTCAAAGCCTATATAGTTCAAAACCTTAAACCATCTATCACTTTGCTTAGAGAGCAACGGAACCCAAATTTTTATTCTTTTAAAATATTAATTAAAAAAATTAATAGATGTATTTAGAGTTTTACAATTATAAATCTATTGCAAAAAAATTGCTCTAAAATTTTCAATATTTAAGATGTAGTTAACTACGAAAAGAATTTGTATTTTTTAATTTCAAAATTTATTTATAAATATTGGTGATAGCAATTATGAATATAATTATATAGATGTAATTCAAAATCTAAATCTAAAACTATTGTTTTAAATCAATGTCAAACTTATTTCTCCATAGCAAGCTATTCTTAAAAATACATCTTTACAAAACTTCAAATCAAAAGATGAATCATTGTATTTATGTGTTAATTTAGTTTCTTCAAACTCACATTTGGTTACTTGAATGTTCTTCATTAGCTTTTTCACAACACCAATAAGGGATCCTAAATTCCTAACCAACAACTAAGTGCTTGATTCAAGAATGTCTCAATTGATATTGGATGTACCAATATTAGATATAGACACACTCTATATATTGATTTGTGTCTGCTAGTACAACCACTTTTGAGTGCATTGTGACACTTCTATGACAATGCACTCAAAATTTTAATTAATTGAAAAAAATTTAACTCCCCCCACCCTGAGTTTAAAATTTTTATTAATTTTTATTAATTTCTTAATTCTTTCCTCCCTTCCTACTTGTAATTTTTTGAATGAGGTTAACATGACAAATAATATGGGACAATGAAAATCCCATATCTCGTATTTGTATCCGCACCCATATTGTATCGCATTCCAATATCAAGTATCCATATCCATATTTTGGTACCGTATCTGTAATCATATTCTAATTCTGTATCCATATTCATATTTGGATGGATGGCTCAGATTAAATCTCAAAAATCAACAACTTGAGAAATTTTGAGAAATCGATGGCATTTGGGAGGGGGAAGCATTTAAAAAAAATCAACGGCCTTTAAATTTTTTGGGAGAGTGGGGGGGCAACTAATACAAACCAGAGTGGAAAATCTTTTTTCATTGGATTATGTCACATGCTTTATATCCAATGCTTAGTGGCTACCTTTCTGAAAATAGTACCGATTGAAATTATGTTTTTATTAGAGAAAAATAGACCATTTGATCTTATTGAATAGTCTACTTTCTAATGAACAAGGCAATGTAGACTACATAGGTGGTTGCACGAAAGATTGAACATTTTTAGTAGCATTTTGCGGAAATTGCAATTTCTACGTTCAATACTATAAGTACTACAAGTACTATGAAATAGAACAATTTCAACCGTTGATTTGAAAAATCAACGGCTAGTAGTACCTATGATTGCCTGCAAATACTAAAAAAAGTACTATTTGAAAAAAATATAGTTTGTCATAGAAAATAGATACAATTAGGGTGATCGCATTTAACCAAGAAATGGAAGTCAAAATCATCTTCAATGTTCAGAAGTGTGTGAGTAAGGGAGACCTATTTATAGGAATATAGAGTCCATAAAATAATGTGTTTTTATATTTTCTTTAGTAAGCACATGTTTCCCTGTTGTGGGAATAGACCACAAAATTTTCAAATCTAGATCATTAATTTTGAGTACTCCCTAGTACTAAAAACAACTAAACCTCAAAGTGTGACAAATTAGCAAAATTGACTTTTAAATATAAATTGATTTTTTAAAATTTCTAAAAAATAAAGGATATGATTATAGTCCAGTTAACCATCTCCAATAAAAATTTGAAGTTCATCGAATTCTACAATCAAAAGATTTAGTAGAAAACAACTTTGTCACTCTAAATGTGATGCAAAATAGGAGCTAACTTTCTTGCAATCACCTAGTGGTACTTAAGTCTTGCTGATGAATAAGTTTTTGACATTGGAAATTTATAAATCCTTTGCCATTGGACAAAAAAGAAATGACTATTGAGAAGTTTAACAAGTATGGGATGTCAGACATTGCACCTAGGTCCTATAGAGAAAATGTAAAGCACATAGTATGCCACTGATGCTTATGTCATTGTAGCTGCTATAGCTTGAATGTACTCAACTCAAATCCAACTACATATGTTAGACTATTTAAACTATTTAGAATGTTTCAAACAACATTAGATATACCAATCACTAGTAGAAAATTGTGTTGCAGTCAACAAAATCCAGATGACATTTATATTGATTGCAACACAATTTTCAAAAATTTGTGTTCCAGTGAATACTAGATATAATTATGATCTCCATCAACCCATTTTTAGTTTTTTATTGATAAAGCAATTTGTATCTTAGAATACATGTAAGTGAAAGAATAATGGATTGAATCATCCATATGTTCATCTATTAACTTTCATCCAATTATTGATAAATTTAGTATTTTTTAAGAAGGATCTGGCTATTTCATTCATTTCTTTGCTCATTTAATCTTAGTGTCAAAGTAATTAGTGCTAAAATGAGGTAAAATTTAGGCCAAAATTCTCTAAGATAAATTTGGTTGCTCTCCATATTGAAATTTTTAGTTGTCACCTTCAAAAATGGATTCTATTGAGCTTATATTTTAAATAGACAGATGTATATCCTTATCTTTTGCAATATAATAAAATGGTTATAATTCAATTTTTTATAAATTTTCAAATAAAATTTTAAACTTATTAAAAATCTCCATTTTTTATAGTCTCTAAAGTACAAAACTTTAGTTGATTGTCAATGAATAGCAACATAACTCTCATTTTTAACTTTGAAAGGTAATAATCATATCCAAACTTTTACAATTACAAATATATTACAAAAGATATTATTCTAAATTTTTTAATATTTTGGATGTCATTAATTAAAGAAGAAATTTTCAATTTTTATTTATAATTATTGGTGATAGCAATTACAAAATCTAAGCATACAAATGTAATACAAAATTCAAAATCTACAATTTTTTGTTAATAAATCAAATATTTTAAAGTTATTTCTCCACATTATTGTTTATAATTCATATTTACAAAACTTCAAATCAAGAAATGAACCAATGAGTTTACGGGTTAATTTAATCTTTTCAAATTCAAGTTTAGTCATTTGAATGTCTTAAATTAGTTTTTTTTACAATAGCACCAAAAGATTCTATTATATGACTAAATACTCATGTCCTTTTAATTGGTTGCCCACACTCAACTACAAGCCATCATATTTATGAAATGAGCTCAAGCAAAGCCCCCTTGAAATTGGATGGAAAAATGATTTTTTCTATCCTAAAACTTTCTCTAAAATCACCCTAAAGACATTTTTCTCAAAAGAATTAATTTTAGGATTAATTATAATACACTAAAAAAATCTACATATTTTAAAAATATGTTCCAAAGTTGAGTAGCAAACTCTCTAACAAAGAATGTTTTTTTCCAAAATTCCAATATATGTTTGAATTCTCAGAAACTTAATTTATATGAATTTTTATACAAGACATTGTGTTCTCCTAAACCTTACACAAAAAATTGACCAAATAAGCATTTAAAATATTTGGTTAGTTTTTTAATATTTCATTTTATACCATATAAATTACCTACCTACCATCCTATTGCATAGCCTATAATAGGAGGGCAAGAAAACTAGAGTTATGGTAGAAGTGAAGCAAGGTGCTCACACTAGCAATACAATCATCAAAGACCCTCTTCTTTGTTTTGTGTTTTTGTGTTTAAGAAATACTCTTATCCAATAGAGTTTACTAATTTGAATCTCCCTTGTGATTGCTAGTTGCCATTACAACGTCCACTATTGCATGATTTTTTTAGAGAATTTGGGTACATTGTTTTGGGTTTGGCTTTCAAAAATTGGCATCCATTTTTGGGAGATGTAGATGGTAAAAATCTTTCTATTTTAGAAATATAGGAAGTGATGGTTAGTGTTGTGAATTTTGGTGATGTTGCAAATCAATTTGTTCTTCTTCAATTTTTTGGCATTTTGAACAGATTTCTTAGATATAATTATATGAAGCACAAAGTGAGTGATTCAAATTTTTTTTTTGGTGTTGTTTGAGGATTTTGAATGTGTATGAGAATTTTGTGCACAAAGGGGAGAGAGTAGATTAAGTTGTAATTTTTTTGGTTCTTCTTAGAGTATCAATTAACATTGCCACATGTGATCTAGGGCATTTTTGTGGGGTGAAATAGTGCCAAATTGCACTAGAAAATTTTTTTTGGCTAAAAATTGGCAACAAATCATGAACTTCTTTGATAGAAAACTTCAAATTAAAAAAATCTTCAATGAAATCACTAGATTGTGGATGAAAACATAATTATAGACATGTGATATGTGCTAATGTGACATTTTCTACCCAATATATAGATGAATGTTGAAATTTGGAGTACCACTATAACATTTCATTTTGCCACTTTAGCACTTCATAAATTTTAAAAAAGAAGCCTTGATGCGATCTTATCTTTCTCTCGTTAATTTATTAGCTCTTTTTTCCTAGTAGTTAGGTGTTCCATTTCTTTCAAAATGAAGTTTTTAGATGACGTTCAACATGAATCTAATCTTCAAGAATTTTTAGACATTTAAAAAAAATTTGTAGATTTGCACCTATAATATTCTTGTTGTATTTTTGATTGTTGTGCAGGCTCTTCACAATAGTGTATGCCATAGACATCATGTTCCCCATCTTGCTTGAGACATCTGTTTATGTTGTCTCCATGAAGAGGGCGCATGTGCATTGACAAAGAGAGGTTTGAACCATTCCCCAAAGTTGACATCACCAACTTGATTTCGGGACTTCAATATCTGTGCGAAAATTAATGTCGCCAAAGTCTTTGGAGACAAAATTGAGGCCGTAAAACTTTATTCTAGCTTCAATTGTAATGTAGACAACAACAAAGTCCTAATTTTTTTAATGTAAGTTACAATTCAAAAAAAGTGAATAAACAATTGTTTTTATTTTAGATTGAAATGACCATAATTGATCAATACCATGATTCATTTTTGAATATCATGAGGTTGGCGTTTGGCATGGATCAAATGAATCTACATTACTTGACAACTCTATTTTTGTAAATTGGTTCTTTATTTGTGATAACTAGGGCAATTTGATACAAATTGCAAAGTCTATTTTATAATAACCTTGATAGTAGATTGGCTATGAAGTGTACAAACAATGTAGATTCATGTATTTAGGATGAATTTTCTACTATTCTAAAGTATTGTCAAATATGAATAAAGTTAATTATAAGGTATTGTAAATTCATTCTAATTATGTCAATGAAATAACAATATTTACGTTTGAAGATAATCTATAATCCTCTTTCAATTGCTATTTGAATGAATTCTTGATCTTTAAGGGCTTAGGATTGACAAAAATTGCTTCAAAAAGAATAGATGTGAAAATTTTTAAATTAAAAAAAAACAATATTAAAAAAAATGAAAAATGAAAAATCTTGCAAAACAAATATCTATCTTAAAACACATGTCCCACTCTTCCAACTTTTGAATTAATAATATGCCGGCCCTTTACTTACGGATAAGGAATAAGAAGCATGCTCACAAGCTTATTGGGATGTTTTTAGATGTGCTTACCTTAGGTTGCAATGGAAATTAACCTCCCCCAACTGCTCCACTCACTCACCACCTGAGTTTCCTTTGCGAATGTAGCTTCAGTCACGAGGATGGTGAATTAACCTAATTTAATTGAAAAATTGCGATGGCTATGAAACTCGAATCGGTGTTTTCCCGAAGCCAGCCCTCGCGACTCTGTCTCCCGACCTTGCGATTTAGTTTGGTTCCGATGGAGACCGGAACAAAGGACTTCTAATTTTCGAAGTGGCGAATGCTTTTTAGTATCGTTAGGGCAGTTGAAGTGGGAGATGGTGGAGAGAGTCGGGACGAAGCTTTAGGGTTTGCGGCACTCGGAGTTCGGTTGCGATGGACGACTACGGGGACAGGTACCCCGTGGTGCAGCAGCCGCGAAAGTATGGCGTGCTGAAAAAGAAGAAGAGAGTGGACATGGAGCCTGAGCCTTTTGTTCCCGTGGTGCAGCAGCCGGCGTCTCGAGGTCACGGGGTTTTGAAGAAGAAGAAGCAGCAGAAGATGGTGGAGGTCGGACATATCGAGGCGTCGCCAATTTACGAGCCTCCAGTTTTCGATCCTCCGCCGCCGGTGTATGATCACCCGCGGTCTGGGGTGCTGAAGAAGCGGAAGATGACCAAGCCTCCGAGGCCTAATCTTGTTTTGAGAGGTGAGATTAGTATTTTGCTTACTAATTTATTTCATTACTCGTGATTGATGATTGGATCAGTAGTTTGAAAACATAATGTAAGTTGAATATACAATCAAAAGTGAAGAGGCTTGTGATGCAGCGATTTTGGCTATTTCGGATTGCTGGTGCGGTTTCGGATTGTTTTTTGTGTTTTGGCAATTGAATTTTAGTTGCGTGTTCGCTGCAGTGGATGATTCGGCCACGGAATCGGAAGGCGATGGCAATGCGCGAGAAGTTACTGTTGCAACGGTGGCACCAGCAGCAAGGGCTCCGAAGAAAGAGCCTCGTGCGAAGGGAGTATTGAAACGGAAATCGGTCAATCTCGAAGGTCAAGTCAAGAATGAAGTGACTCCTCCTCCTGATCATCCTCCCGTTGTGGAGGTGCAGCAACCTAAAGGTGAAATTTCGTACTTGTATGCTCTGGTCATCTTGGCTCTCACTGTCATACAGATTAATCATCTGGAATTGATATTTAATGTTTGTTGTTTATGATGTAATGCCATATGTTTGGACTCAACGTTAATGTGCATCTGCTCTGGTCATGATTATCGCTGGATACTGGAAAGGGAGATACGAAGATGTCTCCTTTGATTTTTTGCAATCACTTCGGTTGGGAAAAGTAGCAGAGAGACGGTATTGTTCGAGTTAAAGGCTAGCAGGATCTTTTCATCAATCTGTTGAATTATTTAGGGCGTGGAATTTATTCAAAATTCCTCTTTAGTAGGTTTAGGTTCTGGTTACAGAACTTTATGCTCAGTTTAAACTTGCTGAGTTAAATAGGAGATTGATTATCGGATTAGAAAATTGATGCTGTTAATCGACATGTCTTTCGATCTCTTCTGATTGACTGTTTTGGTGGTGGTGTTGCAGCTGGTGATAGGAGAAAGACTATGATCAAAGACCTGGCAGCATCCTATCGGAACGATTGCCAAACTTACTGCAGACAGCTCTTGCAACTACAGCGTCAATGGCGACAGGTCTGTTGCTTCTCACTTTTTGTGAATCCCAGAGGTCACAGTATTATAAAGTCTGGTTTATATATCTATTAATTCGCTGTAATTCGCCGTAATACCGAGATGAGTCCTTTGGCAGTAATGCGCTCAGTGATTCGTTAAATAATCTACTCTTAAAGCTGTATTTGGTTGCTCTTCATCGAGTTCGAAGCGAATTCAATACCTCTTAGTTTGGTTATTTGAAACGCAGGAAGTGTAGAGCCGCATGATAATCATGGATGTTGAGTTGAAACCAGAAACTGATGCTTCATGATGGTTTGTTACACTAATCAGCAAGAAATACCAATTCTTCCTCAAGCACCAGCAGAAACTGAAAACACTCGAAGGTCGTCAGTGTCCAAGAAGGATGGTTCACGTAGAGGTGCAGCTGGGCGGAAGCCGAAAAGCGCTAATGGTGCAGTCAAATCAGAAGGTATAGTTTCTTTAACCTTGTTGTAACGTTTGACAGTGCAGAGGGCAATAAAAATTGATCATTTTGGGTATTGTGCCTGTGAATCACCGACATGCATTCTATGCTCTGTCCTGATAACTTCGTTTTTTTTTTCAGATAACGATGAAGCTCCAATGCAGCTAGTGAATGGCAAGATGCCACTACGTAGGCGTGTGGGATGGCGAGCTAATGAACGCGAGGCGCTTCGACGAGGATTGCTGATGTTTGGTTTGGGGAGATCTGAAAAAGTTCGAAGCATCATGAGAACTCTGCTGAAGCTTTCTCGCCATGGTCTTGGAGACATAGCGGACTCATGCTGGGAGTTTGTGAAATGTTGTGGAACCTATGCAGAGCCCAAAGAAAGGGAGTATGCAGAGAAACGATTACTTGACGCCCAGGACCATGGAATAGAGATGGGTAAGCATAGAAAGGTCTTATGCTCTAGACCGATGCCTGCTGTCTGTTCTGTCCGTTTTTCGATCGATAGATATTTACTAAGATGTTTTACGTGCAACTTCTTCTGGGTCAAGTAATTTTCTTCGAGTGCAGTGATTCACTATTTGCTATCAGGCGTCAATGCTGGCGGAGTTCACTTCTATACCGTTCTTTTCCTCTAAAGATAATTTAAGAAACAATAACGTTCTGTTCCTAATTTTCTGGTCTCGTATTAAACCTGGACATACTTGGATGGTCCTCATATATCAAGCGTTGTTTTTTAACTTACCTTACTCAGTGCAAGTGCTGCTGGTCTAATGAAATCCCATAACCTTGCTACACAGTCCTTGTCTGAAATCTGTTCTATATGCAGTTTGTTTTTGGTAATTCCATGGATTCAGTGATTCAGTGCTTGGTGACACTGTTCTAATAGTTTTTGTTTGGTGCCGCTATCACAGGCCCAGAGGTAACCGAGAGAGTGGGCGAGTTTGACAAAGTGGAGAAAAATGCCTCAGTCTGGCTGAAGCGATTGAAGCTCCTGGATAGCCTTGCGGACGTGGTTAGAATTTGTGCAAATAAGGAGACTCGTGAAGCTGCATATAGAGCTATCGATCTATTGAGAGATGCCAGCGTCCCTCACGAAGGATGGGGAAGAGAAGCGGACTTGGCTTTGCTGGCTGGAGTTTACAAGCATGGTTTTGGCAATTATGAGTCTTTGCGCAAAGATGAGCAGTTTGCAGAGACTTTTACAAGAGCATTCAGTGCACCTGGTCTAGCTGTAAGTAACCACATTTTTGACATGTCAGAATAGCTAAGCGTGCTTTTGGCTTTACACTATACTAACAATTGGACATTTGTGCACATAGACTTCATGTGCAAGCTGTTGCATCAGACCTCTCAGTTCTATATTGAGGTTTCAAAGTAATTATGAAGCCATTCTGTATTTCATTTATTACTTCAAATGTCATGATATTAGGTTGGTGTGGTGCAAGTTGGTTACCCGGTTGGTGGTGAAGTCTCCGCATCACGATGAACCAATGGAATTATGAGTACTAATTATTCTAGAGGAGCGCTAAAAGTCACATCCGGTGCTTTTTTTCTCAGGATCTTGGAGGTAGTGGTGGAGATGATATAGATCTGCAACCGTCTAGCAGGTTCGGCAATGAATAATCATTTTTCTTGCTTGCTGTGTGGTTACCACTGATATGGGTGTGAAGCAGAAGGATCGTTCACCTTACATCCTAATCTACGTAGCTTTTTGTCATGCTCCTTCGTGCAACCCACACCTATGTTTCCTCCTGATTTAAATATTCTTTTCTTGGTTGTTTTGGTGGATTGTAAGGCACATCGCTTGATCTGATCTCTGTGTTCTTTATGCAGAGAGAAACCGGATTGGCCAGATGCAAACACTTTGACACGCAGACTCAAGCGTCTAGTGGATCATATTACTCGAGTTGGTCAGCAGGTACATGCTTCCTCTTCATGTGTTCTAAATTGTTCTGAGTAGACATCCTCACATTCTTAGCAGTAGAATGTTGGTACTTTTATTTGTTTTTTGCTTCCCCACTACCTTTCAAACTGGAGTCTTTAAGAGAAGTCATCTACTTGTTCCAGTTATGTTCTTCTGGTTGACGAGTGAACTTGAAATGGACCACCTTGCACAATATATCATGGCTTTTTAGTGGAGCAGTGTCTTATTTGACCTTATTGTTTTTAAGGAACCTTTACTTTTGGGTTATTGAAGTGACGGTTTTACCTGAGAATTCCCCGTAGTAGTTTAACTAGGTCTTTACCTTCATCCATGCAAGGTGAGATGTAGAAAGAGGTTGGTTATAAGAATGATGCTTATTTTGTTTATCTTGAAAGGTATTCAAGTGTGCGGTAATGAAGTGATTTTTTGAGTAACCGAGGGCAACATTTCCACCCATGTGCAGCTTCTCATGAGTTTTGTTTTTGCTGAATCTGGCATGTATATGTGACTTTCTCAGGCAAACAAGGCGCCTAAGGCTTCTGAAACACCGCATGTACCACGGTCACAAAAATGGAGCAAAAGGGACAAGATGGAATACCTTAGACAACTGATGCGTTGGGGCCTGCCTCTGGTATTAATCCTCTGTTGAATTCAAGATTTTGATGTGCTTCTTATGTTTGAGCCTTTTGAAACTAACTTCTAGTTGAGCTGCTTTTCTCTTAAGGATTCATTTCTCTTAGAATTTGCAATGATTGAGGAACAGAGGTTTGTTCATATAACGCATGCCTTCAGTATTTGAGGGTTCAGAGGGAGCTATGAAGCTCTACCCAGCAAATCGACTTTCTCAATTTGAATATTTGCCTAGTAACGGGTGGGAGCAGGTTGAAGAGGGCTATGATAGTGATTTCTCGATGTGTCATCGTTGTTAGTACTGAGTTGCCAATTTTTTTTGTGAATTATGTTCGGCAGGCACCGGGGAGAGGTAAAGTGAGGTGGCAACTGTTGACAGAGAGATCGAGCAATACATCTCTGAAGAAGCGAGATGATAGTAGTCTGGAAGCCTGTTATCGTGATATTTTTAGGGAGATGAAGCATCTTGTGGATGGTCCTGAAGCTGGAATGGAGGATGGGATGGAGAAGTCTAATGGCAAGGCAAGACATAGTTTAGAAAACCTACTTCTTTGTAGCAGCAGACCTTGTAGTCACCTACAAAAAATTTCTACAGTGTTGTTTTATTATCTCTTAGTTTAGTTTCTTTCAAGCACTTCTGGATGATCTGTTTGGTTCCTGTATTACTGTGTTGGATAGTTTTCATCAAAGTTTTCCTCTTTAATGGCAGAGAAAGAGAAATTCTGCGACAAAGAAGCCTGCTGCTAAGACTCCAGCGTTTAATGTTCTTGAGCAATCGGCATTTAGTCCAACTGTCCCTCAGGAATCAATTGGACCTCCTATCCTGAACGAGAAAAGCGCGGTGTGTGTTCCTTCGCTGTACTTAATTATTGTGAGTGCACTTTCTTAATTTTGAAATGCTGAAGTCAAGTAAGGCGCTAGTTTCATTGTTACACTTGCTATTCCTTTTTCAGGTTAGGTTGAAAGAGCGACTGGATCTGCTCGATACATTGCGGCAGGTGCCAGAGACTCTTCAGGATGAGGATTGGGACACCTTAGGCCTTGCTTTGCATCATGGTCATGATATGCCGTCTTGGTGGGAGGCTGGCTACCATGACAACTCACTGGTCAAGGTAGCAAGCTAAACCTTATTATGTACTTGATGCTATTTGATCTTAGACACGATGTTATCAATCTAGAAGTTTATCGTTTTGGGGTTTATTTTGAACGCGATGATTAGCTAATGTCTGCTGCGTTCGAGCTCTCGCTGCGCAGGGAGTGCTGCAGTATGGATATGGGTCTTGGGATGAGATTTTTGCTGATGAAAGCCTGGGTTTCCCTGACGATATTGGTAAATCATCTTCTCTTACATCCGACGCACACTTGTGTTAAGTGTTCTCTGGGAAGAAGAGCACGCAAAACTGTTTCATCTATCTTATCTCCATAATTTTTGCCCTTTTTCATAGTTGAAATTAAAGAAGTCTACCATTTAAGGCCTTGACATCCGAAGATTTTAAAGATGAGATTTTATTTTAAGCCTCACTGAAGTTACCAATGTCTTTGTAGTGAATTCTTGGAAAAATTGCCTTTCTATTTACAGTTAACAGGCCAGTTTAGAATTCTGGTTTGTTTTCTTTTGGTTCTTTCTTATTCGGTTGATTTCCCATCTATTTTTGGCCTGCTTCTCATCTCCTATAGATACGTTTCGAAATTTTCATCTGGTTTTGACCCGAGCAATGCTGCTATTTGTGGCAGTTGTGAGGGATCCGGAAGATGGACCACCGGCCTTAGCGAAACCAACGTCCAAGGCGTGCATAAAGAGGGTGAAGTTCATTGTGAACAACTTGCGACGCTACTTACGCAAGCTCAAGGTAACGAAGTTTATTTTTATTTTTATTTCTGATAGAAGCTGTCAGAGTAGTACTTTAACTCAATAATTCAAAGAAGAAAGTTTCTTATATTGTGAACCTTCAGGTGCTGCAACCACCGCGGAGGAAAAAGTCCACTCCTGAAGTGAAGGAGCCGAAGGAACCGAAGGAGGTGAAGCGTTTTAAGTATGCCCGTGCAGTGGAAGTCGCTCGGGATTCTTCGAGCAGACCTATTTTGCCTCTTGTTTTGACTGATCGTCTGAAGCTAGCACATCTTGTAAGTGACCGATCTTTGAAGTTCCGGTGGGTCTTTGAAGATTTCTATCATGTGCCCATCAGCATTTTGTAGCAGCCTTAGAATGTGGTGGTCATGGTAGATTATTACTGCCGCATCACTGCAGGCCTCGCAGTTGATGCAGTTTTGACCATTGTATAAAAGAATCCTTACCAAACGTGGGAAACTCTAATTCCCTTTAGCTGATCATTTCTAAAAATTCGTTTCAACAGGGAAGAATCGAGCCAGATAGGCCAGGGTTTCACACTGAACGCCATATCTTCCCTATTGGATTCACAACCCTCCGAGATCATGCGAGTATGATTGATCCAAACGGACGGACAATCTATACTTGCACTATCATTGACACTGGGGGTCCAGGGCCTATATTTCGTGTACATCCTGAAGATGACCCTAGCATTCGGATAGAAAGAGATTCTGCCTCTGGTGCGTGGGTTGTTGTATGCGCTGCTGTAAACAAAGTGCGGGGCATTGAACGTGAGAAGGTTAGTTCTTCCATCGGTTAATCCTTTTGCCTCTTGTGGACTACTTGTTTTACTGGGCATTGCGTTCCTTCGTATGACCTTGAAGTCGTATTCAATTACGGTTGATGCAAGTGCTGGTTGAATTTATTGCTGTTTTATGGAGAATGAAAACCTGTGTCGGGATGAAATATTTGCAACGTCAGTTTTCAGGTTAGTTCTGTTGATCTTGTAGACCCTTTGCTGTTTCCTTTTGGGAACTCGATTGTTTAGAACGAGCTGACATCAAAGTATGGGGCTTTTCAGGTCACTGTAAGCGGAACGGAGATGTTTGGGCTGTCCCATCCAGAAGTATGTCGTTTGATACAGGAGTTGCCCGGGGCCGAACTCTGTAAAAATTTCCGCCCTGAATTATCCTTTTCTAGGTTTGGTCCACAGGTGGTGGCAAGACCGTCTGGCGAAGAGTTGAGCCTATTAATGCATTCCGGCAGTACATTTGGTGGAGAGATGGACCGTGTGTTGGGAAGGAGGCCTGCTTTACCTTCCTCAGATTTTGAGGTGGATGAAGGCGGCAGCGGGAGGGATGAACTTCCTCTGTCACTTTGGCACGTGAAAGCCGTGGAGCCCAGACGAGGGAAAACGCTCCTTCGCTCTCCGTCACAACAATATCATGCAAACCAATCTCTGGAATTCGATGAAGGAGACGAAGAAGAAGACGACGAGGAGAATGAGGAAGACGAGAATGGAGATGGAGAAAGCACGGACGATGATGACTGAGAACGAGATTCGAGATTAGCGGCAAATACAGATTCTTAAGAAGAGCCTCCATTGATAGTTGTGATACAAGCTGCCCAGCAGCCTATCATTACAAGTTGGTTGGCCTGCCAATAAGTGATTCTAATTAGCCCGAACTAAATTCGGAAGGTACCAAGGATGTAGTTGCAGCTCACTTTCATTCACAGTTGCTGTTGGTGTGCATAGATTTCTCATCTTTTGGCTTCTCGACAGCTCTCTGTTGATAATTTCACTGAAGTTGTTTCACTACATTGCACATGTAACATCGTTTAGCTGCAGAGAGAGTACACCCGTTCAGGCAAAAAGGTATATAGATATCCAAACATTGCTAATTCTAAACCTAGATTCATATCTAGGATGAGATCTCAATGGCAGAGTCTGTGACGTCCACTAGTACTTGCGCTTCCAAGACCGCTCAGGATCGTGGCCGTTGGTGAGGGGCGAGAGATGTCCGTGCAGTGAGGATGCTGCAGAAATCTAGGCCAGTGGAACGCAGCCTCGCACAGGCTGTACAGGAACTGCAGCAGTTTTGGTGTTGAGTGGCAGAAAATGGCTGACTGGCGCTGAGTATCATACGCCGGTTGCCAGCTGCGCTCCTGGCGGAAGCAGCAGCAGCGTTGATCGAAGAAATTGATAATCCTAATGATGAGAGGTAGCGAGACGCAGCCGCGTCCACTCCTCTGTTACACTCTTTTTGCCTACAATACCGGCTTCTGCTTTTTCCTTTCTCCACTATATTCCGTTTCCTATGCTGACTCTGTCACTCACACTCCCTCTGCCGACGGTGCTCTTTTCGGTGCTTTTTGAGCTAGTGGGGAATTACGCTCTTTTCCCATAGATGTAGTCGTTGAAGCATTTCTAATGTTTGCTTGCAACTTTATTCCAGAATTTGAAAAGTAAGGTCTCATACGCTTGAGAAGCGCAGAACATTTTTGCTTATTTTCTTTTTTGGATCTCGTTGGAAATTACGCATTCCAAACTTGTTCGTTGAAGCCTTTGCGTGTTGAAGCTTTATTCCAGAATTTGAGAGTAAATGATCACTAAAAACTCCTTGAGTGATTCCTCGCCCGTGAAGCCACGCACAGTGGGCAACAAGTACGCCGTGGAAGGGATGGTGGGCAGTGGCGCATTGTGCCAAGTATACCAGGGCTCAGACCTGAGGAGCCACGAGGTCGTGAGCATCAAACTAGAAGACACAAGAACGGACCACGCTTTGCATCTGTTGCACGAGTCCCGGTTGTACAACATTCTGCGGGGCGGGAAGGGCGTGCCCAACATGCGGTGGTTCGGGCAAGAGCAGGACTACAATGTGATGGTGCTGGACCGATTGGGGCCCAACTTGTTGCACCTTTTTAACATTTGCGGACAGCGATTCTCGCTCAAGACTGTGATCATGCTTGGCTACCAGATGATCGACCGCGTGGAGTATGTCCACTCCCGGGGTCTCGTGCACCGCGACTTGAAGCCTGAGAATTTCCTCTTGGGCTGCGGCCGGCAAGGCAACCAGGTGTTCATCATCGATTTTGGCTTGGCGAAGGAGTTCATCGACCCCGAGACCCGGAGACACATCCCATTCCGAGAACGGAGGAGCTTCACGGGCACGGCGCGGTACGCGAGTCGGAATCAGCACTGCGGGATTGAGCACTCCCGGCGAGATGACATTGAGTCTCTGAGCTACGTTCTCATGTACTTTCTGCGTGGGAATTTGCCCTGGCAAGGCCAGAGTGGGCAGCACCCGTACATGCACAACAAAGTGAAGATGGACACGAGCGTAGAGAAGCTCTGTGAGGGATTTCCCAGCCAGTTTGCAGAGTTTTTGCACCACGCACGGGGACTGGGGTTTCACGAGCAGCCTGATTACTCGCACCTGCGTAGCTTGCTCCGGGACCTATTCGTCCTGCAGAAGTTTCAACTCGACCATGTTTATGACTGGACGGTGTACTCGCAATCACTGCATAATGCGGTGCCCCAGCAGCGAGGGACAAACCAGGCCCCGAATGTGCCAGTGTCGCACTTAGACGTACAGATGAGCTTGATGGTTCCAGGCTGATGATATTGGTAAACCATCATCTCTTCACATCTGTTAGTCTTGTATTTTAGCTTTCATTTTTACCTATAAGTGCCCAAATGGCCCGAACTCCCCAAAGTGGTCTCTTCATTATTTAGAGGAGTTGAAATATCTTGTAGGAAGCTTTAAGGAAGGTAGCAAATGTACCAATAGAAAAAATAAATCATTACCTTACATTTTTGATTGATAGAAATAAGTTTTGAAAGTTACACTACTTGACTATCAGATTCAAAGTAAGCTTTCTATTTTTAGCGTAGGCACTTGTGCATTCAGTTGATTTTTGAAGCGTGTCATGTGTTGCAATTCTAGTAAGAGAGTTTCTTACATTTTGAATGTTCAGATTATGCAACCCTACCGGAGGAAAAAAAGTCTACTTCTGAATTGGAAGTAGCCAAAAGGAGGTGAAGCGTTTCTCGTAGGTAAGCCTGCAAAACGGTAGTGGAAGTTGCTCGGGAATCTTCTAGCTGACCTACTTCGCTCTGGGTTTAACTGATCTTTCGAAACCTGCAATCTCGTGAGTGATTATCTTTTAGTCATGGCAGATTTGTGAATCTTCGTTTAGAATTATACCGTTGCTGTTTGGATGTCGTCTGATTCTTAGCTATGTACAAGTGCTGAATACACATCCTCGTACACATCAAATGCTGTGGACCACAGTAATTACGAGAGTAATATATATATTTTACAAATTTAGTGGCGCTTTTGACCACTGCTGCACTGAAGCAGTTTCCAGCCTCCTTGAATATTGTTGCTGCAAGCCACATTGATTTTCACTCACTGTAAACGAACACCCACAGGATATGGTGTAGTTTCGCGGACATTTTTTCTGATGTCTTGCTAAAATATGGTGGTTTAGTAAGTGCTGACATCCAGTTTGGGGCTTATCAGGTTGCTGCAAGCGGAATAGAGATGTTTGGGCTGCCCCATCCAGAAGTATGTCGTTTGATACGGAAATTTCCGACCTGAATTATCTTTCTCTAGATGTGGCAAAGAGTGGAACTTCTGAAGGCTTTCAGACAATGCGTATGGACCTTGTGTTATTAGTCGATGCAGACAAGGGACTGATGCAGCTGAACTCACCTTCGTCATCCCTTCTGGTTGTTGGACCTCTGCGTTGCGTTAGAATTTGTAGCCAGAGTCAATCGCAGTTGGAGTTAATAAAGAGGGACTTCAACAAAGAAGGATGTAGACGTGCAATGCCACCTCAGGCATTAAATTCGTGATGTAGAATTATCTGAAGAGAGCATTTAGGATTTCTCTGGTCAAGTCAGTTGTGGCGCACAAGGAATAAGGTAAACTCTACCCCATTATGGACAGAATGGGAGCAAGCCCATTGTGGTCAAAATTGTAATGGTGTAATGTAAACCACTAATATAATTCAAGCTCCCATTCTGTCCATAATACTTCAAGTTATAAGATTCAATGCTTGGAATCTTTGGTCATGTGGAAGCAATTCAAAATTTTGTAAGAGACCATGCGCAGTTGTATTGGAATACTTCAAATTAACAAAATTGGTCTTTTGGTCATGTATTCCAACACCAATAAAAAAAAATGCATTCATCATGGTCATTTAACAAAATTGGTCTTTTGGTCATGTATTCCAACCACCAATAAATAAAAATGCATTCATAATGGTCATTTAACAAAATTGGTCTTTTGGTCATGTATTCCAACACCAATAAAAAAAATGCATTCATAATGGTCATTTAATAAAATTGGTCTTTTGGTCATGTATTCCAACACCAATAAAAAAAAATGCATTCATAATGGTCATCCAAAGCAATTGTATTATTTTCCCAACTTGATTCTTTTCAAGCCATAAAAGACACATTTGACATGATCTTTTGATAGTTATTAATCCAAAAGATATAAGTTGTTTTGAGTGATTTTGAGTGATTCTTCAATTGCATCCATAACTTGTACACCTCAAAGTGCCTATCTCACAACTCCAACAATATTTGTAAATTCTAATTTATTCAAAAGTAATACATTTATACTTCTAAATATTGACTATTGTCTAGTTGGTTTTTTAATCTCATACACTCAATATTCTATATACATTGTAGAATACAATACCATAATGTAAAAATCTACGTTGTATACAAGCAAAAAAAAAAGTTGAGGGACAAATTACAAAATGATATAAGCATGCATCAATGCATGACTTGTATTGTTTTGGAGTCACTTGTTGAATGTCTCACTCACTATAAGAAACCCGTGTTTTATGTAACATTTTCATCATTTCTCGTGACGGATTTTAGTGGATGATCAATAAAACAACTTGTGTGGATGACAACTTGTGTGGATGTTATATTGGATGTTATTATTGACATAAAACACAAGTTGCTTTATTGAACGTCCACTAAAATCCATCACAAAAAATGATGAAAACGTCACATAAAACACGAATTTCTTATCAAGTGACATGGCTTGATTGCATGTCTGACATAGCTTGTGATATAACTCTAGTAGAAACAATGAACCCAAAGGGTTACACTTGACAGTAAAAGTAGACTTGATTGACTTTTTAATTATGGTTTCTATTTTTCAAGAACATCATGTGTTAATTAAAATAAGTTTTTATTTTATTTGTCACACTTTGAATTTTTGTAGATTTTAGGACTTTTAAATACTTAAAGAAATAAATCTACAGATCACCAATTTTGCCAATACACTCACACAAGAGACCTACATCTAGAATTCAAAGGAAGTCTAAACATATAGATAAAATTTCTTGCTCTCCATTTGGGTGTAAAAAAGGCTCCATTTAGTGTGCACATTTTTAAACATTCACAAACACTCATCCATCATTTCTTTATGGAATCTGAGGTGGAATCTCATCTTTAACACATTATGAGGATGATTCATTTTTGGGTGGGGTGGGGGATTTATTTACTATTTCTGATCATTTCAATATCAAAGTATTCATTTTCTAGATTTTGCCTTAAACTTTTTTTTTATCTAAAACTTTTGGAGAAATTATTTCTTTGACTTAATGATTTAAGTGTTTAATATTTGTGATACTCTATTAATCTTCTATATTTTATTTTTAATTTTTTGTTTTAAAAAACTCTCGTATTTATGGTAGTCCGATACTATTCCTAGATGAAAGTTTGAAACATAATTAGTAGATGGATGATTGTAAAAAGATTTGTACTATATTCTATAATACCTTGTATATCAAACTCTTTTCAAGCATAATTTAGAAGAAAAAATATTTCTTGTCGCTTAAATTCATAGTGATAACAAAGGCCATGAGAGAAGTAACCTCTCTAAACATAAATATAAAATCTTTTGATCATTAGCATATGTATAAAAAAAACAAAGTATATACCTCCATAGAAAAAATAGAATACCCTAAAAATTGGTGAAATACTAAAGATTCTCTAACAATGCATGAATGCAAGAACACTAGTGTTCATTGATTGTGTTTTGGCCATAATTTTTGCATTATGACTCCAAAAGACTCAAGATTAATGGAAAAGGTACTCATGATTATTATATTAATACTTTCGCCATTTTTTTTCCATATATAAAAATGTTTTAATATTTAAAAATAACCTTTTGAATGTCACACTTGCTAAATTAGGGGGAATTAGTACTAATTCTACCTTAAAAAACCAAATTTGGACCTAAAATTTGAAAGGGATGATAAGCAATTTTGTTAAAATGTCACCATTCCACGTACTACTTTGGCAAAACAAATGTACACATACTAGTATTGACATATGTAAGATGTAATACAATTCTCAATACACTGAATACAGTGCATCTCTTGCAATTGGAAGCGCAGTATATATGAATTGAATGATTTTCATCACAATATATATCCATGTCCATTTTTTCAACATACATGTTGTCATACAGAATTCTTGTAGAACACATGCACGACCATCGACCAACCATGCCAGCTGAATCTTTGCGGTGGAATTGTAACTAGGACTCTGGAGTCTCCTTTATTAGTTCGCATTGACATACATTCATGATCTGGGAATCTGGGATCCGCACATGGCCGGTGTTCTCTGTGGAGATTGTCACTTGAGCACGCTCTTCGCATTAATTCAAGTACGTAATCTCTATGTACCATGAAATACATGGTGGCTACTCGATCAGCAGTGCGGAACAATGTCGCAGTGACTTGCGGGAGAAGCGTTGGCACACTGCAGGTCCAAATCTGTGACATAACCCGAGTTGCCACTGGGAGACGCGACAACCTTGAGCCACCAGGGGTCCAGTATAACAACCGAGCTTTGAAGTCGGCATACCACGTCGACAATGCTATTCGCCGGCAGCTTGGTCCACAGGAAGTCCCCTGTCCCGGGCTGCTCCTGCATGTGAGTCGCTCTCAGAGTTCGGCCTTTCACGACTGCTTGTGCAACGTCGGCGAAGCAGATGCTTGCCACCAGCACCGCCACCACAAACATTAGCGAAAACTTCCTGCGCATGCATAATTATGTGGGATTACAGCTCAGTACTAAACCTTGCACTCGTACTCGTACTGACAACAACAAGAATTTCAACAAGAACAACATCAACGTGAATGTGAACACCAGCGCGAATGAATTGAAGAGGCCGTCATAGAAATACGTATATCTAACCACGCTGCGAAGGTACAGTAGCTAGCTAGGACACAAACTGATTAATTGTATTGTGAAATGGTACCCAATCGCTTCACGCACCTGCACTCTATCGATATAAGCATATCATCATATCGTCTCCAGATGCAATATATTATCGCAATCCAGAATGGAAGAGTGATATATCAGTAAGTAACTGCGAATTAAACCAAGTAAAACAAGAAACGAACTGGTTGTGTGCAACTTGCAAGACACGGAAGAGCTAAGATGGAGCCCAACCTTGCCGTCGCCATCGGGTATACCTGTGTCTCGTTCTCTCAGATTAATTTGAAAACCTGTGCACAACACAAACACCACACAGTACGTGAGTAGTCTCCTGATGGGCAAATAATTAAATTCCTCTGTATATATACATATATGTACAAGCGAAATGAAACAGTCATGCTCAACAGAACGTACGAAGGCCTGGGGTCTAAGAAGTTAAAGCGAGCGATATGAGAGAGTGACGAGTTGCAAATCTCGAAAGAGCCACAAACTTCACGGGAACAAGCAAGCCAGCATTGGCAAGTATATATATCGATCCTAACTGGAATTAAGTGATCGAAATGAGCAAGCAAGCCAGCATGCAACACACAGCGGCGATCAGACAGTATGCAACTCTACCGTGTCAGTCTGTGCACGTACTTCGGAGAGAATGTGGAAGAATGAGAAAGCAGCAAGGTACGTGGGAAGATCTTGGAAGTGGTGCTCGAGGAGCAGCGAAGCCAGAGTCACAATGTGGGCCGAGCGAGGACGCTGCTTATATCCTGCTCCGCAGGCGGATGAAAGGCGGATGGAAGCTGCTTGGTTCTCATACATCCAACTGAACGCTCGACTTGCACCCCCGGGTTGACTGAAGGGGTCTCTGGAAGCATCTCAAATGGAATACTTTTGGCATCCCTGAAATGAGGCCCACCACATTTTTTTTAGTGCCATTGAAGGTTACTTTAGAAGATGACCCTCCTTTGTATCATGGAAAACATTATAATTATCATTGTTCCAAGCTTTTAGAAGGACGAAGGGAGGGGAGCTCACTTTAGTATGCTATATTTATAATGTTATGAAATCATCAAGGTGGAAATTTTCACCTGGTTTGTTGATTGGAAATCACAATTGATGTATCTATGTAGATATGTAAAGGTCATTTTTTCCATTTTAAAGGGATTCAAGATCAATATATTGCATCTTTAGAAGATTAATAAAACTTTCTAGTACCTAGTATGCCATTCATACAACAAAAGAGCAATGAGAACACACGTATTGAAGTACAAGGCAATGATTTTTCTATTTGTAAAAATCTCTTATGCAATCTAATTAAGGTCATTTGATAAGATGGGCAATTTTGTTAAAATGGTGCCATTCCACTATTTTGGCAGCTTTCATAGTTCAAACCGTGTGGTTTGAAATGTTCAACCATCTTAGATATTTGAAATCTATACCTTTTCTAGATGTCTGAAATCTACTCATATTCTAGATGCCATTTTTAAAATTTAGACCGTGTAGTTTGAAATTTATATAATTATGTCCTAGATTTTTGAAATCTATACTTTAACAAAGATTATAGAATATATTTTTTGCTAAAACAAAAAACCATTGCCTTGTATGTCAATTGATATGTGTGTTCACATTCCTCTTTTGTTGTATTAATGACATAGGTACTATAGAATTTCATTTTCTAAACATGAAATTTGTTGGTTAAGGGATCCTTTGAAATAGAAAAGATGGCCTTCATATGTATGAATACATACATCAATTGTGATTTTCCATCAACAAGGTGGGAATTTCCACATTGATGATTTCATAGCATTGTATGTATAGCACACTAGATTGACCACAGTGAGCTCCCCTCCCCTTGTCCTTTAAAAGTCTTGGGAAATGGTATGATGTTTTCCATAATACCTCGCATACTACAATGAGGGATATGTTCTAAAGTTCTTCTGGCACTAAAAAAATGTAGTAGGCCCCCAATGGTAGCCTATGAAGAAAATTCTCTTGCGGAACAAGCTTTTAGCAAAGGCCCTCTCATTTCAAGGATGCAAAAGGGACACCTACACGTGGGTGGTTGGTGGTACAACACCGTCTTCGAAACAATAGGATGGTTAACAAAGAAGTATAAAAAAGGTTACATTAGTCTCTGACTTGTTGTGCAAAACGAAAGAGTAAAATGTGTTCGATTTGAGATGCTTTTGGAGGCCACGGTGAATTGATCCCCTTTCCTTGGCCCCTCAAAAACGCTGAAGTTTTTTCTAATTTTCCATGCATGATAAGAATTTTAAAGTTTGAATTCGTATTTGCAACCACATTAGTTGGGTGAGGAGGTGTGTAAGGTGAATTAATGAAGCACAAAACAGGGGGATTTTTTGGTACTGGCATCCCTGGAATGACGGGCTTGGAGAGGAGACCGACCCTTCTGGAGGTCCCACGGCCGCTGCTCAGCCAACTCGTGTACCCCGCGCAAGTCTCGCCTTGGATGGACGAGAACCCACTGAAGCAACTTTCATCCGAGAGGGGGAGCAGTATATAAACAGACTCCGCGCTCCGTAACTCTCAGTGCTTTCCTGCTCCAGCAACACCATCGCCGCTTTGCTTCCAAGGTCTTCCCACCTTGCTGCTTCCTCATTCTGCAATATTTCTGTGCTCTCCGAAGTACGTGCACACACACGATAGAGTCGCATCCTGCCTGATGTTTTCGATCGCCACTGTGTGTTGCTTGCTGGCTTGCTCATTTCGATCACGTTCCTTTATTTCGGATGTGCATACTTAATTGCCAATTAAGTATGGTTGGCTTGTCCTGATTAAGCTCCTGGTGCTTTCGAGAAGTTGGAACTCGTCACTCTCTCATACCTCCAACTTCTTAGACCCCAGGCCAGGCCTTCGCTCGCTTGTACATATATGTACACGTACTCACAAGAAATCCCCCGTGGGGAGACGACTAACTTACTGCGCGGTGTCCGTGATGTGCACAGGTTTTCCATCAATCGGAGAGAGCGAGACACAGGTGTACCCGATGGCGACGGCAAGGTTGTGCTCAGATCCGATCCATCTTCTTCCGTGTCTTGCAAGTTGCAACCAGTCCGTTTAATTTCTTGTTTGAGTTTCGCAGTTACTGATATCACTGTAATTCCGTAGTTCTGCATGCATGTGTCATAGCTCGCTAGAGTCCACTGACTTCGACGAAGAGGCAACGAGGGCAGTTCTTGCTGTCTGGGCCTCCGCAGCCTTCGATAGGAATACGTGATTTTATTACGGACTCTGCAATTGATTCATTCACGCTGGTGTTCGCATTCACGTTGGTGTTGTTGATTATATTCTTGTTGAAATTCTTCTTGTTGTCAGCAGGAGTACGAGTGCATCACGGTTTAATACGTAGCTGTAATCATGTGCAGGAAGCTTTCGCTGGTGTTCGCGGTGGCGGTGCTGGTGGCAAGCATCTGCTTCGCCGACGTCGCTGAAGGAAACGTGCTGGGTCGAACGCTGAAAGAGACCAAACTGCAGGAACAGGCCGGGACAGGGCAATTCACGTGGGTCAAGCTGCCGGCGAATACCTTAGTCAACGTGGAGTGCCGACTTCAAAGCTCGACCATTGGACCGGACAACTGGTGGCTGAAGGCTACCGTCATGATTCCCAATGGCGACTCGGGTTATGTCGCAGATTTCGACATGCAGTGCGCCGGCGATACTCCCGCGGGTCACTGCGACCCTGCTCCTCACTGTTGACGAGCTAGCCACCACGGTATTTCATGGTAGTCACGTAGAGCTTACTTGAATGGGAAGAGCGTGCTCTAGCCGGTGACCATCTCGAGCGGGAACACCATGTGCAGATCCCATTTCATGAGTGTATGTATGTCCATGTGAACTAATAAAGGAGACTCCCTGGAGCTATCCAGCTAAGTGTTATATTGTCCCAGTTATATGATGCAATTCCACCGTACGTGGAGATTAATATGTGGATCATGTTTGTGAAATCTCCAAGTAAGAATTCTGTATGTCTTCCTTTTTGTCGCAAATTGCCCTGATAGGAGATCCAGGGATACATTTGGTGACAAGCATGCATACCCTGCTCTTAACTTCCAAAGTTCCGAGAGATCGCTCCGCGCTCTGTTAGTATGGAGGTAGAATCGTATTGCATCTCAGTTACATCATGCATGTGTGAGCACCGGTAGAGTGCCGAACGTGACTGTACATACGGACTCTCCGGAGTATTTATCAGTTTCCAATTGCAATAGCGGTCAACAGGCTTTCTTCAGCTCGTCGATCCATCTCTATTTACCTTAAATGTTTATTTTTCCTTTGTGTTGTTTGATACACTAAGATCGAAGAAACCGTGAGTACTATACTGGCAGCCTTCTTGGTATTGTTGGATACTTGGATGAGGAGGTGTGTATGGACTTTGTTTCATGGTGTTTCAATCTATGGTGCAAAAGGTTATAGAGTTTAAATTTTTTATGGATTAGAAAATTGAATAAAATTATCTTTTGTTTTGAAAAAATCATAACTTTCACATTGCAATCCATGTTCAAACGTCACAAATAAAGCCTTGCATTCCTTGATGCTTAAAACTTTTCATGTGTTTGGTTTTCTATAATAATGAAAAACACAAGCTCTCACACCACAACAAAGCCCTTGTGCTCCTTGTGCCTTGAGTTTGTACATAAATGAATTTTTAAGTTTTTATGAATTGAAAGATTGAAAAAATCATTTTCACTTTTGTTTTGACAATGTCAGTAGTACAAGCCTACAAGGGACACTTGTCTATGTTTTTAGTTAATTATTATTTTTGTGCTTTTGTTTGATATGGTGAGATCTATGTATTTTGTAGGCTAACATGCTAGATTTTTAGAATTGTTGGAAATCTCTTTGCAAGGAAGGGTGCACCAACTTTGTTTTCTAGCTTTTGGACCTAAAGTATGAAAGTTATTGAATTTCAATGTTTTTCTTAATCCATAAATCCATAAGTTGAATTAAATTCTTTGTTTTTTTGTAAAATCATAAATTTCACATTGTGACATATGACATTTGATGTCCAAACACCATGAAACAAAAACCTTACACTGTTTTGCACACAAAGCTTTCTATGCATATCAAGAATACAACCTCTTTTACCACAACAAAGCCCTAGCTTGCACGCTTTCTTTCCATTGTAATAATTATGAATTTTGGAGTTATTTTCAAATTAATTTTTTTTTTCAATTTTTCAATTTGATTGTGGCAACAACATAGTGTTGTCAAGACACGCCAATCTATACCTTTGATTAGATTGTTTGTTTTGTTTGATACACTTAAATCTATAAAATCGTGAGTCCCCTTATGGCGTTCTTGGTACCATTGCAATGCTTTGCATGAAGAGGGGTGCATGGACTTTGTTTTGTGTCATTTGAATCCAACTAACCATGGTCTAAAAGTTCTTGAATTTCAAAATTTTATGAGTTTCAAAAATTGAATTAAATTATCTTTGTTTTGAAAAAAAAAATTCGCATCACATATCCAAATGCCAAGGAAATAAAGCCCTTGCACTCTTTTGTACATAGAGTTTTCTATTAGTATCAGGAATGAAACCTTTTACACTACAACAAAGCCTTTCACTACTAGAAAACGCTGAAATTTCAACAATTTCAGTTGATTTGGTCGCCTTGTTCCGATCACTTTTCTGTTGATTTCAACAAAAATTTGTTAAAATTAACAAATTTTTGTTGAAATCAATAGAAAAGTGATCGGAACAAGGCCACCAAATCAACTGAAATCTGTTGAAATTTCAGTGTTTTCTAGTAGTGTTTGCACTCCTTTGTGCTTAAAAAATATTGAATTTCAATGATTTTTATAAATTAGAATATTATATTTAGTTTTAATTTGGATGTGAAAAATTAGCAATGGTTCACGCCACACTAATAGTGTGTAAGGTAAAACTGTCCAATATGGACAAAAGACTCGCTTAAGACACTTCAAAAATGATCTACTATAGTTTGTTTTTTAATAAATGAGATTTCAGCTACATTGGATTGAGTTAGTGGCTTCAATCAATGTCTTAGGTGACAATTTTGGAGTGATTAGTGGTTACAATAGGATTTTTAAAATTTTGAGTGTAAATTTATTGAAGAAAGTAATCTATTTAGGTCTTTGAAGTATGGCCATGTTAGTTGTTGCTTTTGGTGAGTATGAAGACCATTATGAAGACACTTTTTATTTGTTTTGAATGGAGTAGTCTAAAGACTCTTTTAGCCTTTAATGGATAGAGTACTTCAAAAAATCTTAACAAATTCATGCTTTGATGAAAAAATATAATTTCAATTGCTCTTGCCAATTTGCCATTTCTCTTAATTGTCTTTATATATGGGATTTATTTATTTTAAATTCAACAATTGCATGAAGGCAAACTCCTCATTCTACCCATGATGGATTGTTCAATTTTATGCTACCACTAACATTGCTTTCCAAGCAAAGAGTTTATACTCACTATAGTCCATTTTGACAATTTCTTGAACCTTCGAATTTATTAATTATACTGATGTCGTCACCTTTATGATAAATTTATGAATGAATGATATAATAATGCATCAATTTGATAATTTGAAGACAAAATTCCATTGCAAAGATCCTTAGAAGGACATAAATCATTTGTTGCAAGGTTAAATTCAATGCTTATTTTACAATACAACGACTTAAGTAAACAATTTTATTCTAGTTTTTCATACTTATCAGGTACTATATATTACATCAATATAGCTTATGCACAAATTAAATAGTAGAATTAAATGATAATAGATAACATTTATTCAAGTAACAAATTTAAACAATCAATTCATAATGTAGTTTATATAAGGACTTGTATGTGAATCATTAGATGATATACGAGGCCTCCGAGAGATTGTCTAACCATGGTTCCCCATACTGTGAACCATGGCTGAACAATAGAACAATTAGGTTATTTAATAATAAAATTAAAAATTAAAAAAATATTTAATTTAATTTAATTTTTTTCTTTAAATATTTAAAAATAAATTTTAAAAATAAATTTTAAAAATAAATTTTAAAAATAAATTTTAAAAATAAATTTTAAAAATAAATTTTAAAAATAAATTTTAAAAATAAATTTTAAAAATAAATTTTAAAAATAAATTTTAAAAATAAATTTTAAAAATAAATTTTAAAAATAAATTTTAAAAATAAATTTTAAAAATAAATTTTAAAAATAAATTTTAAAAATAAATTTTAAAAATAAATTTTAAAAATAAAATTTTTCCTCTGCCACATCGGACTGTTGGTTCTGCGATGTTTCCACAATCCAGGAATGTCAAGGAACTCATAGTCTCTCAATGGGCTAAAAAAACATGTAATGAATATATAATTTTTTTCATTAAACATGATCAAAATTCGGGTTGAACTTTGTATTAAAAAGGATTTTTATTTTTATTTTTATTTTTGAGTATTATACAAAATGTGAAAGTTTTCAAATTGTATATAATAGAAAAAGTCTTTTCTTATTCTATCATATGATTATGTAATCACATTATTTTCAGGGAATCAATCACATTGCAAATTATGAAGTAATAGGCACTTATTCTACCATTGTAAAAGTTGACAAGTTGATATCCAAACTTCAATAGGAACTTAATTCAGTTTAGTAAAGAAAATTTTGTTTTTTTGCTAAAAAAAAATATATTAATCTTAATTAATCTATGGTGAAATATTATTTGTAAACATGATAAATTATGTAACTATGATTAGTAGATTAACCCATAAAGGTATTCAATGTTTTTAAGCCCAAAACTACTTCAAAGTACTTAAATCCAAAGCAAGGCTAAAATCTTCATTTGTATTTATTCATTAACAAATCCAACCGTAGGATCCTTTAGTTAATTTGTTAGAATACACTATACCAAAATTTTAAAATAAGAAACCTTATCAAATGCAAGATCAAATTTCTTGAATATCAAAAAGAAGTATTTTCAACTCTTTTCAAATGATTAGATTTCATAGTTCAAACTTCAAACTACTTGCACAAAACTGTGTAAATCTTATAATTTATTACTCTCCAGTCTCCACAATATGTTGAAGAAATAAGTTGAAAATACATATTAAAAAATTCATACAAAAATTATTTCATATTCATGATTGAAAAAAATAGTAAATAGAAAAAAACAAAGTATGATTTAAAATACTAAATTGTTAAAAATTTAGTTATGGAATTGAAAAATGCTAATTCTAATAGCTATAATAAACAATTTTCACCCATTAAATTTATTTATTTTTTAAAATATTGAAAATTGAGTTAAATAAAGGACTTCAAAGTTTATTTTAGAATAGAGATTCCATAACTACCTACAAGCTAAAACTCATCATAACTTTCATCTCACTAATCAAAATAGAATGATTCAAAGCTTTCCATATGTAAATAAATCTAGAAACTAAATTCAAAATTTTAATTCTTTAAAAAGTGATTTTTTCTAAATTGCCCAAGTTGCCTATTAAGCAATGCCAAAAATTACATATCGTGTAATAACTTTTTAACCATGTAATGAAAGATTTTGAAATTTGTTGTGCCTTAAAGCCCTTCTTTGGGCACATGTTGTAAAAATTTCAAAGGAAGAAAATTTTTTTTTTGTTCCTAATGAGTTGTCAAAAATCACTATATTGGCAAAAAATGATAGTTCACTACAAGGGAAACTGTATCCTATTTGACAAGAAATTTAACAGAATTTTGTCAAATGTGCTGAAGATTAGGAGTACTTGATTCGGACACTTAATTGACAGAATTCTGTCAATTCGGCTGTCATTTCGGACAAAGATACACGTTAGCAAGTCTTCCTCTCACTCCTTTGCCACCATGGATTTTTTAATTTCCACGTCACTTAA
This sequence comes from Rhytidiadelphus loreus, assembly GCA_947034895.1. Taxonomy (NCBI): domain Eukaryota; kingdom Viridiplantae; phylum Streptophyta; class Bryopsida; order Hypnales; family Hylocomiaceae; genus Rhytidiadelphus; species Rhytidiadelphus loreus. The sequence continues at coordinate 4,385,252 of OX344764.1, forward strand.
TCCCAAAAAATATTTTTCAAGGATTTAATAAAATACTAGAAATAATTGCTAGAGAAAAAATTGGATGAAATTTTATCAAATGAATGATAAGTTCTTAGATGAAATAATTTTGGATGATTTAAATTTTTTTATCAACTTTCCAGAACGTTGACCAAAAAAAATTGAGAACATGGAACTAATTTATTTACTAAATTATTTTCTTCCATGAATCATTTGTATTTTGTGAAATGAATGGGGAAGAGAATCTCCTTATATACACATATGGAGGTAGGAGGTCGACCAACTTATATGGGATATGTGAATTTTTGAAGTTGTGAGCTCATAGTGAAGTTAGAAATCCGTAATTTTGTAATAAAACTAAGATTTTAGACCTCATTTGAGCATAGTATAATGTCTTTTTTTAATGTCTTTATGTGTAAAGTTAGAAGTAGGAATTGTATTGAAAGTAGGACTTCAGACCTCATTTAGGGTTAGATGAATGTATTTTTTCAAAAAAAATTTAATTGACATTAGTTAGAAAATAAACTCAAGTTAAGTTATAGTTCATTTTCATCATCCTAGTTAAGTTAGAAATAAGAAATTTTGTATTAAAATTACGATTTTAGACCTCATTTAAGCATAGTAGAGTGACTTTTAAAAAAAAACTTTGAACTAAAAATAATTATAATATGAATTGAAGTTTCATGTCCAAAAATCCGTTTGAAATTTCAAGTTTTAAATCAATGGACAAATTTCAAAGTAGAAATTTGAAAAAATATAAAAAAAATAATTTCAAATATCTCTTTGAAACTACATAACTTTTGATTGGAAATTCAAAATCTCAAAAGAATTTTTGGATGCAAAATTTGAATTGATTTTGTAAATAATAATAGTTAAAAAAAAATTTCAATAAGACATTCTACTATGCCTAAATGACGTCTGAAATTGTAATCTTAATACAAAATATCCTAATTCTAACTTAACTATGAGCTCTTACAACTTCTAGAATTGACATATCCCACATGGGTTGGTCGACCTCCTACCACCCCACATTTATAGAGAGAGCTTCACCCCACTCTAGACAAGTTAAGCTAAAGATTGCAATGAGCTACATCTCCTACTAGTATTGATAAATGTTAGCAATAATGTTAGCAATAGATGAAACTTGTTGGGTTTTGGAAGACATTAACCGTCTAGTTTATCAAAATTGATTGAGAAATTGACAAGATTTTGACAGACACTGCAATATTGACCACATTGATAGGGTGCCAACTTCCAAAAGTTGTGGACATTTTTCTGTCAAAATTTCAGTCAATTAAGGACCATTTCCCTTGAAAGGCGTTGGACCTTTAGGGGTTGAGAGTAAAAAATCGTAGTTAAAAGAAAGCAAAGTGCAAACTTACATCTTCTAACCATTTTTTGTTCCACTTGAATGTGATTTAATCCAAGGTTATACCAAGGCATGGCAATTGAAGATACCCAACTTGTATCTTTGCACACAAAATTCTTTAGTGAATAGCTTGTGGTTCATCATTGAGCAAGATACGTTTAGAAAGGCAAGAAGTAGGCATGTTTTGATTCTACACAAAGTAAGACAATAGTGGCAATGGGCTCCTTGCAAATTCTATAATGATCAAACAAGCAATAGAAGAACATGATATCATAAATAAATGATTGGTAATGTGTAAGTGACCAATTTTTCTAAATGACTTCTATCTATAATTAAGCTCTTAAGAATTCAAAATGAATTCCATTTTCTTGACAAGATCCTTGACATGAGTTACAAAATGGCATCCATTGCTTGAAGCTTTATGGAGTATCATACCTTAAAGATGTACATACATTTAATTTAACAAGATTCTAATTCATTCTTGATCATATTATTGCAAATGAATATTTGGATTGTTGTAGTTTGTGTGGATTTCCTTGTTTAACAAACCAATTTAATATGTGCAAGAACAAAATTAAAGTTCAACCTACAAGCTCGTCTAATAATTTAAAACAATTTGCAAGACATTTTCTATCTAGGAACTTTGTCTACTCCTTAGTAGGTTAACATCTAAGTTGTTCAATCCTTCACTTGCTTTTTCAACCAACTTTTGATTTGTATTCCTTGAAATGTCATTGTCATATCTGATAGAGACTAGAGAGCGCCACGTTTACTTTTCTATAGTTGGTCCCTCCATTCAAGTAGATCAATGGCAAGGATTTAATACAATACTTTAAAACTCTAGAATTATGGAAGACAATGACAATTGCGGAAAATTTTAGCATGAAAAAAAATCCTATTGATAGCTAAAATCTTTGATGTCTATAAACACAACATACAATTAATAGAAGCCCATTTGTAATTGGATCATACCAATCTACAAGCCATCAAGTAGTGGCCCTATATTCTCCAAATGAATTACCAAAATCACTAACTTAGTTCCAAATGTTTCAAGGTCCCATTAATCCACAAAGTTTTCATTTTGCAAATTTCAAAGAACATATGTATATTGATTGACAATAAAGTAACTTGATCCAATTCAATGATGCTTATGTGATAGTCAAATCTAATAGAACCTAATCATAGAATAACTCTAAACAATAAAAATCACTATATATGTGAAATAACAACAAAACTTTATAGTGAGCATATGGAAACACAAAGTTTATACCTTAGTGATTCTCAAAATATGTTTCATTATGCCTTGGGCTAGAGAAAAATATTAAGCCTTGTATTGACAATTTAAATTACATTTTTTTCCTCTACGATGAATGTGAGGAATTTGTATAGGTTGAAGTTCTTCAAAAATTCACTCAAATACTATAGAGTTATGTAGCATAGCCACAAATTCATTCATTAATTCACATAAGGCATACTACTCTATCTATTAATCTATATATATCACTAATTTTAATCAAGTCTTGGTGTGGTTAAAAAACTTATTTTTTTCTTTGACTCAAGCAAATGCAAGAGAATAAATTCCAACTTATTTAAACTGTCTATACATTTCCAAAATAGTGTGCATTTGTTAAGTGTAATTGTAGTGTACTATTGAAAAAGTCCATCAAGGTCATCCATTAGATATGTTTTTGGGCCTCTGGAGTTTGAAAGACTATGAGTTCCCCAAAGTTCCTAGATTGTAGAAACTTTGCCGCAATTGTAGTCTAATGTGGCCGACAGACTGCCACATTAGATAATTTTAATTAATATTTAATATTTAATAATTTGACTGTACTGCCGTGGTTCACAACATGGGAAACAATTCCAAAACAATCTCTTAGAGGCCCGAAAATCCATCTAATGAAATCGACCCTCTAATTGTTGTTAAATTAGTATGGTTTTTGAAATGCCAAAAATGGTCAAATACATCAAAGTGCACTTTTAAAAATGCTCATAAAAATGGGTGCAAGCATCGTAAAGTATTTTGTGTTGTACCACTTTTGGAAGTACTTTTAAGATTCTACAAGGCATTCATTCACATCTTGTAGTGTCTTTAAATTATTTATTTGCCTTGGATTTTTAGAAGTGTAGCTAGAATAGTCTTCAGGAGATGCATTTTTAGTTATTTAGTCACATATTAGAGAATAATCTTTTACAATAGCATGAATATTCTCATTTCATCTCCAATACTTATCTTCCCATTGGATTTCGAGATGTAATTTTAAGTTGTTCAAAAGTTGATTTGAAACACTTGAAGGTCATACCATGCAAACATAAAATTTGTAAGGAAAAAACAATTTTTTTTCAAAACCTTATGTTGTACAAAATGTATAACATACATGTCATCTTTAAGGAATCAAAAAAGATTTTTTTAAATATCTTATCCATAAGTTCATTGTTTGAGCTACTTTGTCAATTTTTTTGCTATTTCTAAAGTTGCATGAAGCACTCTAAAAGTACCTTAAAAAATAACATATTTTTAGTATAGTTGTTTCCAATGGAAATTAGATTCATAATAACTTCATGGAGACATTTTTGGAAAACATCAATATTAAGTTTTTAGTAACCACATTATCCTCAAAATTGTATAGTTGTAGACTTCTATAGTTAGTATGGTGTTCTTCCCTTTTGTGATCAACTAAAGTCAATCAAGTCTATTCTCTTTATCTTTCTTCGTCTATAAGACCTTGACCAACCAATTTCTTTCTCATGATCAAGATTCTTTTAACTAAAATGTTAAAATACATCTACACAAAGCTCTATAAAATTTAGAAATAAAAAATGCACCTATTGGTTCAATAATCAAAGCATTTTGGTGACTACCTTGGTCATGGGAGTCCGCATCTTAACATCTTTTAAGTACTAAATTTCTACATGTAAGATATCTTATTTTCTCAAGCTTGTTGCTTTCATCTATGCAATCTAAAGTCACTTTAACCACCTTTGGACAAGCTCCCAAATTGAGTGTCTAACTTGAAAATTGCCATCCTATCACATAGAAATAGAGATTGTACAAGTTTGTAATTTTAATAGTAAGATTCTCTTATCTCTTTTCGATTGTAATTCATTTTATTTGTAAACCATGCACAATTCAGTCTAAACCCTAAATTTGGGCCAAAATGTTAGCCCTTGAGAGTAGTTTTCAAGGGTGACTCATTTTTTTATTAAATATCAATCTACTTGCATAACACAAACCTTGACATTCCACAATGCATTAGAAGAAAATTGAACCGTCCGCTAATCAACTTCTATTTGTTGCTATGTAGATGCAATATAGTTGTGATGCAATTCATGCAAAGATGACACGGTCACACGGGACATGGATGATGGAGTTTATTGAGAGAATTGAAAAAACTCACAATGAACAACAAAAATTAACCTTGGAGATTCATTCATTGACTCTCAATTTGAGAATTGATGTGGTTCACTGCTTGAACTAGTGCGCATGGGAACTATTGAACTCACTATCCTTTGTGAATTCAACTTTCTTTCTAATGACTTGAATGATGAGGCAATTCAATTATCAATAATTGGAGTCATCATCTATAGCAAAAACTATTAAAAGTGTCACAATATAGACCATTCTTACAAAAGATTTGCAAAGTCATGAACAATAGTATGAGTTACATCTTGTATTCTTTGTCTTTTTCATAGCAAATCAAGACACTACAATGCGCCAAGGTAGAGATATAAATGCCAATTTGTTCTAATCATGAATTGACCAAACCATCTACTGAGTAGCCCTTGAATTTTGGTCCCAAACTCATCCACACAATTCTTTAAGTTGTAGGGAGTGCTACTATATTAGGATGTGAAGTTGTGAACATACAATCTATGAGACTATAAATCCAGGAGTCTATATTATAAACACCTTCTATGGTTATAGGCGTCTATACTTTAGATATTTTTATTATAAATGGAGTACTACCAAACTATTTTATAATTTTATAATTTATTTATAATTTAGTAACCTTCCTTCAAGTATTTGTTTATCATGACAAACTTTGTCAGAAATCCAATCCACTGCACTCGTCTAACTTCATACAGAATCCAAAATTGTCCAACTGCTTCTTTCCTTTTTTGAAATGAACCTAGTTCAAAGATGAACTACAAAAGATTGAAAAGAAGCTATTTACTTTTGAATAAAGCATACGTTGTACGAATGCTCCTTGATCTTTTGATTAATTTCAATTGCGATGGCATATCTTTAGTTGTTATAATATAACCGCCCATCTCGGGCAAAATTAGTTGTTTGCCTTCATGTCATTGTTGAATATTAAAAACAAAAGTGCACATATATTGGCAGGTGTGAAAAAGGCAAAACCAACGGAAACCATATTTTATCAATAAACTATAAATACAGCCAAAACAAAAGTGAAAATAATTTTCTTAATCTTTCAATTTATAAAAAATTTAAAATTCAATTATGTACAAACTCAAGGAGCACAAGGGCTTTGTTGTGGTGTGAGAGCTTGTGTTTTTCATTATTATAGAAAACCAAACACATGAAAAGTTTTAAGCATCAAGGAATGCAAGGCTTTATTTGTGACGTTTGAACATGGATTGCAATGTGAAAGTTATGATTTTTTCAAAACAAAAGATAATTTTATTCAATTTTCTAATCCATAAAAAATTTAAACTCTATAACCTTTTGCACCATAGATTGAAACACCATGAAACAAAGTCCATACACACCTCCTCATCCAAGTATCCAACAATACCAAGAAGGCTGCCAGTATAGTACTCACGGTTTCTTCGATCTTAGTGTATCAAACAACACAAAGGAAAAATAAACATTTAAGGTAAATAGAGATGGATCGACGAGCTGAAGAAAGCCTGTTGACCGCTATTGCAATTGGAAACTGATAAATACTCCGGAGAGTCCGTATGTACAGTCACGTTCGGCACTCTACCGGTGCTCACACATGCATGATGTAACTGAGATGCAATACGATTCTACCTCCATACTAACAGAGCGCGGAGCGATCTCTCGGAACTTTGGAAGTTAAGAGCAGGGTATGCATGCTTGTCACCAAATGTATCCCTGGATCTCCTATCAGGGCAATTTGCGACAAAAAGGAAGACATACAGAATTCTTACTTGGAGATTTCACAAACATGATCCACATATTAATCTCCACGTACGGTGGAATTGCATCATATAACTGGGACAATATAACACTTAGCTGGATAGCTCCAGGGAGTCTCCTTTATTAGTTCACATGGACATACATACACTCATGAAATGGGATCTGCACATGGTGTTCCCGCTCGAGATGGTCACCGGCTAGAGCACGCTCTTCCCATTCAAGTAAGCTCTACGTGACTACCATGAAATACCGTGGTGGCTAGCTCGTCAACAGTGAGGAGCAGGGTCGCAGTGACCCGCGGGAGTATCGCCGGCGCACTGCATGTCGAAATCTGCGACATAACCCGAGTCGCCATTGGGAATCATGACGGTAGCCTTCAGCCACCAGTTGTCCGGTCCAATGGTCGAGCTTTGAAGTCGGCACTCCACGTTGACTAAGGTATTCGCCGGCAGCTTGACCCACGTGAATTGCCCTGTCCCGGCCTGTTCCTGCAGTTTGGTCTCTTTCAGCGTTCGACCCAGCACGTTTCCTTCAGCGACGTCGGCGAAGCAGATGCTTGCCACCAGCACCGCCACCGCGAACACCAGCGAAAGCTTCCTGCACATGATTACAGCTACGTATTAAACCGTGATGCACTCGTACTCCTGCTGACAACAAGAAGAATTTCAACAAGAATATAATCAACAACACCAACGTGAATGCGAACACCAGCGTGAATGAATCAATTGCAGAGTCCGTAATAAAATCACGTATTCCTATCGAAGGCTGCGGAGGCCCAGACAGCAAGAACTGCCCTCGTTGCCTCTTCGTCGAAGTCAGTGGACTCTAGCGAGCTATGACACATGCATGCAGAACTACGGAATTACAGTGATATCAGTAACTGCGAAACTCAAACAAGAAATTAAACGGACTGGTTGCAACTTGCAAGACACGGAAGAAGATGGATCGGATCTGAGCACAACCTTGCCGTCGCCATCGGGTACACCTGTGTCTCGCTCTCTCCGATTGATGGAAAACCTGTGCACATCACGGACACCGCGCAGTAAGTTAGTCGTCTCCCCACGGGGGATTTCTTGTGAGTACGTGTACATATATGTACAAGCGAGCGAAGGCCTGGCCTGGGGTCTAAGAAGTTGGAGGTATGAGAGAGTGACGAGTTCCAACTTCTCGAAAGCACCAGGAGCTTAATCAGGACAAGCCAACCATACTTAATTGGCAATTAAGTATGCACATCCGAAATAAAGGAACGTGATCGAAATGAGCAAGCCAGCAAGCAACACACAGTGGCGATCGAAAACATCAGGCAGGATGCGACTCTATCGTGTGTGTGCACGTACTTCGGAGAGCACAGAAATATTGCAGAATGAGGAAGCAGCAAGGTGGGAAGACCTTGGAAGCAAAGCGGCGATGGTGTTGCTGGAGCAGGAAAGCACTGAGAGTTACGGAGCGCGGAGTCTGTTTATATACTGCTCCCCCTCTCGGATGAAAGTTGCTTCAGTGGGTTCTCGTCCATCCAAGGCGAGACTTGCGCGGGGTACACGAGTTGGCTGAGCAGCGGCCGTGGGACCTCCAGAAGGGTCGGTCTCCTCTCCAAGCCCGTCATTCCAGGGATGCCAGTACCAAAAAATCCCCCTGTTTTGTGCTTCATTAATTCACCTTACACACCTCCTCACCCAACTAATGTGGTTGCAAATACGAATTCAAACTTTAAAATTCTTATCATGCATGGAAAATTAGAAAAAACTTCAGCGTTTTTGAGGGGCCAAGGAAAGGGGATCAATTCACCGTGGCCTCCAAAAGCATCTCAAATCGAACACATTTTACTCTTTCGTTTTGCACAACAAGTCAGAGACTAATGTAACCTTTTTTATACTTCTTTGTTAACCATCCTATTGTTTCGAAGACGGTGTTGTACCACCAACCACCCACGTGTAGGTGTCCCTTTTGCATCCTTGAAATGAGAGGGCCTTTGCTAAAAGCTTGTTCCGCAAGAGAATTTTCTTCATAGGCTACCATTGGGGGCCTACTACATTTTTTTAGTGCCAGAAGAACTTTAGAACATATCCCTCATTGTAGTATGCGAGGTATTATGGAAAACATCATACCATTTCCCAAGACTTTTAAAGGACAAGGGGAGGGGAGCTCACTGTGGTCAATCTAGTGTGCTATACATACAATGCTATGAAATCATCAATGTGGAAATTCCCACCTTGTTGATGGAAAATCACAATTGATGTATGTATTCATACATATGAAGGCCATCTTTTCTATTTCAAAGGATCCCTTAACCAACAAATTTCATGTTTAGAAAATGAAATTCTATAGTACCTATGTCATTAATACAACAAAAGAGGAATGTGAACACACATATCAATTGACGTACAAGGCAATGGTTGTTGTATTTGTTAAAAATTTCTTGTATGATCTCTGTTATGTAGGGGAGCTATACACTCCAAATTGATGACACTTATCAATTTAAGGTTTTTGAAAGTACTTTTTAATGTGCTAATACAATTTTTAGTTGCTCTTGTCACCTCCAATCTCCAAAAGTTCTAATACGTAAACTTATTAAATATTGTGGAGAGCCCTAGACAAGATACTGGTGCTACTCGGCACTTGGTCAGGTCAAGTCGTGACACAGCGAACCGGCATTTATGGCTCCACCTCGGCGCGTTGCAATGTCCGGGTTTTCTATGAAAGAGACGAGGAAGCCAAGATGAAACTGGTGTTACAGTGCATCCCTCTGCAAATTCTTTTGATAACATGGTCCACCATGCGGCACTCTTCATAGTTTTTGCAGTAGATGATGACTCCAACTGTTGAGTATTGAATTCCCTTATGATTCAAGTCATTGCGGGATGTCAAGGTAGGTTTGTGTTCTGCAAGTTAGAGTGGTTATAGTAAAAACGAGTGAAAAACGAATTTTCTTTGTAGGAATGATTAGAATCAAATGGCTTGATGACAACACTACTTGCATTTTTTCCCATTGATGAGTTAATGTTCACCGTATTTTGGAGTTCTTAGTAAGTAGGCAAACGAAGGTTGTTAGTGTTTCTTGCAGTTCAAATTTGGGAATTGGGAAATTGATTTGGTTTGAACGTTTAGTAAGATTGAGTATCTGTAAGGTGAAGGCACCCAATAACGTTCTTGTACCTTAAATCGCCTCAAATGTGTCCCTAGACTTTAATTAATGTGTCCTTCAAATCTCGGGCGGTCATTTAGAGTGTCTATTAGAAACCACGTGCGAACAAAACTTTGGACCCACTATATACATACTCTTTGAATTTTAAATAAAACAAAATCAAAGAAATATGAATAGATTTTCCTACTTTGAAAGTTTATGTTTTGAATTATTGATATTTTTATTTGTTAATAATAATTAGTTACAAAATTTTGAAGTAAAAAGATACACTGTAGAACTGAAAAATAACTTTTACACCCCTATATTATATAAGAAAAAATTGTTTAAAAAATGAACAAAAAATTGTTTAAAATAACTCTTTATTGAAAGCTCATTTTGAGTTGAATATTGACTCAATGGTCATCTGAATGTGTCCTCTATAATTATTTGAGTTGAAAAACATGCTATTCTAGTTCATTTATAACCTCTTCTAGAAATCATTTCATATTTTATTTGAGTTGAAAATTTTGGCAATAGAAAGCTATAGTCATTATTAAATAATGTTCAGAATTTTAGGTTGAAATTATAGTTTATTGGAAACCACTTGTTCGCATGTAGTTTGTTATAGTAGAACTAAGTGCACCCCCTAAGCTTCAAATGATTACTCAGTGACCCATTTGAAGGACATATGCTTAACCTAATTTGTTGATTATTGATTTTTGCAAAATTAGATTTAGGATCCACCTAGATGTGACAATTTCAATGGTCTAGGACTTTAGGTCGCTACTCGCTAGCACTTTGAAAAATCATAGAAATTATATACTACATCTGAAAAATCTAATTTTTATTTTTGAATATTCATGATTTTTACTTGCTAATACTACAAAAATATCATTTTTAGGAATGGAATCATTAAAATGATGATAGTTATAGCCTATCAAACTAAAAATATCATTTTTAAAAATGGAATGATGATAGGTTATAGCATAGTTTGATAGGTTATAACATAATTAGTATGGAATAATAATTATGAGGCTATTTCAAAAACTTTCATGCAACATTATCATAGAAATCAGTCTTACAAATTGGAGAACTACACCAAGAACCTATTGCCTTTGCTAGTGGTAGCATCAGAAGTGGAAATTTAGTTAAATGCTTTTGAATTGAAAGCATGACGATTCTATGCAATGATTATTTTGTTAATAACATGATGTTGGTGTTGCTAGCCATGCTCATGAGCCACCACACAAGGTTAAATGAAAATAGAATCATCCAACATTGTCAATGTCCTCTTGGTTTGGATATAGTGATATACCACTAGTGTACCCAAATCCCTTATGCAATTTCAATTTTTTTCTTTGGAGATACCATTGATGTACTTAGTACCAAAATGTGTGACAAAATGCATATTGTAATTGTAGATGGTATTGCTATATTGTTGACAATGGCCAATCAAAAGGCAAATTTTTGTATTATTTCAAAATCTAAGATGTACAAATGCATTATGTCTTGAAAATTGAGATGTTTTTGGTTCTTGCTTCAATAAAATCTAGAGTTAATCACTCTAATTAACTTGAAAATGCTCTAAGTTTTTACTCTTGATGAACATTTTTACCTAGAGCACTCAATTCACTCATATCAATACTAGTCAAAGGAGGAATCTCTAAACATAGTTAATTAAAAATATTCATCAAGAATAAAAACTTTAAATCTATTGGAGTGGTTAATACTAAATTCCATTATTATATATGATTTAGTATAGTTTACAATTTCTGTCTACTGTTGTCTACAATTAGTTTGCTATGTGTATCTCCAAAGTCCAAATAGGTTGTAGTGTTGAAAACATCTTTCAATTAACAAGATCACTGACCTAAAAGATTTATAAAGTATTATTATTATAGGCCAATTTTCAAATTAACATTAGATGCGATTCAACCTTGTTAGGGGAAATCCAATCCCACGAGTCCACATGCCATCAAGCATGCATTGGTCCAAATAAAAAATTCAAAGCTTCAAGAAAATGTCAAAAAAGACTACAATGAGTATAGTCCTTTGCTTGGAAAGCAATGTTAGTGATACTATAAAATAGAACAATCCATGGGAAAAATAACGGATTTGCTCTCATGCTATTGTTGAATTAGAAAAAATACTCACATATAAAGACAATTGAGAGAAAACGCAAGTGCAATTTAAATTATAGTTTTTCAAAAAAGTATGAATTTGATATGATTTTTGAAGTGTTCTATCCAATATGGCTTCAAAAAGTCTCTAGACTATTCTACTCAAAACCAAAAACAAGTGCATCTATATTCTATAATGGTCTTCTTACTCACCTAAATTAGTCACTAAAACCAAAGTCTAAAAAAGACACTTCCTTCAATGAATTTTTGTGAAAAGGTGAGAGTTCCTATTGTTGTTACTAATCACCCCAATATTGTCACATAAGACATTAATTGTAGCCACTAACTCAATCGAATGTAGCCCAAATAAGGCCTTATTCGTTATATTTGGACAAATGGTAGTCTCAATTTTATCCTCGAGTCAAAGATAAACACTCATAATTATTCAATTCTAAGACTATTTGGAAATTTGAGACTTTAAAATATTACTATGTATAAAAACCTTTCATTGCCAAAAGGTTGCAGTCTCAACTTATCCTCGACTCGAGGATAACTCCATAAAATTGTTTGAGGGCAAAAGTCTCAAAATTTGTCGATTGTCCAATTATAATGAATAAGGCCTTAAATCTCTTTACTCAAATTGATTCCAATGTGTCTTTAACATGTTTTTCGTCAATAATCTTGATTGATCTACCTTTCAGTCTTTCACATACTACTAGTGTGCCATATACTGTTGCTACATCCAAAATAAAAGTGAAAATATTTATTTTAATCTTTTAATTCATAAAAAATTTGAAATTCAATAACTATTATATACAAACTCAAAGAAAACCTAGGGCTTTGTTGAGATGTGAGAAGTTGTGTTCTTCATTAGAATAGAAAACCTTACACTCACACGAAAAGCTTTACGTATGAAGGAATGCACGTCTTTGTTTTGTAGTGCTTGGACATGGATTGCGATGTACAAATTATGCCTTTTCTAAAATAAAAAATAATTCAATTCAATTTTCTAATCCATAAAGTGATAAAAGTCAAAGATTTCTAAAATCTATACTTGTCCTAGATGGTACTTATACAATTGAGACCAGACAATTTAAAAATAGCACATGGAAGACCACCATTTTAATGAAATTGCCCATGATTGTCTTCTAATATACTAGAGGCTATTATTCAAAGATATTTTAAATACAATTAATTTTATATTGTATAGAAGTCTACAAAGTGAGCTTTTTTCTACTCGCATTTTGAAACATCTTTTAGGTCTCATGCTTCATCAAGCTTCAATCAACCAATGCCATTTTGTAACTCAAGGCAAGTATATTCTCAAGAAAATGGATTCCATTTTGAATGTACTCTCAATTCTCAAGAGCCTGATAATGGATAGGCTCATGTTCGTCCCTTGTTTCTTCGACCATGATGGAGTTTATGTGGAAGGTACGTACCCAGCTAGCTCAAAGATGAAGCTCAAAGCGAGCTATTCACTTACAAATGGAACATTGTGTGTAGAGGCTCCTGGGTGTCTTCAGTTGCCAAGGTATAGATGCTATGGATCGAGGAAGGAAGCTTTTAATTTCACCGGTATTGCTATTGGAAACTCATAGTTACTGTAGAGTCCATATCCGTGTATATTCACGCGCGTTCGGCACTTCACCAGTATTGACATATGTAAGATGCAATACGATTGTCAATACACTGAATACAGTGCATCTCTTGCAATTGGAAGCGCAGTATATATGAATTGAATGATTTTCATCACAATATATATCCATGTCCATTTTTTCAACATACATGTTGTCATACAGAATTCTTGTAGAACACACGACCATCGACCAACCATGCCAGCTAAATCTTTGCGGTGGAATTGTAACTAGGACTCTGGAGTCTCCTTTATTAGTTCGCATTGACATACATTCATGATCTGGGAATCTGGGATCCGCACATGGCCGGTGTTCTCTGTGGAGATTGTCACTTGAGCACGCTCTTCGCATTAATTCAAGTACGTAATCTCTATGTACCATGAAATACATGGTGGCTACTCGATCAGCAGTGCGGAACAATGTCGCAGTGACTTGCGGGAGAAGCGTTGGCACACTGCAGGTCCAAATCTGTGACATAACCCGAGTTGCCACTGGGAGACGCGACAACCTTGAGCCACCAGGGGTCCAGTATAACAACCGAGCTTTGAAGTCGGCATACCACGTCGACAATGCTATTCGCCGGCAGCTTGGTCCACAGGAAGTCCCCTGTCCCGGGCTGCTCCTGCATGTGAGTCGCTCTCAGAGTTCGGCCTTTCACGACTGCTTGTGCAACGTCGGCGAAGCAGATGCTTGCCACCAGCACCGCCACCACAAACATTAGCGAAAACTTCCTGCGCATGCATAATTATGTGGGATTACAGCTCAGTACTAAACCTTGCACTCGTACTCGTACTGACAACAACAAGAATTTCAACAAGAACAACATCAACGTGAATGTGAACACCAGCGCGAATGAATTGAAGAGGCCGTCATAGAATTACGTATATCTAACCACGCTGCGAAGGCACAGTAGCTAGCTCGGACACAAACTGATTAATTGTATTGTGAAATGGTACCCAATCGCTTCACGCACCTGCACTTTATCAATATAAGCATATCATCATATCGTCTCCAGATGCAATATATTATCGCAATCCAGAATGGAAGAGTGATATATCAGTAAGTAACTGCGAATTAAACCAAGTAAAACAAGAAACGAACTGGTTGTGTGCAACTTGCAAGACACGGAAGAGCTAAGATGGAGCCCAACCTTGCCGTCTCCATCGGGTATACCTGTGTCTCGTTCTCTCAGATTAATTGAAAACCTGTGCACGACACAAATACCACGCAGTACGTGAGTAGTCTCCTGATGGGCAAATAATTAAATTCCTCTGTATTTATACATATATGTACAAGCGAAATGAAACAGTCATGCTCAACAGAACGTACGAAGGCCTGGGGTCTAAGAAGTTAGAGCGAGTGATTTGAGAGAGTGACGAGTTGCAAATCTCGAAAGAGCCACAAACTTCACGGGAACAAGCAAGCCAGCATTGGCAAGTATATATATCGATCCTAACTGGAATTAAGTGATCGAAATGAGCAAGCAAGCCAGCATGCAACACACAGCGGCGATCAGACAGTATGCAACTCTACCGTGTCAGTCTGTGCACGTACTTCGGAGAGCACAAATTGCAGAATGTGGAAGAATGAGGAAGCAGCAAGGTACGTGGGAAGATCTTGGAAGTGGTGCTCGAGGAGCAGCGAAGCGAGAGTCACAATGTGGGCCGAGCGAGGACGCTGCTTTTATCCTGCTCCCCAGGCTGATGAAAGGCGGATGGAAGCTGCTTGGTTCTCATACATCCAACTGAACGCTCGACTTGCACCCCCGGGTTGACTGAAGGGGTCTCTGGAAGCATCTCAAATTGAATACTTTTGGCATCCCTGAAATGAGGCCCAACA
Organism: Rhytidiadelphus loreus; assembly: GCA_947034895.1. Classification (NCBI taxonomy): domain Eukaryota; kingdom Viridiplantae; phylum Streptophyta; class Bryopsida; order Hypnales; family Hylocomiaceae; genus Rhytidiadelphus; species Rhytidiadelphus loreus. The sequence continues at coordinate 4,400,466 of OX344764.1, forward strand.
CATTTTCTCTGACTGCCATTGAAGGTTAGACCCTCCTTTGTATCATGGAAAACATTATAATTATCATTGTTCCAAGCTTTTAGAAGGACGAAGGGAGGGGAGCTCACTTTAGTATGCTATATTTATAATGTTATGAAATCATCAATGTGGGAATTTTCACGTGGTTCGTTGATTGGAAATCACAATTCATGTATGTATTTAGATATGTAAAGGTCATTTTCTCCATTTTAAAGGGGCTCTTGATCAATATATTGCATCTTTAGAAGATTAATAAAACTTTGTAGTACCTAGTATGCCATTCATACAACAAAAGAGCAATGAGAATACACGTATTGAAGTACAAGGCGATGATTTTTCTATTTGTAAAAATCTCTTATGCAATCTGATTAAGGTCATTTGATAAGATGGGCAATTTTGTTAAAATGGTGCCATTCCACTATTTCGGCAGCTTTCATAGTTCAAACCGGGCGGTTTGAAATGTACAACCATCTTAGATGTTTAAAATCTATACCTTTTTTAGATGTCTGAAATCTACTCATATTCTAGATGCCACTTTTAAAATTCAGACCGTGTATTTTGAAATTTATATAATTATGTCCTAGATTTTTGAAATCTATACTTTAACAAAGATTGTAGAAAATGGATATTTCGTTAAAATGGCAATAGTCCACACTCCACAAACTTGGCACTTTGTGGTTTAGACCTTGTGGTCTGAAATGTAAGCCAGTCGGGTGATTGCAAGAAACACTTGTCCTATTTTTTGTCCCCTTGACCTTAGACAGGTGGTTTTTTGCTCATAACTTTTGCATCGTGTGTCCTTCTATGAAACTTGAAATGAAGGTACATGTGGTAGATTCAGATGTTGAGTAATTTTTTGGGTTTTTTTAAAATTATTTTACTATTTTTAAACTGCCCCCGATTGGATGTCTACCTTGGCCATTTTGGGGGTTTGTACTTTGTAGTACTATTTTTTATTCAAAAATAAGAATATGAAGCTCAAAATTGGTATACAAGGACTTATAATGAAGTTACACAATCTCACCAAAGCATTTCTAAAAATAGTAAATTGTCCACCCTCCACATTTGCTCAAAGAGCACTACCTTTGCACAAGTGTAGAGAACACAATTTTATTTTTCCAATAGTGAAAATTGGTGAAAAGGAGTATCTATAAGTTAGGAAAAATGGATGTTTTTTTGAGAATTTTTTGAATTTTCTGACTATTTTTTAAGAATTAAATTTCAAACTGTCTATCTTCTTCCATTTTTCAACCCTCTTTGACCGTGCATAACTCTTAGAGATAAAAAATTTTAGGTCCGAATTTTTGCACATATCATTTTTTTAATGCTTTACACATTATCCATATTTTATTTTATTTTAAAAAAAAATTATTTCAAAATCCACGAACAAGAGTAAAATGGCCGTTTTGAACGAAAATCGGCAGGTGTTTCTTGCAACTGCCCAGTCCTAGATTTTGGACCATATGGTCTGAAATCTCTAGAAAATGAATGGAAAAATGGCGGAAAAATATCGCCATTTTAAAGAAATATCCGTTAGAAGAGATTCTTTGTTGATACAAAAATCATTGCTTTGTACGTCAATTGATATGGGTGTTCACATTCCTCTTTTGTTGTATTAATGACATAGATACTATAGAATTAGATTTTCTAAACATGGAATTTGTTGGTTAAGACTTAAGAGTCCCCTTGAAATAGAAAAGATGGCCTTCATATGTCCTAATACATACATCAATTGTGATTTCCTATCAACAAGGCGGGAAGTTTTCACATTGATGATTTCATAGCATTGTATATATAGCAAACTAGATTGACCACAGTGAGCTCCCCTCCCCTTATCCTTTAAAAGTCTTGAGGAATGGTATGATGTTTTCCATAATACCTCGCATACTACAATGAGGGATATGTTCTAAAGTTCTTATGGCACTAAAAAAATGTAGTAGGCCCCCCATGGTGGCCTACAAAGAACATGCTCTTGTGGAACAAGCTTTTAGCAAAGGCCCTCTCATTTCAAGGATGCAAAAGGGACCCCTACACGTGGGTGGGTGGTGGTACAACACCGTCTTGTAAACAATGTGATGGTTAACAAAGAAGTAAAAAAAAGGTTACATTAGTCTCTTGTTGTGCAAAACGAAAGAGTAAAATGTGTTCCATTTGAGATGCTTTTGGAGGCCGCGGTGAATTAATCCCCTTTCCTTGGCCCCACAAAAACGCTAAATTTTTTTCAAATTTTCCACGCATGATAAGAATTTTAAAGTTTGAATCCATATTTGCAACCACATTAGTTGGGTGAGGAGGTGTATAAGGTGAATTAATGAAGCACAAAACAGGGGGATTTTTTGGTACTGGCATCCCTGGAATGACGGACTTGGAGAGGAGGCCGACCCTTCTGGAGGTCCCACGGCCGCTGCTCAGCCAACTCGTGTACCCCGCGCAAGTCTCGCCTTGGATGGACGAGAACCCACTGAAGCAACTTTCATCCGAGAGGGGGAGCAGTATATAAACAGACCCCGCGCTCCGTAACTATCAGTGCTTTCCTGCTCCAGCAACACCATCGCCGCTTTGCTTCCAAGGTCTTCCCACCTTGCTGCTTCCTCATTCTGCAATATTTCTGTGCTCTCCGAAGTACGTGCACACACACGATAGAGTCGCATCCTGCCTGATGTTTTCGATCGCCACTGTGTGTTGCTTGCTGGCTTGCTCATTTCGATCACGTTCCTTTATTTCGGATATGCATACTTAATTGCCAATTAAGTATGGCTGGCTTGTTCTGATTAAGCTCCTGGTGCTTTCGAGAAGTTGGAACTCGTCACTCTCTCATACCTCCAACTTCTTAGACCCCAGGCCAGGCCTTCGCTCGCTTGTACATATATGTACATGTACTCACAAGAAATCCCCCGTGGGGAGACGACTAACTTACTGCGCGGTGTCCGTGATGTGCACAGGTATTCCATCAATCGGAGAGAGCGAGACACAGGTGTACCCGATGGCGACGGCAAGGTTGTGCTCAGATCCGATCCATCTGCTTCCGTGTCTTGCAGTCCGTTTAATTTCTTGTTTGAAATTCGCAGTTACTGATATCACCACTGTAATTCCATTCTGAACTACTAACGGTAATTGCATCTGGAGACGATATCGACGGCTACCTCTGGTTTATGATCTGACGAAGAGGCAACGAGGGCAGTTCTTGCTATCTGGGCCTCTGCAGCCTTCGATAGGAATATTATGTGATTTTATTACGGACTCTGCAATTGATTCATTCACGCTGGTGTTCGCTTTCACGTTGGTGTTGTTGATTATATTCGTGTTGAAATTCTTCTTGCTGTCAGCATGAGTACGAGTTCGCATTCACGTTGCTGTTGCTGTTGTTGATTATATTCTTGTTGAAATTCTTCTTGTTGTCAGCAGGAGTACGAGTGCATCACGGTTTAATACGTAGCTGTAATCATGTGCAGGAAGCTTTCGCTGATGTTCGCGGTGGCGGTGCTGGTGGCAAGCATCTGCTTCGCCGACGTCGCTGAAGGAAACGTGCTGGGCCGAACGCTGAAAGAGACCAAACTGCAGGAACAGGCCGGGACAGGGCAATTCACGTGGGTCAAGCTGCCGGCGAATACCTTAGTCAACGTGGAGTGCCGACTTCAAAGCTCGACCATTGGACCGGACAACTGGTGGCTGAAGGCTACCGTCATGGTTCCCAATGGCGACTCGGGTTATGTCGCAGATTTCGACATGCAGTGCGCCGGCGATACTCCCGCGGGTCACTGCGACCCAGCTCCTCACTGTTGACTAGCTAGCCACCACGGTATCTCACGGTAGTCACGTAGAGCTTACTTGAATGGGAAGAGCGTGCTCTAGCCGGTGACCATCTCGAGAGGGAACACCATGAGCAGATCCCATTTCATGAGTGTATGTATGTCCATGTGAACTTATAAAGGAGACTCCAGCTATCCAGCTAAGTGTTATATTGTCCCAGTTATATGATGCAATTCCACCGTACGTGGAGATTAATATGTGGATCATGTTTGTGAAATCTCCAAGTAAGAATTCTGTATGTCTTCCTTTTTGTCGCAAATTGCCCTGATAGGAGATCCAGGGATACATTTGGTGACAATCATGCATACCCTGCTCTTAACTTCCAAAGTTCCGAGAGATCGCTTCGCGCTCTGTTAGTATGGAGGTAGAATCGTATTGTATCTCAGTTTCATCATGCATGTGTGAGCACGGGTAGAGTGCCGAACGTATCAGTATCCAATTGCAGTACCGGTCAACAGGCTTTCTTCAGCTCGTCGATCCATCTCTATTTACCTTAAATGTTTATTTTTCCTTTGTGTTGTTTGATACACTAAGATCGAAGAAACCGTGAGTGCTGGCAGCCTTCTTGGTATTGTTGGATACTTGGATGAGGAGGTGTGTATATATGGACTTTGTTTCGTGGTGTTTCAATCTATGGTGCAAAAGGTTGTAAAGTTTAAATTTTGTATGGATTAGAAAATTGAATAAAATTATCTTTTGTTTTGAAAAAATCATAACTTTCACATTGCAATCCATGTTCAAACGTCACAAATAAAGCCTTGCATTCCTTGATGCTTAAAGCTTTTCATGTGTTTGGTTTTCTATAATAATGAAAAACACAAGCTCTCACACCACAACAAAGCCCTTGTGCCCCTTGAGTTTGTACATAATTGAATTTTAAAGTTTTTATAAATTGAAAGATTAAGAAAATTATTTTCACTTTTGTTTTTGCTATATTTATAGTTATTGATAAAATATGATTTTCAGTGGTCTTGCCATTTTCACACATGCCAATATATGTGCATTTTTGTTTTTTATATTGAACAATGACATGAAGGCAAACAACTAATTTTGCCCGAGATGGGCGGTTATATTATAACAACTAAAGATATGCCATCGCAATTGAAATTAATCAAAAGATCAAGGAGCATTCGTACAACGTATGCTTTATTCAAAAGTAAATAGCTTCTTTTCAATCTTTTGTAGTTCATCTTTGAACTAGGTTCATTTCAAAAAAGGAAAGAAGCAGTTGGACAATTTTGGATTCTGTATGAAGTAAGACGAGTGCAGTGGATTGGATTTCTGACAAAGTTTGTCATAATAAACAAATACTTGTAGGAAGGTTACGAAATTATAAGTAAATTACAAAATTATAAAATAGTTTGGTAGTACTCCATTTATAATAAAAATATCTAAAGTATAGACGCCTATAACCATAGAAGGTGTTTATAATATAGACTCCTGGATTTATAGTCTTATAGATTTTATGTTTACAACTTCACATCCTAATATAGTAGCACTCCCTACAACTTAAAGAATTGTGTGGATGAGTTTGGGACCAGAATTCAAAGGCTATTCAGTAGATGGTTTGGTCAACTCATGATAGAACAAATTGGCATTTATATCTCTACCTTGGCGCATTGCAGTATCTTGATTTGCTATGAAAAACACAAAGAATACAAAATGTAACTAATACTATTGTTCATGACTTTGCAAATCTTTTGTAAGAATGGTCTATGTTGTGACACTCTTAATAGTTTTTGCTATAGATGATGACTCCAATTATTGATAATTGAATTGCCTCATCATTCAAGTCATTAGAAAGAAAGTTGAATTCACAAAGGATAGTGAGTTCAATAGTTTCCATGCGCACTAGTTCAAGCAGTGAACTACATCAGTTTGAGAATTGAGAGTCAATGAATGAATCTCCAAAGTTAATTTTTGTTGTTCATCATGAGCTTTTTCAATTCTCTCAATAAACTCCATCATCCATGTTCCGTGTCATCTTTGCATGAATTGTAGCACATCTATATTGCATTTACATAGCAACAAATAGAAGTTGATTAGCAGATGGTTCAATTTTCTTCTAATGCATTGTGGAATGTCAAGGTTTGTATTGTGTAAGTAGATTGATATTTATTAAAAAAATGAGTCACCCTTTAAAACTACTCTCAAGGGCTAACATTTTGGCCCAAATTTAGGATTTAGACTAAATTGTGCATGGTTTACAAATAAAATGAATTACAATCGAAAAAAGATAAGAGAATCTTACTATCAAAGTTACAAACTTGTACAATCTCTATTTCTATATGATAGGATGGCAATTTTCAAGTTAGACACTCAATCTGGGAGCTTGTGCAAAGGTGGTTAAAGTGACTTTAGATTGCATAGATGAAAGCAAGAAACTTGAGAAAATAAGATACCTTGCATGTAGAAATTTAGTACTTAAAAGATATTAACACTACAAAGAAATGGGGGTAAATGTTATTATAGAAGAATGATTGCTTATTCGGAACGACTTGAATATGACTCGTGTTCCCTAATTGCACCAAGGGTTTGGGGTTGTCATCGTTAGAGTCAATTCAAAGTCACATTCGCGACTACAAGATGACGACTTAGTGGCAGGGAGTCTTCATCCACATTTTTACATCTGGAACGTGTTGTCTTTATCTAGTCCCACAATGTGCTGAAAAACTTGTTTTTTCCACTTTAAATGCAAATATCTTGCAATCTATGCGTTCAAAAATTCTGAAATTTTGTCTATACTTTTAAATACTAGTTGGGTGTAAGATCCTACGGTTAGATGTCAAAGAAAAACATTTTAAATAATTTTTTACTCTTTCCTACAGAAATGGCAGTTTTCAGTGTTTCTTTGGTAGAAAAAAGGCCTTGTTCTTGTAGGGGTTAAAATGATGCACTCTTGGAGACTTATTTTTCTTTTGATTTTTTTCTCTATTTACTAATGCTTTTTTCAAAACAAACTAAAAAAATAAAGTTAGATTGACAATGCAAAGGCCAAAAACTAAAATTTAGATGACATTTAGCACCTCTAAGATATAGAAAAAAAAATTTTGGTTCTAATTTTTACAGAACTAGGTTGATAACTTTCACAATGTCTATGTTTCATCCATTGGTTTTTGTTTACAACATTGTTAAACTTCCAATTTGGACTTAATCAATTTCATTGTGAAGGCCATAGTCAAAAGTGAGTAAACTATGTGATTGTATTTTGACTACAATTTACTCTAAGGTGACTACATAATGACTTTCGTGTCACTACTTTACTATTTTGATTGTGATTTACTCTAACACAACTACATAATGACTTCCACATCACTACTCTACTATTGCATCAACATTTTACAAATCCCACATGGTTTGTCTTGCCTCCTACCACCCCACTTGTATAAAAGTCTTGTTATTTGAACTCTTTGTATTCATACACTAAATGGTTTGAAAATCCATTTGACACATATGCAAAATATTGTGTATCATGTATTTGTATATGGTGTATGATGTATGAATCATGTATATAGTGTATGATGTATGAATCATGTATTTGTATATGGTGTATGATGTATGAATCATGTATATAGTGTATGATGTATGAATCATGTATTTGTATATGGTGTATAATGTATGGTGTTCGGTATATGGTATACTTATTTTGCACATTTCACCACAACTTGAAAATAATCTTCAAATCTTTTAGATATTAGAAAATAATATTCACATTTCCTAGATTTTAGAATATAATCTAGATTTTAGAAAATAATATTCACATTTCCTAGATTTTAGAATATAATCCTAGATTTCAATAAATAATATTCACATTTCCTAGATTTTAGAATACAATCCTAGATTTCAGAAGAAAAATATTCACATTTCCTAGATTTCAAAATATAATCCTAGATTTCAGAAAAGGATTAAAAAAAGGATCATTTGTGACTACACGATGACTTTAGAATGACTGGCCACGTGGCAACATAGGAGTCATTTCCTTAAACTTCTTTTTTCTTTACCACTTTAGAAGTTTCATCCAAAACCCCATCCAAGCTCACAATGGATGGTGATAATACTATAGCAGTCATCTATAAAAATGACTAATCCACTATGACTCCAGGGGCCAAAATTACAGGGCATTAAATTTTTTTGTCTACAATGACTCTTAAGCAATCATTCTTTGCAATCATTTATACACTGTTTTTCTTGTAGTGCGTGAAGTTATTATGAATCTAATTTCTATTGGAAACAACTACACTAAAATATATTATTTTTGAAGGTACTTTTAGAGTGCTTCATGCAACTTTAGAAATAGCAAAAAAATTGACAAAGTAGCTCAAACAATGAACTTATCGATAAGATATTTAAAAAACTCTTTTTTATTCCTTAAAGATGACATGTATGTTATACATTTTGTACAACATAAGGTTTTGAAAAAAAATTGTTTTTTCCTTACAAATTTTATGTTTGCATGGTATGACCTTCAAGTGTTTCAAATCAACTTTTGAACAACTTAAAATTACATCTCGAAATCCAATGGGAAGATAAGTATTGGAGATGAAATGAGAATATTCATGCTATTGTAAAAGATTATTCTCTAATATGTGACTAAATAACTAAAAATGCATCTCTTGAAGACTATTCTACACTTCTAAAAATCCAAGGCAAATAAATAATTTAAAGACACTACAAGATGTGAATGAATGTCTTGTAGAATCTTAAAAGTACTTCCAAAAGTGGTACAACACAAAATACTTTACGATGCTTGCACCCATTTTTATGAGCATTTTTAAAAGTGCACTTTGATGTATTTGACCATTTTTGGCATTTCAAAAACCATACTAATTTAACAACAATTAGAGGGTCGATTTCATTAGATGGATTTTTGGGCTTCTAAGAGACTGTTTTGGGATTGTTTCCCAGGTTGTGAACCACGGCAACACAGTCAAATTATTAAATACTAAATATTAATTAAAATTATCTAATGTGGCAGTCTGTCGGCCACATTAGACTACAATTGCGGCAAAGTTTCTACAATCTAGGAACTTTGGGGAACTCATAGTCTTTCAAACTCCAGAGGCCCAAAAACATATCTAATGGATGACCTTGATGGACTTTTTCAATAGTACACTACAATTACACTTAACAAATGCACACTATTTTGGAAATGTATAGACAGTTTAAATAAGTTGGAATTTATTCTCTTGCATTTGCTTGAGTCAAAGAAAAAAATAAGTTTTTTAACCACACCAAGACTTGATTAAAATTAGTGATATATATAGATTAATAGATAGAGTAGTATGCCTTATGTGAATTAATGAATGAATTTGTGGCTATGCTACATAACTCTATAGTATTTGAGTGAATTTTTGAAGAACTTCAACCTATACAAATTCCTCACATTCATCGTAGAGGAAAAAAATGTAATTTAAATTGTCAATACAAGGCTTAATATTTTTCTCTAGCCCAAGGCATAATGAAACATATTTTGAGAATCACTAAGGTATAAACTTTGTGTTTCCATATGCTCACTATAAAGTTTTGTTGTTATTTCACATATATAGTGATTTTTATTGTTTAGAGTTATTCTATGATTAGGTTCTATTAGATTTGACTATCACATAAGCATCATTGAATTGGATCAAGTTACTTTATTGTCAATCAATATACATATGTTCTTTGAAATTTGCAAAATGAAAACTTTGTGGATTAATGGGACCTTGAAACATTTGGAACTAAGTTAGTGATTTTGGTAATTCATTTGGAGAATATAGGGCCACTACTTGATGGCTTGTAGATTGGTATGATCCAATTACAAATGGGCTTCTATTAATTGTATGTTGTGTTTATAGACATCAAAGATTTTAGCTATCAATAGGATTTTTTTTCATGCTAAAATTTTCCGCAATTGTCATTGTCTTCCATAATTCTAGAGTTTTAAAGTATTGTATTAAATCCTTGCCATTGATCTACTTGAATGGAGGGACCAACTATAGAAAAGTAAACGTGGCGCTCTCTAGTCTCTATCAGATATGACAATGACATTTCAAGGAATACAAATCAAAAGTTGGTTGAAAAAGCAAGTGAAGGATTGAACAACTTAGATGTTAACCTACTAAGGAGTAGACAAAGTTCCTAGATAGAAAATGTCTTGCAAATTGTTTTAAATTATTAGACGAGCTTGTAGGTTGAACTTTAATTTTGTTCTTGCACATATTAAATTGGTTTGTTAAACAAGGAAATCCACACAAACTACAACAATCCAAATATTCATTTGCAATAATATGATCAAGAATGAATTAGAATCTTGTTAAATTAAATGTATGTACATCTTTAAGGTATGATACTCCATAAAGCTTCAAGCAATGGATGCCATTTTGTAACTCATGTCAAGGATCTTGTCAAGAAAATGGAATTCATTTTGAATTCTTAAGAGCTTAATTATAGATAGAAGTCATTTAGAAAAATTGGTCACTTACACATTACCAATCATTTATTTATGATATCATGTTCTTCTATTGCTTGTTTGATCATTATAGAATTTGCAAGGAGCCCATTGCCACTATTGTCTTACTTTGTGTAGAATCAAAACATGCCTACTTCTTGCCTTTCTAAACGTATCTTGCTCAATGATGAACTACAATCTATTCACTAAAGAATTTTGTGTGCAAAGGTACAAGTTGGGTATCTTCAATTGCCATGCCTTGGTATAACCTTGGATTAAATCACATTCAAGTGGAACTAAAAATGGTTAGAAGATGTAAGTTTGCACTTTGCTTTCTTTTAACTATGATGTTTTACTCTCAACCCCTAAAAGTCCAACTACCATTTTTTGCCAATATAGTGATTTTTGGCAACTCACTAGGAACAAAAAATTTGTTTTCTTCTTTTGAAATTTTTACAACATGTGCCTAAGGAAGGGCTTTAAGGCACAACAAATTTCAAAATCTTTCACTACATGGTTAAAAAGTTATTACATGATATGTAATTTTTTGGCATTGCTTAATAGGCAACTTGGGCAATTTAGAAAAAATCACTTTTTAAAGAATTAAAAATTTGAATTTAGTTTCTAGATTTATTTACATATGGAAAGCTTTGAATCATTCTATTTTGATTAGTGAGATGAAGGTTATGAGGAATTTTAGGTTGTAGGTAGTTGTGGAATCTCTATTCTAAGATAAACTTTGAAGTCCTTTATTTAACTCAATTTTCAATATTTAAAAATAAATAAAAATTCAATGGGTAAAAATTGTTTATTACAGCTATTAGAATTAGCATTTTTCAATTCCATAACTAAATTCTTAACAATTTAGTATTTTAAATCATACTTTGTTTTTTTCTATTTATTATTTTTTTCAATCATGAATATGAAATAATTTTTGTATGAATTTTTTTACTTGTATTTCCAACTTATTTCTTCAACATATTGTGGAGGGTAATAAGTTATAAGATTTACTCAATTTTGTGCAAGTAGTTTGAACTATGAAATCTAATCATTTGAAAAGAGTTGAAAATACTTCTTTTTGATATTCAAGAAATTTGATCTTGCATTTGATAAGGTTTCTTATTCTAAAATTTTGGAATAATATATTCTAACAAGTTAACTAAAGGATCCTACGGTTGGATTTGTTAATGAATAAATACAAATGAAGATTTTAGCCTTGCTTTGGATTTAAGTACTTTGAAGTAGTTTTGGGCTTAAAAACATTGAATACCTTTAGGGGTTAATCTACTAATCATAGTTACATAATTTATTATTTTTTCAAATAATATTTCACCATAGATTAAGATTAATATAATTATTTTTAGCAAAAAAACAAAATTTTCTTTACTAAACTTAAGTTCCTATTGAAGTTTGGATGTCAACTTGTCAACTTTTACAACGGTAGAATAAGTGCCTATTACTTCATAATTCGCAATGTGATTGATTCCCTAAAAATAATGTGATTACATAATCATATGATAGAATAAGAAAAGACTTTTTCTATTATATACATTTTGAACACTTTCACATTTTGTATAATACTCAAAAATAAAAATAAAAATAAAAATCCTTTTTAATACAAAGTTCAACCCAAATTTTGATCATGTCAAATGAAAAAAATTATATATTCATTACATGTTTTTTTAGCCCATTGAGAGACTATGAGTTCCCTGATGTTCTCGGATTGTGGAAACATTGCAGAACCAACAGTCTGATGTGGCAGAGAAAAAAAAAAGAAATTTAAATATTTAAAGGAAAAATAAATAAATAAATATTTTATATATATTTATATATTTATATATTTTTTAATTTTTAATTTTATTATTAAATAACCTAATTGTTCTGTTGTTCATCCATGGTTCACAGAATGGAGAACCATGGTTAGACGATCTCTCAGAGGCCTTGTATAACATCTAATGATTCACATACAAGTCCTTATATAAACTACATTATGAATTGATTGTTTAAATTTTGTTACTTGAATAAATGTTATCTATTATCATTTAATTCTACTATTTTGTATATAAGCTATATTGATGTAATATATAGTACCTGATAAGTATGAAAAACTAGAATAAAATTGTTTACTTAAGTCATTGTATTGTAAAATAAGCATTAAATTTAACCTTGCAACAAATGATTTATGTCCTTCTAAGGATCTTTGCAACGGAATTTTGTCTTCAAATTATCAAATTGATGCATTATTATATCATTCATTCATAAATTTATCATAAAGGTGATGACATTAGTATAGTTAATAAATTTGAAGGTTCAAGAAACTGTCAGAATGGACTATAGTGAGTATAAACTCTTTGTTTAGAAAGCAATGTTAGTGGTACCATAAAATTGAACAATCCATCATGGGTAGAATGAGGAGTTTGCCTTCATGCAATTGTTGAATTTAAAATAAACAAATCCCATATATAAAGACAACTAAGAGAAATGGCAAGAGCATGAATTGAAATTATATTTTTTCATCAAAGCATGAATTTGTTAAGATTTTTTGAAGTGCTCTATCCATATAAGGCTAAAACAGTCTTTAGACTACTCCATTCAAAACAAATAAAAAGTGTCTTCATAATGGTCTTCATACTCACCAAAAGCAACAATTAACATGGCCATACTTCAAAGACCTAAATAGATCACTTTCTTCAATGAATTTACACTCAAAATTTTAAAAATCCTATTGTAACCACTAATCATTCCAAAATTGTCACCTAAGACATTGATTGAAGCCACTAACTCAATCCAATGCACGGGGAGGACACTCTCACTACATTTGGGGTACCCATGTGTGGCGGTGGAAAAAGTAATACATGTAATACATGTAATACACCTTGAATAAACTATAATTTCATCATAAAATTTTTAGCTTTGTTTAACAATGACTAAAGGTTTCTATTGACAAATTCCAAATAACATAAGATATATTGTCTAGAAAGGGTTGAAAAATGAACTAAAATGGCATGCTCTCCAACTAAAATATTTATAGAGCTCTCATGAAGATGACTATTGCATCAATGTTCAACCAAAATGAACTTTCAATAGAAAGCTATTCTATAGAATTATTTTTTCATTTTTCAAATCTTTTTTCTTATATAATATAGAGGTGTGAAAGTTATTTTCAGCTTTACAGTGTATCTTTTTTCTTCAAAAATTTATAAATAATTACTATTACCATAAAAAAATACCAATAATTCAAAATATAAACTTCTAAAGTAGTAAAATCTATCCATAATTTTTTTTTTGAAAAAAATATTAAATTTTAAGGTGCATTACTTGTATTACTTTTTCCACCGCACGTGGGTTGCTAAAACGTGGGGAGTGTCCTCCCCGTGATCCAATGTAGTTGAAATCTCAATTACTAAAAAACAAACTATAGTAGATCATTTTTGAAATGTCTTAAACGAGTCTTTTGTCCATATTGGACAGTTTTATATTACACGCTATTAGTGTGGCGTGAACGATTGCTAATTTTTCACATCCAAATTAAAACTAAATATAATATTCTAATTTGTAAAAATCATTGAAATTCAATATTTTTTATGCGCAAAGGAGTGCAAAGGCTTTGTTGTAGTGTAAAAGGTTTCATTCCTAATACTAATAGAAAACTCTATGTACACAGGAGTGCAAGGGCTTTGTTTCCTTGGCATTTGGATATGTGATGTAGATTATTTTTTTTTCAAAACAAAGATAATTTAATTCAATTTTTGAAACTCATAAAATTTTGAAATTCAATAACTTTTAGACCATCGTTAGTTGGATTCAAATGACACAAAATAAAGTCCATGCACCCCTCTTCATGCAAAGCATTGCAATGGTACCAAGAACGCCATAAGGGGACTTACGATTTTTTAGATTTAAGAGTATCAAACAAAACAAACAATCTAATCAAAGGTATAGATTGGCGTGTCTTGACTACACTATATTGTTGCCACAATCAAATTGAAAAATTGAAAAAAAAAATTAATTTGAAAATAACTCCAAAATTCATAATTATTACAATGGAAAGAAAGCATGCAAGCTAGGGCTTTGTTGTGGTAAAAGAGGTTGTATTCTTAATATGCATAGAAAGCTTTGTGTGCAAAAAGGTGTAAGGTTTTTGTTTCATGGCGTTCGGACATCCAATGTCAGTATGTCACAATGTGAAATTTATAATTTTATAAAAAAACAAAGAATTTAATTCAATTTATGGATTTATGGATTAAGAAAAACTTTGAAATTCAATAACTTTCATACTTTAGGTCCAAAAGCTAGAAAACAAAGTTGGTGCACCCTCCCTTGCAAACAGATTTCCAACAATTCTAAAAATCTAGCATGTTAGCCTACAATTCATAGATCTCACCATATCAAACAAAAGTACAAAAATAATAACCTAAAAACATAGACAAGTGTCCCTTGTAGTACTGACATTGCCAAAACAAAAGCAAAAATAATTTTTTTAATCTTTCAATTTATAAAAACTTTAAAATTCAATTATGTACAAACTCAAGAGGCACAAGGGCTTTGTTGTGGTGTGAGATCTTGTGTTTTTCATTATTATAGAAAACCAAACACATGAAAAGCTTTAAGCATCAAGGAATGCAAGGCTTTATTTGTGACGTTTGGACATGGATTGCAATGTGAAAGTTATGATTTTTTCAAAACAAAAGATAATTTTATTCAATTTTCTAATCCATAAAATATTTAAACTTTATAACCTTTTGCACCATAGATTGAAACACCACGAAACAAAGTCCATATATACACACCTCCTCATCCAAGTATCCAACAATACCAAGAAGGCTGCCAGCACTCACGGTTTCGTCGATCTTAGTGTATCAAACAACACAAAGGAAAAATAAACATTTAAGGTAAATAGAGATGGATCGACGAGCTGAAGAAAGCCTGTTGACCGGTACTGCAATTGGATACTGATACGTTCGGCACTCTACCCGTGCTCACACATGCATGATGAAACTGAGATGCAATACGATTCTACCTCCATACTAACAGAGCGCGGAGCGATCTCTCGGAACTTTGGAAGTTAAGAGCAGGGTATGCATGATTGTCACCAAATGTATCCCTGGATCTCCTATCAGAGCAATTTGCGACAAAAAGGAAGACATACAGAATTCTTACTTGGAGATTTCACAAACATGATCCACATATTAATCTCCACGTACGGTGGAATTGCATCATATAACTGGGACAATATAACACTTAGCTGGATAGCTCCAGGGAGTCTCCTTTATTAGTTCACATGGACATACATACACTCATGAAATGGGATCTGCACATGGTGTTCCCTCTCGAGATGGTCACCGGCTAGAGCACGCTCTTCCCATTCAAGTAAGCTCTACGTGACTACCATGAAATACCGTGGTGTCTAGCTCGTCAACAGTGAGGAGCAGGGTCGCAGTGACCCGCGGGAGTATCGCCGGCGCACTGCATGTCGAAATCTGCGACATAACCCGAGTCGCCATTGGGAATCATGACGGTAGCCTTCAGCCACCAGTTGTCCGGTCCAATGGTCGAGCTTTGAAGTCGGCACTCCACGTTGACTAAGGTATTCGCCGGCAGCTTGACCCACGTGAATTGCCCTGTCCCGGCCTGTTCCTGCAGTTTGGTCTCTTTCAGCGTTCGGCCCAGCACGTTTCCTTCAGCGACGTCGGCGAAGCAGATGCTTGCCACCAGCACCGCCACCGCGAACATCAGCGAAAGCTTCCTGCACATGATTACAGCTACGTATTAAACCGTGATGCACTCGTACTCCTGCTGACAACAAGAAGAATTTCAACAAGAATATAATCAACAACAGCAACAGCAACGTGAATGCGAACTCGTACTCATGCTGACAGCAAGAAGAATTTCAACACGAATATAATCAACAACACCAACGTGAAAGCGAACACCAGCGTGAATGAATCAATTGCAGAGTCCGTAATAAAATCACATAATATTCCTATCGAAGGCTGCAGAGGCCCAGATAGCAAGAACTGCCCTCGTTGCCTCTTCGTCAGATCATAAACCAGAGGTAGCCGTCGATATCGTCTCCAGATGCAATTACCGTTAGTAGTTCAGAATGGAATTACAGTGGTGATATCAGTAACTGCGAATTTCAAACAAGAAATTAAACGGACTGCAAGCAAGACACGGGAGAAGATGGATCGGATCGGAGCACAACCTTGCCGTCGCCATCGGGTACACCTGTGTCTCGCTCTCTCCGATTGATGGAAAACCTGTGCACATCACAGACACCGCTCAGTAAGTTAGTCGTCTCCAGATGGGGGAATTCTTGTGAGTACGTGTACATATATATACAAGCGAACGAAGGCCTGGCCTGGGGTCTAAGAAGTTGGAGGTCTGAGAGAGTGACGAGTTCCAACTTCTCGAAAGCACCAGGAGCTTAATCAGGACAAGCCAACCATACTTAATTGGCAATTAAGTATGCATATCCGAAATAAAGGAACGTGATCGAAATGAGCAAGCCAGCAAGCAGCACACAGTGGCGATCGAAAACATCAGGCAGTATGCGACTCTATCGTGTGTATGCGACTCTATCGTGTGTGTGCACGTACTTCGGAGAGCACAGACAAATTGCAGAATGAGGAATCAGCAAGGTGGGAAGACCTTGGAAGCAAAGCGGCGATGGTGTTGCTGGAGCAGGAAAGCACTGAGAGTCACGGAGGGCGGGGTCTGTTTATATACTGCTCCCCCTCTCGGATGAAAGTTGCTTCAGTGGGTTCTCGTCCATCCAAGGCGAGACTTGCGCGGGGTACACGAGTTGGCTGAGCAGCGGCCGTGGGACCTCCAGAAGGGTCGGTCTCCTCTCCAAGTCCGTCATTCCAGGGATGCCAGTACCAAAAAATCCCCCTGTTTTGTGCTTCATTAATTTCCCTTATACACCTCCTCACCCAACTAATGTGGTTGCAAATACGAATTCAAACTTTAAAATTCTTATCATGCATGGAAAATTAGAAAAAACTTCAGCGTTTTTGAGGGGCCAAGGAAAGGGGATTAATTCAATAATTCACTGCGGCCTCCAAAAGCATCTCAAATCGAACACATTTTACTCTTTCGTTTTGCACAACAAGTCAGAGACTAATGTAACCTTTTTTATACTTCTTTGTTAACCATCCCATTGTTTCAAAGACGGTGTTGTACCACAACCCACCCACGTGTAGGGGTCCCTTTTGCATCCTTGAAATGAGAGGGCCTTTGCTAAAAGCTTGTTCCACAAGAGAATTTTCTTCATAGGCTACCATGGGGGGCCTACTTCATTTTTTTAGTGCCATAAGAAGTTGGGAACATATCCCTCATTGCATTTTGCGAGGTATTATGGAAAACATCATACCATTTCCCAAGACTTTTAAAGGACAAGGGGAGGGGAGCTCACTGTAGTCAATCTAGTGTGCTATATATACAATGCTATGAAATCATCAATGTGGAAATTCCCGCATTGTTGATGGGAAATCATAATTGATGTATGTATTCGGAATTTCAAACATATGAAGGTCATCTTTTTTATTTGAAAGGGTCTCTTAACCAACAAATTTGAAATTTCATGTTTCGAAAATGAAATTCTATAGTACCTATGTCATTAATACAACAAAAGAGGAATGTGAACACCCATATCAATTGACGTACAACTGTACAAGGCAATAATTTTTGCATCAACAAAAAATCTCTTCTATAATTTTTGTTAAAGTATAGATTTCAAAAATCTAGGACATAATTATATAAATTTCAAAATACACGGTCTGAATTTTAAAAGTGGCATCTAGAATATGAGTAGATTTCAGACATCTAAAAAAGGTATAGATTTCAAACATCTAAGATGGCTGTACATTTCAAACCGTCCGTTTTGAACTATGAAAGTTGCCGAAGTAGTGGAATGGCACCATTTTAACAAAATTGCCCATCTTATCAAATGACGATAATTAGATTGCATAAGAGATTTTTACAAATAGTAAAAACATCACCTTGTACTTCAATACGTGTATTCTCATTGCTCTTTTGTTGTATGAATGGCATACTAGGTACTACAAAGTTTTATTAATCTTCTAAAGATGCAATATATTGATCAAGAGCCCCTTTAAAATGGAGAAAATGACCTTTACATATCTAAATACATACATGAATTGTGATTTCCAATCAACGAACCACGTGAAAATTCCCACATTGATGATTTCATAACATTATAAATATAGCATACTACACTGAGCTCCCCTCCCTTTGTCCTTCTAAAAGCTTGGAACAGTGATAATTATAATGTTTTCCATGATACAAAGGAGGGTCATCTTCTAAAGTAACCTTCAATGGCACTAAAAAAAATGTGGTGGGCCTCATTTCAGGGATGCCAAAAGTATTCCATTTGAGATGCTTCCAGAGACCCCTTCAGTCAACCCGGGGGTGCAAGTCGAGCGTTCAGTTGGATGTATGAGAACCAAGCAGCTTCCATCCGCCTTTCATCCGCCTGGGGAGCAGGATATAAGCAGCGTCCTCGCTCGGTCCACAGTGTGACTCTCGCTTCGCTGCTCCTCGAGCACCACTTCCAAGATCTTCCCACGTACCTTGCTGCTTCCTCATTCTTCCTCATTTGTGCTCTCCGAAGTACGTGCACAGACTGACATTCGATGCATTCGATCGCCGCTGTGTGTTGCATGCTGGCTTGCTTGCTCATTTCGATCACTTATAATTAATTCCAGTTAGGATCGATATATATATACTTGCCAATGCTGGCTTGCTTGTTCCCGTAAAGTTTGTGGCTCTTCCGAGAATTGCAACTCGTCTCATATCGATCGCTCTAACTTCTTAGACCCCAGGCCTTCGTTCTGTTGAGCATGACTGTTTCATTTCGCTTGTACATATATATACAGAGGAATTTAATTATTTGCCCATCAGGAGACTACTCACGTACTGCGTGGTGTTTGTGTTGTGCACAGGTTTTCAATTAATCTGAGAGAACGAGACACAGGTATACCCGATGGCGACGGCAAGGTTGGGCTCCATCTTAGCTCTTCTGTGTCTTGCAAGTTGCACACAACCAGTCCGTTTCTTGTTTTACTTGGTTTAATTCGCAGTTACTTACTGATATATCACTCTTCCATTCTGGATTGCGGTAATATATTGCATCTGGAGACGATATGATGATATGCTTATATCGATAAAGTGCAGGTGCGTGAAGCGATTGAGTACCATTTCACAATACAATCAGTTTGTGTCCTAGCTAGCTACTGTGCCTTCGCAGCGTGGTTAGATATACGTAATTCTATGACGGCCTCTTCAATTCATTCGCGCTGGTGTTCACATTCACGTTGATGTTGTTCTTGTTGAAATTCTTGTTGTTGTCAGTACGAGTACGAGTGCAAGGTTTAGTACTGAGCTGTAATCCCACATAATTATGCATGCGCAGGAAGTTTTCGCTAATGTTTGTGGTGGCGGTGCTGGTGGCAAGCATCTGCTTCGCCGACGTTGCACAAGCAGTCGTGAAAGGCCGAACTCTGAGAGCGACTCACATGCAGGAGCAGCCCGGGACAGGGGACTTCCTGTGGACCAAGCTGCCGGCGAACAGCATTGTCGACGTGGTATGCCGACTTCAAAGCTCGGTTGTTATACTGGACCCCTGGTGGCTCAAGGTTGTCGCGTCTCCCAGTGGCAACTCGGGTTATGTCACAGATTTGGACCTGCAGTGTGCCAACGCTTCTCCCGCGAGTCACTGCGACATTGTTCCTCACTGCTGATCGAGTAGCCACCATGTATTTCATGGTACATAGAGATTACTTGAATTAATGCGAAGAGCGTGCTCAAGTGACAATCTCCACAGAGAACACCGGCCATGTGCGGATCCCAGATTCCCAGATCATGAATGTATGTCAATGCGAACTAATAAAGGAGACTCCAGAGTCCTAGTTACAATTCCACCGCAAAGATTTAGCTGGCATGGTTGGTCGATGGTCGTGCATGTGTTCTACAAGAATTCTGTATGACAACATGTATGTTGAAAAAATGGACATGGATATATATTGTGATGAAAATCATTCAATTCAAATATACTGCGCTTCCAATTGCAAGAGATGCACTGTATTGAGTGTATTGAGAATTGTATTACATCTTACATATGTCAATGCTGGTAAAGTGCCGAACGCGCGTGAATATACACGCATATGGACTCTACAGTATGAGTTTCCTTCGTCGATCCATAGCATCTATACCTTGGCAACTGAAGACACCCAGGAGCCTCTACACACAATATTCCATTTGTAAGTGAATAGCTCGCTTTCTGGTTCATCTTTGAGCTAGCTAGGTACGTTTAGAATTTGAACTACAAATTTGAACTACAAGAAACACTAACAATCTTTGCTAGCCTACTTACTATGAGTTCCAAAATACGGTGAACATTAACTCATCAATGGGAAAAAATGCAAGTACTGTTGTCATCAAGCCATTTGATTCTAATGATCCTACATAGAAAATTCGTTTTTTCCTCGTTTTTTCCTATCTCTGTAACTTGCGGAACACAAACCTACCTTGATATTCCGCAATGACTTGAATCATAAGGGAATTCAGTACTCAACAGACAACAGTTGGAGTCATCATCTACACCAAGAACTATGAAGACTGTCGCATGGTGGACCATATTAACAAAAGAATTTGCAGAGGGATGCACTGTAACACCAGTTTCATCTTGGCTTCCTCGTCTCTTTCATAGAAAACCCGGACATTGCAACGCGCCGAGGTGGAGCCATAAATGCCGGTTCGCTGTGTCACGAGTTGACCTGACCATCTGTCGAGTACCGCCTGGATTCTGGTCCCAGGCTCGTCCACAAGGTCCTTTGTGACTCTGCAAACGAGCTGCCATCTCCACTCTCGTGAAATACACCGATCACGTCCAGGAGGCCCCGCGGGTTCAGCACATGGAAGGCCCTCACCCGCCTTCGGGCGTCTTTGGAGTAGAGACAGCTCTCACATACTAGAGCTCGACGTCGGTAAGGAAGCTTCACACCTCTGCCACATTGATGTTAGCACATGTACGTGTTAAACTTTAGCACCCAATCCTTTTGAAAATTTAACATATTTTTGCTTGTATCATGGACAAGTATATTATTTACCTCCATTTCATCAAGTTGGTCGTGAAGGAAGGCGACTACTTAAGATTCATAAATTACTTGGGAATTGGGATGAATGAGAAGTTGAACAGACCAAATATCACCCAGGCATGTTCATAGAAACAGGAGCATCTCACTGGAGTCCCAAATATCAACTAGACTAAAATCGAGTACATACAATGCATGGGGTGAAGATGCACTGGTGGACAGTTTTTTCGTTATAAAAAAGTATTCGGAGGAGGTCCAAAGTCCAAACGCCATGAATCAAAGTCCATGCACCCCTCCGAGCTCATCTAACAGTACCAAGAACGCCGTTAGGCAATCACGGTTTCTTAGATCTTAATGTATAAAACAAAACAAACGATTGTAAAGATAAACGAACTACCTCATCTAATATTCCAATTTAACAAGGTATAGATGGATCGACGAGCTGAAGAAAGCCTGTTGACCGGTATTGCAATTGGAAACTGATATATACTCCGGAGAGTCCGTATGTACAGTCACGTTCGACACTCTTCCCGTGCTCACACATGCATGATGTAACTGAGATGTAATACGATTCTACCTCCATACTAACAGAGCGCGGAGCGATCTCTCGGAACTTTGGAAGTTAAGCTCAGCATGCATGCATGATGTCACGAAATGTATCCCTGGATCTCCTATCAGGGCAATTTGCGACAAAAAGGAAGACATACAGAATTATATCTTACTTGGAGATTTCACAAATATGATCCACATATTAATCTCCACGGACGGTGGAATTGCATCATATAACTGGGACAATATAACACTTAGCTGGATAGCTGGAGTCTCCTTTATTAGTTCACATGGACATACATACACTCATGAAATGGGATCTGCACATGGTGTTCCCTCTCGAGATGGTCACCCGCTAGAGCACGCTCTTCCCATTCAAGTAAGCTCTACGTGACTACCATGAAATACCGTGGTGGCTAGCTCGTCAACAGTGAGGAGCAGGGTCGCAGTGACCCGCGGGAGTATCGCCGGCGCACTGCATGTCGAAATCTGCGACATAACCCGAGTCGCCATTGGGAACCATGACGGTAGCCTTCAGCCACCAGTTGTCCGGTCCAATGGTCGAGCTTTGAAGTCGGCACTCCACGTTGACTAAGGTATTCGCCGGCAGCTTGACCCACGTGAATTGCCCTGTCCCGGCCTGTTCCTGCAGTTTGGTCTCTTTCAGCGTTCGGCCCAGCACGGCTCCTTCAGCGACGTCGGCGAAGCAGATGCTTGCCACCAGCACCGCCACCGCGAACATCAGCGAAAGCTTCCTGCACATGAGTACAGCTCCGTTTTAAACCGTGATGCATGCACTCGTACTCGTGCTGACAGCGAGAAGAATTTCAACAAGAATATAATCAACAACACCAACGTGAATGCGAACACCAGGTTGAATGAATCAATTGCAGAGTCCTTAATAAAATTACGTATTCCTATCGAAGGCTGCGGTGGCCCAGATAGCACGAACTGCCCTCGTTGCCTCTCAGTCGAAGACAGTTAGTGGCCGAACTCTAGCCAGCTATGACACATGCATGCAGAACTAGTTGCACTGAGAAAGGGTAGCCAATCGCTTCACGCTCTTCCAATTAATCTATCAATACAAGCAGATCGTAGACCAGAGCTAGCCGTCGATATCGTCTCCAGATGCAATTACCGTAAGTAGTTCAGAATGGAATGTCGACAGTGATATCAGTAACTCCGAAACTCAAACAAGAAATTAAACGAACTGGTTGCAACTTGCAAGACACGGGAGAAGATGGAGCGGAGCGGAGCACAACCTTGCCGTCGCCATCGGGTACACCTGTGTCTCGCTCTCTCCGATTGATAGAAAACCTGTGCACATCACAGACACCGCGCAGTAAGTTCGTCGTCTCCCGATGGGGGAATTCTTGTGAGTGCAAGCGCACAAAGGCCTCGCCTGGGGTCTAAGAAGTGGAAATATGAGAGAGGGACGAGTTACAACTTCTCGAATGCACCAGGAGCTTAATCAGAACAAGACAGCCAGTTGCAATTGCATACTTGGCAAGTATGCATATCCCAACTGGAAGAACGTGATCGAAATTAAATGAGCAAGCCAGCATGCAACACACATTGGCGATCGAAAGCATCAGGCAGGATGCAACACGATAGAGTCTGCCTGTACACTTACTTCGGAGAGCACAGAAATATTGCAGAATGAGGAAGCAGCAAGGCGGGAAGACCTTGGAAGCAAAGCGGTGATGGTGTTGCTGGCGCAGGAAAGCACTGAGATGGTGTTGTTGGGCGTAGCTCGGGGTCTGTTTATATACTGCTCCCCTCTCGGATGAAAGTTGCTTCAGTGGGTTCTCATCCATCCAAGGCGAGACTTGCGCGGGGTACACGAGTTGACTGAACAGTGGCCGTGGGACCTCCAGAAGGGTCGCTCCTCTCTAAGTCCGTCATTCCAGGGATGCCAGTACCAAAAAATCCCCCTGTTTTGTGCTTCATTAATTCACCTTGTGCACCTCTCCTAACTACTGTAATGTGGTTGCAAATATGAATTCAGAGTTTGCAAGTCTTTTGATGCGTGGAAGAATTAAGAACTTCAATGTTTTCCTAAGGGGGTCGGTTCACCGCGACCTCTAGAAGCATCTCAAATGAAACACATTTTACTCTTTTGTTTTGCACAATGAGAGATTAATGTAACCTATTTTTATACTTCTTTGTTAACCATCCCATTGAAGTGTTGTACGGCCCACATAGGGGTCCCTTTTGCATCTTTGAAATGAGAGGAAAACTTGTTCCACAAGAGCATGTTCTTCATAACCTACCATCGGGGTCTACCACATTTCTTTAGTGCTATAAGAAATTTAAAACCTAACCCTCCTTGTATTATGGAAAAAATTATGCCTTTTTTTCCAAGATTTTTGAAGGACAAGGGGAGGGGAACTCAATCTAGTCAATCTTGTGTGCTATATATATACAATGTAAGTTATAAAATCATCCATGTGGAAATTTCCATGTTGTGGACTGGAAATCACAATTGATGTATGTATCCGCAGTCCAGACATATAAACGGCATCTTTTCCATTTGAAAGGGTCTCTTAACCAACAAATTACATGTTTCGACAATGGGTTGCACTGCTAGGGGGTTCTAGGGGGTTCTTCAATCCGGGGGAAGCAAAAGTGGACCTTCCACCATTGGTAAACAATGTTATGCTTTTGTGAATCATATCAATTTGGTCATTTGAATCAAACCAAACTATTGGACCTTTCAAGCCGTGTTGAAATGATCAAAGATGTATACCTTCAATCACAAGACCCACTTAGAAAGACGTTAGCCATGTTACCAACGATCAAGTTTGAATGTGAAATTGAGGTTGAAAAGATTGGAATCCAAGGGCATCATAAAGGCAATTTCACATCTTTTGTGAATGAAATCAAAGAGATTAACCTTTTAGTGCACAAGTGACTACAATTTAGTCATTTGACTTTAGAAAACAAATTTATGACTTATGTAAAAAGAATCCCCCCAAGAATAGGGCAAATCAAACAACAAGTTTGCATAAGATCTAAAAAGAACATGATCTTGGAAAAGAAAGATTGTTTAAAATCCAAAAGAAAAAAGAAAAAAATGGATTTGAAGTCTAAAATTAAAATTCTCCACTCATTGTACACATACTAAGGAAAAATAACCAATAGATATTGGAAAAAATTTCCATAATTAACAACCATGTATTACAAGTTTGTAATTACTTATTTTTTGCAATAAATTGAATTCAATAATCTTTATTTGCAAAGAAAGGAGGATTTTTTTAGTATTCATTAGTGAAATTGTGAGGCCTTCGAAGGGCTGCTCTAGCAACAGCTAAACTATCCTCCCATCTTCTTTTTTTCCCCTAAAATCGCCCACCTCAAACCTGCAATTTTCAATGCTGCCAGTGGCACAAAAACCCAATTTTACATTTTTTTTTCTCAAAAAAAAAGGAAAAGATTTAGTGGCAGAAAAAAAAATTTAGTTGCCGGGGTAACTACTCCGACAATATTCACCCTAGTTAACTTTCCTCTGCAGCTAGATTTCAGCCATAGACTACTTTGAAAAACATAGCCTTTTTTGGTCACTTTGGAGCAGCCTTCTAGAGGCTTCATTTTTTGTCTAATGTAGTTTGGCCCAAATTAGGCATTAATTCTACAATCTATGATGTAAGCCCTAGGTGATCAATGTCAATTTTTTAGAAAACTATGTGAGTTAAATAATAAAGTCCATTTAATTCAAAAGAAAAAAAATTATCCTTGAAAAATGGGAGCTATCCAAAAAATTTCATACTACAATGAGTATAGATGTGGACAAATAATTTTATGAGGATGATAAAATAATCATAGTTAAGTAAATCTACGATGAAGAGTAGTTGATTGAAATTGTGTTGTGGTATTAGTGGTATAATAATATATCAAAAAAATTAAGTGTAAATGTAAGACAATGACAACAAGTGGCACAAAATGTCACATTGTACAAATAGAGAGGTTTACCTTAGTGGGTTCAACAAATTAAAAACTATACAACACAAAGATAGAGTTTATAGTTCACTTAACTTCAATCTTTCAAGCCATATGTGTTAAACACTTATATCAAATGGGTGTTCATGGGGAATTTTGAGTGGGGTTTTTGAAGTGTCCAATGGTAAACTTGTTATTAAACTTTTACTTGGTCCGTGGCACTTGAATGAAATTGATTATTGAGTGTTGATTTTATAATATAATATATACCCTGTATGTATATGTAATAGAGGCAGGGAAGGAAAAATTTGTGAAAAAGAAGAGGTCAGGCAAAAGTTGGACACTTCAAATTCATATTTAAGATAGCCAATTTTGAAAACCACGTAAATGAATTTACAAAAAGAAAGATATTGAAAATACTTCCTTTATAGCTTTTATGTAAAAATATGGTCATTTTAAATACAATAATTATGTAAATAGTCCTACATCAAATACTCTCTTAATTTAGGTATATACTTTAGATTACAAAGAGTGGTCTCTCTAAGGATGTAAGTTTGAACTCATCAAGTCTAAATTCATAGAATGTTAGGTTTGCAAATTAAAAAAAGGCCATCAATCCACTATAGATATCATCCTTTGGGGCAATGGGTATGCCTGGGCATTGTAGTAGAAATTGGATAGTTGCCTATGGCCTTGCATAGTGTCTATGATCTAGAATATAATTTTCATCCTTTGGCGCTTTCAAAATTTCTCACAAATTCAAGGTTGTGCCTAATTGTTTTCAAGAACCCCCATGCAATTTTGCAAATCTAATACGACATGTAAAAAATCAAAGGCCATTTTTTTGTCCATTTTAACAACCTTTGAGATTACTAACTCTATCTACTATAGGTTTTTCAACCTTAAGCAAATACAAAATTATGATTTGGACTTACTCGAGTCTCAAAATGCATGATTGTGTTTTGAAGCAAAGGTGCTTAATTATTTGGTGTATGTATGTTGTCGTAAGACTGCAATTTGACCAACCATAAAAACAAAAACAAATGGTAAGAATGAAATTGGGTTGTCAAATTCTAAAGAATGAAGAAAGATTGTGTAAAAATTATCCAAAAGAACACTTGTAATGCTATTGATTTGTGGTGCAAAAAGTGATCACAAAACATGGTTGTTTCATTTGAGGAGATTTGGGGCCTCCAAAAGATTGTTTTGGTGTTGTTTCAACATTTGGGATCCATTGCAACGCTAACAGAGTATTATGAAATTAATAAAAAATTAAAAAAATTATTATTATTATTTCAAATAATAAAATATTTAAATAGTTTTTTGAAAAAAATATTTAAAAAATAACTAATTAATGTTAGACGACGTGGCAATTACTCGGATGCATCAAATATTGCCAGACTACTGCTACAACAAAGTTCCCATAGTTTATCACGTCCAAGGAACTCACGGTCTTTTGTGGGTCTGAAAATCATCTAATGAACTAAACATGACAACATGAGGCACTGAATATAATGTGTCAAACCATCAATGGTCCGTCACACATGAATATATATAGGAAATTGTATTTTAAATGTATTAAGAAATTCTATAATATTTTAAAATATTCTTATCATATTCAAAGACATTGAGGAAAATTTGGAGAGGGTTGTCTAATACACTTGACGCATGTCTCACAAGGCATGTGACATAACAACATGGTGCTATGTACAAAAATACATTCTCCAGGACCAAAATGAAGTTGTTAGGGGCTTAACCTGAAAATGTTTTTGATTATGGTTTCACCCAAAATGCTTCAAAACTGCCATCTCTAGTTTAAGTACAAAAAAATCCCCATGTTTTGTGCTTCATTAATTTACCTTATACACCTCCTCATCCAACTAATGTGTGAATTCAAAATTTAAAATTCATTTCATGGCCTCATGCATGGAAAATTAGAGAAAACTTCAACGTTTTCGTGGGCCAAGGAAAGGTCATGGCCTCCAAAAGCATCTCAAATGGAACACATTTTACTCTTTTAATTGTTCTGCACAATGAGAGAGTAATGTAACCTATTTTTATACTTCTTTGTTAACCATTCTATTGTTTACCAGACGGTGTTGTACGCCCCGCATAGGGATCCCTTTTGCATCTTTGAAATGAGAGGAAAACTTGTTCCACAAGAGCATGTTCTTCATTGCCTATCACATTTTCTTAGTGCTATAAGAACTTTAAAACATAACCTTCCTTGTATTATGGAAAAAATTATACCTTTTTTCCAAGATTTTTGAAGGCCAAAGGGAGGGGAAATCAATCTAGTCAATCTTGTCTGCTATATATATATACAATGTAAGTTATGAAATCATCAATGTGGAAATTCCCACCTTGTTGATTGGAAATCACAATTGATGTATGTATCCGGAGTCCGGACATATGAAGGGATTGAAGGCCATATTTTCTATTTCAATGGGTCTTTTAACCAACAAATTATATGTTTAGAAAATGAAATTCTATAGTACCTATGTCAATAATACAACAAAAGAGCAATGTAAACAGACATATCAATCAATGTACAAGGCAATGATTTTAGTATCAGTAAAAAATATCTTCTACAATCTATATCATTCTTGTAGAGAGCTTTAGATCCCAAAGACTGAAATTTCAATTTTTCAATTTCAAATTTTTTTCAAACTTCAAATTGTATAAAAGGCCCTCAATTTGGTAATCTAGCTTTTGGTTGGAGGCTATTTCTAAATAGTAAGAGATTTTTGAAATATTGGAAACCATCATCAAAGATTCAAAATATTCATGAATATGATACTTTTAAATCATTTAATAGGAAACAAGTAAATCTTGAGTGAGTTGAGTCTTTATAAATTATGAAAGGAAAAACTAGTGATTTTTAAAAAAAAATTCTTTAATCCAACAAGTGAATCAAACTACTTCAAGTATTTAGTGCAATCAACCTTGTTTACAAAAACATAAGGATTATATAATATGAAGAGTGCAATTGTGTAAAACACTAGTCATATATTACATAGGATGACGCACTGAAAACCCTAACTTTGGTCATTGCATTGATCTAGGCTTATCAAATTCAAAAACCAAATTGCAAAATCAAGGCACTAAAAATAATATTTTTCAAGTCTTTTGATCAAATAAATTTTGAAAAAAGTATCAAAAACATGTGATCAAAAGAAAAGCATATACATATTTAGCTACCTATTGTGGACGAATGGTGGGGACAATTCTTTAGACTTTGCCCTTTTTAATTAATGCTAATGTGAGTCTTCTAATTCTCAATTGTATTGTAATGATAATCCAAAAGTGTCCCTCAAAATTGTAGAAAAATATGAGATTGGAATTTCTTTTCATATGTATTGATCATTTAGTGCCTTGATGTTGTATCAAAAAGTCATTGGATTCTCGATATTTTGTAAGTTGAAGTATGTGTCCTAATGTTTGTATAAGAAACATGTTAATGATTTAATCATGTGTGAGCATTTTTTCCCACCTTTAGGATAAAGCAAGCACAACCTAGCTTTTACAATGATTATGCTTTTAACCCGTGAAGTCCAAGGTCTTTTCTCCATCAAAAACCATTCAAAATTGCCATTTTTATTGCAAAGAGTAAAATAAACTTTAAAAATTGTTTTATTTTTGCATATCTAACTATAGGATCTTGCACTAAACTAGTATAAAAAATGTGTGGAAGAAATTCAAAAAAGTTTGATTGCACAAGTTGCAAGAAATTAGAATTTAAAGTGAAAAAAACAAGTATTTTTAAACCTTGCTTAACTATATTCTTTGACATTAATTCTTCATTTAATTTAAGATTTTTGCACTACTAATTTTGATTTTATAAATTTTTATGGTGAAAAATTGAATTTAAAATCTAAAAAAGAAATGTTTTATAAATAAACACTTAATTTTCACTCATTAAAAAATTGTTAAGTAGAAGTACATTCAAGATTGAAGGAAAAGCTAAACCATAAATAGCTCTAACATGGAATTGAAACACAATAATTCCAATGGCGAGATTTTCTTAGCAAGCAAACCTTATCATGTCTAACAATTCTTTTTAAAAACTGTAGAAATTTGCATTCAAAAATGAATTCTATTCATTATTTTTTCAAGAAGAATAATCAATAATGCTTAGATTGCATGAAAAAAAAAGATTTTCCATAATTCTCTAATCAATAGTCCAAATAGAATGAATCAAAGCTTCAAATGTACACAAAAATATAATCTTATAAATATAAATTCAATTTCTTGTGATTTTTTTTGGGCTGCCCCTTGAGTTGCTTTTTGGACTTAAGGTGGCTTAACTTATTCTCCTTAGTACCAATTGAAAAAAGAATTATATTCCTAGAAAGCTATTCTAATTTCTTATCTTCAAGAAAAGTTTAAAAAAATCATGTCAAAAGTTCAAATCACACAAGCCTACTCAAAATCCCATGAGTTGTTTGTAAGGACTTTCGGACTTTAGAGGTTAAATGGTTAACTTCTTCTTTGAGTGTTGGTTGATTCGTACAAGCAATTTATGGATGTATGCATGATTGTCGATTCTATGCAGTTTTTGCAGTTTTATAGGATTAGTTTTATAGGATTGCTTTCCTGCTCCAGCAACACCATCGCCGCTTTGCTTCCACCTTGCTGCTTCCTCATTCTGCAATATTTCTGCATTCCGCATTCTACAATCAGTTGTCTGTGCTCTCCGAAGTACGTGTACAGGCAGACACGATAGAGTCGCATCCTGCCTGATGCTTTCGATCGCCTCTCTGTGTTGCATGCTGGCTTGCTCATTTCGATCACGTACTTTCCGTTAGCTATAGAAAAGATGGCCTTCATATGTCCTAATACATACATCAATTGTGATTTCCTATCAACAAGGCGGAAAGTTTTCACATTGATGATTTCATAGCATTGTATATATAGCACACTAGATTGACCACAGTGAGTTCCCCTCCCCTTATTCTTTAAAAGTCTTGAGGAATGGTATAATGTTTTCCATAATACCTCGCATAATACAATGAGGGATATGTTCTAAAGTTCTTATGGCACTAAGAAAATGTAGTAGGCCCCCCATGGTGGCCTATGAAGAAAATTCTCTTGTGGAACAAGCTTTTAGCAAAGGCCCTCTCATTTCAAGGTTGCAAAAGGGACCCCTACGTGTGGGTGGGTGGGTGGTGGTACAACACCGTCTTCGAAACAATGGGATGGTTAACAAAGAAGTATAAAAATAGGTTACATTAATCTCTCATTGTGCAAAACAAAAGAGTAAAATGTGTTCCATTTGAGATGCTTTTGGAGGCTGCAGTGAATTAATCCCCTTTCCTTGGCCCCTCAAAAACGCTGAAGTTTTTTCAAATTTTCCATGCATGATAAGAATTTTAAAGTTTGAATTCGTATTTGCAACCACATTAGTTGGGTGAGGAGGTGTATAAGGTGAATTAATGAAGCACAAAACAGGGGGATTTTTTGGTACTGGCATCCCTGGAATGACGGGCTTGGAGAGGAGACCGACCCTTCTGGAGGTCCCACGGCCGCTGCTCAGCCAACTCGTGTACCCCGCGCAAGTCTCGCCTTGGATGGACGAGAACCCACCGAAGCAACTTTCATCCGAGAGGGGAGCAGTATATAAACAGACTCCGCGCTCCGTAACTCTCAGTGCTTTCCTGCTCCAGCAACACCATCGCCGCTTTGCTTCCAAGGTCTTCCCACCTTGCTGCTTCCTCATTCTGCAATTTGTCGGTGCTCTCCGAAGTAAGTGTACAGGCAGACTCTATCGTGTTGCATCCTGCCTGATGCTTTCGATCGCCAATGTGTGTTGCATGCTGGCTTGCTCATTTAATTTCGATCACGTTCTTCCAGTTGGGATATGCATACTTGCCAAGTATGCAATTGCAACTGGCTGTCTTGTTCTGATTAAGCTCCTGGTGCTTTCGAGAAGTTGTAACTCGTCCCTCTCTCATATTTCCACTTCTTAGACCCCAGGCGAGGCCTTTGTGCGCTTGCACTCACAAGAATTCCCCCATCGGGAGACGACGAACTTACTGCGCGGTGTCTGTGATGTGCACAGGTTTTCCATCAATCGGAGAGAGCGAGACACAGGTGTACCCGATGGCGACGGCAAGGTTGTGCTCCGCTCCGCTCCATCTTCTCCCGTGTCTTGCAAGTTGCAACCAGTTCGTTTAATTTCTTGTTTGAGTTTCGGAGTTACTGATATCACTGTCGACATTCCATTCTGAACTACTTACGGTAATTGCATCTGGAGACGATATCGACGGCTAGCTCTGGTCTACGATCTGCTTGTATTGATAGATTAATTGGAAGAGCGTGAAGCGATTGGCTACCCTTTCTCAGTGCAACTAGTTCTGCATGCATGTGTCATAGCTAGCTAGAGTTCGGCCACTAACTGTCTTCGACTGAGAGGCAACGAGGGCAGTTCGTGCTATCTGGGCCTCCGCAGCCTTCGACAGGAATACATGATTTTAATACGGACTCTGCAATTGATTCATTCAACCTGGTGTTCGCATTCACGTTGGTGTTGTTGATTATATTCTTGTTGAAATTCTTCTTGTTGTCAGCAGGAGTACGAGTGCATCACGGTTTAATACGTAGCTGTACTCATGTGCAGGAAGCTTTCGCTGATGTTCGCGGTGGCGGTGCTGGTGGCAAGCATCTGCTTCGCCGACGTCGCTGAAGGAGCCGTGCTGGGCCGAACGCTGAAAGAGACCAAACTGCAGGAACAGGCCGGGACAGGGCAATTCACGTGGGTCAAGCTGCCGGCGAATACCTTAGTCAACGTGGAGTGCCGACTTCAAAGCTCGACCATTGGACCGGACAACTGGTGGCTGAAGGCTACCGTCATGGTTCCCAATGGCGACTCGGGTTATGTCGCAGATTTCGACATGCAGTGCGCCGGCGATACTCCCGCGGGTCACTGCGACCCTGCTCCTCACTGTTGACGAGCTAGCCACCACGGTATTTCATGGTAGTCACGTAGAGCTTACTTGAATGGGAAGAGCGTGCTCTAGCCGGTGACCATCTCGAGAGGGAACACCATGAGCAGATCCCATTTCATGAGTGTATGTATGTCCATGTGAACTAATAAAGGAGACTCCAGCTATCCAGCTAAGTGTTATATTGTCCCAGTTATATGATGCAATTCCACCGTACGTGGAGATTAATATGTGGATCATGTTTGTGAAATCTCCAAGTTTGAATTCTGTATGTCTTCCTTTTTGTCGCAAATTGCCCTGATAGGAGATCCAGGGATACATTTCGTGACATCATGCATGCAGCGCTTAACTTCAAAAGTGCCTAGAGATCGCTCCGCTGTTAGCATAAAATAGAACAATTCATGTAAAAAATAACGGTTTTGCTCTCATGCTATTGTTGAATGAAAAAAAAATACACCCACATATAAAGGCAATTGAGAGAAAAAGCAAGTGCAATGTAAATTATAGTTTCCTAAAAGTATGGATTTGATATGATTCTTTGAAGTGTTCTATCCAATATGGCTCCAAAAAGTCTCTAGAATATTCCACTCAAAACCCAAAATAAGTGCATCTATAATGGTCTTCTTACTCACCTAAAGTAGTCACTAAAATCAAAGTCTGAAAAAGACACTTCCTTAACTTCAATAACTTTTTAGTTAAAAGGTGAGAGTTCCTATAATTGTTGTCACTAACTGTCACCCCAATCTTGTCACCTAAGACATTGATTGTAGCTACTAACTCAATCAAATGTAGCCCAAATCTCATTACTCAAATTGAAAAATTTGTAATGGGTCATTTCCTATGTGTCTTTAACATGTTTTTACTCAATAATCATGATTGATCTACCTTTTACATGCTACTAGTGTGCCATATACCATTGCCACATCCAAACTAAAAGTGAAAATATTTTTCTTAATCTTTTAATTTCTAAAAACTTTGGAATTCAATATCTAAAATCTATTATGTACAAGTTCAAAGAAAACCTAGGGCTTTGCTGAGATGTGAGAAGTTGTGTTCTTCGT
This sequence comes from Rhytidiadelphus loreus, assembly GCA_947034895.1. Classification (NCBI taxonomy): domain Eukaryota; kingdom Viridiplantae; phylum Streptophyta; class Bryopsida; order Hypnales; family Hylocomiaceae; genus Rhytidiadelphus; species Rhytidiadelphus loreus. Next base: position 4,434,331 of record OX344764.1, read on the forward strand.
GAGAATAGAAAACCTTATAGTCACACTAAAAACTCTACATATGAAGAAATGCACGGCTTTATTTTGTAGTGCTTGGACATGGATTGCGATGTAAAAATTATGCCTTTTCCAAAATAAAAAATAATTTAATTCAGTTTTCTAATCCATAAAAGTGATAAAACCTTTAAAATTCCATAACCTTCCAACGTTTTGTTAGCTCCAAATGCCATGAAACACAGTCCATGCACCCCTCCTCTCTTGCAAAGCTTACCAACGGTACCAGAAGTAACTGCCGCCATGGATTCACAGTTTCGTAGATCTTAGTGTATCAAACAACACCAAGGAAAAATAAACACTTCAGGTATAGGTAGATGGATCGACGAACTGAAGAGAGCATGTTGACCGGTACTGCAATTGGATACTGATACGTTCGGCACTCTACCCATGCTCACACATGCATGATGTAACTGAGGTGCAATACGTACGATTCTACCTCCACACTAACAGAGCGCGGAGCGATCTCTCGGCACCTTGGAAGTTAAGAGCAGGGTATGCATGATTGTCACGAAATGTATCCTTGGATCTCCTATCAGGGCAATTTCAGTTTCCAAAATGCAATACCGGTCAACAGGCTTTCTTCAGCTCGTCGATCCATCTATACCTTATTAAATTGGAATATTAGATGTGGTAGTTCGTTTATCTTTACAATCGTTTGTTTTGTTTTATACATTAAGATCTAAGAAACCGTGATTGCCTAACGGCGTTCTTGGTACTGTTAGATGAGCTCGGAGGGGTGCATGGACTTTGATTCATGGCGTTTGGACTTTGGACCTCCTCCGAATACTTTTTTATAACGAAAAAACTGTCCACCAGTGCATCTTCACCCCATGCATTGTATGTACTCGATTTTAGTCTAGTTGATATTTGGGACTCCAGTGAGATGCTCCTGTTTCTATGAACATGCCTGGGTGATATTTGGTCTGTTCAACTTCTCATTCATCCCAATTCCCAAGTAATTTATGAATCTTAAGTAGTCGCCTTCCTTCACGACCAACTTGATGAAATGGAGGTAAATAATATACTTGTCCATGATACAAGCAAAAATATGTTAAATTTTCAAAAGGATTGGGTGCTAAAGTTTAACACGTACATGTGCTAACATCAATGTGGCAGAGGTGTGAAGCTTCCTTACCGACGTCGAGCTCTAGTATGTGAGAGCTGTCTCTACTCCAAAGACGCCCGAAACACAATATTCGTTATTTTGGGAGTTTTCCTATCTCTCAATTTAGGTCGGTTTGCGCTGATCTGAATCACAGATTGGGAAACTGGAATTTTTGAATGGCCATAACTTACTCAAATTTTGTCCAAACTGGGCATATGAGGTGTTTTTTGACATCTACAGATTCCGTAGATGTCAAAAAACACCTCATATGCCCAGTTTGGACAAAATTTGAGTAAGTTATGGCCATTCAAAAATTCCAGTTTTCCAATCTGTGATGCAGATCAGCTCGAATCGAGCTGAACTGCATACTCCCAAAATCATGGAATTCTCCCAAAATAACGAATATCGTGTTCCGAAGGCGGGTGAGGGCCTTCCATGTGCTGAACCCGCGGGGCCTCCTGGATGTGATCGGTGTATTTCACGAGAGTGGAGATGGCAGCTCGTTTGCAGAGTCACAAAGGGACCTTGTGGACGAGCCTGGGACCAGAATCCAGGCGCTACTCAACAGATGGTCAGGTCAACTCGTGACACAGCGAACTGGCATTTATGGCTCCACCTCGGCGCGTTGCAATGTCCGGGTTTTCTATGAAAGAGACGAGGAAGCCAAGATGAAACTGGTGTTACAGTGCATCCCTCTGCAAATTCTTTTGTTAACATGGTCCACCATGCAACAGTCTTCATAGTTTTTGGTGTAGATGATGACTCCAACTATTGTCTGTTGAGTATTGAATTCCCTTATGATTCAAGTCATTGCGGGATGTCAAGGTAGGTTTGTGTTCCGCAAGTTAGAGTGATAGTAAAAAACGAGTGAAAAACGAATTTTCTTTGTAGGAATTATTAGAATCAAATGGCTTGATGAGAACAGTACTTGCATTTTTTCTCATTGACGAGTTAATGTTCACCGTATTTTGGATCTCTTAGTAAGTAGGCAAACGAAGGTTGTTTGTGTTTCTTGCAATTCAAATTTGGGAAATTGACTTGGTTTTAAGCTTTAGTAAGGTTGAGTATCTCTAAGGTGAAGGCACCCAAAAGCGTTCATGTGCCTATTCATGTACCCTAGATTGCCTCAAATGTGTCCCTAGACTTTAGTTAATGTGTCCTTCAAATGTTTATTCGGTGACCCATTTGACTCTGAAGGACATATACTTCACCTAATTTGTTGACTACTGATTTTTGCAGATTTAAATTTAGGGTCCACCTAGATGTGACAATTTCAATGGTCTAGGACTTTAGGTCCCCAGTACTTTGAAAAATCATAGAAATTATATACCTCATCTAAAAAATCTAATTTTTATTTTTGAATATTCATGATTTTTACTTGCTAATACTACAAAAATATCATTTTTAGGAAAAGGTGCCTCTAATTATACTGAATTGCTTATATTGACGTTCTTGAGTGCTTCCATCTTATTCAATGGGGACGTGTGCTTGCTAATACTAGATTTTTGATAGGTTATAACAGTATGGAATAATAATTATGAGGCTATTTTGAAAACTTTCATGCAACATTATAATGGAAATCAGTCTTACAAATTGGAGAACTACACCAAGAATCTATTACCTTTGCTAGTGGTAGCATCAGAAGTGGAAATTTAGTAAAATGCTTTTGCATTGAAAGCATGGCGATTCTATGCAATGATTATTGTGTTAATAACATGATGTTGGTGTTGCTAGCCATGCTCATGAGCCACCACACAAGGTTAAATGAAAATAGAATCATTTAGCACTATTAATGTCCTCTTGGTTTGGATATACCACTAGTGTACCCAAATCCCTTGAGTATTTTTCAATTTTCTCTTTGGAGATACCATTGATGTACTTAGTACCAAAATGAGTGACAAAATGCACATTGTAATTGTAGATGGTATTGCTATATTGTTGACAATGGCCAATCAAAAGGCAAAGTTTTGTATTATTTCAAAATCCTCAATGTACAAATGTATTATGTCTTGAAAATTGAGATGTTTCTATAGTTCTTGCTTCAATAAAATTTAGTGTTAACCACTCTAATTAATTTAAAAATGCTGTAAGTTTTTACTCTTGATGAACATTTTTACCTAGAGCACTCATATCAATATTATTCAAATAAAGAATCTCTATAAATATAGTTAATTAAAAATATCCATCAAGAGTAAAAACTTTAAATCTATTGGAGTGGTTAATACTAAATTCCATTAGCACATATGATTTAGTGTAGTTTACAGTTTCTGTCTACTGTTGTCTACGATTAGTTTGCTATGTGTATCCCCCAACAGGCTCTAGTGTTGGAAGTATCTTTCAATTAACAAGAACACTGACCTAAAAGATTTGTAAAATAGTAGTATGATAGGCCATTATTATAAGCAGTATTATTATAGGCCAATTTTCAAATTAACATTAGATGAGATTCAACCCTTGTTAGGGAAAATTTAATCCCACTAGTCCACATGCCATGATTGCCATCAAGCATGCATTGGTCCAAATAAAAAATTCAAAGGTTCAAGAAAATGTCAAAAAAGACTACAATGAGTATAGTCGTTTGCTTGGAAAGCAATGTTAGTGATACTATAAAATAGAACAATCTATGGCAAGAATAACAAGTTTGCTCGCATGCTATTGTTGAATTAGAAAAAATATCCACTTGTAAAGACAATTGAGAGAAAATGCAAGTGCAATTTAAATTATAGTTTTTCAAAAAAGTATAAATTTGTTATGATTGTTTGAAGTGTTCTATCCAATATGGCTTCAAAAAGTCTCTAGACTATTCTACTCAAAACCAAAAACAAGTGCATCTTCTTACTCACCTAAACTAGTTACTAAAATCAAAGTCTAAAAAAGACACTTCCTTCAATGAATTTTTGTTAAAAGGTGAGAGTTCCTATTGTTGTTACTAATCACCCCAATATTGTCATTCAAGACATTGATTGTAGCCACTAACTCAATCGAATGTAGCCCAAATCTCATTACTCAATTTGAAAAATTTGTAATGGGTCATTTTCTATGTGTCTTTAACATGTTTTTTTGTCAATAATCTTGATTGATCTACCTTTCACATGCTACTAGTGTGCCATATACCGTTGCTACTTGCTACATCCAAAATAAAAGTGAAAATATTTATTTTAATCTTTTAGTTCATAAAAACTTTGAAATTCAATATCTATTATATACAAACTCAAAGAAAACCTAAGGCTTTGTTGAGATGTGAGAGGTTGTGTTCTTTATTGGAATAGAAAACCTTACACTCACACCAAAAGCTTTACGTATGAAGGAATGCACGGCTTTGTTTGTAGTGCTTGGACATGGATTGCGATGTAAAAATTATGCCTTTTTCAAAATAAAAAATAGTTTCATTCAATTTTCTAATCCATAAAGTGATAAAAGTCAAAGATTTCTAAAATCTATACTTGTCCTAGATGGTACTTATACAATTCAGACCAAGCAATCTAAAAATAGCACATGGAATACCACCATTTTAACGAAATTGCCCACGATTGTCTTCTAATAGACCAGAAGCTATTCTTCAAAGATATTTTAAATACAATTAATTTTATATTGTATGGAAGTCTATAAAGTGAGCTTTTTTCTACTTGCATTTTGAAACATCTTTTAGGTCTCATGCTTCAATCAACCAATGCCATTTTGTAACTAAAGGCAAGGATATTCCCAAGAAAATGGATTTCATGATGTACTCTCAATTGTCAAGAGCCTGATAATGGTCAGGATAGGCTAATGTTCCTCCCTTGCTTCTTCGACCGTGATGGAGTTACTGTGCAAGGAGTCCATTGCAATTATTTTACTTCGTCTAGGATTCAAAGATGTCCACTTCTTCCCTTTCTAAACGTACCTAGCTAGCTCAAAGATGAACCACAAAGCGAGCTATTCACTTACAAATGGAATATTGTGTGTAGAGGCTCCTGGGTGTCTTCAGTTGCCAAGGTATAGATGCTATGGATCGACGAAGGAAACTCATACTGTAGAGTCCATATGCGTGTATATTCACGCGCGTTCGGCACTTTACCAGCATTGACATATGTAAGATGCAATACGATTCTCAATACACTGAATACAGTGCATCTCTTGCAATTGGAAGCGCAGTATATTTGAATTGAATGATTTTCATCACAATATATATCCATGTCCATTTTTCCAACATACATATTGTCATACAGAATTCTTGTAGAACACATGCACGACCATCGACCAACCATGCCAGCTAAATCTTTGCGGTGGAATTGTAACTAGGACTCTGGAGTCTCCTTTATTAGTTCGCATTGACATACATTCATGATCTGGGAATCTGGGATCCGCACATGGCCGGTGTTCTCTGTGGAGATTGTCACTTGAGCACGCTCTTCGCATTAATTCAAGTAATCTCTATGTACCATGAAATACATGGTGGCTACTCGATCAGCAGTGAGGAACAATGTCGCAGTGACTCGCGGGAGAAGCGTTGGCACACTGCAGGTCCAAATCTGTGACATAACCCGAGTTGCCACTGGGAGACGCGACAACCTTGAGCCACCAGGGGTCCAGTATAACAACCGAGCTTTGAAGTCGGCATACCACGTCGACAATGCTATTCGCCGGCAGCTTGGTCCACAGGAAGTCCCCTGTCCCGGGCTGCTCCTGCATGTGAGTCGCTCTCAGAGTTCGGCCTTTCACGACTGCTTGTGCAACGTCGGCGAAGCAGATGCTTGCCACCAGCACCGCCATCACAAACATTAGCGAAAACTTCCTGCGCATAATTATGTGGGATTACAGCTCAGTATTAAACCTTGCACTCGTACTCGTACTGACAACAACAAGAATTTCAACAAGAACAACATCAACGTGAATGTGAACACCAGCGCGAATGAATTGAAGAGGCCGTCATAGAATTACGTATATCTAACCACGCTGCGAAGGCACAGTAGCTAGCTAGGACACAAACTGATTAATTGTATTGTGAAATGGTACCCAATCGCTTCACGCACCTGCACTCTATCGATATAAGCATATCATCATATCGTCTCCAGATGCAATATATTATCGCAATCCAGAATGGAAGAGTGATATATCAGTAAGTAACTGCGAATTAAACCAAGTAAAACAAGAAACGGACTGGTTGTGTGCAACTTGCAAGACACAGAAGAGCTAAGATGGAGCCCAACCTTGCCGTCGCCATCGGGTATACCTGTGTCTCGTTCTCTCAGATTAATTGAAAACCTGTGCACAACACAAACACCACGCAGTACGTGAGTAGTCTCCTGATGGGCAAATAATTAAATTCCTCTGTATATATATGTACAAGCGAAATGAAACAGTCATGCTCAACAGAACGAAGGCCTGGGGTCTAAGAAGTTAGAGCGATCGATATGAGACGAGTTGCAATTCTCGGAAGAGCCACAAACTTTACGGGAACAAGCAAGCCAGCATTGGCAAGTATATATATATCGATCCTAACTGGAATTAATTATAAGTGATCGAAATGAGCAAGCAAGCCAGCATGCAACACACAGCGGCGATCGAATGCATCGAATGTCAGTCTGTGCACGTACTTCGGAGAGCACAAATGAGGAAGAATGAGGAAGCAGCAAGGTACGTGGGAAGATCTTGGAAGTGGTACTCGAGGAGCAGCGAAGCGAGAGTCACAATGTGGGCCGAGCGAGGACGCTGCTTATATCCTGCTCCCCAGCGGATGAAAGGCGGATGGAAGCTGCTTGGTTCTCATACATCCAACTGAACGCTCGACTTGCACCCCCGGGTTGACTGAAGGGGTCTCTGGAAGCATCTCAAATGGAATACTTTTGGCATCCCTGAAATGAGGCCCAACACATTTTCTCTGACTGCCATTGAAGGTTACTTTAGAAGATGACCCTCCTTTGTATCATGGAAAACATTATAATTATCATTGTTCCAAGCTTTTAGAAGGACGAAGGGAGGGGAGCTCAGTCTAGTATGCTATATTTATAATGTTATGAAATCATCAATGTGGGAATTTTCACCTGGTTTGTTGATTGGAAATCACAATTCATGTATCTATGTAGATATGTAAAGGTCATTTTCTCCATTTTAAAGGGGCTCTTGATCAATATATTGCATCTTTAGAAGATCAATAAAACTTTGTAGTACCTAGTATGTCATTCATACAACAAAAGAGCAATGAGAATACATGTATTGAAGTACTACATGGCGATGATTTTTCTATTTGTAAAAATCTCTTATGCAATCTAATTATCGTCATTTGATAAGATGAGCAATTTTGTTAAAATGGTGCCATTCCACTATTTTCATAGTTTTCATAGTTCAAATTGGGCGGTTTGAAATGTACAACCATCTTAGATGTTTGAAATCTATACCTTTTTTAGATGTCTGAAATCTACTCATATTCTAGAGGCCACTTTTAAAATTCAGGCCATGTAGCGTGAAATTTATATAATTATGTCCTAGATTTTTGAAATCTATACTTTAACAAAGATTATAGAAGAGATTTTTTGTTGATGCAAAAATCATTGCCTTGTATGTCAAACGATAAGGGTGTTCACATTGCTCTTTTGTTGTATTAATGACATAGGTACTATAGAATTTCATTTTCTAAACATGAAATTTGTTGGTTAAGACTTAAGAGACCCCTTGAAATAGAAAAGATGGCCTTCATATGTCCGAATACATACATCAATTGTGATTTCCTATCAACAAGGCGGAAAGTTTTCACATTGATGATTTCATAGCATTGTATATATAGCACACTAGATTGACCACAGTGAGCTCTCCTCCCTTTGTCCTTTAAAAGTCTTGGGAAATGGTATGATGTTTTCCATAATACCTCGCATAATACAATGACGGATATGTTCTAAAGTTCTTATGGCACTAAAAAAATGTAGTAGGCCCCCCATGGTAGCCTATGAAGAAAATTCTCTTGTGGAACAAGATTTTAGCAAAGGCCCTCTCATTTCAAGGATGCAAAAGGGACCCTACACATGGGTGGGTGCTGGTACAACACCATCTTGTAAACAATGGGATGGTTAACAAAGAAGTATAAAAAAGGTTACATTAGTCTCTCATTGTGCAGAACGAAAGAGTAAAATGTGTTTCATTTGAGATGCTTTTGGAGGCCGCAGTGAATTAATCCCCTTTCCTTGGCCCCTCAAAAACGCTGAAGTTTTCTCTAATTTTCCATGCGTGATAAGAATTTTAAAGTTTGAATTCGTATTTGCAACCACATTAGTTGGGTGAGGAGGTGTATAAGGGAAATTAATGAAGCACAAAACAGGGGGATTTTTTGGTACTGGCATCCCTGGAATGACGGACTTAGAGAGGAGGCCGACCCTTCTGTAGGTCCCACGGCCACTGCTCAGCCAACTCGTGTACCCCGCGCAAGTCTCGCCTTGGATGGATGAGAATCCACTGAAGCAGCTTTCATCCGAGAGGGGAGCAGTATATAAACCGACCCCGCGCTCCGCCCAACAACACCATCTCAGTGCTTTCCTGCTCCAGCAACACCATCGCCGCTTTGCTTCCAAGGTCTTCCCACCTTGCTGCTTCCTCATTCTGCAATATTTCTGTGCTCTCCCAAGTACGTGCACACACACGATAGAGTCGCATACTTCCTGATGTTTTCGATCGCCACTGTGTGCTGCTTTCTGGCTTGCTCATTTCGATCACGTTCCTTTATTTCGGATATGCATACTTAATTGCCAATTAAGTATGGCTGGCTTGTCCTGATTAAGCTCCTGGTGATTTCGAGAAGTTGGAGCTCGTCACTCTCTCATACCTCCAATTTCTTAGACCCCAGGCCAGGCCTTCGTTCGCTTGTACATATACGTACACGTACTCACAAGAATTCCCCCATCGGGAGACGACTAATTAACTTACTGCGCGGTGTCTGTGATGTGCACAGGTATTCCATCAATCGGAGAGAGCGAGACACAGGTGTACCCGATGGCGACGGCAAGGTTGTGCTCAGATCCGATCCATCTTCTTCCGTGTCTTGCAAGTTGCAACCAGTCCGTTTAATTTCTTGTTTGAGTTTCGGAGTTACTGACGTCACTGTATTTCCGTTCTGAACTACTTACGGTAATTACATCTGCAGACGATATCGACGGCTAGCTCTGGTCTACGATCTGCTTGTATTGATAGATTATTTGTGAGAGCGTGAAGCGATTGGCTACCCTTTCTCAGTGCAACTAGTTCTGCATGCATGTGTCATAGCTAGCTAGAGTCCACTGACTTCGACAAAGAGACAACGAGGGCAGTTCGTGCTATCTGGCCCTCAGCAGCCTTCGATAGGAATACGTGATTTTAATACGGACTCTGCAATTGATTCGTTCACGCTGGTGTTCGCATTCACGTTGGTGTTGTTGATTATATTCTTGTTGAAATTCTTCTTGTTGTCAGCAGGAGTACGAGTGCATCACGGTTTAATACGTAGCTGTACTCATGTGCAGGAAGCTTTCGCTGATGTTCGCGGTGGCGGTGCTGGTGGCAAGCATCTCCTTCGCCGACGTCGCTGAAGGAGCCGTGCTAGGCCGAACGCTGAAAGAGACCAAACTGCAGGAACAGGCCGGGACAGGGCAATTCACGTGGGTCAAGCTGCCGGCGAATACCTTAGTCAACGTGGAGTGCCGACTTCAAAGCTCGACCATTGGACCGGACAACTGGTGGCTGAAGGCTACCGTCATGGTTCCCAATGGCGACTCGGGTTATGTCGCAGATTTCGACATGCAGTGCGCCGGCGATACTCCCGCGGGTCACTGCGACCCTGCTCCTCACTGTTGACGAGCTAGCCACCACGGTATTTCATGGTAGTCACGTAGAGCTTACTTGAATGGGAAGAGCGTGCTCTAGCCGGTGACCATCTCGAGAGGGAACACCATGAGCAGATCCCATTTCATGAGTGTATGTATGTCCATGTGAACTAATAAAGGAGACTCCAGCTATCCAGCTAAGTGTTATATTGTCCCAGTTATATGATGCAATTCCACCGTGGAGATTAATATGTGGATCATGTTTGTGAAATCTCCAAGTAAGATATAATTCTGTATGTCTTCCTTTTTGTCGCAAATTGCCCTGATAGGAGATCCAGGGATACATTTCGTGACAATCATGCATACCCTGCTCTTAACTTCCAAAGTTCCGAGAGATCGCTCCGCGCTCTGTTAGTATGGAGGTAGAATCGTATTGCACCTCAGTTACATCATGCATGTGTGATCACGGGTAGAGTGCCGAACGTATCAGTATCCAATTGCAGTACCGGTCAACAGGCTCTCTTCAGTTCGTCGATCCATCTACCTATACCTGAAATGTTTATTTTTCCTTGGTGTTGTTTGATACACTAAGATTTACGAAACTGTGAATCAATGGCGGCAGTTAATTCTGGTACCGTTGGTAAGCTTTGCAAAGAGGAGGGGTGCATGGACTGTGTTTCATGGCATTTGGAGTTAACTATGGTGGGAAGGTTATAGAATTTTAAAGGTTTTATCACTTTTATGGATTAGAAAATTGAATTAAATTATTTTTTATTTTGAAAAAGGCATAATTTTTACATGGCACCTAGAGCAATCATATCAATACTATTCAAAGAGGTAATCTCTATGAACATAGTTGATTAACCCCTAAAGGACCAAACACTGTTTTTTTGGCAACATAGCAATTTTGGGCAGCTCACTACAAATGAAATTTTTTTTTCTTTAAAATTTCCACACAACATGTGCCCGAGGAGTAAATTTAAGGCCCAAAAATTAAAATAACTTTTGACTAAATGGTTAAAAGCTATTGCATGATATGTAATTTTCAGTGTAAGTTTAGCAAGCACTCCAAGGAAGAAAAAAAAACTTCCTTGAAAATCATTTCTTAAAAAAATAAAATTTGAAATTGATTAATCAGATTTATATATATGTGGTAAGCTTTGAATCATACCATTTTGATTGATGAGATGAAAGTTATGAGGAATTTTAGTTTGGGTTACTTTGTGGGTAGTTATGGAATTTCTACTCTAGAATAAACTTTGAAGTCCTTTATTTAACTCAATTTTAAATATTTGTGGAAAAAATAAAAACATTAGGTGTATATTGTTTATTGCAACATTACAACCATTGGGATGGGCATTTTTCAATTTCATAAATAAATTGCTAACAATTTAGTATTTTTACTAGGGGAGGACACTCTCACTACATTTGGGGTACCCACGTGTGGCGGTGGAAAAAGTAATACATGTAATTCACCTTGAATAAACTATAATTTCATTCTAAAATTTTGAGCTTTGTTTAACAATGACTAAAGGTTTCTATTGACAAAAAATTCAATTCCAAATAACATAAGATATATTGTCTAGAAAGGGTTGAAAAATGAACTAAAATGGCATGTTCTCCAACTAAAATAATTATAGAGCTCACATGAAGATGACTATTGCATCAATATTCAACCAAAATAAACTTTCAATAGAAAGCTATTCTATATAATTTTTTTTCATTTTTCAAATTTTTTTTCTTATATAATATAGAGGTGTGAAAGTTATTTTCAGCTTTACAGTGTATCTTTTTTCTTCAAAAATTTATAACTAATTACTATTAGCACAAAAAAATACCAATAATTCAAAACATAAACTTCTAAAGTATAAAATCTATCCATAATTTTTTTTTTGAAAAAGAAATTAAATTTTAAGGTGTATTACTTGTTTTACTTTTTCCGCCGCACGTAGGTTGCTAAAACATAGGGAGTATCCTCCCCGGGTATTTTTAAACATTCTCCACTTCTTTCTATTTACTATTTTTATCCTATATGTTGTACAATTTCAAATGATTTGAAAATTTTCAAGCATGTAGCCAACTTGCCTTGAAGAAGGAATTCAAAGAGTAACAACCATTTTGGACATTTTTTCATACAAATGTGACCTTGTGAAGTGCAATTGCCCGTATTTTCACAAGGCCATAATAAGGATTTTTGTCACTGCAAACATTAATATCTTGCAATCTACACAGTGGAAAATTCTGAATTTTTTTTCCCATCTTCCCAAACCAGTGTACTACAAGATTCTACATTTACATATTTCTAAATTTTTTTTTCTTCTAAAATTTGGTACTTGTCCTAGAAATGACAGTTTTAGAGTAGTTTTGGTGAAAACATAGTCTTTGATGTTTACGAGTTAAAAATATTTATCAAAAGTAAAAACTTTTAATCAATGGGAGTTAATACTAAATTTCATTACTGCGTATGATTTAGTGTAGTTTGCAGTGTCTGTCTACAATTGTCTACTGTTAGTTTGCTCTGTGTGTACCCAAACAGGCTGCATTGTTGGAAACATCTTTCAATTAGCAAAAACACTGAACTAAAAGTTCTGTAAACTGTATTATTATTATAGGCCATACACAACTACTTTTGTATACATTAGGCACGCATATCTATAGTTCTATACTGGATTTTGATATTCTTCTCAAATCTTTTGGAAAACATAAATTTGCATCCAAGTATGGTAGAAGAACCTATTTTGAACAGCTCCTTGTCATGGTGTTTTAGGCTAACCTATGGTGGACAATAGCATTGGAAGAGATTCCAGGGTCCAGAGGGTCGTTTCAGGGCGTTCCCGGCGTTGTTCCCTCGGCAGTGAAAGAACGCCGCTGTCAGATTTATTTATTTTTGAAAAAAATAAAAAATAAAAAATAAATTTTAAGTCCTTAAAATGAGAAACAAAGTTACAAGTTGTTTTGTTTTGTTTTGTTTTTTTCAAAAAAACTGACCTAGTAGTCTCTCGGCCAGGTCAACACAGGCGGGGAACAACAGGTTTCGGCAGTTCCCAGATGGGTTTTGAGTTGGGAACTCGCAGCCCTCCCCGAGAGCCAAAACACATGTAATGGTTGGATGCAGCCCTTTTGGGGGGGGCAAGATGGAGCCAGAAAGCACCATTTCATAGTGAAAATCTTTTTTTCGCTTGAAAAAAGTAATCTTTTTTCGCCAAAAAGGTTTCAATCCAATTTAAAATGTGGATGAAAATGTCCAATTTGGATGAAAAAGAGTATGAATTTGATTGAAAAGTGTTTTATAGTACAAAAGATGGATGTACGAAGAAATAAAATGCTTCATCAAATTTTAAGTGATCGCCATCCTAGCACTTTTTTTTTTTAAAAAAAAAAAAATGTTCGTTGGATGCATTGAATCACACTAATGTGTGGACCCTTTTCTAAAGTTCTTAGTAGCACAACAAGTCCACTTCAATTATCCATGAAGCATAACTGCATTATAGTGCAATAAAGCCATTTGGAGGGGTTTGATGATGAGGATGATTATTTACAATTAGAATTAAATTCTTTTAGCTTGAATGATAGTAATACTTAAGAAGGAGAATATTGCTTGACTTGGATTTCATTTTTAGAATTATGTAATGTTATTGAGTTTGTAGTTTAATTTGCACAAACTTGGTACTAGATTTCTTTTTTGATTGGCGAAGGATTTGATATGCATGATAATTGAACAAAAATATGAGCTATCTTTGTATAACACTTGATGGATGATGCATGAAGCATTGTAGTGGTTTGTCTTGAATGCGCGTTCAAAGTTTAGAACATTATGTGCTCTTCTAATCTCTAAATCCCATTATTAATGAAACTAAGTAATCCACAAGGGGCCCATATATCTATTGCCCTAAGTGATGATGGAGCTAATTTTCACATTTTGGAATTTGGAATTCTCCCAATTGATTAGATATGGTGATATCAAATATTTAATTATTTTGAAGCTTTTTCAATCGATGGATTTTCTATTTTAATGTGTTTGCAACAAATTTTGGAGGTACAAATTTTAATAAATTTTCAAGTTAAATATGCAAAACTTTTATAATCAAAATTTCGATAGAATTGGATCAAATTGATTTTTTGTGGGAGTTTCTATGTCTAAAATCTTGTAAGAAAAAACACCATTTTTGATAAACAATTTTAGCAAACCAAAATTTGACTTTGTGGTTGATATACATTTGATGTGAACATCAAAGTCAATGTTTTATTTTTCCAATTTATTCCAATGACAACCATTAAGAGTTGGAATTGGCTTAGCCAATTTATGAAATAACCTTTGGAATTTTGTATCAATTGACATAAATAATTGTGCTTTGGTTTAGATTATTGAAATTTATCATAAAGATGGCATCATTGGTCTAAATAAATAATTCAAAGCTTTAAAAAAGACTACAACGAGTATAGTCCTTTGCTTGGAAAGCAATGTTAGTGATACTATAAAACAAAACAATCCATGCAAAAAATAACAGGTTTGCTCTCATGCTATTGTTGAATTTTAAAAAACATACTCCCACATGTAAAGACAATTGAGAGAAAAAGCAAGTGCAATGTAAATTATAGTTTTTCAAAAAAGTATGAATTTGATATGATTTTTTGAAGTGTTCTATCCAATATGGCTCCAAAAAGTCTCTAGACTATTCCACTCAAAACCAAAACCAAGTGCATCTATAATGGTCTTCTTACTCACCCACAGTAGTCACTAAAATCAAAGTCTAAAAAAGACACTTCCTTCAATAACTTTTTAGTTAAAAGGTGAGAGTTCCTATAATTGTTGTCACTAATCACTCCAATATTGACTATTGTCACCTAAGACATTGATTGTAGCCGCTAACTCAATTGACTGTAGCCCAAATCTCATTACTCAAATTGAAAAATTTGTAATGGGTCATTTCCTATGTGTCTTTAACATGTTTTTCGTCGATAATCGTGATTGATCTACCTTTCACATGCTACTAGTGTGCCATATACTGCTGCTACATCCAAAATAAAAGTAAAAATATTTATTTTAGTCTTTTAATTCATAAAAACTTTGAAATTCAATATCTATTCTGTACAAGCTCAAAGAAAACCTAGGGCTTTGCTGAGATGTGAGAGGTTGTGTTCTTCGTGAGAATAGAAAACCTTATAGCCACACTAAAAACTTTATGTATGAAGGAATGCACGGCTTTGTTTTGTAGTGCTTGGACATGGATTGTGATGTAAAAACTATGCCTTTTCCAAAATAAAAAATAATTTAATTTAATTTTCTAATCCATAAAAGTGATAAAACCTTTAAAATTCCATAACCTTCCCACCATAGTTAACTCCAAACACCATGAAACAAAGTCCATGCACCCCTCCTCTTTGCAAAGCTTACCAACGGTACCAGAATTAACTGCCGCTCTTGATTCACAGTTTCGTAAATCTTAGTGTATCAAACAACACCAAGGAAAAATAAACACTTCAGGTATAGGTAGATGGATCGACGAACTGAAGAGAGCCTGTTGACCGGTACTGCAATTGGATACTGATACGTTCGGCACTCTACCCGTGATCACACATGCATGATGTAACTGAGGTGCAATACGATTCTACCTCCATACTAACAGAGCGCGGAGCGATCTCTCGGAACTTTGGAAGTTAAGAGCAGGGTATGCATGATTGTCACGAAATGTATCCCTGGATCTCCTATCAGGGCAATTTGCGACAAAAAGGAAGACATACAGAATTATATCTTACTTGGAGATTTCACAAACATGATCCACATACTAATCTCCACGGTGGAATTGCATCATATAACTGGGACAATATAACACTTAGCTGGATAGCTGGAGTCTCCTTTATTAGTTCACATGGACATACATACACTCATGAAATGGGATCTGCTCATGGTGTTCCCTCTCGAGATGGTCACCGGCTAGAGCACGCTCTTCCCATTCAAGTAAGCTCTACGTGACTACCATGAAATACCGTGGTGGCTAGCTCGTCAACAGTGAGGAGCAGGGTCGCAGTGACCCGCGGGAGTATCGCCGGCGCACTGCATGTCGAAATCTGCGACATAACCCGAGTCGCCATTGGGAACCATGACGGTAGCCTTCAGCCACCAGTTGTCCGGTCCAATGGTCGAGCTTTGAAGTCGGCACTCCACGTTGACTAAGGTATTCGCCGGCAGCTTGACCCACGTGAATTGCCCTGTCCCGGCCTGTTCCTGCAGTTTGGTCTCTTTCAGCGTTCGGCCCAGCACGGCTCCTTCAGCGACGTCGGCGAAGCAGATGCTTGCCACCAG
The DNA here is from genome assembly GCA_947034895.1 of Rhytidiadelphus loreus. Classification (NCBI taxonomy): domain Eukaryota; kingdom Viridiplantae; phylum Streptophyta; class Bryopsida; order Hypnales; family Hylocomiaceae; genus Rhytidiadelphus; species Rhytidiadelphus loreus. The sequence continues at coordinate 4,450,541 of OX344764.1, forward strand.
CACCGCCACCGCGAACATCAGCGAAAGCTTCCTGCACATGAGTACAGCTACGTATTAAACCGTGATGCACTCGTACAACACGATGAATTTCAAAGTGAATGTGAACACCAGCGTGAATGAATTGCGGAGTCCGTAATGAAATAATTACATATTCCTATCGAACGCTGCGGAGGCCCAGATAGCAAGAACTGCTCTTGTTGCCTCTTCGTCGAAGTTAGAGGCCGAACTCTAGCTAGCTATGACACATGCATGCAGAACTAGTTGTACTGAGAAAGGGCTTCACGCTCTTCCAATTAATCTATCCATACAAGAAGATCATATACCAAAGATAGCCGTTGATATCGTCTCCAGATGCAATTACGGTAAGTAGTTCAGAATGGAATTACAGTGATATCGATCAGTAACCGCGAAACTCAAACAAGAAACGGACTGGTTGCAACTTGCAAGACACGGAGGAGATGGATCGGATCGGAGCACAACCTTGCCGTCGCCATCGGGTACACCTGTGTCTCGCTCCCACAGATTGATTGAAAACCTGTGCACAACTCAATGACACCACGCAGTACGTTAGTCTCCCGATGGGGAAATTATTGTGAGTACGTTATATATATACAAGCGAAGTGAAACAGCCATGCACAACGGAACGAAGGCCTGGCCTGGGGTCTAAGAAGTTGGAGGTATGAGAGAGTGACGAGTTACAACTTCTCGAAAGAACCAGGAGCTTAATCAGAACAAGACAGCCAGTTGCAATTGCATAATTGGCAATTAAGTATGCATATCCTAGCTAACGGAAAGTACGTGATCGAAATGAGCAAGCCAGCATGCAACACAGAGAGGCGATCGAAAGCATCAGGCAGGATGCAACTCTATCGTGTCTGCCTGTACACGTACTTCGGAGAGCACAGACAAATTGTAGAATGCGGAATGCAGAAATATTGCAGAATGAGGAAGCAGCAAGCAGCAAGGTGGGAAGACCTTGGAAGCAAAGCGGCGATGCTGTTGCTGGAGCAGGAAAGCACTGAGATGGTGTTGATGGGCGGAGCTCGGGGTCTGTTTATATACTGCTCTCCCCTCTCGGATGAAAGTTGCTTCAGTGGGTTCTCATCCATCCAAGGCGAGACTTGCGCGGGGTACACGAGTTGACTGAACAGTGGCCGAGGGACCTCCAGAAGGGTCGCTCCTCTCTAAGCCCGTCATTCCAGGGATGCCAGTACCAAAAAAAAAACCTGTTTTGTGCTTCATTAATTCACCTTGTGCACCTCTCCTAACTACACTAAATAGTGAAATTAGGTTGCCCCACACTAATTTCTCGACATTCTACACTATATAAATATGTATTGTTTCTTTACAAGAATTTATTACTTTTTTGAATTAAAAATTTATGCATGTGGGACTTATGAACCTCTATGTGTACAAACAGAAAAAACAATAGACATATTTGTTGATTGGTTGGCTTGTAAAGTGATTTTCTTGAAGTAAGGCAACCTAATTGTTAAGGCAACCTAATTTCAGTATTTAGTGTACTGTAATTTAATATGAATTCACAATTTGCAAGTCTTTTGATACGTGGAAGAATTAAAAACTTCAATGTTTTCCTAAGGGGGTCAGTTCACCGCGACCCCTAGAAGCATCTCAAATGAAACACATTTTACTCTTTTGTTCTGCACAATGAGAGATCAATGTAACCTATTTTTATACTTCATTGTTAACCATCCCATTGTTTACTAGACGGTGTTGTATGCCCCACATAGGGGTCCCTTTTGCATCTTTGAAATGAGAGGAAAACTTGTTCCACAAGAGCATGTTCTTCATAACCTACCATGGGGGTCTACCACATGTTTTTTAGTGCTATAAGAACTTTAAAACATAACCCTCCTTGTATTATGGAAAAAATTATTCCCTTTTTCCAAGATTTTTGAAGGACAAGGGGAGGGGAACTCAATCTAGTCAATCTCGTGTGCTATATATATACAATGTAAGTTCTGAAATCATCAATGTGGAAATCCCACCTTGTTGACTGGAAATGACAATTGATGTATGTATCTAGAGTCCGGACATATAAAAGGCATCTTTTCTATTTCAAAGGGTCTTTTAACCAACAAATTACATGTTGAGAATATGAAAATTCTATAGTACCTATGTCAATAATATAACAGAAGAGCAATGTAAATACACATATCAATTGATGTACAAGGCAATGATTTTGGTATTAGGAAAAAAAATCTCGTTTATGATTTTAGTCATTTCCATAGAGAGCTTTAGGTCCAAAAAACTTAAATTCGTAATTTTCGAATTCAAATCTTTTTCAATATTCAAATTGTATAAAAGGCCCTCAATTTGGTAATCAAGCTTTTGGGTGGAGGCAATATCTAAATAGTAAGAGATTTTTGAAATATTTGAAACCATTATCAAAGATTTAAAATAGTCATGAATTATGAATAGAATATTTTTCAATCTCTTACTAGGAAACGAGTAAATCTTTAGTGCTTATAAATTATGAATGAAAAGACAAGGGAAAGTTTTTTTAATTTCTTTAAACCAATTAAGAAGTGAAGCAAACTACTTTTCTCATGTGTTTAGTGCAGTCAACCTTGTTTACAAAAACATAAGGATTATATAACATGAAGAGTTCAATTGTGCAAAATACTATTTATATATTACATAGGATGATGCATTGAAAACCCTAACTCTGGTCATTGCATTGATCTAGGCTTATCAAATTCAGAAACCAAAATTGCAAAATTAAGGCACAAAAAAAATATTCTTCAAGTCTTTTGATCAAATAAATTTTGAAAAAAGTATTAAAAATAACATGTGATCAAAAGAAAAGCATATACTTAGCTACCTATTGTAGACCAATGGTTGGGACTATTCTTTACACTGTCCCCTTTTTAATTAATGCTAACGTGAGCCTCAAAATTCTCAATTTTGTTGCAATGATAATCCATAAGTGTCCCTCAAAATTGTAGAAAAACATGAGATTGGAATTTCTTTCTATGTGTATTGATCATTTAGTGCCTAGGTATTGTATCAAAAAGTCGTTGAATTCTTGATCTCTTGTAAGATGAAGTATGTGTCCTAATGTTTGTATAAGAAACATGTTAATGATTTTACCATATGTGAGCATTTTTTCCCACCTTTAGGATAAAGCAAGCACAACTTAGTTTTACAATGATTATGCTTTTAACCCGTAAAGTCCAAGGCCTTTTTCCCATTAAAAACTATTCAAAATTGCCATTTTTATTGCAAAAAGCAAAATAAAACTTTAAAAATTGTTTTATTTTTGCATATCTAACTATAGGATCTTACACTAAACTAGTATAAAAAATGTGTGGAAGAAATTTCAAAAAGTTTGATTTTGCAAGTTGCAAGATATTTGAATTTAAAGTCTGTACAAAAAACAAGTTTTTTTACACCTTGCTTGACTAGATTCTTTGATATTAAATCTTCATTTAATTTAAGATTTTTGCACTACTAATTTCGATTTTGTAATTTTTTATGGTAAAAAATTGAGTTGAATTTTTTTTTAAATGTTCTATAAATAAACACTTAATTTTCACTCATTAAAAAATTGTTAAGTAGAAGTACTGAAGTACATTCAAGATTGAAGGAAAAACTAAACCATAAACAGCTCTAATATGGAATTGAAACACAATAATTCCAATGGTGAGATTGTCCTAGCAAGCAAATGAAATCATGCCTAACAATTCTTTTTGAAAAATTGTAAAATTTTACATTCAAAAATAAATTTTATAATTTTCTTCTTCAGAAGATGCTAAGATTGCTTGAAAAAAAAGATTTTCCACAACTTTCTAATCAATACACCAAATAGAATGAATCAAAGCTTCAAATGTACACAAAAATATAATCTTATAAATGAAAATTTAAAATTCAAATTCAAATTTTTATTATTATTTTTGGGTTGCCCCTCGAGTTGCTTTTTGGACTTAAGATTGCTTAACTTATGCTCCTCAGTACCAATTGAAAAAAGAATAATATTCCTAGAAAGCTATTCTAATTTCTTATCTTCAAGAAAAGTTTTAAAAAATCATGTCAAAAGTTCAAATCGCACAAGCCTATTTAATATTCGAAAAGTTGTTTGCAAGGACTTTCGGACTTTAGAGGTTAGATGATAAACATTACATGTGTTTTGGCTGTTGTGGAAGGCTGCGAGTTCCCAACTCGAAACCCACTTGAAAACCGCCAAAAACTACCGAAAACCTCTTGCGCTGACCTGGCCGAGAGACTGCCAAGTATGTTTTTTTGGAAAAAAAATATTAAAATAAATAAATAAAATTTAACTTTGCTTTATTTATTTTTCAATTTTTAATTTTAAAATCTGACAGTGAAGTTAAGTTCGAGAAGACCGGGGAACGGAGCTAGGAACAAGCCCAAAACGGCCCTCGAGCCCCCCCAAATCTCATCTAATGCAACTTCTTTGATGGTTGGTTCATTTGTCCAATTGCCTTTCAGAGAAGCAATTTATGGATGTAGGCATAATTGTAGGACTCTATCTAGTTTTTGTAGTTTTATAGGATTGGTAAAAGAAATTAAGTGCTAGTTATCATAAATATCCTACTTACAATCTCTAAATGCTTTTAGAAAGAGGCTCTAGACATTAATATTTACAATGTGTTGAATTTGATAGCGTAAGTTCAACTATGAATCCTAAGTCTTAGAGATTTCTATGAAAATTAAATAATAGTAGAAAAAACTTATTGGACCTTCCTATCAAAAGTTTCAAATTTTGAAAATTTGGATCAATGCTAGAAAGCTTCATCTATAGATATTTTGTGGAGTCTTTGCTTAAATTTCAAGTTTAAGTCAATTTCAAAATCAATCATCAATCTCTCTAGCCAAGGTTCCTAAAATTCTTTACTACTTAAGATTGTTTTACGAACAATGTTAAGAACATGCCTTCTTGAGTCCCTAACTTCATCTTAAGATAATATGAGTTTTGTTCTAGATTTTTAATTTTTAATTTTTAATTATAAAACCAAGTGGTGATATTCTCTAAGTTTTTAATTTCAAAACTGAATTTATTAGACTTTTTAGGATAGGCTTTGTTACCTAATTCTTTTACATCATGCATTGCAGATGGATGGAGTTTTCACCAAAATTCTAAGCTATAAGTCAATTTTAAAATGAATCATTAGCTTTGTAGGAATTGAAAGGACTTAAAAATTACATTTTTTTTCTTCAAATTATCATCCAAATCTCACAAGCCTTTAACCCCTAAACATCCAAACTATGTTTGATGGCAACATAGCAATTTTGGGTAGCTCACTATGAATGGAATTATTGTTTTTCTTTGAAATTTTCACACAACATGTGCCCATTGAGTAGCTTTAAGTCCCAATGATTTTCATAGCTGTTGACTATATGGTTAAAAAATTACTGTATGATATGTAGTTTTCATTACTTGGCGGATAGTCAGAGCAACTAAAAAAACTTCCTTATAAATCACTTTTTTAAGAAATAAAATTTTGAAATTGGTTTTCCAAGATTTCTATGCACATAAAATCTTTGAATCAATCCATTTTGACTAATGAAATGAATGTTACAGGGAGTTTTAGTGTAGGGTAGTTTGAGAGTAGTTATGAAATCTCTACAATAAAATAAACTTTGGAGTCCTTTACTTAACTCAATTTTCAATATGTTTTGAAAAAAATAAAAACATTAGGTGTAGATTGATTTGTTTACATCTATACTCATTGTACTGTGTAAAATTTGCATAGGTCCTATTTTTCAAGGATAAAATTTTTCCTTTTGAATTAAATGGACTTTATATTTTAACACACATAGTTTTCTTAAGAGATCAACATTGATCTCCTAGGGCTTACATCATAGATTTTAGACTTAATGCTTAATTTGGGCCAAACTACTTTAGATAAAAAATGAGGCCTCCGGAGGACTGCTCTGGAGTGACCAAACAAGGCTATTGTTTTCAAAGTAGTCCTTGGCCGGAATCTAGATGTAGAGGAAAGTTAGCTTGGGTGAATATCGCCGGACTACCGGAGCAGTTAGCCGCGGCAACTATTTTTTTTTTTTTTTCAGAAAAAAAAAAATGTAAAACAAGATTTCTATGCCATTGGCAACCTTGAAAATTGCAGATTTGTGGTGGGCGATTGTATGGGGGAAAACAATTTATGAAAAAAAGGCTAGGAGTGTAGTTTAGCTACTACTGGAATAGCCCTCTGGAGGACTCATTTTTTCTCTAATGAATAATAAAAGAATCCTCCTTTCTCTACAAATAAAGATGATTGAGTTCAATTTCTTGCAAAAAAATTGGTAATTATAAACTTGTAATAGTGTAATACGAGGTGTAAACTATAGAAATTTCTCCAATATCTATTAGTTACTTTTCCTTAGTATGTGTCCAATGAGTGGAAAACTTCAATTTGACACTTCAAATCCATATTTTTCTTTTTCCTTTTGAATGTTACACAATCTTTCTTTTCCAAGATCATGTTCCTTTTAGATCTTATGCAAACTTGGTTGTTTGATTTACCCTATTCTTGGGGGGATTACTTTTACATAAGTCATAAACTTGTTTTCTAAAGTTGAATGATTAAATTGTAGTCACTTGTGCACTGAAAGGTTAATCTCTTTGATTTCATTCACAAAAGATGAGAAATTGTCTTTATGATGACCTCGGATTCTAATCTTTTCAACCTCAATTTCACATTAAAACCTCACCGTTGGTATAACACAATTTATGTCTTTCTAAGTGGATCTCGTGATTGTAGGTATACATCTTTCATCAATTCAACACGGCTTGAAAGGTCCAATAGTTTGGTTCAATTCAAATGACCAAATTGACATAATTGACTAAAGCATAACATTGTTTACCAATGTTGGAGGGTCCGCTTTTGCTTCCCCCCAAATGAAGCCCCCCAACAGTGCAACCAATTATCGAAACATGTAATTTGTTGGTTAAAAGACCCTTTGAAATAGAAAAGATGCCTTTTATATGTCCGGACTCTAGATACATACATCAATTGTCATTTCCAGTCAACAAGGTGGGATTTCCACATTGATGATTTCAGAACTTACATTGTATATATATAGCACACGAGATTGACTAGATTGAGTTCCCCTCCCCTTGTCCTTCAAAAATCTTGGAAAAAGGGAATAATTTTTTCCATAATACAAGGAGGGTTATGTTTTAAAGTTCTTATAGCACTAAAAAACATGTGGTAGACCCCCATGGTAGGTTATGAAGAACATGCTCTTGTGGAACAAGTTTTCCTCTCATTTCAAAGATGCAAAAGGGACCCCTATGTGGGGCATACAACACCGTCTAGTAAACAATGGGATGGTTAACAATGAAGTATAAAAATAGGTTACATTGATCTCTCATTGTGCAGAACAAAAGAGTAAAATGTGTTTCATTTGAGATGCTTCTAGGGGTCGCGGTGAACTGACCCCCTTAGGAAAACATTGAAGTTTTTAATTCTTCCACGTATCAAAAGACTTGCAAATTGTGAATTCATATTAAATTACAGTACACTAAATACTGAAATTAGGTTGCCTTAACAATTAGGTTGCCTTACTTCAAGAAAATCACTTTACAAGCCAACCAATCAACAAATATGTCTATTGTTTTTTCTGTTTGTACACATAGAGGTTCATAAGTCCCACATGCATAAATTTTTAATTCAAAAAAGTAATAAATTCTTGTAAAGAAACAATACATATTTATATAGTGTAGAATGTCGAGAAATTAGTGTGGGGCAACCTAATTTCACTATTTAGTGTAGTTAGGAGAGGTGCACAAGGTGAATTAATGAAGCACAAAACAGTTTTTTTTTTTGGTACTGGCATCCCTGGAATGACGGGCTTAGAGAGGAGCGACCCTTCTGGAGGTCCCTCGGCCACTGTTCAGTCAACTCGTGTACCCCGCGCAAGTCTCGCCTTGGATGGATGAGAACCCACTGAAGCAACTTTCATCCGAGAGGGGAGAGCAGTATATAAACAGACCCCGAGCTCCGCCCATCAACACCATCTCAGTGCTTTCCTGCTCCAGCAACAGCATCGCCGCTTTGCTTCCAAGGTCTTCCCACCTTGCTGCTTGCTGCTTCCTCATTCTGCAATATTTCTGCATTCCGCATTCTACAATTTGTCTGTGCTCTCCGAAGTACGTGTACAGGCAGACACGATAGAGTTGCATCCTGCCTGATGCTTTCGATCGCCTCTCTGTGTTGCATGCTGGCTTGCTCATTTCGATCACGTACTTTCCGTTAGCTAGGATATGCATACTTAATTGCCAATTATGCAATTGCAACTGGCTGTCTTGTTCTGATTAAGCTCCTGGTTCTTTCGAGAAGTTGTAACTCGTCACTCTCTCATACCTCCAACTTCTTAGACCCCAGGCCAGGCCTTCGTTCCGTTGTGCATGGCTGTTTCACTTCGCTTGTATATATATAACGTACTCACAATAATTTCCCCATCGGGAGACTAACGTACTGCGTGGTGTCATTGAGTTGTGCACAGGTTTTCAATCAATCTGTGGGAGCGAGACACAGGTGTACCCGATGGCGACGGCAAGGTTGTGCTCCGATCCGATCCATCTCCTCCGTGTCTTGCAAGTTGCAACCAGTCCGTTTCTTGTTTGAGTTTCGCGGTTACTGATCGATATCACTGTAATTCCATTCTGAACTACTTACCGTAATTGCATCTGGAGACGATATCAACGGCTATCTTTGGTATATGATCTTCTTGTATGGATAGATTAATTGGAAGAGCGTGAAGCCCTTTCTCAGTACAACTAGTTCTGCATGCATGTGTCATAGCTAGCTAGAGTTCGGCCTCTAACTTCGACGAAGAGGCAACAAGAGCAGTTCTTGCTATCTGGGCCTCCGCAGCGTTCGATAGGAATATGTAATTATTTCATTACGGACTCCGCAATTCATTCACGCTGGTGTTCACATTCACTTTGAAATTCATCGTGTTGTACGAGTGCATCACGGTTTAATACGTAGCTGTACTCATGTGCAGGAAGCTTTCGCTGATGTTCGCGGTGGCGGTGCTGGTGGCAAGCATCTGCTTCGCCGACGTCGCTGAAGGAGCCGTGCTGGGCCGAACGCTGAAAGAGACCAAACTGCAGGAACAGGCCGGGACAGGGCAATTCACGTGGGTCAAGCTGCCGGCGAATACCTTAGTCAACGTGGAGTGCCGACTTCAAAGCTCGACCATTGGACCGGACAACTGGTGGCTGAAGGCTACCGTCATGGTTCCCAATGGCGACTCGGGTTATGTCGCAGATTTCGACATGCAGTGCGCCGGCGATACTCCCGCGGGTCACTGCGACCCTGCTCCTCACTGTTGACGAGCTAGCCACCACGGTATTTCATGGTAGTCACGTAGAGCTTACTTGAATGGGAAGAGCGTGCTCTAGCCGGTGACCATCTCGAGAGGGAACACCATGAGCAGATCCCATTTCATGAGTGTATGTATGTCCATGTGAACTAATAAAGGAGACTCCAGCTATCCAGCTAAGTGTTATATTGTCCCAGTTATATGATGCAATTCCACCGTGGAGATTAGTATGTGGATCATGTTTGTGAAATCTCCAAGTAAGATATAATTCTGTATGTCTTCCTTTTTGTCGCAAATTGCCCTGATAGGAGATCCAGGGATACATTTCGTGACAATCATGCATACCCTGCTCTTAACTTCCAAAGTTCCGAGAGATCGCTCCGCGCTCTGTTAGTATGGAGGTAGAATCGTATTGCACCTCAGTTACATCATGCATGTGTGATCACGGGTAGAGTGCCGAACGTATCAGTATCCAATTGCAGTACCGGTCAACAGGCTCTCTTCAGTTCGTCGATCCATCTACCTATACCTGAAGTGTTTATTTTTCCTTGGTGTTGTTTGATACACTAAGATTTACGAAACTGTGAATCAAGAGCGGCAGTTAATTCTGGTACCGTTGGTAAGCTTTGCAAAGAGGAGGGGTGCATGGACTTTGTTTCATGGTGTTTGGAGTTAACTATGGTGGGAAGGTTATGGAATTTTAAAGGTTTTATCACTTTTATGGATTAGAAAATTAAATTAAATTATTTTTTATTTTGGAAAAGGCATAGTTTTTACATCACAATCCATGTCCAAGCACTACAAAACAAAGCCGTGCATTCCTTCATACATAAAGTTTTTAGTGTGGCTATAAGGTTTTCTATTCTCACGAAGAACACAACCTCTCACATCTCAGCAAAGCCCTAGGTTTTCTTTGAGCTTGTACAGAATAGATATTGAATTTCAAAGTTTTTATGAATTAAAAGACTAAAATAAATATTTTTACTTTTATTTTGGATGTAGCAGCAGTATATGGCACACTAGTAGCATGTGAAAGGTAGATCAATCACGATTATCGACGAAAAACATGTTAAAGACACATAGGAAATGACCCATTACAAATTTTTCAATTTGAGTAATGAGATTTGGGCTACAGTCAATTGAGTTAGCGGCTACAATCAATGTCTTAGGTGACAATAGTCAATATTGGAGTGATTAGTGACAACAATTATAGGAACTCTCACCTTTTAACTAAAAAGTTATTGAAGGAAGTGTCTTTTTTAGACTTTGATTTTAGTGACTACTGTGGGTGAGTAAGAAGACCATTATAGATGCACTTGGTTTTGGTTTTGAGTGGAATAGTCTAGAGACTTTTTGGAGCCATATTGGATAGAACACTTCAAAAAATCATATCAAATTCATACTTTTTTGAAAAACTATAATTTACATTGCACTTGCTTTTTCTCTCAATTGTCTTTACATGTGGGAGTATGTTTTTTAAAATTCAACAATAGCATGAGAGCAAACCTGTTATTTTTTGCATGGATTGTTTTGTTTTATAGTATCACTAACATTGCTTTCCAAGCAAAGGACTATACTCGTTGTAGTCTTTTTTAAAGCTTTGAATTATTTATTTAGACCAATGATGCCATCTTTATGATAAATTTCAATAACCTAAACCAAAGCATAATTATTTATGTCAATTGATACAAAATTCCAAAGGTTATTCCATAAATTGGCTAAGCCAATTCCAACTCCTAATGGTCGTCATTGGAATAAATTGGAAAAACAAAACTTTAACTTTGATGTTCACATCAAATGTATATCAACCACAAAGTCAAATTTTGGTTTGCTAAAATTGTTTATCAGAGTAGATGCAAGAAACACCGAACGATTTAGGGAGCGTTCTGCCAAAACTGCGTTTTTTCTGCCCAATACTACAAGTACTGCTAGTACTACAAAACAGAGCAATCTCAACCGTTGATCCGAAAAATCAACGGCCAATAATACTTTTGAGTATTTTATAATACTGAAACAGTATTACTTATAAAAAATGACAGTTTATCACATAAAGTAGATAAATTTAAATATAAATTAATAAAAATTAGAAAATCATGAATAAAAACCCCCTAAAAATTGGCCATTTGTAAAGACTTGATAGTGATTACATTTCACCAAAAACTAAAAGTTGAAACCATCATGAATGTTTGGAGTGCTATGGGCAAGGGACCCCTATTTACATGCATATTGAGGACAAAGAATTTTGTTTCTTTGAATGCCCTTTGGTGGGCACATGTCCTTCTATTGTGGCAATAGCCCACAACAATCCTAGATGTACATCATCATTTTTGGATACTCCACAGTTCTAAAAAACCCTAAAACGCAAAGTGTGACAAATTAGGTAAATTTCAATTTAATTAAAGGATTTTTTTTCAAAATTTCTCAAAAATAAAGAATCTGAGGACTTCCAAGTTAGCCATCTCCAATAAAAATATCAAGTACACGGATTTCATTTCCCAAAAGATATGGCGAATGGCATCTCCGTCATTCCAATTGTGACGCAAAATAGTACCGGTGTTTCTTGCATTCACCCATCAAAAATGGTGTTTTTTCTTACAAGGTTTTAGACATGGAAACTCCCACAAATGATCAATTTGATCCAATTCTATCCAAATTTTGATTATAAAAGTTTTGCATATTTAACTTGAAAATTTATTAAAATTTGTACCTCCAAAATTTGTTGCAAACACATTAAAATAGAAAATCCATCGATTGAAAAAGCTTCAAAATAATTAAATATTTGATATCACCATATCTAATCAATTGGGAGAATTCCAAATTCCAAAATGTGAAAATTAGCTCCATCATCACTTAGGGCAATAGATATATGGGCCCCTTGTGGATTACTTAGTTTCATTAATAATGGGATTTAGAAATTAGAAGAGCACATAATGTTCTAAACTTTGAACACGCATTCAAGACAAACCACTACAATGCTTCATGCATCATTCAAGTGTTATACAAAGATAGCTCATATTTTTGTTCAATTATCATGCATATCAAATCCTTCGCCAATCAAAAAAGAAATCTAGTACCAAGTTTGTGCAAATTAAACTACAAACTCAATAACATTACATAAATCTAAAAATGAAATCCAAGTCAAGCAATATTCTCCTTCTTAGGTATTACTATCATTCAAGCTAAAAGAATTTAATTCTAATTGTAAATAATCAATCCTCATCATCAAACCCCTCCAAATGGCTTTATTGCACTATGATGCAGTTATGCTTCATGGATAATTGAAGTGGACTTGTTGTGCTACTAAGAACTTTAGAAAAGAGTCCACACATTAGTGTGATTCAACGCTAAAAATGGTGAAATACATCTACACAAAGCTCTAAAGAAAATGCCAATAAGGTAGAAGTACCTATTTTTGATAACTTAAGCACTTCAACCCACGTGATATGGCAAATTTGCGGGGATGCTAGTATGTGAGCCTAAGAGCATGAGCCTATGAGCCTGTGAGCCTGTGAGCCTCCAATTTTTTTTTTTCTATTTAGAAATTATAAATCCATTGAGGACCTATGACCGTAGAATTAGATGAAAGGATGTATAGTCCGACTAAACAACAAATGAATATGCTACTAATGATTTTGTACCAAAACATTGAACCACGGGCCTTTATATAAATTTAAAGGATGAAAATGGTCCACCTATTTTATTTTATTTTTTTAACTATCCTTTAAATTTTTTAGAAATATCTCGAATATGAAAAATATAAAATGAACATCGTAGATATATATTATACACCAAATAAATGTATTAACCCTTAATTTTCTAAATGACCATTTTGCTAATTGATGTCCCTTTTTTTTTAACTATCTTTATTTAAATTTTATTTATTTATTAAATAAAAAACATTTTTAATAAATAAAAAACATGATTAATTCAATGGAAGTAGTTTAATTGAATTCTAAGTTAAATTTCATTTTCTAGAATTTCATAAAGTTCAATGGTGGAGTGTGATTTAAGATTCATGTTTTATTGTTCAATTTGGGCACAGGATGAAGTTTTAGGCATTGAATGAAATTGTTGCCACATCATACACAGGTCAATTCAATTTGAGAAACAAGACAATAGAAATCAAATATCAAATCATGAAAATAAAGTGATGGCTGGAGGTAGTAAGGTGAAAAATTTCAGCATGCAATATATGGATTCTACTATAGGTGAAAGATAAGATTAGTGGAAAATAATTATTTTGAAGTATGCGGAAAAATAAAAAAAATGAAGAGAAGAAATTGTCGAATTCAACAAGAATTAACTGAGCAAATTGTTGTAAAACAATAATTCTTTTAATACAACTCGAAATGTTCAAAGATCATGTATAATCAAATAAATTCTCGATGAAAACCTAAAGGAAATTTTACAATGATACTTTATGAGGATGGAGGGTAAAGAAGTGGTTTTATAATGAAATCCATTGTTCTTTATGAACCTTCAAAGGATATGGGATAATTTGAAGATTAAACTCCTACTAATCTTAAAGATTAATATATCCCACATGCGTTGCTTCACCTCCTACCATCCAATTTGTATAAAGATCTTATCTTCCTCAATTTTACAAACATCTAAGTAAGTGACTCTTGGAGCTTTGTCATGAACATTTTGGATTTTATTCAATATAATGTTGAATTTCCAAAATATTCAACATGAAAGTGCCAACCTTGTCCTTTATTTATGGTGGTATGTAGAAAAAAAATTGTGGTCTTTAAAACCCCCGTTGTTTACGGCGGGGGTAACAAGGTTCATACAAGAAGCGAAGTTGGATCCTTTGAAAGCGTAGCTGTTAATGGTGGGGGTAGCAAGGTCCATAAAAAAACAAAGTTGCATCTCCGAACCCCCCGCCGTTAACGGCGGGGGGTAACAAGGTCCATAAAAATAAAATAAATTGCATCTCCAAACCCCCGCCGTTAACGGCGGGGGGTAACAAGGTCTATAAAAAAAACAAAGTTGCATCTCCAATCCCCCCGCCGTTAACGGCGAGGGGTAACAAGGTCCATAAAAATAAATAAAATTGCATCTCAAAACCCCCGCCGTTAACGGCGGGGGGTAACAAGGTCTATAATAAAAACAAAGTTGCATCTCCAATCCCCCCGCCGTTAACGGCGGGGGGTAACAAGGTCCATAAAAATAAAAAAAATTGCATCTCAAAACCCCCGCCGTTAACGGTGGGGGGTAGCAAGGTCCATAAAAAAAACAAAGTTGCATCTCCAAAACCCCCGCCATTAATGGCAAGGGGTAACAAGGTCCTTAAGAAAAACAAAGTTGCATCTCCAAACCCCCTGCCGTTAACGGCGGGGGGTAACAAGGTCCATAAAAATAATAAAAACTGCATCTCCAAACCCCCGCCGTTAACGGCAGGAGGTAACAAGGTCCTTAAGAAAAATAAAGTTGCATCTCCAAACCCCCCGCTGTTAACGGCGGAGGGTAGAAAGGTCCATAAAAAAACAAAGTTGAATCCTCTAAAAGCGCAGCCATTAATGGCAGGGGGTAGCAAGGTCCATCAAAGAAGCGAAGTTGGATCCTCTAAAAGCGCAGCAGTTAACGGCGGGGGGGGTAGTAAGGGCCATCGAAGAAGCAAAGTTGGATCCTCTAAAAGCACAGCCGTTAATGGCGGGGGGGGGGGGGTAGCAAGGGCCATCGAAGAAGCGAAGTTGGATCCTCTAAAAGTACAACTGTACGTTAACAGCGGGGGTAGCAAGGTTCATTGAAGCGAAGTTGAATCCTCTAAAGCGTAGCCGTTAACAACGGAGGATAGCAAAGAATACATGAACTATAGTGTTTGACTAAATCCTAACATTTGTTGCCCTAAATTGTAACCCTGAAAATTGCACCCGTCAACGACTGGGGGTAGCAAGGCACCTTAAAATTCTTGAAATCTAAACATTTCAAGCTAAATTTCAGAATGCTATTGTAGTTTTGAGGTCATAAATGACTCAATATGCATCCGTTTTTTATATGCTATATACCGTTGGAATCGTGCTTTCAAAGTGCAAGAAATGATATAAAGTTTCAAAATTTGTCTTTAACAAAAAATTACACATACATTCAAAGTTAATATCAATTAAGGTAATTATTTCCTTACTATCTTGTTTGAACTTCTAGCATGTAGGTGCTATTATTATATTTTTGTTTGGTACAAACCCTAACCAAAAGGTTTATAATATTACACTTTGCAATTTTCCATGAACTTGTACTTGTCCTCATTATGGAAATATAAATGAGGCCTCTATTGGAAAACGTGACATGTACATAAACTACAAACACGTTTATTATATCTTTCATTATTTGTGTAAATTTGATTATAAGATAGACACATTCATCTACGCTCCTACCTTCAACTTGGATGAAATAAAGCAAGTAATTGTTGTTGCTAGAATCATCAAGACATGTGAGTATTCAAGTTAGTTGGTAGATAATAGCATGATATGAAGTAGATACGTAGTATCAATATATTATCTTCAAAATCTCTAAATTCAAGTAAAAAAGTATTATTTTCATATTCCAATATGTATTCTTTGTTGCAATGAAAGAATATTTTATTATATACACAATGCTCGACATCCTACGATATTTTCATTGCATTTGTTTTCCTCTTATCTTTAGAATTCACTATAAATTATATGTAATCTCACTTGATCAATCCACCCTCAAACAACCTCTTAGAATGTAATACGAGATGTAATATAAATTTCAAAACATGCAATAGCACCAACTTCCCAAGCTTTTAGATATAAAATCCACGAGCATAGGTTCCTTGGTAATAGGTCATTTTTTTTCTAGACATAGCAATTTTGGTGAAAAAAAATCAGTCTTTTAACTTTTTAATCAAAAATATTTACAAATAACATCATATTTTACATTTCTAGGCTCTAGGCTCACACAATCCCTGCTCACCGCTCTTAGGCTCACGCTCACACGCTCACATGCTAGCGTCGTTGGCAAATTTGTTGAGAAACCGGCCTTAATATAAACAAACATAAGGATGAGGAAGAATGCAAAAAAAAAACCATCTTTTTTTCCTTGAGAATGAATATTTTATGCAATGTAAATGTGGATTTTTCATTTGGATCCAATCCAATCTCCTACACTCACCTATTCTAGTTAACTTTGGCACTTCTCCCTATGCAAGGAGGGAAGAGAGATGACTAGATGGAAAGGTGCAAACAAAGCATCTTTTGCAATAAATAGTGCATCCAACCAGCCGCCCCCTTTTTTTTTTAAAAGTGCTAGGATGGCAATCACTTAAAATTTGGTGAAGCATTTTATTTCTTTGTACATCCATCTTTTGTATTATAAAACACTTTTCAATAAAATTCATACTCTTTTTCATCCAAATTGGACATTTTCATCCACATTTTAAATAGGATTGAAACTTTTCTGGCGAATAAAGATTACTTTTTTCAGGCAAAAAAAAGATTTTCACTATGAAATGGTGATTTCTGGCTCCATTTTGCCCCCCCCCCAAAAGGGTTGCATCCAACCATTACATGTGTTTTGGCTCTCGGGGAGGGCTACGAGTTCCCAACTCGCCCCCCCCCGAGAACTGCCGAAACCCGTTGTTCCCCGCCCGTGCTGACCTAGCCAAGAGACTGCCAGGTCAGTTTTTTCGAAAAAAGAAAACTTTTAACTTTGTTTTTCATTGTAAGGACTTGAATTTTTTTATTTTTTTATTATTTTTTACAGAAAAAAAAAAATCTGACAGCGGTGTTTTTTCACTGCCGGGGGAACAACACCGGGAACGCCCTGAAACAGCCCTCTGGACCCTGAAATCTCTTCCAATGCTATTGTCCACCATAGGTCAGCCTAAAAAACCATGACAAGGAGCTGTTCAAAATAGATTCTTCTACCATACTTGGATGCAAATTTATGTTTTCTAAAAGATTTGAGAAGAATATCAAAATCCAGTATAGATATGCGTGCCTAACATATACAAAAGTAATTGTGTATGGCCTATAATAATAATACAGTTTACAGAACTTTTAGTTCAGTGTTTTTGCTAATTGAAAGATGTTTCCAACAGTGCAGCCTGTTTGGGTACACACAGAGCAAACTAACAGTAGACAATTGTAGACAGACACTGCAAACTACACTAAATCATACGCAGTAATGAAATTTAGTATTAACTCCCATTGATTAAAAGTTTTTACTTTTGATGAATATTTTTAACCCGTAAACATCAAAGACTATGTTTTCACCAAAACTACTCTAAAACTGTCATTTCTAGGACAAGTACCAAATTTTAGAAGAAAAAAAATTTAGAAATATGTGAACGTAGAATCTTGTAGTACACTGGTTTGAGAAGATGGGAAAAAAAATTCAGAATTTTCCACTGTGTAGATTGCAAGATATTAATGTTTGCAGTGACAAAAATCCTTATTATGGCCTTGTGAAAATACGGGCAATTGCACTTCACAAGGTCACATTTGTATGAAAAAATGTCCAAAATGGTTGTTACTCTTTGAATTCCTTCTTCAAGGCAAGTTGGCTACATGCTTGAAAATTTTCAAATCATTTGAAATTGTACAACATATAGGATAAAAATAGTAAATAGAAAGAAGTGGAGAATGTTTAAAATAATAAATTGTTAGCAATTTATTTATGAAATTGAAAAATGCCCATCCCAATGGTTGTAATGTTACGATAAACAATATACACCTAATGTTTTTATTTTTTTCCACAAATATTTAAAATTGAGTGAAATAAAGGACTTTAAAGTTTATTAGAGTAGAAATTCTATAACTACCCACAAACCATTAGATGGATTTTCTATGTCGTGGAGGGCTCTGAGTTCCTTGCCTTCGGGAACAGTTGAAATCGGGTTCGCGCAGCGAGCTGACGTGGTCAAAAGGCGACCACATCGGAAAAAATGAATTTTTTTTAAGTTTCTTTTCCAATTTTTTTATTTTTTATTTTTTTCAATTTTTATTTATCAGGAACGCATGTTCCCTGAAACTGCAGGGGGCGGGACAGCGTCAGGAACGACCTTGAAACAGCCCTCCCGACCCCCCAGAACACATCTAATGCTAACCCAAACTAAAATTCCTCATAACTTTCATCTCATCAATCAAAATGGAATGATTCAAAGCTTACCACATATATATAAATTTAGAGAATCAATTTCAAATTTTTATTTTTTTAAGAAATGATTTTCAAAGAAGTTTTTTTTTCTTGCTCGGGCTGCTTGCTAAACTTACACTGAAAATTACATATCATGCAATAGCTTTTGAACCATTTAGTCAAAAGTTATTTTAATTTTTGGGCCTTAAATTTACTCCTCGGGCACATGTTTGTGTGGAAATTTTAAAGAAAAAAAAAATTCCATTTGTAGTGAGCTGCTCAAAATTGCTATATTGCCAAAAAAATGGTGTTTGGTCCTTTAGGAGTTAATCAACTATGTTTATAGAGATTCCCTCTTTGAATAGTATTGATATGAGTACTCTAGGTAAAAAAGTTCATCAAGAATAAAAACTTATATCATTTTCAAGTTAATTAGAGTGGTTAACTAGAGTGGTTAACACTAAATTTCATTGAAAGCAAGAACCATGGGAGATATTGGAAACATCTCAATTTTCAAGACATAATTCATTTGGACACTGAGGATTTTGAAATAATACGAGAATTTGGCTTTTGATTGGCCATTGTCAACAATATAGTAACACCATCTACAATTACAATATGCAATCACACATTTTGGTACTAAATACATCAATGGTATCTCCAAAGAGGAAATTGGAAATGATTGAGGGATTCGGGTACATTAGTGGTATATCCAAACCAAGAGGACATTGACAATGCCACATGATTCTATTTTCATTTAACCTTGTGCAATGGCTCATGAGCATGGCTAACAACAACACCATGTTATTGACACAATAATTGTTGAATAGAGCCACCATGCTTTCAACTCAAAAGCATCTCACTAAATTTCCACTTCTAATGCTACCGCTAGCAAAGGTTATAGGTTCTTGGTGTAGTATCTCCAATTTCTAAGATTCCCATTATGATGTTGCATGAATGTTTTTGAAATAACCTCATATTACTCCGTACTAATTATGTTATAACCTATCAAAAATCTAGTGTTAGCAACCATATGTCCCCATTGAATAAGGTGGAAGCACCGAAAACGTCAATATAAGCATAGTTGGAGGAACTTTTTCCTTAAAATGATGTCTTTGTAGTATTAGCTAGTGAAAAGCAGGTGATTAAGAAGAAATTGAGATTTGAGGTAGCCAAAAATGTACCACAGGTAGGGCGAGTGGTCATCTGTAATCAAGTACTGCTAGCGACATGTTGGTAAGGTAGGAGGTTCATAAATCGCTCATTTAAGCCTACCTACCTCATCAATGACAGTAATAGATATTTCAAGGAGCATGTCACTCAACCCTAGATAGGAGATGCATTTAGAACCTAGTCAATTTAAGGACCTCCTACCTTATATAGTCTCGTGTTGTGTTATTTCGCCAAAAATCTGCAACATGCTAAATGGATTATGGACATGGAAGGACAGCATTGGCAAGTGCACAGCCAAAGTTAAGTAGGGGCGTGCATCCTACCAATGGAAGATGGAGGGCTAGGATTGCTAGATTCGTATGTACAAACGCAGGCTCTTCTAGATAAATTTATAATCAGAGGGCTTGCACCTACGAGTGAGCCTTGGAAGGCTTTACTAAGGTATAAAATAATGGAAGGGAGGCCTCTAGGCGATGCTAAATGGCACCTGTCGAGCTCATGGGCCTTCTTCAACGGCTAGGGAGAACTGACCCCCTCACTCGGCCCTGCAAGCAAACCCTGGAATTATTTATTTTCTGCACATAAATTTTTTTGCAAATTTTGAATTCATTTTTGCAATCAGAGACCTCGAATTAGTGAAGAGAGGTCAAGAGTATACCCTAGAATGACCCAAAATAGGAGGCATTTTTTTTACTTGCATCCCTGGTAAGATCGAGCGAGGGGGTCAATCCACCCTCATCACCACTATTTAGCAATGCATTAATCCTGGAGGACAAGAATAAATTATTGGGATTGGGACCTGATATTGGTCTACATCTCTGGGCTCATGCGGGGATTATCTGGGTTCATGCAGGGACTGCCTGACATCTGGGCTCATCTCTGGGCTCATGTGGGGACTACCTGACACGGGAACATCCACCCCACTGGCCACAGCGCCACAACAAACACTTGCGGCTCCAGCGAAGACATACGCCACCATTGTGCAGCAACCGCAGAAGACCAACAAATGGGGAGAAGAAACCACTGAAGAACCACAAGATACCCCCTCACCGAGAACAGCATCAAGCCCCCGCCACCAGGAGCAACTGATCGCTGATCAAGGCTCTCCGAGCCCCCAACATGATGTTGTCGAACTTCCAGACTTGCAGGTGTACCACTCTATAAATTATTCGGAAGGAGAAAGCCAATACCATGGCCAGGCTTCAAACAGCACACTATCAGGCAACACAATGCCGGAAGACGCCCCCTTCAGTCCAAAGAGTCCTACTTCAGGAGAAGAAGTGGATAGCTACGTGTGGCAGCAGACCAAATATCGTAAGAAGAAGAAAGCGATCTCACTAGGAGTAACCGCCACTCACCTGCACCCACTACCCAACACGAGTTACCATGCACAGGCGGTTCCAGAAGAAATTTTCCGGGCCCTCGACATCCCCACGCCGGATTCGACAGCAGCATGGACCTGCAGAGTAATTCCGTTATATGTACGCAAGATACCGAGTCCGCAACAAGGTCACGGTCGCTATAGTGTATACTACCTAGCAGACGTATCCTCCAACCAGAGACGAGCAGTGCGAACAGTTATGGTCACACGAGATACCACCATAGCAACATGGACCCCAGACCAAACCCGGGACTACATATTAGATCAAACGGCGGAAGCCATGAGAACAATCATGCTTCATGATCTTAAATACAGCCCCCTGAGACAATGGAATGACGCATCTTGGTTTTACACCTGGAGTTCCACCCAAGCTTGTTGTATCCTCCTCCCGTATGTAGAAATCACTCAGGACAATATTAGGGTTCAGAGACCCATCAACTATGCTTGGCTAAGGCTGCCCAAGAGTCTAGAAAGAATGCCGGAACTACATATCAAAGGTAGCGTACAGCAATATGTGATGGAGGAAGCACACAAGGACGAACTTCTCAGTACAGGAGTGATGGAGCCAGGAGCCTCCCCAAGCAAGCCTCTAAGGAAGAAAACCAAAGGTCAATCGATTCCTATCCACACAAAGATTGCAAGGGGCAGAACAGGACTGCTGGAGAAGGGGAAGGCGCAAGGCCGGCTCACCGAATCACTCAACTTTGAAGAATGATGACACCAATCACCAGCGTCACGTACAACATACGCAACCTCGGTCAAGGACTTCAAGGAGTTCGGAAGAGGAGTGACATTCGAAATTACATCAAACATGCAGACCCCAAGCCTGAAATAATATTACTACCGGAGACTCATATGGGCATCCGTGACTGCATGACCCACACATCGTAGATCCAGTTCAAGGGAGGGCAGGCCTTCTAGAACGAAGCGAAATACTCGGCACAAACAGGGAAATACAGGGGAGGAACTGGCATCATGATATCTGAACGATTAGTTCCGTTCATAGAGAAACATGGGGGCCTACTCAGTAGCAGAGCCCAATACATCACACTACGTTTTTCAGCCAGTTTAACAATAGGCTTCGTCAACTTATACGGCTACAATCAACCAGCAGCACGGGCAAATATGTGGCGCTCCCTAGCAAGATGCGATCTTCCCCAAGCAGAGTGGATTTGGGGCGGGGACTGGAACGTTGTCGAGTCAGAAGAGGATAGATCAAATGCCTTCACGGGAACAGCCATGACTAGAACTGAACGGTCAGCCTGGAGTGAATTTATACTAGCTCATGGGCTCAAGGACATACACCTATCGGATGATTTCTCGAAAACTACAGCCAAATACTTTACGTGGCAAGGGAAATGCCGAGGCAGACCAACTCTCTCCAAAATTGACAGATTTTATGCTTCTCCGGGAATACATGCACTAGGAGGGAACACAGGCACTTGGCCGATATTGACAGGGATTTCTGACCATGCACCGGTCCACTGCCTCATCAACAAAGTCATGCGCCTCCCTCGAAACAAAGCAGCATTCCACAGGCCACTTCTACACTCCCCGGAGGGTCACACAGCTCTCAAAACAGCCTGGCAAGAAGGATTAGGCGAGGATTCAGGTGCATCATGGTCACAGAGGATAACAAATGCCATCCAAAGTACCATGACATGTAGCAATAAACTCAAGCGACGGGACGCAGCTGCAAAGAAAGAGGCGCACAAGGAGCAGTTCAAGAATATTCAGGCAGCGGAAGCCACCCTTCATCAAAACTGGAAGGATGAACAGGCACGGGAAGCCCTCAGTCTAGCGCAACAAACCCTACACCAACTACGAATGCAGCAGCAGGATAAGTGGAAATCAGAGCTGGATATCCATTGGAATTCCGCAGGGGACACGTGCTCCCGAGAATTCTTTGAATTTCACTCGCGGCACAGAGCCAAAAATCACATTAAAGAGATCCATCAGAACGGGGTCATCACGCGGGATCCCTAGGAAATTCGAAGAATAATGACGCAATTCTACTCCAATCTTTACATGCTGGATGATGAGGTCGACGCGAACACCATTGCACGCGAGAGGTGCCTACAGAGCGTTCCTCACCTAGTGACCCCCGAACAAAACCAGCAGCTTACCAAAGAGGTTACACTGGAAGAAATCAAGCTCGCTATTGGAACCCTTCCCACTCACAAAGCACCCGGCGAAGACAAGCTTCCCACCGAATTCTTTCAAGAATTCCCCGAGGTTACAGGCCCTGCGTTGGAGAAACTCGCATTGGAGATGCAAGCGACGGGACGACTCCACCCCAGCATTAAGAAAGGAAAAATCGTCCTTATTCCCAAGCCAGGTAATCTCAACCTTGTATCTAATTATAGGCCGATAACCCTCCTCAATTCAGCTTATAAGATACAAGCGAAACTGATCGCCTCCCGCCTCAAACCCATGCTCCCTAGTATAATCAGACCATCGCAGACGGGATTTGTACCGGGGCAAAGCATACTTGACAATATATTCACGGCTGAAGAATCAATGGAGTGGGCGGTGGAATCCAAACAGGACCTAGTCCTAGTATTACTAGATTACGAAAAGGCATTCGACCGGGTAAATTGGACGTTCTTACATGCTGTGATGAGGAAATTAGGGTTTAGCGAGGACTTCATTAGCTGGACAGCCTCCCTATATCTTGAATCCGAATCCACAGTAACGGTCAATGGAGAAGCCAGTCCTGCCTTCACGCTAGGTCGAGCGGTCCGCCAAGGATGCCCTCTCGCACCTTATTTGTACATCCTAGTGGCAGACGTTTTGGGTCACATGTTACAAGACCCCGCGTATGGCGTGAAGGGATTAAAACTGCCAAACGGGGACATAAGCTTAGAGATGCTCTTTGCTAATGATACCTCCCTCTCCCTCTTAGGCACCCAGGAAAATCTAGAGAAAGCAATGAGAGTCCTCGAATTATACTGTGACGCTTCCGGTAGCAAAATCAACTGGAATAAGACCTTCTTGATCTGGGCCTCATCAGCAGAACGAATGTGGAGTTGGGGGGAAGCGTTAGGAGCTCACTGGCTACAAAAGGGTGAAAATTGCAGATATCTAGGAGTGCCACTGGGATTTCGAGTCCCTCAACGGGTACGGAATGAGAAAGTTCTAACTGTAGTCAGGGATGCGCTCACTTACTGGAGCATGAAAGCACTGTCCCAAGCGGGCAGACTCCTGATAGCGAATCAAGTTATCTTAGCATCGCTTTGGTACTTGGCATCTACGGCAGATGTGGGACTTAGCACGTTAAAAATTGCCCATGGACTTGTAAGGGACTACCTTTGGTCGGGAAGAAGGGAAGGCCGGACACGAGCAAGAGTTTCCTGGGATTCGGCCATTGCGCCAATTGCTCAGGGTGGAATCAAGATAATTGATCCTCTTGCCCAAACGCAGGCGCTACTAGCGAAATTCATGATTAGGGGATTGCAGGAAGGAACAGGCACATGGAGAACGCTTCTTCAACACCGAGTGAATACTCTCAAACCAACTGGAGCAACGCAGTGGCCACATGGAAGCAATTGGCTAATGTCAGTGGCCCGCATCAAACCTGTTGGCTCCCATCTGTGGGGAGCAGTTTGGCGCTCGTGGTGCTCTGTACGCACAGGAGTCATGCAAATAGAACCGCAATCCTTGCAGGAGATGCTGAGGCAACCATTGTTTGGGAACCCATGGATTCACTCCAATGGCATTCCAATGGGGCTAGAAAAAAGCAATAGATTCTCCAACTGGGCAATCAAAGGTATCCAACACATCAAACATATTTGGAACATAGAACATGGGGATTGGCGCCCAGCATTAGACTTGCTCAAAACGACACGCTCGTGGAAGACCAACGACCTTAGAACCGAGCTACTAGCCAATATCCCCAAGAAACCCAGCCAAGCTCAACCCCCAGGGCTAGGACAGTAGATCACACCCAGCATTGAGCAACATCCTCAGCAAATATTCCACATCACCAACGTGCTAGAAGACAGCATCGAAGTAAATATATATCACCCCCGAGCAAACTCCTCGGAGCTACACTAGATCGGCACAGGACAAGCAGAACTCCCAACGACTCAAACACAAGAAGTCCGAGTGCGACACCAACGTCTACAACAACTGATCGGCTTCAACCCAACATTCCCGATCCCCGATGACACTTCAGTCTGGCTTCATAAGCCGCACTGAATCGAAGAGCTGGATTGGGACCCAGCCGAATGGAGATGGACATCAGAGGGCAATCAACCATCTATCCCTCTCTTCAGCTACAGTACGAAGATGGGATATCGAGCGGGGGTCAAAGCCAGGATGAAGCCAACCAAATTTGATAACAGATTACGAGCGAAAGGTGTCACGGACCTCGAAAGGAAACACATCTATAGTCGAATTTGGCATCCGTGGCTGCCAAGACGAGTAAGCACATTCCTTTGGCTCCTGCAGAATGAAGGTCTTCCGTTGGGAAGTTGGCTGGAGACAATGGCACTTGACGGCGCCTGCAAACTCTGCTCAACAACACCCACGGAAACGGCAAGACACGCATTTATAGATTGTCATGAGGTCACCAGGGCGTGGAGCCAAGTCAACAAACTTCCAGGTAAACTCAATCTCCCTCAGCTACAACTTAACCCTGCAGACATACTGGACGGCGAACTACTCTCTAGGGCGGGACTTACCATCAAGAAATTTAGCACCTCATGTCGAGTGACCAGTGAGACACCTTGGGATCTCCTTAGATGCCTATTACTATGGAATATTTGGTGCCAAAGATGCAGCACAGTCATGAGAGACAAACCCTTCCACCAGGAACAACCATGCACAACGCTTGGAGAACCCTCATCCAAATTGGAGTAGCTACATGGCGCAATATTTGGAGAACGCCAGCAACTCGGGAGCTACGCACAGAGGTCTTCCGAGCCACTTGGACGACAACCACAGCGTTCTGCACCATGACGGACAAGCCAGCATGGCATTTCCTACCCCATGCAGATTATCTACCGCAGGACCTGGCCACTCGACCTTCATCGAGGATCCCATGCCAGCGCATCTCCACCATCCACGCCCTCCCAGCCTTTACCGCGACGTCGCAGGAAGAAGACAGCACCAGCCCACTCACGTCAACGGCGACATCCCTGGAGCAATCACAGGGAGGACACATGCAAAGGCAAAGACCTGACGCTCCGACCCCCTAGGGAGCAGAGCGAACAGTGAATTTGGCAGCCCCGCACAATGAATGGACGGACAGTGACGACCCCAATGACCCACCCAACTGTTATAATGAAGTTCAAAATAGAGAAGAATCTCCATTGACTGGCCAAGGAGACGGCATCAACGACGCCTACATGCCCATCGCTTCGACCAGATCTCCCAGAAGCCTTGACCCGGCCCCCCACCAGGACACGCAGGCAAGGAGAAGGGAGGCATCGCAACAAGCGAGCCGCATCCTCCAACAGATCCTATACGATATCGACCACGGGTATGAGCGCGAAGACCAAGTTCAGCAGGAGACCAAGATTGATTTAGAACTCCAGGATGTTTTTAGCCACATCTACCGGAACCTTGGGGAGGAATAGTAGTAGGGACAGCTCCCTGTGGCCACCCCCGCCCCTCTGGGCCTGCTGTTTTCCTGTGGCTCAACTCCGCCCTTCTGGCTCCTCCTCCTACTTTGTTCAGCCCTGCCTTCCGGCCTTTTTGCTCTTCCTTGGACGCCCTTCGGGTGCCCGCCTCCCACCCCTCGGGGCGTTCTTTTTTCTTCTCCGCTCCTGCCTCTAGTGTTTTGATTTGCGGCTTATTCCTGCCCTCGGGCGCTTTTCTTTTCCTCGCCCCCGCTTTCAAATGTTGATGCCTTCGGGTGCTTTCGCCTTCGGGTGTGTATTTTGCCCTCGGGCGTTTGTTTTTTAGTAAAGGGTCCACCCTGACAGGGTTTCTCTCTCATGCGGGGATTATACAAATAAGACACCTCTTGGAGGAGGAGAGGCAAGACTGGTTGCCATTAAAAGAAATTGCAAAAAGATTGCCGAAAAGGGGGGCAGTCACAGAGAAAAGCAAATTGAGAAGATTACAAACAATTTCTCGGATACTTTGGGATCCAAGGGCATTTGCAGACAAGAGGGAGACGACATGGCTATGGGACTCGGATTCAAAAGAGGTTTACTACCACAAAATCCTATCAGATGGTTTAGAGATCACGCACAAATATTTAAGAGAACTATTTACGAGAAGTGTTGAGATTGGTGGAGGAGAATCGAACATTGCCCTCAAAACAATAGGGGTAGTCACACCTTCTTCACTTTGCACTTGGAGAATGGAGAATGAAAAGTTGGTGAGGGTTTGGAGGAGCCAATGGGAAGCTGTGGTAAGTGAAGGAGGTGTGACACCCCTACAAGATGTGTTGAGAGTGGAGAATGAAAAAAGTGGAGAAGCAACTTACTTAAGCCTAAGATTAGACGTAAAGTAGAAGGAAAATCGGCAAAAACAGAGGTAAAGTAGCAATGAAAGGTAAAAGTGTAGAACACAAAGGAATCTTCTTATGTGGATATATCTTCCGCACTCCCAATCTTCACCTCAAAAGGTGAAGACTAGGAGTGCGGAAGATATATCCAACTAAGTATATTCTACCAACATGAAGCCAACCCCAAGCCGCCACCTTGCCATTCTCAATTCTCCAAGTGCAAAGTGAAGAAGCTGTGACTACCCCTAGTTGTAGCCCATTAGAGTAGTGCAATGGGAGGCAGCTAAACGAACCTTTTATAAATGTAATCCAAAAGAAACCCTATTGTCTCCAAACATGATATGGTTTTTCCAAGGGGAAGCACTATAGTCTCTCACGTGGGACCCCGGAGAATGGACCTGGGGGAAAATAGGAAAATTAAAGGAGGAGACTTTCTTTGCTTATACGGCAAAAAGAAGCTATCTGCAAGGACTTCAAGCTAAAGGAGAAAGAACTATAGGAGTCCAAGAGCTGATTAATCAAGGGCTATCACCCACATAAAGGAGAAACATTGTGAGAAGGATCTAACATCCCACCAGACCGCGAAAACAAGCCATGTTAATATGGCAAATTTTAAACAAAGGGATTGTTACAGGGCAATGGCTATCTTAGAGGATTTTGGGAGCAGATCATGGCTGCCCAATTTGCGGCTATTACATGGAGACTACCACTTACTTCTTCTGGGAGTGCAAAAGCACCAAGAGTTGTGGTTTAGATTTAATTTCTTGGCTTTGGTGAATCAAATTCAATCTGTAGATAATCAAGCCATTTAAAGTCATTACAACACAGATGTAGATCCAATGCTTAGCAAATATGTTTACAAAGGACAACCCTGGGATCTAATGCGATCCTTTTTAATTAGACAAATTTGGGTCGATAGGTGCAATATAAGATACAGTCAAATTGATTTCAATGTTGATAAAGTCTTAGGGTCCACTTGGCTTTCCACTGTGCATGCCAAGATGGCTATTTGGTACCAAATCAAGACTCCGATTAAAAGTAGAGATATACTTTCACTTGTTCAAAATCTCTTCACGGAAAAGTGGTGTCCTCTTTTGTGATTCCTCGGGAGGGACCTAGAACTTCAAGCCTTCCATTCAACTCTTGTAATCTCCTGTTTGCTTTTGAATTTAGGAGGCCTTGAGCCCCTACTCTACCTTTTCTAGCATTTGCAGCAGGTGAAAATCATGAATAGTAAAAAAAAAATTAGATTTTTCAGATGTAGTATGTAATTTCTATGATTTTTTAAAGTGCCAGCTCCCTAGACCACTAAAACTGTCACAAAATTGAAATATGAAAAAATCAGTAGTCAACAAATTAGAGTTAAGTATGTGTCCTTCAAATGTGTTAGCAAATAAGAAGTAAGCATTTGAAGAACACATTAAATTAATTAACTAAAGTCTAGGGACACATTTGATGCAATCTAGGGTACAAGGAACACTTTTGGGTGCCTTCACCTTAGAGATACTCAATCTTACTAAAGTTTAAAACCAAATCAATTTCCCAAATTTGAACTGCAAGAAACACAAACAACCTTCGTTTGCCTACTTACTAAGAGTTCCAAAATACGGTGAACATTAACTCATCAATGAGAGTGCAAGTAGTGTTGTCATCAAGCCATTCAATTCTAATAATTCCTACAAAGAAAATTCGTGCAATGAAAGAATTGCTCAAATAAAGTGGGCCACACTTTTTTAAGTGTGGTACTCCACTTGCCAATCACAAAATGACCTCTTTACAAAAACTGGACTATGAAGAGAGCCTGGACTCGGTGGCAAGGCTTGTAGACACCACCAAGCCATCTGTGTCATAAGTACGCACCAGGCGTCGTCTCTCTCCTGGAGATTCAATCCACGAGACTTCAAAGTAGAAAGCCTGCTTCCGACCTACGCTTTGACCCACACTACCTGGGCACGTCATGGCTAGTCCTCCGGGAAGCATGGTTGTCAACAACCCTCCTTCGAACCGCATAATGTTTCCCAACGAAGCCCCGTTCATTGCAATCCTTGTGCCTTGCCCTCTATCAGTTGTAATCTCCTGTAAACCCGTCACGAACATCATCAGCAATTGTTATAATTCCTTCCCTCTAATAAAATGTCTCGTTACTTGATCAATATTAGCTAGGAGGTTCTTATTAACCCGTGTAAGATCAAGGATTCCGGGTTCTAAAATGGCTAACTCAATTGATCATCATATGAAAAACGTAATTCAGATAGGGATGAACTTTGTATCACCAAAATCAGAGAAGAGCATTGCCAAAAACCAACTGAAATTGAACAAAAGAAGTCTCCATATGGCCTACTCAAGACTGCTTTAGAAAACATGAGACTCAACTTGGACTTTTTGGTCCTGCAGGCGATAAGGTTGGCTAGGGCAAAGACATCCTTTGCAGAACATCCAGAGGTCATATTCTGGCGTTCCCAAAACCTCAGTTAGACAGACTAAGATCACCTTAGGTTTCATAGGTTGAAAACAAAAAGCTTGGAAAAATAGGAAACCCTACACCTAGATCGCTGCATATCTTTTTGTCTCGTTTTGTTCAATGTCAACTCACACCGTTCCCACTAACAAGATTGAACATGAAGAGGTAGTGCACACATGGCTCCTACACGGCATGCTAAAAATATTTGAGGTAACAAGGTTCCAAGCTCCTCTCTGAAGTGGATTGGAGACTTATTACCTCAGATTAAAAAAGAGGTATTACCTCACGCCTAATTGCAAGGTTCAAATTTTAACCTTAAAATTTATAGGTGTAGAATATCTTATTGTCTGAAGCTTGTTGCTTTTACCTATGCAATCTAAAGTGACTTTTACCACCTATGGACAGACTCCCAGAGGAAGTGACTAACTAGGGAATTGCCACCCTGCCAAATAGAATAGGGATTGTGCACGTGTGCAACTTCAATAGCAACATTCTCTGATCTCTTTCTATTGTAACTCATCTTATTTGTAAACCCTACATAACTCTGGGCCCTAAACTCTGGGTCAAAATATTAGCCCTCAAGTGCAGTTCTCAAGACTCGTTTTTTACTATCACTCTACTTGCGGAACACAAACCTAGCTTGACATCCCGCAATGACTTGAATCATAAGGGAATTCAATACTCAACAGTTGGAGT
Organism: Rhytidiadelphus loreus; assembly: GCA_947034895.1. Classification (NCBI taxonomy): domain Eukaryota; kingdom Viridiplantae; phylum Streptophyta; class Bryopsida; order Hypnales; family Hylocomiaceae; genus Rhytidiadelphus; species Rhytidiadelphus loreus. The sequence goes on from OX344764.1 coordinate 4,481,135, forward strand.
CATCATCTACACCAAAAACTATGAAGAGTGTCGCATGGTGGACCATGTTAACAAAAGAATTTGCAGAGGGATGCACTGTAGTACCAGTTTCATCTTGGCTTCCTCGTCTCTTTCATAGCAAACCCGGACATTCCAACGCGCCGAGGTGGAGCCATAAATGCCAGTTCGCTGTGTCACGAGTTGACCTGACCATCTGCCGAGTAGCGCCTGGATTCTGGTCCCAGGCTCGTCCACAAGGTCCCTTTGTGACTCTGCAAACGAGCTGCCATCTCGACTCTCGTGAAACACACCGATCACGTCCAGGAGGCCCCGCGGGTCCAGCACATGGAAGGCCCTCACCCGCCTTCGGGTGTCTTTGGAGTAGAGACAGCTCTCACATACTAGAGCTGGGCGTCGGGAAGGAAGCTTCACACCTCTGCCACATTGATGTTAGCCCATGTGTTAAACTTTAGCACCCAATCCTTTTGAAAATTTAACATATTTTTGCTTGTATCATGGACAAGTATATTAATTACCTCCATTTCATCAAGTTGGTCATGAAGGAAGGCGACTATTTAAGATTCAAAAATTACTTCGGATGAATGAGAAGTTGAACAGACAAAATATCACCCAGGCATGTTCATAGAAACAGGAGCATCTCACTGGAGTCCCAAATATCAACTAGACTGAAATCAAGTACACACAATGCATGGGTGCAGATGCACTGGTGGCTAGTTTGTACTAATAAAAGAGTATTCGGAGGAGAAAACCTAGCATACTGTAGGGTTCCTTCCCTCCATGGATGACGCTTTAACGACCCTGGTAGATGAAGACTCCATCCTAGCATTAAGGTTCTATTTGAAGACCTTCACAATCACAAACCTTACAAACCTTACAAGGTGGAGTGAGTGCAGTTTATTTCAAGTGGTTGAAGTTGTTGTTAGGCCATGCACTAAGTTGCCCTACTTAGGGTCTAATAAATTATTTGTGTTCTAAAGAAGTCCCTGGGGGTTGATCTCATTCACCTTCGGTCCATACAAATACATTAGGGTACTCTAATTCTTCAGATCGGACTTTGTCGCCTTTAAACCCCTAAAAATGCCGGGTCGGCACGGCGGGCCTTATATACTTTCACGGTAAATTTTTAGTAATTTTTTCACTTCATTATACAAGGTTTGTCATACCTGGTTTCCAGGCTTACTTTGGAAACTCCTCTTCCTCCTCATCGTCTTCTCCTAGTACACCAATTCTCAACACCTTATCGAGCATCTCCGATGTTTGATGTGACACGGTGTATGCATTTTTTCCGGGAAAGAAACCAACCTGCCATAGCCAAGAGTGGAAAAAGTAAGAACATTGGTACCTTCATCTCAGTGCCCTTGCAAGTTTATGTACAGGAGTTCACCCCGTTGTGCCCATATGACCATAAATGGTTGCACCCATATCTGTAAGAGATGAAATAAATCACCGACGAAGGTAAAAAAATGTACCAATAAAAAGAAGATAGTAATTGACTATTAGATTCCAAATTGAAGGTTTTATTTCTGATTTGGACACTTCGGGGTTAGGCAACTGAGTTAGCTCATCTTTGGCTCAAATTCTCATAAAACCGCATAACTGATTCCTAAGCAGACCTGCTGCCGCTGCTCCATTGTGAAGAGATTAGTATCCACGAGCTTGAACTCCTGCCATACCGGTTCATCGCCCTCATCAGCTGTTCTACTCTTCGAGGTTGCCTCTTTAATGTGTAGTCTGCCATAAATTAGTCCCACCTGTAAATGCTAGGAATAGAAACAAGAAGCAGAGAAACCAACCCTAATCATTTGGAAATAGAAGAAGCAACGTGTTCCAAAACGTTTCAGTAGTCTTAACAACTCTTTTGAAATGTTTCTAATATGGTTATTACTGAAACACCAGAACTATTATTGCAAGAGATAAAAATCACAAGTGACATCACAGACAGTTTCTTACGTCTGGAGGAGGCTGACATTCTCGCCTTTGCCATACGAAGTTGCAGATAGCCTAGTCGGAATACATTGCAACACATTGCCCATAACATCGTATTGCTGCAAAGAGAGACGCCACGTTACAAAGACAATTAAGCCAAGAGAACACAATGTGCAGTAAACCATGCCATTGGCCATACACCCCAAGTTTTAAACGGCTTAGAAAATTCAAAATTGTGTGCAATGATTTGAAACTTCTTACAACAAATTGCCAATGGAGTCTTCAACTATCCACAGAAAAAATGGCTCAAGAATCATCGATATCTTGTGATTCATGAAGCATTTCCTGATGAACGTCCAACTGTCCGTGCTTATTATCTCCACTTGCCTCAAAATCAAAGTTCGTCATAAAATAAAGTTTCTTGCAATTCACAAGGTACACCAAAGGGAACCTTTCTACTACATAAATGCAAAATTCTTGCTACCATTCCAAGGTGGTTGACAAGCAATTAGTGTCGTGCAATTAATGCAAGAAGAAGTGAAAGCGAGAAGTTACAAACACTTCAACCCTAAACCCTAAAACAAAAATTCATGAAACAAGACTGCGCTCACAATCGTAAACTCCATGAATCTCCTACTGGCGATAATTCCAACATCTCAACGTACACATCAAGTCCCATACCAACCCAAAACTTTACATTCACTTCAGGAATACTCTTACAGTAAAACTCCCACTCCAGGATCCCGAATTGAGCTGAATGAACTGCTCCAGCGTCGCCAGTCCCGTTGCGCTGCCATCGCTCTCATGGTTGGAAGCCTCGGAAGTGACTTGGCTAGAGAGTACTCGAAACCCCGTCTGCTGCTCCTTCTTCTTCAACACTGAGTTGCTGTGAAGCTCCCTCCGTGGTAATTGCACCGCTCGCCATGGACACGAATAGCTGAAACTCAACAAGCGAGGGCGCAGCAGATGGAGCGTGGTGTGGGTGCAGTAAAATGAAGACGGTGTGGAGAAGAGGGTTGCCATTGGCACCGCGTGTGCGCATGCCGGGTGGCTATGGCGATTGGGATGTAAGGGGTGATTCCGAAGAGCGACAATTTGTGGGAAGAGATTGAAGCCCGCCACACATCGTGGTGAAGGTGTTGGTTGCTTTCGCAGAGATGCGGAGCAGATAGAGGGAGGGATAATGGATGGATGAAATATAGTTGACGAGAAATGGATTCATCCATCGAGAAGTTCAGTTAGACGTTTGGAAGATGAATTGAGTGCATCACATTAATTTATAGTTTAAATAATTTCTCATTCATGAGCCTTAAAAAGGCAGACTTTCTTTATAAAATTGAGGTAAATGATAGATTTGTACAAAGATATATGCAAAAATGTGCAAAATTGTAAAATAAATTAAAGCTTTACAAAGTTAATATCTCTCCAATGGTTTAAATAGGCCAATTCGATGAGAATTTACCTATAGGAAAAAAGACATCTCAAATTGGAAAGATAGACATTTTTGTGGGGATTTTCACATTGATTGAATTACATTGATAGGTCTTGAAGTAGTACAATTTGGGAGATGAAATATTGTCAAAATTTCAACAATAACATCAAGAAACAAGAGAAAAAAAATGACATTGACAAGTAAAGTAATGTAAAGACAATGACATCAAATCATTTCAACTAAATCATAGCTAAGAAAAAATAAAGAAAAGACCATCAATAGGTTGAACCTTATTATAGTTCCTCTTAAAACTATGGTCATTTTAACCCCTTAATGTCCAAGGTCTTTTTTGAACATTTTGAATTTCGCTCAAAACAAAACAAAAAGCCCAAGTTCTAAGAAGTTTTATCAATTTTAAAAATTTTTACCATACAAATTCAAACTAGACTTGTTCTAGATCATACATGAAAAGAAATACAACAATATCACTTATGAAAAAGAAGATTATTATTTACAATGAGTGTTAAAATTTTGAAAGTAATTTCAATCTTTTTTTCTCATGTTGAATCTAAAATCAACATTATGAAAAATATGAGGTTAAAAGAAATAACATGCATAACCATAATTGAAATATGGCTTCTCAAATTCTATTCTATACTTTTTTTTATAAGAATTTCAAATGTGAATTCCCCCCAAGATTCAATATATTTGATGCACATCTCTAAGAGCCTTTAAGATTAAAAAAATCAATAGACACCTTGCACAATAAATTTTGATAAAAAATAATATGGATTTTTGAAGTTTGGAATAGACTTTAAAGAATACTTAACTTTTATAAAAAATTAAATAGTAATTTGATAAGATTTCATTTAACTTCAAAGTTTAGTCAATACCAAAATATAGTGCCTTAGACATTTAGGAGTTAATTATCTTCTTTCATATGAATTTAAATGGGAAACTAATTCTATTTTGAATTATATTATATTATTTTTACATGAAAAATGCATTGAAATGGTATAATCATCAGATGAGATTCAGTCTTTCAGGAGGGCTGTTTTAGTCTAGTTCCTATTGTTGGGAAATATTAATTTTTTTAAATATCAAAATATTAAATTTATAAAAAAATATTAAAATTTTCTTGTTTTTTATTATTTACTGACATGGCATTCTCTCGGCGATGTCAACACATGAATTGATTGCATTCCCACAATTTGGGAACTACATGGAACCTACAACCGTCCAATGAAGCAAAATCTCACATAATGGTGCATATCTCACATGTCTTTATCATACAATATATTTTAAAATAATGAAAGTTTTAGTGCATTTTTACATTAAAAATTAATTTGATTTTTTCCATTTTCATATAAATTATGCAAGAACCAATCATTCTCAAATTATCCTTTGAAATAGTTAGTTGTTTACATGCATGTATATATGTTTGTGATGACATTGGGACCTTGACAACTTTCAGGTCAAAAGAAGTGTACTTGGTACCATCAAGAGGTCCTTGGCAAGGAGGTTTGTACTAAAGAGAGTTTACAACATTCTCACCAATGGGGCAAGAAATATTAAATTTACAAGTTTCAATTTCATTGGAAATTAGAAAATTGATTATAGATTGCCATTGGGCCATTGGGCGTATACATCAATGAGTTAGATGTCAACTTTTACTTTCATTTTCATTTTTACTTTAAAGTCACTTTTTTTTACTTAACTTTTATTTTTTGTTTTATTTTTTCCTAGAATTCATAGTTAAGTTTAATTTTTTATCTTCATACTTAACATATATTCTACTTCTACTTATTTACATGTAGATGAAAAGTAAGTGATGCAATTTGACAAATATAAGGGGCAAAAGAGATCACTGTCTATCAAGATTTTAGAAAACTACATGAATTAAAAGATAGGATTCATTTAATTTAAAGTAGAAAAAATTTATATAATATTTAGGGCTACTATAAGGTCCATGAAATGCTACATACTCTAATATATATAAATTAGGTTGTGTAAAAACATTATATAGTAGGGATTTTTATAAATAAGTTAACTTTGATAGATAGGGGCCATGCAAAATTTTCTTAGTACGATGAGTATAGATGTGGACCAGGATTTTTAGTATTACATCATGTCTAGATGTTTGTTAGATTAACGGAATGTCAAAGTCAACGAACAGGTTGTTCAATCTATCAAAAAAAAATTCGGACGGCCTAGATAGCCCATTGATAACTTGTCCATCCAAATTGACTAATATAGAAAATTTGTAAAGAAGGATGGAGGTGGTAAAAAATTGAACTCCTAAACTTTGTGTGTAAGATAGCTCCACTTAAAAAACCACATGAATGAATTTATAAAAACCATAGGGGATTGGAAATACGCCCCTTGTAACTTTTTATGTAAAAATATGGTCATTTAAAATGAAATAATTAAGGAAAATAGCCCCACATCAAATACCCTTTTAACTCAAGTATATACCATAAATTACAAAGAATGATTTCTTTGAGTACAAGGGATGTATTTGCCATCATGAACCAAGCTATAATAAATACTCATTGAATTCTACCATGCTAGACACCTATAGTAGAAAAAGAGGGTTTTGAAAGATTTGGTAGATTTTGAAGCCATTGTACTTACATGCTTAATAAACTGTGATTTTCTAGTGTTACCATTCTCTCATGAATTAGAATTTTTTTATAGCCATTACAACTTGGACAAGAAACAATTAAACTCAGTATTATTTATAACCCTAGACCATGCAATAATAATCTTTTGGGCGCTATGCTAGTTGAACAAGAACTATAGGTAGTTGGATAGGAATTATACCAAGCTAACTTTTTTTAAGGGATGTCTTAAGTCTTGGAGGAACATAATATGAACTTGTAGAATGTTGGTTGAACCTTGAGTACAAACTATGGTTTATGTGAACTTTTTGTGATATTGTTCATGTTGTTTTGAGGCACTTTGTTGTTTCAATAATTGTTAGGAATACAAATAGCATGGCTTCCTCATCATAATGTCTATCAAGCAATCAAATTTACATATTGTTGAATTTGTTGGCATAATATTTGGCCCTTGCATACTTTGAAAACTTATTTGTCAAAGCTTTATTTTTACCTTTGATTTGCTTTAATTATAACTTTAAAATTTGTTTATAAATATTTTTGTTATTTTTGTGTGCCAAATACTTTAATATATGTGTATGTGTATAATACAAAAATCGATAGAACACATGATTCTAAATATTAGTGCTACAAACGATTTGTCATATTTAATCCCTAAAGGACCAAGCATCCATTCAACATACGTAAGAAATCTTGGTTAGCTTCCTACAAAGTCATTTTTGATTGGATGTTCATGAAATTTGGACACAATGTGTGAACATCTATATACCTCCTTGATGGAACACTAATTTTTTTTCTGATTGGGTGCCTGGATTAAAAAGTTATGTTGCCCTGAACTTTTGAAGTAGCTCAGGCAATTTGAGAATCTTTTGGGATTTTTTTGCAAAAAAGCTCATCAACTTTTGAAATTTGGCAAGTATGTACCTAATAAAATATGACATAAAATTGTCCCCAAAAAATAAAATTTTAGTCCACAAATCTCATTCTAAGAGTAGTCAAACTTTGTTAGCTATATTGGGGCAGTTTCATGAAAAAACATTTTTTTCTAACTTCAAGTCCTATCTTGCAATCTGTAAGGTCAAAATTCTTGAAATTTTTTCTACATATTTCAAATGTTTGTCTCTAACTTTTCACCATTAGAATTTTGAATAAAAAATTTTCTCATTGCACAAGAAATCATCAAAAAATGACTCATGTATTGTTGATTCATTTAACCTTGCATTGCAGGGTGATTTAGTGTGAGCTAAACATTTTAGTTGCCTCTTAAAATTTCCACAAGTAAACTTAACATCATATATATATGAATGGTCAAAATCCTCATTTTTTGTAGATCAAGACATGTATTCCAAGTAGGCCCAAAGTTTGTTGACCATGTTTCACAAGAATGAAAAAAAGTTTTTTTTTCACTTCAAATGTTATAATATTTCAATTTGTGCAATCAAATGGGCTGAAATTTTTTCCACACTTTGGTAAAACACTTTACTTCAATTATGTTCAATTAAAGTTAAAAGAAAATGTTTCAATTTTCTTTTTTGAATAATGTACCAAAAAACCATAGTATTTGGCAATGTCTCCATGGAAAAAAAATTTAGTTCTTTAGGGGGTAAAGGATTGAAACTTTTTTATGAAAAGAGATTAAGGAGGATTTAGTTGTCATTTGGGTAGCAAACACAAATGACATTCTAATGGTTTTGGCAACCACACATGGCATACTAATTTAATATTAAGTAAAGAGTCACCAAAGAAATCCACTATGTAAATCTAGAAATTCTTCCATAAATTCCTAGTCTAGATGCATTCAATTCCATAATTTGTTTGTCTCAATTTTAGACTTAAGAAAACCACATCAATTCTAGCCTTATTCACATCACTAATTTTCTATCAAAAGAAGAATGAATTGCAAAAGATTAGGTAAACAATGTAAATGAGGGCATAGAGACAACATATTAAAAATATATAAATGAACAAATACTTTTAAAAAAAAATTGATTTGATTTTTTCTTAAATTTCTTAAATGCTTAGAGCAACAAAGCTAAAGTTTTTTTTAATTGAAATTAGGAAATATGTAGACTAAAAAATGCCTATCTATATATGTCACATTGATTCAAAAAGTTGAAGAGCAGACTCCAAGTTTTCACCATGATGGAATAAATTTGCACCTTCTTTTATGGCTAATTAATTTAGTACTTCTAGACATATTTGTACATACTCACAAACCTTATTCCATTGATGATATTTTTATCAAAGAGGGTTTAGCTAAATTAAAATGTGAAACTTTGGTCATTTTTAGTTAGAGGAGGGGGAATAAAAATGAAAATGAAAATTGTGTACATGTGTTTAACGACTGCATGTTTACAATATCTCTTCCTTTACTAGCAGCAACAAAATTCTTTTCTTAAAATGATAAACAAGAAACACAAATAATTAGTTCAAGCATTTTCCCCAAGTAAAAAAAACAGTTAACTTTTTGAGGGCCCCCAACTCTATTCACACGAAATTCGGATGAAAAAATATATTCTGTCCATCCTGATCAAAGGATATTTCGGCGTTAAGGCAGATGGGTTACAGGAAAACTGTTCTTATTACTGATTCTTGTCAGGGTGAGCAGCAGCATTTCTTTGCCAGTCTGATTTGCGATGCCGCAATCAATGCGATTTTCGTCTGTTTGGTTGCTTTGCCTTTGCACTCTCCTCTCGGCGTGAGATTTTCGTAAGTTTGGCGATGAAGAGATGAAAGAAATTATTGTAGTTGTAACTTGAAAGAACGGTGAGGTTAGGGTATCTTCCAGAATGTTTTGAAGAGATTAGGGTTCCATGTCTCGAAGATTTGGAAGAAGCACAGGATCGATGGAGCCTTGTGCGTGCCAAAACGATCACAAAGCTTCAACAAGTCCAAGGATGGGAGCAGGAGCAGGGAGCCGGAGCTTGGAGGAGAGTTTAGAATGTCCGGTGTGCTGGGAGTGCTTCAACGACAGAGAAAATACTCCTTATGTCTTGTGGTGTGGTCATTCGCTCTGCAAGAATTGTGTTCTGAACTTAGAATGGGCTACAGTGAAGTTCTCTGGCTTGCCGCTCCACTTACCGCTCTTCATCTGCTGCCCGTGGTGTCAGTTTCTGACGTTCAGATTCAAGTGGAAGGGGCAACTTAGGTATCCGTGTAAGAATTTTTTCCTGCTTTGGATCGTGGAGAGCTTGCAAGGCGAGCTTGGTCGGCCTCCTGTAGGTTCTGAGGATACCGTGGGATCTCCGTCCCTTGGACTTGTGGCGTTGATATTTTCTCGGGCACGGCGTCCAAGCCTTGGAGTCGAGCAACGACAATCAGGCAGCGTGGTGAGAGGTAGTTTTGTTGTACCGGAGAGTAGTGGATGGAGTTTAATGCGGTGGCGGAGATCTGGCTCTCGTGTGGTGGCGTCGTTTTTGCAGTTCACAGCGCGGATTCCTCTTGTGCTGCTGTTCCTGGTCATTATAGTGTATGTGCTTCCTATTAGCACCCTGGTACTTGCTCTGTACTGCTTGATCACTGTGTTGTTTGCAGTGCCATCCTTCCTGGTGGTGTATTTTTCGTATCCTAGTTTAGATTGGTTGGTGCGCGCAATTGCGTCGTGAGAGTACCAAGTTACTTTTGTCCAAGTTCGTGCTGAACAAGCTGTTCCCACCCAATGAATTTATTATCCTGTACACAAGTTGATTATAGAATTAGCTGAGAGCATTTTGTTGTCAAGCTCCACTTCCTGCTATTTTCCGTAAGAAAGAAGCATTTAAAATGTTAAACATTGAGATATTTTTTTATTATAATTTTGGTTCCTGCAGTCGATTTTATAGTCAATCTAATTTCCGTCCTCTCTTTGCTTTGCTTGAATGAACTGGACTTGAATATGGTGTCTGTTACCGGCACGGAGGAGGATTACTCGGATACAATGCGTCTGCACTCTGGAGAATGGTTTATTTGTTCTACCTGCGCTCTATACTTTCATATCAGGGAGTGTCACTAGAAAGTTTTTAATATTTTCTAGAGGAAGCAAGTGGACATTGAAAGATTTTCAAAAGTAGGAAATACGATATATTCAAATACTCGCTGACTCAGATACGTATCGTATCAATTATTTTCTTTCCTAACAGACCCAGCTCTCGTGCTGCAAAATTTGATGAACATAGGGTTTTGGTGGAAGGAACTGAGCTCTTGAATTCTCCTGGTTACGCTGTAATAGAAATTATGCTCTATCATCATGCTTCCGTCCAGTATGAGGCAGATAATGTTGAGAAAATGTGTGCATGATTCATCGTCTGATTGTCATGACTACAGTTTGCAAGACTGTTCGTTTGCGAATTTTGTGTTTGAGTTAGGTGGCGTCGAGGGTGACTAAAGTATGTTACTTTCCCAATTGCATTCTCTAGAGGATTGACCTGCTCGTCTAGTGAGTTATTCTGTAAAAGTGGTGATGCTGAACAACATCTGATTATTAGGGTTCTGTTGTAGAGTGAGACCTCTACTGTTTAAACATATCAAAATGTGGTTACTTTTTTATAATGCTTTTGGTGTGGACAATTATTTTTCAATAGACGTCTTCTCTGTTCGTGGACGGTAGTGACTCCCGAACATGTGCCGATGCTCCTTTACATAAATTTCATCGAAGTCACAAAACAGGGCTGGCTGGAGCGATCCATGACAGGATTGAAAACCGGAGGTGGTGGTAATTTGCGCACTGCTTCCTTGGCTTCGAGCACGCATGCTGGTGTGCGAATCCAATCTCCCTGAGTCCATTTTTTGTCAGCGAATTTCCCGTATACTGTGGTCTTGTTTGCACTAAATAGGAACTTGCCCTTACCCTCGGGTCTGTTCTTCTTGAAACTCCCTTCATATACATCGCCGTTCCGGAAGACCCATTGCCCAGCAATATAGTTTCCGTCAAGCCAGGTACCTATGAACTGCAGAAATGGATGATTTGTTTAGTTGATGCACAATCTACATGGGCATCTTACGTAGAAAATGCAAGGAATGTGCCACCAGGGACAAACACTCCAATGAGGGAAATGAACTGTGGACGTGGTTTTGACAGGACAATGACGGACATCACAGTTCATAGATTTCTACGAGGACGGCAAATAGTGTCAAGTCTTCAGATTCAATGTTTTATTGTGATTGAACTCGCGGGCTTATTTGCTTTCAACTTCAAGAGACGACAGGTTGATCAAACTATCCTAGTGCAATGGACCTATCTCGTTTTCAAAAGCGGATAAACCTTTTCCCAAGAGAACGAAGATACAAACTTTCACTTTCATATTTCCTAATTGTTCTGCTTTGGTTTGCATTTTAAAAATCTTCGACATTAACGACAGAATTTCCAAGTTCAGCAGTGCTGTCTATATCCGTAGAAGAAAGACAAGGAAATGCATTTAGGAGGAGGGCTTACTTGACTCATGCTCATTGCAAAGAAGTAAGTCCCTGTACCATGTCGAATGTTATTCTTCCATTCCCCCTTGTATATATCCTGATTAGGGTATGTGTACTTCCCTTCTCCGTGTTTCATATCCCGATGCCATGCACCTGCAGGCACAAGGTACTTAAGTATCTTGAAATTTACGGAGCGATCAAAGCTCAGAAGCCAACGACATAGTTGCAGATGGCGTTTGAACTTTCGGGGACTTGCAGTTGCTGTTGAGTAAAAGGATGCGCAGATTATTGAAGTGATGGCTCAGAAGCTTGCCATCGTAGACACTCGTATCAGGGTACTTCATGACACCATATCCAGTCTTTTGATTCTGAGAATAGTTCCCTTCATACTCGGCTCCATTACTGTAGATATACTTTCCCGTGCCGTTTCGTTTCGAATCATCATAGTTCCCTTCAAAACTGTCTCCATTTGCATAAGTTGCTTTTCCAGGGCCATATGGAATCCATCCATCTACCAATTCCCCGGACCAGGAAAACTCCTGAAAACGAGTCCACCCAGAAAATGGAATCAGAACTGTCTTGGATGGAAAATACTCTGTAAATCTTACTTATTTCTTTTGTGCAGTGTCACATGCAACCTACGGCTCCTTTTATTGAACAAAAGCAGGAGGGTTCTTGAAATTGGAACAGCAGCAGTTATGTCGAAGCATTCAACTGCATTACTGGGTGGCAAATCTAGTGAGCTGCATTACTTATTCGTAAAATCATATGTAAACAGATATATGCTAGCAGAAATTCTCTCATCTGTTGTGTTATCGTTGACGATTACAGTCACTCGTTATAGAATTTGTTTTTTACTATCTTTCGGTAATTTGTTGGACTTGAAAACGCATAGAATGTGTGCACAGTTGTAAAATAGCGAGGTAATAGGGTTTAAAGGGGTACCCCTGTTGCTTCGTTATCTTCCTCGTCAGACATTGTTCCTTGGTCAGTATCTGTAGTAATCTCATGGGATGCTACCAAACTTCGATTATATTGTCAAAATATGAATCCTCAAGTTCTCTGGAAAAAGGATGCATTCATGTTGTAGAATGAATAGGCAGAAGACGTTGAACCAGCGCAATCTTGATGGACGCATCATCATGTATGAGGACTGGAGCATTCGAGCAAATTGAGTTGCATCCAAGAATTTGATCCATGAATGCTCAGTAGAATCAATGCCGAGTAGAATGCTCTCCGAAAATCAGAAATTCAGAAATTATTCAATTTGAAGGAAACGTGCTCCTTCATTTCTGAAAAAATGCAATCCGAAAATGCAACTCAAATTGACCTTCAAATGCTTAGAAAGACTGCTCCTCTGCTCGCGGGACAATCCACAGCCAAATCAAACTTACTAAGGCTTAATCATAGATGTCCCTTCAAGGACCAAATGAAGAGGTTGTAAGATAACTTAAAAGATCCACACGACTTTTAACCGAATTACGGTTAGCATATATTCAACGAAACTGTGTTCAATAACTTGACCTGTAAAGGTCTCATAAAGGTCTAAAAGGCACTTTTTGGTTCTTTTTAACCCTTACATGTTTGGGAAGCCCAATTTTGGACGCAACATAGTTTTTTTTATTGTGTACTTGACACAAAAGATGCATGGATTCATGTATAAATTAGTGACAAAAGTATGTAATCATCTTGATCTAGATCCAATGATGCATGATGCTCCCAATTTGAATCATTATTGCACCTTCTACATGTCTTAGAATCAAAAAAAAAAATGGTCACGTATTCAATGTTAGTGGTGCCATACTTGAGTATGAGATTGTTTAGATATTAACCCCCTAAAGGACTAAGTGTCCATACAACAAACACTTGAAAAATTGGGTAGGATCATACAAAGTCAATTTTTAATGAATGTTCTCAAATTTTTGATACAAAATGGGAAAATTTGACACCTTCATTGGGATTGAAAAAAAAATCCCAATCAGATGCCCAAATCAAAAGTTAACTTGTCCCCCCCTAATTCAGGTAGTTTAATTTGGGCAATTTTAACATCCTTTGCAAAATTCCTTGTCTACTTTTGAAATTTGGCATGCATGTGAAGAACATAATATAATATGTAATTGTAATAAAAATAAGTACATTTAGCTCAAAAATCTCATTCCAAGAGAGTTCAAGCTCTACTAATCCTTTCGAGCAAGTTTGAAAAAAGAATTCTTCTTCTAAATTCAAATGCTAAATCTTTGATCTCAAAGTTCTTGAATTTTTTTTCACATATTCCTAATGTTTGTCTTTAAGTTTTCACCATTTAGATTTCAAATAAAAATTTCCTCGCTACACAAGAAATCATCAAAAAATGACTAGTGTATTGCCAATTCACTTAACCTCCTTGCATTGTACGATGATTTATAGTGAGCTAAACTCCATATTTGCTTTTGAAATTGTGCATGATTGTATTTAACAAAATTAAAAACTCAATGGGAGAAAGATGGAAATTCATTAAGAACAAAAATTTAACTGCAAGAGGGATCAAAGTCTACTCACCATGTCTTGTAGGAATGAAAAGAAGTTTTTTTCTAAAGTGCTTCAAACATTATAATCTTTCAAACTAAGTAGTCAAATGGTCAGAAATTTTCTCACAAAATTCTATATTTTGTATAGTTGAAGTTTTAAAAAAAATTATTTTCAATTTTGGTCAATGTACTAAAAATGGCACATTACATGTGTTTTGGCTCTTGGGGAGGGTTGCGAGTTCCCAACTCGAAACCCACTTGAGAACTGCCAAAACCCGCCGTTCCCTCCCTGCGCTGACCTGGCCGAGAGACTGCCAAGTTAGTTTTTTCGAAAATAAAATAAAAAAATAAAAAAATATAACTCTGTTTTTCATTTTCAGGACTTAAAAAAATCTGACACCAGAGTTCGAGAAGACCGGGGGGAACGGAGCTGGAAACAGGCCCAAAACGGCCCTCTAGCCCCCCCCACATCTCATCTAATGGTTTTTGATACTTTTCTTGAAAAACACCCTAGTCATTTGGAGGTTAAAATGACATTCCATTGAAAGATGCTAATTTTTGAATTTTCAATCTATTAGTGCATGTCTTACCATATATTAGTACACATTTTATATTCTAGGAGTCAAATATAGTACCATATTCATATACCTGCTCTACAAATTTTGAAGGTTAATATTTGTATTTTGTATTTAAAAATTATTGTACTTGAATACATTATTGTATTTAAATACTCTCATACTTGGATACATTATTGTATTTAAGTACATTTTGATACCATAGTATATATAATGAATACAAAATATTATTTTAGCTCATAATGAAGATTTTACAAGAATTTATAAGGTGTATATCTATGGCCTTGAGGATCTTTGAAGGTTTAAACCTTCATAATTGTACTATGCTATTTGATGGGTGAAATTCTTTGAGTTCTCTATTTAAATACAATATCCATAAATAAAACCTTTTCACAAGTGCATTGTGCATTCCACAATTATGATCTAAAATTATAATTGCAATCATAAAATTTGGGATTAAACCTCAACATCCTAGCTAGTAATTGTTGTCTTTTTTGTAATCATTATAAATATATATTAATTTATTGGATATTATTGATCTTTAATTAATTTCTAATTCCTAAAATTTTCTTGAAGAAAGAATGGTAATTATACTTCCTTCATATTATAGTTTGTTCATTAAAAAATTAAAAAATTAAGATTATTATGTTTTTTTGAAGATTTGGAATATTAATATTTATATAAATTAGAAACATGCTCAAAATATCTCAAAATCTTAGATAAGGTATAGATTTCTATGAAGAAAGTTACAATGATAATCACAGTGAGACATTATATTTTATAGGCTAATTTTTCACATTGCTATCATAATTATGATATTACATATCCACTTTGCATTTTTGGTAAGTCCCTCAATTTAGAAAAAATTTACACTCATAAAGTAAATTGAAAACTAAACATGCTAAGTTTTGTATTATTATATAGTAATGGTCAAAATCAATTGCTCCATGTCATTTAAGTTTGTTCCTATGACAAAATTTAACATTGCTTTGTACAATTGTTGAAGTTTCTCCATTGATGAGACTAGTTTGGATCTAACATCATTTTTTCAAATATATTTTCATCCAAGCCTTTGAGACTTGTTGGTTACAATTGCAAAGTAGATTGAAATGCTATTTCTTATTCATCATATGTTCCAATTAGTTCAACTTCATTTCCAACCTTTAAGTTATGAATTATGGAATGATGTTGTTTGTCTACAAACAAGACATTTCTTGAAGTGATTGTTGCCATTGTTGCTAATATCCAATTTTTTTGTATGAAATATATAAATGGAAATTGTCTAAAATACATCTTGATGTTTTTTTACTATTTGAGGATATTTTTCTTAATGGATCAACTTGGTAAGAAGTAGAAGTTAGAGATACCTTTTTTAATATATCATTAAAACATAAACAAAAATAAAAATGATGATGTATTACTTGAGTGTAAACACCTATTGCTAGAAAAATAGAGGACACTTCAATCATTTGTAAAATTTGCATTGTAGTATACATACCTATTTGAAAATAAGTTTTAGATTTTCAATTGTGAAATTGTCTAAAGCCTTTATATAGGATAGGGTTAGAATTTTTTTTGACATAGATGCCAATATTTTATAGAATTATTTTTTCAAATTACTTTTTGTGTATGCAAGAAAAAAATCATAATAATGTTTTGAATTTTATCAATTATCAAGCCTAATAACTTTAAATTCTTTTGTTAAAATCATATTATCCAATCACATACAATATTAGTTTCCAAATTTCAATCAATGATAGGTCATGTAATGGTGGAAGTCATTACATTAAATCACGCTATTTTATAATGCAAAGATTTTCTTCTTTTCACTTTATATTATACAATATATTTCTTCACAATTGGACTCTTTTTAAAAATTTATTTAGAATAAGGTAGGATTATTTAATTTACAAATTTCATATCTCACATTTAATGAATTGCAAAACAAAATGAATCTAAAATAACTATCAAGTGAAATGTTGTCTTTAATTTAAAAACTCTCTAAAAATATATTTTCTAAGTCTCAATTTATCTATGATTTGAAGTTAAAATTACAGTTAACTACCCCAATGTTTAAAATATTAGTTGTGTGTTTTAAGAGACATTTGTTGCAATTGAGTAGAAGGTATTTTAACCCTTAAACCATAGTCCCCTCGGGGAATAGAATGGATTTCAGGTAGGTTCTTGGGATCTCAGTTTTCACCGTGATTTTTTGAATTTTTTTTTGAGGATAGGAAAAAACATCAGCTTTCAAGGAATATTATTTTTGTTTCAATCCATGCCCTAAAGCAAAAGTTTTTCTACCCTAAGTCCAAAATAGGGTTTACTAGGCAATACAAAAAAAAAGTCAAAAAGTCAAATAAAAATCTCAAAATTTTGTTTTTCATAGAAAGTACTCTTGTCCATATGGAAAGATATTATTCATTCTATTTGAATTAGTGTTGAAAAAGTTATAGACAATCTTGTTTTTTAGGTAATCTAAGCATCTTTTTGAAAAAACAACTTATAGAATTCATTTTTTAATGCAATTTAAAAAAAATATTCAAAAACAGAAATTTGTCAAAGTTAAGTTTTTTTGCTAGAACAATCTCACCATTGGAATTATTGTGTTTCAACTCCATCTTAGAGCTATTAACAATTTAGTTTTTTATTCAATCTTAAACCAACTTCTACTTAATAATTTTTTAAAGAATGAAAATCAATTTTTGTTATGCTTTGTTTAATTCCAAGACTTTCAACTCAATTTTTTAAAATTCAACATGTGTAGTGCAAAAATTTTAAGCTAAGAAGATTCAAAGAGTTAAAATATAGGCAAGCAAGGTGGAAAAAATGTTTTTTTTCAATTTAAACGCAATTATATCTTGCAATCCACATAATCAAAAGTTCCTGAAATTTCTTTCATACTCTAGTGCAAGATCCAATGCTTAGTTAAGAAAAAAAACAATTAAATTTTTTTTTTGTACTTTGCAATAGATATAGCAATTTTGAGTGAAATTTGATGAAAAAAGGCCTTGGGACTTTAGGAGTTAAACACCTTGAAATTCTACTCATATCTTTTGATAATGTTGTCTTTTAAAAAAAAATTCTTCATATTCACTATTTATACTACATCCACCAATCCACTAACATTGTATAAACAATAATTGGTTATTATTTCTAAAGATATGTATTCTTATTAAAAAACTTAATGGATATTTTGATTTCCATGCATTAGAATCTAATTACAATATTCTTTAACCATTGTAGTATTGTGCCTATTCTATTTACAAATGCTACAATACAACATTGATGTTGTATTAATCACACTTAGTTTTACAATCACTCATATCGGTCATATGCAACCACATCATTCAAACATTGAATGAGCATTATAGATACTCGTGTTTTAATGCATTATAGATGATTTATGGTATTGCAAAGCTTTTTTAACGAATTTTATGATTTTTAGATCATTCTTTTCAATTTTCCAAAGCTTTGTAAAGTTTTCTGTTGCAAAATCAAATGCCATTAAAACATGCAATTCGAAAAGTGTTCATTATAGATATTGCTACCTTATGTCCTACAAAATAATTACTTCACACTTAACCTCCTCCTAACTACATTCCCCTTCATTTCCACGTGGTTTTTGTATAGGCCGTTTTCGACTATGCCTAGCTTGAATAGTAAATGCTGGACCAGGAATCTTTCTAGAAATATTATAATGAGCTGGGCCTGGTGATTGATCTAGTCCTTTTGAATCCAATCGCTTTGCAATTGAATATGAGGGAATGCAATTATGAACATCAGGATTATATGTACCAGGACCTGGATTCTTATCTCCATGCAAATCACGACCTCTAGGAGCTAAACTATATTTTGGTGCCCCTGATTTTTTAATTGGATTATAAGCTCCCGGGCCTGGATTTTTATTCTCTAAAGGAATGTCATTCCTAGCAGCAATACTATAATGGGGCACACAATTGTGGACATTAGGACTATAAGCACCAGGACCTGGATTATTTGCTGCCAAAGGTTGTCCCAATCTTCCAGCTATAGAATAATGTGGCACACATGAGTGGTCATTCACATTGTATTCACCAGGTCCAGGTCCTATAAAAGATGAACCACCATATAATCTCTTTGCAATAGAAAATGAAGGTTGATTATTTTCACGATTCAAATCATATGCACCAGGTCCAGGATTATCAACAGCAAGTGGGTCCCCAAGTCGTTTTGCAATACTAAATGACGGGATGCAATTGTGAACATCTGGATCATATGCTCCAGGTCCAGGTCCTAAATTTGCTTTTGTATCATCAAGTCGTTTGGCAATGCTAAATGCAGGAATGCAATTGTGGACATTAGGGTTGTAGGTTCCAGGACCTGGATTTTTGTCAGAAACTAAATTTGCACCTCGTCCTGCAATAGACCATTTTGGTACACATGAATGAACTTTAGGGTTGTAAGCTCCGGGACCTGGATTTTTATCTACAGGTTGTGTAGGAAACCTTCCCGCTATGGAATAATGTGGTATACAATTATGGACATTAGGATTATATGCTCCAGGTCCAGGCATGTCTTCTTTTGAATAATACTTCAACCTTCCAGCTATAGAGTAATGAGGTACATAAGAATGGTCCATAGGACTGTATGTTCCAGGTCCAGGTCCATCTTCATTTGAACCGCCTCCTAATCTCATTGCAATAGAAAAAGAAGGTTGATTGTTTCCTTGGTCCAAATCATAAGCTCCTGGACCCGGTCCTTGCTCTGCTATATGAGCATCGAATCGCTTAGCAATACTAAAAGCTGGGATGCAATTGTGAACATTAGGACTATATGCCCCTGGGCCAGGCCCAAGGTCTGGTTTTGTAGCATCTAAACGTTTGGCAATACTAAATGCAGATATGCAATTATGTACTTCCGGAGAGTATGCTCCAGGTCCAGGATTTTTATCTTCTATTAAATCAGTACCTCGTCCTGCAATTGAATAATGTGGTATACATGAATGGACTTTAGGATTGTATGCTCCTGGACCTGGATTTTTATCTAAAGGTTGTGTCTTGAATCTTGTGGCAATGCTATAACAAGGACTTCCTGGTCGATCTTTAGGATTGTAAGCTCCGGGCCCAGGATTATCAATTGCAAGTGGTTGTCCAAATCTTCCAGCTATGGAATAATGTGGTACACATGAATGATCCTTAACATCATATTCTCCAGGCCCAGGCCCAACGTCCAATGTTCCATCTCGATATCTTTTTGCAAGGCTATATGCTGGTCCTCGTTCATTATTATCTAAATTATATGCTCCAGGCCCAGGATTAGTGTCCAAATGGCTCATATCAATTCTTTTGGCCAAACTAAATGCTGGAATGCAATTGTGCACATCTGGATTATATGCTCCTGGACTAGGTCCCATATCTGATTTTGAAGCATCAAGTCGTTTTGCAATGCTAAATGCAGGTATACAATTGTGAACATCAGGATTATAGGATCCAGGTCCAGGGTTTTTATTCAATGGCTCAGTTTGACCTCGAGCTCGAAGTGAATAAGCTGGGCTTGGAATTCCTCTTTTCAAATTATATGCTCCAGGACCTGGATTTTTGTTGTGACCTTCACCTTTGAACCTTGTTGCAATAGAGTACTTAGGGGGGCTAGTCCTCACATTATCAATTTTTGCTACATAGGCTCCAGGTCCAGGCATATCTTCTTTTGAATAATACTTCAACCTTCCAGCTATAGAATAATGGGGCACATATGAATGAACTTTGGCGTTGTATGTCCCAGGACCTGGCATGTCTTCATTAAAATTAGTTTTCAATTTTGCTCCAATAGAATATTTAGGTGCTTCAGGGCTTGAAAACCTATCTTTAATACAATAGGCACCTGGCCCAGGGTTATCATTCCAATCTTCCATCTTAGTTGTTGCCTACTTGTAATTTAAATTTAGATCAAGCTTGCAGCACGTGCAATTCACACATTATATTTAATCACAAGTTGAACTAGTCAATTATTTTTACTATTGAAAAGCTCATTGTAGAATCTTTTTCATAAGGTCACTACTTGAATCATCCTCATGGGAAAACATGCCAATTATTATGAAACCAATAATGAGTCATGAAGAAACTCTCACATCCATAATTGCCTTTATAAAAATGATAAATATTCAATTCAATTTTGCTTTTGCAAACTTTAATATGTGGCATAGAAATTGGATAAAATCATTTTCAACACACTATTTACCATCATTTGAGGACAATCTAGAATTGTAAAATAAGATTTTATTTATTAGTACCAAGATATATGTAAATTTTTGGTCAAGAGAGATTATGATAAAAATAATCATTTCAAGTACTTTCTTTTGTATACAATCAATAAAAAACTCGATAAAAAAAGAAAATTACAAATGTCTTTTTCTCCTCGAGACAATAGTAAAAGAGAAAAGTCAAGTCAAGACTACAAAAGAATCTTAGATTTGGATGACTACCCGCAATCAATAATTGATATTCTAGTCAACTTGACTTATGCTCTTTTGCATCTCTCAAGTCTTCATCTCATCTCAATACACAAAAATACCTGTTCACACTTACAACAACACTCTTCATCTTCCACTATATTTATAATCTTTGAACTCCAAAATTTATACCCAAAGATACCTAGAATTGAATTGCATGCGTTTGAGTAGCAAGGAGAAGATATGTTTGAGTGGAAGGAAGTCAGTTTCTAGAGACTTTTCTAGAGTGTGACTTTCAGAAGCAGAGAGCAATGGCACAAAGGAAGAAGTCTGGATGAAACACTTATCCATTGTTTGGTGAACCTCCTTTGAAAGTTCTTTGAGTTTTTGCATGCTTCTACTTTCTCGAATTTCTTTGGCCATTTTTTTGAGCTTTACTAAAGTTTTACTTCGCTTGCAACTTTCTATCAAACTCTTCATTATTTACTTATGCACAATGATCTTAAATTATAATAAAAATAAAACAAAAATAAGTTCAATGTAGAAAACTAAAAACTATTGAGGTCTCCAACTCAATCCAAATTGAGCTGGTTTTAAATCATTCATAAAACACGTCCACATAATTTGTCTAAGTCCATACCTATATATAAATTTGTTCAAATCAATCCAATGCAAAAATGCAACACTTTTCATATAATAATTCAATAACAAGCATTGACTTCAATTTACAAGATTGTCATTACACCTTCATCAATCATGAAATATAAACACTTGATAATTATAGAATTCTCATATGTATTGAAGAATCTTGAAGTAAAAGCTAAAGTCTCAATTGAACAATTTAAGGGATGATAGTGAGAGGCAAGGAAAGTAAGGAGCCGTTTGGGATATGAAAGGAGCAAATAGGAAGGCACTTTAACATTGAGATAGCGGAGACTACAAGAATAGGCTAGAAAGGATGGCGAAGGGATACAATGATCTCTACACAATGAGAAAAGGGCACCCCAAATCCTAAAATATTGAGTTTATCTCTTCCAATGTAGTCTTCACTACAATCAATATGAGTTGTTGACTTATCCATGAAGTCATAAACCTAGGGCTCTAAAAAGTCACTTTTCTATCATCTGAGCACATAGTTGTTACTATGTATTTTACCAAGCTTGGCATTAAACATTTTGATAATTGTCATCATTTAAACTTATCAAAAACTCAAAATCTAAGAGAATTTTTTTCCAAGTAAATATGAACATGGGTCACTCTCTTGTAAGATTCATTATAATTTTAAAGCAAAGCTTTTTTCTTTTTACATGCATTGTTATTATTGTTTGAAAACAACCTCTCCTATTCTAAATGCAATAAATACAATCACTAATTTGTCAATCAATCATCACAATTCTTTAAAATTAATTAATTTGCGTGTGTTGACATTTATTTATTACATAATAATTTGCTTCTACCTATACATATATCTACCAAGGATTGTTTTAACTTTCAATATTTGTTTTCTAAAGAAAACCTCCAATTGTTGAAGTTGAAACCATCATTACAACCCGTAAACTAGGATTACACGGTGGTAAAATCTACAGCTGGTATTTTAAGCCAATGTTTGGATTTTGGTAGATCTTTATTTATCAAATTTTGGAGTTAAGAGTTAAAGTAGATAAAATTATTGAACCACTTAGTAAGCTATAAAAATGAAATAACTCTCACATGCCATATATGATCACACATGCAAAATAAATTGTTGCACAATTACTTAGGGTTGATCTTAAAAAATACATGAAAGTTTCTTTACATCAATATAGTAAAGTGAAAAACATCATAGTGTATACTAAATTTTTGTGTAATTTTATTTTTATGTTTTGAAAATTAGTTTGCCATGGTTGTCGGATGTTTTTGCTATAGTGTACCAAAAATGGAGTCACAACTTCACATTTTGTATTCTTGCAATCTTGCATTGTATACCAAATCAAAAACCTAGCTACTAGAAGGTTGTCATTATAGATTGACTAATATATACCATTTTAAATTCAAGGTAATAGAAAAAATGATTGAGAAAGTGATTTTTACAAAATTCCTTAGATGGATATGTAAGCAAAAGGAATGTAAAGTAAAACTAGGGCTCTATGGCTTTCCATGCTACTAGTGATGTCCATTGAAGATTGAAGTTTTAGATACTCCATTTCTAACTTGGAAAATTTTAGCATTTAGCCCTTACACAAATGTGGGAACTTGGGAAGAGTGGTCATTCATTTGAGATTGACCTTAGAGAAAGGTGTGAACCTCCTATCCATGATGCACTTTTGCATATGTACCCTCATCATCAAAATGATGTAAATTGAAGTCTTTGGGTAGATGCGGAACAATTGTATGTGGTGTAAGCTATTGTGAAGAGCATGCATGAGGATCCATCAAGCTATTACATGATGTTTGCATGCATATCAGTACTAAAAAGAGTTTGTCATGATTGGGCAACAAATCTTTCAATTGGTCTCAACGCTATAATCTATAGTTGTTGTCGGTGAAATGATGTTTGCATATCAATACAAGAGCATGTCATGATTGGCAACAATATTTCACAATGCCATGTTGATTACACTTGGTTTTGAATTTAGTCAATATTCTACTAGAGCTTTCAAATCTCTCCCCAAACTAGAATAGAAGATCCAAAAGAATAAAACACAAATTTCTCTACACACTCTTTAACAAAATCATTCCCCATGAAGAACAAAAATCCCCATGAAGTACTCCAAGTCTCCAACCTCACATTTTGTCACCTCTCCACCAAATCAATTGCTATAAATTTGATTAAGTACCATTTGTGCATCTTGCAAGTAGATCACAACACCAAGAGAATTCCTCCTTAAACCCTAAATCAGTTTTTGTAAAGATTGTCCTTGCATAACAAAAACTAATTTTGGTTTGTTCCTATAATGATTGAAAAGTATTCATTCATCCATACCAAGAGTTTCATCCATTTTGGAATTGTACTTCTATCCAATAAGATAATATTTGTGTGAATGGTCCTACCTTCTTTCAAGTGACTAGGAATGTAATTATACCTTATGATGCATTTGACAAAACAAAATGAATAAGAGGAACTTTTCATGTCGTCTTAGAATAGAAAATGATTTTTTGAGTTTTTTAGAGTTGAAATTGTATTAATTGAGTTTCTTAATAAATACTTAATTAAATATGTATATATATATATATATTTAAAAAATAAGTCTCATAATACTTTCATTTCTATGTGAGTAGGAAAAAACTACACTTTAGAAGTAACCTTGATTTGTTGTCAAATAAAAAGCATCCAAAGTATTTAAGTCCAATGTCAAAAATAATAAACTAGTTTTACAATTAAATATGAATTGAAATATTGAAATATTATTGGAATATTAAAATACATAATTCATTTCTATATTAGAATCCTTTCTTAGTTTTCAATCCAATACTCTCATCATTAGCCTAACTAAAACATTTTAGTATCACCATTGACAATAAAAAAATAATATACAAAATAAATTAGAAATAATACAATTGTGGATGAAGGAATACACAAATTATTTGAATACACAAACAAATTATAAATAAATTTGCTCATGAAAATAACTCTTCAATACTCAAAGGTCTAGTTTATTTTTATTACTTTATTTTTATTAAAACAATGAAATTGTATATGAAGGAGCACTCAAATTACTTGAAGCAATAGTCGTGGTTGCACTCATGTGTCTTCATTTCATGACTTTAGTCATGTAAAATCATGATCCTAATGATTCCATACATGTATAATTTAGTAGCTTCATTTCAAGACTTTAGTTGAGTGGCCTCAAAATTTCGAAATTATTTATTTCTATTTGTCTCTTCACACTTGGTGCACCTTATCTTTGTCTAGTTTCGACCTAGAGGTCATCATTGGAATTTGAATCCAAATAGACTGAGGAAGACTCCACAGACAAACCAACACCTCTATCCTTAAAAAAATTAGGTAAACCAAATCATTCAATTGCTAAACACGGTAATTTAGCTTGTTTTAGACCATTATTTAATTATATGTTGTAAAGTGGATTCAACAATGATTCACATTACAACCTATGAGTTTTCCACAACAACCAATAAGACCATGCACCATTGATTCTACCAATATCTTCCACATGCTTTTTAAACCAATATCTTCTAATTTTGTTGTACTTATATATTCTTAAGCATATTTCTATCACAAATATTAATTAGGGTGTATTGATATCCTAAATGGTATGTAATAGCATATCAAGGGGTGTCAAGATGTTATGGTTTGGAAAAGCACTCTACACTAAAAACACAAATTCATTTTGTGCATAATCTTGAGCTTATATGAGATGGGAGGAATAAAACTACAAATGAAGACAACTCACTAAATATCATACATGCTCACTATAAGGTTTGTACACCCATAATCAACATTGCCCCAAATGTAACACCTCCATGTAGACCAAAAGGAATAAGAGAAACCTAGATATTGATTACACAAGATGTACACAATCAAAACAAAAGAGTCTATGAGAGTCTAGTGTTGGTTTTAGGTACATCTAAAGGTAGTACTTTGGAAAATTCATAACTTACTCATACAACATCCAAACAATGAAAACTAAGGTGAGTTGGAATCCTCTTTCAATTGCCAATAAGATCCAATAAAATATTTTAGGTTTAATAATAGTAATTGTGCTCAATTGTAAATAGTGACGATCATAGGTGCACACATCTTCCCAAATGTCGACATTTGATTCTTTGTTCGGTTGCCATGATGGAGACAAGTCCAGAGACAAGCAAGTTCTCACAACTATTAAAGAATAATTCGAAGAAAAAGAAGAATAGAAACTGAAATCAATGAAAAACGTGCTTGCAACAACTTGTCTGAAGATGCTGAAGCAGTATCCTCATTAAAGCTCAAAGACAAACATTGTCCAAATTAAGACATCAATATCAAAAGATTACACACGAATGATGAATTGTTTCGAGTGTTGAGGCTTTCGAGTCATCTTCCACAGAAACGCCAGTCCACCTACTAACGAGAGGATGATGACTCCTGCCCCCAGCACTGCTCCTGGCCCCATAGGTCTGACAAACCGGCTCCATAATGTAAGATTACAGGTCATGTCGAACACAATGAGCAACTACAGTTGTAGAAATCATAAAATACGAGCAAGGCAACGTCGTCTCCTACAAACTAGGTAGGTGTTGGTGACATTTTAACGAGAATGAAAATCCTTCACCAAAAGTTCCAGGGAGGGAATTCCTGCAGGGAGAGATCTCACTAAAGGCTTTAAGGAAGAAATAGCTGGCTTATAGTGTGTTAAGATTGATCTACAAGTTCTTGTACAGGAATATGTAACTATATCAGTATTCTGATTTTCCTACTAGATAAGTCATTAATTTCTAAGGAAAGTAACCACCAATACTTGGTTGAACACTTCAGTTGCATTTATCAACCCTCTCAATTTGTGCACCATTATACCATACATTGAAACCGGAATTATACCAGAAAGGCGCACCTTTGCAGCGATTTGTCATACCCACTTTGTATACCTTTCCAATACCATTCCTGTACAAACCCATAGATTCTACCACTCCTAGAAGCAAATGATCACTGGTAAAGCCAATTTCCTTATAAACGATCTAAACCGTAATCATTTACCTTCTCTATCTGTAGTACCAAGGAATACAATATTTGCAAGAATTCACAAGATTGAGCACAAACTTCCAAGACCACAAAGCCCCCAGCAGCACCTGTCAGGATAATCCTTGAGGTAGACACGCTTCTCCAGACCGACAACGTAGAACTTGAAGGAGCGTTTGCCTTGGTCAACCAAGACACGAGTCACAGGAATCATGTGCACGAGATGACGCTCACAAATCACCCTTGCTGTCGGTGGCACAGGCGTCCTCTCCGCAATGACATCAGATGAGAGCCTTGTGAGGACTTGAGACTCAGGGAAGCTCACGGGCTGACATTGGTACGCCTCACTACCGTACAACTGAACCCCTTTGGCTTCGTGGAATACTTCGTCCGGAACTAGAGTTGCATTGCTCGATGCGCTGATCTTCTTGGTTTTCAAAGTTGTCCTGCGAGAGTAACCAAAGTTAGTTAGGAGCAGCAATTGAATCCAATCTTCAAACGCAAATTTTTAGCACACTAAAATCCTTACTAGGTCTAGTCCAACAATTAAAACGCGTCACAAATTACTCTCTACTACTTGTGTGTGTTCTCAGGTGGTATTTGCTTTTGAAAAGCGAAACTCAATGTCCCTCATAAATAGGGCTTGCACAAATCTGACAAGAACATGGGCCAGAGCTAACAAGGACTGTGGTGTACTATTTCAGCAATAGCAAAAGCATAAGAAGCTCCAGAGTCTTTACCAAGTTACGTTCAACTGCTTGCTCTCAAGTAATGCACCTGAGCCTTGACATTTGCTACAGAGAATACGGCCTCGAGACTTGCACTTCGTGCACAGCAACTTCCCTTTACCTTGACACTGACCACAACTGCAGTATAATACACTGTGAGATACTTGCAACGTCTATTTTTAATGCGTCAGCATTAGAGTTACCATACATGCAATGCAAATCTTGACTTGTAACAGGCAGATGTGAAAAAAGGGGAAATCATTAAAATTAGGACAAGATGTAGCCTTAAGTCAACAAGTATTCGATCAGATACTAACTTGGTATCAGAGCCGTCCTGGTGGGCAAGAAGGCCACGGCCATGGCAACGTGAACACTCGGTAGTCACGCCAGATACAGCAGAGCTGATGTCTTTGTTTGGATTGCACGAAGGGCAAACAACCTCCTTCTGACCACCGCAATCTACAAAACGGAAAACACTTTGAAGCACTCACCAAGCATTTCACCGAACTTCCATTCTTTGAGTACTGCACGAATTCATGACGAAAACATGGTATAATTTCCATTCACAAATGGAAATCCGCTTTAAGGTCCTTAGTAATCAGGGCATAAAAAAAACCCAGATAATTCGCTTACTATCTATGTTGAGGTAGACTTTGACCTCATGGTTTCTTTTGTTGCAATAAAAGCAGCATTCACATGTAATCTTTACACAAAGATATCCATGCGATGGTAAAGATATATAGATATTGATTACAAATTATTGTTACAAAAGCACAAGACTTTTGAAAAGCGTGCATAAAACATAAAATCTTATCAAGCTTCTATTGCACAAATACTATCATCAAAGATATTGGGAAGAAGTGGTGGACAGACTAGCTTTAATTTCCATGTTAGAAGCACAATGGACGTAATATTGAAGGCTGTACGGGTGGCGTGAGATTTTAAGTCAGGAAAAAGTGCACAAAGCTTTGTGCAGATTTGATATTTTCATTCGAAGAGTACCTTACATCACCACAAAGCCCTTGCAGTCAAAAACTAGATTAGCATAAACACACATGTAAAAATCCAGACCCGTACCTCCACATGGTTGCACTGATTCCGAAGAGGGCATTTTCTGACGAGCCAGTTTCCGTGGAGTGAACAATAAAGGAAATTCATGCCTCATGTCGATTTCCCAAGGGCCAGGGGCATGGCCACTAGTTTTGTCATCGACGGAACCTCCATTGTAAGATTTGACCCGCGTCTCCATGTCTCGCTCTTCAATGAAAGTCTCGAGAGTTCCAATATACACATTACAGTCTTCAATCTTGCTAATTGGCCATTTGTTGGCAGGCCGTCCACCCCAACAGCGTTGCTTCTCCACATAGTCTGTCAACAGCTCCCTAATCTCCTCCTCAGTCACACTCTGCTCACTGCTCCACCAATTGCGTCACACAGGAAAAATATCACTCTTAAGCCCCACCCTCACCAACCAAGTAGCGCCAATTAGCTAACTGAAATTAGTTACTAAATTTCTCCACTGCCGAAGTCTTGCTATTGATGCTAACTTCTGATAACTAATTTGCAATAAACGTACATTCATTACCACCGATTGACTTAACTCGCGGAATTTTAACACATAAACTAACCGTGCCTACACCAATGGTTTGAAGTGCAAAATCCACCCACACTAAACCAGTATTGTTTATAGAAAGTTTGGGAGGTTGACTTAAGATGCAATGTTGCACTGATGAATCATTCCTTTGTCAAACATCTTAAAAACGTGTAAATTTAAACCAGAGTTCGGTGAATCCAATTCCAACAACGTCCTAATTCCCACACCAAAAACCCATTGACAATAGATACCTGTTGATGATAAGAATGCACCCCACTTACACATGTGTTGGTTTCAGGTCATCAACTTTGACCCTCATAACTATTGCATACAGTGGCCAAATAACGAAAACTTGGTGCATAGGATTCCCCTTTCCATTGCCACCAGGAATCAATAAAAAAATTGATCATTTGAATAATAAGAACTACGCTCACTGCAAAATGTGCTGGCTTAAGATTCTCCTACCGCATCGAACTATTCCATGTAAGAAAAGAATTAACAAGTCAGAGCGCTCGTACCTTGATGTCACTGCTGCATTTTGCTGACTTCCTTGTATGGCACTTGATTGCGGAACTGCAACAAAATCATTCAATTCAACATGATATATTGTTCAACATCTACGACACCACTCAGAAACAAAAACGCAATCATGAATAGAAGCTTCACATGGTAGATGGGTACGAAAACCAATAAAGCCCACTCCTACATAAGGTAACAACGCCAAATTGTGATCCATTTCTTAAACCGACCCCTACAAGAATCTTGCTTAAAACAAACAGCTGTAGCCATCAGAACCTATGGTCGCCTTTGGATACACCTTTTTCTCAGCACTTTGAAAGTTCATAATGTATTCAAATGGTGTCCAAAAAGTGCATTCTAAGAGCATCTAGAATCCCCTTATTGCCCACAAACTATAATCAACAAAAAGATATTAAATTTCAGTAATACACACCATTCTCAAACCCTTGTTTTAGGTGCTGTTACCTTGCTGATTAAAAAGAAATTCACGCAAACTGTATTCCTACCTTCAAAGTGAAAAATGACGCAAATTGAAGGGAAGAATGTAGTATACTCAGGCATCCCTAAATGTCTCTGATTCCAGATTCGCGTAGTAGAAACATCTTGCGGCGGTGGTTACCGATTCTACATCTGTCCCCAAATGGTATCCTCTACCTTAAGAGTTTCAATTCGAATGCGAGGATTATGATATAAGGACCCGGGGACATGACTATGGAGATCACCTTCTGTAGGCTGTCCATGACTACTCCGATTCGAAGCTTCCGTAGAAACCAATGCGCCATAGATCCAAAGCGGGTACGGATCCTTCGACCCCGCCGCAGCCTCTCGAATCTCGTTCACGGTGGCCAACGAAGCAGTTTCAATCGGTGGCACGCTCGGCGGGATGTCACTCGCTCCAGATGATGCATATTGCCCTGCGGCCCATTCGCTCAGCTGCCCCTCCCCCTCCTCTGCACCAATCCCCCACCCAACAAAAGCAAAATCCTTACAAAGCGATCGCCCATACCGACACAAGATCTTTCTCGTCGAGATGAAACCCACAAAAGAGAGAATCGCTGGAATCGCACAAGAGAAATTGAATTTTCGAAGAAGCTTAGGTAATGAGGATCGGAAGCTTACGTGATGAGGAGAGAGGGCGAAACGTAGATGAAAGCTCCGGAGAGTTTTGGTAATGGATTGGGGGGTACTGCACTGATGGTAATAGGGGTTCTCGAATTTCTTCGGGATTCGCCATCGGTGTAGCAAGAATTGGGAAACCCTTGTTGCAATTCTAGTCTGCGCGAAATCGATGAAGCGCAATTTGGTGGCAATCTTTCACGACTTCAATCTGAAGTCTGGATGGGTTTACGCGGTAGAAGGAGACGAAGGAGACGAAGAAGACGACGACGACGACGAGCGGACGAAGTCTGTTTGTTTCAATGGACGAACTTCGCTCAGTCGACACAGTGGTTTTAAACTGGGTTAAATTTAGGCTTATCTCCTTGTGAAAAAATATGTAAGGTACAGAAATATGAATTCTTCAGTTTTAAATTTGAAATATTAACCCCTAACTGCCCAAGGACTTTTTAGAGCTTCTAGGAATTTGCTGTAAATTTTACAAAAAGCCAAAATTTTGATAAGTTGTATCAATTTTTTTTAATTGAAACTGTACAAATTCAAACTAGACATGTTAGAGATCACATAGGAAAAGAAAACACAACAATATCACTTATGAATTGAAAGATTATAATGTTTGATCATGAAGGTGTTAAAACTACTAAAGTGATTTGAAGTCTTTCAATCCTCTTTTCACATGTCAAATCTAAAAAGTTGGTCTCTAAAAAAATATGGGGATAAAGGACCTAACATGCATAAACCCAATCATTTTATGTCTTCTTAAAATCTACTCTACAAGTTTTTGAAATGAATTTCTAATGTGATTTTTCCTCCAAGATCTTGTGTATTTGAGGCTCATTTTGAAGAGCCCTCAACACTATGGAAAGTCAAGATTGCAATGGCCCCCCTGCATAAAATCTTGAATAGAAAAATTCTTAATCAATCATTTTCAAAATCAGATTTTTGATGCTAAAATTAGACTTCAAAAATAATTTTCCAAAAAATATAAACTACTAAAAATAGCAATTTGGTTAGATTTTATTTAACTTCAAAGTGTTGTTGACACCAAAATTTGGTGCCTTGGGCATTTAGGGGGCAAGTCCTTTCGTAGCACCTTCAAATCACAAGCTAACTTGTATTTAAAAAGAATTTATTAGGTGATGATTTCTATGTTAATTTTTACACATTTTATCTAGAGTAGGTGTTCCTATATTGAACTAGCTTGCATTGTACAATTTTCTTCACTCAAGCTATTGACATAAGAAAATTCCTCATTTGAATTATTATTACTATTATTATTATATTTTCCACAATATGATCAATGAAAATGGCCATTTGAAAATTTTAAATGTTTCATCATTAGAAGGGATTCAGCCCCTTTGGAGGGCTGTGAGTTCCCTTGGTCTGGGAACAACCCCCCAGCAGTCCCCAACCGTTCGCAACAGTTCACAGGTGCTGCTTGACATGGAAAGGCGACTGCCATGTCATTTAAAATAAATAAAAAATTCAAAAAAAAAAATTTCAACTCAATCTTTTGTTTTAAAATTTTGAAAAAATTCAAAAAAATTCAAAAAAAAAAATCTGACAGTAGCCGTTCCCGGCCTGTTAGCGGAACCGCGCCGGGAACAGGCCTGAAACGGCCCTCCCGACCCCCCAAATATCATCTAATGTCTAAAAGGGTTAAAAATTGGTGAAGTTACCTCATATCCAATTTTGAGGTCTACTTTGTGCCACAATATAGAAGTCCTTATTCCTCCAACTCAATGAAAGCTTTGCACAAGATGCTTTGATTGGACAACCATTTTACCTTCACCAAACTTACTAAAAAAATTCTACACTTTAAAGGAATTGGCTGCCCCTTTCCCAAACTTGTTGAACTCACTATATAGGATGAAGATTGTTTCTAAGGGAATTATCCCAAGGCATAAAGTGTTGAGGGAAATCCTTGCATAGACATAAAGACCAACTTGTCATAATTCTTGAATTTTCATCTAAAATTTTTAGATCAATCGTGAAAATTTCCCTCTACATTTTGTTTTTTCTAGAATTTGTGCCTTACCGAAGTTTTTTTTTGATAATCCCATCTAGGAAGGTTTTAACCCCTAACTGCCTCATCGACCATATATATATCCATATCCATATCTGTATATCCGTATCTACATCCTTATTTGTATCAACGTATTGTATTCGTATTTGTATCAGCATAATGTATCCGTAATAGTATATCCGTATCAGCGTATGCGTATGCATATCAGAGTTTTTTGAGATCAACGGCTGTGGGGGTGGTTTGTAATTTTTTTTTGTAAAAATCAACAGCTGTCATTTTTTAGGAGGGGAGGGGGGGCAACTAATGGCAGTGATTGCATCTTTTGGGCTCATTGTGGTCGATCTGAAATTTCAGGCTCATTTTGAAGTGGGCAGTTAAATCCGTTTGCCCCTCGGTTTGCCCGTTTTAAATTTTTTGGGGGACAATTTTTAGGGTTAACTATTCAAAACTTTCATTTTTCACTGGAAAAGGTACATATTTGATTGTTGAGAGGTCTCCAAAGCCATTTATGTCTGTTAGTGGAAGAGTAAAGCTTGCTAATTTTACTTCATTTTCCAACTTTGAGCAATTTCACTTCTTTGAGATCTAAAAACTTTCACTTATCCATTTGCTTCCCAATCGAAAGAGTAAAGTGTTTTCATAATTTTCACTGTTGAAAATTTAAACAAGCAAGTGTTGATTTGGAGTTATTTGTGAATTATACTTATAAAAAAAATTGCATCTCAACAATTGCAAGGTGGATTGTGTAATGAGTTTAATAACTTTTCAAGTGATATTAAGTTTTTGAAAGGGCATTTTATTGTGCTAACACAATTTGTAGTTGTTCATGTCACCTCCAATTAGTAGTTATAATCTCACAACTCTTATGCAATTTTGCACTCAAAATTGGTATGCATACTAATAAGCAAGCTCTTTGAACACCCATACGATGAGATTTTGAAAAAAAATCAATTTGCTTCAATGAAGATAACTATAAGCCCATGCTCTTTTTTCATAGTCAAAACACACTTGGAAAGGCTTAGGCATTTAGGGGTTAAGATATGTGCACCTAAAAGTGACACTCTCCTAATTGCAACACCTATCTACAGCTGTCCAAGATTTCAAGCTTACCTTAAAAGTCTGTACGAGAACCTGTTTCTTTCCAATAACAGCTGGACGTACTCATTAAAATGGACGAACTCTGTTCACGGAACCCGACGAACTCCGTGCATTCGTCGAACGTGATGACGAGAGGTAGCATCAGCGTCTCTCCACGTCCCGTCTGCGTCCGTCAGCGTCCGTCAGCGTCCCCCATTCTTGAGCTTCAATGCCGCTCATCCTCTGTCTGTGCTCTTGCGTGGTGGCTAGGTTTCTCCAAGTTTCCCTTTCCACGTTTAAACGTTTCTGATCACCATCGTCCTACAAATCGCGTTCTCTGAGATAGGAAGAGTAAGCGAAAGCCACAGAGATTTTCTTAGATTTGATCACCATGCAGGCTTTGGTGCGGTTGGCGAGGAGGACCAGCCTGTTGCAGGCACGTCCGAGCTTCCACCAACAAGGAATCGTCACACGGGCTTCGTCTGCGCAGAGCGAACAAGGAGACGGAGAGATTGTCGATGGAGCAAATGCGCAGGCCCCGCAAGGAGGAGAGAGCAGTGTTGTCAGCGAAGTCCCTCCGTTCCGTGTCCCTGGGTTCTCTGGAGTGGCTCCGGCTGCCGGAAAGGCATTACCTTCCAGTATAGCTTTTCTAAACTTTCTCTTTCAATCCGTTCTTCTGGTGGAAACGCCTTTTAGTTCTCTTTGGGATATTCTTTCTTTTTCGCAACATTGCACGATTGGGACGCTGCGATCATTGCGCAGTTTGATTTGGGTTTATCATAAAAATGGTGGATCTTTCTGTTTTCAGTAAAGCGTTGTTCCATGAATATATTGGGGGCGAGAATTAGGGTTTCGAATTTTGGTTCCAGGGTTTAAGGTTTCAGGGTTTTAGGGTTGAAGAGGAGCAACTTACATACATGACGTACGGGTGTTTCTAGCAGTCGTAGTGTAATCATCCTTTATTTCTCTTCCGGACATTATTTTTTGTCCGACATTTCACCATTGGGAAGGTTTCGATCATCGCGCATTTCGATTTAGGGTTAGCATGGAGATGTAGGATCTTTTGGTTTTCAGTGGACTGGTTTCCGCTGGACGTGTAGGGGCAATGATCAGAGTTTGCATTCAGGGGTTCAGGTTTCAGGGTTTTAGGGTTAAGAGCGAATCAGCGTTCATGCATGGTGAACTCTCTAATTTGAAGGATTCTGTTGAGATGTTAATTCAGGAATCGCACTCCGTGACCTCGTAAGTGTTTCATGTTTACGCCTGTGACCATGTTTTGCTTTCGTGGACAGACAAAATATATGCACGCTTGTCAAATTGTCCCAAGTATGCGTTCAAATCCGACATTCTTGCATTTTTTGAAGGTTGCAACTTGCAACCTCACCAGGTGGTGACGATCTACGATGAGAAGTACCGCCAGAGATTTATGTGAGCTTTTGAAATGTTCCTACTCATCTTCTATGTAATCTGGATCTTTGACTGTTCGGTCGTGAGTTGGCGGGAATGGTTATTTAACCGCTTCGTGCCAAAGCAATAGTCCATTGTACTACCTTTCAAAACATGTTTCAATTGTTCAAAGTGTAGGGTGTCGTTCATTTGGCACATTCCTGAAAGCTTCTTAAATGATTAATTTAATTAGATAGATATGTAAGTGGTTGCTTTGGGCCATTTTAGGGTTAAAATTGTATTGGGAGTCTTTCATTTTCCTTTACTGAAGTTGCAAAGAATATGCAGCAGCGACAGACCTTGAGCCTTGTGGTAGTGACAGGTTTGGAGGTTGAGTTGACCTTTTTTGTTCCCTGCAGACAACTGGAGTTTGACAATCTGGAGGGTTTCCGGCAAGCCCAACGAGCTATCGTACGGCAGGGTCGCTTGGGTGGCCGGTATTTGAAGCTAGACATGGTATTTGAAGCCCATTTTGCATTCTGAATGGTGCAGTCTATTTTATGCCATCACAGTTCCATCCTGATCCCAGTGTAAGATTAAGTTGAGATGATTTAATTGCGTTGTCATGACGACAGTTGTTTGGAAATCTTGCCAGGAATCCAGGAGGGCCGACGAAGATGATATTCACAATATTGTCAAGGCTTTCCGGGGACAATCTGTAAGCTTCTATTTCTCATCATGTGCGTTAAATACCAATGTGTATGAGGTGCAACATATATTTACTATGAAGTAATCATGTTATTGTGGAAATCATGCCTGACCACGGTTCAAGTTTCTTCGTAACTCCTAAGTGCCCAATTGGCGAAAAGTGGTCTCTCCCATATCTTTAGGAGTTGACCTCTTTTATTAAGGAAAGTAACAAAATATACCGATAGAAAGAAGAAATCATATCCTACATTTGAATATGTTTGGAAAGTCTCTATAGTTGACTATTACCTTATAACGTGGACTTTCAATTTTAGCCTGGGCTCTTAAGGCACAATTCTAACTTGTGATAAAGGTATATTTATGGAGTTTGGTTACCTATTAAACTGTGTTCACGAAGGTTTTCTTAGTCTGGTAATGATTGGAAAATTAAGTTCTCGATCAATTTTCGGCTCTGTTGGTTGGGAATATTCGTCCCATATGCACAGCACTAACGAACCGCCTGGATTGGATTGGAACAGCTGCTGCTGATGCAGGTACCAAATGAAGCTACCGTAGAGGATGTGGAGCGGTTTTTTCAAGGCTACAACTTGGCATCATACTCTACGAAATTTTTGAGGGTGTAAGTATTGTTGTCACTTCTCAACTCCTCTTTACTTGAGTTCAGAATGCTTTTCTTACTTCCTCGCTGAGCTTGCGAATTTAAAAGGCGACCGAGAATTTACCAGTCTCATGTTCACAGGCAAAAAGACTTTCCTACTACCTACGCTCGCAGGAAGGTTCTCGCAGATTCGAATCCCGCATCAAATTTTGAAATGCGGGCATTAGTCAAATTTTCTTCACCTCTGGAAGCTTCCCGTGCTTTACGTGCAAAGCATGGACAATTTTGTCTTAACAAGAGCATAGATCTACGATTTGTTCAATGAAATCAGAGGGCTCTGGTTTTGTTTGGGTCCTCCAGGAAGCAGCGACGTCAGGATTAGGAGGCACTCTGCTTGTATCAGCTTTAGAAAAGTCCTAGCTTATCATAAAATCTTGAAGGGCACTTACTCTACAACAATCTGGAGCTCTCAAATGTTGAGGCTTAGATTCTGGTACACGATCATGGTGGTAAAATCGTCTCACTCTAGCTGATTTTGAATAAATCTTTTCGTCGTAGCTTTCCAATTCTGCCATTTGTCTCTGGCGGCATACATTCATGATCAACTACAATGTCCTTGCTTCAGTTTGGTTACACTTGTTTTGGGTTTATGATGCTTTAAATTTTCAGTGAGGATTGACTCAGTACTATTCTCAGTTATGGGAAATATCATCTTCCAACTGCCATGCTCTTCTTATCACTTCTATAAGGTAACTACACTTAATTGTGACCTATTTCTAAAACCCAACCCCTAAAGATTTTTGCTTAAAATGTTTAGTAGGGTACAATGATAGTATCAGTTTTTCTTCCTAGGTAGGGTGATTCAACAAAAAGTCCTTGAACTTCAAGATGCTCTTATGTGCTAAAAAATGCATAGATTTTTCAAACTACAAATGTATTGCAATTGTAGTAAAGTGTACTTGACTATCATACAACAATTTGCAAAGTGGAAGCAATTCATGATATGAAGATGTTAGCTTGATTTCCTAATTCACTAAAGAAAAGCTTTGGAAAATAGTCAAAGATATGTTGTGACACCAAAACAAGCAAGAAATGATACAAACAATCCAATTGACATGGGATCAAGTAACTCTACAAAGGCTCATTTCTATTAAGTCCAATAGAATGCAAGTTGCAATTTCAACAAAGGGTGGCAATACTAAATAGTAGATAGTGTACATAAGAAATCCAAATTATTGTATGATTTTGAATTTTACATGTATACATTTATGATGATATTCAAGTACTCTTCACTACAATTCCAATACAATTTGCGGTTTGAAAAAATATGCATTTTGGGGGCGTGTAGGAGTATTTTGAAGTTTATGGATTAATTTGTAAGAATATTATATCCTATTGTAATTCCTTTATTCATGAGAACCTAACATTGCATTTGGGTACAACTATTTTCATCACCTTGAAAAATTCATAGTTTATTTGTATAAGAATTTAGAATATTCTTTTGACTTTCAACAAGATCCAACAAAAAATTAAGCAAATTTATAATATAAACAACATTCAAAAGCATTTAGGTGCAATTACCTTAGTATCTGATAGTATAGACAGAATGATCATACTTGATGCAACTTCCACTCCCTCATGTCCATTGTAGTGTCTAATTGTCCTTTTGTAGACATTACACCCACTTTGAAAATTACTGAACTTACTTGCCCACAAATTCCATGACTCCCCAACCCTAAGCCCAATTCATAAATAAAGTAATCTTAGTCCATGAATGATACATGCCTAGAAAACGTAGTATAAGAAACACTAGTGGGCCTCAAGACAGAGCCCAAAATTTCAGCACATAATGGCTTTAACATGGTGACTACTAACTTCTCAACGTACACTACAATCACGATGGCACTTGCCAAGAATGGAGACCTCACTATAAACAGCCTGAAGAGCCTCGAACTAACTTAGCCTAAAGCAATCTCAAGTGTTGGAACAAACACCACCTCAAGTTCTGTACAGAAAAAGGTTCACCTCTCCTGATGCTTTCACCGCCACACAGTGAATTGTAGTTAGAAAAGAAGACGAAGAAGAGGGTCTGTAGTCGTAACCCAATCTTCTCCCTTCTTGCTCTCAAAGAATCATAGATCTCCAAAAGAATAGTAGATCCCTAAGATCTTGACAGTTTGGATTTAGTCTCTCGAACCTTTCAGCGTTTGACCCCAATTACCTAATGCGTACCTCTCTCTTTCGTCACTTTCATTGCCACATTGTGGTTAAGGAAAAAAACAGAAGGCGTTCAGCCCAAATCCCATCCTCCCCACACTCATTGAGAGAGCCATAAATCTCCAAGAACTCACGGCCTGGATCTAGTGTGGAGGAGAGGATTATGTCCGATAACCGACTCGGACTCGTGTGGCACGAATCCTTGTAGCCCTCATGAAAACGGAACGAATTCGAGTACCAAAGTGATAGCAATGAAGCTCCACAAGGCTCTCAAATCGACTTGCAGCAAAGATGCAGCCCCTCCTGGCGGAGGAGGAGTGGTAGTCGCCGGGCCCGGGGGCGCAATGCTAGCAGGGGATGCCGGCTTGAACCCAATTAAGAATTTGCATGTGCCTGTTGTGGGGTCGGTGGTGACCACCTGCGCCAGCCCTTGGAAATCACAGGAACTGGTCAGCTGGTTGTTGAATTGGTAGTAAGTGTTGAAGGCGTAGGAGGCGTTTTGTTGGAGGGTTAAACCACTGCAGGATCCGCCAGAGAACAAGGGGGTGCAATCCGCACGGGAACATGCGTACTCGATGTTGGATGGGAGGTCTGTCAAGTTCACGGCGTTGGGGTTCATTATGCACCATTGGTTCGGGTAGTAGGGCACGTCGCGAGAAGCCACAAGCTGTGTTTGCGCGCCATTCAGACCACCTGCAGAACAAGGGAGACGCGGAAATGAATCGTTAAGCACTGGGAGGACTACAGCAAATTAAACCGTGCCATTATAAATTATGCATTGCACGCTTTGCGGAGCCTGAGAATTTATCCTTTTCAAAAACCATGTGAAATCTACTAGGTAGAATGTGAATAGCACATGGGCGGAGCACTACCAGCAAAGCGGGTTCAACTCACTCTTTGAAAATTGTTCGACAACTCGAAGACAGTGTCTAAAAACGTTTTTTCAACTCAAAAGTGTCCAAAAAAAACCACCCTATTTTGGTGGTGTAAGCTCATTGAGCAAGAGGGAACTTGACATACACCCACTACAAGCGAAAGCACACCGCTCACAATCCTCAATCTAATCAACGACAACTGATTGTGGGACAAGCAAAAAAAGACCATATCTAATCAACTACGTGGAATGTGAAGAATGTATAGCACACATTGACTGGACATATCACAACCAAAACAGGGTGCTACTTTCTTCACAATTTTATCTTTTTCCAACAGATTCATCATCTTAATGTTTTCCAACCCTGTCATAATAGCAGTGCTATAAGCCGCCGGATTCGCATTCCTGTGAGGTATTCACATTCTCATTTCCGACACTTACTTCAACAATTTTTACCGTCAAACTACATTCATTCGACTCAAAAACAATACCCTCTTCTGTTCGCGTTACAAGCCGGATCCCCACACCGATGAGTTCACATACTCATTGCCGAAACTTACATCAACAATTTTACGTCAAAACTCATTCTTTTGACACGAAAACACACCCAGTTTTGGTAGTGTCACAAAGCGGGCTTCCCGTACCTGTCAGATCCAGCGGATACTTCACCGACCCATCGAAATTGAACACCCCCCAACTCCTTTCAAAGTTCCCGGGCAACGTGCTCTTCGCATTCTCATCCAACAGCCCAAACACATACGCCTCCAGTTTCCCGGGCCTCAACGGCGTCCCGACCCCATTCTGCAGATGATTCACCAGCTGCTGATTGAACTTCTGCGCCAACGTCACATTCGCATACACCGCCCCATCCGTCGGCCACCCAATCTCCCCCACCACCACTTCCATATCCGGGTAGCCCACTCCCGTTAACGCACTCACCAACCCATCGTAACTCGCATCGAACACATTGTAATAAGTTCGGGTGCCGTCGATGATCGGAGTCGTGTACCCCGTAAAGAAGGCGTAGTCGATGGGGAAGTTCTGGCTGAGGACGAGCGAGAGGAAAGGGTAGAGGTTGACGATGAAAGGGGAGGAAGTGGAGTGGAGAGCGGCGGTGATCTGGACCATGAGAGCGGCCAGGTCCGATCGGAAGGTTACCTGGGAAGGGAGGGCGTCGGAGGAGAGGATGTCGGCGTTGCAAGGGACCACGGCTTTGATGGCGGGGGAGAGGTTGGCGGCGACGAGAGCGGCTTGGATGTTTTGGAGGGCGGGGAGGGTGACGTTGACAAAGCGGCCGTTGTAGCCGTTGAGAAAAGGCTCGTTGCCCACGGCAACATACCTGTACAGAGGGAAGAAAACATGGCGCAAGTCAGAATGTGGAACTCAAACTGTGGAACTCCAAATGTGGAACTCCAAATGTGGAACCCTCAATGTGGAACTGAAACTGTGGAACTCCAAATGTGGATTCCACAATGTGGAACCCTCGATGTGGAACTGAAACTGTGGAACTCAGAATGCGGAAGTAAAAAATGGGGAACTCAGAAATGGGGAATTCAGATTGAGAAACTCAGAATGGGGAACTCAAGATGGCTCCTTTCTAACTGCTATGCGCCTGAACAGAGTCGAGGAAGAATTCAGAAGCTGGAATGGAGGTCGATTCAGTGCTCTTGGTTTGAATGGTTTCTTGAGGAGAATTGGTTCGTGCGCGCGGTCACTTCCATTAGGCTTCGTAAGTGTGGACCGTAGTAGTTCCTAAATCTTGCAGTAGCTGGAAAACTAATGTAAACTACAAGTCTCCTTCACCCGAGCATTTACCATACTGTTAGGGAGAGGTGCCG
Organism: Rhytidiadelphus loreus; assembly: GCA_947034895.1. NCBI lineage: Eukaryota > Viridiplantae > Streptophyta > Bryopsida > Hypnales > Hylocomiaceae > Rhytidiadelphus > Rhytidiadelphus loreus. The sequence goes on from OX344764.1 coordinate 4,522,351, forward strand.
TTGACCGTATAGGTGAGGTTTGAACCTTTTCCAACAACAATCTAGGTGAGGTTTGCACCATCTTCAATTTTGCACATTTATGTTCAGTTAAACTAAAAAGCAATTGCAAAAAATTAAATGTCCATGGATTAAGTATTTTCAAACTTAATACAAATAAATGATTTAATATGTATGGTCAATGGAGCCTCTTACGTACCGCATGGTCAATGGAACCTCCACCTTATTTGTGATGGAAGTGACATAGTGGAATTCACGAATGTTTTGACCAAAACGTCTACCCTAATGGAAGAGAATGGGTTTAGGATTGGAGCCTCTAATTCCCAATGAAATATTCAGGAGCCACTTTGGTCCACCTTAAGCTATACCCTTTCACCGAATCTAGTTGCAAGCACAAAACAAGTCTCCCTTAGCAAAAGAATCATAGTAAAACAAACTAGTGCAATGAAAATCATTGATGTGCATTGAGATCACTATAAGCATCGAATTCTATTCCACATTTACACTCAAGTAAGTGATAATCCCGTTTTGAGGAGTATGAAGGTTCGAGGTTTTGGGGCTTCACGTTTGGAAGGAAATTGGTGACCAAGTTTTGCAAACCTCACCTTAAGCTACACTCTTTCACCAGGTCACCAATTTCCTTCCAAACGTGAAGCCCCAAAACCTCGAGCCTTGACACTCCTCAAAATGGGATTATCACTTACTTGAGTGCCACCAATATTCAATCATTGCTATCAATTACGAAACTCATGTGTCTCAGTTCTATCACAAAGATTCTCAATTAGTATGGAGGAGAATGGGTGTAAAATTAGAGTCTTTGATCCCTAATGAGTCATGCAGTAAAAGAAGTATTTTAAAAAGGCTCACACCCTCTAATAAACGCACAAATTTACGCTCTCTAAACACCTCCTTTAACGAAAAGAATGGATGTAGAACTTAAGCTTTTGTTTTGCAATATATGCACCCACATTCTGAATGGGGTGCATTGGATAGCGTGCATCGCCTTGAACCCACATCTCTGACGCCCTTAGTAAATGCATCTCTGACGCCCATGCTATCTAAACATCTATACAAATGAAGGATTGGGAATCTAGATTGCATCCATCTCTATTACAGACAGTGTTTGGAGGTTTTCCGATCAGATGTATCCACAATATGACATATTTTAGGATACATCGCAAGTGACAGGCCAAGGATGGAGGGCGGAGCCTGACAGACACGGTTATGATATGTGCCCAAAGGCTGAAGCTTCCCACATCGATAAGCCCAGACCGAAATTGCTTCTAAGTTCTATTGGTCACAGTCTTAATATTTATCATAATGCATTCCCCTGTGACACAGGCGTGGTGCTGTCACACAGGCCCAATTTTCCGGCAGTGCTTAACGAGGGAGAAGACGCGACCAAACCGGTAATGAGGGTAGGAAAGCGAAATAGTGGGGGAAGGGAATTAGAGCGTGACAGGAAATAGTGTAGTGCGTACGTGATATTGACCCCGCCGTTGCCGATGTGCGCGGTGACGTTCTCCTTAACCCACGTCGTCGCGGCGTCGGGGCTCGCGGCTATGCCGGCCAACATGTCATTCGTAATCGCCACCATCACCTGCAAGTTGGTGCCGCGCATGCTGTTGATCACGTCCGCATTCGCGTCGAACAGCTTCACCTTCACCAGCTTGTTGTCCTGCAGCATCTGCACCACGATGTTGTTCGCCAGAGGGTCGCTGGAGATCGTGCCCCAGTTCACGCCGACGTCGGCCATCCCCCTTCCCATCACCAAACAGACCACCACCAATACCAACAACGCCGCAACCAAATTTATTCGCTTCATCGCCATCGCCATCGTCATCGCCATCGCCACCCACTCACCCGATTGATCCCAATCCCGATTCCCCTCACACACGCAATCTCGAACGCCCTAACGAACAATTTCTCCCCATCTCCGATCTTCGCGCATTCCACAGCTTGCAATACTTAAAACTGTATTACCAGTCAGGAATCAAGGAATCTCGCCCCTGTTCAATCCAACCACCCTCCGATCGAAGACCGCACGCGCGGTGAATCATTCGCCAGAATACCCAACTCGGACTGCCACTACGATTGGATCCACTACGAATTTCCTGGCAGGAATTTGCAAACGGTGATGGAAGAAGAAGCAGAAGCGGCGAACCTCGGTGTGTGAAACTACATAAGAACAGATTGAATTTCACAGCTAGAAATTAAAGCCTCCCTGGAAAGAAGGAAGTTGTCCGGCTAAGAATAGAATGCGAGAGACGGAACGGGATTGGGATTGCAATGGAAATAGAAGAAGGAAGTAGTTTCAGAAGGAGTAGCGCTGTACTGCTTATGAAATGATTGGTTCGCAAAGCCCCCTAGAAGAAGGAAGTTGTAACATATAGAAACGCAAAATAGACAGAACGGGATTGCAACAAAGATTGAAGAAGAAAGGTTCAGAAGTAGCGATGTACAGTGCTAACTATTCTCGCACTACTACTTCAGAAGCAAGAGCTCGCAAGGATTCGATGTCGGTTCTCTCACTAGAGGGACGACAAGCGTGCAGTACGTACTAGTAATTTACAAAACCCGCTTTGTTGAATGAATTCAATGCCTGGCGCCCGTGGTGATCGATTCTCTGCATCGCCTAGCTCGGGGCTTGCAGACACTCCATCATTGCGATTACTCAGAGGACTGTGGGGACTAGCTGCTACCTGTGTACAGTACGTACTGCATCACTCATTCAATCTGTCTTCTCTCTCAAGAGGAAGTCAGTCGGACTCATCACTGCCTGTTGGACGGAGCGAGAGCTAGTTGAGTGCGATTCTTCCCACTTTTTCCTCAACAAAAATTATTATTCTAGATTTTAACTCCGGCCTACGCGTTGTTACTGTGACTGACGGACTGTGCAACTGTTTTGTATGATTGCTGTCGACCTGGCTGGCGGGCTTTGTGAAGTGAGGTTTCCGTCTTTTGTCGATTGAGTGGGGGGTGTCAGCGTTTGACTAGCGAGGCAATAACAGTGAGGAGATGCGTACAACTATAACTTATTATTACCACATACTCGTATTGATATGGGCTCTACCACACTGTGTTTTCTTCAGTTATTGCTTCGATTGGAATAGTATATATGCGTTGCCAAGGTCAGGGATGATTTCGGGCTACGATACACGACATTGTTGTTTGTAATAAGTTAGAGCAGTGGTAATTTTCTTACAAAGTCTCCGAGGTTACTGTGTTACCGTAGCCCGCTCCGTGAACTTCTGAGTTCAGTCTGTTACGTTGCCACCTGCTACTTTGATTTTATTCTTTTGGACCACAGACCTTTTGAAGGAAAGATTCCGCTTTGGCATTGGAACAGTGAACGCCGTGGTGTTTTTTCAGGTTCTGACCTGGTCGTCGTTTCAGGGCTCGGCTTTACCACGGGTTAAGCTTAGATAATGCAACGAATTGCAGAGTACAGGCTGCTGAAACACAACGGCTTTCAGTCTGTTGACCTTCACTGGCTAACAACTTGAGAACATGCGCTTCGTAATCAATACTGTAGTAGGTAACCTGCAATCGACACTTCTATTAATTCAAGAGCTTAATTCAAGAGCATATTTTTTTCTGTAATAATTCAACATACTGACAATGTTTTTATTGGATCTTATTGGGAATTAAGTGAAAGAAGATTCCAACGTTCTTCAACATGCATTATTTGGACATTGTATGAATAAGATATGAATTTTCAAAGTATTGAATCTAGGTGTACCAACAATTGATCCTCCCTAGGCTCTCATGGACCCTTCATGTTCTAATTGTGTAACTATATCTTGTGTAGTCAATATCTAGATTTTAGTGTTTCTTTTTGGTCTAAATTAACCCCTGAAGTTAACCCTTAAAATTGGCCCCTAAAGGACGAAGGAGTCAACTTTGGGGCCTTAATTCATTTTTTAATTCATTTTTGGAAATTTTCAAATAAAAATAAAACTCATGGGATGCATATTTTTTGTTAGGGCATTCTCACATTAGGATTAATAACTCTCAATTTCTTGTAAAATTTATTAGCAATTTGTTTTTTCTTTCTTTTAGCCTACTATCTTCTATTTTATAATTTTGTTAATGATGAATATGAAATCTTTTTTCATTAGTTTTTTCACATATATTCTCAACCCATTTTCCAACGTATTGGATAAATTGCACATGTTTTGGAAATGCATGTTTTTTTCTTAAAATGTTAAAAGACAAAGCTTCACCATTAGATGGGATTCTGGGGGGCTGGAGGGCCGTTTCGGCGCCATTCCCACCTCCGTTCCCCAGGAACCCCATCGAACGCGACGGCAGATTTTTTTTTTTTTTTAAATAAAAAATAAAAAAATTTAAGTCCTTAAAATGAAAAACAAAGTTTTTCTTTTCTTTTTCTTTTCTTTTCAAAAACTCTGGCCTGGCAGTTACTTGACCATGTCAGCACATGCAAGGAACGATGGGTATCCGCGGGTTTCAGACTGGTTTCGATTGGGGAACTCACAGCCCTCCCCAATGGCTGAATCCCATCTAATGCTTAGGAAGGGTCAGTAGAAAAAACTATTTTTTGATGTTTAGGCCCAGGGAGATCACTTAGTGTATCTATAACAAACCACATGTGTTCAAGTGACTTTTTTATCCGCTATTTATTTTTTAATAAACTATAATTTCAACCTATAATTTTGAGCTTTGTTTAATAATGGTCATAGGTTTTTATTGCCAAAAATTTCCAATTCAAATAACATATGAAATGATTTGTAGAATAGGTTGAAAAATGAACTAAAATAACATATTTTTGAACTCAAATTATTATAGAGAATACATTTAGATGACCAAATTGCATCAATATTCAAGAAAAATGAATTTTCAATAAATATTTATTTTCAAGAATTTTTTGTTCATTTTTTAGACAATTTTTTCTTATATAAAATAGGGGTGTGAAAATTATTTTCAACTCTACAATGTATCTCTTCACTTCAAAAATTTGTAACTAATTATAATTAACAAATAAAATCATCAATAATTCAAAACATAAACTCTCAAAGTAGAAAAATATATTGATATTTCTTTTCTTTTCTTTTTATTTAAATTTTAGGATATAAGATAGGGGGTCTAAAATCTTAACGCATGTAGTTTCTAATGGACACTCTAAATGATCTCCCCAGGTGTTTAGGCACATTTAACTTGTAATTGACGGAGATTGATCATTGATGATTGTGGCTCTAAAATTTTAAACAAATTTACTTGAAGAAGTTAACCCCTAAAGGACAGAGGGGTGATTGCAAGAAAGACTGGTCCTATGAGGCGTCACAATTGAAGTGATGCAATTGGTTTTGGCCATAACTTTTGGTCGTAACTTTTGGAAATTGAAGCCAATGGACTTGAAATTTTTATGGAAGATTGCTAATTCAGAAAACATGAGATTTCTTATTTTTCGAAAAAATTGAAAAATAATGTTATAATTAAATATCAATTTAACTAATTTGTCACACTTTGCGGTTTAGGGGTACTGTGAAGTATCCAAAAAACATGATGTTCACTTGACTTTTTTGTGGCCTATTCCCACACTAGATGGGCATGTGCCCACCAAATTAAATTCAAAAAAATACAATTCTTTGTCCTCAACATGCATGCAAATAGGGGTCTCTTGTGCATAGCACTCAAAACTTTCATGATGGTTTCAACTTTTAGTTTTTGGTGAAATGTAATCACTATCAAGTCTTTATAAATGGCCAATTTTTAGGGGGGTTTTATTCATGATTTTCTAATTTTTATTAATTTATACTTAATTTAATCTACTTTCTGTAACAAACTGTCATTTTTTTTAAGTAGTACTGTTTCAGTATTATAAATTACTCAAAAGTACTATTGGCCATTGATTTTTCAGATCGACGGCTGATATTGTTCCGTTTTGTAGTACTCCTAGTACTCCTAGTACTAGGCAGAAAAAACGCAATTTTTGACCAAATGCTACCAAAATCGTTTGGTCTTTCTTGTAATCTCCCAAAGGGCATTTTTAGGCCCAAAATTGCTTCAAAGCACTTAAGCCCAAAGCAAGGCTAAAATCTTCATCTTTAGTTATTCATTAATAAATTCAACTATAGGATTCTTTAGTTAACTTATTAGGACACCTAACACCCTCCTAAAATTTCAAAATAAGAAACTTTACCAATTGCACGATCTTGTCACTTGGGTTTCAAAAAAGAAGTATTTTCAATTCTTTCCAAATGGTTAGATTTTATCTTTCAAACTTCTACACAAAAATGTGTAGATCCTACAACTTGTTACTCTCCATAATATGTTGAAGACATAAGTTGGGAATATATATAAAAAAATTTCAACAAAAAAAATTCATATTCATTTTGGAAAAGATGGTAAGTAGAAAGAGGTACAATATGATTTAAAATACTAAATTGTTAAAAATTTAATTATGGAATTGAAAAATCCCAATTGCAATGGTTGTAATGTTTTTATCTATATATTAAGAATTTAATTATAAAATTGGGTACATAATTTAGTTCCTATGCATCTAAGTTTTCTTAAGGTTAAATGAAAAGTTCTTAGCGTGGTTTAAATGCTATGATATCCCTACTTTGATTAAAGAATCAAATCACAAAGAAATTGAATCACGAAAGAGACATGGAACATTGATAGTGCTAAGGGTTTTCTTCCTTTTATTTTAGATAATGCAAGAAAGTGGTCTTCATTAGAGAGATGCAATTATATATTATTTGCATCTATATACAAATGAATGAAGCATGCAAAATGTGGATGAGGCTTAAAGTATTCATCCCAAAGATTGTATGTACATTCATCCCAAAAGGAGTGATATTATCCTTAAAATATGTAGCTAATTAATCATTTCAGCCATTGGAAAAGGAAGAATATACCATCTAATATTCTCTAAAAAAATTATTATGGAATATTTCTCCAAAAGAACCTGCATAGAACTAAGGTAGTTGGCTCTTGAAGTGACCCAACTTTTATGAATTGATTGCATTTTTGGATGGAAGCTAAACTCCTTGAAACAATTTTCAGTAAATTTTCGTAGGAAGAAAAATGGAATTGACATCTAACCCAAGTCGTTTCATATTTTTTGAACAAGCTTTGTGAAATTAGTTACAAATTCTTGACCGAGTTGAAGTATAGTAGTCACTAGAAGCACCCCCCTCCTGAAATGGAAGCTAAACTCCTTGAAACAGTTTTCAGTAAATTTTAGTAGGAAGAAAAATGGAATTGACATGTAACCCAAGTTGTTTCATATTTTTTTAACCTTTGTGAAATTAGTTACAAATTCTTGACCAAGTTGAAATATAATAAGTAGTCACTAGAAGCACCCCCTCCTTACTGTAAACTGTTGATACATTGAAGAAAACAAAATATACCTCTGTATTAGAGCAGGCCACTTTTAGAGCAGGATCGGATCGCTTGTAGAGCACCCTACGTGACGACAATTCAAAACAAATGAGACTGAATGTGCTTTTGCAAAGACTGTCATGAGCTCGAACTGAGTTCGATTGTGGCTCTCGCTACGGACGACTCTAGATAGTTACGACACGGCAACAGTAAAAGTTAGTGCTGAACAATTCCAATTGAAAGCTGTTGAGGAAGCTGTCCAAGAATGTTATACAAACAAAAAGATTGCACGTTACACAACCTCAGAATATATATTGACAAAAAGAAATTCACAACGTACCCATAGATTAATTGAGTTCGGGCCACGTACAGACTGAGAATGATCGAGAACGAACCGGAAAAAGGAGAAAAGAAAAAGTGCGGATCGAGTTGTGCGTGCAGGCGGAGACACGGTCCTGGATTGGTGGTTGCATTGGAGGAGAAGATTTTATGCATTCAATTCATGCACATCATTCAAGGTCGTCATTGAGCTCTGGTCGACGGGCGCATATTCGGGACTGATCATGGTAGCTATCTATCTAGCTAGGTACCTGTCTAGCTAGCTAGAGCTGGTGGTCGCCGTGCTTATCATAAAAATGACGCACTTCATCTTTTTCAAGGATCCCAATGATGAGAAACGGAGGACAAAAGCCGAAACTAAGCCGGCTTGGTAACAGAAGACGGAGGTGAGCCCGCCGGCGTTACCAAGTTTGCAATTTGGCAGGTTCGATCGAAGCCGCAATGCTAACTGAAGCTTATTAACCCACAAACGATGCGGAGGACGTTTCAGTCTGCTGGCCGATGAATGACAAAGAATCTCTCCAGGTAAGTAGGACAGATGAGTGCAACTATTCATTCTCCAAATTTTTTGTGGAAAGGGAAGGTCTTCTACAATAGTTTGTCTTTCAATGAGTGCTTTTTCATTTTTTTAAGTCAACAATTCACACGATACCCAAACAAATGATTTCCACGGTGACTGGCTCGTCCTTTAAGTGTTAAGTTACTAGAAATGCAAGGACCGGTGTTTGATTGTATGAAAAATAGTCTCTTGAAAATATCAATGCATGGATCTTTCTCCAAAGAGATTGAGGTAGGTAGTGTGCTCTAAAAGCAATTGTGACAAAAAAAGGCACATTTTTTCTTTCTTCAATGTACCAAAAGTGTACATTTGAGGAGGTGGGTCGTTGTTAGTTACCACAACCTTTCAACTTCAAAAATTTATACCTAATTCCTCAAAGGTCCAAAAAACTAATTTGAAATGACTTGAGTTAGTACTTAGATGCCAATTCCATTTTTCTTCCTACTAAAATTTACTAAAAATGATTTCGAGGAGTTTGGTTGCCCCCCAAAAGGCAATCAACTATGATGTGGTCGCTTTTAGAGCAAACTACATTATGCCCAGTCAGGAAACTGAAAGTTGACCATAATTACTCCTATTATTTAACATAAGATTTATTTTTATTGGATTTGATTGGCATGTGAAAGATGAGTGAGTTCAACGCATTTTAGTATACACTAATACACTAGTGTGCCTCATTGCGACAACCAGGACAAAAATAAAGTAATTTAAAATTTAAAAAATTTAAAATTCATAAAAACTTTGAAAATTCAATATCTTTCACATTATAGGTCCAAATGCCATGAAACAAAGCCCATGCACCCTTCCTTGTAGAGAGCTTTTCAACAATACCAAAAATGTAACTAGAGGATGCATAGTTCAAGAAATCTCATTGTGACAAACAAACAAATTAAACTAACTAACCAACTAACTTGAAGTATGGATTATTTGGATACTATATGATTGAATAAGTTAGAAAATTTCAAAGTGTTATTTGCGGTTAAATAAAAAATCAATACCAAGCTCTCATGGATTCTTATGATTAGGTTATTTACATCTATGTTCATCAAAATATAGGCTCTAGTGTTGTTTTTTGGTCTAAATTATTTTAGATGTCTCTTTTGGGACAATGATGATTATAGGTGCACATACCTTAACCCTAAAATGGAGTATATATACTTAGGTTGTTTTGTATCTTTTGAATAACTTTAGAGAGGTCTATAGAATGGCAAAAAAAAACAAGTTTTTCATCCAAATTACTTTGGGTAATTGCTTGAAGAGATATTCAATGAATTGTCTACTTGGATTTTTTCTCATTGCTATATTTTTGTAACTTCTAGGCATTCTAGTTCTTTATTTTTGGTTTGAATTTACGGCAAGATTGATTTTTAAGAAAAAAAATTGAGCCCAACTATTGAAATGGAAGTTAATCAACACTAGTTTCACTCCAATTTGAAAAATTCCTTAAATTCAATATTTTATTGTATTTTGAACTATAGGCCTATTTCCATGGTCTATTAATTTTAAGTTTATAGAATGTTGTGTAAATTTTGATTACACTATAATGTATCTTATAGATTTGTTTGAGCTTAATTTGCATTGGATTTGAATTATTTTCACTTCTCTCTCAATTTTTTTTATAAATCTGAAATTTTAATGACTTATAGAAGACATGCACCTAGTACATTCTTGAAAAATAAATATAAAAGTTTCCATTCTTATATAATAGAAAAAACAGATTATATGGAGTGAAGAACTTCACAATTTGAAAACCAAATCATAGACTTGTCCTTGTAGGATTAAACCCAAAAGGACTACAAGTAGTTCTAGTGCTATAGAGTCAAATATCATTTCTAAGTTCAATTTAGCCTTATAAATTATATTCAAGTTTTAATTATATATTTTTATTGCATGTTATTGTGCCTTGTCTATCAATGAAATAAAACTCTATTATAATTTTTATAAAAAATTGCTATTGTTATAATTTTTATGGCAAAAAGTGAGAATGAATTTGCATGTTTAATTAAAACAATACAAATACTCTACTTTGTGGTTGAATTCAATGCATTATGGACAGATCATTGTGATTTTGTAAAATATGATGATTGAGTAAAATAAAATTATATCAATTATATATAGATTAGAATAATTTAGGATTGTTACCAAAACTAATAGTTAGAATATTGTGAAAAACATTGTATAACTAGGTAATGCCGTAATGGTCATCCCCATACTACAGTTGCTATTACATAAGCTTAGGGTCATGAGCATATTATTAGGAATCTATACACCTACGTGATAGGTGTCTATATTATGAAAACCTTCCATGATTATAGGTTACCTAGATTATAAATACCCATATTATAAGTGTTTATATTATAAGTACCTTCAATGGTTATAGGATATCTATTTATACATATATTCAAGGCTCCTATACTCGCATTTCTATACTAGCATACTAGCATTGTTGCTCCCCTATACTGGGAAGGTATTACACTTTGCTAAATACCTAAGGACTTACAAATTAATTCAAGAATTGGGGTTGTTTGAAGAGCCCTACCTTATGAGACAATTTTGTTCACTTTAATTAGGGGTCGCCTATTCAAGAATATAGAAGGAACCCCTACCTCATTGATAAACAATGTCATCAATAGAGTTTTGGAATTTGAACTAATAAACACTAGCACTTGAATTTTGAGGTGTGAATTTTCTCCTCCAAATTTGTCAACCCAAAGATCATCAATACTTTAGTTGCAAGTTGGATTGTGATAGTAATATTTACACTTGAAGGCAATTTCGTCAAAATGGTGAAATTTTGCAAATTTGGTAGCTTTTACAATCCAAACGGAGCATTTTGAAATGTACAAATGTCCTAGATTTTTAAATCTATATCATTCCTAGATGTCTAAAATCTACATATGTCATAGATGGCACTTTCACAATTAAACCACGCTATCTAAAATCTGTAAACATCCTAGATTTCACTTTTACAGTTCAGACTGTGGGCAATCTGAAAATGGCACATAAAATACTGCCATTTTAACGAAATCGCCCCATACTTGCTGCCAAAATCACCCATACATTGACAAACAATGTTATGTAGAGTTTCCGAATTCAAACTAATAAACTCGTCCCCACTCCCCACTTGAATTTTGAGGATGTGAATTTCCACCGTAAGTAAGGTAGTGTGCTCATAAACCATCACTTTAAGGGCTGCTGGGCCTTTTTGATGATTTTCAGATGCGTGAAAATATTTTCTCTTATTTTTCACTTGAAGAAGAATTGATGCGGAATCTAACCCAAGTGGTTTTATATTTTTTGGAGCTTTTATGAATTAGTTATGAGTTTTCAAAGAATTCTGCCATAGGGACCTATTTGTGATTTCTAGCCCTTGCAAAATCCACTCCTAAATGGTCTGGAAAAAGATATGGCTTTACCAAAAACAAGCATTGAGGCATGCAAAAAGTAATAGATAAGGTTCCTAATGTGACCTTTACTAAAACTTGAATAGAAGCTTCAGTTAATTATTATTTCAAATTTATTAGCATATCTAAGAAGGTAGTTGGGCTACCAATTCTCATTTTGAAAAAAATTAATGAATGCCCATCCACTTAATTAGGAATGGACCTACCGTGGTTGTTAAACTAACCTTTAAAGAAGTATGAACCATCCATTGGAGAAGAATGAACCAATTCTTCCTCTTCTCTGACATATTCAATAGTCCCTCATGTATCCATTTTTCAGCCACCTAGAGGACAGTTTGAAGAAGAGGGTCAGTTTTAGAGCACACTACTATAGTCTGAATTTGTCAACCCTGGCTCAGATCATCAAATACCTTTATTAGTTGCACAAGTGGTTGTATAGAAAAATAAAATATAATTCACACTTGCTGAAATCTCATGCCCACTGCGGAATACCCAAAGAATGCCATCCAATCCACTCAGACACGTGTACAACATTTTGGGCCTCACTGACATTTTTTTTTTAACATAATTTTGACATTGTAATAACAGCCCTAACTTACTGATGAGTGACTTGGAATCTTTCCATGATGTGATAAGCTCAGTGATAGTTGCCCCCCACCCACAAACGAATATTAGATGACTCTCTTTTGGATTGGATGACTCATCAGACACTTTTGGTGCCGTTCCATTGAACATCGTAGCCCGCCCGCCACGGTCTTAGGAGGAGTGCCAACCGACCAACTGCCGCGGTCATCAGATCATATAATATTGGGGGAAGTACCGTGTCAAGGACTGGAATGGGTCTACCTTTACCTTGTTCCGAATTCAGAAGGAGCCACTCAGTCAGTGAGTGTAGGTTTTGAGGGGTCTGACCTAGTCGTTAGCGGTTTTTTGTGTTTAAAAATTTTGAGGTTTTGTTGGGTATCATTAATTAAATTGCAGATTGATTCTGCCCAAGCCAAGCCGTAGACGACTTGGTAAACTAACTGATTCAGTTCTTATTCTAGCAATCATGTCATCCAAATGATCAAAAAAATACATTATGAAATAGCATAAGTAGGCGACTTCATCTTCTTGCACTTGTTGTTATAACCCGGAAACAACAGACCCAACTTACCAGCAAGAATCTTCAAGAAAACTCTTCCAGTACTCAACTACATGTGAACTTCCTTGGTAACTATCATTCTCTACTCTGTCTTCACGAGATGTAAGTATTTATCAATTTAATAAGCCTTGGGTTTTGAATCGCAATTTGACTACTTGTAGTTTTTGTATTGGAAAGTTTAACTTATTCTTAAAGGATGAATGGGTGACCATGGATATCATCCCTTTTCATTACCGTATCGGAATCATTCATTGGACTTAAAAAAATAGCAAAAGCACTCATTGGAAGCCAAACTATTGTAGAAGACCAGCCTTCCCTTTTCACAACAAAATTCCAATGATGAATAGTTGCACTTTTGTCCTACTAGAACTCTAGAAGGATTCCATGTCATCCATTAGACGCCAAACATCTCTGTCGTGTGTTCCTCTTCTTATATCTTGACGGGGTACCGGCGTGGCTTGTAATTCTGATAATCTCTGGTTGCCATGGTTGTGTTGTGTCAGTCCTTGTTGCGACCCTCGAAGGTTGTATGTTTCAAAAAACAATAACAACATTTGTGTCAATGTATAAGGGTTAACAAATTTTTGAATACGAGTACTATAGTGGCTTTGAGGTTGTCCAATGTCCATGGCCTTGAGGAGGGTGGAAGCTCATATGTCATTGATTGGTCATTTGAACAAGGTTAGCTACCCTATGCCCATTTAAGAAAGATTTTGAAATCCAAGTTTGGACAGCCTTCTGAGGACCTCAAATGTAGTGTGCAGGTTATTAATTGTCTCATGAATAATATATGTGTGCTGGACCAAATTCAAACTGCTTGAAACAATCCCTGAGATTTCAACTCCACTGTCTATTATACATCGATCCATTAGCACCAGTCCGGGCACAGGTTTTCCTGTGTCGAAGAACATCAGGAGCACTCAGTGCAACTCCGATCCTCTCTCAGTTACTATGACCAAATGAAAGATACATACACAAGCACAATTCAGAGATAATTATGCTTCAATCCCTTGTTGATTAGTCTAGAATCGAAAAGATAAGTTGTTGTCAATCTCCAGGTCGAACAATTCAACTGGATCGGAGGGTGGATTCTGATTCCATTCGGATCATGGAATTAATTGCAGGACCGATCGAGTTGCTGGAGGATGCATGTGGCGGTTTGCCATCCACGTAACAACGGGATCAATTGGAACTGCATACCTGATGCATGATTGCACAGGTAATAGAAGAAATCGACACAAGTTAATTAGTTAATTCAGTTAGTGCTAGCTAATTAAGGTTTGAATAGTACTGCGACAAACCCCCCTGGCTGCACTGATTTGGATAGTATTGTATGAATGTGATCGAATTAAGTACTTAGTGTGATTAATTCTATGACTGAAATTTAGGTGAATGGAAGTTGAAATCACTGCCATTGTATGATATATAATACGGTGGATACACTCTACTACCGACGGTACGTTTATCTAAAATGCCATAAACTACCATTGCATTTTGATGTGTCTCGATCAGTCACAAGTTTACATGATTATGCGGGAATGAGTGTGGATACAATCTGGGATCCGATGAGTGCCAAAAAGTCGATCCCCATCTCAAAATATCGATCTTAAGGATCGATGATGCCCGAGACCAAGTTGTTATCAGCAACCTTCAGTTGGGATCGAAGGGAGTAAGCTTACCGGTATTGTCCAAAAACTTGAACTTGGCACTCCTGACTCGCAGCTCACCAACAAAAGGGAGGACTTATTATTAGCCAAGCCATGCCACACCCGCTTGTTGCCTGTGTCCAAGCTTGCAAGAACTGGAATCAGTTAGTTGAAAGCTATTGACTGAGCTCTCGACTGAGCTTTTGAATTGGATCAGTAGCTCGATCAGAAGATTCATAATTCTATTGGACTCATTCCAGCAAAATCGGTTGCGAAACCGAAATGAAACCGAACTTGACTACCGGTATATCTGACTTCCGTGATTGAATGTCATTCAGTCTTGTACTATTCAAGTACAAAAACAGAGGAACTACGTATTTCAATTCCCCCTGGCTCATGTTAAAATGAACGTTTATTCTCTTTGCCCTGAAATGTTCAAAAAAAGTGTCTTGATGAATGACTGACAGTCATTCAAATTTTAGAAACAAAGACTAATACATCTAGTATTCATTGGGCATGAATTTGATCATGTTTGGCTGACTTCTTCAGTGATAGGAGTCTTGTTCTTGCAGTGAACACTCTTGTAATTCCAACGGCTTCAAATTTTGTAATTGGTTCCACAAAGGTTAGCTCCAAGAAATATCAAATATGAAACAACTTGGATGCCAAATTCCATTTATCTTACTAGAAAAATTTAGTGAAAAATATTTCAAAAAGTCAAACTCCTCCAACATTAGAGAAAAAATGAGGCCTCCGGAGGGTTGCTCTAGAGTGACCAAACAAGGCTATTGTTTTCAAAGTAGTCCTTGGCTAGAATCTAGCTGCAAAAGAAAGTCAGCTTGAGTGAATACTACCAGAGCAGTTAGCCCTGATGACTAAATTTTTTTTTTTTTTTTGCAATTTTTTTTTTGCAACAAGATTTTTTTTTAAACAAAAAAATGTAAAATTGGGTTCATGTGCCATTGGCAGCATTGAAAACTGTAGGTTTGAGGTGGGCGATTTTAGAGGGGGGGGATTTTGCCAAAAAAAAAAGATGGAAGGGTAGTTCAACCATTGGAGAAGCCCTCTGGAGGCTTCATTTTTTCTCTAATGATTGCAAATCAACTAGCAAATGGTAACTCTATAGACCTCCTATCTTTTGCAACAACTTGCAAAGAAAAGACAACTGGCAATTATCCTACTTTAAGATAAACCAACTCAATATTAGCCAAACCCATAATGTAGACTCACTGACCTATGGAATAGCCCATTTTAGTCTAGCATTCAACCTGTAATGGGTTTTCTTCAATAAATGAGATTTGTGCTACAATGGGTTGAGTTAGTGGCTTCAATGAATATCTTGGGTTACGATAATGAAATTAGAGTGATGAATTTAGTGCCCCCCGAATAGGAACTTTTACCTTGCTAAAATTAACTCATCATTGAAAGTCAATTTTTTAGGCCTTACTATTGAGACCTTTTTAGAAAATATTGCAATTGCTTTGCTTTGAGAGAGTAAAATGGCCATTGTGAATCAATGTATTTTTGGGGGGTTAGGGGAGTGGTAGTCTAAAAGACTCACTTTTGGGCCATTTGAACAACACACTTCAAAAATTCATAACTAATTCACCCTTGTTAAAAAAAACTTATTTCAACTGCCCTCACCATTTCTAACTTTACTTGAAAAATTAAAAATTAGAAAATTTCAACAATGCCACATGGGCAAATCAGACTTACCTTGAGTTCTACGTTTGCAAAGAGTTTCGGCCGTTCCCGGCGTGTGTGACGCCGCTGAGACGGAGAAGCTGAAGGGGATCCCATGGCCGTGGAAAGCCCCTTTCACCGTGGCAGGAGCTTTCGTCTCCCTCGTCTTTCCCACTCCTCCAACTTCTTGGTGATGCAATTGTCATTTGCGCAACATTAGGGTTTGGTCATTTGTTTTCACGACGAAGCTTTGATTCGCAGCAACCATGTCTCGTCGATATGATAGTCGGACGACGATCTTCTCTCCGGAGGGTCGTCTCTACCAAGTCGAGTACGCCATGGAGGCGATCAGCAACGCCGGTGCGGCCGTCGGCGTGTTGGCCAAGGATGGCGTGGTCCTGGCCGCGGAGAAGCGCATCACCTCCAAGCTTCTGGCGACGTTGAAATCCACGGAGAAGATGTACAAGATCGACGACCACGTTGCTTGCGCTGTGGCCGGCATCATGGCGGACGCCAACATCCTCATCAACACGACCCGGCTGGCTGCCCAGCGCTACACGCTGCAGTACCAGGAGCCCATACCGGTGGAGCAGTTGGTGCAGTCGCTTTGCGATACTAAACAGGGGTATACTCAGTTCGGTGGTCTTCGTCCCTTCGGTGTGTCGTTTCTGTTCGCAGGGTATGATAAGAACTTCGGGTTTCAGTTGTATATGTCGGATCCCAGTGGGAACTACGGGGGGTGGAAGGCGGGTGCCATTGGCGCCAACAACCAGGCCGCTCAGTCCATGCTGAAGCAGGACTACAAGGAGGACATGACGAGGGAGGAAGGGGTGCAATTGGCGCTCAAGGTGTTGAGCAAGACCATGGATAGCACGTCCCTGTCGGCCGAGAAGCTGGAGCTCGCGGAGATCAGTTTGAGTCCGGAGGGCGTGTTCCAGTACCAGGTGTGCAGTCCGGAGAATCTCAACAAGCTGCTGGTGAAGCACGGAATCACGCAAGCAGCGGAGGAAAGTAATTAGGGCAACCACATGGGAGTACATTTTGAAATTGTAAGAACGCCCATCCTCTGAATACATTAGGGTACAGATATTAGGGTTTTCACCTCCAGTGCACTGACCGAAGGTAGCTTGTTCACCACTTCTGTCCCGGCCAGATCAATGTTTCAACATCAATTTAGGATTGCTGTTCATTAGAGTAATTGATCAATAAGCGTGCTGCTGTTGGAGAAGGAAACCATCTCTCAACCTTGTCATTTCTTCGATTCTAATTGCATACAATTCTGCTTGTATGAGTAGACTGAGGTGTTACTGTCATATCGATGAAGATTTTTGGCATGGACAATTCATTTTGTTTTATTCTCGATGGGCGTTAGAACCTTGAAAAGAATGAACCTGCTCACTTCATCGAAGTATCGTTCACAAGTTTGGAGCAAACATGGCTTATGTATACCAAGGCCATTAAGTAGGTGCTCGTATATGTAGCATTTGTAATCGGATATCTGTTTTGCAGACTGGAGCAGCAGGGACGGATCATGAATCAGTCAGCTCAGATAAATTCGAAGTTTAACTCTCCTTAGCCCTTCTGCATACTGGAGGCATGGTCTTTCTACTTTGGATTACCCCTGGACTCGGGAAGCACCGAATTTAGGTTGTTTCGATTGTGCACACTGTACATTTGCTGAGTAGGGAGTCTGCGGTGGGTTTTGTTTGATATTTTGGGACATGTTCACGAAGACGTGCTTGCTGCGGAATAACAAGGGCGAATTACGTTATCGTCTTGTCAGCACGTTGTTCACAATCAAGCAGAAATATCATGATACTGAATTTCCGAACCCGCGGACTTTCAATCATCCATGTTCGTGTATGAATATTCTGTATTGTTTCTTGTGATATTTGTGTGGCTGAGCACCGAATTTAGGTTGTTTCGATTGCACATCTTGTGAAAATGAGCTGTATTTTCATAAACCACTGCAAGGTTTATTACTCCGTTATTTGTCCTTTATTAGTTAAGTCAAATTCACTGTACTAAACCTAATCCTGCACCTACCCTAACTAGTTATTAGATGAGAAACCACTTGTGCATCTCATCTTTGGCAGTCGGGAAACTTACCAACTGAAATTGCATTAACTTTTTAAAGACCATGCAACCATTTTTGATGCCCATGGGACAATTAGGAGAATATTTTGAGATTGGTGATGATGTTGGTTTGGAGTCACAATTGGTAATGGTTGTTTTTATCTATGGTAACTCTTTGTCTTGTGCACAACTTGGTTTGGATATGTAATTTTGGAGCTTGGGAGCTTTATACAACTCCAGTAAGAAAATATATTTTCCCTTTATCCTACTAAAAACCTCTGAAAACCTTCCCTATGAGGGTTTAACTATATTTTTAGTCTTCGTATTAGTGATACATACATTTAAGAACTGGTAACCCACCTCTTAGATCTATGCAAAATTTCTAGTTTAGGTGTTGTCAATTAGACACCCCAAATCTATGTGGAAAGTATTATATTTGGGCATTGTTCAAGAATGTTGCCAATTCATCATTCTTGATGATTTAAAAGTTGGTGGCAACAATGGGATTGTAAGGATATATGTTCCCAACCTAAATATTCCAACAAAGAAACTTGGACCTCTTTGTGAACAAATTTGCATAGCACTTGAGTAGTCACCGAATCCATCGTCAATACTACTATTTGAGGAAGCAACAAGTACACTGCGGTGCCTCATATGGGTAAGGCCAAACTTATTAGGAGAGGAATGCTCCTCGATTGCCACTAACTTACTCCCACAAAGTCATTCAATATGGCCAATGTTTACTCAATAGTTAAAATTAGTAAATGGAGTTTTTTAGTGGGACATTTTTTGTGCTTGATTTGGAGGTTCTTAGTAAGATAAAGAGAGTACTTCTTTTGTCCCACTAAATACCTTTAGAATTTTTCCCTACGAGGGATTAACTGCATTTTTTAGTCTTTGTGCTAGTGATACATGCATTCAAAAACTAGTAACCTATCCTTCAAATCTATGCAAAATTTCTAGCTTAGTTGTTGTTTAGGCACCTAAAATCTATGCTTGGATTTTTAGATTATAACAATTTTGGATGATCAACTTTATAGGCAAAAAATGCAACTTTTGGGGGAAAAAAATTGTAAGAAGATGAATAATGATTTTTTACCACCAAAAAAAATTGTATTGGAATTTAAAGCAAATTCAATAGTATATTTTTTAAATTTAAAAAAATGAGAATTAAAAGACTCTCTTAAATTTGTACACATTTTCAAACAAAAAGAGAAGAAAACCTGGATGTGGGTTTCCCTTCCTGTATCCCATTGCGTCGTCGCGTAGAGAGGAGTTGGCGACATGAAGAGACCGTGTCGTGGCATGTTGTTCAAGAGACCCAAACCCTAAATCGGGAAGTGTTTCTTTCATTTCCCGCAGCCCTTCCCGCATTGACTCCTTGTTGCATAAGCCGTGTTTGATAGTCGATGTCCTCCACCATCGCTTCAGAGTTAGAGTCCTGGACAACATGCATTGGGCATTTCGGGAACGAATTTGCCATCTGTTTGCGAAAGTGGACACCATGGCCTCGGAATCGGTGTCACTGTTGTGTATAAGTGACCGTGGTGGTAGGCAATGTCGCTTCGGTATGGGCGTAGTTAGGTCTGTGTCTGTATCTGTGGACTGTGAATGATCAGCACTGATCGGCGCTGCGCGGCATTCATCGGTGCTAGGCGAATGCAGTGATGGAGCCATGGCTGTCGTGCTTTGCAATTCCCAACACTTGTCGTCGTGTAGCTGTTGGTGGGTGATAGGAGTTGAGGGCCCGCACTCAAGTAGCGTGAACAGTTGTCCTTCAGGACAGGGTGATGACTATCAGGGTGCAGCGACCCAAGCAAGGAGTCTAACCAGCCTTCATCCTTGCACACTGACAAGTAGTACTGTCGAACATGAGTGCACACCTGGGCTGTTCCCGGAGTCTTTTGGAATGTGAGAAGCGGGGCATGTAGTACAATTGGAAATCAAAGATTCTCGGGTGGTCTCAGAGACGCCCTGAAGGCCATCCAAATGGTTACTCTGTGGAAGTGTACAAGCTCTTGCGTGAGGAGATATTCATGCTCTCCAAAGTGGAGCGCGATGAGGACAGTGTATACATCGCTGCAACGGCAGCAAACGCATTGCCCGTGAGATCATGATCAAGTATAACATGCCCAACCATCTGAGGCGATGTGAAAGGCAATCCCTTAACCCTAGACCCCATTGCCCTGTAAATGAAGCAATTTTGAATTGAAGCATACAAGCCTAGTAGAATCGTTTTCATGCAATGGTAAGTTAGTTGTTTCTTGTTGATGCAATTCAAAGTCTGTTTGTTTTCTTGTTTTTTTAACTAGCTAGTTTTCTACCAAATGAAGCATGGATGTACATAAATCTTTTGTCATGTGTATTAAAATAAATTAAATTAATTAAACCCTAACCAGCTCAGATTGTGTGCGTCTGTCTGTTGATGGTGTTTCATCCATGAGCGGGATAGTTCGTTCGTAACCACACGATATTCATCCTAGAAAGCAGCAATTACATGAATTTTCATCCAAGGACAGAGCTGGTTACGCCCTGTAGGTGTAACCCACTCGCTGCCTCCCGGCGACACGAGGGTTATCTAGTCCATAATTTGTGTGTTCAGAACCCTGATAATACGTTAATGCCAATAAAATTGAAGAACTTTATGAATATGTTTAACAGTTTGTAATAGAAAGGTAAATTAATTTGTAAATTCTTTCTTTATGATTAATTGCCGACATTAATTGCCTACAATAATATAACATGAAATGAATGCTTGCAAACTTCTGAATAACTAATTAGGAACCAATTTGAAGTTTATGTTTTTGAGGAATAAATTTTGAAAATGTTCTAAGCTTTGATTACACTTTGCATTTGAGTTAATAGTTGCCCACAGACAAGGTTGTTCAAATACGGTGACTAAGGGTATCTGAGGGTCATCAATCTCGTTTCCAAGGAAGTTGACGCTACTAAAGGAACAACAATACTAGTCCTCACTGTCAACAAGTCCCAAATGTTCATAATTCACAAATGAAACACACAAGTAAAAAAATTGTTGATTCATTGAATGAAAAAATAAAGACCTGGTGTCAGCTAACCCAAGTTGAATCCTCTGATATGTACGGTTACAGCTAAGCTAGTAGAGTTGGAGCGCTGAAGCTCAAAGGCAGTGTTTGCTCAAATATGTGTCCTAGCCGCAACAAGCTTTCCTGCAAAGAAAGCATCAACACTTTCCATAAGAATGACAAGATCACTGAAGTACTACCAGGAGGTAGGAGCTTCATAAAGGTAGAGACAAAAAGTCATCTACAATCACAGAGGGGCAAAGCAACTCATGGATTACAAGTACCATATTAATTGGACAGAAGCAAGGGCGTGTTCCGAATTTCCAGAGCAGAACCAACAATGAAAACGCAGTTCCTGCCACAATTTCTAGAGAACGTGCTTGTAATTTACCTCTCCAAATGCAGGACCAATCATCTGAAGGCCAACAGGCAGACCACTAGTTCCGCCCTTGGCAAGGCCACATGGAACCACAAGAGCAGGAAGTCCAGCCAGGTTCACATTCACCTGTTCAATCCAAGCGGTGTTAGTGTTCGACTAGTCACAACACAAAGTAGAATTCACTTTCGAATCCTACTATCCGCTCTCAATGCTGGAGATGCGAGCCAAATATAAGCGTACTAGTATTAAGAACGCAAATTGAAAATGACGCAAGGAACTGCATCAATCAACTGGTTCCAAACCAAAATCAGAGCAAATCTATGTAAGGTAGTGCAAGGTTGTAACAATCCTTACTGTCATAAGATCTCCAACGTACATAGCCAATGGGTCGTTCACCTTCTCGCCTGCACACAATTTTGGAAAGATAGATTAGCACCCATATCTTTCAGACTCAGAATAATCTTTGATGGGCACCAACCTAAACCATAGTACTGTATGGTGGTCTAGTGGAAGACACATGGACTGACCACAATTTTGAATTCCATGTGTGATGACGAACAGCTAAACTTTAATGAAATGAACTTAATGTTGTTCGATCAGGTGCGGAAAACTAAGCAGACAATGACAGTGTATACCTATCTTATATGCAGCTGTGGGCGCAACTGGTGAAATCAGTAGGTCGACTTCTTGAAGAGCATTTTTGAAGTCCTGCTGAATAACTGTTCGCACCTGACTCATGTCAATTGAAACACACAAATGTTCAGAGAAAATAACTGAGAGACCCTTCAAAAATCCCCCAGGTTACGAAAGACAATCCCTAAACTAAGCCAGCATACAAACTCGTACTTTTGCTTTATTCATAAATTAGTCAATAAGTTGAAGTAGCTCTATCCTTAAGATCTCAGTCTTCAATTACTTCTAATATATTGTTCAATGGCACTATGTTGATAAGTCGGACCTGTTGGGCCTTCTTGTAAAATGCATCATAATAGCCAGCTGACAAAGCGTATGTCCCCATCAAGATCCGCCGTTTTACCTGTAATGCAACATATCATTGGACTCGCAATAAGATGAATTGGAAAGGAAGCCAGAGTGCTACGCAAGTAACCACTTGCAACATGTTTCCCACAAACGAACAAAAATTCCAAATCAACTACTTCTGAATTACACAGTTCGCTTAATACGTAGAATGCGAGCAAACTCCAACAACATCTGGGATTTCCTCTCACCTCAGGACCAAAACCCTGAGCACGGGAGTTGCCATACATGGACATCACTTCTTCACCATGTGCACGAGGCCCATACCTGTCCCAGTGAACAACAGAAAGATAAGCAAAACAGTGTCTTGCATGCTTAAATTCACCATGACGCGGTGACCATTTCAAAGGGCACCACGATTAATGCATAGACAGCTTGTTACATGACAAATGAGGTCAGAAACAATTAGCTTGAAATTCTTTAAGTGTGTTATTCTGAGGTTCTACAGGAGTAAGATACCTGACACCATCATATCGGGCGAGGTTTGAAGAGGCTTCTGAAGTTGCCAGCACGTAATACGCAGGGAGGCCGAGAGAAAAGTTGGGCATTGCGACCTAGATCCACATTGTAACAACTCGCTGAGCTCTCTAGTCAAAAAACGTTTGCTGTAAACCAGTCAATAAATATCTGAACACCCAAGATTAAGAATTCCTCCAAGTTCAAAAACATGAAACGCAATGAAGAACGAGCCGTACCTCTCTTACAGACGCACCGAGGCTCTCCAGATGTGCTGCCGCTTGTCTAACAGCTAACAGAACATCCTCATCAACACCGTCACCTACAGTCTCAGAAATGATACCAAATTTAACTCCTGCCAACGGCTTACTGCTCAGACCATCAACAGGGAGCAGGTTGGTAGTATAGTCTGGTACGTCCTAAATTCCAAACCACAGAAGCTCTTCTTCAGTAACAACAACCGCTACAATAACAAAGATGAAGTGCACTTCCAGGTAGCATCAAAATCTCAATCATGGAATAGATGAATATACTTCAATGGAGAAAGCATACTAGAACGTTCAGTGCTTAAAGTCTCTTAAAGAGATTAATACAGGCATAACTCGTAACCTAGGTAAAGTTTCTCTAAGGGTCACTTTAGATTGCACGAGTCGAGGCAACAAGCTTCATCTAACAAGCTTGAAACTTGTAGCAACAGCATGTGCAACTAGGTGTGAGATAAAATGCTTAAAAATCACCATTGCATTTATGACACCTTATGAATGCAATTGAGGTAACAACTATCCAATCCACCCCAATGAGGTAGCTTAAAACCTTATTCCCTCAGATACTTTTAGCATGCCACACAGTAAGCGCCACCTCTTCATACTCAGTCTTGTCACTAGTCTAAACTCGACATTGAATAAAACAAGGTAAAACAAATATGAAGTGATTCTTGAACCAAACAAGCTGTAGGACTCCCTTGATATCTCAAACTTGCTGCTTCGACTGTGCAATCTAAAATGGTTCTAATTGTACTAAACCCTAAACCCTAACAAAGCCCTGTAGTCAGCACACGAGGTTTTACCTGGGGGCTACACGTGGAGTCGTTCTTATCAGCGCCAGCAATAGCTTCAAGAAGAATTGCAGAATCCATCACCGAGCTTCCAAAGCAGCCCACCACATCCAGAGACGATGCATAAGCCATCAAACCAAACCTCGAAACGCGGCCATACGAAGGCTTCAACCCCACCACCCCACAAAAACTTGCAGGCTGCCGAATACTGCCGCCTGTGTCGCTTCCCAACGCCCCTGCACACTGCCCAGCGGCCACAGCCGCTGCCGAACCGCCTGAAGACCCTCCCGGAACCCTCGACAAATCCCAAGGATTGCTCGTCACCTGCACACCACGGGTGCACATCGATCAGCATTGCCGCTCAAAAAACTTTAGGTCTCAAAACTCAGAAAACATTAGAGTATCCTTTAACCAGGGCCAAGGGGATTGTTCACTCTGAATCACGAAAAGGGAGGGTTGGAGTCAAGGGAGGAATTCTATAGATTCATACCGCTACAAATTAAGCCCTCAAAAACCAAAGATTCAAGGTTTCAAAACAATCAATTCGATTGATCACAGTGTAAAGAAAATACGTCAAATAGGACCAAATTTTATATCATCAGAATCAGCGAAGAACATTGGATGTATTGGTGAAAGAATAAATGAAATTAGACAAGAGAATGTCCCCATATGGCTACTAAAATATGTGACAAAAAAACGCGAATCACTTTAGGGTTCTTGGTCCTCCAGGGATAAACCCATTAACGCCCAAATCGTTTATTGCATTTTTGCACATTTTGCTTACATCCGGACAGATGTAGAATCGGGAACCCCTATTAGAGATATCTTGAATTGGAGAGATCTGGGGGTTCCTCAGTATACTGCAGGAGCGGTTTCCGATTCTACATCCTAACCGCTTATATCTTTGTACAATTATGTTACTCACCTCAATTTCGTCAAATTAGTTGTAGAGGAAGTTTATACTTGAAAGATTCAAGCATTACTTTGGACAATGAGAAACTATTTGTACAAGACATTGCCCTGAAGCATTATCCAGAAAATGGACTTCAGAGCGCTTAAGGGTTTAAGAAAAAGTCTGTAAACACAAAAACAATAGGTCTCCGGGCAAGAGCGACGACGCGATGTGCAGAGCCTTCACTCGAGCTTCCCATTCCAAATCCATCCATATTGGTCTTGCTCACAAGAATATGAAATTATTTGAACAAGACAATCCCCTGAACCACTCTGTTCCTCATCCAGAACACGGACTTTGGAGCGCTTAAGGGTTTAAGGGTTACAGCTAAACTCTTTCGGCTCAAAAACATTAGTTCTTCAGGCAAAGAGATTCAACCTGATACGCAGACCCTTCCGTTGAGCTCCCCATTCCGAATTCATCCATATTCGTCTTCCCCACCAGAACAGCCCCCTTCGCCCTCAATTTCGCCACCGCAGTAGCATCAAACGGCGGACAATAGCCTCTCAAAATTCTCGAGCCTCCCGTACTCGGCATATCCCTTGTACACAGATTATCCTTCACCCCTATCGGCACCCCCGCCAACGCCCCAAGTTCCCCCCCTCCTCCCTCCGCAACCCTCTTGTCCAACTCCTGCGCATCTTGGAGCGCCTTCTCCGAGACGTGCAAGAAGCTCCGAATGTGGGGCTCCCGCTCCCGCAGCTTCGCAAGGTAGGCTTCCGTAATCTCCACTGCGGTCCTCTCCCCAGAGAGCAGACTCTCTCGAATCTTGCGAATTAGGGATACGGGTCTTGTGGAGATTGAGGATTCGGTGGCAGTGGCGGAAGAGCATTGCACTTGGGTTAAGGTTCTTCGCAACGGCTGGTGGGGGAGCACAAGCTGTAAATTGGAGGAATGGAAGACTTGGGGATGGCCGACAGGGGAGACTTTGCGAGCCCACATTGGGCGTGAGTGCAGCATTGTGTGCACAATCTCGCGACACCCACTGGAGAGAATTGGTTGCTTAATACAGTGAATTTTCTGCCTCCATCAGAAAGAACTTGGTGTAGAGTGACGAAGCTTTGAGTCCCCAATCTTCGATCAAAAGCTCTGCAACAGGAGACGGAGGCTAAGGTCATCATGCGATCCGAAGCTGGAGAGACCGAGGTACGTTCATCCAAGATCATCCACGTTCATCCACCTAGTGTTAGTGCTTTTGTAACAAAATGCATAATGGGCTTGAGAGTAGACATCGAAAGAGTACGAGTGTTGTATTGCAAACATCGAGAATATACATAATAAAAAATGGCCAGGAGATGAAAAACCTGTCGCTCTAACAGGCCTGAATTTCCTGGAATTAAGAATCTAAAGCTTGAAAGTAGCACTGAGTGCAGCTGAACCAGGTTCCATCCGAATTCATTCACATTCATCCACCTAGTGAGAACAGTGCAATAGAGGATTAGTGCTTTTGTATGAAATGCAGTAATGTACTTGTGAGTAGACATCGAAAGAATGTATCGTATTGCAAACATCGAAAGAATATGCGTTTTGTATTGCAAACATTGAGAATAATACATAACAAAAAACTGTCCAGGAGATAGATAACCTGTCTTTTCTAATAGGTCTGAATTTCCTGAAATTAAGAATCTAAAGCCTGAAAGCACATCTGGACCTGTGCACTGGAGGATCCATCTGTATCTAATATGTACTGTAGTGGCTTCTATGTAACAAGGTCTATGTATCGTGCTAATGTGCAAGAAGAAATCCTAACTCATGCAGGAATAAATCCGGTACTTGGTTCAAATTGCACTTGGTTCGGATTTTTCTAAAAAACTACGAGTTTAAATTTCTAGAAGTGGCGAAAAGACTAGAGATTGCGTCCTGTTTCTAGAAATTTTCCTCGTATTACAAGGTTAGGTGGGCTTGTCAGCAACAGTCGGGTGTGTCCTGAGTAGGGGCAAGATCACGGTGGAAGATAGAATGCTTTAGCAGCTCGGCGGCTGATGGCCTCGCGCTTGGCGATGGATGCATGAGGGCCTGCAAAACAGACTTCTCAGATTGGTAGACTTTATGACAGAAGAGTGTGCAAGTTATCAATCTGCGAGATACTGTGCTAGTCTGAGTTCCACTACTGAAGCAATTGAAAAGCCCCTTCAATAACAAGAACCCCAATTCGGCAAAATGGATTTTTTTATGACTTTAAAGTGGGTTATGTAGGGGACTACCTACTGCTCAGTTACATTTATTCTTTCACCGACACATGCAATGTTCTTCATTTATCCTAATAATACAAAATTTGGCCCTATATACATTATAGTTTCAGAATATGTTCAATCAGTTTGGTCATTTAAAAACCAAGAAATCTAAATCCTTCAAAGGTTAGAAGGAGGGACGACTACATCATCCAGAGGCATTAGTAGCCTAATCATGCCGGATGCCCTGATCCAAACTGTGAAGGGATGCGGTAACTTACCTTGAAGATATTTTGAAATGAGGTGGAGTATCCAGGTAGGAGAGTTAACTTCCCTTCCCGCAACAATTGAAATTGTGCTCCAGAATTCGGGAGGGGTGATCCCTTTGCTAGTTCATAGATTGTCGCACCAAGCGCAAACATGTCAACCTTGGGGAGCTGACTGTAGTCATCATTCATAATCTCTAATGGCATATATCTAGAATCACCCTCTTCAATGTCCATGCTTCCATCTGCTTTAGTTGCACGTCCAAAATCTCCAATCTTGTAAACTCCATCAAGAACGTAAATGTTGTCCGGTTTGAGATCCAAGTGAACTAAACCTTTCGAGTGGATGACACAGAGTGCACTTGCCATCTAGCACGACAAAGCAAAGTTAGCTCCAACGTACTGGGCTCGTCAGCTTAAAAACGAAGAGAACCATAAGGCATCATGGCACGGTCCTAGTATTGGGACCCCCACGATTCAGACGATGGACCCTTAAAAAAAAAGCGGGTGGTAAGTAACTAAGAAGATACTAGAAAAACGAAAATCTAGTGCGTTTTATACTGAACACTTGGCAGCCATGGTACGTACCTGTCGCATGATCTCCAATAGTGACGACTCTTGAGAAACACCAGAGTCAGAGTTTCGTAACTGCGTTAGCGTTCCGTCACAGAGCTCTGTTTGAATGTAGCAGTAATCACTCTCAAACCAAGCTGTGTGATACCTCAACACGTTCTCATGAGCTCCTGCAAGATAATTGACCATATCATTGTAGAACATAGAATCTAAAAGAAGTCTAATTCACAGCTAAATGGTCGCATTTGGGTTGCGGTTAAACAATTATGTGTTTCCCCACATAGGCTTCCATATTCATTAATTACTTCTACAAACTAGTCATCAACAGCTTCAACACCATGTCTGATGGCAAATCAAGCGTCAACATCGTGGTTAATAAAACTGACAAAAATCGTGACTGGTTTCGGCTTCAGTCTGAACTCACCTACTGCTGCAAGAGCCTGCACCTCTGTCAGTGCTTGCCTTCTGCACAAACAGGGAAAGGGAGGAGTGATTTTCCATCCTGTAGTGTCAAAAGTCCTCATTAAGGACCTTTATTTACTGGACAAACAGGCTAAATTCTCGGCAGCTAGTAATATGACAGTCACATAGCAGAAACAAGGGACACAGAGTTCAGCCTCAAGTAAATAACCAAGTGTCTGCGCAAAATAGTGTGAGAGGAAAGGAAAGGAAACCTCTCACTGGTCATTCGAAGTGGATGCTGGGAACGTTTGACAGCATATAAGCAACCATCAACTCTTTTCAAAGCTTTAAAAACACGACTGAAGTTACCAT
Organism: Rhytidiadelphus loreus; assembly: GCA_947034895.1. NCBI lineage: Eukaryota > Viridiplantae > Streptophyta > Bryopsida > Hypnales > Hylocomiaceae > Rhytidiadelphus > Rhytidiadelphus loreus. Next base: position 4,551,256 of record OX344764.1, read on the forward strand.
GTCCAATCTCCTGCCATTTCGCACCACAAGGAGGTTTGTAATTACATGATGCTGGTGTTGGTAAAAAAAAATGCAATCGCAGCAGCATATAATCATTTAAAAGAGAATAACCGCAAGGTTCAGAATTTCACAATCGTACCTGAATCTCATGGAAATCCTCTCGATAACGAGAAATATTTGTTTGACCACAAAATGGTGCTGGCATTCGAGCTGCAAGACAGAGAAACCACATCAAACCAGACCTCTCCTCAAATTCTTTTACGTCACAAGCAGAAACATTCATAAAGACACTGAATATCAATTACATGTGAGCCCTTTATAATGAACTACTTGAATTCCGGGAGATCATTCAACATCACCTACATCAGGGTGTGGATGCCAGACACTGCACTTTACCTTGTGCATTCAACTTCTGCAGCAAGTTTGCATCCTCCTCCAAGAATGGATTTTGTAAACACACAGCAGATTGGACACGCCGCCGCATACTAGCCAGCCTTCCTCGTGAACTAGGTGGAATGGCACTTAGCTGAGCAAGTTGCGTCTTAATATCTGTTGACGACGTACTAGTATCCTCTACCATTGAAGGAGTTTCTGCAAGCGGAATGATCTCCAGATCTTGATCTGGCGGACTATCATCCAACCAACTTGGCTGTGAACGAACGGAATCTGATCAAGCATGCAAGCAAGAGGCTCAGGAAATTCACGGACACGGAGTGCTCACATCTAGGACATGGAATGGACTTTAGACTATGCCGACTAAACCAGTGCTCATGACATTAAACTATGAGGAGCGAGAGTCAAACAAGGAGCATACAGGACTACCGTACTCAACCATCAGCATGTCCAATATCTAAATCAAGGACCAGATCTGTGAATTGAACACCTTCTGAGATCTGTAAACTAAATAACTGCTAAAATGTACAAGTGCAAGACAAATCATCACAAATGAACAAGATCTTCGAAGAGAATTGATTGCTGTGTGAGGCGAACCAGGTCTCGGTCTTTTCAATCGTACTGGTGTCAATGCACCTGGCGAACGTAAGCATCCCGAATTTTCCTGCATGGAAAATTACTCGGTGAAATTGGTTGCTTAATCAATGTATTTCCAAACACAGACAAGAAAACCAACTCTCGCCATGCTCTGCTTTATTTGAAGAGCCAAGTTAATCTACAGTACCTTTCAACCACAAAAAATTGTACGAGTGATTCACCTTGTTATCCAAATCGATGGCGAATTGTTGATCTACAGGAGTAATGAAGTCTGGTGTGCTGCACATACAGATACAGAGACACATTAAGTCTGGTTTCACAAAAGCGTAATCAATTACCTTCAGATTCTGCAGCTACATTCACCTTCCGGTGTAGTACCTTGCCAGCGATGAAAAGATCTTAAGCTTAAACTAGAAAAACTTTCAAATTTCGATTCGTAGTCACAATGAACGTGGAACAGAGAAGCAAATGGAAGCAAGAGAGAAGTAAATGACCGGTCTTGCTGAACGGAAATATCACCAGAAAAAGTCCTGGCTGCAGATGTAGTCGGAAGGATTTTCTTGGTCAGCTAAATTGACACCATCATCCATTATTCTCAAGTCATATTTGTCTTGAATTGCCAACTCCTCCTCGCTGTTATTGTGATGAAGGGGTGATTGCAAGCACACTTGGCTCAGCTGCTGACTTAGATCTATCCCTTCACCGTGCTCCATGGAGCTGGAATCATGCATCTTCACCAGAACAAAAGAGCAAGAACCACAGTCATTCCAGATTGCTTCTTGCCATCACATGCTGAAGCTCAAAATGCGCCAATACTAGGTCGCTCTCTCTCCCTCGACTTTACATGACAGACCAGGAGATTACTGCAAGAGGCCTGCCTCCCCTCAGATGGAAAGTTTCTCACGTCGATGGAAGCAACCCCATAAAGGCACAATCTTGCTGGACGTCCTAAATGGATATGAACAATTACTATTAATAATCGACTTTATTCAACGTTAATGTGTATTCAGGGAATCTCAGAGGTCGCCCCCAAGGAATTGCGAAGTAGGTCATCTCGATCTCGACCAAAATTTGAATGAGCCCATGCCAAAAGATTTGTGCGATTTTCAAAATGCCCAATTGATATTATGAAACAATCCAAGTTAGATGGAAGAAAATGCCATGGCCTTCCAGACGTGCCCTAACAAGAGAAAAAGAGCTAACCTTGATGAATGCAGAGTACAACGTCGCACCCGAGCTTTCGATCACTCAGCAGCACGCAAACTAAGTTTCAGCAAGCGGTTGTGTATCTCATTACGCCCCCAGGTACAGGTCGATACAAAGCTCTATAAACTCCCTGGACTGAGATTCCACCTCAAGACATTTAGGGTGCGTCAATCCCAAAACTTCAGACGAAGGCAACTAATCTACGCATCCTTATTAGTGAAAGTCAATGGAGCGAAACAAGCGACTACTTTGCTAAGTCCTCAAGAGCCATAGTGGGCAAGTTGTAATAGGGTTGAGCTATTTTGGAGTTCATCTCGTTTCCTTCAAGCTACTCCCTGCCTACCACAGTGCAATCTCCTCAAATCCTCACAAGTTTATCGGCTGCAACTAAAATTAGTACATAAAACAGTAACCGTATACGCTTCCCTGCCCGTCGCACACCAGTCGTTTCCGGCTTCCAACTGCAACGACAATACTAAAGCAGAGATCATTCCCGAAGAGACCCACATTCCAGGCGTCCCAAATGCCTAATCACAGAGCTGCTCTGCCACTGCTCAGATCCGTGTCAGTAAACCCAACTTTCTGCCTCGAGGACCTGCGCGTCACCGTCGTTCCGGGACACAAAATAAATTTAACCCTAATCAAATTGACAAAACAGTACGATGTGGTAAGCTTAGCACACAATGCAGGAGACAGCACACATTCGAAGCGCTCTGATTATCGTCTTCAATGCCAGACTTGATTGGCGGCTCTCTGTCTCTCACTTCGTTCGCTCCTTTCGTTCCCATCGTTCCCCGCGTGCTCATCCACTCTTTACGCTTCCTGTGCCCTGGGAAGCCTGGAACATTCGATCACTTAGCTTATTCTCTGCGCAATTTGTTTGGATCAGAGTTCTTTGACTTCAGGGACGGAAGCTGCAAAAGCTTCGGAAGAAATTTTGACTGTAAGTTAATTGGTCTCCTCCTCAGTGAATCACGCAAATGGATTCGCCATTTCTCACTGCACTTCTCTCGATGGTATGGTAGAGCAAATATTTCATGTTAGTCGTTACAGGATATTAAGCTCCTTGATCTAAACCAGAGGTTCATTTAGCGTGCCCCACAGATCTATGACCCACGCTGTGGTCCCACTCCTTTAAACGTGAGCCCCCTGTTTGGGTCTTCTCAAGCAACTTTCTCGCTTCACTGTGTACTCTCGTGTCGTCTTCTCGCTCTGTTTCCCTTCATCTTGAAGCAAATTCATCATTTTGTTGGCGGCGAAGGTATATATTTTGTTAGGATTTCGCAATTTACAAGGATCTTGGACTCTTGGTTTATTAAGTAGAGGGTATAGAGTACTTGCAACATTCAGAGACAGGATCTTGTGTTGTGCGACGTCGTTGCCGGCCAAGGCAGGGCTAGTTCCAGGTCCGGGGACAAGCGTTGAAGGTCCTCAAGCTCTTGTGGGTGGTTGTGGTCTGCCGATACTGCAGTGGCAAATGTTCAAATTTTGGGAGATCCTCCTCCAATTGTGAGCCCTGGACGATCGCAATTGACGATGTCTGCTTTCGGATCAAGCATACCAGGAGGGGACGAGTGTGAGGAGCATCATCGCGCGTGACATCTACTTCGGATCTGAAGACACACGGTGAGTGTTCGCCCTTGTGTTTCTCGCGTCCTTTTTATTAAAGTAAAATGAAGGAGGAGATGAACCAGGGTAATTCAGGGTTTTGATGCTTCCAATTAGGCTTAGCGAGAGTGGCTTACTAGTTGGACTTCAGCTGTGTGCACAATAGCAAAAGAAGCTCGGAGATGGGCACACGAGAACCACGCTTTGGTGGTGGCCAGTGTGGGGTGAAGCATGTCTCCCCTAGGAAGGAGGTGTGTCCCAACGCGGCAGAAGCCTGCAGCAACCCTGTTTTGCAGCGTGGACGTGCTCCGCAGCAGCAAAGATCTTTGCTGCTGCGGTTACCGCAGGAGTTAAGAGTTGAGATTTTTACACGGTTGGATGCCCACAGTGTCATCCGATTGCAAAGCGTGTGCCAAGAGCTTCGCGATGTCACTCGCCAGCTTCGGTTATGTCCCGTTTCAGAGCGTCTAACTTCCACAGACCAACACGCTTTTGCTCCCGTGGCTTTCCTTGTTGCTAAAGGGGAGAAGTGGATATGGGCAGGTTACGAACCAACCACAAAGCTCTGGAAATGGCTGCCATCTTTCTCGGCTCTCCTCGTGGCGACGGATCACCCTGACACCGTGCTCGCCGCCTCCGACGGGCTTCTCTGTGCTTCCTCACACGGCCTCATCTGCGCTCTGGTAAGGGGCACAATCTTCCCAGTCACGGTTTGCAATCCCTTGACACGCGAACACCGGCGACTACCTCCCCTGACTAAACCACGATGCCCTGACCTCCTCCACATCTTACGAGATAGCCAAAACAGCAGCAGGTACAGGATTATCGCATCAGGCGGATATTCCTTGGTTGCAGGGGAGTACACAATTATCCGAAAAACAGAGTGCTACGACTCTTCCACAAACGCATGGACCGAAACCAGCAACTCCCCGCAAGGCTTGCGTCTCCAACGCTACCAGAACGGCGTCTACTCCAACGGCTTCCTCTACTGCTTAGCCCGCGGTCCGCAACTCGACAACCTCCTGCTGGCCTACCACCTTGACTCGGGGACGTGGGTGCAAAATCTCAGCTGCGAGTTTCTAAGGAACTTCGACGCCTGGGGGGGGACCATGAACGCGCAGTTCGTCACCTGCCAAACCGCGATCTACTACTACGAGGAGTTTCACATCCAAGGCACGCGCCTCAAGGGCTTCACCATAGACGAGCTCGACACCATCGCCACTGTGAACCCTAATGGCACGCTCACCGCTCTTTCTGCCTGGAATGACCCCACCCCCTCCCGTGAGCGCGAAGCTTTCTTCGCCGCCATGTTGTCAAATTCCCGCAAGCAAGGCAGACTGCGACGCCTCGTGGTGGAGCATCGCCCGCTTTGCCAGTCGCGAGGGACCTGCGTCGCGCAGGGGCAAAACCAAGTGTGCATCTATTACCCGAAAGAAGCTAAAGGCATGGTGTACACATTCCTCGACACCAAAATAGATGCTACAGCAGCAGCTATTCATCACCATCCTCGCAAGGAACGCCTCCCGGAGATGAACCCTGTCAGCCAGTACTTGAACGCCGACATGATGGAGCTTCCCGAAAGTCACTTGCAGCCCTTGCCATGGCTCTTCGAGCTCAGCTTCTCCGCCCTCGTGTAAGCTCCACAACATCCCCCCATCATCATCATCACAAGCAAACACTCCTCGGATTCTCCGCTCTTCTGTGTGCAACTTGCACACCGTCACAAAGAATGCCTCCTGCCGCTGCAATCCCGACCATTCGGAACTCTGGTTTTGCCGTCTTGTAAATATGAAAAATCCATGAACACAGCTCCATCACCACCGTCGTCGTCCTCGTCGCTCCTCCTGTCAACGGCCCTTGTGGCGGGACTTCCAAGGCGGGGAAGAAGGCTGCTGTCGTTCAAATTTTTGGGCGGGGCAAATGCTTTGGGCGCGCGCGCTCCATAGAGTGTGTGGGTTTAGTTTGAAATTTTTATGCATCCCTGCTGCTGTGAATTCTGTTTGTCTGCATTCGAATTTTTGTGCATTTGGAATTTTTGTATTCTCTCTTTCTGATCTCTTCGTGTATTTCGATTCTCGTCTGGAATTCAAACCATGGTAAGATGTCAGTGTCGGTTTGTTTATCTTTGTGTTGTTGATGGGATTTGGTATGGTATGGTATGGTGGATCGAAGTTGTGATTTTGAGAGAAATCCGACACTGCACAAGAATGCTTTAACGCACAACACAAGGTACGACATTGAAGCAGATGTTACGAAGAAAGGGAGTCGCAGTAGGTTTCTGTGTAAAACAATTGTCCACAAGAGCATCCCTGTTCACTTGGCTTAAGAAAAAATGGAGAATTGAATTGTTGAGAGGCAAGCTACAGTACATTCTTCATGCAAATTTTAACAAGTTTTTTGGAAGCAGTAATTCAGCAGGAGTCCGTTCTTCTTTTGAGAATGATGATTGCTGGTCTATCAAGCTTGAAATTGAAGGAACCATTCCAATCATCTAACCGGTGAGCATGACATAGAATAAAATTTGAGTTTACACATGTTTTCCTCTTCCAATCTTCATATCCCTTGTTGCGTACCGGTGACTGTAAGGTAGGTGGCTCGAAAAGCGACCTGGCTCGAAAAGCGACTTCTAACAGAGACCTGGCTCGAGACCTGGCTCGAAAAGCGACTTGTAACAGAGAGGTACATTGTACTTTCTTCAATGTACCAACAGTGTACATTTCAGGAAGGGGGGTGCTTTTAGAAACCATTGCGTTTCAACTTCAAAAAAAAAAAAATTGTAACTAATCCCAAAGAGGTACTGAAAATTGTTTCAAGGAGTTTAGTTTCCTTGAAAATGCAATCACCTCTTACAGGAGCGCTTTAACCCCTAAATGACCCTGAGGACAGAATGTGTCCTCGACCAATTTCTAAGTTAAACAAAACCTTACCAAATTATTATTTGTAGTAGTATATATTTTTGAAAAATTATTTTTGAAGTTTAGTTTTAGCTTCAAAAATCTGATTTTGAAAATGATTCATTATGATTTTTCTATTCAAGATTTCGTGCATGGGTGTCCATTGCAATCTTGACTTTTTGTAGTGTTGAGGGCTCTTGGGAATGAGCCTCAAATACACTAGATCTTTGAGAAAAAATCACATTAGAAATTCATTTAAAAAAACTATAGGGTAGATTTTGGGAAGTTATAAATTGATTGGGGTTATGCATGTTAGGCCCTTTAACCTCATATTTTTTTGGTGACCAACTTTTTAGATTTGACAAGTGAAAAGAGGATTGAAACACTTCAAATCACTTTCACATTTTTAACACCCTCATGATCAAACATTATAATCTTTCAATCCGTAAGAGATATTGTTGTGTTTTCTTTTCTAATGTGATCTCTAACATGTCTAGTTTGATTTTATACGGTTACAATTCAAAAATAATTGATACAATGTATCAAAATGTTGAATTTTTGTTCAATTTAGAACAAATTCTAGAAGCTCAAGAAATTCCAGGGTCATTTTGGAGTTAAGAGCCTCCTACCTTAACCCCAAAGTGACAAAGAGGACAGAAAGTGTCCTCACAAAGTTTCAAGTCCATTTCAAAGTGCTATAAATTTTGCATTCAAGGTCCAAATTCAATAAGACTTGTTGGGAAAGTTGCATTCTCCCTTCTAGTTTGTATGGTAAGATTTTGAGATCAATCCAAGATGTATCGATTTTTTAGAAGCCAATTGAAGTTCACAACTTCAATTTGAGTTCACCAAACTGCATTTTAGGGCTGCAACTTCAGGGCCTTGTATCTCCTTCATCCATTGCTCATTTTCAATAAAATTTGTTGGATTTTGTTCCCCTTGAAGTATACTTATTGCGGTAAAGTTTTCATGTCAATCCAAATTGTTTTGAATGTTTGGGAGCAAATCAAAGTTCAAAATCCTACCATTTTTGGAGTGTAGTGAACTTTGCTGGCTTGTTTCTTCTTCATACAAAGTCCATTTTCAATAATTCTTTTTAGAAAAGTTGCACATACTAGTCTAGTTTTTGTGGCTAAAATTTCATGTTTATCCTAGAATTAATGAGTGACATGAGAAGCATTCTAGTAGGAGGTTCAGCTTTAGATGTGTTTTTTGCAATTTTTCTTGCTGATTTTTGACATTTCAAAGCCGTTTTGTAGACACAATGATTCAATTGAATGAATTTTTTTTCACCAATGTGTTCGTATACTAGTTTTGAATCTTCTTATAGTGTAAAGTTTTTTCATTTGAGTAGGTTTAGAAATCAAACTTCACCTCAAATTTTGTACATGTCATCTACAACATGTACACTACAAGATTGTACGGTTGAGATTTGTATAACTTGAAGACATTTAGATCCATATAGCTTCAAAGCAATGATGTTTTTGAACCCCATAAATTGAATGTCACTTTGGGGTTAGTGCTTGATTTTATTGAGGATTTGAGTTGGGAGGGTATAATTGGTCAAGTTTACAACTTCTATGCTACCTTCAAAGAAGACTAGCTACCCTACATTGAAGGTCAGATCCAACATACATCAAGCACTTTTTGTCCCAAAAAAAAGTGTCACATTGCATCTAGTGATTGATGCAAGGTGATGTAGAAATTCCATTTTGGCACCATTCCATCAAATCTATCCTTCTTATACAATATTCCTTTAACTCCATGGGTGAAGGATCTAATATTTTATTTGTGTCAATAGCGTAGCAAGTAAAATAGAATATCTTTTCGTGGAACCAATATATTTAGAGTTCTTTGTTGTTTAGGGTTATATGTCAATACATACATAACATCATTGAAGGTAAATTAGCCTATGACAAACCTATGAATGTTACAACCTAATATTATCATCAACCTATGATATCCATGATAGATTCTTTTCGATTTGGGCTAACATCATTACATGTTATTTGAGGCCTCCGAGAGCCTGTTTCAAGGTTGTTCTTCTTCATTGTTCCCCGCAGTGAAGGACAGCCAACTGTCGAAAAAAATATATTAAAAAAATAAAAAAATAAATCTTCAAATGGTAAAAGAAGTTGGAAAAAAAAATCGGAAATGACTTGGTCGCCTCTCGACCACGCAGGACGCTAAGGTGGCAGGCCAACTGTCCTGTTCCCTACGTTCTCACAACAGGGGAACCCACAATCTCTCGGAGGCCTCAAAAACCATCTAATGTAGGTTGCATTATTAGTAGTCACAATCAATGTCTCAGTTGGATGATGGCGATGGAGTCATAAGTAAGGATTGCAACAGGAACTTCCACCTTTTGAGTGTAATTTCATCACGTAGAGTGACTTTTTTAGAACATGTTGTAACCATGTTAAGAAATATTGTAACTACCTTAGGTGAGTAAGATGACCATTATGGATACACTTCTTGTTGGTTTGGGGGTAGTTTAGAGATTCTTTTGGACCAATTGGACAAAAATGCATAACTAATACATACTTTGTCAAAAAAAAATTATTTCAATTGCTTTCCTTATTTTTCATATTTGTCTTTATGTGAATTTTTTTTTAAATTTCAACAATGCAAACTAGTCATTCTTCCTATCATTGATTGGTTTATTGAGAGGGAGTTTTAGAGATTCATTAGTAGCGTAGCACATGATAAGTCCTTATCTGTTCAAAGTGTCACATCAACATGCATACATTGCAAAGTAGAGGTAATGAATATATATGTGATTCTCCAACAAAATTAGAATACAATAAGATTTTATCCATATTTTATTTGTGCCAATTTTTATTTCTTCAAGTAACCAACATTCCAATATACTACAAGTTTATATTTTTTCAAGAAAAAAAGGATTATAATTTAATAAAAATCTTCAAAAATCACTACGATCTAACTTAACTTTTTAAACTTAGAAGGAAAACTTTCTTGTAAAAATTACAAATATTAAATCTAAAATTGGTTTCTGAAGGAATTTTCAATTTTTGGCTTCAAATATTATTGAAAAAATATTGGTTTGTATACCAATTGATTTAATTGTATAAATATGATCTATAGATCATAATTTACAACTATTGTTTGAAATTCATCATTAAATTATCATTTTGAATTGTATTTTAGAATATATCTTTACAATTTTAGAAATATGCACTACCCTTTAGTCCATTAGGGTTTAACCCCTAAAGGACCAAACGACATTTTTGACAATATAGAAATTTTGGGTAGTTTACTAAGAATAGAATTTTCACTTTTTTTCTTTTAAATTTTCATGCAATATGTGGTCAAGGAATAGCTTCAAGATGCAACAATTTTCATAACTTTTGACTACGTGGTTAAAAAGTGATAGTATGATATGTGACTTCTTTTTCAACTTCAATAACCCGAGCAACTTAGGAAAAATCAATTTTTCAAGGAAAAATAAAATCATGGAATGTAGATTGTTTATTACAACATCAAAACCATTGGGATTGACATTTTTCAATTCCATAACTAAATTCTTAACAATTTAGTATTTTAAATCATTCTCTACTTCTTTCTACTTACTATTTTTTTCAAGCATGAATATGAAAAAAAAAATTGAAAATTTATATATGTATTCCCAACTTATTTCTTCAACATATTATGGATAGTTGCAAGTTGTAGGATCTACACATTTTGGGGTATAATGTTTGAAAGATGAAATCTAACTAGTTGGAAAGAGTTGGAAATACTTATTTTTGGAATCCAAGCATCATGATCATGATCTTACAATTGGTAAGTTTTTTTCTTCTGAAATTTTATGAGGGTTTATTCTAACAAGTTAATTAAAGGATCCTATAGTTGAATTTGTTAAAAAATAAATATAGATAAAGATTTTAACCTTGCTTTGAAGACTAGTATTTTGAAACCATTTTGGGCCTTTAAACATGAAAGAACTTTAGGGGTTAAAGGTCTGTTTGAAATTGTATACATAATAATATATTTGAGTCTAAAATATAAATTTTGTACAAAATATAACAAGACATACACTATTCAATCAATAATTTAATAATTAGCATTTTCCATTTCAATGTCAATTTGACATCTAAACTTTATGATGCTCAAATATGATACTATACAAATAGAATACATGATCATTTATAAACAAAAGGGACAATAATAATCCAAATTAGGAATGCAATGTATTAGTGGATTGAACCCAACATAAATATATCATTAACTTCTCTATACCTCAATTCACGCACCTTCTATGTCAAATACACACAAACCCCATGTTATGTCCAAAATTGGGCTTCCAACGCCTTTTAAGGATTAGAGAACCTCATCCGAGGCCACAGAGTTCATCCAAGTGTCCCATCTCTCACCTTCCACTTCCCGCATCACTCGCACCGTCCTCCGGACATCTCCTTTAATGCCATTGCGAGGGCTGGTGCTTCTGCCGTCATCGCTGTGTGGCAGACGTCGTTCTTTTCTTCTTTTACGCCTTGATTTCACGAGATGGTTGAATCCGAAATCGTGGATTTTCATCTTGTAAGCTGAGTACCAGAGGAGTATAAGGAGAGTTTGGAGGAGGAGGAGGAGGAGCAGGACGCTACGTCGATCGCCCATCCACATGTGAGGTTTATTTGAGAGTAATTTGGGTGAACAGTTCGGCGACGCTGTTTACTCGGATGGAGCTTGTGGTTAGGGTATTTGCATCGATCAAAAGGACTTAGTTGATCACACCTTAAATGCAACATGTAGTGTAGTTCCTATTATTGGACTTACCAAATTTCTATTGGTATTTGGTAGCAATTGCGAGGAGATTCTTGTGCATCGAAGAATGCCTGCCATTTGGATACTGTATGCAAATGTTTTAAGGATTCAATGTTTTATTGGTGAATTTTAGGTTTAGAGTCATGAGTTTTTGCCAATCAAATTTTTATCGATTTTGGTTAGTAATTGCTAGGGTATTCCCGTGAACGAAAGTATGCCTCATTTGGAGACTGTATGCAGAAGTTATGCAGATTAGAAGAAGTTGTAGTTGACCTAAAACTGACACAAGTCAAGGGAGTGTCATTTCTCAGAATCTATTTGTGCAAGTCAAGCTTTAGGGTTTCACATTTAGGTACGCGTCACAATTAGGTACTTGCAATTAGACAAGTAGAGGCTAGAAACCTCAGAGTCAGAGGTTTTGAAGTGCCCTTGTTGCTGGGGGATCGATGTAGCGTGATGTGCTAACAATTCTATTTAGGCGGAAGTAGGTTTGGGCCAGTTATCTGCACCATGGCCATGGACACGGAGAGTGCATTGGAGCAGCTACCGAGGTCCCTTCTTTACTCCATTATCTCAAAACTAGATGCTTCGTCCGTTTGCACTGCCGCAGCAACATGCCGCGCTCTGCACTCGTGCGCAAAGGAGGCTCTAAGGAGCCTTGTTTCTATAGAATTGGTGGACTTTCGAACGGAGCCAGCCGTTGTGGAGAGGCTACTGTCTGACAACACTCGTGTGAGCAGCATATCCTTGGACTGCTCCAAGATGGATGACGGGATAATCAACACAGTCACAAGAAAAGAGTTGCATACATTATGTCTCTTTGGCTGCCATCAATTTTCCGCGAAGCTTTTATGCGGGATTGCCATGAGGTGTCCACTGCTGCAGGTTTTGTCATTGGAGCTAGGTTGGCATGAAGATCGGCAGGAAGTGAACAGTTTCAGTATGGCTCTGGAAATGATATTGCAAAATTGTCGGAAATTGGAGTCCTTGACGATGCGGTCGGATTCCTCTTGCTTTGATTCTGGCGCGTATGCAGCCATACCGCGACTCGTGGCTTCCGGTTTGAATTGCCTTGAGATTGGCTTTATTGCGGAGCGCGAAGCCAAGCAGGTTCTGCATTTAGCTGACGATTTTCGTCTTCTCGTTCGAGCAAGCCATCCTTTCTTCGCTTTGGAAAAGCTAACCCTGGTTTTGGACCGAATAACAGATTCCCTTGTGGGCTTGATTGCTTTAAGGTTGCCTTCTCTTTTAGAGTTGGAGTTACGGGATGGGCCGTTCGAGGAGCCGCTGCAAGCTTTTGATTTAACGAATTGGGGCATCCAACAAATCGGAACTTGTTCAAAGCTGCAGCGTCTGTCGCTTGTCCGAAGCCAGGACTGGTCGCAAACGGTGTCTTTTAAGCGAGTGACTGACATAGGTATCCTGCTCATGGCAGAAAGCTGCTCCAATTTGGAGAGCATTAAGTTTGGCGGGTTTTCTCGGATCACAGATGTGGGATGCAGGGCTGTGCTTCACAGCTGCTTGAAATTGCATACCTTTGAGCTAAGCAATACGCCGCAGCTAACGGACTTAGCTTTCCATGATCTCCCTGCGACTCCCCTAGGGCTAGAATGTGTCACTCTGGCGTCCTGCGGGCTACTCAGTGATTTCTCAATTCGGCACCTCGCATTTTGCACCAAGTTGAAGTCGCTGAACCTCAAGGGCTGTAAAAGCGTTGGAGATGGCAGCATGAAAGCCATTGGGGCTTTATCGAAATTGGAAGTGCTGGCATTGAATGGATGTGACGTGAGTGATTCCGGCCTTTCAATGTTAGGAATTGGAGTTGCACCTCTTTCCTCGGTCTCACTCCGAGGATGTCAGCGAGTGACTGACGATGGCATAGCCGCGTTGCTGATTGGGTCGCTTGCATGCACATTGGAATCCATAGATATCTCTGCTATTCCTTCCCTCACCGACAACGCCACCATTGCCATTGTGCGAGGTAAACTGGGAGCTCTTGTGGAGCTTAGGCTGCGGGATTGTCCTCTCATTGGAGACACGACTGTGATCTCATTGGCTTCGGCGTTTCTCAAGGATTTTAACAGTGGCTACGGAGGATCACTGCGGCTTCTAGATCTGCAGAACTGTCAGGGAGTAAGCGCAGTGTCTCTCGGGTGGCTGAAGAAACCTTATTTCCCTAAATTGCGTTGGCTTGGTCTCGGGTGGCATTTGAAGCGTGAGAGTGTGGTTGCCCTTGCTGAAGCCCGTCCTTTCTTGCACATATTCACCGATGGCGCTGAGCTTGGCCACATGTTTTCTGGCGAAACGGAAGAGGTTCAGCCTCGCCTTGTACGTGAGCAGGAGGATGAACTCGAGAGATGGATGAGGGATGGCACTCCTTAAATTCGCCCAACCTGCGCGCATAGTCTCATTGATGTGAACTTGTCACATATCGAAGACCCCAGTAAAGAGGGGGCAAGGACCTACAACTTGGAACAGGGGTCAAAGGGAACAACAAAAATGGACATAGACTAAACGCAATTTGCTGTAATCTTCAGAAGAACAGCCCATGTGAATTGATCTAATTAGGTGGGTCCTCATTCACTACTTGTGTACAATATAAAGAGACTCATGATCGGACTTCAGACGCACAGGTCTTCTGTGCTTGCTGTTCCTTCTGGAGAGCATCCCATGTAACTTATCATATTAGGTGGTTCCTCATCCACAACTACGTTGCTTACAATATAATGGAACGCAGGATCAACGTTCAGACAAGTCTCCTCTGCTTGGTTTTCCCGTTCCTCGCCCTTATAAAGTACTTACTGATAACCGATGTCATGTGCTCCGATCTTTTCAGCGTGGATTTGTCGCTGTGACTATGTAGCTGATCGTAAGGGAGAATGTATCCTTGAAAGACTATTGTGAGCATCTTGGAGGGCAAGAGGTATGCTCACAGACACGAGTTTCTAGACTTGGTACATCACTAGGGGTCTGACCTAAGGAAGAGAATGCGCTGAAACTTTCAGTTACACCTCGTGACTTCAGAGCCAAGAATCGGAATCATATTCGTAGGGCAATACAACTGAATTGCAAATAAACAGCCCAAGCTCCTTATTTGGTAAACTTGAGTTAAATTCGAACAAGCCATTGACCTAGTGACTTCACACGTGTATGTCAAAGCTCGAGCTATTGCTCGACTTCCTCCAGTTTGACATGATTTTTCTCTAAACTTAGTTGGCACTATTCTCTAAAGGTGCCAATGGTACAAATACTCACTAACGATACGTCTCACTTCACATAGAGATTAGAGAAGATGCTGACACCATGAAACAAAAACAAAAAAACACATTTCACAAAAGCTTCGTCACAATGGAAAATCACAAAACAATTCATTGAACAACCATCTTACCCGAGGGCAAGAGGCAAGATCACAAAGGCATCCTACGAAGCTTCTTGCAGCACAAATAGGCTTGCGGTGACCAGTGGAGTAGACCAGTCCTCAGATAAGAGCGATTCTATGAGCAACTAACTACTTGCGGCTTCTTACGTAATCCGAAGCAGAAAAAAAAATATTAAAAAATGAATTCTCTAGTCTTCACTCAGATTAGAGAAGACTAGGTCAATGCTAAGAATTCTGAAGTCACTAGGCCATTATTAATCTGAGTGAAGACTAGAGAAATCTGAGGACCGTCTAGGTGTCGGTTCTTCCAGTTCTTCATCTTCCTGAAGAACATGGAATTGATCGGCTTGCATGCAACGTGGGGAACTCCTAGAGGAATCTCGCAACTGCGTTAACTCCTTGGCTTCGTAATGCTCTTCCGAATCACCAAGTGGCTGGTAATGCTGGGGTGAAGTGTACAACTTACTCATAACCCCGTATAGAGGAAGCAGCAAGAGGAGAAGAAGAGCCAAGTGGCAATTAAACTGAAGAGTTGCAATTCCTTCTCCTCTCATGAGATTCATCCCTGCACATTTGGAAAATAAGTGGTGGATCAGACGTGCAATTCTTAAGTGCAATCAGAATGCCAAGTCCAAGTTTCAAGGCAACCGTGTCACTCTCTCATTTGCCAGTCAGAAGGCAGTTATAACCCATAACCATTCTCTTCACTGTGAGCCCTTGTAATCAACTAAAATTCCATATATAAATATTTTTGATTCAGAAAAGGCATTACGTCCCACAACCTTCCCAAGCCCAGGTTTTTTTTCACGTCATACAGCTTTCAAGAAGATCACTTATATTACTTTGTATTATAGGTAGTGACACACAGTGACTTAGTTTTTTCACGCTATACAGTCTCCAAAGTTCAACACCACCGGCGGGCTACCATTTTCAATATCAATCATTGAGTGATTCTGATTCTGTTATACTGTGAGATGCGTTCTCGCAAAAAGAATTTGTCAAAGCACGTGCACATACTAAAAAATATGGAACTATTGACTCCCGTAGAAGTTGAGAAAATCATTTAGAAAATATAAAAACATAGAATAAATCATAACCTACATTCTGGAACCCTAGAAATATGATTTGAAAGTTACTATAATCAACTTTCGAAGTGGACATTCTATTTTCACCTTTGAAACTTAGGGGGGTAGACAGAAAATTTAAAAAATGAAGACTTACCTTGACAAGTGACTGTATAATCCCCTTCACCGTCCTCCTTCAACGTACACCCCTGCGAAATCCACTTCCCGCTAAACAAAGACACCGCAATCTGCACGAACCAAGTCCCTTGCAGCACGAGTCCCATGCTCCGAATCACAGGCGGCAACACCGCCAGCGGATACGCAATTTCCGCAACCGTGGATCCCGCACAAACACCAATCGGTACCAACAACAGATAATGATACTGGCTTTCCAACCCCGCACCATCTCTCTGAAAGTAGAACAGCAGAAACTCCTGCACGAACGCCGAGAGCGCCAGAAAACTAACCATCTCCGGAGGCACGGGCAACACTTTCGTGTTGTCCACAATTAGGGTTACAACTGCGAAAAACAGAAAGTTGATCGCGACCGCCAATCTCTGCGAATTCACGGAGGCTGCTACGGGGTGCTTCAAATCAGTTTCGGTGCGACTGACGACGTCAGTGATCACGTGGGAGAGAGCGAGCACGAGGACCACGTAAAGCTCCACGTCGAGGACCCAGCTCTTGTGCGGTGCCTGCTTACGGCTGTTGCGTAAGCAGTAGGATCTGATGTGCTTGAAGCCGTGGAGAAATCCTACGACTAAGAAGCCCACTCCCGCTGCAGCCTGTGCTTCCCACCCCATTGCAACAGCAAGTTCCCCAAGAGAGCACTTCCTCTCCTTTTTCCTCACGTTCGCGACAACCTCTCAAACGATCTAGCCACTACCATAGCCACGCAGTACTCGTCCTGTTGCTGCAATCCGCACATCCCCACGAGTGCGGCTTGTTGATGGATTTGGAAAGTTGTAACACTAGATTTTAGAATGCTCTCTTGACATGGCAGGATCTAAACAGAGAGATTGGTTTAGGATGTCATGGAAGGTCGTTGGAGCTTGCTAGATAGCTAGATTTGTGAGCAATGGCGACAATTGTTGCGATGGTTGCAAAGGAAAAGGGCGGCTGACAGAAAACGAGCCAGAGTGGCGCAAACGAAGGAGCACAGTACTGATGGAAGGTGCGGAATCATGATAGAAGTTTAACCCTTAACCCCCCGTGTAAATAAATCAGCTGTTTTGTCACCATGTGAATTGTTGGCTTAAAAAAATGAAAAAAGTACTCATTGGAAGACAAACTACTGTAGATGATCTTCCCTTTTCCACACAAATTTTGGAAGATGAATAGTTGCATTTCTGTCCCTACAACTGAAGGAGAGATTCTTTGACATTCATCAGCTGGAAAAAACAACCTTGGCGTCCTTTATGGATCAAGGAAATGCAATTTTTAAGGCCCTTCTTCGTAGGATGTTCAACTCTGATGGCTCTTGTGGTTGCTGTAGAAGGAAGCAAAAGGACCACTCTTGCTTGGCTAGGCTAGGACGTAAATTGATTGAGGTTATGCATATTATGTCCTTTAACCTCAGGGGGACTAAAAGTGCTTTCACGTAGTTTCAAGTCCAATTGGAAGTGTTGTAACTTTTGCATCTGGTGTCCAAATTCAATCAAACTAGTTGGAAAATCTGCACCCTCTTTTCTAGTTTGTATGGTAAAAATTTTAGATCAATCCAAGATGTTTGATTTTTGTAAGATAAAGTATTTGAGTTCACCTATAATCCAAATCGAGTCATTTAGATATATAGCACGCCATTGCTAAAATAAACAATGTAGATGGAACTTGTAGTGCTCAAGGATCAACACACCTCAAGCAACCTAGCCACTATTCTTTGGAGCCTAATTTTATTGCACTACCAGAAAATTCAATTTTTCTAGTTGATTTGATCACATTGATTTGGTTCATGTTTTTGTTGATTTGGATAGTAATTTGATTGCCTACCTTCAAATTTAACAAGGGTGAAATTTAGGTTGAAAAGTGCTCAAAGAGAAAAGACATACTTGTGTAGCAGTGTGGCACAAAGTTGTTACCATAAATGTCTAGGGAGGACAAATCTCAACTACTATTGACAAAACATGTTCCATGTGTGAAGAAGAAAGTGATGAGTCTGTCCTTCATTAATTTTGGAATTGCCTAGCCTCATAAGCAATCTAGAAATATGCCACTTCACTACTTAATCAACTTGGACATCCTTACTAGTGCTAAGCATGGACTCTTCTAAATTGGTTTCGAACTCTCTTCACATGCTTTGTGTAGAAGTTCAAAGTAATTAGTTGTCTTTGACTCCTACTTTGGGGTACCACAATCTATTGTATTTGGATCTCTCATAATCATTTTGTTTTTAAATAAAGTCATTGAAGGTGACCATGAGTATATGATTAACTCATTTGGCATGGTTTAAAAGAATATGCCAACTCTACATAGACCAAAGTTCAATCAAGGCTCACCATAAAACTTAACTCTATCTTTTGTTTGCTTGATCAATTTGATACGAATCAAGAATGTTTTACTCTAATTGGCTTTTGAGATAGTAAGCAAGTCACATGGCAAAATTGAAATCATTGGCTAAAAACAATTTGTTTGTTTTGGACTTGGGTGTATTTCTGTTGGGCTATGACTCTTTATTTGTACCCTACATAAAAGTTGTAATTCAAATCTATTTAATGCAGTGTGATTTTGCCTTTTTGTGCCAAAAAAAAGAGTATAGGAATGTGAGAAACTAAAGAAGTTATCTTTTTGTGTAAATGTAAATAGGAATTGGTATTTGAAAAGGCCCCAAGGGTGCTTTCTACTATGGGCATTTTTTGGGCCTACTTTAGATGTCAAATCAAAATTTCGGAGAACAAATTTTCAGCAATGAAAGGTTTTAAATCAACAAGATGAAGATGCTTATTCATATTCTTTTTACCCACATTTTTCATTCAGGTTGCATAATTTACCATTATAAAAAAGATTTGGCAAATACTTAGCCTTGCTTAGACAAAATTGGATACTTGTCACTTCCCTAAAGACCTCAAATTTCTTTATCCTTATTGTTGACATTTGACTTGATTGATTAAATTGCCAAAAAAATATCAGTCTTTTAACTTAAAAGAATTCAAGTTATGTGTTAGGCCTTCTTTGGAGGCCATGGCCATTGGAAGTAGTGCAAAGTGAGAAGTGCTCACAAAACATCTAGAGATGGCATAGATGCTAAAGATTTTGTTTTTCAAATATTCTATAATTCAAAAATGAAAGGTAGGCCTAGCTTCAAAAAACAACTTTTTTAGTTCACAAAATGACCCTTCAAAAATGATTTGAATAGAAAATTAAAACAAAAAACTTCAAAAGTCACGATGATTAGAACTTAACATTTTTAACTTAATGGAAAAAAGAGTTCTTATGAAAATCACAAATATCCAATCTACAATTGATTTTAGAAGGCTTTAAATTTAATTGAAGAATATTGTTTTGTAACTAGTTGATCTAATTGTATGGATATGTAAAGTAAACTTTGTCTATTCGACAAAATCCAAAATCAATGGATTTAAGGGTTAATCCCCTAGGGAAAGGTCAATAAGTCTAATGTTTGTGACTAAGGTCACTTATTTTGTAATGTGGATATTTATCTATATAGTTTTGTGGTTTAATTTGACAAAGAACCCAAAGAAATGCATTTAAAGTCAATTGGTCATAGTCCAATTCCCAATGCTATATTATAGGCACAAATGTATAGCATCATAGTCTTGTCTAGTATGTGGCTCATGTCAATTCTCAAGTCAATTCGTCATGGGATTGCCAATTTGTCTTGATGCATACTCTAGTCACTTAATAATATTATTTATTAGTGAATCTTCTTTTCGTTCTCTCGTTTATTTGTCTAACAATATTAATTTTTATTACTTTATTTATAATTTTATTTATTTTATAAAATAAATCATTTTTCTACATTCATATGTAATAACAGGGAAGGTTTGATTCTTTCCTAGTATTTGTTTAATTCTTCACGTCAACCAAATTTTCTCCAGCTTTATAAGTCAAATAGTCTTTGCCTTAACCCCTAACTATCAGAGACTATGTTTTCACCAAAACTACTCCAAAATTGTCATTTCTAGGACAAGTACCAGATTTTAGAAAAAGAACATTTTTAGAAACATGTAACCGTAGGATCTTGTAGTACACTGGTTTGAAAAGATGTGGTAAAAATTTCAGAAGTTTCCACTGTGTACATTGTAAGATATTAGCATTTGAAGTAGCAAAATTTCTTCTTTTTGCCTTGCAAAAAACCGAACAGCTGCACTTCACAAGGTCACATTTGTATGAAAAAATGTCCAAAATGGTTGTTATTCTTTGCATTCCTTTTTCAAGGCAAGTTGTCTACATGCTTGAAAATTTTCAGATCATTTGAAATTGTACAACATATAGGGAAAAAAATAGTAAATAGAAAGAAGTAGAGAATGTTTAAAAATACTAAATTGTTAACAATTTATTTATGGAATTGAAAAATGCCAATCCCAATGGTTGTAATGTTGCAATAAACAATATACA
Organism: Rhytidiadelphus loreus; assembly: GCA_947034895.1. Lineage (NCBI taxonomy): Eukaryota > Viridiplantae > Streptophyta > Bryopsida > Hypnales > Hylocomiaceae > Rhytidiadelphus > Rhytidiadelphus loreus. The sequence goes on from OX344764.1 coordinate 4,571,754, forward strand.
TCTAATATTTTTATTTTTTCTAAAAATATTTAAAATTGAGTTAAATAAAGGACTTCAAAATTTATTTTAAAGTAGAGATTCCATAACTACCCACAAACTAATCCAATTAAGCTAAAATTCCTCATAACTTTCATGTCATTAATCAAAATGGAATCATTCAAAGCTTCTCCCCCTGATTGATTGATATATATATATATATGTGTAGAGAATCAATTTCAAATTTTTATTTTTTAAGAAAGTGATCTTCAAAGAATTTTCTTTTTCTGCTCAGATTGCCCGCCAAATTTACACTAAAAATTACATATCATGCAATAACTTTTGAACCATGTAGTCAAAAGTTATGAAAATTGTTGGGCCTTAAAGTTACTCCTTGGACACATGTTGTGTGGAAATTTCAAAGAAAAATAAATTAAAACTCCACCCATAGTGAGCTGCCCAAAATCACTATGTTGTCAAAAAAATGCATTGCTACTTGTCATTTATATGAACATACACACAACAACAATTTGCTCACAATCTACTCAATCATCTATTTGACCTTCATTTTCCGACTTGCAAATGGACTGAGAGAAATCAATAGCCTTGACTAGACTACACTTTGGATCATGTATAAGAATTCAAGTTATGTACGTTAGTCAAATGACCAAATCTCACAGCTTTACAATACTTGATCTCAACAACATGATTTCACATGCTAAATGACCACTTATCTACAAATATCTGCAAGACAATCTTTTTCAACTTTAAATTGGCTATATACAACTCTATTTCACTTGCCAATGAGAACAAGTTGATTTGCTAGTTCTATTTACACTCAAACAGCCAAATTGATAGAAAAATTTGAAAAATTGACACAACAAGATAATGATCTAGTAAAGATTATATTCTACAACTATCATTGAAGATAATCATTAAATGATTCTTCTAGGTTTTATTCTATAATACATCTTCACAATTTTGAAAATCTAGACTACTTCCAAGTCCTTAAGGGGTTCTGATAATATAACACTACGTGTATTAAATTAGTATCACATGCATTAACAAAAATAAATTAGTGTAATTTTTTTTTTTCAAATTAGAGAGAATAATTTTTTTAAATTTTTTGGCAGGAATGCCACTAGGAATGCCAAAGACATCCTACTACAATAGGTGATCATTGTTATGCACAATCAAATGGAAAAAAATAAAATGAAAGTTGATTTGTTATACATGGGAACACCTTAACCTCTAAAGGACAATCTTTGGTGTAATTAAAGAGAAATTGTCAAAAATTGCCAATTTTGGGTGCATTGGTCAAAATTAAAAATTAAAACTTTTTTTATTTGAACTTCAACTTTACAAAAGTTTGGTAGACTATGATAAAAAAAAATTAGTAAATTTCTCATCCCATTTTAATGCATGGATTCAAAGATTATAATGTTTGAAGTGGAAAAAAAAACTTCTTAAGTTTTCATTCTTACAAATCAAAGGGCCCATTATAGAAAATCTAAAGCCTTAAGAAGGATATTAAGGAAATGTTTAAATTCTAGCTGTGGTGCAATTACATGGAAATAAAATAAATAAAAATCTAATTTTTTAATTTTTGGAAAAAAAAGAATCAAATTGCCAATTGATTGTGGTGCTGACATGACACTAGAAGTGCTACATTGGATTCTAAATTTAAAAAATTAAATTTTTTTTTTAATAACTTTTTTTTTGCTTTTACATTGCTGCCACCCCAAACTAGCAACGCACTACAGGCCCCAAATTTTTCCTAATGCTAGACTTCAAGCCCTCTTGATGAGAATTTTTTGTTCTACCCAAAATTGCATCTCTATACCATTGAATATAGCACCTTATTAGGTACACTTATGCAAAATTTCAAAGTCAATTAACATTACAAGAAATTTGAGCCTTCAAATAGGTCGCGAGTGTTGGGGTTTTTTGGTGCATTTATAGTGAAAAATCACTGTTTTATAATTTATTTTGCAAAATCTAATATGAGACTACTTGTACTACATCTGCACCACGTTAACGTCATGTCAGACTGGAATTTTTTTTAATTTTTTAATTAATTTTTCTAATGGTCTATATTTGCATTGTGGGGCTGCCAAAAATCAAATCTTAACAGCCTTTCAATGTTTTCTTTTGGAGCCTAGGCAGCTCATGGAACTAAAAAAACTTTCTTTTGAAATAAAAATTTAAAATTGGTTATATATATATGAAGCTTTAAATCATTCCATTTTGATAAATGAGATGAAAGTTATGAGGAATTCAATTTGGGGCTAGTTAGAGAATCTCTACTCTAAAATAAACTTTGAAATATTTTATTTAACTCAATTTTCAATATTTTGGAAAAAAAAAATCCTAGGATGTAGATTGTTTATTACAACATTACAACCATTGGTATTGACATTTTTCAATTCCATAACAAAATTCTTGACAATTTAGAATGTTTAATCATTTTCTACTTCTTCTACTTACTATTTTTTTCAAGCATGAATATGAAAAAAAAATTGTTGAAATTTTTTTCATGTATTCCTAAGTTATTTCTTTAACATATTATGAAGAGTTGCAAGTTGTAGGATCTATACATTTTTGGATTAAAAGTTTGAAAGATGAAATCTAACCATTTGGAAAGAGATGACAAATACTTTTTTTTGAAATTCAAGCATCATGATCTTGCAATTGTTAAGGTTTCTTATTTTGAAATTTGACAAACTTAAGGTGTACTCTAATAAGTTAACTAAAGGGTCCTAAGGTTAAAAAATAAACATAGATGAAGATTTTAGCCTTGCTTTGGAAATTAGTATTTTGAAGCAATTTTGGGCCTTTAAACATGAAAGAACTTTAGAGGTTAAAACAAATTATCCCCCTTTAGATTGGACTAAAATGCATTATAAGTTATTATAATCATGGCCATATAATACTAGAGTTGCATACCCGGGCTAAGTGGATACTTATATAGCCCAAATTTGGCACCAATAGTTTGAGTTGGTTCAAGAAAATTAACATGTGAAATGTTCTTCTAATGCACTTGATCATTAAATATCATACATTTCTATTGCTTCTAATATCATGGACACAATTACTTGCCCATTGAATTCAAATCATCAATAGTGTCAAGCTCTAATGTAAAGTAGATCTAAGGTTGAAAAATGACTAAAAAAGAGTAAATAATATAGATAAATAGACAAAGAAATAGATAGATACTGGTAGATAGACATATAGATAGATACTCCAATTTTCAAACAAGGTCTAAGTAAATAAAGTGATTGTTCATAATAACATTGATCCAATAAGAGAAGGTAACGTCTACACACTTTAAGAGAATTTTTACTCTAAGAGTCCTTTTACTTTAAGAGACTAGCCCCTTTACTTCACAAGTTGAGAAACTATAAGAGTCTTTTTATTTAAAAAGTTATTTTATTTTAAAAACTTCATTAATGTAAAAGGTAGCTAGACTTCTACAAAGAGGTATATAAGATATTCCAATATTAAAAATGACTTACTTTTTACATTTGCAATAGTACATATATACATATATATTAGCCAAAATTTTGGAGCTACAATCTTATTTTTGAGATGGGAGAGAGGATAATTACACTTGAAGATATGGATGTTCCAATTCCTAAACCAGAGATACAATGTGATTGTTGTGGAGCAAGGGTTGCTATGTGGCAAGATGTTGGGATATTTGATGAGCAAGGAGTTGAGATTATAGTCTATCGTGGTGTATCTTTGTTGGATCAAGGAGCTAAAATTGTTGTCAAAAAACAAGTTGTTGGGTCTGTGTTGGATCAAGGAGTTGGGATTGTTATTGATCAAGCTATTGGAGCTACATTGGATGAAGAAGTTGGAATTGTTGTTGATAATCAAGTAGTTGAGTCGACTGTGTTGGACCAAGGAGTTGGAGTTGTATTGGATGAAGGTGATGAAGCTGGAATGGATCAACATACTTGTGCTATTGCAGTAGAAGAAATGATGATTGAAACACCAGTTGGAGAAGAAGGATTCAGAGGGCATGTGCTGCAAGAAGGTGAAACAACGGAAAAAGAGACCAACTTTGCGGTGGGTGATGAGGAGACTCATCTAGTAGAGGAAGAGGAGGAGTTTCTTTACGAAGAAGAGGAGGAGCCTTGGAACAAACTAGGTTGTTGGTGCCGCCCATGAAATCGTTAAGATTAGATGTGAGCGATTTGGGCTACTTTGCAACTGAATTGGTTTGCAAAATTAGCATGGCTTGAGAGAATCTGCAGCAGGAGCTGATTACGATGGAAACAATGTTTCAATGCGTTGATTATGCACGGGAGTTTGCTCTTAACACTAGGGAACGCACCTTCTAAGGCACATTTTGTCCTATTTGCGAGCTAGGGCTTGTCCATGAATCCACTTGTAGGGTAGAATGCACCTTAGAGGGCACATTCTCTAGTACAAAAATGGCCTCTTATGAGCGAGGTTATTTGCTCATTCTTTTTTTAGTAACGATAGGTAGTATTTGTTCATTTGTTGGGTTTGTCTTTTGGACATATAAGGCATCAACTCTCTGGTTTTTGCATTCTAGTTTCTAAATCTTATCTACAACTACATCACATTCCATAATGTAGTTAGGGTTTGGTTGGAGTAGATAGAGCCTCGTAGTCACACCATTCTTGTTTTAAGATCAGAGCTAATTTAATTTCCTATAATTCTTTTTTGAACCTGTGAACTTTATAAGCAAGTAGCAAATTTGAATTGGAGTAATCTTATCCTTGGCAAGACCCTTGGAAGTTTGACACCGGTACTCATTTTCTTTTACATTCAATTTGAAAAAAGATTTTTATCCATGTGTATTTCTTACTTATTGGGAGACAAAAGCCTCAAGATTAAAGAAAATCAATTCATTTTCTCCATTCCTTTGTCTAACAAATTCTTTTTCATTTTGATTGCTTGGTAAAATTTATGGCATATTTTGTTAATATATGACATAAAGTATTTCACTTCTTATTCAAAATTTCATGGTAATTTCAAATTTTCATAAAAAATCTAAATTTTTTATGCTTATAGAAGATTTGTGATTACATTTGTCAAAAGTAAATATAAAAAATTTCATTCATATATATTAGTAGTCGCAAAATGAGAGTATAAAATAAAATAAAATTTAAATTTGAAAACATGGTCACCATCTAGTACTTTGGTGCTAAGTACATTTTCCTTAGAAAGAGAACTTGAAGTATAATCTAGCACACATTGATTTACAAGCTTTGAGACCTTTGGTGAATTATGAATTTCCAAGGGTTAAAAATCCACACAAAAAGTCACTCTTTTGACTTTGGGTAAATTTTCATAGATTTATAATATATACCTAATTATAAATTGTAGAAAATTGAGGGAAGAAATTGTGAGTGTTAGCTAAAGTTTAGAGAAATGTTGATGTAGATTTGTTATCTTTTGGCACTCGTATAGAAAGGCCCTTATGACTTGAATGAGAATTAGGTATCTAAAAACAAATGTTCTTCTACATGATGAGGTGACCTAGCCTCTTTGGCCTATACAAAAAATGATTAGTTGTTTTGAAATTCTATTCTTTGACTTTCAATAGTGTTTTGAAGATTCAAATATGTTACGTGGATTGCTAAAAAATTGTATTATGACTACCAAAATTGAATTGATAACTTCAACCAAATTTTTCCATCTACTCCAATTAAAAATTTAAAAAATAAATGTTTTTTAAGCAATTTTTTGTGTTTATAGTAAGAGTAATATTGACATTCAAAGTTTAAAGCTATCCAGAAAGCATAAAGTTGTTTGATTTATGTAAGGCACCATATGTTTCACAAAGAAGATGTAAGCAACTTTTGCTATTTAGATTATACTTAGTTTCTACTCTTTGTATTTTATCTATACTAAGTCATTATATATTAGTAGATCCACTAGTCCCATATTAATTATTTTCATTTTAAGAAAAGATTCTTGTATATGCATGTTCAGATAGGAAAACCTTCAAACATGCCATATCCTTCATTTTTGCCATATTTGAATGTCCTCAAGGATACAAACCCAATAATTCTAAACCAGACCATTAGGAAAATTTTCAGGCCTCAATGAGGTTACGAGTTTTAGAAGGCATTGGTGTAATTATAGATTTTTTTTTTTTTTTATATTTTATATTTGGAAGTTGACGTAGCACTACTAATGCCATGTCAATGCCATGTCAAATTGACAATTCTTTTTAAATATTTTTACTTTATTTTTATTTATTTATTTATTTATTTTTCAATAAATATTTTTTAGTTTTTTTGTATTTGCATTGTGGGGGTGTCGAAAATCAAAACTTAATAGCCCTCTACAAGGTTTAGAATTTTTGTAATGGAAATCTACCTTACTCTAAATCACCCTACAATACAAAGTGGTCATGTAAACTAGCAATACCCTAGTCATTTTTAGATAATTTTTGTGTAGAAAGAATTTTTTTTTGTTTGAAATTCAAATGCTGAAAACATAGAGAAAAACATTTGAAATGTATGTAAAAAATTTCAAAAAAATTTAGAATGCACATTTTAAGATAATAGTGTTTGAGGTTTGACAAAAATGTTTTATTGGGCAATATTACTTTTGCTTTGGGCATTTGAATTGTGCATTCCCACAAAGGGGGTGAACATTCTCCATCTTGTGTCAATTTTTAGAAGCATTCCTTCATATTTTACTTTACCGTCACTTGTCTAAGTTCCTATTATTCTTTGAATGGACATTTTGTCCTATAGGGGGTAAAATTTTATACATTTTTAAGCACAAAATATTCTTTTGGTGAACTATAGGTGGACAACATGGGTGCCAAAAAATAAATTTTGTATGAAGAAAAAAAATGATTTTGAGAAACTAATGCTATTTTAAGCATGTACCAAACCTTGTTTATGTAAAAATAATAGTAATTTAACTTGTACTATGTATTGACTTTATTGTTCACCAAACGTTTGATTGTTGTAGGTGTATCAAAAATTGACAATATGCTCGCATGCTTGACATTATTGTAAACATAATCATCAAATGTCCAGGATGCAACATATATGTGCAGACTAGAAAGGAACACTAAAACCTAAACATTAATGGCACAAGATGTACATAGTTAGAACATGCGAGCTTATAATTGTCAATTTTTGATATCCCTACAACAAATACTTGAAAATTTCATAACTTAGTCATTGGGTGTTCAAATAATGCATACAAAATTGCGTTTGAAATCCTCACACTTACCAATAATTATGCTCTAATTAAAATAATTAAAATTTAATAATAGTAATAACTACGCTATTAGTGTCGGCACTTTCCTTACGCCATTCTTGAATCTGACAATCTACGCAGGCTGTACATTCCTAATGCAAGAATCTAGGCGAGAAGCAACTCAAACACTTCCCGTAGTCACCCCCCCTATTCCGACGTGAGGGCTGCTTCCCCACGGCAACTACAAACCCAAACCTCCGGCCAAACCTTGAGATGCCGCGCTCTCTCTTCACCGAATCCAGGTTTCTAGTTCCACCCAAATCCATTGCTCATGTAACGGCGCCTCATCACAACAAATCATAGAACAGCCATGAATCCTTTGCCGATTTCAAGCTTGCATTGCCACTGTAGTTTTGTGTTTTGTGTTTATTTTTTTCATGAATGATATTCTTTCCATCTTTCTCGTGTTGAAATTGAGGTAACAGTGTGCGAGTGGAGGTTTAGGAAGCTAAATGGAGGTGAAAGCAAAGAGGAGGGGAAATTTGAGAGATCAGAGGGAGAGGAGCTCGATTTTCGATTTTTCGGTGTTTTATGAGGTTTTGCGTGATTGTGTGAGAGGAGTTTTGCGTGATGTGAGTGTGTGTACGCGGTGTATGTTCTGTTTATTGGTATTGTTTTCAGCGCGGTGTAATTGAAGGAAGTTTTTAGTTTTAGTTTTGTGTTTTAGTTTTAGTTTTTGGTGGATGGAGCTGATTGGGGTTTTGGGAGTTATGGTTGGGGTTGTTAAAGTTGCGCTGTACATTGGAGGAATAATTTTGGTTTTAGACTTGTAGGAGTGTATTGTGTTCTCATTTTGTGTAGTCCTATGCGCAGGAACTTGAGTGAGTGCTCTGGGGTTAACCTTGTGAGAAGTCGGTGAAGTGCGATCAGTGAAGAAAGCGATGTCGCGTGAGTTGGATTCAGGTACGGCTTCTCGGTGCTCCAGAGGTTGCGTGTTAGGGCTTTATTATAAGGCGATGCTGAAGAGGGCAATGGGAACTTGCTGTTGTAGAGGAGTCGGCGTGTTAGGGTTTGGCGGCGTCCTTCTTTTTGAAGAGCACATTTTAGAATTTAAATTATAGGTGATTTTCTGTCTGTGATGTTAGATAGCGTAAAAGTACTATATTCTGAAGCTGTTGGAAGCTGTGATGTATTAATTTGATCATGAGAACTTAAATTTTTTTTTTGACGTTCATTTAATGACGTTTTTCTGTATTGTCTCTGTTTATGAGTTATTTCATCGCTATTTGGGAAGGCCAAGTTAACTTATGAGTTCTGGATTTTCTTCACAATGCCTTGAAAATTGTCCGAGTACAGGGGAGCTGAATCAACAAATGGATGTCAACGATGTTCAGGTATGTCTTACACTTTCTCTTGGGGAGTTTCCTCTTTCTCCTTTTTCGTTGTACGCAAGTCGATCTGAGCTGTAACAGAAACATTTATTAGTGAAGTCATTGATTGGTCGTTGTCTGGAAACAGAAAGAGAAGGTGCTTATGGTGGGCGCTGGGGGCATCGGCTGTGAGCTGTTGAAGACGCTAGTGTTAACCGGCTTTAAGCACATTCACTTGGTCAGTTTTGCTGTGTGCGTTCGGGCAGTTTCCTCTACTCATTTTATGTTATGCGAGTATGCTGGGTGAATGGAGCCTGTGTATTCATGTCACGATGAAATATTTTTAAGAAAGAAACGTAACATTCATTTGGACTACAATTTCATTCCTACAGATCGACATGGACACCATAGAGGTGAGCAACCTCAACCGGCAGTTCCTCTTTCGCAAGAGCCATGTTGGGCAGTCAAAAGCCAAGGTACGTCGCAGCTCTTTGTGAAATATTTGGCGCTCTCGCTTAAATCTGGTCACGGTTTGGTGGTGAATTCTAGAAGCTTAAGGGGTGATCGGAGATATTGTTTCTAATTTGGACGGCATTTTCTATCCCAGGTGGCCCGTGAAGCAGTACTTAAGTTTCGTCCCGGAGTGGAGATAGTTGCTCATCACGCAAATGTGAAAAACCAGGAGTTCGACATTGACTTTTTTAAGCAGTTTAGTGTGGTTTTAAATGGTCTGGATAATTTGGAGGCACGGCGCCATGTCAACCGCATGTGCTTGGCTGCTGGAGTGCCTTTGGTGGAAAGTGGCACTACTGGTTACCTTGGTCAGGTAGGCATTTTCCCATTTTTCTATATCTAGCAGCCCAGATTCTGATGCAAGTTTCTCGCTTTTTGTCTTGTGTTCTGACACGGGAATATGTTTCACTTTGCAGGTTACTGTGCACATTAAGGGGCAGACTGAATGTTATGAGTGCCAGCCCAAGCCAGCACCTAAATCATATCCAGTTTGTACCATCACCAGTACTCCCTCTAAGGTTCGTCTCTTTCTTGTGGATCGTGCATCTATCCTTAGATCCTTTTAACCGGAGGTTATGTCTAATTTTTTCTGAATGCTCCTGGAGCTCGTGCCCCATTATGTTCAAATTTCGCATTTCACAGCACATCAGTCAGTTCTGAATCATGTTCTCCATATTCTATGTAATATTCTACTTCACTGTGTTGAGTTTCATTTTCCTCCTTTTGCAGCTCATTCACTGCATTGTTTGGGCTAAAGAGCTCGCTTTAGCAAAGCTATTTGGTGATAAAAGCCAAGTTAGTGACCTGGATGTACGGCCCTCCACAAATGAAGACAATGCAGTTAGTAATGATCCTGATGAAACACAGTTCTTTGAAATAAGGAGTGGAGAAAGCAGTAAGGCATATGCCGAGCGAGTTTTTGATCGTATTTTTGGTCAAAACATTGTGACTGCCCTCCAAAATGAGGACACTTGGAAGTCAAGAATAAGACCGGACCCCTTGTTTCTCGAGAAGGTTCTCACCGAGGACGATGTTGTGACAAGGAATGGTGTGTGTTCTAGTGAGGGCACAGTTTCTGCTACGGCTTCCTTGGGTTTGAAGAACCCTCAACAAGTCTGGAGTGTGAAGGACAACGCGAGAGTTTTTTTGGAATCGGTTCAACTTTTTCTTGAAAAACGAAGCCAGGTGCACTCTTTTGTGATGACGGAGTGTTGTTTCGATTTAGTTGACCTTTCGAATTATTACAACAGCGTATGATTAATCTTGTATTCTCATTGGTCGAGTGCTATTTTGTGTTGTGACCGTTAAACACCATGCGGGTTTTTGGTTAAGCTTTCAGCATCTTATTGAATAGCACGTGTGCTGCAGGATGTTGGAAAGCTAGTTTTCGATAAGGATGATCAATTGGCAGTGGAATTTGTGACAGCCGCTGCCAACCTGCGGGCACATTCGTTTGGAATCCCTATGCAGAGTTTGTTTGAGGCCAAGGGCATGGCCGGCAACATTATCCATGCCATTGCTACCACCAATGCAATTATTGCTGGACTCATCGTTCTAGAAGCTCTGAAGGTTCTCAGTAATAGGACCAAGGAATGTCGGTGTGTCTATTTTTCCCTTCTAAGACTATTACAACATTTACATTTTTGGGTTTTTGGTCGGAGATTGTATCGTAACATGGTTCTGCAGGTCAGTCATTTTTTGCCGACGTTAGCGTGAATCTGGTTCAGAAACTCAGTTGTGTGGGGTGCACTTTGTGATTCAGGATGACTTATTGTGTGGAACATCCCTCAGGGAAGTCGTTGCTGATGCCTGTGGAGATGGCTGAGCCTAATCCGCGCTGCTATGTCTGCTCTGAGGTAGGAACTCAGCATCTCAAACTGTTTAGGTGAATATTGATCCTGGCGATGACTTTTGAAAATGGTTAGTAATACCTTGTTCTTTTATTTGGGAGAACAGACGCCATTGGTGTTGGAACTGAACACTACTACAGCCACAATGAGGGATGTGCTTGAGAAGGTGGTAAAGCGCAAGTTAGGTGTATCAGATCCTGTCATCATGCAAGGATCAAACCTCCTACATGAGTCAGGTGAAGACATTGAGGAGGATATGGTGGCATATTATACTACTCTTCTAGACAAGGTTCCGGAACATAACTTTCTGCTGCTTACGATTTGTGGATCGACTTGTGGGTTGATGAGAAGAGTTGTTTTTGTTGGTGAAGATCTTTTCTACTGCAATTTAGGATACTAGGCTAACAGGGTTGATCAGTTTGGTGTCCAATGTGATGTTGTTGCTCTGGCTTATACTTGCAATCGTTGGTTGAGCAGAAGTTCGTAGATTATCCGACTCCTATTACAACAGGTGTGGTGTTGACGATCGAGGATTATCATCAGGATTTCCGATGCAGCCTCCATGTCAAGCATAGGTATGCTGTTGTAATCTTCAGATTCCGTTTCTAAAGGATGACATCTAGAAGGTAGGAGAGTCTATTCAACAATTTGATATTTTTAATTTACAGAGGTAAGATGCCGCTCAGATGTGCCCGACACAGTACGGAGGAGACTCATTCCGTGTATGTTTTTTCAACAGGGAGACTTTTGACGAAGAGAAGGAGCCAGAAGGAATGGTGATCACTGGCGACCTTGCGGCCCTCCACCCCACAGAAGCGAGTGCACAACCACAGACACCTGCACACGCTGCTCCTTCAGAGGTGCAGAATGGACATGCGGAGGAAGAGGATGATGACGAAGTCGTCATGGTTGAACCACCGTCAAAGCCTTCTGTTGCTGGGACCAAGAGAAAGGTCGAGGAAGAGGACACTCAGCCAACGGAGAAGAGGTTGAGAGTATCCGAGGGCAATCCAATTGAAGTGTGAAAGTGACAATGAGATGCATTCATCCCTTCATATTCAGGATGAATTTTAGATTCAAATGTGCCGGCACCTTGAAAAATCGACCCCTACCCTCATTCATTTCCTCGCCCATCCATGGCTGCAGTAATGGGATTGACCTACGTAGAGGATTATCATTTACAGAACCAACAGCCACGTTCTCACCTGTGGATCGGTGGGGAGCTGTACACACCAGGGCGGACTCAAAGCTCAACTTTTCGTTATGCATTGTGGCGTGCGCGCTATGATGTGTGTGTTTTTTGTATCTCGAAATCTCGTGAATTTATGTAAAGGGAAACCGGTGCAGGTTCTTGCTTGCTTGATCATGTCACGGAATTGTCCTCGTAACTTGGTGGTGAATATGCTTTGGTGTCACTTGGTGATTGTTAACTCCTCTTTCTCAAGCATGGTTGCAACTCAGCTTGGTTGACATTATAAGTTCGATCCATTTGTTATCTGGTCTAATATACCCCTGCGTTGATTAAGCCCTATAAAGGAGCATTTGTCCCCTTGCTTGGGACAAATGGAGGTTTGGGTAGGTTCCCAATTATCTTAATTTTTGGCCTGATTTGTTTTAACTTTTTGGAAGATACAAAACAAATTAGCTTTTGGGGAATATAACAAAAATTATGCTAAGAGAACATAAGGTAAACCACCCCATTATGGAATAAATGGGAACAAATCCATTGTGAGGGGCAAATTTCTAATGGTGGTGTGCATTTTAGAACTTGAATGTACACCACCATTAGAATTTTGCCCACAATGGGCTTGCTCCTATTTATTCTGTAATGAGGTAGTTTACCTTATACATTGACTTGGTTCTCCTAGCAAAAATTAGCATTTGGGGAATTTAACAAAAATTTAGTTTTTTCAAAATGTAAAAAATTGAAATAATAAATGGAATTGAAACACCCTAATCCCAATGGTGAGATTGTTCAAACAATCAAATTTAACACTACAAATCTCATGTGTGCTTCTACATAATAATTTTTTTAAGAATAAAAAGTTTTTTTTTAATTTTTAAATTCCCCAAATTTTTGACTCAATTAGAAATTCAAAATCCATAGTTCAAACATTTTAAGTTCAAAAGATTCAAAGCTAAAAAATTTAATCAAGTAATGTGTGAAAAAACTTGTTTTCTTCACTTTAAAGGCAAATATCTTGCAATTTGTGAAGTCAAAGTTTCTAAATTTTTTTCCATACATTCCTATACTAGTGAAGTGCAAGATCCTACGATTAGGTATGCAAGAAAAAAATCTTCTAACTTTTTTGCTCTTTGCAATAGAAATGCCAGTTTTGAATGTTTATTTTTAGAAAAAATCACTTGTGTCTTTTGGAGGTTAATATGTGAATTGTTCTCCATTCTAGTAGTCTCTCAAGCTCTTGTATCTAATCGATACTGAATGTAATGGAACTCTCTAAGACAGCTACATCTACAAACATCCAAATAAGTGTTTGAACTTGGACCCTATTTTTTACTTGTCTTAGTTTTGTTGAATCTTATTGAAAGAACATTGACTCAAGTTCTCTTAGCATATATTTGTGGACATTGTATGAATAAAGTATGAATTTTCAAAGTGTTAATGATAGGCATACTAATATTAATTCTAGGTTGTCATATTTAAAATGATTTTATTTAGAGTCTAGAATTTGTAGTGGTCTTTTTTTGCAATTAGGTGTAAATATATATTAGTTTCAAGTTATGATGGCCTTTGAAACAAACAATAGTAGAGAATTGTATGCACCCCATAACATTAAACAAAAGCAAAGAATTGTGTGCATCCCATAACCGATTCTTGAACATGGGTGACCTTTTTAAGAGTAATAAAATTCAAAACTATTGTGTGTACAAGGAGCAACTGAATTCAAAACTAGGCACAATGAAGACCGACTGAATCCAAAATTATTGGGTTCAAAAATGACATTCAAAGAGCTAGAAAAATCCTAAATTATTACTCATACTTGTCAACTAATCCTTGGCTTTGCAAATACCAAATAACCTAAAGATTGTGTGTAAGAAGAAATTTAGATTTATTTTTGAGTTGATTCTCCATACAAAATTACTATCTTTTAAAAAACTTTTAAACATAAAAGTATCACCAAAATTTTAACCAAAACCATATTCTCCGGGAGTTAAAAGAATCGTCTCCAAGTAAGCTCTCCCCTGAAACGAGAGAGCGGTGCCACTCTCTCTGTCGGCGTATCTCTTCTCTTCAAATTTCCCGAAACTACCAATCCTTCATCCATGGCGCGGTCACCAGCAGCTTTCCAACGACCAATTGCACAGTTTCTTGCTGGCCAAGTTGATCGCAAGTCGCGCCTCTCGAGGATTTAACTCGAAGAAATCCCAACGACTTGTGAGTCTGGAGTTTTGTAGAGTTTTGTAGAATTTTCTGGCGCTTTCGAATTGATCAATGGCGGCCTTAATCCACGCAGGCCGCACAATGCAATGCGCCATTCACGGTGTACGAAATTCGCCACAACTTTCTTCAATTGGAGAATGTCGCCGGAGTTTAGTATTGGCAATCACGACTTCAGGACGAGTGAAGCCGCAGAGCATTGGACGCGGGAGCTTTTTTCGAAATTTGGCGGTGTTGCAGCAGACGAGGAGGACGCTGCGTGTCGGTCAGGTTTGCGGCGCTAGGGCTAGAATCAAGAAGCGGACGAATAAGGATGATGCTAATAATGGTTTGGAGATTAGTTTGCTTGAAGACGATCTCGCGCAACTGGCCGTCTCTTTGCCTCTTGGATTGGCGTCGTTTGAAGGACTGTTTCTAGTTGGCTGGCTGGCGAGCTTGAGAGGATTGGTCCCTGACTCGCAAGGCTTCTTTGCCGCGGCGGATCTTATCCTTTGTAGTGTAATGTTTGCGAATTGTGTCGTCGGGTGGTACGCGTTGGAGCAGAGCCGCAGTGGAGTAGAGGAGTTGCCTCGGGGTAAAAGGGCGAGAAAAATTAATGCGGTTGGACCTGGTTTGTTTGAGATTGCTTCCTCTTTGGTTTTAAGCTTTGTCCCATTCGCGAATTTGTTTCTGTGGACTAGATTCGCAAGTAAACAAAGGCATTTGCCGGCGAAAGCAAGAGCGGCCGTTGTTGCAAACAGTTTGATTTATGAAGGTCCGCGGCTTTTCGCGCTGCTTTTGTTGTTAAGCGGTGGATTGCGAGTTTTCTTGCAAGTAGGTCTTGTAAGTAATGTTGCATTGATTTTTGGCGCACTGCATCGTCCTTTTGAGGAGGCGCGCATCAAGAACGAGAAAGTAATTATGGAAGTTTCTAGAGTGAAGAAAATAGGCGGGAAGAAGGGACAAGAGAAAGCGAAGGAGATCAGTGCAGAGGAAAGGGAAGAAATCGACCGCTTGAGGGAATTGGAGGAATTCGACATTCTGCTAGCTCAGAGTAAATCCTCGGATTCGGTCTCTTCTGGCCAGAGTACGTTTCTGTTTCTTCCCATTCCTTTGAAAATCTTTGCGTGACAACTTCAAATCATCTTTGCTGTTACTCTGAAACCTAAATTTTTTTGTGTAAGACACGAAGTTGTTACCGCACAAATACATATTATATGTGGAATTCAGTTTCTGCATGTTGCACTACTCTAGTAATGTACGTTGTGCACTTGGTAGAGGATATCTTATGTGCAAAGAAAAATGCAATCGTCAGTTGAATTTGAGATGATTTTAACAGTGGAGGAGCATGCCGAGGTAATGAAAGTACATTCTCATCTGAGGAAGAGAATGTGCCTCCTGATTTCAAAAACATGAGGTTTAGATTTCAGTTTCTCTGGTTGATCTCAGCTAGCATGATAGTGCAATGGCAGCGTCATCCTCTCAAATGTGTGCGTCTGGGAAAGCAGAAAGGCCTAAGGAGTGGTCAGTGGGGGAGACTATGGAGTGGTTGGGACAGCGAGGACTTGCAAGATACGCTACAATATTTGCAGAGAACAGCGTTGACGGAGAGTTGCTTCTACAGCTCACCAACAACGACCTCCGTGATGAGCTTAAGATCCTAAACTTTGGGGATCGAAAAAAACTGGAGCTCTTGATTCGAGAATTGAAGGAAAGATAAGTACCAACGCATGTGTTGTAGATGTACGAGGACGTTGAAATTTTGGTACGACACTCTTAATCTTTCTTGTACATATTGTTGCTATTGTAAAACAGAGGCACATGCCCCGCTTCTTCATATTACAATTTATTACTACAGTTTTGAAATTAGCTGTGGTTGCAGATAGCACTCTCAAACTCGAAAATAGTTTAATCACATGCTCTCTGTCTTTCTGTAAGTTGTGTATTTGACATATTCAATGATTTTACTAAGAGTCATTTTACTTCAAATTTTACTTGGCATGGCTGTTTGCGGGAAGTTCTCTTTTTGCGTATCATTCACAGAATTGGATGGGAACCTGAAATCTCACTGTTTTGCGTGCTTCTAAGTCTTTGTATCTGCCAGCTTTTGATGAAAACTTTCATTGTTGTTTCATGTCACGATTTTCTTTGTCTCTTGAATATATCGCGGCAAAAGACTGAAGTAACTTATCGTCCAGAACAACTTAACCGACCAGAGCGTGCAGCCTAACTTTTCATGATAACATTCTTACAGTGGGACTGACCATGTAGACCATAATATGATCGGGCTCCCAAGGTACCCACTGTGCAGAATCAACTGCAATTCATGACACATAATAGAGAAGCATCGAATGAACCTCTTAGAGTCTTGATTATAGTGATTCTGTCAGCTTCTAGTTGCATAATGCAGATTGTGCTCCAAGGAGAATCTGATTTTGCAGGAATTCTCTCAATTCACAGCAATACAATCTGGCAAAGAATTGATAACCACGCACTCCAGTACGCTACAATCCTTGTAAAATACGGTACAGAATTGTGCAGTCAATGAAACGTCACCTAAAATTGCTCGAATAAGCTCTCTGGCATGTTGACCAATATGCTGTAGAAAATGAACAACAATTTTTGCACACTTGTGAAAGACTATGAATCAAAATGCAAGCAGTTCCATAATTTTTGGACACATTGTGAATTAGTTACAAATTTTCAAAGATGCAAGGTATAGGATGCTAAAAGTGTCACTCATGTAGGATCGGTGATACCAAAATGCATTTAATGCACATGAAGAATGACACTAAAAAAGAAGTTAAAAGCAAAGTGTACCCAAAATTGTCTACTTCTAAGGTTGCCGCCTCCACAATACTATTAATAGAGTTGCACACTACTCAAAATTCACCTTACATCCTTGTCATGTGCTTCATTTGGGGTAATCTATCCTCCCTTTTTAGTTTTCCTCCAAAAAATAGGGGTCAATTTTGAAGAGTGGTCCATTTTAGGTGTAGTTACCTTATTTGTTGCTACATAGTCCAATTTTATTCCTTAGAGAATTGTTGCTTATCACTAATAGTCTGCCAAGTGTGCTCGCAGGGTTTGTAGGATCTTTAGTGATTCATCATTAGGGTGAAGGCACCCAAAAGCGTCCTTGTTCTTGTTCCTTAGATTGTCACTAAATGTGTCCCTAGACTTTAGTTGATGTGTTTTTCAAATGCTTACCTTTGATTTGTTGAAGCATTTAAAGAACATTTGACTCTGATTTGCTGACTATTGATTTTTGCAGACTTCAATTCAAGGTTCACCTATGTGACAAGTTTCAGTGGTCTAGGGAGCCAACATTTTGAAAAAACATAGAAATTACATACCACATCTGAAAAAAATCTAAATTTTTTTTTTTAATATTCATGATTTTCACTTGCTAATACTACAAAAATATCATTTTTAGGAAAAAGGTGCCTCCAACTATGCTGACAGAATTGCTTATATTGACGGTTTTGGGTGCCTTCACCTTACCTGACCGAATTTCAAACCAATTTTGAAACTGAAAATTTGCCTCGAGAATTTACTAGCGAATTTCAGGAACCTCCAAGTCGTCCTCCCAGAGAGTCAGTTGTTGGGAAGGATCCATGATGAGTAGTAGTACTGCAATGTAGCTATTTTCACACAATCATCTTTTTTTATCTTTTATTGTTTGGGGGAAAATGAAAAGAGACAGGAATAGGAGGAGTGTAGGACCCAACTGAGGAGAGCCGACCTGAGTGGGCGAGCAGACAACTCTAATAACCAACCTGGGTTCGCATTTCCGTGACCATATCCGGTTGTGTAACGGACTGTGCAACAATTGGAGCAGAGTAGCTCGGGTGCAATCATCTCGGTGAGTGTTGGTACGACCGGAAGCTCCACACGTGCATTACATTCCACTCCACCGCAGGTAGACGACGGACTCTTCTTCAGGATGATATTCGACCGTGCTACATCATACCGGTACGCCCACTCAATCCAAAGCTGCAGCGGAAACTCAAACTTAGTATTAGCTCATAACTTACGTTACATTACAGGAAATTGTCTCTGGACGGAGCGTTAATGAATCTTTGGCCTGCAGATCATTCTGCCGCCATCGATCTCTAGCTGAGGACAAATTAAGAAGCATGGTTTAGGGACAGAGCTGCTATCCGAGAGAGGGAATATAATTAGCAGTGACTAATGACTAATTATATAAATAAAATGCAGGGATTCAGTTGAGTGAGTGACAATGAGTCATTAAAATAGTTATCAATTGTTAGATACAGTAGTGTGAAATTGGCCAGGTCTCTCTGGCTTTGTATGTCCTTGCACTGCTGCGGCTTATCTTGTGTAATCAACAGTTGCAAACCATAATTCTAGGTTACATAGTATTCTATTCTGGAGTGAAAAATATTTGAACTAAAGACTATCTAGAATGTAAAAAATTTTGCAGTGATATGTATGGGGGTCCGAGTTGAATTGGCGTGCAGATGAAGATCACTCGGCAATTTCAGAATTGCGTTTCAAGGAGTCAGGCAAGTACTTTGAAGACAGAAGAATCACGTTACGCTGAATTTGGTAACAAATCGATCACGGAGCAGGGATTGTGAGGTCTAACACCCCCATTATGGAGTCTACCAGGACATCAACTAAGGTAGGTGGCTGTGAAAGCAACCTGGCTCTCAAAAGCAACCTGGCTCGAAAACCAAATTCTAACATACAGGTACATTTTGCTTTTTTCAATGTACCAACAGTGTACACTTCAGGAGGAGGTCTCTTTTTAGAGACTATTGCATTTCAACTTCTAAAAAATTGTAACTGATTCCACAAAGGTCCAAAAAATAAATATAAAACAACTTGGATTAGATGTCAATTTCATTTTTCTTCCTACCAAAATTTACTGAAAATTGTTTCAAGGAGTTTAGCTTCCCCGAAAAATAATGCAATCAGCTCTTAAAGGGTCGCCTTAAGAGCCTCCTACCTTATTTCAAATCATCAAAGCACATTCAACTAGTAACCCATAATTACCTCAATAAGCTAGGTTGTTTGTTTTGTTTGTTTGTTATTGTGAGATCTCTTAGACTAGGCTAGCTTCTCCCGGCCACTTGCTTGGTACCATCAAAACGCCCTTGGCGAGGAGGGGTGCATGAGCTTTGTTTCATGGCATTCCAACTCTGGCCAAAAAGTTATTGAATTTTTGAGTTATTTTCAAATTAAAAAAATTAGAGAATTTCTTTTTACTTTTATTTTGATTGAGGCAACATCACAGGACACACCAATTTAGCCCTTAAAGGTCTTTGACTATGTTTTCACCAAAAATGCTCCAAAACTACCATTTTTAATACAAGTATTAAATTTTAGGGGAAAAAAATCATTATAGGACACACGTAACCAAAGGATCTTGTAGTAATTTGATTTGAGAAGATGTAGAAAAAATTTCAAAAATTTCGACCGTGTAGATTGCAAGATATTAATTAGTGTTTGTAGTGACAAAAATCCATTTTTTGGCATTGTAAAAAACCATACAGTTGCACTTCACAAGGTCACATTTGTATGAAAAAAGGTCTACATTGGTAGTGCTTCTTTGGATTAATTCTTCCTAGCAAGTTGGCTACATGCTTGAAAAATTTCAAATCATTTGAAATTGTACAACATATAGGGAAAAAAAAATAGTAAATAGAAAGAAGTAGAGAATGATTCAAAATACTAGATTATTGAGAATTTAGTTATGGACTTGAAAAATGTCAATCTCAATGGTTGTAATGTTGTAATAAACAATCTACATCCTATAAATTTTATTTTATTTCCAAAAAAATTAAAAATTGAGTTAACTAAAGGACTTCAAAAATTATTTTCGAGTAGAAAATCTATAAATACCCACAAACTAAAACTCCTCATAACTTTCATCGCATTAATCAAAATGGATTGATTTAAAGCTTTCTATGTATATATAAATCTAGAGAACCAATTTCAAATTTAAATTTCTTAAAAAAATAAAATAAAAGATTTTTTTTAAGTTGCCCAATTTGCCTATAGTTCAAAGAAAATTACATATCATATAATAACTTTATAACTATGTAGTCAAAAATTGTGAAAATTGTTGGGCACATGTTGTGTCAAAATTTGAAAGAAAAAAAATAAAAGTTCCATTTGTGGTGAGCTGCCCAAAATCTCTATGTTGCCAAAAAAAATAGTTTAGTCCTTTAGGGGTTAATTGAAGGGTCAAGGTAGGACTCTCTTACTCGAGCTCTCTTACCTTAATCAAGATCCAATACTGGCCTCTAAAATGTGAGGGTGTGGATTGCCAAACTAATGGTACTACATTGATTTTTCCTACTCATGAAGGTATAAAATTATTGTATCCTACAAAATTAATGTCATTGGATTCTATTTTGTGGAAATTAGAACAACGCAATAATGTTTCAATGTAAAATAATTTAAATATATGGAAAAGCGTGCAGTCATGTTGGTAAGTTGGTATCACGTGCACTAATTGGATTATCAAGTATACATTGTTTTGTCCTATTAGTATGTTTTGACACTAACTTACCAATGTCACACTATTTTGAATTAGTGCAGGTTGAAATATTATTTTATTAAACCAGTGTTCACAAAAATAAAAATAAAAAAATTGTTTTTGTGACACTAATTTTGTAGGTAACTCTAATTTCTCCCCTCTAATAAAGTAAATCAATCCTATGACAAGCAAAATGATTGGTTTGTCCAATTGGCATTGTTGAAATTTTTTAAATATTTTTTCATATAAAGACAAATGTAAGAAATGTGGAGAGAAACTGACATTTTATTTTTTGACAAACCAAGTATGAATTTGTTACAAGCTTTTGAAGTGTGTTGTTCCAAAGAGTTTCTAGACTATCCCCAAACCAACAAAAAGTGCATCTACAATAAAGCAGTCACTAGTAGGAGCCCTTGTTTTTTTAGATGTTAGCATGAAACAAGAATGTTTTTTAAAACATGAGCAAAGAAATGGGACTTTGGCTATGGGAGGCTTAACTCACTTGGATGTTGCAAAAAACACGTCAACGTTAGAGTCATAACAAGCTTCTGTCCTATTTGATGTCCATGTTTCAGAGAACATCACAAAAAATATAGTCACGTTTCTCCTGACGTCTTGAGAAACAAGTAACTGCCACGTTGGCAAAAGATTTCGGTTTGACTACAAGTAAGTTACTGAAACTTACTATAGACTGAGGTAAAACGCTGACTACATGTAAAAAATACAAAGAAGGGGCAACTCTTTAGCATCTTTTATCAAAAAACTTGCATGCATGGATGGGAAAACTGCGGAATGACTTCATTTTCTATTGTACTTTCAATATAGCACAAATTGTATTAATAAGTCCTAAAAAATTAGTATAATGCGTTATAGTATATATATACTATATGTAAATATTTGTCTTTATGCTCCCAAATACTTCATAATAAAACATATTTTGTTATCAATTTTTGAAGATTCATTTTTTGACTGCATTGCAAATAAAATTCTTTTTTTGCTAAAGTTATTATTCATATCTTTTTCCAAACAACAAAGAATATTGAAAACAAAACAATGACTTTGTACTCACTTCTATTATGTGCTGCACTTTTTCCATTCTCCATTAAAGGCTTCAAAATAATTGGATTGCAAATATATTAGAAGACATTGCAATCTTCATATGTTCAACACTCAAATTCAATACTCCCAGTGCAAATTCTTGTTTGCATGTTCAAAAACAATATTGCTATCAACTTGGAATTTTATAAGGCAACTCTTCTTTTATAAATTGAGATTTTGTTCCATTTCATTATTTTGTTAATCAAAATTTATCTTGACGGTGTAGTAAAGTAATAGTATTGTAAAAGTAGGTATTAACCTTCTAGTATTACTTTAACAACATTTAAACCAAAAATGCAGAAGGCACTACATTTTGGTATTGATAGAATTTTGAAGTTAACGAAATCCTTATTAAAACTATTCATCATTCTAATTAATTTTTTCTTAAGAATGATGTCTTCTTGAAGTGTAGTTTTAGCATCAGACATTTGATTTTTATAATGAATGATTATGATTTTTCAATTCAACATTTTGTACAAGGGAGTCCACTGCAAATCTTCATTTTCTATTGTTGAAGTCTCTTCAAAATTAGCATCAAGAACAATACATCTTAGAGAAAAAATCACAATAGATATTCGTTTTCATAAGATTTATATTTTATAGAGTAGAAATGACTTGCATGGCCGCATGGGCTTACGATTTGACTATGGATAAGTTTCTTAAAATTATTGGGGGTTGAGGTGAAATGTTGACTACATATAAAAAAGACATGGAAAGGGCAGCCACATGGCATGGTTTTAAAAAAATGATATTTGACGTGGCATTTTAATAATATGGCATCCAATGAAGCTGAAGTGGCATGCCACTTCAGTACACGTTGACGCCGTTTGAAAATTTTAACCCCTAAATGCCCAAACACTATTTTTGTGATTTTGGGCAGTTCACTCTGAATTGAATTTTTATTTTTATTTTCTTTGAAATTTTCACACAACATGTGCCAAAGGGTACCTTTAAGGCACAATAATTTCCATAAATTTTGACTACATGGTATATAATTTTCATTGCTTAACAAGCTACTTAGAAAATTCTTTAAAAATTCTTAATTTCTAAAATAAAAATTTGAAATTGATTTTCGCGATTTATATATGCGTCAAAAGCTTTTAGTCATTTCATTTTAATCGATGAGATGAAAGATATGAGGAGTTTTAGTTTATGGGCAATTATAGATTTGCTACTCTAAAATAAACCTTGAAGTCCTTTATTTAACTCAATTTTTAATTTTTTTGTATAAAAATAAAATTGTAGGATGTAGATTATTTATTGCAACATTTCAATCATTGGAATTGACATTTTTCAATTCTATAACTAAATTCTTGACAGTTTAGTATTTTCAATCATTATTTTTTTTTCTACTTACTATTTTTTTCCTATATGTTGTACAATTCCAAAGGATCATAAATTTTTCAAGCATGTAGCCAACTTGCCTTGAAAAATGAATCCAAAGAAGTACCATCAGTATGGGCATTTTTGTATATAAATGTGGCCTTATGAAGTGTAGCTGCCTATTTTTTTGGAAAGCCAATTAAAGAATTTTTGTCAATTCAAACACTAATATCTTGCAATCTACATAATGGAAATTTTTGAATATTTTTCCACATCTTCTCAAATTAGTGTATTGCAAGATCCTAAGGTTACATGTGTGCAAATGTTTTTTTTTCTCTAAACTTTAGTACTTGTCCTAGAAATGGCATTTTTGGAGCATTTTTGGTGAAAGCATAGTCAAAAACATTTAGATTAACACTATTTTTGAAGACATCAACTAAAACGTCAACTAAGACATCTTCTAAAACATCTAGATGTTTTTTGCAATGTCAACTAGCACATCAACTGAGACGTCTTAGAGGATGTCTACATATTTTTGGCAATGTCAACTAACGCATCAATTGAGATGTCCAAATGTTTTCTCATAAAATACAATCTATAAGTTTCACATATCCCATATGCTTTGTCTTTGCTCCTATCACCACACCTGTATAAGTAGGTTGTCTTGTCATGTCAATATACTTATAATAACTTTTGAGGACATTTGACATAATTGCCAATACGGTATATTGTGTATGTTGTATAATATACTGTGTATTATATATGGTGTACAATGTATGACATATTGTGTATGATGTATAGTATATTGCATATTATGTATGGTGTATGATGTAAAGTATTGTATATGGTGTATAATATATTGTGTATGGCCTATTTTGTATTGTGTATGATGTACAATGTATTCTATATGGTGTATTTTATATGTCTTTTTTTGTATGTTGTATTGTGTATAGTGTATGTCTAAGCTGACATTTAAAAAAATGTTTAGATGTCTAAGTGGACATTGCAAAAAACAACATTCAAATTCTTTTAGACATCTACATTGACATTGTTGAAAACAATATTAATTTTTTCAAACGGTATGACGTTAGGTGCCACACCATCAACAGGTCAGGTTTAAGAAATTCCATAGGGCACTGCCCGCCTGCATACGTGGTGCTTACGTGGCTGCCACTTGGCACACTTCCGTCTCCTTTTTTGACCATGTTTGTTGTGATGTCGCTTTAAAAACACGGCATGTTCTTTCAAATTCTTCGTGTTTTTGTCCCATCAATCTTGACGGATTTTCCTAGACATCCACAGTAGACAAACCTGACGTTAAACTAAACACGTAACCATGTCCATTGGCATGTAAGAAAAAACGCAAGTTTCTTCTAGTGAGTTACAATATTTTCTAACATGGCTACAACATGTAGGCTTGAAAAAGTCCCTTCCTATTATAGAATTTATACTAAAAACTAAGGTGGAAGTTTATATAGTAGTCACTAATCACCCAAGACATTGATTGTGGCCACTAAGGTAGAATTGTCCATTACCACACAGATTTGCTATCTATGTACTTTAGAGAAGCTATTTGTGAGCTCCTATATTTTTCAAAGATTGAAAAATTTGAGAAAAGTCAATTGCCACTAGAAGAAATCCATGTTTTTTTGGGACAAGCTTTAATTTTTTATGACGGATTTTTTTTTATGTCAAAGTTGACATTTAGCTGTTTTATGTTTTTGATGATGTTCATTAGATCATTTGGATGTCATGAAAAACATAAATACAACTAAATGTCAACTTTGACATAAAAAAAATCCGTCAAAAAAAATCAGGGCCTGTCATAAAAAACATGGGTTTCTTCTAGTGTGCAAAAAGAATGAAGACATTCCAGTAAGAAGTGAGTTTTCTATGATTTTTCAAAGCTAAAATGTTAAACTATGAATAGACCCTTTAGTTGTTGAAGCATGAGCATATCCTTGTTAAAGTGTAGGCTGATGTGTCCACTTCCTAAGTGCATTGCCATGATGATAAAGGATGTGGTAATAGATGTCCCACCACTAGAAGAAGCCCGTATTTTTTTGAATTTTCTGATGTCAAAGTTGACGGATTTTTTTAGACATCCTTTGTAACAACTCATGTTTTTATGTCAAAAATGACATATAATTTAACATCTTGACATTACATTAGATTTCATTGTTGACAAGTTATTATAAAAGATGTTTAGTAAAATCCATCAATTTTGACATCTAAAACATTCAAATAAACAAGGCTTCTTCTAGTGCACCCATGCAATTGGGAGTAGATGGTGGTATTACGCAGTT
This sequence comes from Rhytidiadelphus loreus, assembly GCA_947034895.1. Lineage (NCBI taxonomy): Eukaryota > Viridiplantae > Streptophyta > Bryopsida > Hypnales > Hylocomiaceae > Rhytidiadelphus > Rhytidiadelphus loreus. The sequence continues at coordinate 4,597,283 of OX344764.1, forward strand.
CTACATTAATTCAACTTAATGTGACCCAAATCTCATTTATGACAATTTTTTTCCATGCCAATAGTGTCATGCAAGGCTATAATGGATTCATTCTCTTGGTGTCCATCATAGGTTGGCTTGGCTCGGCTCTCATGGGCAGGTTTAATTACCTTAGAGTTTGTTGTCATTGGGGGTTGGAGGGGTCTAGGCCTCGACATCCGACCTCTAGATTTGCAAAACTTGGAAGCAAAACTAAACCTTCCGGACCCTCTGCCAGAGGCTGCTTTTTAAATTGTACGCTAATCCAAGATTTCAAAATTTTATTGAGCTCTCTAACCGTGGTCAACTTGGATGGCCCTCTAGTTTCGATTCCCAATGGAGACGGGCTCTTTGTGAGTCCATGTAATGGATCATTTCCTAAGTGTCCGTCATGGGTGGTTTGCCTCTCATAGGCTTAGAACAACTCAGTGTACAGTAGTGAATTGGATGGATGAGGAGTTTTTTAATAACTGACGGACAGATGACGATGGATGAAGGATGAAAGATGATGGCCAGCTTCAGAGGAAATGGGGCCGTGCGGGGCGACGTGGAGTCCCCACGACACAGGAACAAGGCCAGAACGCTGCCCTCGCGGCCTTCACACAACATCCCTTGGGCCCGCCTCCTCGCTCTCCCCGTGCCTCCCGCTGGGTGTGGGTCCTTTCGCCATAACCTCCGTCACGCTCTCTTTCTGACCTGGACCTCACACTCCCCACCTCATCATTCATTTCGCTCAACTCTCGCAACTCGATCCTGTTCCATTTGAGTCGACACTCACCTTATTAGATATCACCATCGTCGACGCCCCAATTCGCCCAATCAACAGAATCAAACGATACTCAGGCAGGGAGTTCCATCTTCGAATTCGTTATTGCGTGTCGCCAATGCAGCACTTGCGCAGGGTAGTAATCTCCACCGGAGTCGTTTCCTGTGTAGAAGGATAAGGTTGTTATTTGAACTGTCGGTTCTGGGTGTGTTTTACTGTGCGATTGCACTTTCTGGGCTCCCTGAAGCTGGCCTGGATTGGGGATTCCTGTGGGGAGTCACAACATTGGGTGATGCAAGCTCGCAGGAGGTGAGAGGAGGACGGACTCCCGTGGGTTGGATTGGTTTCGAAGCGGCTGGCCATGGCAGCTGTTTCGTGTACAGGGTTTCCGGTGGCGTCGGCTTTTGCTGTGGACTCCACGACCTCGGCCTCCACTCGTGATGTGAAGGCCAGCACGAGCTTCAGCCGGGGAATGGATATGCAACCCGTGCGGTCGCGGAAAGGGGTAGGAATGGGTAGGGCAACAGGTTTTAGTATTGATGTAGCGTCCCAGAGGTCGAACGAGAAGAAGAGCAGGAGGCGGCGTCTGGAGGTGGTGCAGCAAGCTGCGCCTCCACCCACTTTGAGTTTCCCCGCTCGGAATTCGTTGAAGACTTTGGACAGCGACGCGGTTCCGGATGTTTCTGGTACGAAATCGCTTCTTTGCCGGTGTTTAGAGAGTTTTTTTCGTGTTTTTGAAATTTTGTCAGAGCTTAATGTGGCTGGAGAAGGTGCATTTTCTTGTTTGGTTGAAATCTTTCCATTTTGTAGGTTTATGATTGTGGAGTTTTGGAGTTTTTCAGAATTGAGTACTTCATCGGGGCGGAAGGTTTTGAATGGCGGTGCCGCTTCGTTGGAGATAATTGGAACTAAACCGAAACTTAACCTAGCTGAGTTAGTGGCTCCTGTTGCTGAAGATTTGCTGCTTCTTAATGATAACTTGCAAAAGGTGGTGCTTTTCTCCCTCCTTGTGTGGTTTATTTTGAAACGGAACGGTGTTAGAAAGTAATGTTGCAATTTTTAAAATTCTGTGCCCCAAAGGAATCGTGGTTAACTTGTTTATTGTTTTTTTGGTTTTTTTGGTTGGTTTTCCTTGAATTTTTGCTTCGACCACGCTGTGCACGAGAATTTGACAGGTGATGACCTGCTGCAGATCGTGGGTGCTGATAACCCTATGCTCATGGCAGCGGCAAAGCAAATATTTGGTGCTGGTGGCAAGCGAATGAGGCCTGCCTTAGTCTTTCTCGTTTCCAGAGCAACTTGCGAGCTTTCTAACATACAGTACGTCCAAGTGTTCTTCGCACTCCAATGTATGCGCTTATTGTGTCCAGATTTCCATTCATCACAAGGGGTCACTTCTTCTGAAAAGTTTGCACTTAGTGTTGTGATCGATGATTGCAAGACTTTAGGTCTCGTGAGTTAGTGGGATTTTTAACGAACTTAGTAGATGGTTTAATTATTGTCTGTCTTTCTCCAGGGAGCTGCGGCCACAGCACAGACGCTTAGCAGAGACTACTGAAATGATCCATACCGCCAGTTTGATTCATGACGATGTTTTAGATGAAAGTGACACAAGACGTGGTATGAATTTATGCTCTTCGACCTCATGATTTACATGTACTGCTTGCTCAATATAAATGTTATGGGGAATTTGGTAGGTAGGGTTTGACAACGAGGCACATGACATGATGAACCAGGAAGTGTGGTACGCACTGTTTCGGTAAAGCAATAGAGTGTACGTAGTCCGTTATTGTAGGCTAATTTGTTCAGCTCTCGACAGGCAAGGAAACTGTTCATCAAACGTTTGGGACTCGGGTTGCTGTACTAGCTGGTGACTTCATGTTTGCGCAAGCTTCTTGGTATTTGGCTAACCTCGACAACCTGGAAGTTATCAAACTTATCAGTCAGGTAGGCTGAGTTTTTTCTCACCTGTTGTATTTTAGGTAGTTTTACCTTTACAATGACAACTCACTTTGAGACCCAATTCCCTTCTGACTTCGTCAGTACATAAAATTTCCGTGCCTTACAGACCTTGATCTTGCTTGAATTAGGTAGAAGTGAATTTTTTACTTCGTTGTTCCATACTTAACAGTGTGAATGACCTACTTATGCATCGCCCGCAGCAGCCAAGTAGCCTATTAGCTATCTGGGTGTTATCGCGCTTTAACTAGTTGGAAGTTAACTTACCTGTTGTGTACTCGCATTCACTAGGTAAATAATTGAGAGCTAGGCTTTTAATTTAGCCAAGTGCTGCTACTTGGTTGGTGTGGGTAGATTTTAGCACTTCAAACCATCGGCACGAGCTCAGTTGGTTTACTTGTCCAAAATCAGGGAGTTAATTTAATTGGTGAATTATGAATGTAAATTAATTGCAAGTAAGTCAGCGGGAGTTGGCACGATTTTGCTGACTGAACTTGGGCACTCTATTTAACGACTCGGTCGGTGCGGGCTGGCCTTATCATTCTCATCTACTAGATGAATTACTTTAGGACTCTGGTATTGTGAATTGACGATCGTTGCCTCCATTTCTGTCTTGACAGGTGATTAGAGACTTCGCAAGTGGAGAGATCAAGCAAGCACAGAGCTTGTTCGACACCGATGTGACACTGCAAAATTACTTGGACAAGAGTTACTATAAGACAGCTTCATTGATTGCCTCAAGCACAAAATCAGCTGCTATTTTCAGCGATTGCAGCGCAAGTATATGCAAGCACATGTTCGATTACGGGATGAACTTAGGCCTGGCCTTCCAAGTTGTGGACGACATCTTGGACTTCACGCAGACATCCGAGCAGCTGGGGAAACCCGCAGGAAGCGACCTATGCAAGGGAAACCTGACTGCGCCAGTTTTGTTCGCTCTGGAGAAGGAACATGAACTTCGGGAACTGATCGACACGGAATTCACTGAAGAGGGGTCCTTGGAGGCTGCGATTGCTCTCGTGCACCGCGGCGGTGGCATTGACAGGGCTCGTGAGCTTGCGCAACAGAAAGGCGATCTGGCTCGAAAGTCCCTGGACTGTTTGCCTCACGGCGTGGCCAGGCAATCGCTGGAGAGGATGGTGGATTATGTGTTGGAGCGTCTATTTTAGATGCTTGTGTGCAGGACTAGAACTACTACTTCCCCCGTGGCGAATTTGCCATCTGTAACACTAGGTTTGCACTTTTTTTCCCCTTCCTATTTTCCTTTTTTTTGTCCCATGTAATTTTAATTCATTGGTTTTGCCAAATGGCAATGCATCACCAGTATGAGCACTTGTTCTGAGCTTGAGGCATTGATCTGTACATTCCTTTTGGAGTTTGTCATCCGTTGTGAGCTGACCAGAGTAATCTTATGCGCTTGCAATTCACAGAATTGCAACAAGCATCATTTAACCGATCTTTCTGTACTCTCTACCTTGCAGTTCAAAATTCATCTCTGAGAACATACCAGATTTTATACTAGCAAGCACTCTATATCATCTGCTTTGAATTACTTTCAACTGAAATGGAAGGTAATGAAGTGGAAGCATGGCATTGGTCTATTAAAGCAAGCCTCTATTAGAGGAATGGCATGAAAGATTGAGGTTATGCTAATCAAAGATGACATGGCAGTGAAGAAAGCACAAAAGATTGTGGATTTTTATTTTTTCCTTTTTGCACTTTGAAGAGTTCAATTGCAGGAGAGGATTTCCTTTATTTCAGTATGCCTTGGACATTCATCAAAGGTGACATGGCAATGAAGCAGCATTGTGCACAAATATTGTTAATAAATTGTGAAATTAGAAAGAGGAGAGCATTTTATGCCAGTGTGAAATCTTTGGTTAGTTATTCATTCACTTAGATTGAAGGAAGACAATGAAGGTGCTTTCAATTTGTAGAATTGGTCACTTTGATATTAGAATGATCCTAGAAGTCATGAAATATCACCTTTCATTTGGTTCCTAGTTCACTTATAGCAAATTGCACATGGATTTTTATATAACTTATTTAACTTGTGTTTTTAGAATGACAAGAAGAAATGATTGCATTCAACCTAATTACATTTGTATGTCTTCTTTATTAATTGATGTTTAGATCCCACCCTTGTAGTTTTGGGGTTACTAATAATGGCTCCCACTCAAATTTACTTAGTCTTCATATACAGCTTCCATCTATGCAAGCCATCTTTTTGATGTAATGAAGTTTTGATGAAGTGGTGTAACATTCTTAAAATAAGTATACTTGAATCCAATGGTACTACCTAAATCAATGCTATGTATTGTTATTTTATATTCAATGTACTTCAATGCATAATTCTAATATATAATGTCAATTTCTTTAGAGTATCGTCAATGCAAGTGTAGAAACTAAGCAATTGTAGAAAGATATAAATATGGTGTATATCAAACCTTGCCTCAACAAGTATTGTTGGACATTTGTCTCAAGAGTACTTTTTGTACAAGTTGCCAAATCTCTTTGTAGGATTGGAATGTTCAATTTGTTTCTCATTGAGTAAGTGTGACAATCATTGCTTTAATAAACTTTGTTGTGGAAGGTCTAGGACTCAATATAAAATCGAAATATATTGTCTTTATTATAGAATTTGCTATGATCTAAAATAGAAATGTTTTTTTAGAACCAGTTTTTGTTAGAGACCTAGACATCCGATTCTAGATGTGTGGGGAGGGGGCATTGAACTCCGGGTTCTTCCCTCCCCTGTAGTTAGGTTTTTTGCCTTTAGTTTGTGTATTAGGGAATTGCAAGTTTGGAGGGCTTGGACCTTGGCCTGAAGGGGGGGAATAATTTGGGAAGAGGACAAGAAAAATTGTAACAAAATTGTAGTAGATTTGCATTGCCACCAATTGCATTGTCGCCACCTCATTGAACTCCGGTTGCTTCGGTTGGTTTGGTTTCAAGAGGTAGTGCCGACTAAGACCACTCACTTGTATGATTGCTTCTTGGGACCCTTTAGGTGTTGGAGCTCTAGGTCCCCAATAGAGACCGTCTCTTAGTAGTTTGATGTGATTCTAGATTTGAGGTGCTATGCACCAATTTTTTTTGATGCTACCACCTTTTTGTACTCCATTGATGATGCTCTTAGTTTGTTGTTTTTAGATTAGGTAAATCAGCCCATTGTGGTCAAACGACCCATGTGCTTTGGGTGAGTCAAGTCAGCATGATGGATTCAAATTTTGTTGGTTTTAAGGTAGTCTACGGACTTTTATGGGCAAAGATGCATTGAACACTTCAAAAATTCATAGGAAATTTGTATACTTTGCCCAAAAAAACATAATTTCAATTGCTCTCATTATTTCTCACACTTATACTATTATGGGAAAAAAATTGAAAAATTTCAATAACTACATGATGTCTAACTCTTTATTCTGACCACAATGGGTTGGTTTACTTTATACGTTCATTACATGGGATTCAGCCCTTGGGGAGGGCTGTTTCAAACTGGTTCCCAATAACAGGAACCAGCCTGTGCTGTCTAGAAAAAAAATAATTAAAAAAATATTAAAAAAATATTGAAATATTGAAATAAAAAATAAAAAATATTAAAAAAATATTTTTTTAATATTTGATGATGTGGTTGTTACTCTCGACCACATCAACATCTTGTGTGGCGGGGTTCCCAGCATTTGGGAATGAAGGGGAACTCGCACCCCTCTCATCTAATGTTTCCCCTCATTGCAATTTCAAATGGTGTATTTATAGTAGAACCCCACCCAGAGCCCCATCAACAATCAATAGAGCATTTTAAATTCAGGAGACTCTGGGACTAATTTCCAAACATGAGTTCTTGATTTCCTACCATCAATTCCATTCTTTTCATGACACATCTGCTTGGTTTGGAGTGCCAAAGTGAACAAGAAGTAGTCTCTGAAATGAGCGATTTTGGAATAGTCTACATATTGAACATGGGTCTAGACCAATTTTTGCCTTCCAAAATTCATAATAATTTCAGTTCAAGCAAAAAAATTATCAGAATTTGGCAATCCCCTCATTTCTATCTCTGCACACCTGTGGAAATATTTCCTTCGCCTTACTACACTCCACATCATGTCCCAGTTGCTTATTTGGTCAGTTATGGGTGCTTTTACTATAAAATCCCCTGCACCCTTTGCAGCCCAAATCTTGAACTCTGACACTCACCCGCTAATTTGTCTGGTTGTTCCAAGTAGGCATGGGCTGCATTCCCACCAACTGGCTGCCCAGACCCCCTGCCACGTCAAACCCAGTTAACTACGCCTCAAGATCCTAACCCCAGTCTAACCCCAGTCTAACCCCAGTAAAATCTCAACTAGGAGCTCATAACTCCGCGCAAACCCTTTCCCCGTCTCTCCGCCCAAGCAAACACCTCAGTCCACACCATCCTTCCCTTTCTATTCTCCATCCCCGCTATTCCCCGCTTGTTGCTAAACTGGAAGCTCTCACAGGGGCGGAGGAGCAAGGCATCCCTAACAAGGGGGAGCTGGTTGCAACCCTAAACCCTTCGTTAAATCCATTCTTTAGCTCGCGTCTTTCTGCACTTTTTGTCTCTCTTCGCACGCAATCACCTCCTGCGCACGTTTTCCGTATGGAGTGTCGCAAGCTCGAGAACGGGGTCTTGCGGATGTGACTATCACCGACCTCGTTGCACAGGTTTGTGATACTGGATTGTATGCTTGGTGTTTGATATTGGAGTGAGATTTGTGAGAGTTTTGAGATTTGGTGAGATTTTGGTGAGATTTGAGGTATTGATGAGGTTGTTTGGGTGGAACTTGGAGTGTAATTCGAGGTTTGTTAGGGTTTCGGATGGATCCGAGAGTGTGAAAGTGCAATGTGAGTGGAAGGTTCTGGATAGCAGATGGACAGAATCAGTCGCCTCGGTTTTGTAGAAGTTTGGTTTAGGGATCGTTTTAGGGGAGTAGGGTTTCGAACGCGTTTTATCGCCGTGGTTTGGGGGATCGCTGTTTGAATTTTTAGGGGGGGTTCGAAGTGCAAAAACTTTGGAGCGGAATTTTCATGTGTAGGGCAAGGGTTTGGGATTAAGTTCGAAACAAGAGCGTTTGTGTAGTTTGAATTTTTGGTCGATCTTTAAGAGTTGTAAAATCCTTAGGTTTTATGTGTCATTCTTGAGAAGGCCTACCCTGAACATCCGTGGAATCAATGTAAACGAATCTATATTCTTTTTGTGGACGAGCTTGAGCTCCTGTCATGTTTGCAAAGGCTGGTGTTGGCTCACACTAGAATTCCTCTTTTCTTTTCATCCGGTCCTTTGTCGACAGGTTTGCCTGTGGACTCGTGTGAGTGATTGTATGCATGAATGAATCGCTTCACTAGTGGGCTAGTTCTTCAATATTTTAGTGTTTGAGATTTTTTGTGCAAGCGGTGTGCTACTCTGGAATGGTAAGGGACTTGTTTGAATATGAGATGCGTGTATTTATTGTGTGATTCTGAGGGGTTAACTCATTTTTCTGGTGATGCAGATTTAGGGGGCACAAGAAGGGACTCGCAGTCTTCACATGAAAGTCTAGACTTTTTGTGCAAGCGGGTTGTGGTAGCCAGGCAACATGTCTTGCCAGGGATTCCTCCAATGTATTCTGAAACTGATCAACTTCTTGCTGACCTTGGTTGGGGCGTACATGATCGTCTACTCTCTATGGATGTACAAGGAATGGAATTCTGTGAACCATCATCACGGTGAAGGAGCTGCTCTGGTATCAAATGCGGACTTGAATGGTTTGCTTGGCGAGGGAGTGCTTGTGGAGCAGCTCGCAAGACCCTTGTTGAAAGAGAGCTTGAAATTGTCAGATGTTCCTGCTCCGTGGTGCGTAATTCCGTCTTTTCTGCTATTGGATCATGTGCTTGGTTTATCATGATGAGTGATAAGCTTTTTTGTTTGAATTTCTTATTATGAACTAACCTAAGTGTCCAATTTCCATATCAGCTTCCATTGATTATGTCAATATGGAAGCAGACACTTTTGGCCATTTGGGTACTTGAGCTTCATTTAGAAGTTCATTTTGGAAGCTAGCAGTGGCTTACATTGTATAGTGCATTTTAGAAGCTAACAGTCGATTATTGAAAGCTTCTTAAATGCTTTACCTCATCTCCTATCGATATGGAAGTGGCCATTTTGGTAGTTAGGGGTGAATTTACGGACTTTTTCTGGGTCGGTGATTGTACTTAATCAAGTAATCAGAGTTGTTTTCTCACTAGATGAGTGGTGGGTGCAGGTTTATCTATGCATTCTTCGGTACTGGGGCAATCACATGCTTCGTCTCTTTGACAGGCCATGTTGCCGCTGAGTTGAGCAACAGCTTCTGTCTCGCATGCGTATCCTACATTGAACGTTTTTTATTTTAAAAGACTTGTCTAGGAAAAGATGTTTTTTCCCCCTCTTGGTCATTCTAAGTTTTTGAAGTTCTGCGGACGGATTTTACCAAAAAGATTACTATCCTTTGGAATTAGGTTCTCATAAGTGTAATTGCATTGGCTACATTCCTACAGTTTTATTATTTTTCTTAATGAAAAGTACAGTACAGTGTGCTTCAAGTTGTGCTGATATTGGCACAATTCGCAGTGGCTGGGCTTCTATTTTTTGACCGGCATTGGCGGGAGGTGGAGCCTCTTCCCAACTTTGTTTATTGGATTATCTTTCTTCGATTTATGCCTGATATACTTTGTCACAGTTCTGACGTTGCTTCTGCTAATTGCAGGATGTACCAGAGGATCCCACTGGCGAGTTGGACAAAGTTCAAGAATTTGTAGTGGAGAATCTTGACATCTGCAAATGGATTGCCCTAGGGGTGGTGCTCCTAGAAGTGAGTTCTTATATTCTGAGTTTTTATATGCTTATGGTTTTATTTGCTTGAAAATTCAAACTTAGGGCCACTTTAGATTGCCCATGTTGAAGCAACAAGCTTCAGATAACAAGCTTATAATTTTGATCACATCTTGTGCAACTACGGGTTAGATAATACGCTTAACATAATTCATTTGCATTTTTGACACCTTATGATGCATTTTAGGTATCAAATGTCCAATCTACACCAAAAAGGTGGCTTGGAAACTTGTCATCTCAAATATTTTTAGCATTACCCGTAGAAGCCATGTTAACATCACCTCTCCGTGCTCATTCTTGTTACTTTGACTACTGTAAAGTCACATTGAACTTAACGAGGCAAAATGATTTTTGCACAAATCATGGTGTTGAGTTCCTGCGCATTCCTGAGAGACCGTTATGCACGTGCGACATCTTACTAGGGAATCTTTGAAATGGTTAGCAATGCAATATAATGGTTAGCAATGTAATATTGGAGACGGTCTAATACTCATTATTGTAAAGAATTTATTCAAATTCTTGCTATTCTATTAACCTGTTGTGTATTCAGCGTAATCGTAGCTGTTCTCTCCTATTATCTAATGATACTAGTATATCAAATGTATTACAGATTTCCAACATCTCTGAACCAGCCTGAAGTCAGATTCTTACATTGTTGCCTATACAGGTGCTTGGTTTGTTCTTTGCTTTTATCCTGCGGGCTATCTCTTCAAGCTCACGAAGAAATTATGACAGTGATGACGATTACATGATACCGAGATCAGGTCCCCGCCAGCCTGCAAACAACCGTCAGGCAAATCAAGCCAACACTGCAGCGGGTTCCGGGGGTGCTGCAGAAGCTCGGGCTCCTCGTACAGATGCTTGGAGCACTCGAATGCGTGAAAAGGTACATCATCACAAAAGACCTCCCATTAGATTGGTGAAGTGCTTAGCGTCAAGTTAGTAGGCTTTACAATCGTGTAGTCCTTATGTTGAGAGTGAATGGTAATTTAATGTTAGTGGAACACTAATGGTATGATCTTAAGGTTAGATTGATATTATATTGTTAACATTAAATTACCATTAACCCCTAAGCTCTCCGACATCCATATTGTGAATGTGGATGATGAACAGAGTGCTTCAAGCCAATAAATACCTTCTCATCCAAAGCAATTCTTGAATCTCTAATCTAGAAGATAACCTTGCTTTTTGACCAATTTGATGAAATTGACGGAAATGATACATTTGTACAAAGATATAAGCAAGCATGTGCTAAAATCCAAGAAAGGATTAATAACTTTGTGAATCTACTAGGGAATCGTTTGAAAGAGTGAACCTATCCATAACATACTGTAGACTTTTGTTGCAGATTCTTGACTTTTCTTTCCGAAGCTTTCTTTCTTTTATGCTTTGATAGAAAACTTTTTGTGCTGAGGATTGAGCCATGTTTTGTGCAGTATGGATTGGACACTAATGAGTTCGGGGTCAATCCGTCCGATTCGAGGAGATTCACGCCACAGAATCAGACACCTGGGGCCGAGGAGCAGCAGAGCCGCTGCGTTATAATGTAGACTTTGTCCAGTTTGTGATTATCTTTCGCATCTTACCCAAGTTTGTGTTTGGTACAGTAGTGTTGGGAGTAGAATTTTCATGAGAAAACAGAAGATTTTGAAAGAGGGGGTTCAAAATTGGGCATGCGTTTTGGGACATTTGGGACCATCAGTGTCTGAATGTCTGCAGGTGACGGTTTTGGGTGGTGGCCGGAGCGTTGTATAAAGCAGTGCTGTCTTCATGTGTTACACTATATTAGGCAGAATAGGTAGGTATATGGGGCATGTGTTTGTAAGTTATATTCTTAGTCCTATTGGGCAAAATTTGTCTTTCCTTCACTTCATAAAATCAATTTTTTGTACGGTGGATTTTACCAAACCAGACTCCTCCAACTTACGTTCTATGGAATGGAAATGCTTCTTGTATTTTATATTTATAAGTACTAGGGATATATTTAATCATAGAAATGCATTTCAAATTCAAAAATCTAAAAGTTTTGTATACAAATCAATGCCATTATTACTATTTGAAGGTGTTTATAATAGTGGGCATCAAGGTTGAGAATTTGGAGTAGATGATTGAACTATGGTATCACACTTGGTATATTGAGAGAGAACCAAGAAAAGAACTTTGATGTTCTAGTGCTCAAGAAAAACTAAGAGGGATAAAGGGAGCTACAACAAAAAACAACTAGAATGAGATTCCCAAATTATGAAGATTCTAAAAATATAGCACTTTCTATTGCATTTTCAGCAAATCACATTTGTACTATTCATGATCTTGGGTGGTCAACTTTTGAATGTAGGAAAAATGAAAAGTTGGAAAATTACTTTGGTGTGCATTTTTAATGCCCCCTAATCACACCTTTACAAAAATCCACAGATGAATTAAGGCTTTTAATTGAGGGCATAATGAGATTATGGTGAATAATATGTTCGTCCAAACACTCAAGCTACAATAAATCCAAAACTTCAAAAAACGAATTTGGACAATTGACCTCCAATTATGGTAAATAATATGTTCGTCCAAACACTCAAGCTACAATAAATCCAAAACTTCCCCTTATTTTGTGCCGCATAAATTTTGTATTTCTTCACTTTTCTTGGCTACTTTGAGATGCTTGATTGCAAGTATGAATTCAGTATTTGAAAATTTTATCATGGATACCAAATAAAAAAATTTCGTGTTTTCTCTAGGGATAAAACACAGTGCAACAAGGGGATCAATCTTGGTTAGGGAGGATTGACCCATGCATTGCCCCATCAAAGGGTAAATGTGATAATTTGCCCCCTATTTTTTGCCGCTTAAATTTTGAATTTCTTCACGACTCCTAGCTCATTTGAAGCCTCTAATTGCAAATATGAATTCATAATTTGCAAATTTTTTCATACGTGGCAAATACAAAATTCCATTGTTTTTTCTACAAGGATAAAACACGAGGCAATACATGGGTCAATCCTACTTGGCCAGGGTGAACTGACCCCCTCGCTTGTCCTCCCAAGTCAATCCAAGGGATGCAAGTAAAAAAAAGACCCCTATTTTGTGCCCCCAAAATGTATGCTCTTCATCTCTCCTAGCTAATTGGGCCTTTGGTTGCAAATATGAATTCAGAATTTGCAAATTTTATCATATGTCACAAATACAAAATTCCAGTGTTTTTTCTGTAGGGATAAAACATGAAGCAATACATGGGGCAATCCTCCCTGTCTGGGGTGAACTAATCCCCTCGCTCGTGGCCAAGGTGAACTGACCCCCTTGTTGCCCCATCCAGGGGTTACTGTGAAAAAAAGTCCCCTAATTTTTGTTGTGATTTTTGTAATCTCTACACCTTCCCTAGCTAATTAGGGCCATTGATTGCAAATCCGAATTCCGAATTTGCAAATTTTATCATCTAATTGCAAATAAAAAAATCCATAGTGTTTTTTCCAGGGATAAAACGGGACAATGAGGGGGTCAGTTCACCTTGGCCCTTGCTCGTCTCCCAAGTCATTCCGGGGGTGCAAGTAAAAAAAAGACCCCCTATTTTGTGCCTAGAAAATGCATGCTCTACATTGTTCTTAGCTAATTTGGGGACTCTGATTACAAATATGAAATTCAAAATTTGCAATTTTTATCATGCGTGGGAAATAAATAAAAAAATTCAGGGTTTTCCTTCGGGGACAAGCGAGGGGGTGAGTTCACCCCGGCCACCCAAAGGAGTATGAAGGATAATGATTCAGTGTTACAATTGGCATGCATTTCCCAGGAGCTTAATATGGGTACTTAGAGCATCCACACCAATGTGTTCTATATCCCTAAAAATTTAGGGAGAAGACCTCAGATGGGGATGGGGATATAGAAGCTTGCGTGCACCAGTCTCGAAACAAGATCTCTACCCCAAATTTATAGAGAACTCAGTAAAAGTTGGGCCCAATTTTCTATATTCAAGCTCATATAAAGAACACGCGAGGTCTCATCCCTATAAAGTCAAGGTTGACTGGATTGAGGTCCCAAGTTTAGGGAAAGAGAACTCCTTGGTGGGGATGCTCTTACCTCGGTACTGAGTACCGATCCTCCCAAGCAATTCTTCAATGATCCTCCTAGATCTTCTACAAATGGATAAGTAAAGGGAAACACCCAAAAATTAGGGATTTTAGTGATGTGTATCTCGGAATATTGTTGGAAGATGGCCGATTTGCATTCTTGATGGTGAAGGAAAATGAAGATTTGCGACATAGGATTAATCGTCTCATGTTGACAACAGGAGAGAACCATTGTCCATTTTCGAAACTTGAAAATGTGGAAGGACTCATGTATAAAGTAGCCGTGGGAATGGAGTGGTTGCACAATCGTGGCATTGTTCATCGGGACCTCAAAGCATCCAATGTGCTTTGCACCAAAGGAGAAGGTGGTTGGATATCTTGTGTGGCGGATTTTGAATGCTCTATTGGAGTTGTTGGGACAGGGTTTTTTAGGGCTCCAGAAATATTGCAAGCATGCAAGGATTATAGTACCAGCAACAAGCTTGAATTGTTTATGAGAAAATCCGATGTCTATAGCTATGGGATGTTGTGCTATGAGATCTTGACGGGAAAGCTTCTGTTTGAAGACTATAGGCCAAATGACTTTGCTCATGTGTTAGGAGGAGAAAGGCCAGAGGTACCAGAGTATGTTGTTGGATGGATGCGGGAATTATTAAGAACGTGTTGGCAATCCAATCCCGTTGATAGACCATATTTTGGAGAAATATTGGAGTTTCTTTTAGCTAATTCAAAGCTATGTAGGGAATTTCATGCCTTTAGAAAGAAACGTGAGATAGAAGATGCGATGGGAGTTAGACATCCTCCATTCAGAAGAGTCCCCATAGATTAGAGGAGTGACTTTAATCTTTAAAGAACAAAGGGGTGACCTTGAAAATCATCCCTTTCCATCACTATGTGAATCATTCGCTTCAGAAATAGCAAAAGCATCCATTGAATGTTACATTGAATGTTACTATTGACACATACATGTGCACAGATCCTCATCAATGGGCAAGAAGCTGACTGTCAGTTTGTTTTAGGGTGTGCCACCGTAGGTGCGATGTACGTTCTCGTGTTTGTTTGTTCTGGTTGCTCGCGTTGTTTTTACTGATGTGCAAGAAAAAATTTGTCATTGGAAAGAAAGTGCCGTTGGTGATTTGCTCGTGTTTTTCAGGCACAGAGTTTGCTGGACTTGCTTATTACTAGACAGTGTGCAAGTCTATCATGCTACAATCGATCATGGTTACAAGTGAGCTCTAGATTTTGAATCCTTCCATTTGCTTTAGGTGAATGTCTGAGCTGCATCCCTTGCCAAAGCTTCTGGATCTTTGTTGTTTTTGTTTTGGATCAGGTGACACAATTTGTCTACCACAGGTATGTAGACTCTCTGAAGCAAAAGTGACACACGAATGTCAACCGGAGGTTGTGCCACACATTCTTATCGCATGGACTTGAGTCGTAAGTTCTTCCGTCTGTATACAAGGAGAGATGCGACTCCACGAAGCCGCACAACGACACCGTGGTGTTTGCAGTGAATAAAGCAAGAGTCTTGGAATAGTTTCTTGACACAGCTAGCCATTATATCTGTTTCATGACAAGTCTGTTACTTTGATTTCCTTCATTATCTATTTCTCAAATCGCAGCCTTCAGTGAACGAAGAGGTCGGAGTTTGCTTCAATTAATTGTACAGTACATGGATTGAGAATTGGCTGAGCAGCAACTAAATTATATGGACGGTACATTGTGATGAGCTCTTTGAACAACACTTTCAGTCATCTTCCTCGAAGTGTACTGTTCCAGTGGATCCGTGCCATGCCTGCAAAAATAATTTATGATTTTTAGATCCTGCCTCAGCAATATAAGCTAATTAAAAGTGCTTGCCATTCATTCACCTTGAATGTCCTGAGAATCAGCCAAACCAATTCCTAGAAGCGAAGGTAAATCATGAAGCTAACTAATACTACCATCATCATTCGGAACAAGTTCCCAATTCTATTCTGATTTGTAAGCTTGCTCAAGACTATAAGCTTGTAGAGGTACCTATAGCAGATAACTTAACGCCTCAATCCTTTTTTTAAATTTGGACACATTTTTGCTTATATCTTTGAACAGTAATACCATTTACCAAAATTTCATGAAATAGGGCATAAAAGAAGGTTGTCTTTTCAAGATTCAAGTGTTACATTGGATGAATGAGAAGGTAGTTGGACGAAACAACGCTTGCAAGGCCTCTGTTCATCGTTTAGAATTTGGACGTCGGAACGCTTAAGGGTTAAGCATTTCAGCCTACAGGATATGGGGACTTTGTTGGAAAAGTGTGGGGAAAACATGGATGAAGAAGAATGCCAAATTTTTTTCCTTCTCAAGAATGAATATTTTATTCAATATGAACTTCGATTTTTCATTTGGACCCACTCTGGTCTCATAGACTCACCCATTACGGTTGGCTTTGGCACTTCTTCCCTAATCAATGAGGGAAGAGAGATGAGTGGACAAGAAGGTACAATCAGAGAACCTTTTTTAATGAACATTGCAGTTGAGAAACAAACAACATATTCCATCATAACTTTTTACTTGTAGAGTCCAATTCAATTGGAAATTTAGTGCATATGGAAGATACTCGTTGTCCAGACCGACCTTTGGGAAAATTTGGGACTTAGAAAGTAAAATCTCCACTCATATGTATTGCCTGCCCCAAATCGCTATTTTGCCAAAATCAACAAGTTGGTCCTTTACGGGTTAAAGTAGAGTTACCTATTTCGGACAACCCCCTTGCGATGATTTTATAAGGTGACCTACTGTAAACTTGTTACAAAATGGAAATGTAGTTTAGACAGTTGGACAAGAGAAGTTCATGGACAGTTGAAACAAATAATAAAACCACCACAAGGAAGTTCATACTCACAAGACAATTCGGTGGTCTACACATGAAGAGTTGTAAGCCATGAAAGGATAAAAGAAATGGAAAATTTATGACATAAATCAAAATGTCTACAATATAAAGCATTTTTTTTTATTACTTTACATGTATCTTTTCTAAGTCACTACCAAAATTTTGAATCTAATACTTCCATTGCTAATCAATATTTCAAAACAACTTAATTGATAAATTAGAGGTCCATAATCACTAACATTCAAAACCGCTATCTCTCTATATATAATTGAAGGCAACAATAATCATGAGATGAGCAGCCATATCAAATTCTAAATCTACTTCCACTAAGGTAGTATGCTCTAAAAGCGCCCACCTTCTTCAAACCTCCCCTATTTGGGGGGTGAAGAATGGAGATGGGGTGATCCTTAAATGGACCACTACAGCAATTGAATGCATCAAGAAAAAATTATTTTTCTATTGCAAGAGCCAATCATTGCCTTTGATTTCCGCACATCTATTTACAAATTGCAAGTGGACAGATTTTGGGAGACCTATGGTCACAAATAGGTGGCTATGCTCTGAATCTTTGAAAATTTATAAGTAATTCAAAAATGCTTGGAAAAATACAAAACCACTTGTGTTCGTTTCCACATCCATTTTCCTTTCTCTGAAAAATGATCTAAAAATAATTATGTCCACGTAAGCCTATGAAAAAGGCGGAGCAGCTCTTAAATGGGCGCTTTTAGAGCATACTTTACTTTGAAATATCGACAACAATTCTAAAAATCTGATGTATAGAATCACTTCATGTCAATAATTGCCATCTTCCTGTAGAATTGAACGAAACATTTATCATACTCTTGGCGGTCGGTAGCAACCTCTGTGTGTCGATAGAGCCTGATGTAGGAGTGCCCTATCTAAAAAGGGCTTGCATTCATTAATTTGCATGCTGTGGGGCCAACTGGTTGAGCTACACTAAATAGTGAAATTAGGTTGCCCCACACTAATTTCTCAACATTCTACACTATATAAATATGTATTGTTTCTTTACAAGAATTTACTACTTTTTTGAATAAAAAATTTATACATATGAGACTTATGAACTTTCATGTTTACAAACAGAAAAAACAGTAGACATATTTGTTGATTGGTTGGCTTGTAAAGTGATTTTCTTGAAGTAAGGCAACCTAATTTCACTATTTAGTGTAGAGAAAGTCCTTCTCATTTCCTTGTTGTTGCATGGGCTGACCTCCCAATTAAGGTACGAAGCAACGGCGGTAGGAGAAGCTGTCTATATACACATGACGTGGTAGGAAGAAGAACAACCCATGTGGGATAAGTCACTTAGAATGAGAAAGAGCTTCACCATGAATGAATGGTGAAGTTCCTTCTCATTCTCAGTGACTTATCCCACATGGGTTGTCTCTCCTTCTACCACCCAATGTGTATATAGAGGGCTTCTCCACCTTCTTGAGTAACTCAAATCCATATGAGTTTAACCTTGAAGCTGTACTTTTGGATCTCGAATTTTAATGGATTATATGTGAAGTTTATTACATATACTTATACAAGAAAGTAAAAAATAATTCGTCAAATGTTAAGCCTCATAAGATATGTAGTTGGTGTGCCCATTATAGTGTCCCTTCTTCGGAGAGTCAGTTGTGGGGATGCTCAAGGCAGCTAGGCTATCTTTTAATAAAAACTTGTCAATGACCTAGGCATTAAAGGGTTTCAGTCATCGACCTAGGCATTAAAGGGTTAAAGGGGTGTCCAGATGTGGCGTTAAGGGTCAAAGTTGTGGTCGCTGGGTGAAGAGAAAGTGACCATGCGTTTGCACTTACGGTCATTGGGGACTACCGAGCCAAGGTGGCAGTCGAGGTGGCAGAAGGAAACAACGGAAGTAACTTGCTCAGCAAACATTGGAATATTTTAAGTAGAGGGAGTTACTGCCACATTTAAGAAACAATTGAATGTGCTGGTAACGTAGATTTTGGATTTTAAGTATAGACTTACATTAATGGGGCATCTGGGAGGCCATTAACTACAACGGTCGAAAGTGGGGAGGTTTTAGCGCTGCTATCAAACAATGAAGCCACCAATCTTGAAATGTATGGCAATGTTTCTCAGTGAAAATGAAGAGTGAAGGCGGTAGCAATGCACATCACACTTCCTCAAATTTAGCTGATGAGATGCAATTGTGTGTGTTGTTGTAAGAGATTGACGTCTATTTTCTTGTTGTCCACTTGGCTAAAGAGATCCGCAATTTGCAAGAGTTGTGTCACGATGAGTACCTTGTGCATGGCTTGCATGTTAATTTCTCTTGACGTTTTCAGTAGTCACATTATGTTGTTTACTGAATTTTTCTTGTGTGCTGTAGCGTAGTCAGAAGACGAAGATGGACAATTCACAGATTGGACGACCTACTGGCATGGAAAGGACACCAGTGCACCGCCAGGTGAGTTTTCTTTAGCAATTACTTTGTATTAGTTGTGACAGAAGTACATAATCGAAGTCCACATTATTGTCTGAATTGTCCTATTTTGATGTCCGCTTCTTCATTTTGTCTATGTAGCTTTCTTGTAGCCAATCACAAGTCATCCTCCAACAGCAACAGAATTGGCTGCAGTGGAAAGTATGCTTCAAAACTAGAAGCTCTAAAATTGGAGGTGCATTTAGCAAATGTTAGTGACTTGAAAGCAAAGTTGCATGTCTGTAACACATAGTCATTTTCTGAAGTCAAGGAACACATCACTTTACTACTCTAAAATACACATTCTTGTCTAGCAAGTTTGTCGTCATTGCGAATGAACCTTTCTGTAGGGCAAATGACAAGAAGCACTACAGTCATGAGAAATACAACAACACTGATTGGAGAAGGCACGAATCCTACCAAGAGAGCACAAAAGGATAGAGGCCCCAATTGGCAAACACAAGAGGTAGCTGCACTTATTGAAGCCAAATGACAATTATTCATTGAAGAAGAACAAACGCATGACGGTCGCAACCTCATGAATCCGGAGTCCAGCAAGTGGAGGCGCATTAGTGCCCACGTCATGGAAGCTGGCTTTTCAACATGTATGCATGACGGACTTGCTTGTAAGAGCAAATGGAACCAGCTCATACTTGATTATAAGCGTGTGGCAAACTTTTTCGCACAAAGCCGCACCAAAGGACTGGAGGACTGGAGCATGAGTGCAGCTGAACGGAAAGCAGAGGGTCTTCCTCGTTCCTTCCCATAAAAGGTCTTCTTTGGCATCCACAAATGGTTCAAAGGTCGTCCAATAATGCTTCCTCCGCATTCACGTGACTTGCTTTTGGCTGATGATTCAAATTATGGAGCCACTTCAACAGAGAAGCAGACAACAGAAGATAATGGCACTACTGATGCAGAAACTGAAGATGCAATGGACACAACATACACAAAAGAAGAAAGGTCAAATGATACACGCAGTGCTTTTCTCCTCTTTCGAAGTCTACCCACTGTCGCCGCTTCCATGTAGTGTCAATGTCGTTCGAAGTGACAACACGCCTCCTAGTTCACGTCGCTTCACTTCCCTACCAGCAGGGGTGACAACACATGTTCTCAGCTCCAGTGACACTACTGAATACACAATGCAGCGACGTCTGGGAAACACAGGCGTCCGTCGGAAGAATCTGTCAGGGCACACTGTGATAGCGGAAGCCACAAAAGCTACTAGTGACGTCATGGCAAGTCAACTGAAGAACATGGCTGATTCATCATGGGAGCTGGAGAGATCAAAGATAGAAGTGCAACTGAAGCTTTTTGCTAAACAAATGGAATACCAAAGAGATCGTGACCGCCGCTTGTATGATAGTGTAAGACTTGCTAACAAAAATGCAAGATTGGCTATATTGAAACAAAGTGAAGTTGTACAATGTTTGACAAACTTGTTTGCTGTACTTAGTTCCGGTACAAAACGACAGACTTCTTCTATGTCGGAGCAAGGGCCTCTGTTGCCTGTGCCCGACTCTGTACATATGCCGCTTGGAACTGCGACTACAACACTTGGAACTGGTAGTGACGAAAATAGAACTAACAGTTGCCTAAGACAAGCACCTTCCTCTTCAACACAGGTAAGTGGTGTTTGACTACCGTCCTTCTGCACTGCCATTTTTGTCGAAAATCAATCTGTATTGAACTATAACGTGAGAAATTATTAGTATTTAGTATTGTCCTTCACATGTAATGGAACTAAAAGTCAATATTGCACATGGAAAAACAGTAGTGTATATAGCTAGTTTCAGGATTTCTAGGAAACTTCTGTTTTGTTGTGGACAAAAAAAAAATTAGTTCAACAATGTCAACCTATAGTGTAGCTACTTTTTAAAGTCATGTCCTTCATTACAATTTTGTAAATGTGTGCAGCAGCTGATGCTACTATGTTGGCCACTTAAAAAAAATACAAAAAAAAAATAGTACGTAAAAAAAAATTATTATTACCGGCTAATTTTTTGTAAGCATCCTCTCGTACAACTGTACTCAGAAAGTGTTGTTCTCTTCTTCAGTATATGACTATGCTGGACCGATCCTCACAACTTTAAGTGAATGAAGAAAATAAAAGGAAGGAAAAATAACAAGAAAGTATAGTAGCATGTAGCAAATGCGAAATGACAAAAATGGGAAAAATATACATGTGGCTCTTAGTGGCGCAATACGCTGTAGAGAGAGGAAAACTCCTAGATCCCGGCGCTTCAAGAGTTCTTGCTCCACAGTATTGTCGTCATTTACATTTTCTTGAGCAATTGCATCGGTTGAATCATCGCCATGGTCGTCCTCGTTGTAGCCCTTTGTCCAAAGAACACTGAAGAGGCGCTACACATCGCTGTGAGATTGCCCAAGCAAAATGTTGTGCAATATGGCACAAGAGACAATGACATCGGGAATGAACGTCACGTGAAGATCAGTCTTTACCAATAGCTCTCTGAAAGTCTGCTTTAGTCGAGCAAATGCATTTTCGACCACGCTACGACCCATGCCCAACTTCTTATTGAATAATGCATCTGCCACAGGCAGTTGGCCCGCAGAACGATGGGGCACCATCAGCCACAAAAACAACGGAAAACCAGAGTCCCCGAGCAAGTAAGGTGAGAAGCCATGGAAAGAGGCTCGTGCATCCCACAACTCATTGTGAGATGCTTTGTGATACAATGTAGATCTTCTAAGCATACGGGAATCATTAGTTGAACCGGGCATTCCCAAAAACAAGTCAAGAAACTTTTTATTACTATTAACTACAGCTTGACAGTTAATAGTATAGCCACCAAATTTAAAGTAGTAGTAATCTGTTGGGCCAAACTTGGGTTTGGATATACTGATGTGTATACCATCTATAGCACCCACAACTCCAGACAATCCACAAAGTTGATGAAATTGTCTTTCAGTTTCTTGCAGACAATTACCATGGGGCCATGAGATCTCAGACCTGAATACCACATTTATAGCATGCACAATATCTCGCAGCAACATTGATACAGAGCTCCGACCCACTGCAAACATTTCACTACAAATCAACAGACTTGCATCATGAGTTAACTTGAAAAGTGTACAAGCAACTCTAACTACAACTGGTATTACAAGTCAGTATTTGGTGTCCTTTCGTTGCACAGCTGATCTGAGAACATCAGCCAATGAAAAAACAGTTGCCTTAGTCAGACGAAACGTTTTCACCTAGCGATCATCATCGTATTGGTCGAGAAGAAATCGTGAGAACCACGTTGTGGATCACGGTTTCACCCAAAATCCCAAATCACCATCAACAATGCCAAAACTGTTCCATAATCGAAAACAGTATAGGGCAGCATGGGTAATTGTTTCAGACTCCGAGTTCGATGTCGAGGTCTCAACAATTTCAGGAAGCCGAAGCAGCTCGGTCATATTGTCGTTGTCCTACTCCTCAGTTGTAACCAACTGAAGTCCTCAATGAGTGCAGAGAAGCATGAGCAGGATAATCGAAGTCATCGACAAAATGAAGCTCATTTTTTTAAAAAAAATGTTGTTGGACGCCTACCAGAACCCTTGAACTTGGAAATGTGACCTCCGTTTTCGCTCCTTCATTTCCAGTGATTACAAAACTAGTCCTGAACGTGGCCACAAGTAAGGTCTACTCTTACTAGACAATGATGGTTGTTGTCAATGCGCTTGCTGCCCCAAACGTCAATCCTAGCACACAAAACAAAAGTCGTCTACCTATGAATAAGCACATTCACTTGCCCACCCCAATGTATAGCAGTCGCACTGATTGCAGTTGTGCCCCCTTCCTCAATGCCCACTCCGACACCCAATTGTGCAGCAGTCACAGTGATTGCAATTGCGCGCCCTTCCCCAATGCCCAGTTGCACACCAATCGCACAGCAGTCACACACCAGTCGTACCGATTGCAACTACGTCCCTTTTCCCGATGCCCAATGGTACAGTAGTGGTAGTGATTGCAATTGTGCCCCCTTCCCTGATGCCTAGTTGCACACCAGTTGCAGTAATTGCAAGTGCTCCCCTTTCCTTGCTTGATGCCCACTATGACGCCCCTAGTCGCAGCAAACCTGCACCCCTTTTCCCGATGCCCAATCGCACACCAGTTGCAGCAAACCTTCGCTCGTTTTTCCAATGCCCAGTTACACAGCAGTCACAGCGCTACACCCCCTTCCTCAATGCCCACTCCGACGCCCAATTGCCCACCACTCGCAACGACTGCAGTTCAAGCAACAACCTTCCCGCCAAGCACATATACAGTATTCACGACAGCAAATCCTAACAGAAACTCAGCCACTCTCCAAACTGAAGCACCAAAATCTAATTGTGGAAGAACTTCTCCAACATGCCTGCAAATTTTGGCATGAAGGACGATCACCAACAGAGCAAGCAAAACGACGACACCAACGGCCAATTGCAGCTTCCTGACACTGTACCACCGCCGCACAAGTTTGAATGTGCTGTACTAGGTGGACACTGCCACCTCATTTTACGATGCACACGAAACTATTTTCCCATTAAGTGTGAAGGACTACTAAACTGAATGGTACACTATTGACACCAAGTCTGTAGCACCTGCTTCGCATTTACCAATGCAATTATTTATTCATGCTTTTTCTTTTTTAACGTGGTTTACAGTTCAACGCTTGTTGCTCCAAAACGCCAGGTCTGCACATACCTTAAGCTACATCATCTTTGCCATGATTTCAACTTCAAATTGACGACTTGTCACTTCTTTAAAAATAAATATTGACTGTACACTCACTTCCAACCTTCCTTCCGTGCTCCTCACTTTTTGACATTTCTGCCAAGTGTCCCTTTAGTTATTAATTTTCATCCAAGGGATAAAATGATGTGGAATATTCTACATCATTCATTGTGGGGAAGGACAGATTGTGTCATTGCTACTAAGTGTTATGTTACAATGGCTTACAAACTTCAACTTAATTCACTAGAGATTATTGTGGGTTCATGGTGACATGATATTTTCAAAAATCACATGTTTGCTATAGTTATTGTACAATTCAATAATTGAAAAAAAATCACAAACCATATTTATAGGCCCAAAGTTCATAATACTAAGAACGTATGAATGTATATATATATATATATATATATATATATATATATATATATATATATATATATATATATATATATATATATATATGAAACAAATGACAAATATTGGAGTTTCTAATTGACATAGAAAGTGCTAACAAGGTAGTTTAGTTTTATGTTAACTTATATGTATTGATTTAAAAATCATGGAAGAAAATGAATTAAAATACAATGTAAATTACATATTTGAACTTACAACTCAATTTTTTAGCATTGAATACTGCAAATGTACCATGTATAGAGCAAAATTTGGAGGCTAAAAAAATTCAAAGCCTTATATTCTAAACACGCAAGATTTTATCATCAAAAGAATTATATGTAGTTCATATAAAAGCACATGTCTTGCAACTTATACAATCATTGTTTCTAAAGTTGGCTTACATTTTTACACCAAGTTGTGTAAAATCATATGTAATCTATGGGTTAGGAAAAAAAACTCAAAACTTATTTGCACTTTGCAATGGAAAGGGTAGTTTCTAGTGGAAATTGATGAAGAACTTTTGAAGTGGGGAGTAAAGACCAAAGGCAAGAAGGGCTCACTTTGAGGATCAACTAGTGTAAGTGTCATATGTAAATAACATAGCTGACATTGAAATGGAATATCTATGTAAGGATTGGAATTGCATCTAGGAGGGGTGAATCATCTTGAAGTATTTTTAAGTGTGTTTTCTTTAAAACACGAGTGGAAACAACATCTAACACAAGTCAATTCATACTTTTTTGGATCTTTGTGGAATTAGTTATGAGAATATAAAGTTGAAAAAGCCTAGGGCTCTCAAATGGCTCTCTACTTTAAATGTACATTGTCTTTTGTTGATTGTTGAACTTTATGAAAAAACATCATGTACAAATAGAAAGGCATTACTTTTTTTAACCTAATAATGCCAAGGGAGCCATTTTGTGGCTTTTGGATGCCTCTCTGCCAATAAGTGGGGAGGTTCAAAGTAGTTTTTCATCCATCTTTTTACTTGATCTTTCACAAAGAATTATGAAGAGTACCTAATTTGCTAACTCTCTATTCATGTGAATAAGAAATAGTGGAAAAATGGATCACAAAATATGCTATTTTTAGTGTATTTTAGAAAGTTGTTGCTCTATACTTTAAATGTTATAATACATGACCAAAATAATTTTTTTTAAAGTTGAGTCCAACTAATGAAATGAAGGTCACCTATTCTAATTTCTACTCATTTAGAATTTAGAATTTTTTTGTAACATTGAGTATTTTATTGCAACTTGAACTTTAGATATATTTTCAATGTATAGTGCACTCTAATTACAAAATGATATGGGATTTGAGTCTACACTAAAATGTTTGTCACTATAATGTATCTATGGTGAAATTTTTTGATTTTTTGAAATAATTCTCTATTAGATATGATTTTTCCTTCACTTTTTTTTTTGAAATTCCCATAAAAATGAGTTTTTGTGAAAAAAATGTAAAACAATTTTGAAATAAAATAGATATGTAGTTCTGTCTCTAAAATAAAAAATAAAAAATTTCAAACATATGTAGTTCAAAAATGGCAACAAACTAAGTGAAGGACACTTTAGGTTTAAAATGAATGGTTATAGCTTTATTGTGAATTTCATTAAATGAGTGGTATTCCAATAAAGTGGCACAGAAGGAAATCATGAAAAGAAGGAAATTTATGGAAAGATTGTTTGAGGGGAGTGGAAATACATAAAGTGGGAGTGATATGAACTTACTCTGCATAAAGTTGGTGTATGTATGACCTCGTTGCGGGCCTCGTTGTGGCATATTTCTTTCCTATTTTAGAAGATGTTCCATTAAAGTGGCACATGGAATACCGCCATTTTAATGAAATTGACGCTTTTTGTCCTTTAAGGGAAAAAAAGCCTACTCCATTTTAGAGCCAACTAAGGTAGATGGCTCAATAATCAACCATCTAATGAGGAATCCAAAGGTGTGAGAAAAATGGTCCTTTCAATTATTAACTTTTTTATTGGTATGGAAAGAAATGAAAAAATCAAATGAATGGCAATTTAAATTTAAATTTTTGGCTTAGAATTAATTAAGTACAAATTTTCAAAGTGAAAAATGCACAAGTTGCTATGTATGCTCATAGACATCACTTGTAATCAATCACCATGTACTTTTAAAAAGAGCCCAATAGTTCCGAAATAGTTTAAAAAATTGCTAAGTTTGTTCTTTGAACTTCTAAAATGTGTGAATGTAGTACCTGAAATGCAACAAATGAAATGTATGCCTTCTTTACACATTTCCAATTTTGTTGTCATTCATTCATTATTTGCAATTTATACATGCATTTAGAAATGATGAATTATACAATGTAGTTCTTTAAATCTATTGTTCTATGTCCTAAAATCACACATTTTTAGTCACTAATTTTTAATTTCAAAAAATATCAGATTCATTTCACTAACCATGTGCATAGTTTATGAACCTCCTATACAACCATTGTTAATGTTTGCTTGATTTAAGGACATCTTCCTATACCTCAGACCATCTTCAACAAGGAAATGGAAACAAGCTCAAAATTGTCAAAATTGTTCTCTGTCAATTACAAGCCTTCACATATGGCCTATTATTGGTTGAGCATCATTCTCACTGCATACTCTGCTTATTTTTATCTCTTCATCTATTGAAGGTGGTCTTATGGTAGGAGGTTATGAAATCGACCACTAAAGGATTAAAATTAAATTTTGAGGAGGTGAAACAACTTTGAAATATTTTAAAGTATATTTTTCTTGAAAGACAAGCAGAATTAACATTTAACCCAAGCCATTTCATTTTTTTGGAGCTATGGTAGGAGACTCTTAAATGGTTGGGGTATTAAAATGGTGCCCTATCTTAAATGTACATGAATTATACATGTTTCTTTTTCATAGCCTTCAATAGTTTATATATAGATAGTGTATATTTTAGTTATGGCATCATTTTAGAGCCCTATGCCCTTTCTACTTCAAAGTTTAACAACTAATTTGACATAGCTCCAAAAAATATGAAACGACTTGGTTTAGATGTCAATTCTCCTTGTCTTTCAAGGAAAATATATTCAAAATATTTCAAGATGTTTCACCTCTTCAAAATTCACTTTCAGCCTAAGATGGTTAATTTATGGGCCTCCTACCGCTATGTGAAATTAGTTATCAAATTTTGAAGTAGAAAGGACATAGGGTTCTAAAATGGTGCCCCAGATAAAATGTTCACTTTTTGTACAATGAAGGCTATGGAAAAGAAACATGTACAAATTATGTACATTTAAGATAGGGATCAAGTTTAATGCCCACTCCATTCTACCATATCACCTTGGTATCACAGGTTCATCTATCTATGAGTCCGGGTATGAGTCCGGGTATCCAGGTGGTCGAGTGGAGAGATTGTTGCCGCTGCGAACTTTGTCCGTGGCGCTAGGGTTTGGAATCCACTTCTCAGGAATCACGTCGCCGGTTTGTTTCGCGTTTCTTCAGGCCGAAATTCAGCTTGCACACGAGGGATAGGCGAAGGTTATTCGATCCGGGAGCGCTGTTTGGAGCATAGTTTGTTTAACCGATTGCATGCGAGGGAGCCACAGGTTTTAGTATGCGCCAACCCTGGATTTATTGTTGTAATAATTCTGTAAAGTTCGTGTGAAAGAGTTAAAATGCTCCTTCTTTCATTTTGCTGATCGTGTATTGCACAATCATAGTACTTACCTGTCTGTCAACTCGGTTCTGTACAAAGAGAACGGAAAATCTGCTTCAATTGGTACAAGTGCTTCTGTACTAGAGTTCTGAACTTGTTAGCTGGATTTGGATGGCTTGGTTTTCGTGAAAATGTCTGTCTATCTTGCGATTGCGTTCAGGCGATTGCGTTGCACGAGTTGTGACGACGTGCGGATTGTGTCGACTGAAGTTGAATTGCGGTAATTTTCCTTATTGTTTGGGCTTTTGCTTGCTCCGTGTTTTGGGTGTATTTTTGTACTCAGGGCTTGAATCGTAACATTACCGTCTTGTAGGTGACAGATTGACCAACAAGCAGCAGTTGCTACGGAACAATTACAAAAGCCTGATGCGGATGTAACGAGCTTCTTGAGTTCAGAAGTAATGTCAAAAGCCCGCTTCCTCTGGTAATCACACCTTTGTAGCTAAGTTTTGTCTGGTTTGTTTGCCGTGATATGGTATTATATTTCTGTGTTGAGCTGCAGTGCATCTTCTGTGTTATCGAGCTTGCGAATTTGCTCATTCGGTTTGATCATGATGGGGTTATGTCATTCAGAACACCGGAGCTCTTTGGGGGAGCTGTGACTGAGCACAAAGTTGGTATTACAAGTCAGCAATCCTCGTTTGTTGATTGCGGTGCGGTTCGAAAGGTACGACTTAGACTTCTCAAACATTTCGCTGTATCTCGTTCTCCCGTTCTTGTTTAGGTGCTCTGCTGTGTTTTCTCTGTTGTGTTTGCCTTATTCCGAAAGAGGAGGGAAGTTCAAAAAGTTTTAGGATTCCATTTCTTAAGGTATTTGAGAATTTCTTATAACTTCCGAGAAAGGCTTAGGTTCAGTGTTTCCAAAGCTTCTGGTTTTAAGCTCATGGTTTGATTGCTTAAATTTGGGGTGTAATGTAATTGGCAGAAGAAATTGTTCTTCTTTGAATCCACGGAGATTTAGGATGTGAGCTTCACTTTAAACTTCAATGAATGTGAAAACAGTTGGGACGCTTGAGGTTTCACTTTAGGGTCGAAGTCCTGATCGTGCTTTCTGATGTCCATTTCGCAGTGGCGTGCAAGGTCCAGGAGTCCATGTTGTTAGGTTGCCCCTTCCAAATTTACTGAATCGGCAAGCCTAAATCCCAAGCACAACGTCGTTGCACACACCTTGTGAGGTTTGTTTGCAATTCCCCCTTCGTGTTTTCAATCTGTATTTGCAGTTGTACGCAGTAAGCACTAGAAAGAAAAAAACAAAACGGATTCGGTATCCCCGTAGTATCAGCAGGATATGCGTAAGGTATTGTCCGGGTGTTCTTGCGGTATCATCAGGGTATCCTCGAGTATGGAGTGGGTACCATTAATTAGGTTGAGCGATGGGCTGACCTGAACTCCGCAAATAGTATTGGAGTCCGAACATCATAAATATCACAAGAAGTACAGAAGGGACACACGTCCACGACCTGAAAAACCTTCCATGAGGAAGATGTGCAATTCAGGTCGGGGTGACCTGAATTGCACACCAAATTTTAAACGGTTAAAATCACACCAACTTCGTAAGAACTGACGTGGCTCCAGTACCTTCCATATCATGTGACGCTAACTTGTTCTGTAAGCAAGCTTAGAAGGCGAATCAGTACTGCACCAATTTATAACTGCATTGTTTGCTGTTTGGGACTTTCCTGGTCCATGGCGGTTTATTGCATTGGGCTGAATACTGATGCAATTGGATCCCTCAATCTGATAGTTTGGCATTTCACCTTCCTTGGAGAAGTTGGGTTACGTTCTTCCTTCTACAGGTGTGAATGCAAATTGCTCCGAATTTTCATCGTCAGTTCGTTTTAATTCTGCAGACTCGGTACTTACTGGAGAAAGCTCCCTAAAGCTGAAGGCATTGCACTTGAGGTTGCATGCATAGCTTTGCAAACGCACTCATGTGTACTCAGGTGGTGCGGAGGTTCAAGAACTGCAGCAGTCAGCCCAAACACACCTTTATTGAAGAAGTAATGTGCCAACCTGCTACAGTTGCGAATGCGTGGTGCAATCCGTTGACGGTTGGTACAGGGGTGGCAACGACGTCTACTTCCATTGTATGTCCTACTTGCAACCACGTCAGGTACCAGGGCGTGTAGAACGAGGACCTGCAGTAGCACCATGGGTTCGGGATCAGCTGAGCCCGGTGGCGGATCGAGTGGGGGGCAGCAACCCAGTGCTTTGGACCTGGACTCCGAAGGCACACAAATCATTGAGCTCGGATCCGCAGTGTGGCCGAAGAACCCCATTCGTACTGGTAGGTCTGAGGTGTACATGTGGGGTACTGAGCACGCAGTGAAGTTCTGCAGAGGCCCGACTTTCGCCCTTCATGAATATACCATGAGCCGGGCAGCTAGGAACTCTGCTGTGCGTACTGTAGCCATGGTCACGATTCATGGTAAACCGAGCGGCATAGTCATGGAACGGGGGAAGCCTGTGAACCCGGAGACCTGCGAGTTGAGCCTGAAGCAGATTGCACTTGAGATGGTGCGAGTCGTTCACGAGCTCCACAGCGTAGGGATCATCCACGGGGACATAAAAGCGTCACAATTCCTCGTTTGTCGTGATGGGCGCATTCGTCTATGTGACTTCGAGACTAGCGAGTATGAAAGTGATTGTGTGAGCCACTCGGAGTTGTCTATTCCATGGTCGAGGCCGTCATTGGTTCGCAAGCCCGACAGGCCGCGTGTGAAGGCGGACGACTTGTACTCGCTGGGGCTGGCAATATGGGAACTGTACACCGGTAAGGTGCCATTTGTACCACCTGGATCTGAGGGACGGGAGTCACTGGATATAGAGGAGGAAGTAGAAGAGGCGATCCTGGCGGGAGAGCAGGTGGACCTCAATGACATATTCGACCCTGAGGTGCGCTCTGTGGCTGCTTCACTTGTGAGCGAGGAGGTCGAGCACTCACACTGCCTGCTGCAGCAGCTTGGAGCTGCGAAAAAGTAGCATTCTGAGCCGAAGGACGGGTTACTTAAAATCATAGTAGATTTGCTTTGTGAGTGCTTTGTGGGAATATAATTTTTATTTCAATCGGTGCCCGGAAGCCCCCCAAAAGCCTAGAACTAAATTCGGCGGGCAGCACAAAAAATATTGCAAAAATTCAAAATAATTAAATTTTTGTTTTTCTTTCTCAAAGATTATGTTTTTGTCTACATCTGAAGCTTTGATTCATTCCATTTTAGTGATGTGAAAGTTATCAACAATCTTATTTTTTGGGCAATCTAAGCATCTTTTTGAAAAAATAACTTATATGATTCATTTCATAATGCAATTTCCAAATTTTTTCAATTTCTTTTTCTTTGAAAAGGTTAAGTTTGCTTGCTAGAACAATCTCACCGTTGGGATTATTTCAATCCCATCTAAGAGCTATTAACAATTTAGTTTTTCTTTCAATCTTGGACCTACTTCTACTTGACAATTTTTTGAAGTATGAAAATCAAGTTGTTATTTTTTGAAATTTTTTTCCTAGACTCCTAACTCAATTCTTCAATACAATAAATTTTTAATTCAAATTCCATAGTGCACATTTTTTTCACAAATAGCAATTAAAGTCATCTAAAATTGTGGTCTAGTGTTCAAAAAAACTTGTTTTTTCAACTTTGAATGCTCCTATCTCTCAATCTGTACGGTCAAACTTCATGAAATTTTTACTACATAATCTCAAACAAGTAAAGTTTAAGATCCTATGGTTCAGTTCCAAAAAAAGTATTTTTGTTTGTTTTTTTGGACAAACGCAGTAGAAATGGCAGTTTTGAGTGGTTTTTGACAGAAAAATGGCCTTGGGACTTTAGGGGTTAACCCTTCAACGTCGAAGGGGTGATGCTCAAAATCATCCTTTTGTATTACCGTGTGAATCTTTTGTCACCTCAAATCCCCAAAAAGTCTTATATGCAAGTTTCTCAACCATTGCAAAAAGGGATAAAACATTACAAATAAAATGAAGATTTTTCTCTTGCTATGATGAGACACTTTGAAAATGCTTTGAAAATTTACACTCAAAATAGGTATGTTCATTGGTGAACAAGCTCTTCAAATCTCTATGAGGTTCATAACATTGAGTAGTAAGAGGGAAGGTTGCCTTTCCTATTTCATCCGCATTCCATCCATTCCAATTAGGGGTATCTTTTAATTTTCAATATTGTGGGAATTTCAAGGTCGCTCAGGTTGGAAAGAATGATTTCTATGCTATCAATCATTTCAAAAATTGTTTACAATGATTTAAAAAATAAATAAAAACGACAACTCGTTCCATTCTTACTTGCCAAAATGCTATTTCAATTCAATTGCTTGGTTTGGCATATCATACCCCATCCTAAATTAACCCTTCAACGCCTAGGTCAATGACTGCTTACAAAAAAGTGGCAAAATTTATGCATTCTCATTGAAACTAGCCCAAGTACAACTCACCAAATTGTGCTTAAATGGCGATTGTGAGCCCAATGTGAGGCACGCCAATGTGTTGACCCCTAGCTCACACTCAATGGAGCTATACGTATCATCAACAAATCTGAAATTTAATTTTTAAAATTTCTAAGCAATTGACATGCTTCTTAGCAATTCAATTGCTTTGAATTTAAAAAATTTAACATTGTATGCATTGAAGTGTGTCCTCTCATGGTGCTAGCTCCATCACAATGAAGGAAATGAACAGGTTCTGAAATGGAGCAAGCATTAAGAATGGCCCTATAAATGGCTGTGAAATGGACAAACAATAGTTCAGAAATTGACCTCCATAGTCATTGAATGAATCAAGGGAAAAAGCATTATCAATCGCAAGTTAGAGCCAATCATTCTCTTTGCTTTCCCATTTCTCTTTAGAAGTTGCAAGTGAACAATTTATGGAAGACCTAGGGATATATATAAATAGGGACCTATGATACATAACTCCTTTGAAAATCCACAAGTAATTCAAAAATGCTTCAAAAAATATGAAACCACTTGTGTTAGACTCCTCTTCTATTGTTTTCTTTGTCTAAAAAATGAGCTAAAAATATTTCCATGAAGTCTTTGCCAGTTTGTAAAGGAATTGTAAAGTGGCCAACTCATCCAACCTTAGCAAACTACAGATACCACTTTTATAGACAAGCAACTCATGCATTAGGGTGGCGAGAAAAACAACAATTTCACACTTACTAACATTCATTCCTTCATCAAAGACAACATCTAGTTGAATCTTGCTTCTACATCGATCACAGTAGGGGTCAAATGAAACGGCAAGATTGCCGTGCTTCTTGAAGGCCAAATGGGTACTGCGTCAAATTCTTTGCTCCTTTTTGTGCATAGTGTGTAACACTGGAATCACTGATGGCTTCAACTAGGGCTACATAGCTATGTTGGATGATGCTAAAGTACTCCTATACTTTTTTTTGCCATTGGGGGATGCTAAAATTACTCCCCATTTTTTGGCGGTAGCCAACATGATGACATTTGAAGTAGTGGCAATTAGAAATAGCTACAAATCGACATACCTATAGATCAAAATGCATGAACATTTTCATAGCTACAATTATAAATGTTGCCAAAACTGCACTTACTCCTCTAAAACTAGGCCAAGCAGAACAACTGTGACTATGAGACTACACTATGGGTGCACTTACAATTGTTACAAGCTACTTTGGTAAATCAATTGCTTTAGAGCCGAGCTTCAAGGTGGGGGTGGATTTAACCCCTAAAGGTTAGAGACTATGTTTTCACCAAAAACGCTCCAAAACTGCTATTTCTAATACAAGTACCAAATTTTAAAAGAAAAACATTTTTGAACACATGTAAACATAGGATCTCGTAATACTCTAGTTTTAGAAGATGTGGTAAAAATTTCAGAATTTTCCACCATGTAGATTGCAAGATATTAGCCTTTGAATTGACAAAAATCCTTTTTTTTGGCCTTGCAAAAAATTGGGTAGCTGCACTTCACAAGGTCACATTTGTGTGAAAAAATGTCCAAAATGGTGGTAACTCTTTGGATTCATTCTTCAAGGAAAATTGTACACATTCTTGAAAAGATTTAGATCATTTGAAATTGCACAACATATAGGAAAAAAATAGTAAGTAGAAAGAAATAGAGAATGATTCAAAACACTAGTCAAATTGTTAAAAATTTAAATATGGAATTGAAAAATTCCAATCCCAATGGTTGTAATGTAGTAATAAATAGTCTACATCATATTCTTTTATTTTATTTTTCCAAAATATTAAAAATTGAGTTAAATAAAGTACTCCAAAGTTATTTTAGAGTAGGGAATCCATAATTGCCCGCAAACTAGAACACCTCATAAATAAAAATGGAATGATTAAAAGCTTTCCATATATATAAATCTAGAGAACCAATTTCAAATTTTTATTTTTGAAAAAAGTGTTTTTTTAAGAAACTTTTGGGCTGCCCTCCGAGCATTGAAAATTACATATCACGCAATAACTTTTGAACCGTGCAGTCAAAATTTATGAAACAGTAGATGAGATTTGGGGAGATTGGAGGGTTGTTTCAGACTTGTTCCCAGGTCCGTTCTCCCTGGTCTCATCAAAAGCTGGTGTCAGATTTTTTTTTCCCACAAAAAAATAAAAATAAAAATAATTTAAAATTCTTAAAATGAAAAACAAAGTTTAATTTTTTTTTTTTTCAAAAAAAGTGACCTGGTAGTCTCTCGGCCAAATCAACGCAACTTATGAATGGCGGGTTTCATCGGGTTTCCAGGTAGGAATACGCAGCCCTCTAGAGTAGCATAAAAACATGTAATGATTTTTGGGCCTTAAAGGTACTCCTCGGGCACATGTTGTGTGGAAAATTTTAAAGAAAAAAAATAAAAGTTTCCATTCATAGTGAGCTGCCCAAAATCACTATGTTGTCAACAAAAAAACACAGTTTGGACCTTTAGGGATTAATTCAAGCAAGCAAGCTTGTTCTAGTAGAATGAAAGTGGACATAGCCTTTTATACGCCAAACAATGAACAAGTGGGAACATACTAGCATACAAGAAACTTTTTTTTGGTCCTACAGTTATTGTTGATGCACAAGTTTGAAAAACTTTGTCATACTAAGCTAATCATTCAAACAACTGGTCATTGAGCCATGCACATGACAGTGGGTGAGTGCTAAGTCCGACCCCAAACAAAGAAGGGCAGACCTCCACCCCCGATAATTGGAAACAAAGTATACTCTATGATCTTTGAAACCATGTTCGATGATGTTCTATAATACTCTAGAAACTACTTTATGATGTTGGAAACATTGCATTGAATTTCAAATACAAATATTTTAGATAAGAAAAAAAAAAGACAATATAGAGGATGACTTATAAGATACAACAAACTTGACTACTAGTCGGCCTTCTAGTAGTCACTTCCCTAATCATGCAAACCTTCTTACTAGTAGATGTCTATTTCTCAACGTATTATTGCCTCACGTTTCTTTCTATATGCGTGGATTTCTCTACATGTTTTTGAATTAGCTAAAAGAAACTCCAATATTTCTCCAAAAGATGGTCTACTTGTGGGATTAGATTGCCAACACATTCTTAATAAATCCCGTACCCATCTAGCAACATACTTTGGTACCTTTGGTCTTTCTCCTACCAACACATGATCAAAGTCAGTCTTCCCATAGTCTTCAAATGGAAGCTTCCCTGTCAAGATTTCATAGCACAACATCCCATAACTATAGACATCAGATTCTTTCGTAAACAATTCAGACTTATTGTTGATACTATAATCCTTGCATGCTTGCAATATTTCTGGAGCCCTAAAAAACCCTGTCCCAATAACTCCAATGGAGCATTCAAAATCCGCCACATAACATCCCCAACCATCTTCAACTCTTGTACAAAGCACATTGGATGCTTTGAGGTCCCGATGAATAATGCCACGATTGTGCAACCACTCCATTCCCACGGCCACTTTATACATAAGTCCTTCCACATATTCAAATTTCGAAAATGGACAATGGTTCTTTCTTGTTGTCAATATAAGGTAATCAATCCTATGTCGCAAATCTTCATGTTCCTTCACCATCAAGAAAGCAAACCGGCCATCTTCCAACAATATTCCACGATACACATCACTATGATTCCTGTCTTTGGGAAGATTACCATGGCGTTCCCATTCCGTTTTGTCTACATAGTTCTGCAACATTCCACAAGGCCATTGTAGCTGCAATTGTCGCAAGGAAGTTCCCTTCTTGAATACCTTCAATGCCCACTTCTTTCCAAGTCGCAAGTCCTCCTCATTCCTCCATGGCTCATTCCATTGAATTTTTGCATCATAAAGCTCAGCTTGACCACCTTCTGCAAACTTCGGGCCCATTGCCAACTCTCCCATCCCATCTTTACCAAAAGTTTGAAAGAAATTGCCCCAATCAAGATGAGATTGCAAAGTTTGAAAAACTTCCATATTACTCACTTCTACCACTTCATCTACATCCAATTCAAACTTGGACACTTGGCTCCAATGAGTCTTTGAGTGCTCAATTTGCTCTTCAATGGTTTGCATGGAAGTTTCAACCTCCAAATACTCTATAACAGTGCCATGATAATTAGATGATGGTATGGAAGAAGTGGAGATTCCAGGCTTGGGTTTACTACTCAAATAGGAGCATGATCCACCCATTGTTGCAACTATATAAGACCTTCACTCCAAGTCTTGGTGGTAATAGGTGAATACACTTGATTTAGACCCTAGTGTTGCATCCATTCATTTCTCCTTTCGCAAAACAAAAACAATACAATTTTAGATAAAGATAATACACATGAAAAAGGAACCCAAATTCATAAGTGTAAAAAAACACTAAATTGTAGTAAGGCATCCCAAAACTGAGTAACTCATAACTCAAAACTGAAATTGTAAATCTATACTAGGTCTTCACCTAGAAGTTGGAGTATTCTTATCAAGAAATTACATTGTAAGCAAAACTTCTACAAAAAAGTGACAACAATATCAACTAGCAAAGCATGAACCTACATTCAAGATGAAAACCAAAGACAGTTGAAGAAAGAGGTTCAACTTCAACAACAAAACATCATGAAGAAAAGAAGTGTAATACCTCAAGTTCGATGAACTCTTGGTCGTGAGGATATATCGGGGTAGTATTCCGTAGCCCACTCATAGCCAAAAACTGGAAGGTACAATAACAATTGTGGCATTTTAGATGATCCCTTTAGCACATGAGAACTTGTCTTAGCAATGTCAATCCCATTACATTCATGGCATAACTAGGCTGAATTCAACATGAAGCACAAGTTTGAATAAATCAATCTAAGAATGCTTTGAGGGTTCTTAGACAGATAACAAGCAAGCAATGGAACTCTCTAAAAACAAAAAATCGACTCTTTGTATTATAAGATGACCTCTAGACTCAAGTCCAATGCAATGACAAGTAGCAAATTGAATGAAAATGTATCCAAGGAGTATGTAAGAGGAAAATTTCCTGAAGAAAACAACAAAAGTCACATACCCAACTTGCATATTCAATTACAAACCTAACAAAAGTTGCATACTCAACTTGCATATTCAATTACAAACCTAACAAAAGTCGCATACTCAACTTGCATATTCAATTACAAAGCTAACAAAAGTCACACATACGCAACTTGCATATTCAATTACAAATTTAACAAAAGTCGCATACTCAACTTGCATACTCAATTACAAACCTAACAAAAGTCGCATACTCAACTTGCATACTCAATTACAAACCTAACAAAAGTCGCATACTCAACTTGCATACTCAATTACAAACCTAACAAAAGTCGCATACTCAACTTGCATACTCAATTACAAACCTAACAAAAGCTGCATACTCAACTTGCATATTCAATTACAAACTAGCGACTAACACAAGAAAAAGTGGTGAACCTAGATGAAAAAAACATATAAGATGTGCAACACTTTCAAGGTCACCTGCCAACAAAGAGCAAGCAAATGAAAACACAGTCTACTAGCGGAAAATATTCCTCTTACCAAATCCTCCAACCCGCACCACTACAATGTATGTACTCCTCATCCAATGGCGAACCTCAAGCACCTAAAAACCATGAGCCAATGAACCTCCATCCTCTTAACCACACAGCCTCTCCAAACCCCCGACCACTACAGTTCGCTCCTCGACCAAAGCTCATAAGGCACCTTCACATCAAAATACAGACTACGGTACTAAACCAAAATCAAGGTAGGCAAGCTCAGTCTCCTCATCTAGTCAAACCTTGAGCACCTTCACGTAAAAAAACAGACTACAGATCGAACGCTAGCTCTGGTAACGGCGGAACAAGCACCGACACTTACAAACTGGGAACGCACCTGTTAGGAAAAGAAAACTGAAGGGAGAATCCGACACAGCTGAACACGCCATGGTCGTACGTAGCTCGGCAAGGGCAACAGAAGTGAAGTGAAGTGCTGAGGCCACGTTCAGACGCGAGACGTTGTGTTTTCCCCCATAAGCTATTCACGTCGGTGGCTTGGGCCTCCGCGTCATCATCCCAGCTTGCCAAGCTGCTGTACAGCTCTACAGTTCCTTCCCCAGTTGACTTTTAAGGCAGTGCGATGAAAGCGGGCTAATTGTACTGACATGCCCCGAAAACGAGTTACAGACGAAAAGCTAGGAGTAAAAGACAAAGTCCATTTGATTGGTCAAGATTTGAGAAGCGGGAGTCAAAGGTCGGTCAAGACTTGTGCTCCCGGCCGAGAATGGAGACACTCCGAGAACAGCACTGACATTGAAATCTCTTCAAAGGGGCTACTACTAATTTGAGCAAGCTAGATTCTAATGTATCTATCTGATTCAAATGTATGTTCAGATTTCCAACATTTGTGAACCAGCGTGACTGAAGTCAGAGTCTTCTATTGATCGATGTAGCCTACGCAGATGCTTGGTTTGTTCTTTGCTTTTGTCCTGCGCGCTATCTCGTGAAGCAACTCAGAAATTGCGACAGTGATGACGTCTAAGTTACATGTCTGATACCGAGGTCAGCCAGCTCCCCGCCAGCCTGCAAACAACCGTCAGTGAGGCCAATCAAGCCAACTCTCCTGCAGCGGGTGTCCGGGGGTGCTACAGAAGCTCGGGGACCTCAGTTGTACTGATGCTTGAAGCACTCGAATGCGTGAAAAGGTGCATCATCGCTAAAGACCTCCCTCCCATTCGATTGGTAAAGTTCTTAGCGTTAAGTTAACAGGCATTAGAAGACTCACATACTGTTAGTAGTCCTCATGTTGAGATTTAATGGTAATTTTATTGCTAGTGTGTCACACTACTAAATGGTGTGATCTTAAGGTTAGATTGATGTTCATTTGTAACTATCTATCGTTAACATTAAATTATCATTAACCCATAAGCACTCTGAATGACATTCATATTGTGAATATGGGCAATATCATTAAAATGGCAGTATTCCATTGG
This sequence comes from Rhytidiadelphus loreus, assembly GCA_947034895.1. Classification (NCBI taxonomy): domain Eukaryota; kingdom Viridiplantae; phylum Streptophyta; class Bryopsida; order Hypnales; family Hylocomiaceae; genus Rhytidiadelphus; species Rhytidiadelphus loreus. Next base: position 4,636,495 of record OX344764.1, read on the forward strand.
CATTTGTACATGAAGGAACAAAGACTGAGGTGTACTGAGGCACCTATTGCAAAATGGTCAAACATCATGTATCAACCATTTAACCTTTTAAATTGTGTGTTCAAATACCTATCTTTTTATTTTTAGAACTTACTTAATATTATGGATTATCTATCCCTGTAAAATGACTATCAGATACACAGGTACAAAAAAGTCATGCAGTTACATACTCGGACTACGATCAAGAAGGCGACAAAGAGGATAATACTAAAATGAAAACTCGCGGAGTGGCTGTGAATGCTATTGAGCATCGTAGTGGGCGACAGCGAAGTGCGAAGGTGGCGCCACGGGAGCTCAGAAGAAAACAGAATGAAGCGAAGGAGGTTGCAACGGAAATGGCTGCAACAATAACACATAAATACTCTTCGCAAAAACCTTCAATATCACAAAACCGATACAGACCATATCCAGCTCTAGAACTGCACCCACAACCATGCAAAGAGAGGGGATCTAAAGTTCATCTCACGGTAAAAAGAGGGTTCTCCTAGATGAGATAAAAAGCTGTATGAAGGCTGATTACACCTTGGTTGCTGAAATGAGCAGACTTTTATGAAAGTACAAAAAACCAAGCTCACTACCCTCATACTCCTCAATATACATGGCAAAATGTATTTTACATTAAGAAATTAGACCCCAATGATCCAACGGCCATCTCCACTTCATTCCAATACTTTGTAATACACCTACAATCACGAAGGAAGCTTTAAATTAGTGGGCATGTTAGGGAGGTACCGGATAGAAGAGATAGTGTATAAAACAGGATCTAATTATCAAATTATCATGTTCAATAGGAAATTCCAAGACGTCAACTTACAATGCAAAGAATATAAACATGATGATATAGATGTGTCATATCTCGAGTGCATCTATTTGAATTCTAATAAATCCTCAAAAGTTCAATACTAAGTGATAATAAACACTCATAAGTGATTAATTTTGAGCGTCTAATCAGTTTTTGAGTCAAGCACAAACCAAAGAGATGGTCATTATAACTCAAATGGCATGTTTCAAAGTGCCAAAATTGTTGTCAGGTTCACAAGGCTTCAAGAACGAGAAACAATTTAGATCCAAGGATTTGGTCAAGTGGCTGAACCTATGTCAATGTCACTGAATTCACCATTGTAATAAATAGAAAATATTTCTCACCTGGCAACTGCGACTGGGAGACATAACCATGAAGGAGTGAGGTCGGTTGTTGAAATTAGTCTCTGGCTTCCCTGGCTCCCCCTCAGGATTAGTAAAGTGATCAACATTGTGGTCGACCTACAAAATGACAAAGGAACAGGAAACATGGGTCAAGCGGTGCGCATATATATATATATATATATAATGGAATATTAAGACATTGATTTGTTTTTAAACAGCCCCTTTTCATCTGCACTTATCCATTGAAGGGCAATCTAGGATAGAAATGAGTCTGTACAAAGTCAATTAATATCCTAAGTTACATGCCAAAGAACCAAAACCAACATTCACACAACTCATGGACCTGAAATGCAAACCCCTAAGCTAGTAAGTTTAATTGCTTGTGTGAAGTCTTCAGTTATCCCTGCTTAAAATGTGGTTGGCAATCAACACTTACCCGGGAGTAACCTCCAAACTCCCCAGCATCGCTATCCAAACAAATTCGATATTTACCAGGAACTTCACAACCCACCTTCATCCTACATAGAACACAATTGCATGTAGAATGAGAAAACATCCAACCCTCTGGAGTAGCACTTTCTCTAATATCAAATCCTTTGTACTTTAACCGAGGAGATGATGTACAGAGTATGAAACTCACTATCATGGCTCTCATGACACACTCTCACAATCATACTCTCACTATCACGCTCTAATGTCTCAAGAAGTTGCATAGTAAGAACTTCAACTTTCCTTGAGTCCTAGAAACCCGAAAGTACTTTGATAATGCCTCTTACACATGCAAGGATATTGAGTGTCACAATGTTACAAAACTCAATATAATCATAATCTCCCATTCCATTGTGTACACCTTACCCCGAGTATGTTCTTGTCGGATGGAAGTTAAAGACAAAGACCAGGTCTCCTCTTTCGAATAAAATGAGCTAGAAATCACCCAAACACAAGTTTAGTCAGAGAGTCAAAAGAATTGCAAAAGCAATCAATTCAATAACTTTACAAAAACACCACAGGTAATTAACCTCTTGAATTAAGAAATGGAGAATCTACTTTGGAAGTTCATAGCCAATAATAGGAACTTCAACAATATTTTCCTTCTTTCTAGTATTGATTTCTTCATCTTATTGGTATATTATTATTTTTCCCTTGAAGCTTCCAAGATGATTCAATTCAACTCCTATACATATGAAAATGGACACTTTTGACCATTCAGGCATCTTAGGGTTAATAATGATGAAAGTGAAGCAAAAAGACTAAAAGAAGATTACCACTTAGACATAGCTAAGGAAATCCCATGACATGACGTGCACAATTAAGCTTATGTAACAGCTGCCTTATTATAAGTTAAAACATTTTCATGAGTTATTAGCTAGCTAATCCTGCATCGAATGCAAAGGGGATGGTTAGACTTTTTGAACTCCCACTTGAGTTAGATATATATGGATGAAAGTTAAACCTTCAATTCGAAGTATTAATAGAATGGAATTGAACATTAGATGGGGTGAAATATGGGATGAAATATGGATGTTATGGATTTTAAAAATTGATAGAACTTGGATACACCAGCAATTTTCTTAACATTAGATCTGTTGTCTAGTTCATGAATAATGGTTAACATATTGTTACTCACAATTGATAACTGGTTTTAGGGTTTAGGGTTTAGGGTTTAGGGCTATAAAAGATGAGCAAGAGAGAGATTACTGACCTTTTCTGTCTCACTTGTACAGGAGATGTACTGCTTTGAGGAACTCACGAATTGGAAGTCTTCAGCAAGTGCAATCATCGCTCTATTGAAAGCATTCATGAACTGTCCGAAGAAAAAAATCACTGTCAGAGCATTGCAGAACCGTGATCTCTGCTACAACCACAAAGTTTAAGGACGACGGATTCATGATTTTGGAATGCTAATTTTAATTGATCATACTGTGAGAAATATAAAATTCCATGTAAAAAATCTTCATATCAATACATTGAGTGAAGAACATAGCATGTGCAGGCTCAAAGAAATACTTATTTGAACAAACAGAAATTCTCATATTAAGACTTCAAAACTGCTAAAAAGTTCATGAGGCCCAAAAGTGGTCTCCTTCGTCCTTCCGGAATGTTCAACTAAGATCCCACGTACTTTGAGATCTATGGTTTGCTACAGAAATTGTGGTAACAAATGCAAAATAAAACTATAGCATGGCAAACTAGACGACGTCACCATCACCATTGAAAAAGATTATGATTAAACCCGGAAGGATCAAGAGCTCACTGTTTTAAAATGGATAATTTGATTGATCATATTGTGGAAAAATAACTCAAAAGATGACAAAGTTTATATCCCCACAATCAATGAAGAACATTGCACGTGTTGGTCCAAAACTAGATAGAATTGACCCAAAAAACTGCACAATATAAACAAGAGAAATATTTGGACTTCTTGGTCCTGTTTAGAGGACACTTCCAAAAACGTACCTTGTACCGGAGATGGTCCTGTTCCAAGAGGTCCCACCGCCTTCGGCACTTGTCAAATGACCAGTTATTGCCTTGTCTAGGGAAGTCAATCCACTCTGGGTGGCCAAACTGCAGCTCGCAAACAAGCTCTTCATTAGAAAAAGATAATATCTTCCATATGAAGACGAAGATTCTCTAGATATTTTATGGTGAGAAAAGGGGAAGAATAGGCACTAGAAAAAGACCTAGTATCTTACAATGAGACACCATATAAGAAACTAATATGTGAACCTAGAATTTACAAATCAAACTCCAAAATGCCAACTGAACAATGTTTACCTCATTTCCCATGAAATTCAAGTAACCCTCCCCACCGAGAGCCATGGTAATAAAGTGAATCATCTGCAGTTCAAAAAAGCTTTCAATAACTTGACTACCGTAAACCCTGGAAAAATTAAATTAAATAAATAAACATGTAGTAATGTAATGTGAGAAAAAAGCGTGGATGGACCTTATGGAGTGCAATTCCTCGATCCACAGTCAAATTTGCTGGTTGTAGAGCTGACATGCTGTAGTACATTTCCTTGTCCATCAATAAAAATGCAAACGTCTTGTCCCCAACCATAGACTGCAAAAAACACCGAAGGGAATTAGGAAGTTGTATTTCAGATTCAAATATATAACAACAGTAAAGTAGGAGCCCCGTCCGCTGGGTTCCTTTTCCCATGAGTTGAAAGTCACCCTTGTAAAAAAGTGACTTGTAAGAAATGAAATCAACTTTTACTTTCTATATCAAGCAAAGACGCTCCCAAATGATACCTCATAGATGAAATACTTTTGGTACACGGGTAGTAGTCTAGGCTCAAGCTTCGGACCTTACTACTTCATACTTCAACCATTCATAACGTAATCATACTTTATCTAAATAATTTACATATTTAGATGCATTGAAATCCTCTCAAAACGGGACAAGACCTACCAAAAAATGAGATCAAAATCCATTACTTGCAAGAGATGAGAATCAATACTTGGTTTTATCACAATCAAAGATCTTTCCATCTGATCCCGTGTCAATGCAGTACTTATAAATCAAATGCAGTAGTCTAGGCTCCTGATTGAGACCCTACTACTTCAAACTTAAACAATTCATAATTCCTTCAAACAGTATCTAAATACTACATACTTCAGTGCATGAGAATCCTCTCAAAAATGGGAACAGCACCTAAACGGTTGCCATTACCTGATCGTGGCTCTCGGCGTAACCAACACAGGCCTCAGTGTACCTCCGATTCACCAGCGTATACACAATATCGCCCATAGACCATTCTTCATCCTTCCTCTCTTTCAGGTACTGAATCCACTTGTCAGGAATAGCCATAGCCAAGCGGTAATCAAAGCCCACACCTCCTTCGGCCACAGGACGGCAGAGAGTGGGCATGCCTGAGACGTCTTCCGCAATGACTGTAGCGTCAGGGTATATAGTGTGGACGAGCTCGTTTGCAAGCATCAAATACATCACTGCTTCAGTGTCCGTGGATTCACTGAAATACTCATTGTAGTTTCCAGTGAAGCACATGTTGAGGCCGTGGTGGTGGTACAGCATGGACGTGATGCCGTCAAATCGGAAGCCATCAAACATGTACTCCTCCATCCACCACCTCAGATTGGAAAGCAGGAAACGCTGCACCTCCCAGGAACCGTAGTTGAATAGGCGGCTGTCCCACAGTTTGTGGTACCCCCGGGCACCTGTGGAATGAAATTATTGTGCACAAACTTTAGCCTCTGATGACATTTGAAGGCAACTAGTCTAAAGTGTGGGGTTGAATACATAAAGGAAGTCAAAACAAGACAAGAAAACTCTCAAACATAGTCAGTTGCACTAAAAGTTTTGAAGAATCTAGATTTTTCTGGTAGCATGGCTATCAAAGGTTGAAGACTTCGCTAATTCTTGCCTAATCTTATCCAAGGAGCTTTTGGAGGCCAGTCTAAATGACCTAAATGGCAATCAAAAGTTAAACAAATGCACTGATTCGAAATGTTGTATTTCCTGCTATAAAAAATCATTTTCCATCTTCTAATGTTGTAAAAACATAACGACATAACTGCACCTAACAAAACAACATCACTGTACCTGTGTGGAAGTAGGAATCCTGAGCAGCCTGGCCCAAGTCGTACCCCGCCAACCCATCCACAGCATTTGTGCTAGCGTGGCTGTGAACCACGTCCATCAACACACGGAGCCCCATTGAATGGGCTTTGTCTATCAAATACTTGAGATCCTCGGGAGTCCCACAGCGGCTGCTGGCAGCGAAGAAATTCGTGACATGGTACCCAAAGCAACCGTAATAAGCATGCTCCATGATTGCCATAAGCTGAATGGTGTTGTAATTGTTAGCCTTTATCCGAGGCAGCATTTCGTCTGCAAACTGCCTGTAGGACGCCACTTGGGGCTCTTTGGAGCTCATTCCCACATGCGCTTCATAAATGAGCGGCGCTACTGGTTTGGCTACGCGGGGATGCTTGAACTCATATCTGCAACCCAGGCACATTAGAATACGAGAATATGTGAGATTTCGGAACCTGAGTAATTGTCCTCATTAAACTAAGTTCATGCAAACAATATTGTCAAGTAACAAACTTTCACAATATTGGCCATGCAACAATAGTAGTAACATTGTCGACATGAAAAGGCGTCGTTATTGAAAGTAATAATATCAATAACGACAATATGGAAGAGAAAAACGACGCTGCTGAGAAAAACAATGCGAGGAATACGATGGAAGCACCCATTTCTATCACCTCCCTGAACCCATGACCTAAAAATAAATGAACTGGTGTGAAATGATTTAGGATTCAATTGAATATGGAAATAGCTCCCTCTAGAAGATAGAAGTGGGCGTTCCTACAAATCGATGTTTGAAAGTTCACTATAAGTACATTTCGAGGACAAAAAACGTGATTGTTTTATTTCACATCTCCGATTCGCAATTCCCTATACGAGGAAAATAGCATTTCCAACATTCTTCCCCACCATACATGCCAAAATGCTTAAACAGACGGAAATGGAGGATCCCAGCTTAGGAACACTGTTCATGAATGACTGGTTTGGGGGGATCGGACTCAAGCCCATTTACTTGTTTCTTCTAAAGAGAGTACATATGAAGCAAGGATGGCCACAGCAATAATAAATACCCAAGGATTTTACCTTTCAGATGCAGGCGGGTTCCAGTAAACACCATCGTAGTACGCAGCGAAGACATTAGGATCCACCACCGCAAATTTGATCCAAGCAGGAAGACGATCAACCCAAGTCCCATCACCCTTCTGCATCCTGAACTTCACTTTGGAGCCATGAGGGATGACAGAAACACCGCCCTCGTCAGCCAAACGGATCGACCACACACCGAACTCGTCTCTTTTCATGGTATGTTTGCTGCCATCCCAGTTATTGAAGTCACCAATCAACTGAGCAGCCCTGTGCACAACAACAAAAAGGATCAGATTTCAATACCAAATAGGGATCCTGCAAAAACTACTACCAAGCAGCTACTCTTCGAGAGACCCTCGCAAACTGCAGCACTGGCTCGCTTATAGAGTTCCAGACTACTTGAACTTCCTCACATTCACTGTCTACGTAGCTTTCTTCAATGCAAAGCTTCCTCCCCTTTTGGTCCCGAACCAACAAAAGAGAAGTTTCGATCATGGAAAGATTTGCACCAATCCAGTGTAGCAATGCTTAAGGCAATACTTTTTGTAACTAACCACGAAGTGCCCAAATGACCAGCAGTGGTCCATGTCTTTAGGAGTTGAAATAAACCAACTGAGGCACTTCGGGTATGACACATTGGGAAAAGAAATGGACAGGCGCCGGTGGTGGGTGTAATGAAAGAAGTACCCAGATTCACAGTCAAGAATCATGAACAGTAGGGAAAAACTCACGCTGCTGCGGGAGCCCACTCCTGATACACGATGCAATCTTTTTCTCGGGTAAACCCATACTTCTCATAACCTACACAACAACAAAGCCCCCGTCAGCACCTCGGGACTGGACACCCAGTTTCCAAAATAAAGCTCAATAAAAAAACTTCGATACAAACGTGTCTGAATTTGAGGTGAGCTTCACATAAGTTGAACTGATAAACTGATAAATTTAACTTAGCAGAAACATCAGGTAGAAGAACATCCAATAGGGGAATAATGTTGACCATCGAATTTCAGAGTCTCAATCGGATACCCCAATTTAGGGTTAATCCCAAAAGACTGGAGGTTTCATGGTTTAATATGAGCAATTCAATTGATAATATTGAGAAAAACATAATTCAGATGGGACCAAAATTTACAGTCACCAGAATCAGTGAAGAACATTGCTTGGGCCAGAGAAAAAAAAAATTCAATTATTGCACAAAGAAAGTCCCATATGACCTACCCTAAACTTCTTTAAAAACACAAGAGGCCAAATTTAGGCTTCTGGTTCATTAAGGGTTAATTAAAAACCCGAGGGCCATCTCTGAGATGAGTTCCTGATTGCAGACTACTAGAGACTCAACAAGCTAGGAGACAACGCCATCATTAGATAGACGAGAGATGCAACGAACTTCGGCATTGAAGTCCCTAAAGCTCAAAACACAGTTTTTCAAGATGCAGAATTCAGTAAGTCTAACTTCGGGGATACCGCTCTTAATGCTGTTGTGCACAGCGACACAAAACTTTCTCGCGACTAAACCCCAGTTGCATTGCATTCTGGAAGGCATTCCTTTCATTCCTTCGGTAACCCACTCAACTGAAAGGATACATTGTTTACAAATACTTGCATTCTAACAATGATTGACAGGTCAACAGGCTTGCAATGTATGGGATGAGAGACCCTAAATTCCTTTCCAAGACCCTATATTCCTGCTTCACCAGGGTCCTTTCATGGGATTCAAGAATGGAATGTGCAAGAAAGGTAGGCTCACCTCTCGCAAAGTCGGCCAAGCTTCCCTCCACCTTCTCAATGTCGGACTTTCGTTTCACGAACTCTTGCATTCGATAACGGAGATGGCTCTGGTGAGCGGCGAGCATAGGGTCCACCTCCACCACCCCCAACTTCTCCTCCACCACTTCGCTCGTGTCCTTCCATCCGGCTGGCTTGTCTGACTTATCCGTCTTCAAACTTGAGGCCTTCACTGGGGAAGGAGAGCTGGCCTTGAAGCTCAAGCTTCGCGTTTGCTGCAAATTGTGGAAAACATACGTGAACAAAAGCACGTCTTTTTGCAGACAGAACTCCAAAGTTACGGCTCAAAACTCACTTTCTCTGATGGCACATTCTGTACTTGCTTAATCCCAACATCTCCTGCGAATCTCTCATGTTGCGAACACATCTGATTGGAAAACCTTTCCACAAGTTGGAACTCTACACTCGATCCTCTCAAATATTACACTCTGCAATTCCATGTTCCCCATACTCCTGTGAATCTCTCATGTCGCGTACACCTCTGATTGGAAGAAACTTTCACAAGTTGGGAACAGGTGACAAAATCCTATTTATCCCTTTAAGGCAGTGCAATTAAAGAGGACTAATTGCACATACCCCGAAACGAGTTACAGACGAACAGCTAGAAAAAGACAAAGTCCATTTGATTGGTCAAGATTTGAGAAGCGGGAGTCAAAGGCCAAGCCGAGAATGGAGACACTCCGAGAACAGCACGTTGAAATCTCTTCAAAGGGACTACTAATTTGAGCAAGATTCCGAGCCTCAACATTCCTCGGAACCAGAGTTCAAAACAAAACCCTCACAACCCCTAATATAACCAAATGACAGAACCACGCAGCTGAAACTTTGACAACCCTAATGGAAAACAAATGACAGAATTCCAGAGCTAAAATCACAAACTCTGGCAAGCCCTAATATAAACTGATGAAACAGCCCCAAGTCTGAAACTCACTCCTCCAACGCCCCACATCGACCTCTGAAAGCGCTGCCCCCCTAGAACGTCCCAGCACGCCAAGCGTCTGCCTTCAACCTGCATTGCATCAAAATCCTCAGCAAATTCAAAATAGTGTTCATAAAACAGAACCATGTTTCTTTCCAGTACAACTACCACCTCTCTCCCCCACCCCCCTCAACTGCAGTTTCACCCTCAAAATTACGAAACCACCACACCAAAACAACATCAATTCCATACAGCCTGCAACAAAGAGCCTCGTCGTCTCAAGAAGCACGATCCTTCCAACCAAGCATCACATTGGCCTTGGATTCCAATACACAATCTTTCACTCCATTTCGATCAAACCAGAGCGAACCCTACTACCCTCAAAGACAGACGGAGATTTTGAAGCACCTGATTTGAAGAAGATAGCAGATGGGTAGCAGGGCCATGGCAAGCAGGCACTGCAAGCATGATGAAGAGCGCAGGAATACACGCTTCCTTGAGAAATTGCGTAGATCCACAATGCTGCCAGTGCTGGCAAAAATAACAGATTCTCCGTGCAGGTAGCAATGTGACGAAGCTCCTGGCGCGTGAATGGGTTGGTGGGTGTTCTCGGTTTCTGCTTCTTCTTCCGTGTCGCAAATTCGGGTGCTTGCGAGAATGTGTGTTGGCCTATAACAAGTTACAATTGGGGCGACAGGGCTGGATCCATGGCCATGACGCCTAAGTTTACGACTTAAGATTACTGTTGCGAGGGGGAGAGAATGATTGTGGTGCTCCGTCCTGCAGAAGAGGCGCTTGAGCTCTGTCGTGTCTTGGGAGCCCTGACCTTTCTCTTCCTTCCGTTTTCGCGTTGATCCTGTCGCGGAGAGGACGTTATACCCGACGGCATATTCTTTCACCGGTTCTCAATCCAGGTCATCTGGGGACCAGCCTGTCCTGTTAGGGCTTGCCAGATCAGCCATGTCGGTGGCGATCTAGGACACCCAAAAGCGTCATTTTTTCTACTGTACATGGGAGCCCATTTCCTATTATTAGATTGGCCAAATTTTTTATTTTTTATTGGCAAAATGAAAGGAGGTTCCGGCACATAAAAGAATGTAACATTTGGATTTCATATTCAAAAATTACAAAGGATCATAGTTTTTTTGGTAGATGTTCTAGAATCGTTTCTTCAACCATATTAACATATTGATTTAGAAGATGTATACAAAGTAAGGATCTATTAACTAGTGGTACTTTTAGATAGAGTGAGACTTTAATTAGTAGTGTATCTACCTTAAATTACATTGAATGTGAAGAAGCTTGAGTAGGAACATAGCTATAAAGTAAGTCAATGCAATTGTAGACATAGAGAAATTCTTATGAAGTAAATTTGAATTTTGAATTTTTCGACATAAAGATAACTTGTAATCTTGATTGGAGTGATATAGCTATTCAAATTCATAAATAGGTAGCTTGTAGATAAAATATCATTTAGGATAATTATATATATAATGTGATGATATCATCCTATTTTGGCAATTTGGGAGTGATTTATGGTTATTTCATCCTTTCAAAAGTAGAATATTGTGTACATCCAAACTCTATGAAAGAATACATACAATTCAAAATTCACTATGTATTTTTACTATCATGATATAAAAAGTTATTGGATAATGTGTATGTGCCACAATTAGGATTTGACAAGTGCTTGGGGAAATACTTAGAGTGTCCATTAGAAACCATATGCGAACAAAACTTTGGCCCCCTTATATATTTTTTGAATTTTAAATAAAATAAAATAAATAAAATATGAATAGATTTTCCTACTTTGAAAGTTTATGTTTTGAATTAACAAATAAAAACATCAATAATTAGTTACAAATTTTTGAAGTAAAAAGATACATTGTAGAACTGAAAAATAACTTTTACACCCTTGTATTATATAAGAAAAAATTGTCTAAAAAACGAAAAGAAAAAAATCTAAAAATAACTCTCTATCGAAAGCTCATTTTGAGTTGAATATTGATTCAAAGGTCATCTACTTGTGTTCTCTATAATTATTGAGTTGAAAAACATGCTATTTTAGTTAATTCTCAACCTCTTCTAGAAATCATTTCATATTTTATTTGAGTTGGAAATTTCGGCAATAGAAACGTGTAGTCATTATTAAACAGTGGTCAAAATTTTAGATTGAAATTATAGTGTATTAGAAACCACTTGTTCGCACGTGGTTTGTTCTAGTAGAACTAAGTGCACCCCCCAAAGACAAGTGTGAATGAAATTCTAATGATTTTATAACACCAAGTATTTCTTTAATGTTATTTTTTCATGAACAGTCTACTATTACAATGTTTTACAAATAAAATAAAAACATGTGCATTTGTTTGTGAATAAAGGTGACAAAATTTTGTAGGTGAAATGTGCGAAAGAGTAATTTCTAACAAATTATTTCTGAACCCACAATATTTGCACTAACTATGTTTGTGTTCTTCTTTTGAAAAGATCAATCTCCATCAATGACAATCTAATACATATATGGAGAATTTTGTAATTTATTGTAAATTTTCAAAGTCAAAACTTGAAGTGTCTTACTATTACATCTTGGAATTCCCTTCACATAACTTGTACTCAAAACCATTCTCCAAAGGTTCTATTACCCTAAATTTGCACTCCTCATGTGTATTGTGTATAAAGTTCCAAACTAATTCCACACTCATAATGTTATGTCATATTTCTAACACTTTTAAACCCTAAATGCCTGAGACACCAAATTATGGTGCCTCGACAATACTTTGAAGTTAAAAAAAACTTTAGCAAGTTACTGATTTTAGTAGTTTGTATTTTTGAAAAATTCTTTTTGAAGTCTAGTTTCAACATCAAAAATCTATTTTTGAAAATGAATGACTATGATTTTTCTATTCAAGATTTTGTGCAAGGGGTGCCATTGCAAATTTTGATTTTATAGTGTTGAGGATTCTTGAAAATGAACCTTAAATACACTAGTAAGAACTTGGAGAAAAAATCACATTAGAAATTCATTTAAAAAAATTGTAAAGTAAATTTTGAGAAGGTGTAAATGGATTGGGGTTATGCATGCTACACCCTCTAACCTTCTTTTTTTTGTGACCAGTTTTTTAGTTTTGACATGTGAAAAAAAGATTGAAAGACTTCAAATCATTGTTATAGCTTTAACATCCTCACAATCAAACATCATAATCTTTCAATCCATAAGTGATGTTGTTGTGTTTTCTTTTCCTATGTGATCTATAATATGTCTAGTTTGAATTTGTATGGTTACAATTTTTTTTTAAATTGATAAAACTTAGCAAGATGTTGGATTTTGTTCAAATTAGAGCAAATTTCAAGGAGCTCAAAAAAAGCCTTGGGCATTTAAGTTAGGGGTTAAAAGACCTTGGGCATTTATGAAAAAATTGTGGGCAGAGGATACTTCTACTAACTTACCTTGGATATGAAGTCTGGGGCCCATGTTGCATGAGACTGATGATTGAATTGTTTGGTCCCTGAAAGAGCCAATAGGGAGGACTGATACCCTGTCCCTTTCCCAAGTGCCGAATATGAATGGTCCTCACAGGGAATGTGCTTCTGGAATCATCTCTTTGAAATGTAAGGTAGCCTCTCCATATTCTGTCCATGCTCCAAGAACTGTTCCTATTTTTGTACCATGAATTGTTACTACAGGAATGAAAAAACTGTCCAGTGATGAAATGGTGCCAATTTGGGATTCCGTCTAGTGCACAATTTAAACCCTTAAACAATGCTGAGGATGTTTTCTAGCCAATGAATGACGTGGAATATTTCACATCAAATCACTAACTACAAATACACATGTTGAAATGTGTTAGAGAAATGAAGTGATGAAGCTAGTATCTCGGTGGCAACTGCAAATTGGGTCAAAACAAATAAAACTTTCATCAAAAACTTCAACAATTATATTATTAAGGTGAAGGCACCCGTTACTAACCGGTGCCCCATCAACAATCAAAAGGGTGTCATATTTTTAACCAAAGCTAGACAAGTTTCCATTTTTTCCTTAGAATGCATGTTTTTTCCTTTTTCAAGGTTTGGACCAATAAGTTCATGACACGTAAGTGAGCAAGAAAGTAGGAAGCAATGAGCGGGAAAGTAGTTTTTGAATGATCGGAATTAGAAGAATCTAGACATTGGCAATGGGTCCGCCACACTTTTTGCCTCCAAAAATCCATAGTAATTTCAATTCAAGCAATAAAATTTCCAAATTTTTTGCAATCCCCGTCATTTTTGTAAATGCACCTCTGAAAGTATTTGCTTTACCTTGCACTACTCCAGATCATGTCCAAGATTGCTTATTTGATTGGTTATGGATGCCTTCACCTTACACTTTGTTGAAGAAGCCATTCATGATTAGAGAATTATACTATGAAGATAAGCTCTTTACTTATATACGGGTGGTAGAATCTGAAACAATAATGTGGAATATGTAAATTAAAATTAGTAGGAGCTCTAGCACTCATAGTTAAGTCAAATTAAAGTAGGAGTTTAATTTGAAGTAGAGTTTCAATCCTCATTTAGTCACAGTAGAATTTTTTTTTTTCAAAAAACTTAAGGTTCTTAAGATTTTTGGCAAATCTTAATATTTCTTTGTTGATTTTTTGGGTTGGTTTGAGATTTTGCAAAAAGAATAGCAAATACCATAAATCTACTACCACAATCTTGGTACCCAGTAACGACATTTATTTTAGTTCCCCATGTGGATATAAATTGTGGATAAGGCCTCCAAAGAAAGAAAGGCAACCTCTCTAAAGGCTACTAAATGTTATATGAGTTTGATTTATAAGTAGGCACAATTTCAGTATAAATAACTTAAAGTTATGAGTGGTGGGACACTTTGTGCAATCCTAGACAATTAAGGTAGAATTGCCCATTACCATACAAATTTATTGTCTAGGCACTTTGGAGAAGCTATTTGTCAACTCCCATATTTTGCAGAGATTGAAAAGTTTGAGAGAAGACATTTTGACAAGATGTGAATTTTTGTGATTTTTCAAAGGTGAAATGTTAAAGTATGAATAGACCCTGGTTGAAGTACGGACAAAACTTTGTTAAAGCGTGGGTTGATGTGTCCACTTTCCAAGTGCATTGTCATTATGATAAAAGGTTGGTAAGATTGTGGTAATAAGTGGGTCATTAATGCAAATGGGATGGTTGCTTAGGTGGTGGAATTAGATGGAATGGTGGTAATGGGCAATTCTACCTTACATACACCATGTTGTTCAAATTTAAGGTTTTCATGCCTTCATTTTTGAACTCCATTTGCACCATTGTTGGACAGCTCTATGACATTTAATAGCTGTACTTATAGACTTCAATTGCACCCTATTGATGCAAGCTTTAGAAAATCATATCTAATTCAATTTAAGTCCAAAAATTATGAGTCAATTAAATTGTGCTAGATGTGTCTTCCTCTCTTCTTTCACTGAAAACTTGTTAGAAAATGCTTTGATCCACATAGAAGAAATCTTAAGCCAATATGCTCTTGAATAGGCAATTTTTGCACCTCCTACTTTACTGTGGCTAGCTATATAACATTCAAGGCAGGAAGCAAATGGACCTCAATTCAGTACTACTTTAGTACCACTAGTAATGTAATTACATTTTTTTAATTTAAAATTAAAAGAAGAAAAAGTCATCCATACCTTAAGTTAGACTATTTGTTTTGTTTGTTTGTTATGGTGAGATCTACGAAACCGTGTGTCTTCTAATCACATTCTTAGTACCATTGGAATGCTCTCTGCAACAAGGGGTTACAGGTTTGGTTTCGTGACATTTGGATCTACTATAGAAAAGATATTGAATTTCAAAGTTTTTATGAGTAAAAAAATTAGAAATTAATTTTCTTTTTCTTTTGATTGTGGCAACACCACATGGCACACTAATCCATACATCAAGTTAGATTGTTTATTTGTTACTTTGAGATCTCTTGGACCATGTGTTCCTTGATTACATTCTTGGTACCATCAAAAAGTTCTTTGTGAAGAGGGGAGCATAGGCTTTGTTTTGTGGCATTTTAACCTACAATGTGAAAATTATGGATTTTTGAGTTATTTTTTATTTTAAAAAAATTAAATTTAAATTTAAATTTTCTTTTGGTTGTGGCAATGGTAGTTCATACTTTAAAAAATTAGGTTGTTTGTTTTGTTTTGTTTGATTGTTATAGTGAGAACTCTTGGACCATGTGTTCTTTACTTGTATTCTTGGTATCGTTGGAAACTTAAGCTCTATGCAAGGAGGGGTGCATGGACTTTATTTTGTGGTTTTTGGACCTATGGTGTAAAAGTTATTGAATTTCTAAGTTTTCAATGAATTAAAAAAATTAGAATATTACTTTTACATTTATTTTAGTTGTGGCAATGGCATTGGGTACACTATATTAGTTTGTTGTAAAAGCGCCCATCTTCTTAACCCCTAAAGTCCCAAGGCCATTTTTCTACCAAAACCACTTAAAACTACGACTTTTTCTATGTTCATCTATGAAATGAATTTTTAAAATATTTTTTAGAATCTAACCGTAGGATCTGGTTCTACACTTATTAAAGATCACATAACAAAATTTTGTGATTTTTGACTTTATAGATTGAAAGATATTAGCATTCAAAATGGAAGCAAAAAATTCTTTCAAGAAGTTGCTATGATTGCCCGCAAAACAAGAAACTCCATAACTTTCACATCACTAATCCAAATGTCATGAATCAAAGCTTCCCATTTATAAGAAAATATAATATACAAGAAAAAAAATACTAAAATTTTTATATCAATTTTTAGTGGATTTTTTTTGTTGCCCGGTCTCCCCCATTTTGAGGTTATTGTGACAAAACTTTTGCTCCTAGCACCGATTGGAATAAAAATTATATTCTTGAAAAGCTCATAAGTTTATCTATCTTATGAGAAAGTTTCAAAAAAATTCAATAAAAATTGAGATCATAAGAGCCTGCCCAAAATCCATTTTGTCCCCCATAGGTACAATGGGACTTTAGGGGTTAAAATCAACCCTATAATTAGGTGTTAAATGGACATGAGGTAGTCCTAAAATGGATATGTGACAAACATTGAATGGGTTGAGGATAAAGTAGGGGTGCAACAAAGTCTATTATATATTACTTGTAGCAACACGTGGACATTGTATCTATATATTGGTATTTGGTTAGCCAACTACTTTGTTATGGAGCATGCAAATTCTATGAAATTGATTTGACACAAGCATGGTTGCATTTAGGACCCTTGCTTGTTATTTATTGCAAGTCCCCATGTTTCTTCTTGGTTTCCCCATCTCTTTGTATAGGTTGCATGTGTAAGCATTTTGCCAGACCTACTATTAGGAATAGGTGCCTAAGACAAAATCTTTGAAATTTCATAAGTAATTCAATAATGCTTGGAAAAAAAATACAAAACCACTAGTATAAGTTACAAGATGCATCTATTTCTCTTTATTTGAAAAATGAACTAAAAATCTTCTCGACCACAAAAACCCATGAAAAACACGGACCAGCCCTTAAACGGTGGCTTTAAGAGCAGATTACCTTAGGACTCTGTCTGGAGTAACTTATTATTGAAGGCAGATTTTCTCAAGTGGAGGCACTGGTAAAATAATCAGCAGAAGATTGGAATTGTCCATTTGTTTCAAAAATAAATAAATAAATAAATAAGCAAGCAAAAGCCTTCAGTTGCCTGCCACAGCCGCTCAATTCTGAACTTAAAAAAAGCCCTTGCAGCAAACTACAGGCAGGCTGTGAGAAAAAGTGTTGTTGATTAACTTATTATTATTATTATTATTATTATTATTATTATTATTATTATTTATTATTATTATTATTTTATTATTATTATTATTATTATTATTTTTTTTCTTCTTGAAACACAAGGACAATTTCCATTGATTTATCCCCTAAAGATCCATTGTCCCTAGGGGGGACAAAATGGATTTCGGGCAGGCTCCTATGATCTCAATTTTTACTAAAACTTTTTGAAACCTTCTCATAAGATAGATAAACTTATGAGCTTTCCAAGAATATAATTTTTATTTCAATTGGTGCCCGGGAGCAAAAGTTATGCCACAATAACCTCAAAATAGGGGAGATCGGGCAGCCAAAAAAATCCACAAAAAATTGAAATAAAAATTTTAATATTTTTTTTCTTGTATATTATATTTTCTCCTAAATGGGAAGATTTGATTCATTCCATTTGGATTAGTGATGTGAAAGTTATGGAGTTTCTTGTTTTGTAGGCAATCATAGCAACATCTTGAAAGAATTTTTTTCTTCCACTTTGAATGCTAATATCTTTCAATCTATACGGTCAAACATCACAAGAAATTTATCACGTGATCTAAGACAAGTTTAGAACAAGATCCTACGGTTAGATTTTAAAATTTATTTCATAGGTGAACGTAGCAAAAGTGGTAGTTTTTAGTGGTTTTGGCAAAAAAATGGCCTTGGGACTTTAGGGGTTATTATTAATTGTTCATAGACACACTTTGGATGTGATGATTCTCCACCTCTAGAATTTAATTTTAAATTTTAAATTGATTTATTTTAATTTATTTTATTTTTTGGTGTGTGTCGTCATTGTCTTATTAGATGGCTGAGTCAACTTCCGGAATATGAGATTGAATGGAGTGAGAGACTTGAGTAACTTGGACTGAGAGCCCATTTCTATTGGTAAGTAACTAGAAGTGGAGACCCATCTAGGTTGACCAAAGACAGAGAGGAGGAAAAACTCTGAAATCTTTGATGTGATGTACAGTTTTGAAAGCAAGCTCCAGTTTTAGGGGCTGGAAGGTCCAAGAATGTTTTCAACTCGTACAGAGCTCAAGGTTAGAGGTTTAGACCTAGACCCCTTGACCCCCCCAATAGAAACAGACTGTAAGGGGTGATGATAGGGTGAGTAGGTCTCCAATTCTTTGTCTCCAATTTTCCTAGGTGGGTACACCTCAAATCCCACCCACCCTAAAACTGCCATCACCACACTATGTACATTTCTAAAATCAACATGTCTATATGTGGAAGAAACAATTCTAGAACCTCTACTAAAAAAAATCTTTGACCTTTTATAACTTTTACATAGGGTATCCAAATCTCATATTCTTTGGTGGGTTGGAACCTCCTTTCATTTGCCAATAGGAAAATCAATGAAAATTTGACTAGTCTAATAATAGTAATTAAGTACAATAGCAAAAAGCGGCGGTTAGGGGGCCAAATGTCATGTTCTTTTGGTGCGTTGGAACCTCTTTTCATTTGCCAAGAAGAAGAAAATATGAAAATTGGACCAATCCAATAATAGTAACTAAAGTACAATAGCAAAAAGTGGTGCTTTAGAGGGTGCCTACGTTAATTGTCACATCTATATCAATGTTTTTTGGGGCAATAATATTGTTCTTGCTAAGGGGGTTGCCTAGGATTTTTTGGGTGTGATGGAGAGAGAATTAACTCCAACCATTTTGGTTGGTGAACATGAAGAGTTTGTTTGATGCACCTATGGCCAACCCTTCTTCTTCTTAGGACCAATGGGCTAGATTGCACCATTTCAAAATAAGGTTCTACTTTTCACCAAATAAAGATAGTAATTTTCTACCGAAAAAGTTTCTATTTCTATTTCAACTATGGATGAAGTTGTCAAATGTGAATGAACAGTGCATGAATATAATCAAAAAGTGTTTTTTGGTCAAAAAGATGAATGAATGTAGAAATACAATGCTTCACCAAATTTTAAGTGATTGCCATCTTGGTGCTTTTTCAAAAAGTAAAAAACAAAAAACTTACTAATGGCAAAGACCACTCATCTTTCTAGATATTGCACCAAAAAAACAATTAGTTCTACCCCTATGAGCCATGTTTCCTTTTAGTATTTGCCAATGTAGAAGGGGCATGGAGGGCTTACAAACCCTAAATCATTACTCCCTCCGTCCCAATATGATCTTCCTGTTGGCATGAAATTCTTGTCCCAAAATGATCTTCTTGGAATGACATGGAGGAATGGCCCACATAATGAAGCCTTCATACCTTCACAGAAACTACCCACCCACTCAAAGTGGATTGCTTAAATTAGATTGATTGGTTTGTTAATTTATGCTTGCGTCTTAATTTACATTGTTACTTTCAAAATAAAAAATAAAAAATGTGGAGCCTCTGTCTCCATTGGGCCATTATGTTACGAGATTTGTGCATCAAGATTACTGTTGCACAGCTGTACAAATCTGCTCATCATACGTGCTGCTTGATACTATTCACATTTGAAGCTTCTAGCCAGCGTGGAAGGACAGGATGTCGCGGGAAGAGAGGAAAATGAACACAGATGGCGGGAAATGCAAAAACGATTGGCTACCGGTGCTCTGTTGAAAAGGCCCCAAAATTTCACTTTTTGAAGTGATAGAACTACATTTTAAAAATTTGTTTGAAACTGAAAATTTTAGAACAACAGGAATGCATGACACTCTACTTACACCAAAAAACAGATTTAAAAAAATGTTATTTTCAACCTTAATCTAGAACATTTTGTCTAATAATAAGATCATTTTGGGACGGAGGGAGTACATGTTTTTGGGCCTACCAGGAGGGCCGTTTTAGATTGGTTCTTGCTATTGGGAACCAACTTGCACTGTTTGGAATTTTTTTTATTATATATATATATATATTTGATTGTTTTTAATGCTTGCTGATGTGGCAATCTCTCAACCACATTAATAGGTTGTGTGGTAGAGATCAGAATGTAGCGAAATGCAGGGAAAACTTGCAACCCTTAACAAGGGCTGAATCTCATCTAACGAAATGCAGGGAAAACTCACAACCCTTAACAAGGGTTGAATCTCATCTAATGTCTTGTCTTTATTGCATAATCATCATTTGACTTTTCTATGGAATGAAATTTTAGTAACTTTAGTAACAGTTCTCATATTAAGAAATTTTTTGAACTTTATTAATTAAAGTACAATCCTCTAATATCTACAACTTTTTAAATTTTACTAATTAAAGCACAATCCTCTAATATCTACAACTTTTTGAACTTTACTAATTAAAGTACAATCTTCTAATATCTCCCTATGCATGTTCCTAAATAAGTTAGGCAATCTACTAATCATTGAAGCTCATGATTGTAGGTCATAGGAATGTGAAGAATATTATCATCCAAATCAAATTTTAATAAGAAAATACAAGATAATTGGAGCATTGAAATTTTGTTTGAAATATGTTAACCTACACACAAGTACGAACGCTTAAAAGCACCACTTTTGGGGGGTATTCAATTTTTAAAAAATGAAGTTATCTAGACCTCAAGAGAAAGGGTAAAAACAAAATCTCCTAGACTCCCCTTAAATGAATACCTCTGAAGCACAAAATGTTTAATTCCCATTGGTTGTCTCAAAAAACTGTTCAATTCCCATGGGTTGCCATAGAAAACTTGCTATGAATTTGGTTGTGACTGTAGGTGCCCATTGAAGGTCCAAATGTAAGATAGTGGAGAAAGGAAAGAGGGGGGCATTGGGTGTGGCTACCTTGCATAGACATCAGAGTGTAGTCATGAACTGTAAACATGGTTATGAAGATAGGTAGACTCTATCAGAGACAACCTGGAAATGAATCGTACAATTCTGATGAATTCGTCGTTTTTCGTACTAAGATTTTATGTGTCGGAACCTGCGAATTCAAACAGGAGAAGTGTGCACTTTCCGTGCACAAGGACGCATAAGTTCAGCCATTCAATTTCTTTCAGTGACTCGGATCTGAATATGCTGTAGGTACATTCTGACAGAAAATGAAAAAACAAACTCAACACACAACCCTACATTCTTCCTCACCTTGACAACGGTCATAAGAAAAGGCCTTGTCAAGAAACCACTGGAAGGGATCCCTTCAAGTTGGTCCTAGAAACATGATATCCTCTACTTGATCTTGAGAAGCTGTACCTCAAACACAAGAGGCTCTTTGGCATGAGACATGAGGGCCCTTCGAGGGCCAAACTGCAAAACACGAACAGAAGAAGTCAGAACCACCGCTGTACTGTAGTCTGGAAAAAGATACACATTGAAATATTAAGTCACTCATACGTCATTCTTCAGGAGGCGTTGTTTTTTGTTAACCGTAAGTGCTCCGACATTCATATATTGGATGGTGAATGGAGTGCTTTAGCGCAATGTTTCGTCCAAATACATTCTCATTCAACCAAAGGAATAAAAGAGAGTCTTCCTTTATGACCGATTATGACCAAATTGATGAAATTGTCTTAAACAATATATTAGGACAAAGATATAAGCCAAAATGTGAAAAAAATTAAAAAAAAAAGATTCAAGCGTAAAAGGGTTAATGAGGCTAACATTACCTCAACAGGCAAAGGCTCAAGAGATGTATCAATGTAGCCCACCTCCGGTGGAATTAATGCCCTTCTCTTACCTGCAAGAATAGATGTCAGACAATTCCACGCCACCCCCGCTTGTAAATTAGAGGATACTAAAACTATGAAGGACCTGATTTCGTCTCCACTACTGACCCACAACAAGTCATCTAATCACTTGATTGGCCTTCAATTAGCAAGTTGGATGTAACCAGGACTTAAAGAAATGTCTACGGACACTGTGCTTTGAATAGAAATGAGGTTCTCTTTAGCCTTCAATGGTGGTCTACAATCTCCCACTTTGAATGACGCATAAAGATAAAAATTTGATCTCAACAGATTTTGCTCGTCCCCATAGTAATCTCTCCACAACTCAACAGTGATATCCCAAAAATCACACGTGAAAAAGTTTACAGTAATGCAAATAGTATCTTCTTCCTTATTTTCTGCAGAAGCATCTTGTCCACGAAAAAATGAACACAGAGAGTTTTGACATTTTTATTAGGAAGTTGGCATATTAACAGTATCATTGCATACAGAAGGGCACGTTACCTCCAGGTCTCATTCCAGCAAGCACCTCCTCCAGGCCCGGAATTATCTGCAGTTAGCGAGGCACAAAATTAGATAGAGGAAATCAGAAAAGAATGAAAGATGCGACTAAAGTAGTCTTGACTGTACCTTTCCTGTGCCGAGGGGAAGCACAGCAGGCCGGCTCTGGTCGTTGAACTGATCCACTGTGCTGCATTGCTTCCCACAATGAAGGTCAGTATCAACAAGCGGCTAAACACACGTCTCTACTCGACAAAAAATGTATAGCTTCCCTAGGTCTCTTTCCATATAATCTTCAAAATAATACTAAGTATAATCCCCGAAAATTCAAAACTTTAATCAACAATGATAGAAGACCACTGTTCCCTGAAATCACAATTCTACTTGAACATAAGAAATCCATAGCATGATGGGTCTCAACATGTTATTATTGCTTTGACAAATCTCTCAGTTTCATCGATCTTCAACATTTTTGAACCATTGCTTAGTCTCTCCCCTTGAGTTAGACATAAAAACAAACAAAAGAAACAGTACGTAGACAGCAATATCAACCTGAAAACTATGTGAAACAGTATCAGCAAACAGTGTACCTGTACACGAAGTAACCGTTGGACCGTCGGCAAACAAAGTCGAATTCCAAAGTATCACCAGTCTTGGCCTCAGGACCAGATCCATCCACCACCTCTGAGAAAAACCAGATCTCCCGAATTCAGCTCTTTACTGCATGCTTCACAGGGCACCAATCGGAGGAGAATGAGGGAAAAAAGGACACCACCCTGTCCCATAATCCATCCCAAGAGTTTCAACACCACTCAGAGAGCCTGTATATGCTCTACCAATGCCGCTCTTAGGTAAAGTATACCAAAATTTATTCGCATTTTTAATCAAATCTGGAACATATTGAGATACAACATGCACACTACTTGCAGATGACGGAAATAGGTGGTTTGAAATTTCTCAAGTCTGGCAACTCATATAATATTCTTGGAATGGTTAAAAATGGTCTTTTATTGCGATTTTAACTACAAACCGTCTTTTCAATCACCCTCATGAGTACATCAATCAAACCTGCATGTACAAGAAATTGCTTAAAGAGACAGAAAATTAATCGTATCCTCTACCTTATAAAATGAGGTGCAGTTCACATTCTGCAGTATGGTGTGACAGCATGGTGTAATGTAACAGCTGAGTTTTTCTTAATCTTGTTATGGCCCTTTTCAAAGTATGATTCTCTCAACGTTCTCTTCCTTTCACTAACTTGCTTATGTAGAAGAAGAGGAAAGACTTAAGACTAGCGTGAATGAAGCGTCTGTTAAAGTAGCTCTACTAACAATGCCATATGGATGCAGATAATAAGTGCTACACGTTGACCTTATTCAGAGAAGAAGCCAATCCAAACATTCAAAAGATAGTGAGCGAATATGAACCTTGTATTCGGACTCCAGAAGGTGTTTTTCGGAATCTGCATCAACCGTGATCATTCAATTAAAAATGGGCAAAATGATCACAACCATGATACAAACCCTAAACCCTAAACATCAATAATGTTGACACTAAAAATGATGACATTCAAGGTATAAGGAGCCTCTGTAAGATTACCTTGGAAGGTCGGGTTCCACCATCATGGGCTTTATAGGCTTTGCACCCACCGACGACGACGACGACGACGTCGCCGCAGCTACAAGAAGCGTACTCATCAAGGATACAACGCTCCGCCTCAGGACTGGCTTTGATTCCTGGCGAGCATCTGGGCTGGGAGCCGAGCTACAATTGCACCTGAATGGCAGAAATCGTGATTGGGTTGAACTCTGCATTTCCCATTTCCTGCAAGGGAGACAACACTTGTGAGTACCAAGGATTCATGGTTCTAAAATCAGCAGTTCGATTAATCATATTGTTCAAAGGTATAACTCAAAAGAGGCTGAATTTTATATCGCCCGAATCAGTGACGAAGATTGCACGTGATAGTAAAAGAAGAAATCAAAATAGGATAAAAAAGAAAGTTCCAACATGACCTACTCAAAACTGCTGAAAAAAACATGAGGCCCAATTTCAGATTCTTGCTCCTTAGGGATTAAGTACATGCGCACATCTTTAATTTCAGCACCCTCGAAGATTCTCTCGTCTTTGAAGTATTCACATTGCCAACAATGGGCATAATGAACATACCCACATAAGCGCAATCAAACAGAAAAATGTCACACCATCCATTTCCATCCATTTCCAATTTGGACCAGAACACATCAAATTGTGTATAACATCCTGCATATAATAACAATCCGCTTGCTCAATGCAAACAGATTCACGGGAAGAGCGCTACTCAGGGAACACCCAGTATATGTTCTATAAAGAGAGTGGACATTAGTTATACATTTCAGAACGGTGATGTCGTCCCCTGAGCAGCACAAATCCCCAGAGTTTTTTGTGAATGCAGTTATTCAGCATCCCATCTTTCGTTCAAGGGATCATCATTCCCATCTTACTACCCTTGATATTTCCTACCGAGCGAGAATCCAGAGGTATCTTGTTCATGAATGACAAAAATCATGCCTTAAAATGAAAGATTGACATAGCGAAATTCGATGCGACCTAGGGAAATGTGTGGCGAAGTCGTTGCGTCCGCAGAGGACAGAAGAAATCGAAGTCCGCAGCTCCATGTCCGTTCGCTTCTGTTTCTCCTTTGCAATGCAGGCAACAATCGGAAGGCAGGCAAAGTCTACTGAGATTTCCAGAACTCTTCGGGTTCTGAAGGAGAGAGATGAAGTACGTTATCCAAAAAGCGAAAAGGGAGAAGACGAATCAGAAAGAACATCCATTTGTGACATCAACTTCTCATCTAGAGCCCAAATTCGGAGTTATGGAGCATTATCTTTGGATGTTAGTCATGTTACCCCCCAAAAATTCTTTGCATTTTGAATACCCAAAATGTAAAATATGGTCTCTTTTTAGATTAAGATGACATTTGGGATGTTCAAATTCGTAAAAAATGACAATTGTAATCGTAGGACATAGAACATAGAACATACACACAAAATTTTATTTGAAATTCTGTACCATTTGTGAAATCTACATGGTCAAAGCATAAAGTTATTTTGGCAATACATTCAATAGTAAGGGACATTTTAACTTCAAAATAAATTCAAGAAAAATTAGAAAATGTGGGGATTGTAAAAGATTTTTTTGTTCAAGAATGCCAAATGTTAGGAGCTATAATGTTGGCACTTTGGTTTAAAATTACCACACCACAAATCAAAACATAAACCCACTTTGTAAAAGACTTGCATTAGTACCATGATCCCTTTGCTATAAGCATAAATTCACCAAAATTTCAAAAAGACTTATTTTAGAATGATCCAAATTGTAAATTGTTGTATGAAAATAATGTAAAGTACAAGGGTTTTATATGAAAATTATCTAAAACATATTCTTGTTTTGCAGATTTTTTGTTTTCTAATTTTTAAAGTCTAAAAAATTAAACTTTAAATGTTAGGGAAGAAATTTGAGCCAATGATCAATCTTTGAAATTCTCTATTGAAACTGGATTATTCATTTCATAAGATTCAATTATTTCTTTCAATTTTCGTCATTGCAAAAACTAAAGCCATGTCACACTATGGTACTACTTCCAGAAATTGAATTATCAAATCAAAATAGAAATCTAAATTTGACACCCCTACTGTAGTGAGTTTTGAACTTTGATCTGGTAACTTAGGGCCACTTCACACTATGGCCGTCCAAGTCGAGAGGTCGTGGCATTGAGTGGCCAAACTTTGTTGAGAGTCCAAAGAAATGAGCAATAAATAGGCAATAAATAATAGGAATTGAAGCCTTTGGCCGGCCATAGTGTGAAGCCTTCAAAGGCCAAGCTTAAAGTCCAAATCCTTGGCAATGAACTCCCATGGCCTCTTAACTTGTCCGGCCATAGTGTAATGGCCAAAGGCCAAGCCCAAAGTCCAAACTCTTAATAATGAAGTCTCACCTACCAATCTAATGGTTGAGATCTTGTCATAAGTTGATGGCCTCTCGACCATGTCTTTAAGGCAAGAGATCTAACCATCCTTTGAAATGAAGATGTGGTTAAGAAAGTTATACCTTAAAAAAAATATGAATGAACTTTAAGCTCAAGCATAAAATAAGAATTAACTTAAATATAATTGAGAGTAGAATTAAAGATACATGATTCAAAATTGTGTATGATGGTCTTATGATGCACTATTCGTTTGGTGAAGGTGATCCCTTGAAAAAGATTCACTTGTTGATTCTTTTAAATAAACAATTCGAAGATTTATTAGAGGATAATTGAAGATACATATTAAAAGTAAATTAAATTTATAAAAGCTTTGAACATAGAGCCAAGTGATAATCTTGAAGTTTTGATAATTATTTATTTAATGATTTAGTTTGCAAAAAATTAGTCATTTGTACACAAATTAACCCCTAAAGGTCCAAATAGGTTTAAAACATCCTTTTCTTTTTATTTGTGTGAAAAATAGAAAAGTAAAGATTCATGTATTCTTGTTAGATAAATTTCATCCATCCATACTTGCTAAAGAGAACAATCTATACTAGTTGGATAGCATAAATTATTTTCTTTAATTTTCTTAATGTTTTTCTAGAAACATATTAATAGAAATTTATTTATTCCAATGGAAACAAATTGGTAACATCAATCAAGTGGAAACCACACATTCCTGACAAATAAGTAGAGCCACCAAAAGAACACAAAACCACAAAACTAAACTAGTAAGTATCTTTTTGCAATACCAGTTGTTTGCCATAAGCTGGAATAGAGTAAGTTCTTCACAAACGCTTATTGATCCAAAACAACCATTCATTGACACAAATATGACAAAGCGTTTGTTCAAACTCAATACTCGTTTTCAAAGAAACCAACGGAAGTTGAAGAGGTATTCGAAGCAACTAATGACAATTGAAGCATTTTGTAATTTAAGGGTAGGCTAGTGTTAATAATAAATGATACAATAACCTCAACTTTGAAAATTTGTAGTACATTCATATAGACTCTAAAAAATCTCAAACCAATTACACTGATTTTTGCTTTCATTTGCTAACATCATGGTAAGATATTTATCACAAATTATTTCAAAATTGTTTGTTTGAAAAAAAGTGTTTGTTCTAGGTGTAGATACATTATCCTATCTTGCAAGCCAATAAGCCAAATGATGAATTCTATTTAGCCCTTAAATAATGAAGCCCATGAAGCAACTTGCTTGTGGTCAAACCTCAAAATTCTCTACTCTATATCCTCCATATATCTCTCTAATATAAATGAAATTTTCTAATTTCATTTTGCAAAGATGAAATCACATCCCTAGTATATGTTATAAAAATTTCAGATATTTTCATGAAGATTTCAAAATTCCCATGAATTTTTGAACAAAAGTAAAGAAAATTCATATTAAATACAAAATATGCTAAAAAAATCTAAAAATATCACAATAAAAGTAAATTATAGTATAGATAATTATAATATAATGAAATTTCTATATCACTTTATATTTACTTTTCAAAGAAAACAAAGCATAGAACTCAATATGACATCATTTCATTTGAATTTTGAATGATAAAAAAAATTGGGGGGACTCTAATTAGAAGGACTTTAGAATAAGTACCCAATCTCACACACATGAGCTTCACAAAATGAATTATTGTAAGTGCAACTCACTTTCTTTCTTTTCTATTCTTTGTAAGAATACTATTGCTACTTGGCTACTTGGACTTGCTCTTGTCATCTTCAATCTTGATCAACATCTTGATCAACAAGTCACATCATTTAGTCTTAGTTGAACACTCTTAGTTGGGAAGGCAAAACCGATGAGAATATTCAAGTGCCATGATCATTAGATGTTTTTTCGGGCCTCCGAGAGATTGTGAGTTATAACACTGTGATAGCCAGGGAACATGATTGTTGTAGTGATACCGCAATGGTCCTATATGGCTGAGAGGTTGCTAGTTCATTTCTCAATTTTTATTTTTATTTTCTTTTCTTTCTTTTCTTATTCTTTTTTTTTTCCAACTTTTTTTTTTTGCATTTGAAGAATTAAATGTTTTTTCTTTTGAACTTTAGAATGTTTTTTCTGACAACTAGTTGTTCCTTCATTGTGAGGGGAACAATTAAGGAAACAAGCTTGAAATGGACTCCCGGAGGCCCGAAAAAACATCTAATGATCATCCAGGTGAAGAAGGAACACTCAAATTAAAACAATAGAGAAAATGCAATTAAAAATCATAGTTTTCATGTTGTGTTTTTTCATTGAACTCCTATGAATAAGAACACTTAAAAAATCAAATACTAGAAAAAATTTGTAGACCATTGCAGACTAGTTGAATTTATTTTTAATGAATTCAAACTTTGGATGTATAGAATAAGAGGTGAGGAGATTGGAAGTTGATCATAAGTTCAAGAAACTCTTAGATCTCAAAGCAAAGTATGAAACTCAAGATGGCTTCATTTGATTTGAGTTTTGAGTTCATTTAAAATGACAAGTCTAAATTGTTCAATCTTACTTTTTTGGTTGCAAGTTGGACTAGGAAATACTCCAATAGTTTAAGGGAGACTTTAAAATTGAACAAACTATGATTTCAATGTATTGCAACTAATCTAAAGGCTATTCTAATGGGATACATTCTACTTTGGTTCCCAAGTGACATTTCAGTTCTAATGGGTACACTCATTGTTAGTTCCAATCTTGGTATCTCGTATTATTCCAATGTTAGAAATGATAAAAAAAAAAAAAACTTGCCTTCATAGAGGTTTAATTAGACAAGAATTGTGGTATATATTCCTTTGAGTATTGAATACACTTAATTATAGTTAGAGGCCAAAGGAACAACACAACATGCAAAAGAGAGTTGGATTTAAAGGGTATCTCTAAAATATTGTTCTTTTCTTCTTCTTACCTCCACTTTCTTAATTGACCCACGAGTAAAAGAAACTGGATAACATGAGAGGGGAAATAGAATTGAGATCCAAATCACAGACATATAAATTTAAAACACATACGTTTATGGGACATTGTTTCACAAATTTTTCAGGTAGGCCCATGTCACTCACTGGGCTGCTGAAATGTCTGCAATCCTTGCATGTCGCTCAAACATCACACACAATGTTTAGTCCCTGAACTGCTCAAGCCACACCAGTAGTATCATTTTAAAAATCAGGATAAATAATAGGAAACTCCTTATAAAAATAATATCCATCCATTAATTTTAAGAAATTCATTCTTCTTTCCATGTTATGCAATCCTTCCCTGAAGATTCCAAGATGAATATCAGTTGAAAAATGGACATACAATATAATAAACCTCTGCAGGGTGAGAGGTTAAGCATTTAGATACTAACAGTCGGTCTACGTTAGACTGATAATTATTCCTGTTATTCAAGCTACTGTAGAGAGAGTTTTCAACCAGTTTTATAGCAGCGTTGTGTTTCTTTTTGTTTCGTTTCCAACATCTTGAATGTGTGATCTCTTGTGCTGTAACCTCTGAGATATGCTTGAGAATCGCTGGGAAAAATTGTTCAACTGTCGCTGAGCTAGCTAGAAAGCGAGAACTCCGCTCTGCAAGCCTAGCTATGGTCCTGTCAAAGAAGCCATGAGCGGGACAACATGGAGAAGTAGAGGGATTTTAGTAGAGCCTGAGAGTCGTAAGTCCTAACTCAACTACAATACTCATAGAAGGAAATTCATTATCCTTAGCAAGTCAACACTTGCTACAAAAAGAGAAAGTAGAACAGATCACAGAGACATGCGTACACTATCAAAGTCACACCGCTACACCAGGTTATGTACACTGTACCTAAGCAGAAGTAGGAGTACCAGCTTACTTTGTGCATTTGAACCTACACTGAATCTACTATGGTACAACATTCCAAGAAGCACGACACATCCAAGTCCCAAACTTGAAGCAATGTGGAAGGCTACTCCACTCTCCGGTAGACAAGTCCAAAATCCACAAATTCTCACAGCTGCCATAAGAGTACGAAAATACCATCAAAAAGCCTTCATATGCTTCTAGGCACATCGAGCGACAATCCTCCTCCAAAACATCTTTAAAAGGAGAGCACAAGTATGAACTCTCCTGTACCCAATCCTTTGCATTATTTTGAATACGATACTTAGTGATGCAATAACCTTCCGGTGCTAAAATTTCACCATTGGATGTGTTCCTGTGGAACACAAACATATAGTCCTTCTGAACCGCATCCGTCATCACTGATGCTCCTTCGGAAGGACCCGTTAAATCACAAACACATTGTAGTTGTCCTTCACCAAAGTCATACACACTTCGAGTTACGTCTTTCATTATGAAAGCCTTGCTATAGATGTTATACTCCCAACTGTGAGCCAGACCAAGAATGAAACCAAGTGGTGGTGTTGCTTTGGTCCACTGCCTTGCAATAGAATCATACATCTCTACAGTGGGCCGTTTTTTCATGTTTTTGCCAACCACCACCACCCTATAACACTTGGTTTCAGAGTCCACTTCGATGTGCATCATTTGGGGCGGGGCTAAATAAACATATTTCAGAGGCGGGAGTCTACGCCGAACTCGTGTCAAGAGATTCACCACAACAATGCACAGGGGATTGGCTTTGTTGGGTTTCCATGTGGAGACAAAACAGACCAATCCACCATCAAATGCACCCATATCATCCCATCGGATTTCATGACTAACGGGATCTCCCGGATGCAAACGATAGGAATATTGCAACCTCTGTGTACATATAGTTACGAGAAATTTTGGTTTAGAATATCCTAAACCTGCACGCTGTAATTGATTTCCACACTGTAATAAACCTGCAACCATGGTGGGACTAGCTTCGTCAAGTGCTTGGTTGATTTCCGAGTTCACAGTAGCCATGTCTCGGTTCCATTCCTTCGAGAGACTGCGTAGCCGCGTGATATCAGGGAAGGGCAAACGTGCCAAAACAAGAAGCAGCAACTCCTTGGGGAGAGTTCTCCAAAGAACAGGATTTAGCATCTTCGGATCCACTGAAATGATCTTGCGTGAGGCAGCCATGTTGAGTAAGCTTCGTAATTCAAATTCAGGAGGTTCTCCCCTATCGTCATCTACCAAGTCATTCAGTTTCTCTCGCAAGAGCCATGCTACGAAACGAAAATTGGGTCGTTCACCACCATTGTCCACACCATCACTACTCCCCTCGTGGTCCATCGTCAGTCCCTCTTCAAACTCCACGGCGTCGTTACGAGGAACGATAGAATATTCCATGACCGAGTTGATGGCCCGACCGCCAAGTTTGTTACTAGATTCGCATTTTTCTCTGTTCATTTTCAACATCTTGGGTGAACTCTTCTGTTGTATCCCTCTCAACCGATGTGAATGATAAACACTAAAGAAACTGAAGGTCAAGTTGTCGCTGACCTAGAAGGCAACAACTTTCTCAAATGCCCTTCCACAGACTAGGCTCCATGGCCATTTCCGGTTCTGAATTGACAGAGCGATAATTAAAGACTCGGATTCGAGTGCACACTAATAAATATACATCAAGAATATGGGGCTTTGTGTCAAAGTACCTGAACGAAGTAGTCAGCTTTGGGCTCGGCACAGGATTGTGGTCCCGTTAGCACTACGCCATGTCCGCATTGATTCACGTCAAGAAGCTTCTCCGCCACCTTCCAGACAACACCCATTCCATCCCACACAAATGGAAAGCGTCGCACAAATTAGAGCTTGACAATATACCCTAACAAAACACCGCTCCGACCAAGATGCATCGAACCTCACAAGTCGGCATGCTCTCCACTCCAACCCTCAAGAGCTATGCATTTCATCTCTGAATTGAAAGACGTCTTCCAGAAGATGTTTAACTGGGAATTGAAGTGCTTGACAAATGGGGATGATACCAAATGGGGATCAACAAGAGCTCAGAAGAAGATCGTTTCAAAAGCAAGACACTTCCAATGATTCTCAGGTACTGATATCAAACCTGAATACCTCTCAGAACAGTCACACCCTCGATCAATGGCTGCAAAGTAGTGCGACTGCGCCATAGCTTCTTTCGAAGTTCGAATAGTACCAGCCTGGCCCTTCCCTGAGCTCTCAGCGTCAAGGTTCAATCTCTTCATTCAGGCAGACATGAAGAGCAAATGAAGCAAAGAAGCTTGGAGAACAAGATTCACACTCTTCTTTCACATCAATTAGCTTGGCGACGACGCTATTTCTAAACAGGCGCACTTGATAAATGGCGAGGATCTTACTTCCTACATCGACTCAGAGCTTGTGCTTGTGTTAGTGGCATGATCACATCGACTCCTTTCATCAGGAATGATATCAGTGTACAAATACGTTAAGGTCGTCTGCTCTTAAAGCGACCTTTTCAGAGCTGATTGCCTTTGTGGGAAAGCTAAAGTCCTTGAAACAATTTTCAGTAAATTTTTGTAGGAAGAAAAATGGAATTGGCATGTAACCCAAGTCGTTTGATATTATTTGAACCTACGAGGAATTAGTTACAAATTTTTGAAGTTGAAATAGAGTAGTCACCAAAATTGACCCCCTCATAAAATGTACATTGTTGGTACATTGAAGAAAGCAAAGTTTACGTCTTTGTTAGTGATTGCTTTTAGAGCACAAGTGCTTTTAAAGTACACTACTTTAGAACTTTAGTTGTGTGGCAACATCTCACATCAATTCTTCTCATGAGGATGAGTTGTAAAAATGCAATGCAGCGGCAGAATAGTGCTTATTTTTAGTTCAATCATTTTTCATTTTTCATTATTATCTCTCCAAGAATTCAATTGAGGCAACCAATTTTGACATATTTTACATAACATTTTAGTAGTTACAATACATAATTTCAAGGGAAATTGGTAACAATCTTTGTTGAATTTTGCCAGAAAAAGTACATTGTTACCTTTACATTTCCCATAGGATTCTAGCCTTAGATTTGAAGGTTGAAGCATTAGAGGTACTCAAATAGGCATGGTGTGTTTTGGGTTTGTAAACCATTGTCTTTGATCCATAGTGAATTCGTGAAATCCCTTTCCAAGATTGTTTTCATTTGAATTCTTGTTCAATTTTGTCCTATTTTTTAGTACAAAATGTATACACAATGGCGTACTGTCTAATTGACTTCTTCTCCAAATCTTCAAATCTTCAATCCTCTCCATATATTGTTGTTGCTTTTACAACTCTTAGCTTCCAAAAGGGACAAAAAGACTTTTGACACTTCCATGGGTGCTAACAATGTTTTAGTTGGTTGTTATTAAATTTTTGCAATTGGTTGTTCTTTGTGTAAATTTTAGTTAATTTTGATTATACTAGGGAATCACACCAAAATTTATATTAAAACCTAAAGGACCATGGTGTTTTTAGGTCCAAACAATAGTTGTAATGTTGTAATAAACAATCTACAACCTAGGGTTTCATTTTTTTCCAAAAAATATTGAAAATTGAATTCAAAACAAGACTTTAAAGTTTATTTGGGATAGAAATTCCATAACTTCTTTGAAGTTCTAAACTCATCATAACATTAACTTATTGATCAAAATAGAATGATTGAAAGCTTTTAAAAAATATATAAATATAGAAAACCAAGTTCAAACTCTTTTTGTTTTCTTTAAATGATATTTTTTAGTTATCTAAGTTGTATGGGCACAAAAGCCCAGGTACTTCACTAGCGGTTTCTTTAGAAACAACATGTAACTTACTACTATATAGTACATTACAATGATCTAGAGTACATATTTTGTAAATCTACACGAGGAATAGTCTAAAAAATAAGGGAGGAACTTGCTTTCACCATTTTCCATTTGCAAATAGACAAAATAATGAACATCTCATTTGGCATGTTATCTATTTGTTTGTTCCAACTCATATTTGTGGTGGGCAATATTGACGTGTTGCAGAAGATAGGCTTTAATCTACTACTTGTGTTATAAATGTACACATAGTCATATTTTATGAAAATTGTTGTTCCTTAAAGCACCTTGAAACTACTCCTTGACCACATGTTGTGTGAAAACTTAAATAGATAAAAATAAATGAAAACTCTATATTCCCCAGAAAAACTTACTTAGGGACTTTAGGGGTTAAAATTAATTTTTTAGTAAATTATATGGATACATTTTCTTCAAAGAAATAGACCTAAAATTTCAAAACAACTTTTGAAAATTGAACCATACACATGAAAAATCCCAATTCTTTATTGAGATTATATCTTTTATTGAAGATTATTGTGTTATAATTTCATCCATCACTTTCTCATCTGCACAATTTTTCATTCATTTATCCTTGATAAATCGTGGGATAAACCTACTAATGACATCCAAATATCCTCTCAATAAAACCTTACAATATGATGAAAGCTTTTGATGTTGTTGCATTGTAACAAATTCCGTTATCTTTATGAACAATTCAAGAAGAAAAAATTGTATATCTTCTATAGTTTTGGACAAATGCTTAGTCAATTAAGAGTTACGATAATGACATTGATCTAATCAATCACATTCAATGACCTTAACCCATGAAGGACCAATTCCATTACCACACTATCAAACTTTGCTTTTGAGTTCAATTTAGCTTTTGGAATCATATTCAAATTTCAATTTAATAAATTTGTGATATGAGATTCTATTAATATCTATCAATGAAAAAAATCTTTGTTAGTTTTATAATAAATTACAATTCTTATAATCTTCAAATTAATAAGTAAAAATAAATTGGTAAATATAACAAAAACAATCCAACTTATATGAATAAATTTTCAAGAGGTAAGAGGTAAAAGTAGCCGTGAAGAATAGCATGAAAACTTTTCAAGTAAATGATATTTTTGTTTTACATCCAAAACACCCTTGGAAAATAAACACTTTTTTAATAGAATTTAAATTTAAGAATGCTCTTTGAAAAAAAAAATTATTGTGATTTTATAAAGTATATCATACACTTAATCTTGGAAGGACACTAATGACTTTTAAGATTATTGTAGACATGACGAATGCACCTATTGGTCTAAAAATCATATCATATTCAACAAAAGTACTTTGATGATAGGTCTTGTCCCTTTAGGATTAAAATTATATCAATTAGAATATGTATTATAATAATTTTTGTATTTTAACCCAAAATTTAGGTTAGAATCAAAAACAATTTTTTTGTGATTTAGACAACAAGATCATTTTTAAGGGAGAAAATATAAATTAAATACATATCATATTCTATTGCTTGGATTTTAATACATGAACCTTGTAGTTCCAATAATTCATTGAAGTTTTGGATTTTCTTAGACTTTTGAAATGGATTAGAAAGACAACTCTTCTGGTTGCATTATCTAAGTTTAAATTAAAACCAAAAATGAATACTTTGAAAGTTGCATTGAAGTTTGACCGAGGTGCATTTACTTTTGGAATGAGGGCACATTTAGGGGTTACTAACATTTGTTTCAAGGTGAAAATGAGGTTTTGGATGAACACCCTTGCCATCAAATATGCATGATGATGTGCTCCTAATTTATTATACATATCGTAAACAATTTCCTTGAATAAGTATTAAAGATGCACTTAGACAGCATGCTTATGTGTGGTAGGTGAGGCAAACAAAAAGATTAAATTTGAATTCCAAATAGGACAATGGATAGATAGATAGGTGAGGCTCTTTGGGAAATGGGGAGTCCATTGGTAAAAT
The DNA here is from genome assembly GCA_947034895.1 of Rhytidiadelphus loreus. Classification (NCBI taxonomy): domain Eukaryota; kingdom Viridiplantae; phylum Streptophyta; class Bryopsida; order Hypnales; family Hylocomiaceae; genus Rhytidiadelphus; species Rhytidiadelphus loreus. Next base: position 4,672,598 of record OX344764.1, read on the forward strand.
TGAGTTAAAGCTTTGCAGTGTAAACTCTATTACAATGTTTACAATGCTCAACTACTTGAGACAACTGAATGCAAAAGTACACCTAAGGCATCATTTACACAAGTTCACAACCAACACATCCTATTGTTCCAATTGTGCTACAAACAAACTCTTTTTTTATAGGTGGGAAGAGTATGTTATTTATTAAATATTCTCTCAAAAGGTTGTGGGCAATTCAATATGGAGACGTAAGAGGATATCTATAGAGCTCGAGAGTCAAATGTTTGAAGTCAATGGCAATACTCATAATTGGGTGGAAAAAGAGAATTTCATTGTCCTCAGCAAGTTTGCATCTACATTTTGTAGCTCCTATAGAAATGCAAGTTGAATAGTTCACTTGCACATTTGCAATATCAATGTTACACCAAGCTACGTAAAGTTTATATGTGACAAAGCTAAAACACAACACAAGCTTAATTCTTTTTGTCATTAGGACACACACAATCCACTATGGAACAAAATTCTAAAGAGTCCAAGTTCCATACTCATGCCCCTAGAAGCGCTTGGGTTTGTCATTCCACTCTCCAATAGATAAAACCAAAAACCAAAAAAGGAAAAGTTAGCAAGAATTGTCCGCACTTGCCATTAGAAAGCCTTCACATACTTTTCAACACTCTTGAGACTGTATAAGTCCATCTTGGACAAAGGAGTGCCAAGGTATGATTTTTTTTGTACCCAATCCTTTGTATTATTTGGAACATGATACTCAATGATCTAATAAAGTTGTTGCGGAATTTCACCCACTTATGTGTTCCTCAGTACCGGACATTGCAACACAAACATGTAGTGTTTCCCAAGTGCACACCTCTTAAGTTTGCAAATGTTCCTTCACTACAAAAGTTTTAGTTTTCCCTCACCAAAGTCGAGGTTTGCTTCCCCTGGTACATTTGAAATGGTTGCAAAATGTAAAGTACTTCCATGTGGAAGAGAGACCTAAAATGGAACTACATGGAGGTGCTGCTCTGGTCCATTTCTTGGCACCCACCAGAATCACTATATATCTCTACTGTGAGACGGTCTTTCACGTGTTTGCCTACAACCATGCACAAGTAACACAAGTAACACAAGTAATGCAAAACGGGGGAGTTCATGCTGATGATCTTATGTCAAGAGATTCACTACAACAATGCACAAGGAATTGGCTTCACTAGGCATGCAAGTGGAGACAAAGCACAGCAATCCATCGTCAGTTGCACCCATCGTCTCCCATCCATTTCCAAAACTCTCACGATTCCTCATGTACGAAGTATACGAATGTTGAAATTTGAGTTTGTTCAAATCATTCCGATATTGTCACAAAGAAGTCACTTTTAGAACCATCTACAACTGAGCTTGAAAGAAATGCAACCGTGTTGGGACTTGCTTTGTCACATGCGAAGTAGCTTGGTTCCCGAGTTCACAGTAGCCATGTCAATCTCTCTCTCATTTCCCTCAAGCATTGGCAAACGTGCCTAAACAAGAAGCAACAACTCCTTCGGAAGAGTTCTCCAAACGATAGGATTCAACATTTTCGGATCCAATCCACTAAAATTATTTTGCGTGAAGTAGCCATATTGAGTAAACTTTATAACTCCAATTTTAGAGGTTCTTCTTGATCGCCATCTACCAAGTCATTCAGTTTCTCTCGCAAGAGCCATGCTACGAAACAAATTCATCATCTCTTGCAAGAGCCATTTTACTTGATGGAAAATGAATAATGTCAATAATCTTGCACAATATAGAATACAATTATAATTTGATTTTGCTATTTGACTATTGTTCTATGACTAATTTTGTACCTTTGAACATGATGGTACACAATGACTTTGCCAAAATCTAATTAAAATATTGAGATATCTATTTTATAAAGTTTGGTCATAAGATACCTCACATTGAACTCTTCATAAACCCTATTTTTGTTCCTTATCCCTCCTATGTCCATAGATTCAAGTCTTACAATCCTTCTCTATTTGTTGACATTTTTATAATTATTTTTCAGAGATGAAATCCCATCTCTTCTATAATTGCTAAAGATTTCAGAGTTTTTTGAGAAAATTTGAAATCACTGTGAATTTTTTAAGGAAAAAGTGAAGATACTCATATCAAATACAAAATATGCTCAAAAAATCTGAAATTTTCAGCATAGGTGTTAAGGTGTACTATTTTGTAGTATAGAACATCATGGTATGAAACTAAGTTACTGTGTCATTAGAAAATTAGAAAATCAAGAAACTATGGTTATAGACCTTCGATAGGCTCAAAGTGCAAAGTGCAATGAAACATTGAATTTTAAGATTTTTTCAAAATTTATAGTAAGAATAGTTGATAGAATTCATTTTTGGAATCATTAGTTGGCCTTGAATACAAAAATTATCATTTAATGGCTAAAATTCACATCAAGAGTAAAGAGCAAAAATTGGCCAAAATACACTACAAGGGTGACCTTGGATTAAGCATCTTCTTCTTTAAAAAAGTCAATAATAACATAATGAGGGAATATGCAATACTATTCCTTGAAATTGAATTCAGGCAAATCTCCCCCAAAATTGAATGAAAAAGGGATTTTGCCATCCTACAATCTCACCTTGAAGTCATCTAAAGGACAAAAATTATTCACAATGTCCTTTGAGGGTTAATGCATTTTTTAAACATGAAAGATGTGTGTATAGATGCTTTCTATATCTCTATGCAATCAATTTTTTAAAATTCATCACCAATGTTTTTCAATCAATTATCAAGTAGAACCATGAATATTAAATAAAACAATTCACCCAAAATAACTTTTTTTCTTTTTGAAATTGAATTCTTTTTGCTTAATTGGGATTGCATAAGAATTGAACGTTAATTACACAAGACTAAAAAAGCCAATAATAATCTATAGTGTGCAAGATTCTTTGAAATGGACAAAAAGATGTCCGTAACATGGTTTTAGGGTATTGTAATGTACAATACCTGACAACTCTCATTCATCCACCTTATTTTGCCATTGAAAATAATTGTATATAATATGGAATATAATTGGCATTTCTTTCTTACATAATGAACATTCAATTCATACGCAATCCTAATAAAGTATTCTAGATTTTAGTTTAAAAAAATCAAAACATTACTTTTGGTAAATTTTTTAATTTAATTTTCATGACTTTATGTGATAAATCATTGAAAAACATCGGTGATGAATTTTTTAACCCCTAAAGTCCCAAGGCCATTTTTTTTTGTCAAAAATCACTCAAAACTACCATTTCTATTGCCGTATTGCGTTTGTCCAAAAAAACCAAAAAAATACTTTGTTTGGAATTGAACCATAGGATCTTGAACTTTATTTGTTTGAGATTATGTGGTAAAATTTCATGAAGTTTGACCATATAGATTGAGAGATATGAGCATTCAAAGTTGAAAAACAAGTTTTTCTAAACACTTGACTGCAATTTCAGATGACTTTGATCAGTCTCTATTTGTGGGAAATTTGAATTTAAAATTTATTGTGTTGAAGAATTGAGTTGGGAGTATAGGAAAAAAATTTCAACTTGATTTTCATACTTCAAAAAATTGTCAAGTAGAAGTAGGTCCAAGATTGAAAGAAAAACTAAATTGTTAATAGCTCTTAGGTGGAATTGAAATACAATAATCCCAATGGTGAGATTGTTCTAGCAAGAAAACTTAACCTTTTCAAAAAAAAAAATTTGAAAAAAATTTGAAAATTGCATTCCGAAATGAATCCTATAAGTTATTTTTTCAAAAAGATGCTTAGATTGCCCAAAAAATAAGATTGTTCATAACTTTCACATCACCAATCAAAATGGAATGAATAAAAGCTTCAGATGTAGACAAAACATAATCTTTGAGAATTTTTTATTTTAATAATTATTTTGGATTTTTACAATATTTTTTGTATTGCTCGCCAAGTTTAGTTCTAGGCTTTTTGTGGTATAACTTTTGCTCCCATACACCGATTGAAAGAAAAATTATATTTCCACAAAGCTTATCAACTTTTCTATCTTTGAAAAAAGTTTCAAAAATTTAGGGAAAAATTTCAGCCCATAGGAAGCTGCCCAAATTCCAAATTGTCCCCCAAGGGGACAATGGGACTTTAGGGGTTAAATTTAATTGCAAAAATATGTAGGAAACATCTATATACACATCTTTCCTTGAACATGCATCTCCAAAAAAGTTTCACAATTTCCTCTATAGAGATTCCAATATTGATGTGACAATGCCCTAATTTTGGAAAATAGGTATCTCTTTATTGTAATTAGACTTTGGCAAAGTAATTGTACCATCTTGCTTAAATGTACAAAATTAGTTGTATTGTAAAGGTCAAATAGAAAAATATAGTTAAAATATAGAGATATCTATTTCACAAAATTTGGTCATATGACATCTCACATTGAACTTTTCATAGATAATATTTTTGTTATTTAATGGGGGAAGGGGGGGTAAATATGAAAGATGTACGTATGGATGCAATTGAATGAAAAAATTTCACTACCAATGTTTTTCAATCAATTATCATGTAAAATTCTAAATGTGACAATTCAATGAAAATGGATTTTTTTTTTTTGGAACCGAAATTTAGTATGTTTGATTGGAATCGCACAAGAATTAAATGTTCATTATGCAAGACAAAAAATGCAAAATATATTCTATATTATGCAAAATTCTTTCAAATGGTAGAATAGGGTGGACAAATGAGAGTTGTCGAGTACAATCAAGTCTGATTCATTTACAAACTATTGATTTGAGACATTCCAATTTTTATTGCATAGTATAGAAAAAAATTGGAATATTTTTGTCTAACTTGCATAATTAACATTCAAGTTAACACCCAATTCTTATGCAATTCCAATCAAGCATACCAAATTTTTGTTTCAAAAAAGCAAAAATTCATTTTTGGTGAATTTTTAAAGTCAATTTTCATAGTTTTAAATAATATTTTATTGAAAACAATTGGAGATGAACTTTTTTAATTTGATTGCAGAGATATGTAGGCAACATACATACATACATCTTTCCTTTACCAAGCATTTCCAAAAAAGTTTCATAATTCCCACTATCAAGAATTCAATGTGAAGTGTCGTATGACCAAACTGTGTGAAATAGATATCTTTATATTTTAAATAGATCTTGGTCTTTAACCCTCATACTATATCCAATTTTGTACAATTACTTTGCCAAAATTTAGTTAAAATATAGAGATATCTATTTTACAAAGTTTGGTCATACGGCACTTCATATTGAATTCTTCCTAAATTATATTTTTGTTTCTTAATGGGGTGTCTTTTAATACAAAAGATATGCATATACAGTAGATGTTCCCTACATATCTATACAATTAAATCTAAAAAATTTCATCACCAATTGTTTTCAATAAAATCTTATGAAAAAACATGAAAATTGACTTAAAAAATTCACCAAAAATAGAATTTTATTTTTTCTGAAACTGAAATTTGGTATGCTTGATTGCAATTGCGTAAGGATTCAATACTAATTATGCTTGCCAAAATATACCAATTATACTACACATCGTAGAAAAACTTGGAATGGCAGCTTGTAAATGAACTAGACCTGACTGTAAGGCAACATTGACTATGTCCTCAAATGTACAGGATAAAGAAGGCCATTTTGCCCTAATAAGGAACAATGCAAAAATCTGTGCACACGAGTTTTCTAGTATAAATATGCAGAGAGAAATGCAAAGTACAAACCAAATACATCGTAGCAAACAAAGACACTCCTAATAAGACTACCCACAACAGGCTCAAGCAACAATTCGCACCAACAAATTCGTCTGAATCCTGCAAGCAAGGTCTTGGCAAAGAAATGAAAGCGAGATGAGTGATCATTTACCAGAAAGCGTCAGGGGCATACAAATCCCCGCTTCTGCAACCCCCCTCCTCAATCTTACTGTCCCCTGCAAAGTATTCAACAGAACTCTCCTCAAACTTTAAATTTTCAGCTGGAAAATCAAATCACTTGCCTCCATTTTCGACACAACACTGGATGCGGAATTATTAATTCTAGAAGACAACAGAAAGCACACAATGAATCAATAAATGCCAAAAAAAATTGCTTCAGGCCACTTACCACCAGAACGCAGAGAGCGAATCTTAGTTAGAAGTCTTGACATCTTGTCCTCATCCTTTTCATGAAGCTCGTTTTCGCTTCGTTTGGGATGAAGTTTTTGTTGGAAAACTAAACGCTCTCAACTGTCTCTCAATCTCACATACTCATTTAGTCTACAGTAACTGTAACTAGCCTACTTGAATTAGTAACGGACAAATTAGTTAGTGGAACCTGTAACGGTAGTTGTAGCTACTTAGTGGTACCTAGTGTACAGACATGTACAAAGACAGCACCCTGTTGTCTATAATGTATCGCAATCACATTGAATGCAAACTTGGTTATACTTTGAGTTCAACATGGTATCAGAGAGAGGTTAGTCTTGACAGGGTGTTGATAAGCGAGATACATATGAGAGCATAGGAATCGATAGAGACTAGTATACAGTGAAGCATTGCTCCTGGGTCAGTGAGGAAGTGAAGCATACAGATGAGAACGTAGGAATTGATAGAAACCAGTACACAGTGAAGCACTGCTCCTGGTCTGGTTATTTTCAATAGAAAGAGAGGAAACATGACAGACAGCTCAAGCGTAGCATTCCGTGAAGGGGACAAGCTAAAAGGCTCGTCCAATTATTATGTTTGGGCCTTAAAAATGAGGGCCGTGCTCAGAGCTGAAGGCTAATGGGTGATAACAGAGACCGAGCAGAGGCACACAGTCTTCCCAGTCACGATAGATGGGGAACCGTTGACGGAAGTCCAACTCAAGAGGAAGAAAGTGCTAGCATGTCGATTGATCCTTTTATCAGTGACTGACAGTCTAGTAGACTTGATCACAGAACATGCAGATCCATCAATAGCGTGGAAGACCCTGAAGGACCAATTCAACTCTGGAGACCAATCCCAAATACTCACTCTTATGGGACAGTTGCAAGCAATGAAGATGGGAGAAGGAGACCAGATAGAAGAATACTTGAGGAAGGCACGAGAACTGAAGAACCGACTAAGTAGCATGGGCGAAAGACTCACCGATCGAAATGTGAACCAGATCATCATGAATGGTCTTCCACGTTCCTATGAAAGCACGATACAAACACTTGCCCATTTAGACGCTGACATGTCTTTTGAAAAGTTGAGTGCTCGTCTGCTGTCGGAATCTCATAGACGCCTACATCGCAATCAACAGCTGGGTGATGAAGAGGCGTTGGCTGCAAGCTTCCACAGACAAGCTACGATGCAACCGATCCGTGACAGAGGAGGACGATGACCGCAAGGCAGCCGAGGACGTGGATACTCAGGAAGAGGGCCATATGGACCACCACGAACCCCTCCGGTATGTTTCAACTGTCATAAGCCAGGTCACTATGCTCGAGATTGTAGACTACCTCGAAATTTGCCCATCTATCCAGAGAGAGGGACATCGAGAGGAGTAGGATATGCCAACTCTGCTGAGTTTCTTGACTACGATCCATACTACCATTATGGCAATGGCCCATGGTATTTAGACAGTGGTGCTTCAGGACATATAGCTGCTGATCATCAGAAGCTGGATAGTTTCCCTAAATCTTTAGGAGTAGGGATAAGTGAAATTAAGACTGGAGGAGGAGAGTCCCATCCCGTGAGAGGATCCAGTTCTGCCACTGTACAAACCGAAAATGGTGAAATAAAGATCACACCAGTTAAGTATGTGCCAAGTATGAAGAAGAACTTAATCTCAGTAGGAGCCCTTGCTGATATCGGACATAGAGTAGTTTTTTCAAACCTGCAATGCTGGATTGTGAACGTTGAACATCAGGTTATCGCCTCTGGGCGCCGAGACCCCTCAAACGGACTCTATTATTTTGCACATCAAGAAACTGCCTTGTCCGCAGAAAGCAGCTACCTGACAAACTTATGGCATCGTCGTTTTGGACACTTAAGCTTTGCAGGCTTGAGTCACCTGTCACGAACATCAAATGTAACGGGTTTGCCAAAAATCATTCCAGAAATGAAAATTTGTCACTGTTGTCTTGCGGGCCGCCAGTACCATGAACGTTTCCCTAGAAAGTCGAACACCAAGGCTAGCAAACCGGGTGAGAAAATTCATTCAGATCTGATGGGTCCAATGCCGCATCCATCATTGGGAGGGTCTCAATATATTCTCGTATTCACCGACGACTTCTCTCGTAGAAGCTGGACATATTTTTTAAAGCACAAGAGCGAAACCTTTGCAATATTTTGTGCTTTCAGGCGAAAGATTGAGGCTGAAACAGGTGCCAAACTAAGAACACTACGATCTGATCGTGGAGGCGAGTACACATCAACTGAATTCTCCAAATTTTGTAAAGACAACGGAATTCAACGTGAGTTGACGCAAGCAAACACACCGCAGCAGAATGGCGTTTCGGAAAGACGTAATCGCACCATCATGGAGCGCGCCCGAAGTATCTCTCATGACTGCAACTTGCCGGCGAATCTCTGGACTGAAGCTGTATCGCATGCAAATCACTTAATCAATCGCAGCCCCACCAGAGCAAACCAAGGCAAAACCCCAGACGCCGAATACACAGGTATGATACCTGACGTCTCTGGCCTGAAAATTTTCGGTTGCATGGCATACTTACATGTACCAAAGGGAAACCACAAGAAACTAGATAGCAAAACGCAGAGATGCATGTTCCTTGGTTTTGATGATGAAACCAAGGCATATAGAATTTATGATCCAATTAGAAGAAAAGTGATCATCAGTAGAGATGTAGTGTTTGACGAAACCTTAGTTGGCTATCAACATCTAGACTTAGCTATACCCAATCAAAACATATTTGAATTATCTGAATATTGCCCAACAGCAACTGACCCTAGTGAAAGCACAGAGACCCCCTTTTCGAACAATCAGAATGGGCACAATATATCAGAGGTAGAATTCCCTCCCGAAGAAACCATACCTGCCCCAGAGCAAATCCAATAAACCCAACAGCCAAGCCCATCACATACCGGATCCAACCTAATCACATACCAGAGACGACTCCTTCCTGTAGATCGGCAAGCTGGCTCAGCATCTCGTCGATATCCGACCCGACACCGAACCCCATCCATAAAACTACAAGACTATTGGACGTTGATATCAGAGCTGCTGGAAGAACCACTGGACTTCCCAACTGCAGCAAAACAGGACGAATGGAAAACCGCTATACAGAGTGAGATTAGCTCCATACTTAAAAACAAAACCTGGGAAGTGATCGATCGTCCTAGAGACAGGAAGCCCATAACAGCGCGGTGGCTCTTCAAGATAAAAAAGAATGCGAAAGGAGAAACCAACAAGCTTAAAGCTAGAATCGTGGCACGAGGTTTTCAGCAAAAGGAAGGAATTGATTATCATGATATTTTTGCGCCAGTAGTACGATGGTCGACAATCATGATAGTTTTGGCTCTAGCAGCCAAACACAACTGGCCGTTGTTCCAAATGGACGTGATTACAGCCTTTTTGAATGGTACCATAGATGAGGAAATCTTCATGGAGATACCAGATGGCTTTCCAGGAGCCGGAGACCCATCAAAGGTATGTAAAATCAACCGAGCTTTGTATGGCCTGAAACAATCGCCAAAAGCATGGTATGATCGAATCAATCAGTGGTTGCATGAACAAGGACTGACCAGAAGCGAAAACGACCCTAATTTATACTACCTCAAAAAGGACGGAAAACTCACAATCCTACTCCTGTACGTGGACGACCTCCTGATCACTAGGAATGACCAATCTGAAATCGCCAGGTTGAAACACAAATTGCAAGAGGAATTTGAGATGACGGATTTAAGAGAGGCAAGTAATTACCTAGGAGTAGAAATTCATAGACAGACAAATGGCATCTTTGTCAATCAGAGGGGATACATTCTCAAGTTGCTGGAAAAATTTGGTTTAAAGAACTGTAACTCCACAAAGCTTCCAATCGATCCAAAGGAAACACTGCAAAAACACATGGGCACTACAAGAGTGGATCCATCTCTCTACCGTTCTCTTGTGGGAAGATTGATATATCTATCCTACACCCGCCCGGACATTTGCTACGCTGTCAGTTGTGTATCTCGTTATATGCAGGAACCTGAAATTGCACATCTGAAGGCAGCCAAAAAGATTTTGAGGTATCTCAACGGCACTGTAGATTATGGTATCCTCATGACATCCACAGACAACGAGCAGTTCCATACTTATGCAGACGCTGATTGGGGGAGAGATATTGATTCTAGGAGATCCACATCAGGAATCCTCCATAAGCTTGGAGATTCAAGTATTTATTGGAGTAGCAAGATGCAACCGACTGTATCACTCTCCAGCACAGAAGCTGAGTACAAGGTCCTCACCGATGCTGCCAAAGATATAATCTACTTTCGGAGACTATTTAACGAACTTGGATTAAGCATTGAAGGACCGACTCCCCTCCTCAGCGACAATCAATCATGCATAAGATTGGTGGAGAATCCAGTGCTACACGCCAGAACAAAGCACATCGAAATCCAACATCATTTTATAAGAGAAGCTGCCAAGGCAGGAGCAGTACAAATGGACTACGTGCCGACTCAGATTCAGCAAGCGGATTTTCTCACAAAACCCCTCATATACCAAAGCTTCATCAAGAATTGACAAAGTGCAGGTATCGTTCCGCTCCTCACTCAAACCTAGTGCGAACCCAACCTGGAGTATGCAAGCTCTTGATCCACAACGATTTTCTAGTAGCCTTGTGTTTGAAATCGGGGGCTTTTGGGTTCTTCCGCGTTGCTCGATTGTCCCACCACTCTTCAGGATTGTTGACAAGTTGTCTCCAGTGCCCCTCAATAGCCTCACTCAGACTGATGCTACCAGTCCTATCTCTCCTTGAGGCATCAGCTATCTCACCGAGAGAAGTATCAGATACCCTAATACCAGGGTCCCCTCGAATGCTCTCTTCTCCCCCGTGGATGAACTGCCACATGTAAATACAAGAGCTCTCGACACCAATACAGACCCGCTGGATCACAACGACACAGAGCCATAGTATAATCAGGACAACTTGAACCTGCAACAGACAAGAAATCGAATCAAACACCAGTACGCAACCTGTCAACAAGCTTAATTTGAGTCTCACAACCAAGAATCAAACGGAAGACTCACCAACGACAGGCGATCAACATAACTCCAAAATTCACGTAAAATATCGTTTGGGAGACCCGTGAATCGAGACATGACTGCTGCGAACATGAGATTGAGGGAGGGTTTCGAGCGAGGGAGGGTGTTGGAAAACTAAACGCTCTCAACTGTCTCTCAATCTCACATACTCATTTAGTCTACAGTAACTGTAACTAGCCTACTTGAATTAGTAACGGACAAATTAGTTAGTGGAACCTGTAACGGTAGTTGTAGCTACTTAGTGGTACCTAGTGTACAAACATGTATAAAGACAGCACCCTGTTGTCTATAATGTATCGCAATCACATTGAATGCAAACTTGGTTATACTTTGAGTTCAACAGTTTTGAGTTCAAGTCCGAAACAAGTTCAATGATCATGAACATATCAAGTTTCGGATTCCAGTTCATAGCCGCCGCTCGCAAAAATTTCAACCTCTTCTCTAATACCTCAGGATCGAAGTTCTGCTCCCACCACTGGTAATCATCATCGTCGTTGCTATACTTTGGAAAGCGATGATTCTCACGCCATTTTTTACTCCGAAAGTTCGGTATTAGGGTCATGTTCGCTCTTTGAAAGAACATCGTCCGCAGAATCTTCGAATATGAGGCCTTGACGATAGTCCTATCAATACTTTCACTCTTGGCTGCCGGTAGCTTTAGCATCTGAAACATACCAAACATGCGAGGGTAAGATGGTATAACACAGCAACAGGTGTAATTATCAGAAACAAAACCAACATGATAGATATCATACCTCCTCAATCCCATCAATCATGACCACGAATTCCTTCGTCTCTTCGAAATCTGAAAAAGCTTGACGCAGCAACACCATTTTATCAAAAACTTCAAGATTTTTCTTCAGATCATCAAGCTTTTTCTTCAGATCATCATACTTTTCCTTCAGATCATCATGCTTTTTCTCCCGGTATCCACTATCGCTTCCTGGCCGCTCGGACTTGATCTCGTCTTCTTCGATCTTAATCAACAAGTCACATCTTAGTTGAGCACTCTTATTTGGGAAGGGAAAGCCGATGAGAATATTCAAGTGCCATATCATCCACGTGCACAGAGCGAACACTCAAAACATTATAAAATCAAATTAAAACGACAGAAAGAAAGAATGCAATAGAGATATCCTTGGAGTACAACTTTAGTTTTAATGGGTTTTTTTCTTTTCTTTTGACCTCCTAGAAATAAGAATACTTAACCTTTATGGCTAGAAATAAGAATACCACTCTTGTATCGTCCAATGGATGACTTCAGCTGAGATTGGAGGATGGAGAAAAATGTTTTTTCATCCAATTTTTTAATTTAGAGGGTACTTCAATAAATTTTCAGTGAATAGTATTGCAAAATCTCTCATTAGGATCTTAAGTGACTTAATCCATGGATCATCCTTGTAGAGTATTTGGGCCATTTCTAGGGCTATTTCTTAATTTTAACCATAAAAGTTGTATTTTTTGAATTTGAGTCTAACTAATGAAATGAAGCTTATTTAGTGCACTTTTTACTCCGATTGGAAATTTTGAAAAAATCTTTAAATTGAAATCTTTAATGGCAATATGAACTTTTAACCTATACCCATAGTTTGTTGATTTTCTAATTATAGAATGACTTGATATCTCTGGTTTATACCATGATGCTAAACACTGTATACATCTATAGTGAAAATTTCAGATTTTTGGAGTATATTTTGTATTTTATATGAATTTTCTTCATTTTTTCTAGAGAGAGATTCAAATAGACAATAATGGTAGTATGTACTCCTTTGGGTATTGAATAAACTTAATTAGAAGAGGCCAAAGGGAAATACAACATACAAAAGAGGGTTGGACTTAAAGGATATCTCTAAAATATTGTCCACCTCTTCTTCTTACCTCAATTTTCTTAGATGACACATGACTGAGTTAAAGAGAGTGGATAAGATGAGAGGGACAGCCGAATTGAGATCCAAATCAGAGACAAAGAAAACATATAAATTTAAAACACATACCTTTATGGGACATTGTTTCACGGATTCATCACGTACCTCATGTAGACGTTCAAAAGAAAGAACTTCCTCTGCTTCCGTTTTCTGACGTCCAAGTCGATTCCCACGAACGATAATACCTCCTGCATATGGGCCATCCAACATCTTAAAACCGAAACCGTATATGGAATCCAACTGAGTGCAACTTACTACCAGTCCCATGTCACTCACTGGCAGGGCTGTTGAAATGTTTGCAACCCTTGCGTGCCGCTTGAACATCACACACAATGTTTAGTCCCCGAACTGCTCCAGTTACACTAAAGGTATCATTTTAATAAAGGTATCATTTTAAAAATCAGGACTCGAGTTTTCGGTGTAGAACTCGAACTAACTTAGTTAGCATATACGAAATATCATAGAACGGTTACGGCAGGGACGCTGAACTGCAAAGGAAACCAGACAAGTACTTACCGACCACAACCGGGTAATGTGAAATTCCTGCATCAATATCTGGGGTCCACGGCTCATTACTAATACCAGTCGAATTCAAATTAGGGTCATGACACGGGTCGTTCTCATTGACGGTACTTGCTTACAGGCAAGTCCACACGTTAAACCAAAACTGGATTGCAACACCTAGAAACATCCTCAATGATACAAGCTACTAGCTACACGGTAGCCATTTCCTCTTCTGGGTGGTTGCTAATGCAAACCACGTACTCTGGTCAGTATGAGCCAGAATACTTACCAAGGGAAAGTCTTCCTACTGCAGGCCCCTCTGTTTGCTCCTCACTTGCACGCTTAGCAGCGACACTCACCCTAGAGGGTGTAGCCAGAGCAGAAGAAGACGAAGTGGCATCCTGCACACGCATACGTCATGGTTTGGGCATTCATTTCTAGCCAACCCAAACTTCCTTTGAGAGTCCGTCGCCATGTAGACAATTTATTGCCATGTAGGTAGTTGGAGGGTGATGGCCTTTGGACTTGTGCCTTCTACTGTAGTGTGAAAGGTTGAGAGGCCGAACTTTGGGTTTCTTGAAATTTGATTGGTGGAATCCCACGGCCTCTCGACCTTTGGCCGTAGTGTGAAGTGGCCCTTATGTTACAACAATTCCGTAGGGATTGAGGGGGTGATATTAGAGAAGATGGTGATATTAAAGAGGTCTCGGTGTTCTTTTCATCCCAAGCATCCAATTCTCATCCAAGAGTTCTCCGGTCTGAACAGAGCATTCAGTTGACGAAATTAGGGTTCAAGTCTCCCTTCCGTCTCTCTTCTTGTGGCCTGGCCCGTCGGAGTTTGAAGTTGTATTCGGGAGCTCTCCGTGTTTCTGAAACTCTTTCACGTATTCATCACTGCCTTTTGGCTGCGACGTCGCCAGTTAGTCACCATGCAGGTATATTGCTTACTCCGCCTTCTCTGTTTTTTGGCTTTCAATTCTTGTTTTGCTTCCTCTGAAGCACAAGAACGGAATCGATGCTCTATCGTTTTAAGTTTTTTTTTTTGGTGTATGGCAGGCCAGTGATAGGTTCAACATCAACAGTCAACTTGAGCACTTGCAGGCCAAGTATGTCGGCACCGGCCACGCTGATGTTAATCGCTTGTAAGTTCAGACTCATTTTTTTCACTCTGTTTTATTCCGATGATGAGTTTCAAATTTCTAATTGCAGGAACGGAAGACAGAAAACGACGGTAGAGCTGGGGAGCTGGTAGTTGTGCATGAGCTTTCAAATTTCAGAATGCGCGGTTGCTATTTCTTAACTTAAGAGGTGGTTGAAGATTAATTTATAATGGAACTTTACGCGATTTAGTTTTCTTTCTGTGTTCGGCTTCCAGTCATGCTCTCTACACCATTGAGCGTGAAGGAAGACAGCCTGTATCTGTTTTTCTTTTATCGTTTTCCGATTCTAGTTCAGGAATAGTTTGAGCGTTTTTCAATCTTTGTGTGTGTACTTACAGCTTATAATGAAAAGTCTTAAAAACATCATCTAAGCAAACGCAGGGGAAGGCAATACAAAACGCGATGCATACAGTAGAAACGAAACGAGACCAGTTCGTTATCGGGAACTGCGGCGTTTCTGGATTCTACGAGGATGAGTGACTAGGGTTTGGGATTTGCTGTGTCTAGGGTTTGGAACAAGTGGTCTTTAATGTCTTCGCTCAATGTGTTTGGAGCATTGCTGGTAGTATTTATATATAATGCTCTGACTTTGGAACACAATCGTGAGTAGGCGAGTTGCCAATGAGGTTATGCGGAGATCTAAGTCCGCTGCGCACGTCATTGTTTAATCCACCCCGATCGAACGAGAATATTCGCGAGAAATGAGCGAGTTGAGAATGTCAAAACTGACACTGAAATTGTGGTCCCAAGAATGCCGAGGAGGAGTGAATCTTGTTTTCCGTATTTGGCTTTGAATCAAATGTTACGATTTTGCATTATGTTACTGATAACCATGATTTGTTTGCTTGTGACAGTGAGTGGGCAGTGAACATCCAGAGGGATAGTTATGCCTCTTATATTGGGCATGCCCCTCTATTGTCCTTCTTTGCAGTCGCAGAGAATGAGTCCATCGGACGTGTGCGCTACAATTTTATGCAGGTTAGCAATGCTGCATTTAAGCTCGTGACTCTGGACAATGTGTGTCGTTCCATGACCTGCTATTTCTTTAGGCTGTGTTTAAAATGTAGGATTCTTACCCCATTGTTGTGTGTTCAGAGGATGCTCTTGCCTTGTGGAAAGCCGCCAGACAGGGATCAGGAAGATTGAACCTGAATGATGCTGGAGACCATCTTTCGCTTTTCTCCAACCCGTGGATTCCGATGTCCCGTCTTGTGGCTTAGTTCATTGACGTCTTAATTGTAACATGATGTATTTCTCAGCGCCTGCTGGCCTACGGTGCACATATGACCGTCTTTCTAAGGGTTCATTGCAGATTTTAGACTGTATCTTGATGGAGAGCTTCCCCTATCAGGTGTAAGCGTATGAAATGTCAAATCCGGTGACTCTTTGAAGCTGGAATGTCTTTACTGTCCTGAGTTTCAGAATTGCGAATTATGCTTATTAATGCACCATCTCGAATGGAAGATCCTGTCATCAAGACTTGGTTGTTGTGTGTTATCATTTCACATCATGGTTGATTTTGCAGTCTGCTGCCCATAAAACGACATGGGATAGCT
Organism: Rhytidiadelphus loreus; assembly: GCA_947034895.1. NCBI lineage: Eukaryota > Viridiplantae > Streptophyta > Bryopsida > Hypnales > Hylocomiaceae > Rhytidiadelphus > Rhytidiadelphus loreus. Next base: position 4,688,960 of record OX344764.1, read on the forward strand.
AGATTTTGTTTAAGGAAATTAAATCCGAATTTCAGGATTTTGTTCGTTTTTTGTTGGCTGTTTTTTTATACAACGTTGAGTAACTTTTGGATTTTTATGATGTACATAGAATGTATAATCTGGTAGTGAATATATATATAGAGAGATTGCTCAGTTTTCTGCTATGAACTGTCTAAGGGTAGAGTCGGATTTTAACGCTCTCCCATTCTCAATGCGCATGGTTCAGCTTGAACATGTTCACAATGGCAATCAATTTGCTTTGATAATATATGCTTGAACCAAGTTGAAAGAAAGTTGAAAGTGTGTTGAAGCTTGGAAAACCTGCAGCTGTTCCTTTGATTGTGCGTCTTCTGGCATGAGTACCCGCATTGAGACGCCGTTCACGTACGACTCCACCGCCGACGATGCGATTGCAAGCATTGATCTGAATGGCAAGCGAGCTACCATCTCCATACATAAATCCGCCCACATATTCAATTTTTGAAAATGGGCAATGATTCTTTCTTGTTGTCAACATGAGACGATCCATTTGATGTCGCAAATCTTCATGTTCTTCGTCCATCAAGAATGCAAACCCGCCATCTTCCAACAATATTCTGAGGGATACATCACTGTGATACCTGGCTTTGGAATGATTACCACAGCTTTCCCATTCAATTTTTTCCACTTAATCCTGCAGCATTCCATGAGCCGTTGTTGCCAAGGAAGTCCCCTTCCTGAACACCTTCAACGTCCACTTCGTTCAAGTCACAAGTCATCCTCATTCCTCCTTGGCCCATTCCACTGAATCAACTGATAACCCTAAAATGTCATGTTGCTGTGTATTTTATGTTTGGAATCAGAAATATGCTTGCTCAAATATTATCAAAGTCAATTAATCCTTAACCCCTAAATGCTTGAGGCAACAAATTTTGGTGTCAATAATATTTTGAAGTTAAAGAAAACCTAACTGAGTTGCTGTTTTTAGTAATTTGTATTTTTCAAAAATTCTCTTTGAAGTCTAGTTTTAGCATTAAAATCCAATTTTGAATATGACTGATTATGATTTTTCTAATCAAGATTTTGTGCAATGGTGTCCATTGCAATTTTGACTTTCCGTAGTGTTGAGGGCTCTTGGAAATGAGTCAAATACACTAAATCTTGAAGAAAAAATCACATTAGAAATTCACTTTAAAAAGTTGTGGAGTAGATTTTGAAAAGCCATAAATTAATTGGAGTTATACATGTTAGGCCCTTTAAACTCATATTTTTTTGGTGACCAAATTTTTAGATTTCAAATCACTTTCACAATTTCAACACCCTCATGATCAAACATTATATTATTTCAATCCATAAGTGATATTGTTGTGTTTTCTTTTCCTATGTGATCTCTAACATATCTAGTTTGAATTTGTACAATTATAATTCAAAAAAATTGATACAAGTTATCAAAATGTTAACCTTTTGTTCAATTTAGAGCAAATTCCAAGAAGCTCAAAAAAAGCCTTGAGCATTTAGGAGTTAAAGCCTTGAGCCATTTTTCACTTTTGGGTAGGCCCTTCCTAGTGCCATATTTGTTGGATTCTTGTGAGATTTTTATTAGAGGTGTGTTTCACTACTAGCTTGATGCTTAGGAAATTTTAGACCAATCAAAGTTGTAGATAAAAAAGTTATGCTTCAAAAGGACATTGTTGTGGGTTATGTCACTAGAAGAAACCTATGTTGCAGTCAACAAAATTCAGATGACATTTATGTTGACTACAACACAGTTTTCTTCTAGTGTGTGGAGTTTTGGGCAACCATGATAGATAGGTCCAATTGGGTTGAAATTTTCTATACATACTCTCAATAATCTTATTCACATAACCCCAAAAGTTGAGAAGCATACAAGAGTACGATTTTGACTTACAAGCCTTTGAAATTGGACTTTGTGAGTTTTAAACATTGCCTGAAGAAAGAAAGTCCAATTTCAAAGGCTTATAAGTCAAAATCATGTACTTATATGCCTTTCAACTTTGGGGATTATGTTAATAAGCTTGTTGAAATTATGTATGAATATTTTAAACCCAATTGGACCTATCTATCATGACTGTTTTAAGTCATTATTGTGTCTGTTACAGCCACTTTTGGGTGCATAGTGACACTTCTGTCACTATGCACTCAAAATTTTAATTAATTAATTTTAAACTCCACTCCACCCCCACCTTGGATTTAAAAAGAAATTTAATTGAAATTAATTTCTTAAATTTTCATCCCCCCTCCCCCTACTTGTAATTTTTTGAATGAGGTTATTATGACAAACAATATGGGACAATGAAAATCCTGAATCCCATATCCTGTATCCCATATATCGCATATCGTATATTGTATTTGTATTTATATAGTACAATATTCCAATACCAAGTATTTATATTCGTATTTTGGTACCATATATGTATCTGTATCCGTATTCTAATTTGTATCCGTATTTGGATTTGGATGGATGGTTTAGATTCAATCTCAAAGATCAACGACTTAAGAAATTTTGAGAAATCAATGGCATTCTGGAGGGGGAAGCATTTAAAAAAAAATCAACGGCCTATCATTTTTAGGAGGGGGGGCAACTAATGGCAAACCAGATGTGTGACTGCCACTTTTGGGTGCATAGTCATGACTGTTTGAATTGCATGTAACCCTACTTGTAACTCAAGAAAATGTCCTTTTAATATGACTTTTTAACTGTCACTTAGATTGGTCTGGAATTTTTTAGACATCAAGCTAGTAATGAAATACACCTCTAATAAAAATTTCACAAGAATTTAGCAAATATTGCACCGGAAAGGGCTTGCCCCAAAATAGAAAATGACTTAAAATTATGCTTTAGGGCTTAAGGGTTAACTCAATAGGAGACAAAATGATTTTACAAGCAAACTAGAATTTTGCTAGACAAAAGCACTCAAAAAGCACTAGTGCTTGTTAGCAAACCTAACCAAAGTCATAATTTTCTCACTCTCTAATTTCAAGGCTTTTTGAAGGTGCTGCAATGACCAAGAATGGATGGTAGAAAGAAATTCAAGTCTATCAAAAGGGATGTTTCTACTTTCTTTATTTCACTTGTTGTCAAATTGCACAATTCATTCCAAGTACATTACTTGGTTGCAGTTCCATCACACACATCATTGTAGCATGTTGCAAGCACCCCTATTTCAATTACAAACAAAAGTATTTTGCTCACAGGTGGGTGCAAGCATTCTACATTACTAATTTCATCTACGAGCTACATCTAGGAAATTGGGGTTGCAACATTATTTTCCATTTTCTTGCAATTTGTAGGCCGGTTTGCTAGTAGGCCCAACATTTGTTTTGTAACATCAAATTTAATTTACCGTTTATTGGTGGAGATGCTCTCATAGAGAATTCTGAGAAATAAGGGGCTTTGCAAAAGAATTCTTCACATGGCTATATTTGAATAGTTGTTGAGTATTGTTTCCATTATGAAATTGCCTAATTTTTGGTAGGATCTTTGTGAAAGTCAAAAATAATATTCTAAATTTATCTTTTTATTCTTTTACCAAACACCGAATGAATAATCAACTTTGGATTTCCAAACTGTTGGAAAATAGGTGTTTTTGAAATTGATCCCAATCTCTCATGAATAGCAAGAGCAACAATAATAGCACTAAAGTAGGAGGTATAAAACTTGCTTTTTTATAAGCATACTAGCTTAATATGAACTCTTCTTTGTGGATCTTAGTATTTTTTAACATAGGGAAAGAAGAAAGGGAGACACATTCATCACAATTTGATTTTGTAGTTTTTAGATTTCATATAAATTAGATATGATTTTTTTAAACTTGCAATACTAGGGTGCTATTGAAGGCCATATGTACTACTATTAAATGTCAAACAATTGTCCATCAATGGTACAAATGGAGTCCAAAAATGAAGGGTATACAAATCTTAACCATCAAAAGATGGAATCCCCTATAACTTAAGTAGTCACCAAAACTACTCCAATTATTGGACCAATAGGTATATTCTTTGTTTCTACAATGAACAATGCAATTATTCATCAATCACTTTTTGACCTCAACATCTTTCAAGGGTTACACTTAAACAACATGGTACATATTATTACCTAGGATAGTTCAAAATGTCTCTCCTCTCATAACTCTACATTATTTACACTAAAAATTTGTCTACTTCCAAATCAAATTTAATTCTCAACCATTCACAAAATTGTAAAACAATAATTCCAAATTGACACCAATTCATTACTAAACAAGTTTTTATTTGAATAATAACAATTCATGGTATACTAAGGTAGTATGTTGTTAAATGGCACCTGACCATAAAGCACCATCTAAAAGGTTTGTACATTTCGAATATTAGTTATGTACCTATTTGGATGGAGCACTTTCAAAAACGAACTTTGACCCTTAATAACTTTTGCATACAATATCCAAATGTGACATTCTTTGGTGCATTGGAACCTCCTTTCACTTACCAACATGAATATGTGAAAATTTGACCAATTTTATAATAGCAACTAGGCTCACTAGTAAAAAGTGACGGTTTTGGGTGTACCCACCTTAGTAGGTGCAATTCTTGGAGCATGGATGGAAAATGTAGTCACCAAAATGTTTGGATTATTGGACCAATATGTACATTCTTTGTTTCTACATTGAACAATCACGTTAGGGTTACATATGTGCACATTTTGTGGTGCCTTGCATGAATATAGTCTTCCGGTAAAACAGTCACTAAGTTATTTCTCTGTCATTTGCCCACTCCTGCAGTTTAGGAATTCAGATTGTAAAGGCCAGTTCATGATACAGCAAGAGCTGCTAGATTTGTTCTAGTCTTGTTATAATATAAGTAAATTGCAGTCTCTTATTTTCACAAGATCCGTTCATTACTTCTAATTGGAAAGAAAATGGCGATTGCTTTGATCTGCTTCTAATTAGTGCAGGTCGCTCAAGATGTGGATCATAAGCTACTTGATCGTGAGAGTCGCGTATTAATCGATTCTGTCGAACAAAATCACATCGATTCGATCTGAAGACTTAGGTAATGAAAGTTACAACATGTTAGGCAGCGTCACTAATCGATGTACAAATGGCTGCAATGGTTCCGAAATGGTGACAATACCAGTAATGATTTTGTAATTACAATTTGTACAAACAGTGGGAAAACAAAATCAAAGGCCAGCCCACTGGCAATCGCATCATCACTCAAGTATCACAGCAAACCTGACTTCGCACATAGTTACGAAAAAACGTCGATTAAACACCCTCTGAACCAAAATGGTCTTCAGATCTCACTGAAAGCTTCAAGAACCAAGAGATTACCATCCTCACTAAGCAGCTTGCTGCAAACACACAACCAATACCAAGGCCATTAGCACTTCATTTTCCAGTAATGTGAGGACTATGATGAATGATACACAAATAGAACCTCATTTTAAATGTGTTCAAAGGCTAAACCAAACAGCAAACTAGACGAAATCAAACCGACAAAATACACTAAGAAACAAGGTAATAGTTTGTCCTTAGCATGTTTTGTAAGTATTACTCTTACTACCGTTCCAGTGATGGCCGTAATTGGCGATTGACAAACAGACTGCCAATTTGAAGAGCTCTACCTCGATTTCAAAATTCGAACTATTTCCAGTGCAAATAACTCAAACGAGTAGTGAACCGTTGCAACATTCGCAACCACGCCGCGTTTCAAAAGAATTCATAGTCTGCTCTTCTATTTGCCACAATTGGATTTTTAACTCAAATGCTGCCAATCATGACGCCCCTTCTCTTATTCTTTAAACCAAAATAACGTGGTGAACGTGCTGAGATGAGAAAAAAGAGTGGCTTTATAACCAATCAGGAACAGTGCATTGTCAAGTACAAGTGGTAGTCACAAAGGCTGTACTGCACAGAGAACACCACCTCCTGAAATTCAATGCACACCTCTGGTACATTGATTTCTCTCCATAGAACATCAACTAGTATCCCCTGAGCAGAGTCTGAAACCGTTAAATGCAGTGTTCTACGACACTATATCCTCCAATGCATCGGGCGACACTGCAAATCCCAACAATTGAATGAGAAGCAAAAATTTCCATACCGGTGGGCCACTACTCGAGAGGAGTGTCGGTTTCGTCGACTGTGCGGTGCACGGCAAGAACGTCATGTGGACTTGTGGCGACGTCGCTGCTGCCGCGGGGATCGAGAATCTTCTCCGCGGGCTTAGAGAGCTTGCTGGTGTGCTCCGGGTCCTTGCGAACCTCCACATTGCCGCTCTCCGTCTCGCGAATCTCCGGAGTCCGCTCCAGAGTGGTCGCCTCCTTCTCGCCTTGCTTAGCTAGTGTTGGGGATGCCATGGATGAATCTCGGAAACAACAAAGAAAACAGCTCGAAAAGAGCTCAAAACAACGAGCGATGAACTGCAAACGAGCTAGAGGTGAAATGAGAAATGAGCAAGAAATGGACTCGACTATGAGCAGGAAAAAGCGATAGAAAATGGGTGCTGTAAGAGTACAATTATAAGTTCGATTAGGGTTTCGATGTGGAGGGGAAGCTTGTGGGGAGAGCTGCGAGGTGTTGGAATTTGAGATTGGAGGGAGACAGGCGGTGCTTCAGCTTGAGGGATGGACGCCACGGAAGAGGCCACCTGGGTTTTGGGTTTATTGCCATCTGTCACACAATGGCGCTCAGCTGCTTGGACGGTCATAAGGTGGAAGCACCCAAAACCATCAATATAAGCAATTCAGCATAGTTGGAGACACCTTTTCTTAAAAATGATATTTTTGTAGTATTAGCAAGTGAAAATCATGAATATTAAAAAATATATATAGAGAGATTTTTCAGATGTGGTATGTAATTTCTATGATTTTTCAAAGTGTTGACTCTCTGGACCATTGAAATTGTCACATAGGTGGACCCTAAACCAAAATCTGCAAAAATCAATAGTTAGCAAATCAGAGTTAAGTATGTGTCTTTCAAATGCATCAATGAATCATAGGTAAGTATTTAAAGAACACATTAACTAAAGTCTAGGGACACATTAAGAGGCAGTCTAAGGTACAGGAATAGGTAAATGGACGCTTTTTGGGTGCCTTCACTTTATCTAAGGCAAGATGTTAATCTTTAACCCAGGAAGGACACCGCGGACAATAAGTATTCGATGAATGACAAGGAATTCTCCAGTGTAGGATAGAACTACAACTATTCATCCTTGAAATTTTTTGTGGAAAGTGGAGAACATCTACAGTAGCTTGACTTCCAATTGAGTACTTTAAAATTTTATTTATTCCAATGACTCTCAGGGTTACACAATGCATGGTTTCCAGGGTCATCCTCCGTGTCGTTCTAGGGTTAAACAACAAGCTAGTCATCGTGGAAATCAATTGTTTTGGAACTATGTGAATTGTTGGTTTAAAAAAATGCAAAAGAAGTCATTAGAAGTCAAACTATTGTAGAAGACGTTCTTTTATCACACAAAATTTGGAGGATGAATAGTTGCACTCCTGTCTTACATGGAAAGATTGTTTATCATTCATCGGCCAAAAAATGTCCTTTGCATCGTTTATAGGTTGACCCGAAAATGTACCTAAGGACATCATTTGTCCTCGAGCATTTTTCAAAGCCCAATAATACAAATTTATCAACTAAGTTATATGAGGAGGTATAACATTTAGTAGCATTGCTGATACATGCCCTCCCTTTGATGGAATGGTGTGGAATATTCCATACCATCAGTAGCTAAAGAGTAGGTGTCAAAATTTGTCAAAGTATAAGTGAAAGGAATTGAAGTTAAGGCCCATTCCCACCTGACTGTAGCTACAGATAGGAATGACTAAAATAAGACTGTTGTGACGTCAAGCAAAAATTGAGTTCACACAACGTCTGCTTGCAGAGGTTAATATGTCAAATTAGGTATTTCGTAGGAAACATGTCATTCCCACTTCAATGGTGTTTCATGAAATTTTGGGAAGTAGAGTTGTGGCCATTTCCACCTCTTCTATCAATAGTGCTACAGTAGTGGTGGGGCCGTTCTACAAGACATGAGTTTTTTTTGGAGTAGTGATGCCGTGTAGAGAGTGAACAAAAAATTGCATTGCTTGCGTAGCAATTATTGAAATCATGTGGCTCGTGTGAGTGAGTTCTCAGAAAATTGCAACGACTTTGTTGGTGCTCCGACGGTGCAATTTATGTTAGTAGTGGTGCTTTGTGTACGTTGGGTGTTGTGTGAGCGTCATGGCAGCTGCTTTTGAAGGTAGTTGTAGAATGAAGGTCGTCTGTGGCACATCATAGTCATAGAGTGAAGGTCGCCCGTGGCGCATCGACTCTTCAGTAAAGTGAGGCAGTTGTCATGTAGTAGACATCAATGTCTTTGTCACGAAGGTATGTTTGCAGTTTGCCGTGAATGAGAGAGTCCTAACAGTGGGGCACCACTATGAGCATTGGTCGAAGTCCAGTGAATTCAAGTTAATGTTGAGAAATGTGTTTGTCTTTGCAAAGTTTGATGAGCACAACATCTTCCACATCTATGGTATTGTTTCTTTGCATGTGTAGCGCTTTCTATGTGATAGTATAGTTGCAATGTGCGGTCCTTGTTTTGGCAGTTAAGTCATCTATGAACAATTGTTAGTGTCACCTCTCAAATTTTTCCAAATTTTTTTCATTTCTATTGAATAAGTTCAAATTAATGATTGTTGTATAATTAGGGTTTCATGAACATTCCTCGTTCTGTGGTAGATTGTCTTGCTTCCAGTAGAGTTGAGCCATGAATACCTTTAATAGTCCATGGAATGCTGTAACTTTCAACTTGTGGTTGCTCGCCTTGATCATTGATGTCAATTAGGCTATTGTCTTGCCAAACCTACCAGACTCCGACGACAACTTTGATAATGTTGTGGCCATTTTGCAGGAGCCCACAAAAGCACCTGTGCTAGATACATTATCGCTCATGGCCAACACTGTGCACACTTTCAGACTTTATCTCCCACACTCCACCTTCCCTGAAGATGTAATATTTTGGGTTAAACCTCATTCTACTACTTGGTTTTCTAGATTCCTTATAGAGCAATACGATAATAGCCGGTGGATTTCAATGTTTAGAATGACAAAGGCAGTTGTATTCAGCCTGGAAGATTTGGTAAAACCTCAAGTACAGAAAAAAATACCAAGTACCATCCTCCTGTGTTTGTGCTTATAAGAGTTGCTTGTACATTGTTCAAGTTTACTCATGGCGCCAATCTAACCATTTGTAGTGAAATGTTTGCCATTGGCTATAGTATCGTGAGCAAAATCCTTCATGAGGTGGTTCATACCATCAATGAAACTTTGAAACACAAAATCTCATGGCTTACTGGGTAGAGGTTGTGTGACACAGAAGCTAAGTTTTCAAGTCTATACTCCTTGCCTTCCATTGTAGGTGCGATTGATGGTATGCATGTATCCATCTCTAAACCTGATTTTAGAGCAGTTGATTATTATTTCTTCAAAAGTGGTGGATACAGTATTAACTATCAAACCATTGTAGATAGTGAGAACAAGCTTTTAGACCTCTATGTGGGCATGCCTGGGTTGACCAATGATAGTCGAATGCTTAGGCGTTCTTTTCTACATTACTTGGTGTCACATGGTCATTTGATGGATGTTGGTTTCTCCGTTGATGGGCACTCCCCATATTTAATCGGTGATTTGGGTTACCTGCTGCTACCTTGGTTGATGGTCCCTCATCGAGTACGCGTTGATTTATAAGTGTCTAAAACTTTGTTCAATAAGAAACTTTGCAAAGGCAACGAGAAAGGCAGATGTGTTGTTGAAAATGCTTTTGGGATGCTCAAACAAATGTTTCGCGAATTGTTGGACAAAAATGACTTACATTTGACGTTCTTGCCGGATGTCATTGTGTGTTGTACACTGCTGCATAACTTACTACTGCGTTAGTCATATGAAGATGTGGAAACACTCCTTTGCATTTTGCAAACTAAAGGCCTACAAACGTTGTGCTGCAAATGCAAACATTATGTAGAATATGTATATATACATGATTTAGATAAATTTAAATATTTGTAGTATTATAAAAAAGATGACGTCATTTGAGGTGGCTTCAAGGTGACGCCTTCTCTTTCCAACTATATAGAGAAGGATTTACTTGAAAGCTTCATCTCATTTGATATTCTTCTTCTTCGTGTTTTATTTAGATTATACTATGTTGAATTGGAGGATTTTTTCTGAGCCTCAAGATAAAGAATCTCAACTGGAGCGTGAGTTAAAATTTTTTTTATCGCAACTGCCGGATTAGCCACAACTGCCATTGAATCTTTCATTGCTACATGGGCGACCAGAAGATGAAGCTGGGCCATATCGACCACTGACCACCGAAACAACCTCGCGTGAAGAAACGATGGCACGATAATCTTCAACGTGACGCTCGGGCATTGGTGATTTTATTGTAGGTTGGATGTGTTGAACCCGACAACCGTGAAGTAACATTTGAAGAATGTTTTGAGGGCTTAAACGACGAGCAGTACTATTGCATGGTGAAGCCTATCGAAGGGAGTCGTGGTCATCAACGATGGTTGGAAGGGCCAGTTAATCCCTTAACCAAGGCAGATCGTGCCGATTACGTTGTTGCTACTGTTAAACGCATCCTCAAATTCTTGCAAATGGAGTGACATTTTGATTGAAGCTCTAGTTTTTTTACCTCTATTAGATATATGTTGGATTTTAGTTTTTCATTCCATAGTTGGAGTGATTTATTACAATAAATTTGTGTTTGTGAAGTAGTATGAGGAAAATATTCAAATAGTTTATCTTCTAGGTGAACTTGAAGTGAATTTCCTTCAAAGTTAAAGATAAAGAAATAGTTGTAGGGCCAAATAAGTGTTCAATTATTCATGTTGTGGTTTTTGGGAGTGAGTTAGGGACTGACCCTTTTTGTTTGGATGGTTAGAGTGAAGATAAGGTGGAGAAAAGGTGAACACTATTCATCTTCTCTCCCGTTGGGACTTTAGGGAGGACCCGAATGTTTGGAGGAGCATTGTGTTGTGAGTTTAAAGAAGTTTGAAATGAAATTTGAAAGAGTTTTGTATCATGGTGTGTAGTTTTTAAATTGTTCTTACTTGTTTGATTTGAAATTGTGAATCAAAAGTTGTGCTAGTTTGAGTGGAGGGAGGTTTGTTGCCTTTAAAATAAAAAGGTAGAGACTTTGACCGGCCATAAAAGACGGACGGACAGGTTCTTGATTTGCAATGATATTTGGAGGGAGTGTAGAAAATTGTGTTAGCTTTGCATGAAGATATCACTCATTCTGTTTGGAGTTTGTATGGATGAGTTGTGAGTGTGGAAGTGAAGGAGGGTCTGCTGCCCTTCTTTTCTCAAGGCCGAAACTTTGGACGGCCATAGAAGTTGGACAGAGTTTTAGAATTGTTTGAAACTTGAAAGAAGAGTAAAAGTTTGTGTTAGCTTTCCAAAAAGATATCACTCTCATTATTTGAAGCTATGAAAAAATGGTGACACTCAAACAAAGTTTAGCTTGAGAATTGGAGGTTGAAGTTGAAGTTTGAAGGAGGTGTTGAAGACTTGTGTGTGTGTGTGTGTGTGGCTTGTGGCTTTGTAAATTTAATTTAATTGTTGCGAGCGGTTTAGTTTACACCGACACTAGCCTCATTTTGTGTTGTGGATGCGACGAAGTGAGGTTAATTGCCTACATGGTCGAGACTTTTATGTTGTTCCCACTAGTGAGGCAAGTTTGTTGGTCACCGTGGGTTTGAAATTTAAGATCCAATCCCTCAGACGGTTCAGCTCGTGGTTTCTTATCAGCCTACCTTAAGCCTTGGCCTATTTTAGAAACATTACAGGATAGGACAACGAGTATCAGTTTGAAGATTCAAAGACTCGAAAATTCGAAGTTTCTACAAGTTACCAATTCATTTGTTGGTTAATATCATCTTACGATTTCTGTCATTCCCAAGTCATTTCTGATCACAGCCAGAATCCTCATGATTTCTCGAGGCAAACGCTTTCTACATGACAACGTTGAATGTGGATGATGAAGAAGTAGTCAAAGAATGACTAGTCATCGTTGACGACGATGATGCCTCTGAAGAAGCAGTTGCAAAGCAGATTGAACTTGGAGTATATTTAATGACCAGATGAAGGCCAGCATAGACTTCTACTGCTGGTAAGTTTGTCATTTGTCTCTACTATCATTCTTCACATTGCAATAGACAACAAAAAAAACACAAAGTACAACTAATAATACAACTACAAGTGAGTTTAGAAAGTTTTTATTTTTTTACAGAAAGAGTTTTTGTTCCACAATGGACTATAGTTACAAAATGTTGTAGTACAACTTGCTAGCACTATCCTTACATTGTTGTTGCTGCGCAGGAGAAGAACGGTGATAACTACTACAACTTGAGAAAGTCGAAGGTCGCCAGGCAGTCAGAAGACGGAGGAGTCTCACCAAAATTGACCACTGTACATGTGTAAATACTTAGATAGGAGTATTGAAGGGACCTGTAGGATGAACGTCATTTTGTTGGAGACTACTATTCAAAGCTGGGGCGTTGTTTGTGTTGGGAGTTTGGTTTTCACTAGTGTTCTATGACTCCTGTCAAGTGTCCAGTATGTTCATTGTCTACGGTGGTTGTTGCATGCTTTAAGGGGCAGTAGGGCTCTGCGATGTAAGTCCTCTCCTTAATACATATGTCAACTGTGAGAGGCAGTTGACCATTTCATTCTGCTTCAGAATTGCCAATTGAGCATTTTCATGAGCTAGCATGGCAGTTTCATACAAATGTATGTCTTTTTCCCACTAATATGACATGTGCTCAAAAAATAGTTTGAGTTGAATTTCAAATTTGGAATGTTCAAATAGGAATCAAATTCATTTGTATTGACTTAGATGATCAAAATGATCAAATGTTAGAGTTGACTAGCTAAAAACTTATCATCAACGACAAACAACATAATTTTTTCAAAAACATATTGCCTAAATTGCGTCATTTGTACATGTCTTTTGAATATATGCAAGAAACTCTATGACTACAATTTGTTGTTATAAAGCCATAACATTTTTTCTACCAAATAACAAACAAATTAAAGAAACCAAAAACCATGAAATACCTAGAAGAGTGGTCAAAAACCTTAGCCACAATCTAGTAGATGTTGCACCTATGTAGATGAAAATTATTGAACATCCCCAACAAGGAAATAATTATAGGATGCTTTGTTGGAGCTACTTCTCTTATAAATTTTACCTCAAATGTTTAAATAGGACCCTATATTTTTTCATAAAGTTTCCTAGCAAATACTTAGTACCTCCTCTAAGGTCATTGGTAGCAAGGAAGGCATCAAAGCCCTTATCTCTTATAACCTTATTTAAAAAAGTATTACAATCAAAAGTCACATCTTTTCATTGATTTTAAATATTCAACTTTATTTCAAAACACACATGCATTTTCAAGCTACATTGGTATTTGGAGTAATGCAGTGATTGAAATAAAATGAAGTGATTCCAATTAAAATTGTAAAATAACAGACGGGCCATACTATTAGTAGATTTTTTAAATATTCAAATTAGACAAAAAAAATTCAAAATTTCAAATTAATCAATACAAATGAGATCTAAGTTTCATATATTTAAAAAATATATAAATTTTGTTCACTTTTTAGGATTCATGATTAAGACTTTGCATTGTCTTCTTGAAGTCATCTAAATTCTAAAATATGAATTAAAAAAATTACTTTATTTATTGCAAATTGAATACATTTATTGTCTTAGAAATGGTGTGACATGCCCAACTTGTAATGAAATGATGAAGGACAATAATAAGTCATAGTCTTTTTCAAGAGAAATTATACATATGGCCATCCTAAGTTCTTCAAAAAATGTAGTGATTTGAATTATTACAAAAGTCTAAATTGTAGAAGTTGAAAAATGAGTGAAACTGTTACTTTGTGACAACATTTTCAGTACACTGTAACTTAAAACACATATATTGGTATCAATACTTGGGCTTTAATGTACTTTTAAAATTATTTATATCACATTTTTTATAAGTTTAATAGATTAATCACACAATTTATATATTTGAAGAACTTCAATTAAGTTTTTATTGAGAATCCATATTCATTAGATTATGGAAGTTGATATAAATTTATCTCACTAGTAGTAAATATTTTAATCATTTTTAAATGCACATTGATTTAAGATTTTAATATATATTGATATAAATAAGAATTTCAATATATATATCAATATATGTTCTATGCATTCAACTATATATACAGTGAATTTATAATTTATAGATAGAAACTTATCAAATCAATATTTATAATAGATTGATTTATAATATATTCTTGCATTTACAATAATTACAATACAAATCATTATATATCTTTAAGTCTTTAATATTATTAAAATTTGATTTTTGGACAATAGCATCTTCTTGTAGACTTAAGAAAAGTAATTAAGATATTATTTTATTAAAAAAATATTAATATATGAAATTTAATGACTTGGTAGTCTTATTGTCATTAAAACAAAATATTTAATTTCCTTTAGATGAGATCACACTAAAAAAAACTATACTCACCTTTTTTAAATAAATATTACATATATGAAATATTTGTATATATTTAAAAGTTAATGTTTATTTGTTTAATTTTAATAATTAAAAATTAACAAAAGTTTACACCAAAATATCAATGAAAATGTTTATAAAAAATCATGCAATTGATGGATGTTTTAGAGATTTGATTAACCCATTTATTATAGATTAACCTATATAATTGATCATCCTATATATAATATATTTTATAAAAATCTAAAATCTAATTATAATTTTTGTGGTATATAGGCTGAACATGAATAAAATTAGACTATATGAAACAATATTTTATGATTTATATATTATTTATTGGGAATAGTATTTGAATATACATAATTTATTTAGAATTTTTATGTGGAATTCTTTTTCTAAAATATTTTTTTAATAAATTTTATTAAGTATATTTATTAAAAATATAATTAGAAATAAAAAATTGATTTAAATAATAAAAAAATAGTTTGGATTTTTTTTAATGAAAAATATATTATTTTGAAGTTCAACACAAACTATGAAGTACAAACTTCAAATTTATGGCATTATAATTTTGTAAATTGTCAAAAATCAAAATCAACATATTAATAATTCTCTACAAAATTATAAAGATTGTTGTTTCAAATACTAGTTTAAATGTTGTATAAATATTACTAAGGCTTTGAAGATTGAATAGTCATATTTTAAAGCTAAAAAATAAATAGTATATTCAAAGCTTTAGTAATCTTTAATGATCTTTGAATATTAATTATATATCAATAATTTAATCCATAAAAGACTATGGAGACCACTTTGGGAATTTTGAGAATCCGGGTAGATTCCATTGACTCCTTGTTTTGTAATTTTTGAATGAAACATTTAGAATAACTCCTAATCATCATATTCTACATACGTCAAAGCTTTGTTTCATTTTGTTTCAATAATTATTGCAAAAGTAATAAGTTTTTTCAATTTCAATGTTAATGTGGGTAACTTGAAACATATTTAAATAAGAAAATATTAACTAATTTTATTTCAATAGTATAGATTGTTTCCTTCAAAAAAATGTTTGGACTATTCTATTTCAACTAGTAATATGAAAGCAATGAGAAGTTTTATTTTGTGAGTAGTGAAGGTATAAAACATATAAGAATGTTGTTTTTTGAACTCAATTAATATAAATTTCAAATTAAAACAAAATATAGGATATATAATGCTCAATAGCACATTTTTGCCATTGGGGATTGACAACTCTAAGTCTTTTGTCAAAATTATTAGTAATTTTATTTTTTCTTTCAACAAATACAATCTTCTACATTTTAACTTTTTTTAAAGAAAATGTGAATTTTTTTTGTTAGAATTTTTTTCCATGCATTGTCAACCTATTTTTCAACTTTTTCACCAAAATGCACAAATCATAGGATATATGTGGAATTTTCTAAAATTCTTGAAAGCCAAAACTTCACCTTTGGAAAAGGCTTGGAAAATTAGTTTTTGAAGTTTAATGCATTGATCTTGCAATCAATAAGGGGTTTACTTAAGATTTTGAGGACGATGTACTCAAATAAGTTAACTAAAAGGATCCTATATTTGAATAAAGAATAAATAAAGATGAATATTTTAGCTTTACTTTAAATAAAAATATTCCAAAAGAGTTTGTAAGCCTCGTATTACTACATAGTTAAAAGGTTTTTAAAAATGGAATCTAGACCTACAAATTTAAAAGCCTCTAATGGTGAACAATTGAATCATGAAAATGATATTTATCAAGATTACAATAATGGTACAATATACGATGAAATTCAAAACTTTGATTTTCTACAAGAAATAGCTTCAAATTACCATGATGAATCTAATACTTGGAATTCACAGGTTTTTATAATATTTTTTATTATTTAATATTTTTTAAATTTAATATGTAAATTTTTTAAATAAATGATTAAATACTAATATTTTAATTTATTAAATAGTTCTTAAAATGAAAGTTTAAATAAGATAAATATGGATGAATGGTGAATGTTTATTTTTTATGTATCAATCATTTTTATTATATGAAAGATTGTTGATAACTTTTGTACATTAAAAATAATATTATGAAAGATTGCGGACAACTTTTGTACATTAAAAATAATATTTTGGATTGAAATGCTTGTATAAATAATAATTCCTATATAACATCACTTAGTAAAGCATTGTTTGATTCAAATATTTCTAATGTTAGATTTTAGAATGTCTTGTTTTATATTTAAAAAATAATTAATATATTATACACTTACACATAACCCCTGACAATTTCATAATATTTATTATTAATTTTTAAAATAAATAAATACAATGAAACTAAAGTAAATAAAACTTAGTATTGGATAATAATAAATTCTAAAACTATAAAAAATAGAATGAGACTTCTCTTATCACCTAAACCTTAAATATTTTATTTTCAAGTGAACATCGAATGTAATATTTTCACCAATATAATAATTTTTTGGTTCAAATTATTTGCAAAAATTACTTGTGCAATTTATTTCTTATATAGTATAAATTATTCAAATGCACATCTGATTTACAAATCAAATGAAATTTTTTAAATAAAAAATATGATTTTTGGTAAAAATACTAAATTGTAATACATAATACGATCATTTTAAATTATAATTAAAAAAAGCTTAATAATTTGTAGATTGCATCTAACTTATTAATCTATTCTATACTAGTTATTATTAGAAAATCAAAATATAGAAAATCTTACTTCTATACCATCATTGTCTGATTCTTTGTTGCCTACGGAGCAAGCCATGCGACCACCTAGTCCCATAAGAGACAATCATGAAGACACAACATTGCATTGTATTGAAAATCACTCAAATG
The DNA here is from genome assembly GCA_947034895.1 of Rhytidiadelphus loreus. Lineage (NCBI taxonomy): Eukaryota > Viridiplantae > Streptophyta > Bryopsida > Hypnales > Hylocomiaceae > Rhytidiadelphus > Rhytidiadelphus loreus. The sequence goes on from OX344764.1 coordinate 4,706,382, forward strand.
TTACTCCAAATATGAAGCTTAACCACTTAGATCATGCAAATCTAGATACAATATTAACTAAAATGTTAAACAATAATTCTAATAAAAAACTCAAAAGAAAAACTCATACCCGAAATGCCTTATATATCACTAATAGTTTAAATAAATCCCTCTTCAATGAAGGTCCCGCAACCAAAAGAAAAAAAACTCCTTTGTTTAATTCTCCAGCATCGACTTCCCATCAATCATTAGCAAACACTCGTGCACCATCACCTCTAAAAACCCATGAGCCATTACCTCCAAAAACTGCCATGCCATCACCTACTAATCAAAATGAGAATTTAGCAAACGTAAATGATATACTTGCAAGTTTTAAAAATTCCAACAAAGATTATGGTAATAAAGACATTGACACTGCAAATTTACCCCTTGATACACCTATATTAGATGAGCATAACATTGAAGGCAATTTAAATATTCATGATGCAATCTCGCAATTTGATATTCCACATGAATTTCCTAGTGACCAAAATGTTGACCTTACAGACATACCTACTCATACAATAGCAAATGATGTATCCTTGGAATTTGAAGTTCTAGAGGAATTTTCTAATATTGAAAATTTAAATCTAATGGATATATCCTATCCAGTTGATTTTGAAATTGAAAATCTAGACAACCAATGTAGCAATACAACCCATACAATTGATCCTCTATTGTATATAGAACAAATTACAGAATTAAAAAACAATGAAGATGTGAATGATAAAAATAACCTTGAAATTCCAAATGTAATGGATATGCAAACGAGTTATGATAGCAACACAAATCCTAATGTATTGGTATCACCTCAAGGATCCAATGAACCATCTACTTCTTATAATGCTAATGATACTAATATGGATAGTATTTATGTTCTTAATAATGATAATACCTCTTTAGTATCTATTGACTTAACGTGGCATGATACACAAGAATTATTAGGAATGACGTTTGAAGAAACTAATGAACTTCAAGACCAATCTTATGTTGATATGATTATCGATGCTATTGAAGAACCTATTGAAGAATTTAATGAAATTCAAGGAGAACTTATTGAAGAACTTAATGAAATTCAAAGAGAACCTATTGACGAACTTAATGAAATTCAAGGAGAACCTCTTGTTGAATCAATGCATAGTGATATGGAGAAAATTCAAAATATGAAAGTAAGAAGGTATGGTTTATTAAAAAATCCCGTGGGAGTACATAAAGTTAAGGAAAATGTTTGGCAAACAACATTACCTAAGTTAGGTACCAAATATGAAGTGTGGAGAGTTGGGCGTTATACCACTGCTGAAGTAGCTGGTAGGGTACGTGATTTGATAGCTCTTAAATTAAAAATACATGAAAAGATTGAAAATTTTATTTTCAATTATCATATATCTGATTATGATGATGACTTGGAGGAAATGCAAAAATGGAATGAAGATGATTATATTTGGTCATTTAAAAGACAAGCTCTAGGATTTATACCAAATCAATCTGGTTTCAAATGCGTTCATCGCATGCGGCAAAAAAATTCTGCTACTGGTGAAAGGTGGGAAGGAAGAGTTAATAATCAAAAAGGAAACAAAACGATAAAAGGATTTAAGAAAAATATAATTGTTGATCAAAATGTTGTAAAAGAAATCCCTGCAATCTTCACTGACCTTGTAAATTTACATTTAAATGGATGGGAATATGTGACTAATTTTCGTCGTGGACACTATACAAAAAATGATGTTCAAAAATTCATTGCCCTCCTTGAAGAAAATAAAGTAAATGAAGCATACGAATGGAATCTAATAAAGCGAATATTAAAAGAACCTCTTCCTTCTAATATTTACGAAAAAACACACAAAAAAATCATTGGATCTAACATTGTCAATGTTGAAAATACAAATCTACCAAGCAATAATTTGAATGAAAGTTTACAAGAATTAATCCCCATTGAAGCTAACACTGTAAATGTTGAAAACACACTTGGGCCAAACAATAATTTGAATGAAAAATCACAAGAACCAATCCCCCCAAAACATATAATAGAAACTTTTGTTGCAAAGTTGAATCCAAAAGACATGGCAAAACATTTTATAGAATGCCCTTGGACTAATATTAATGTATCATGGGAGTTATATAGAAATCCTAGTAATGACTATGATTTAGAGTTTGAAAATACAATTACTGATGTATACAAGGCTTCAAATTGGTCACCATCTGAAGTAAAATCATACAATGATGAATGTAAAAAAAATAAAGAATACAAATTTTATTTTCCATGTGTCATTGCAACAAATTTTGTAGAGGTTAATACACAAAGACGAATTTTGGGCTTGGATTATCTTCAATACTTAACTAATACACTACATATTTCTGAAATAGAATACTATCAAAAACAATGGGTAAATCTTCCAAACATTAGGTACTTAGAATTAGATTTTTATAGCATAATTGCTTGTAATGGTGGACTAATCGTTGTGAAAGGAGAAAAAAATGGTCAAAATGTTAGTGATCAAGCAAAAAATAAATCGACAATAATTATAACAAATCCTCTCACTTATGAAATCAGATTTTTACCTCCAATACCATACAAAATATTACGACATAAGATAGCTCGATTAGTTTATTATGATAGTACAAGAACAACATATCGTTTAATTGTTATAGGAGCATCCCATTGTGAAGAAACAATATATGATGATGATATTCAAATTATTGGGAGTACACAAATTGCATTATTAGTGTACTGCTCTATAAAAGAATCTTGGGTTCATTTTGAACATATTTTACATGCATCTCCACCATTTAAAAATCTAGGATATTCTACTGTAGTTATTCATGGATACTCTATTTACTATGGTGGCCTCCAAATTTCACCACTAAACCAAGATCCTCCAAAACCTGTTATATTTTATTTTAATATAAACACTTCTAGAAGACAACAATTAATTCTTGATTTTAGTAAGGCAGGAGAAATATATTGTATTAAAGTTGTTGAACCACCAAAACTTGTTCAAATTGGTTTCAATACAAAAATATATGCTGTATCTCGAGAAGCAGAATTTAAAGAATATCCAGATACTTTATTTATTAGTGAAGTTGTTGTTAATGAAGATGGTACACCTACAGGTTCTTTCAAAGTTTTAGCCCAAGGTATCATGCCTAGAGACCTATATACATTATTATTTAGAAGGACTAGTAATACTGGAGAAAAATTAAAGATGATTGATGGTGAAAAATTGCCTCCATGGGAAGTAATGGCAAGCATTGGACATATAGCCATAAAAGTTATTGGATTTGATCCACTCATTGCTTTATACAATGTTAAAGACCAAAATTGGAATTATACTTATTTTCCTTATACAGAGACAATTCTAAAATACCCTAATTCTAAAGCATGGGGGTTAATTCCAGGAGTATATGAACCAAGATGGAATGCAACACCTTAACATTTACTTGTCTACGTTGTGGATGATAAACAAGACGGACGTGTACTCACTTACAAACAATAAACAATTTTCATCCATCCATTTTGTAGGTGTACAGTGCACAAGTTCTGCCTTCTTTGACACAAAACTCAATATCCATTATGCACTAACTGAGAACAATTTCCATTCATTCAATTTTTGGATGCAAGTGCATGAGTTTTACCTTCTTTGACATTGAAATGAATGCCAATTATACATGTAAGATTTATTGAAAATCCAAAAGTGCAAGCAAATTTGCAATTTTTTTTGGATATCGAAGTATATTTCAAAGAATAAAGAAAGTTTATGTTGTAGAGTGATTGTTTGCCAATCATAAGGCTAGACCCTATAGCAAGGGACTATACATTTTGAGTACATGGATTCATGGTTCAAAAGATAATGAGGGATTATTGTTTTGTTTTGTATTCCTTCTTTATTTTTACTTTTACATGTATCTTTATTTGAATAAGTCCACATCACAAATTTGAAAAGGTGGATCAATTGCATTTTAGGAGGCCAATGTTTGGTACAGTTGAATTAAATAGTGACACTACACTATTTCATTAGAATATCCTATAAAATTAAGTAATTTTTGTTGAAAAGTGACACGTGTCAAATTCTAATTGCAATGGCTTAGATGATGTGGACTTACCAAAATCAATTCTGGAAAAGACATTCAATTTTGGCAACAAAGTGTCAAAAGTGACCCTCATGTACTATAGTATAAGATCTACTAATCATAAAAGGTTATCCCAAATCTCAAAAGCCACAAAAATCTCCAATTTCTATATGTTTTACATGGATAGAAGAGTTAATGTTATTTCAACACTTAAGACTTCGATTTTCTTCATACTCCCTTCCAAAGGGAGATCTAACTTTGGCTATTATGTCATTTGTTATGCAAAAGCTTCTAGCCTTCCAAGAACTATGACTATGGAGAACAATGGTGAACTCACTACCACCCACCAACACGAAAGGAAAAACATGTCCAATCATAATCGTCCATTGGGAATGGCAAGCAAATCAAAGATGTACATAACATTGTTTACCAATGAGGCAAGGCCCCCTACTATTAAAAAAAAACTATCTTATATGGCTCCTCAACCAACCCAATCCTTCAATTATACTCAAAGTCTCTCCCGGGCATCTAGGGAAGTGGCATAATACCTTCCCAGCATGGGCAGGACCATGTGCCTGGTTACAAAATGTTATATAGATTCAGTCACAAAAGAAAAATTCTCAGAAAGATGTGGAATGGTTCCCGAACGATAAACACACCGTTAGATTCGATGCTAACGAATCTGAGACGTCGATTTCAAAAGAAGGCAACTCGCCACGGAAAGATGGTCACCTTCGTCTCTCTCGTCATCGCTAGCTTCTCTCAGAGCAATGCGACCCCGCCGGCGGATTCCGTCGCGCTGATCGGATTTCTGTTCCGTTTGAGATTCCGTGTTCCTCACGAATTGATTCAAAGGTCCGTTTATTTTCTGCGATTTTTCTTAAAGTTTTGGGAAGTTTTTGAATGAGGTTCACGTGGTGATGCAATTTGGCGCAGCAGCTGGTGAAGTATTGACGTTTGGGAGACGAGGAGATTTGTAGTCTTTGTAGGAGATTTGTAGTCTGGTATTCGAAAGAGAGAGGAGATTTGTTTTGTTGTATTGCTGCTGCGAAGAAGTGGTTTATTGGTGCACCGAATTTTGATTTGAAGAATCCGCTCTTTGTAGGAGTTGATGATTTTCTGTGTAGAAACCTGTGTCTTTTTCTGAAGCTGTATTTGATAGTTTTTGAGGTTGTAGAGTGGTTGCGAATTTGCGAAGAATCTCTCCTTGTATTGCAGTAGGATGTTTTAAAAACAATTCTAAGTTCCGCACTCTGTAATCCCTAGCTATGGAACTATGATTTCTCTTAGGGTTTTGAGTCATTTTCTTTTGGTTCTTTTTGTTGCATCGGATTAGGTGAAGCTCGAAGCAGACATGGTCATGTCTGAGGAGTCTCTGGGCCTCTCGTTTCGAGTATCGGCGAAGAACACCTTCAACAGGGGTTGCCGAGTTTAGTTGTGAATTGTCGCAGTGCTGATATGCTACACCTGTGGAGAAATTAATGAGAGGATGTATACACAGTGGCGGAATCAAGCTTTTACTGTAGTCTATTGAAGGGGTTTTGGAGCGGAAATTAATCAGTCAGTTTGAATTAGGTTTCAGATTCAATTATTTTGTGAGTATCCAGTCGAGCCCTTCTCCTGTGAGAAAAATATATGTTGCAGCTAATTTGTTTGATAAGTCAAGGTGCTACTGAATATTTTTGATTGCTCCACAAGCGATTGAACGATGGAGTCCGAGGGTAAGATTGGATGGCAATCCAGTGTCGACGACACTGACAAAGCGGCTGGATCTTGTTCGGTAGATGACGACAAGCCCGCACCGGGACTATTTCAGAGTTTTTCGCCCAAGCAAGATTCACGTTCCATGGGCACACTGTTGTTCCTGGGTTTGCCTCTGGCGGTCATTTCCGCAATAATGGTATTGTTATCTTGTGTCATGGTCGGAAATTCTGACATGTTTAAGTTTCTGACCAAGCCGGCTCCGAACAAGTACGCAGTGATCTTCGATGCGGGAAGCTCTGGCAGCCGGGTACACATCTACTGTTTCGATTCGAAGAACGCACTGGTCAAAGTAGGTGAAGAGCTTGAGATTTTCTTGCACACAGAGCCAGGGTTGAGCGATTTCGCTAAGGAGCCTCGGAATGGAGCGGAGTCGCTGCGGCCTATGCTCGAGGAAGCTTTGCGAGTGGTACCTGCTGATCAACATGCTACAACACCGCTCCGTCTAGGAGCAACAGCTGGTTTACGACTACTACCTGGAAATGAAGCTGAAAATCTTTTGCAGGAGGTCCGGACGCTCTTAGGAAACAGCGGTTTCCTGTTTAAACCAGATTGGGTGAACATCATCGATGGGACACAAGAAGGCTCGTATCAGTGGGTGACCACGAACTACCTTCGTGGAAAGCTGGGTAGGAAATTGGACGAGACTGTGGCGATTGTGGACTTGGGCGGGGGTTCAGTGCAGATGGCATATGCTATATCAGACGAAGATTACAGCAACGCACCCAAGGCTGGACATGATGAATTGACGAGCGTCCAGCAAGTGAAGCTTCTAAACATGACCTACAATCTCTATGTGCATAGTTATTTGCATTATGGACTGCTGGCCTTTCGTGCTGAGGTTTTCAAGCACAGTGAAAACGCTCCCTGTCCTTGCGTTGCGAAGGATTTTCAAGGCTCGTACCTGTACTCTGGGGTTAGCCATACGACCAGAGTGAGAGATGAGGGGTCTCATTTTCAGGATTGCCAAGCTTTGGCGTTAAAGATTCTCAAAGTTGATCACGCGTGTAAGCATATAAAATGTACTTTTGGAGGCGTTTGGAATGGTGGAGGTGGGGATGGATTTAAGCAGCTTTTTGTTGCATCGTTCTTCTTTGACAAGGCTGTGGATGCGGGGATCATTAGTAATAAGAAAGTGGCTTCAGCAATTGTTACGCCAGCTGGATTTGAGAAAGCTGCCAAGATGTTCTGTAGCTTAAGCTTGGCTAAGATTGTGGAACGATTTCCAAAACTCAAGGAAGGGAAACGAAACTACATGTGTTTGGATTTAGTGTACCTGCACTCTCTGCTGGTTTCCGGGTTTGGAATTGACCCGAATCAGGAGATTACTCTTGTGAAGAAGATTATGTACAGGGACTCTGAAGTCGAAGCCGCCTGGCCACTGGGTAGCGCAATCGAGCTTGTGTCTGGTTACCAGTGATGTCGACCATTTGTTATGCACAGATATTCATCAAGCTTTTGATTACAACCAACGGTTTACATACTTCAGAGATGTTGCTTCATTATTATTTAAACCAGGTACATCCAACATACTCTTAAGGCGTAGGGTATAGGGTTTATGTTCATCATCAGGTACTGAAGTGCAGGCAATCGTCAACTGACTTTGGAATTAGGTCCTCTTGATTCTTAACTCAAGAGTTTTGGCAATTTTGTGTTGAAGGGTGCACAAGGTGGACAAATTATTTTGTTAAGGAGTATATTCTTACAGGTTCAGACCTGTAGGATTCCCGAAGAGCATATCATAATACTAGGGGTAACATAGTCAGAGAGCAAACTACAATCTCGTATCTCAGAGATGAAGCCATTGATTGAATGTCCATATTCATTGCAGTGCAATTGTAATTTATTGTGTGAACTCGACTATTATCTAGACATCATTTTGATTGACTGTATATTGAACAGGTTTTGATTGTATTACATGCTCATTCTCGAAATGCCTCTTAACTTCTGCATTACGAATTCCGCACTGTTGCTGCTGATTGAAAATAGGAGAGGGAATGCATTATGTTCTGGTTTGCGCAGCTGGCGAAGTTTTCAGGATATATTGGCGTTTTGCTTTTGTGATATATTGCACTGAAACACTGATTAAGTCTGCGTGAGCTTTTTACCCTGTACTGACAGGCTGGTCACCGTGGAATCATCCTTTGGGGGAACAGTGTGTACAGTATCCAAAAAACTCAAAAGCATTCGTTGGAGGTCCAAACTACTGTGCAAGATTTTCCCTTTTCGCACAAAATTCCAAAGTTGAAATTATGCACTTTTGTCTTACACAGAAGGATTCTCTGTCACCCATTTGATCACTCTGACTCCGCAGAATCCTTATGGGGTTAATTAGCCTGGATTGTCTTGTACGTATGATCTGCTCTTTTGAATTTACCCTTGTGAGAACCAAGGAGAACCAAGGAGGTTAGGCAAAGTTTCAGCCAGGTCAATAATACGAGTCGTACATTAAAGAGGTCATGGTATAATAGGTGATTATACCATGACAGTGTAGTCCAAATTTACCATCAAAGTCATCACAGAAGCACACCAATCCAATGCTAGTTTACATTAATACCTGACCCCACAATAGGCCCTACCTCTACTCCAATTCCTAACTGGTATGACACGCACATGAAAATTGAATGTCTCATTTGACCTAACAAATCCTCAACTCTATTCGATCTTGTTGCTCCCACCAGGCGGAAATCCGTCGTCCAACCCAAACTCAAAAACGCCAGGACGCCAGGACAGCTTCTCATCGCGCAAACTCCCAGAGATTGTCCAGCTCCCAGAACTCGGAGTACATGGTAGCAGCGGCAGCAGGCTCGGGCGACAACGGCACATTCAAAATGCCGCAGAATCCGTACAACAAGCCCTGCAGCTGGTCCTCCTCCACCTCCATGACCTCACTCTTCACCAGCTTCTCCTCGTGTCCTACTTCTGCGGCCCGAATTAGTGACCCGCTAACAGAGGTCGGATGAATGTATCCCACCGTTGGATGAATGTATCCTTCATTCGAATGGACGAATTCGTCGATCAAATGAGTGAAAGCTTCAGGAGCATTAATGGTCTGTTCCTTCGAATGAATGTGCTCTTTACTCGGATGAATGAAGTCTCCAGTTGCATGAATAGTCTGTTCCCTCGGATGAATGGGAGGATGAAGGAGCTCTTGCTTCGGGAAGATGAGGGTACCAGCAGAAGCAGCGTCAGTGCCAGGTGGAAGACGCGCACACGGGCTTGCGTCAGCGTCAGCCGTGGCGTCAGGCGGTGAAGGGAGCCGCGAGCAGGGGGGTGCGGCAGCGGCAGCGGCGGCGGCGGCGGCTTGGATTTCTTCCCGCGACGGGCAGAGGGGCAGGGAGGAAGGAGGCGAGTCGGGGAAGTTGAGCTCCGCCTTGGTGCCCCGCAGACACACCACGGCGGCGTCGTAAGCGCGCGCGGCCATTTCCGCCGTGGGGAAGGAGCCCAGCCAAATACGCGACCGCTTGTTCGGTTCTCGGATTTCGGACACCCATTTCCCCCATGCTCGCTTGCGCACCCCCTTGAACGTCTTGCTGGGACTGGACGACGACGACGACGATGTTCCCACTTCGGAGATTGTACAAGGTTTCTTCTTCCTCTTCTTCCTCGGTTTCATTAGCGCGGAGCCTCGTGAGCTTGTGCGGAGTCGTTGCTTATCCACCATAGTCGACGACGACGACTCTGCTCATGAAGCTAGAGCTCGAAAAATTGTAGCAAATTCCGTCTCTAACCCCCTTCTTCGTCAATCTATGGGGCTATGGCTACCGCATCCTGCGTCGAAACAGGGGATTCGTCGCTCGGGGACGAATTGAAGCTCCCTGGGAATAGTAACAACTCTCTGCTCTGCAAACAATAGCAAATACGCCAATTAATACATACAGATTGCACCCAACACCAGCTACTCGAACAGAAATTGGATCAACACGAACGAGAAATTGGTAAGAAAAACACGCACATCGACAACATTGCAGTGAAAAAACAGAGGAAACCAAGCATGACGATTGCGACTTGTGATCGAGAATTGCTTGTGCACTTACAACAACTCAAGATAATTAATTGGAAACAACGAATGCATCACCCGAATTGCGAAATCAAATCGAACTGACCTCAACACTCCACTATCGATCTTCTCAATTCTCGGACTGATTTCACTTCCAATTGAAGAGCTCACGGGCCGAAAATCCAATTCGTGTACTACGAAGTCGAGGAGCGCGCGTGGAGCGCGCTCATTGCAGCTCCATCTACGTACAAATTGGAATCGTAATGTTCTGCAATTGCGAGTAGAACATTAGACTATAAGATTGATTGCACACGACGACGTACGTGACTCGGATTTGCAAGCTGAATTTGGAGTGCAACTGAATCCCGAGATCGCGATTCTGTAATGGCGAGTTATTACAGCGAAAGAGTGAGCGCGTTGGTGCAGCAGGAGACCGTGGGAAGACGTCCCGCGCACAGCCTTAAATATCTGCTTTCATGCATGCCATACTCTCATTAATATTATTCTCTGCTGCTGTCATTTCTTTTATATTACTCTCTACGGAACAGGCAGTCGTGAACAGAGGCCGGGGTGAACTGACCCCCTCGCTCGTCCCCGAAGGAAAACCCTGAATTTTTTTATCTCCCACGCATGATAAAATTTTCAATTTTTGAATTCATATTTGCAATCGGAGGCCCCAAACTAGCTGGGAGAGATGTATGGCATACATTTTCAGGGCACAAAATAGGGGGTCTTTTTTTTACTTGCACCCCCTGGACTGACTTGCGTGGACAAGCGAGGGGATCAGTTCACCCCAACTTGAACGGAGTACTATTGGCATCCTGGAAGGTAACTACAGTGATTTGTCCTAATAGTGTGACACTAAGGGCCGCTTTTCACTTAGAGGCCGAACCAATTTTTCATGAGGCCAATTGCACAAATTTTCAATTCCTTTGGGGCTAGAGGCCATCCTCAACTACCGGTACTCATTAGAATAAGATTATAACGGGGGTCAAATTTCCCATATGTTAAGGCCTAGGGGCCAAGAAACTGGGCCAATTCAATAAAACCTAGAAAAGAGAGAAAAAATTGAAAGGGCTAAAATTTTCAAGGCTGCTTTACACCTAGAGGCCAAGCCAATTCCCCTTGAGGCCAATTGCACGACATCCAATGGATTTAATTTGTTGAAAAAATTAAAAGAAGTTTTTTTTAATTGAAATCTAATATTGGTCCCTAGTCCAAGAATTGGCCTCCCATTTTGAGTGCACCCAATTCAACGAGATCAAGCCATGTCAAACCATGTCTTTTGGAATGAACAAATTTATTGCACCAAATTGCCCCAGCCTCTAGGTGTAAAGCAACCCTAATTTACCATAATCACACTATTCTAAAATAGTGTATGTTAAAACATTATTGTGTTGTACTAATTTTCACAAACCTAGAATTTTGTCATGACAATAATTTTCTAGGTAATGCTAATTATCTCCCCCCCCCCTTCACTAATAGAATAAATGAGTATACTAAATACATTTACAATCATTCAAAGAAGCAATTTAGCATGGTTGCTAGTATTAATCTTGTAATGTTGCGATCGACTTAAAGTGTCTAATGGAAAGCTCCTCCTTTTAGAGTTCTTGTGGAAATGAAGAATGTACTCATTCATTCAATAATTGAATCATTAGTGGTTGACTACATTGGTGATAAACTTTGTTCATTCAAAATTGTATTGGCTTAGTTTTGGGAGAATCTTCTTGGAGGTCAATGGGAGATTTTCAACACACACTATTTGAGTTAGTTTGCATAAATGAACTATAAATATTCAAAGTGTTGAAAATAGGTGTACTCAAAATCAATTTTAGGCTCTCATGAATAGACACTATACATTTCATGTAAGAACTGGTATAATTGACATAGATATCTTTTGGTCTCCAATTAGATTTCCTCTATTTTCTTTAAGCCAATTGATTCTTCCAACATCTTCTTCACTTTTTTTCTTTTTTTATCATTCTAATAGCGACAAATAAATCTCTCATGTCCAAATTCTTGAAATGATGAACAATGTCACTAGTAGAAAATTTGAAATTTCTGTTGTTTTGGTCGTATTGATTTGGACAAAATCTGATAGAAATTTGTTGAAAACGATTGTTTTGCAGTCATTTTTGTACGTAAAGTCATAGTAGACAAGTCGTATATGCTCTCATTTTCTTGCAGTGGAATGGGGCAACAACTAAGGTGAAATCAATAGGTAGAGTGATCAAAGTGAGAAGCAAAGCACTAAAAAAATTCATGTGCAAAAATTTCTTCATGCCCATTCTTCATATCCAAAAGAGAAAAAAACAACTTTTCAATCTTTAGATAATGGGCCCCTCCACAATTCAAGGAGAGAGTGCCACATCTTCATTCTCTGAAGATTGAAAATGGAGAGAAGAAGGTGTGGCAACCCCTAATGTAAGAGTGTAAGGATTTTCAAGTATAAGGATTTTTCATTTGGTGATACAACCTCCTCATAGTACGTATGAACACTCATATTTCTTTTACATTGAACAGAATGTCACATCAAGGAACCTCTAAGAGGACTTCCACACTATTTCCCTTTCTTTTTGAGGTTATTAGAGTTAATCGTAAAGTTTGTCTTGTATTTATAAATGGGTGTCAGAGGAAGGTTTAACTAAGAATAATACAAAAGAAACACAACACCAAACTTTGTTAAACCTCAGTTTTAGTGCTTCAAGGAATTGGATCATGAGTTTTTCCCAAACTTTGGCTCTTGAACCCGCATCGCACACACTTTACAATCAACTCTATTAGCCATACTATTTTTCTTTCTTTTCGAGGTTATTAGCCACACAGTTTTCTTTCGGTGCACACCTGTTCCAGCTGACCGGAGCACCCAGTTAAGTTAAGCTTTAACTTTATCCTTTTTGGTCTTTACCAAGCGCATCATGTATTTATTAATAGGACTCCCATTGGCGGGGGTGTTTGACCAGCCGATTGCATGCAATTCCGGCTAGCCTCCAAAAAATACCTTTTCCGGGACCAAAAAGTCGCCCGCATTTTCCGTACCCACCAACGTTGCACCATCTCCACCGTCGATCTACGAGCTCGAAATTCATAGCTGTCATGCATGGAGATGGTGATCTGGTGCTACTGACCCTGTGGACGTGGCAGAAAATCGACAAGTGGCTAAAGCTGAGCAGACGTGGTAAATTTCCACTGAAACGAGTGGTTCAGATTTTCATCTACGTAATTCCACGTTTTCATCGCATGCAGAGTTTTCCATCTACTTATTAACCACATTGGATTGGTCTTACAACGCAGCATTGCGTGGCACTAATTAATTTTACCAAAGTCACACTATTTGAAAAATAATTAAATTAAAGACATGTTTCTAAAATCATATTGTACTTAATATTTTGAAACAAATTGTAATAGCAATGCTTTTAAAATCTACATTGTACTAATCTTCACAAAAAAAATAAAAAATAATGTAGTGACACTTATTTTTCATGTGACGCTAATCCCCCCACAATGTACTAATAGGACAAATTAACGTATCATTCATCTAATTTCTATAGCAAAACAATATTGTTGATTGTCACGAATGATTGGAGATAATGGAGTGTTAGTGTTAGTGTCATTGAAAATGGAAGGAAGAAAGAAGATATTTGAATTTTGGAACTATTAGATAAAAGCCAACTAAAATTATAAAAAAAATTATGATGATAAATATAAGTGGAAGCAAGGTAAGTGAAAAGACAAATTGTATGTGAAAAATGAAGGATAATTGTTAAGCAAAACTCAAAAAAATTCCATTCCTACTTGCTAATCACCACATAACATTGTATATTAATCAAACAATAGTTATGCCCATGTTAGGAAGGTATAATGCTTTGTTAAATGCTTGGGAGGGACTTAGGGCCTCTTGGCACATGTTCCATCGTTCGGCAAAGTTCACAAGAGGAGCTACAGGGTCCAAGTGAGCAATTGCATTGTCATGTAGACCCGGTGGGTGGAAAAGGGATTCATTGAGAATTCCTCATGTATTTGATTCCCTCAAGATTGATCTCTCAACCAATGGACTTGTCCACTAATTTTGGTGAAACATAAAATCCTGCTTTCCGCTCACCCACTTTAGCAAGACAACCGGTGGAACACTTCTTGTCTTCTTATGCTTTTTCTGCCCATAGGTGAAGCATGGCAAGAGGCCCCTATTGGTTAATCCAAGTATTGGATTTGGATGAGGAGCCACATAAGACAATTTTGTTCACTTTGAGGTACCTTTTCAAGCATGCCAAAAGGGGCCCCCACCTCATTGGTAATTAAACAATGTTATGCACTCCAAATACAATCCAAATTTTGTAGAGAAAAAAGCTCTGATTTGATGTCATCAGTGGCATATCTCAGTGGTACAACACAACAGTAGCCCAACTTTTTACCTTTACTGATCAGAAGTTTTGTGCCGTAGGATTCTCAAGGTGGATGAACGGCAGAGTTGTGCCCACATCACTTGCTTGAAGCTCCAGCCAGTAAGGCACTGTGAATTCTCAAGGGAAAATTGCTTTATCAGATAAGTTAGACGGCTAGAATATGAGAGAATTTTTTTCTTAATATTTTTTATGGAGTCTCAGTATTTTTTAATAGAATCTTAATGTTTTTGTTTTTATGGAATCTTAATATTTTTTTTTGTGGAATCTTTAGTTTAGGGTCACACCACATTATCGGTGACCAGTGACATTGATAACGGTGACGATGCCAAATTTAGATTCTGCATGTGCTTTGGTATCTTTTTTTCTTTTCTTTTTTCTAGACTCATTATTCAAGACAATTCTGAAGACAATTGTTTGATATGCCATGCTACATACCCACACAAAACCTTGCTTATGTGGTGATTGTAAATTATTCTATTTAATTTGGCTATGTTTAAGCGGCCAAGGTGAATTGACCCCCTCATTGTCCCTCCAGGGCAAACCTTGGAATTTTTTATTTGCAAGGCTTAATCTTTTTTTGAAATTCTGAATTCATATTTGCAATCAGAGGCCTCAAATTACTCTATGGAGATGCAAGAATTACCAAAAAAATTGGCACAACATAGGGGGCTTTTTTTTCAAACCAAAGTTGACCGGGGCAATGAGGGGGTCAATTCTCCCTACACTGTTCAAGCATGGGTAAGCCTATTTGAAATTTCATATTTTCCTACCTTCTTGCAAATTATTACAGATTCCTTCTTTTCTTTTAGTAATTTTTCTTATGTATTTCTCCTATACTACCAATTAATTAGGAGAACTCTCTAAGTAAACATAAGGAGGAGAGATCCATTGTTTTATTATGGACATAATACCTCTTATGGTATTTATTTGTGTAATTGCTATTTGTTTTTCCATAAATTGTCTTTTGTTACATTTATTCTCTAATAGTCTAAAGACTAATTAACTACCTCTAATGGCTTGTTAATTAGTCACCAAATAGCTTACACAAATGAAGCCAACACATACCAACCAGTTCAAATATGGTTGGATTTAAGCAAGTGGAGGTGTAATTATTTGGCTTGGAGGCCAATTAATCAAAGCTACTTGGATTATTGCTAATTAAGGCTTCATGATGCACCATTTCGACTGGATGTTACTTACACCTACTTGGGATAACTGATCCCCTTCTCCATCTAATTGCTAAACTCCATCTAAGACAGGGTTAGCTAGCCATTAGTTTGCGTTTTGAGTTGTAACCACTAGTCTATAAAAATTTAGTCAGCCATTGCTGCTTCTACTTGAGATTTTTTTCAAACGAAATACTTGTCTTTTACTTTTGTCTAAGTGTGCACTTATGCCACTCTGACTTTAAGTTAGTGTTGGGAAAGGAATTATTTCAAATATAGCTTCCACTCAAGCGTCTTCAAACAACTAGGTTCTTTGATGTTGAATTATATTTATGTTATTTGCATGGTTTGGGAGTTGTTGGTTTTTTTTATGAATGTTTTTGTGATTTTCTTGTGACAACTATAGCACGTGATCTTGGGCTATAAACACCTTGTGCATCCTCACTAACTCACTTTTGTGGTGTGTTTTTGGGATGGGCACAGATGAGACCCAAATCCTCTTGAAGATGTGCAGATATTTCATATGAGAATTCTAACCTTTGCTCCTACTTGTCTACAAAATGAAAAAAAATTCATGTATAGAGTATACATTGTTTTAGTACAACTTGGAGTCATCAATATATCTCTTTGAGCAAAGATTAGTGCTTTATAGATGTTTCTTCATGAATACATATCTATACCTTTTCTATTCCCTATCTTTTTCCATAAGACAAGTTATGGATTATTTCTCTACACTATATATCATAAGTGATGGTTTACTACTTCATTACACTATTTCTTTTCCAATCACATATTGTGATTACCACAATGTGCTTGCATTGGTTCAAATCATCCTTCTAAATCCATACGGATGATTGAGTTGTTAACACTTTGATTTTAATTTGTAGAAAACAACGCATGTATTAGAAACTAGCAATGCAAAAAAATTAGACAAGTTTGGATTAGTGCTCTTGATAAGAGATGTTCCAGACAAGCCTTTTTTTGAACAAGCGCACGTGTTAAGGAAACACACTGCAAGGGTTTTCCGTCAGGAGGAGAAGCTGATTTTACGCTAGGTAAAGAATGTACTGCCACCAGATATTGAACCTGCAACCACACCATGGTAAATTAGTTTTTAAAATGTGACTTTAGTTTAATCCCTAAACCCGAAAGACCATTTTTCTGTCAAAAACCATTCAAAACTGCCACTTCTGCTGCGTTTATCAGAGATATTAGAAAAATATATATTTTTAGAATCTAATTGTGAGATCTTATACAATACCTTTTTCCAATCATGTGGTAAAAATTTCATGACGTTTGACCGTATGGATCGAAAGATATTAGCATTCAAAGTGAGAATTTTTTTTCAAGAAGTTGCTCATATTGCCTGCAAAACAAGAAACTCTATAACTTTCACATCACTAATCCGAATGGAATGAATCAAAGCTTCCCATTTAGACAAAAATATAATATATGAGAAAAAAATGATTAATTTTTTTTTTCAATTTCCTTTGGATTTTTTTGTTGCCCCTTCTCCCCCATTTTGAGGCTATTATGACATAACTTTTGCTCCTAGGCACCAATTGAATAAAAATTATATTTTCAGAAAGCTGACAAGTTTTTCCATCTTATGAAAAAATTTCAAAAAAATAGACCAAAAATTGAGCTCATAAGAATCTGCCCCGAAATCCATTTTGTCCCAAGTAGGAACAATGGGACTTTAGGGATTAAACGAGAGTTTAGTATCCAAAAGTCTTAATGAATAGTATTCAAATTCTTCCTTTGAAAATAGCTCCCAAACGTGGTACATCAAAATTGCAATTTAATTGTGTTTTGGTGTCAAAAAATGAGCTGTTTTTCCCCTAGCAACAAGAATTTCAAGGCATGTGAATATGGTGCCATGATGGTGCATTGAAATGCAATCAAGTAAATTTGGTGCCAAGCTCCATACCAACTCAATATGGATAAAATGACACTCCATTGTCAAAAATGTTTCCATTGGTGTCAAAATGGCACCAAAACAATTTGGCCCAACTTTTTTGATGAGGTGCTCATTGGGATAGGACCCAAGAGGTAGTATTGAAAATAGGAGAACTTATAGTGTCTACAAGTTTGAGGGTTAAAAAATCTAGACGACTAGCCAAAGAAGCCTATAAGATAAACCTACCTATTACAAGCAGAATGAGTGGTCTGATGTGTTGCAATTCACTGAAAAAATCAGATTTTTTTCTATACAAAGACAAATGTGAGGAACAATGAGAACAATTGAAATTGTATTTTTTGGATAAAGTATGAATTTCTTATGAATTTTTGAAGTGCACTGCCCAATCGGCCCAAAAGAGTCTGTAGACTACTCCAAATCAACAAAAAGTGTTTCCGTAATGGTCATCTTAACACCTAAAGTAGTCATAAAATTTTCTAACATGGCTACAAGATTTCCTAACGTGGCCATGATATGAAGGAATAAAAAAATAACTTTTTATAATAAGTTTACACTCGAAAGGTGTAAGTGTCCTACGATAGTCACTAATAACTCTATGATGAACTCCCAAGGCATTGATTGTGGCCACAAATCAACTTAATGTAATTATAATTCCATTTATTAAGAAAAGTTTATCATGGGTAGATATAAGACTCTAATGGGTAGTTTCCTAGGAGCTTATCATGGGAGATTGGACTGTTATAGACAGGTTTACCTTACAAGGCCCAAACTCACCAAAGGATCATATGACCAAGCCAAGGAGCACTCAACAAAGGGCAACCACTCAATGGGGTCCTTTACAATGTAACCTTTTAATGACTGAAAAGCCCAAATTGGGCCTCACATTTATTAAGCAATTTTGAAGAGTTTATATTGGCCAAGACATTCAAATTGTTTGGGCTTGCAGACTACTTATTCCAAAAAAATAATTTAGCTTGGTTCACATTGAAAATCACACTTACCAAGAATGGAATGTCAAATTCCATACCCAAATTTTTTATTAAAATAGAATAACAAAATTAAACTATTAAAATATTTATTGGCCACGGTGCTCCGCCCTCCAAAAAAATGTTATAGGAAAAGTTGGGATGAGATGAACTCTTTTGTTGCCTTCATTCCTAGTGAGGTCTTTGACTATGTTTTCACTAAGAGCACCCTAAAACTGCTATTTTTAATACAACCATTTGTTCCCAAAAAAAATTGGGGACAAACTGTATGGTCCCCTTGTTTGCTAGTTTGGAAAGATGTACAAACTTTTTATGAAACATTCTTTAAGAAATATTGTCTTAATCCTAAACCCTAAACCCTTCAAAAATAACGTTGTTATTTTGCTTGTAATTGAATTCTGAAGGAATTTTGAAATTTTTCTTTCTCAGTCATAGGAAAACTTTGGTGAGCAGTTGGCAAATCTAATCACATGGATGGAATTTGAAACTCAAAGTCTACAACTTTTATTTGTATATTGATTCCAAAATTTTATTCCAAAGAATATTTTTCAATGATTTTTTTCCTAACTATCAATTCTAGAGAAGACCATGGATGTTTAGGGGTTAATAAAAAAAAATGAATATGTCATGACCAATAAAATTTGTGCATATAACAATGTATTTGATGATTGCAACAGTTATTTTTGTCCTTTCATCTAAATAGTAATCCAACATTGGTTTATGGCTTTAATGTCACGTTCCTTAGATTTTTTTCATTTCCATTCATTGTTGGCATTGTGAAAATAACTTCCATTGGGATCACTTAGAGACTAGGTTCACCTTTTAATATTATAAATTTCTAAAATACCTTTGTTTCCACAGTCTCAGGGCATCTACCATCCACTTTCATAGGTACAATTCACCCGTAAAATTAGGAAAATCTCTATATATTTTCAAGTTTTCCAAAACAATCGTTTAGTTTCTAGTTGCAAAAATAAATTTTAGTAAGTACATAGTTTCCCACTATGTTCTAAGTGAGCTTCACGCTCATCACTTGCATACTAACTTCGTTCAAATTCGGGATGCTAGTTCATATTAAAGCAAAGAAAGCAAAATACAAGAATTTTTTTTTTTGTATAAACCTCACAACTTTGGTGGTGAAATACTACATGTATATGTAAGAAAGAAAATGCAAGGACTTTGTTTTGAAGAACTTTGTTCAAAATGTTGTGGAGTATTCAATCATGGGGCCAGAGACCTTCTGCTAGAATCATTGTACAATCGATGCATGCAAGCAATGCATGGAAAGTAAAGTCTCAACAAGCAAAACTAATAGTATGAAATTCGTTAACCGTATATACAATATGCCTATTGCTCATACAACTGGAATGTCTGTGGAAATTATTGTAAGCATTAGCTAGCTATCCTAAAAGTTTCTACAAACTTAATTTGGGATATTAATCTTGATTATTTGGGAACTTGGATATTATGGTTGACTTCCTTTCAAAGAAGCTCAAAGAAGCTATGTTCCAACTACAAGTCTTACATGCCCTAATCCACCTAAGAATATAAGTGATGGCAAGGACAATAATAAGGGCATTTGAATCGCAATGACTTCATCCACCATTGCAAAAAAAGAGCCAAACAACCCTTCATATTTTTTATTCGACCCAAAGGTCCTAGCTAGTACTAGAGGTTATCCCTTTCTATTCATCCTAAATGGCACTACCCGCCTCACAACACTTTGCTACATAGGATTTGGATGCTACAATATCATTATAACATTTAATTTTCAAGGAGAACCTTAACCCCTGATGTCCCAAGGCCATTTATTTGTTAAAAAACACTCAAAATTGCCACTTTTGTTGCATTCGCCTAAGAAAACACACAAAATATTTTTCTTAGAATCCAACCATCGGATTAGTCCTTTTTTAAAGCTTTTTGAGAAAGTGCCAAGATGGCGATCACTTAAAATTTGGTTGAGCATTCCATTTCTACATTCATCCATCTTTTGGACAAAAAAACACTTTTCTATCATATTCATACACTTTTTCATCCAAATTTGACAACTTCATCTGCATTTTCTTTTATAGAAATGGAAAATTTATGGCGAAAAAAGATTACTTTTATCTAGTGAAAAAAAGACATTTATTTTGAAACGGTGAAATTTGGCCCCATGGTACCAAAAAAAAAAGGACTGCATGGAATTGTGTACTTAACTTCTCTTAGATCACGTGGTAAAAGATTCCATAATGTTTGACCATACAGATTGGAAGATATTAGCAGTCAAAGTTGGAAATAATAGCTTTTTTGAAGAAATTAAATGCTTAGATTGCCCGAAAAACAAGATTGCCCATGATTTTTTCATCCCTAGTCCACACACAATGAATCTGAGTTTAATTTGTAGACTAAAACATAATATTTTAGTAAAAAATTAAAAAAAAAGTTATTTTGATTTTTTTTGTATAGCTTGCCAACCTCCAGTTATGACTTATTGTGCTCTTGGGCTTTTGCTCTTGACTTTTGCTCTTGGGCATTGAATAAAATAAAAATTATATTCCCACAAAGCTTATTTGTTATCCTAGCTTTTCAAAAAGTTTCAAAAAACTATAATGAATATCTTGACCATGTGAACCTACTTGAAGTTGCATTTTGGCCTCTGTATGGGCCAATGGGACTTTAGGAGTTAAGGTGGGTGGATTGAATTTGGTCGGAGGCAAGAAATTGCCCAGTAGGCTACTACGCAAAACCTTCGATCCCCTTAAAGCTTAGTGCCACAATGGTGTTAGTCGGGGCAGGGATGATATAACCCGGTGCTACAATGATGTAATCGGGGGTAGGGGATGGTGTAACCCGATGCAAGGGATGGTGTAATCTAGGCGCCGTGTGGGGGCTACCCTAGGCAACACAAATGAATAAAGGGTTTAGAATTTTAAACACCTGTTTCTAGGATTTTAAAAGTCAAAGCTCCGCCGTGCGAGAGCAACCCTAGGAAATTACAGACAAATTTAAGTTTCAAGTACCCGTTTCCAGGTTTCAAAGTCAAAGCTCCGTTGTGCGGGAGCAACCCCAGGAATAACCAGTATCCAAGGACCCAAACTAGTATTTTGAAAACTTAATTCTTAAAAGAGGTACACATGACAGTGTTTAACCGAACATTAAAAACTAATTTCCAAAATTCCAAACAAAGTTCTAAGTTTAATGACTAAAGGAGGTACATATAACAGTGTTTAACCGAACATTAGCAATTATTCAAACCAAACACCCGTTATACAACGAGTTTTGGCACGTGGTGATGCTCAAAACCTTTTGGCAAGGTCTAGCCTTGCCGCTTTAAAGTTTTAAGTTCACAATCTAGTATCAATTTGTACAAATAGTTGGTTAGTATCCAAAAGAACAATAAAATCAAATTAGAGTTTGGGAATTACTCCCACAACTCCCAAAATATCAAAATTTTGGGGCTTGAAGAGAGTTAGGGGATTTCCTCCACCTAAACTCTCGAAAAGCAAAGTTTTTTGGGGCTTGAAGCCTCCAAATTCAAACAAGAAAAGAAAGAAAGCTTTGAAGGGGCCCTCCGGACCTTCAAAGTACAAGAGAATAGAAGAAAATAAAAGAAAATAGCCAAAACTTGGCTTAAAAAGTGCTCCGACAAGTATCGGTAGCACGACAAGAGCAACAACAAGAATGAAACAAGAGAATGAGGGCCACGAACAACCTCGAGGAAAGGCCTCATATACTCGCTCCCGGCCCCTCCTCGGTAAGTTGTTCGTAAATATTTTCTTACTTTCAATCTAGATATTTTGCTAAACTACCTAAACGCGTTTTCTAAATAATCTATGTTTAATGGGAAGGAAGGTTCTAAAGCGAGTTCCTTCTAGGCCCTAAATGGCTTTAGAATCTTTTTCCAAATCAAATATTAGATTTTTCCAAAGATATTTTGAAAACCTACCTAATTAACCGAGATATTTTGCATT
Organism: Rhytidiadelphus loreus; assembly: GCA_947034895.1. Taxonomy (NCBI): domain Eukaryota; kingdom Viridiplantae; phylum Streptophyta; class Bryopsida; order Hypnales; family Hylocomiaceae; genus Rhytidiadelphus; species Rhytidiadelphus loreus. Next base: position 4,728,661 of record OX344764.1, read on the forward strand.
TTAATCTAAGGTTAGTTCTAAATTGTCTTTCTTTAGTCCAAAAGATGGCTTCTTACGCAAGACAAGTATCTTGAGCAAATCCAATCTTCGATTTTACAAAAGATATTTGCAAAATCAACCCAGATTAATCCAAAATTACCTTTTAAAAATCAAACTAAGGGCTGACCCTCTCTATCTTTTGAGGGACAACTCGAAACTGAAAACAAATTGCGCCATCGCGTTCAGAAGACCCCAATTAGCCTACAGTTCCCCTTACCCCTACCTCTCCATCCGTTTTAAAGCGCAAATTTGAGTCATGGTAACTCAGAACAAAAGTTAAAAATCTAACTTTTGGAGTTTGCGTTTTTTAATGAAATTGTCAGTCCTTGGTGGTTTAGAATATTCTTGGGAGTAAGAATTGACCCTTAAAACACTCCATTCAGACACCACTAGCTCTTGGTACGCCGGTCAACCCGTCGCCAAGTTGTAAATTCTTGTAAAATTCGCTGTCGGTCAAAATTTTGGTACTTGAGAATGTCGGAATGTCTTCAAACTTGACAGGACTCTTTATTGGCACACAAAACACTATCCTAATTTTCAGTGAGATTTTACCGCAACATTGGTAATTTCTAGGAATTTACGAATGCAATTTTAAGCGGTTGACTTCTTATGGAGTCATTGTGGAGTTTTGTAAAATCCCGAAACTTTTGAGCAATCTTCTATAAGTTGTCCATCAACTAAGGGCAAAACCAAATCTTCAATAAGGATGCTTTTTTTAGTAATTCCTTAATAATTTCCACCCAAGGGGGAAATTATTCTTGATACCGGGGGAATCTTGGATGATCGGACTTCTATTTGACCTCCTGGCATGCTTTGACCTAGAAAAGCACCTCTCTGTATGTTTCAATCATCATTTCCTCCATTTTGGTCTACGAATGAATGTATTTCTCAAAATTACCCGCAAACAACAAATCTAACTCTTTCGAATTGGATTTGGATTGACTCTGACTAGACTCTAATTTTCAACCAGTTTGTTACATGTATACTTATAGCTGTTGTATCACATGAACAAGACACTAGGACTGGCTAACTCTCAAATCCTTACTTCGCTCGGAATTACTAACTTAACTACTTAATTTTACTAAAAAGACCTAAAATTAGTGAAAATGCAAAGTTTTACATGTTTCACCCATTTAAGGCCATTACACACCATTTTGGTAGGGACTTCTACCAAAACCCTCAATAACACTATTTTTATGTATTTTTCTATATTTTTGACCTAAAAATTAACTAAAAATTGTAAAAAATAAGTTCAGAGTTCCAAGTGCCAACTCGAGGGCTCACAAAAATCAAGAGAAGTTGGATTAGATGTATGTTCTTTACCTTCACATACCTCCCATGCACTACAGCCTCTTGATGTGGCAGTTTTTAAACCGTTCAAGACTGCCTTTAAGGCCTATAGGGACATCTGGTCCTTACAAAACAAAGGCAAAAGTGTTAGAAAAGAGGATCTAGCACAATGGGTTAGTCGAGCACTTCACAAGGCCATGACACCAAACAACATCAAGGCTGGATTTTCTGCCACAGGGATTTGGCCACTAAATCCACAAAAACTAAACAAAAAATGAGACCTAGTGAGGGATTCACTCACAAACCACTAGATGTACAAATCCAAGAAATTTTGGAGGAAGATGTACCTAGCACCCAAGAAGATGTTGTCCATTATTTTGTTGATGAAGAAGGTGAATGTCCATTTGAAGACCAAGAAACAGATGCTGATCTTGATCCTGCAAATGATAGACATTTTAGTAGATTTTTGAGACTACCTCAACAAATCATCAAGCCAAGAAGAAGTATGGAAGACCCAAGAATTGACTATTCAAAGTCACATATTTTGACTAGTAGCCAACATATTCAAAATGTGGAGGCATTGGCAAACAAGAAAGCTAAAGCTATGGAAGAAACAAAAAGAAGAAAAGAAAAGAGGGAGCTTACCAAAGTGAAGAGAAGGAAGGACAAAGCTCATTTGGAGGTGATCAAATCTGCAAACAAGTTGAAGGGCAGCAAGCAAATTATACAAGGCACGTTGGACAAACAAGGCAGTAAAAGAAGCAGGTGAGAATCTACATAGACTTATTAAGGCAGGGGGGAGGGGAAATGCAAAATTACCTCCATACTGTGGATTACAACCACCTCATTGCAAATCAAATCAGAAAATTGCTATTGAGAGGCTTAGAGCAAAAAGAAAAAGAATAGATGATGGAACACCTCTACCAGATTTTCCTCCCATTGTAGAGCTACCATGGATATGGAACCAACAGCCTAGAGGTCCACAAGTCCACATAGGAATGCATGTAAGAGGTTCAGCCTTTGGAATGCCACAAGGTTTTCTAGATCTAGATGGACAACAACCAATGCAAAGGGTAAATCCCTTCATAACTTTACTAAAGTAGTGAAGGTTTTTACATTAAAAAAATTTGAAAATGGAAAAGAGTTTAGAATAGGGAAGAATTAGATACTTGTGAGCAACTTAGAAGGAGAACATGGCTGAGTATGTTTCTAAGACAATAAAATGGGATCCAAAAAGCTACACAATAGAAGTAAGGATAAGCTCAAAGCAGATTACAAGAGGTCAATTGAAAAGAGCAGAAAATTTGACTAAAAAGGGCTAAAAGAAGCTTATCAATTCTCTAGGTAAGAGATCCTAAATTTGCACCTACACAGCCAAGGACAACTCAGCATTATTAGTTATGAAGACTACTCTTTTGTACTCAACTAATTCTTTACAAATATACAAGTATTCTTTTCCAATTGTTTGGACTCATGTTTTTCTCATTTTGAAGTTAATGTTGATGAAGATATTGTGCTAGCTTAAAAAAATTCCATAATAATGTTAATTTGTCCCTTAGTGCAAGTCTTTTTTTAGCTACACTTCTCTTATCTAACACCCTAGAGATGCAATGACAAACACTATAAGTTATACACCAAGTTATTAAATTTTCATGCATTGTGCCATCTGAAACCTACCAAAACTAGTATTCCAAAACAAACAAAATAGAGGCTTTGAGCAATCACTAGAATCATGTACAATGACACTTATCAGAATAAAATATATTTGACAAAAATTAAAATGTTTGACATACCTAAAAAGACACCCAATATATTGTAAATGAATTTGATTCCCAAAAGACATCCTAACCAACTAAATTCGTAATATATCACTTCATTTAGGTTTAGTTGACCCTCACAATTACCAACTGACTATGCATGGATACACTGAATACAATACACCTCTCCTACTGTGATTGCTCACCATAGACATAGTGATTGTAACAATAACCCAAGTTGTCCCATCATTTGCTTTGACAAAAAAAGAATGGAACTCTTTCTAGAGAACTATCCTTAAAGTTCTTTAAGAGATTCCAAAACTGCTTCTAGAGCTATAGCCCAAATGAATGTGCCCAATGCGTCCCACCCTGCACAACAAATCGAAATACTTTAGCTTAAAGATTTTCCACTTCAACCTTAATCCGATTTAGGAGTCAATATATTCTATTAAAGACATTCCAGAGTGAGATAGATGACTCAAAAGCTCAAGACATTGTAGCACATTTATTTGAGTTTGACTTCCAATGAGTACTCTTGCTATTTCTTCAGCCAATGATAAATACAGTAATGAAAAGAGGTCGCCTGTTTGTCTTTTAAGGGTTAATTGGAGGCAAAGAAAATACACAAAATCATCGCCTAGCTAGTTTATTCCCCCAAAAAACTTTCCCGGCCCATCAAGCACACATTGATTTAGCACATCATTATATCTAGCTCTCAAAAGACTCACCCATATATATACATTGATTAGTCTAATCATCATTGCTGCCTTGCGCACCTTGTCTCTAAGCATGGCTGGCTAGCTACAGACTCAGTGTTGACGTCCGCGATTCTTACTCCCTCCTCCTGTTGCAATGATGCTGACTTCTTTCCGACTCTCTTCATTCAATATAGTGTGGTCACAAACAAAGCTCAAAACAGCCAACTTCTCCGAGAGTGAAACTGTAAACCCTAAATTCACCCCTTCTTCAATCAGCCTTTACCAGGCTATGTTTGCGGACACTCTTATATCCTTGCGTCCTTAGAAACGAGCATAAGTACATTGGCCAAGTTAAGGTCCCTGCAAGTAGAAAAGACATTATCAATACCTCAGGTTCGAATTTGTGTGCGCAGTAGTTGCCATATGCAAGAAAACATGTGTCAAGTGTCATCAGCAGAGTGAAACCCGACGAACCACTACGTGATGTGGGGAAAAGAAGATAGTTTGCTTTCTCATCAAAAACAGGGGTTCAAGAGTCCAATCGAATACATGTGATGTCTCCGGTATTGTTGGTATTAAGATGAAAAGTGGATGGCGCAACATTGCCTCTCCTAAAAATTGAGTTACAAAGAACGAGACAATTTTTCACATTTCTTCGGAGCCTCTTGACACGCAGTTCACCAACTAAGAACTCTAAACCCTAATGCAGAAAAGCCTACAACAAAATCGACGAAGAATCGACCAAAGAGACAATCACATGAGGAAAGCATATTTTGAGAATGGTGAATGGCAAAGGTGGGAGAAGGGATTGTTAGAGAAGGGAAGGGAAAGATGGAAGAGAAATGGTAATTATCCCTACAACGCGTCGGCGTGAAGGCTTCAGTGAGCATCCAACGCAAGTTGTCAGATTGGCACGATTTGGCGGTGTCCTGTTGTACATTTGTTTATAGTATAAAAATATATTATAATATGTATTATTGAGTAGCTTCATGGTGACGCTATTTTGTTGAATAACTTCAAGATGACGTTTTGTGAAGGTACATGCCATCTATTTAAAAGGACGGTTTTGTTTTAGAGTTTCATTGAAATCCATTAGTGATATTTGTTTTCTACTTTATAGTCAGAATGTCGAACTGGAGGGTTTTTTCAGAGTCCCAAGAGGAAGAAGCAGAATCGGAGCCTAGATTTGAATTTTCATTTGTCACAACTACCGGACCAACCTTTTCTGCCACTAAGTCTTGCGTCGCCACATGAGCATCCACAAGAAGAAGCTGGGCCTTCTCGACCGCCAAAGCAACCTCGTGTAGAGCGGCGATGGCACGGGAATCTTCAACGTGACGCTCGGGCACTGATGATTTTGTTGCAGGTTGGATGTGTTGAGTCCGACAGCCGAGATGTGACATTTGAAGGATGTTTTGAAGGTTTCAATGTCGATTAGTATTATTGCATGATGAAGCCTATTGAAGGATGTCGTGGTCACCATCGTTGGTTAGAAGGACCAGTGAATCCTTTAACGAAGGCGGGTTGTATTGATTACATCGTTGCAACTATCAAGCGCATTCTCAAGTTCTTGCAGATGGAGTAAATTAGCCTTGGAATTCTAGTTTTTTACTTCTAATAGGCATTGATTTGTTGTTAGTACTTCAATCCATATTTGAAGTATTTTGTTGAAATTATTTTGTTTGGTTATAGTTGTAGAAGGAAAGAATGGAAATAGTTTGGACTTTGAAGTAATTTTTTTTTTAAGTTAAAGATAAAATATAGATGTGGGGCTAAATATGAAGGCCATTAGGTGTAAGTTGGCTTTAGGAGGGAGTTAAAGGCTGATGTACACTTGTTGCTGTGGGGAAAAAGGTGTTAGAAAGGGGAGGAAAAGATGAACACTATTCATCTTCTCTCCCAATGTTGTTTTGGGAGAACCGAGTGTTTGGGGGCTCATCGTGTATTGGGTTTTTGGAATTTGGTAATGAAAATTGGAGAAGTTGTTTATCATACTGTTAGCTTTTCAAATTGTTCTCTTTTGTTTTATTTGAAGTTGTGAGTTGAGATTTGTGCTTGTTTGAGTGGAGAGGGGCTGAGACTTCAACCGACCATAGAAAACGGAAAGGTCTTTTGTTTGAAATGAAACTTTGATGGAGTGTACTAAATGTTGTTAGCTTTCTATAAAGCTATCACTCATTCAATTAGAAGCATTTATGAGTGAGTTGTGAGTGTGGGAAGGCGAGAGAATCTCTTGCTTTTACCATCTATGGATCGAAACTTTGAGAGGTCATAGAATTCGGACAGAGTTTTGGAATGACTTGAAAGTTGTAGGAGTGATAGTAAATTTTGTTAGCTCTCAGAAAAGCTATCAATCTTTTAATTTGAAGAAGAAATGCAAAAGTTATGAGTGTAGAAGCATAAGAAGGTCTGCTTCCTTCTTTTTTTTTAGTGGAATTTAGCCATTTAGGTAGTTTGAAGGTGAAGATGGAGTTCCTTTAGAGTTTTGAAGATATTTTTGAAGATGTGAAGGCTTAAAGACTTGAAGATGAAGATTTGAAGAGCTTTGAGGGTCTCCAGTGTATTGTGACTTGTGGTTCGTTTTCATTTCTGTTATTCCCAACCGGTTTTGGAGGCTAATTGCAATTCAATTTCTACATTGTAAACCTGTTGCGAACCGTGGTTATCCAATAAGCGCTCCGTTTCGTGTTTGTGGCGACGAAGTGGGGTTAATGGCCCACATGGTTGATCTTCTTTGTTGTTTCCACTGGTGAAAGGCGCTTCTTGATCACCGTGGGTTTGAGGTTTAGGAGCCATTTTTCGGACGGCCAACTCGTGGATTGGCCGTCCCGTTTTACCCGTCCGAGGCCTTGTTTCTTATCACACACCTTTACCTTTGGCCCCATAGAACCACCACAGGGTAGGTCAACGGAAGATTGAAGTGAAGATCAAGCGAAGATTGAAGAGAAGATTAACTGAAGATTCGAGTTTTGTTACTTGCCTTCCATCTACACTCACAACTTGCAGCCAAACACCCCGTGTGTTCCCTAAGCGCGCTCCTCTCTACCCGACAACGGGTGTAAAATTTTGACAAGGATGCATTAGTAAAACGGTTGAAAGGCCATGTCTTGTGGCCTTGGAGCATGTAGCCGTTGCTCTGTGTTCACCAACAGATGTCAAATTCTGACACAAACATGATGACAGAGCATGGCCATTATGCCTGCCTCTAATGAAATTTAAAACAACCACTTTGCAATCTATCAATGACTGTTTAATGTCTTAAAAGGGCTGGTTTAGATTAAAAGTGCTCTGATTTTAGTATCCTCTAACTCTGAATTGCCTCCATTAATACCTGAATTAGGCATGTTCTTCTTTATTATGGGCACATAATTGCCCTGAAATGGTGTTATTTCTGACTATCATGACCCAGCCTACGGTTTGTTTTGGAACTTCTAGTCAGTTTGCTTTATTAAATGAAATGAAAATGATGTGATTATTGAAAAAAAAAATTGGATCATCCCTGTTGTTTCTTAAGTCTTTCACAACACTGAAAATTAATCCCTTTGTCACAGACCTCTATTTTCATACCTCATCAAGCAATCTGCCTGTCATAGGCTGATTTACCTTATATTCTCTCATGGCGGAATGTAGAACTAGTGGTGCTCTAGGTAGTCTCAGATGTACATTAGAACATTCTACAGTTCTAAGAAAACACTTGCAATTGAAATTGATAAGTTCTACAAGCCACTTTGAAACCTAACTGCCTCTTCTCTTTACTATTCCATTGCATTGCAGTTTGTCATTTTCCCAAAGCCGTCATTTTTCAATTTAAAGAGAGGCTGTAAGTACGCCTAATTTGGTAAAATTCATGTATTAATCAACCCCTTGGCATTGTCAGAACCGTCACAACATCTCCCAATACAACATTGGTAAGTTCTATGACAAAGAATTAAATTTAAAATGCAGCCCAACTACCTTCTAAAGCAGTGAGAAGTTTCTGCCTAGAATTATTCTGTAAACTACTCAATTTTTACCTATAATGGGCCTTTATGTAGATGTCTGCATTAGGCAGTTGGCCTGTCATAGGCTGGTTTACCTTATATGGAGCTATTATGTTTGTTCAAGCCACATCAACAATATCAGCTTCAAAACCATATACACTTGTTTGGTGCCACTGGTAACAGATTGTATCAATGAAGTTTACATCCGTTCATATGTCTGTACTTCATCACTTTAAAGATTTGGCCTACTTTGCCTATCTGAGAGTGATATCCCATGGATGGGGGTAGGCAAAATATCAACCTAAAACAAGCATGGCAAAAATTTGGGAATATCTTTGTAACTTTAAACCCTAAATCCTAAAACATTGTATTTTACTAATGATTGATGATTTGAATTAGATTAATGTTTGCATGAGTTTGAAATTATCATGAATTCTAAGTATCTAAATATTCTAAAAGGGTTAAAGTACAAATCATTACATGTGATTTGGCTCTCGGGGAGGGCTGCGAGTTCCCAACTCGAAACCCCCCCCGAGAACCGCCGATATCCGCTGTTCCCGGCCTGTGCTGACCTGGCCGAGAGACGGCCAGGTCAGATTTTTCGAAAAAAAAAAAAAAAAAAAAAAATTAACTTTGTTTCTCAGTTTAAGGACTTAAAACTTTTTTTTTTTTTTTTTTTTTTTTTATATTTTTCAAAAATAAGAAAATCTGTCAGTGGCGTTCTTTGACTGCCAGGGGAACAGCGCCGGGAACGGCCCCGAAACAGCCCTTAAAATCTTGAAATCTCATCTAATGTAGTGCCTTTAGATCCAGATAAAAGCCTAAAGTTCCGGTTGGTAGTCACTCTAAGCATGTAAATTTTTATAACCATGAAATTAGTCTAGATCTAGAACTTTGTGCAAAGCGGTGAATGGATGGTAGAAATTTAGCAATGGATATTTAGCAAGGAGGTAGGGGTCCTTTTTTGCATCCTTGAAAAGGGGATCCCCACAATGGATAAAATAGTCTTATTCACGGTTCTTTAGCCAAACCCAATCCTTGGATTATCTGATAAAGCCCTCATAGGTATCTAACAAAGCATAATATCTTCTCAACAGTGGAAAGGCCCATTGTTTGGTTGTACAATGTTGTGTGCATCAAATGGTGTGAGATTTGTTGCATTCCAAATTTTGAAGATCTCCAAATCTTGTACTACCACCTACATGAAGATGAAGGTTAGATTCAACATGAACCAAGTCATTTTTGTACAAAAAAAGTGCCACATGTTATCTTGTGAATAGTGTAAAGTGACATGGACCTACTATTCATAATATGATGTCACATGGACTTGATGTTAGAATCTAATGCAAAAATTCAATTTCAGTACCAAACTGTCAAACCAGTTTATTTTTGTTTACTTGGAAAGCTTTGATCCATTCCATTTGGATTAGTGAGGTGAAAGTTATGGAACATCTTGATTTTCAAGTAATCATAGCATCTTCTTGAGAAAATAGCCTATTGGATATGTTTTAAAACTTGATTTTCACAATTTAAAAGAAGAAGTTCCAAAGGTTTTCAAACACATTCATCCAAACAGTGAGATTGTTTGGATTAATGTGTTTCAATTTCATCTTAGAGGTATTAATAATTTAATTTTTTGGATCTACTTCTACTTAATAATTCTTTTAATAATGAAAATTAAGAGTTTTTTTATTTTAATTTCTTTACAAACTCTGAACTCAAATTGTAATGATAAATAAATTTAAATTCAAACTCCATAGTAAAAAAACTTTAAGTTAAGAAGGTTCAAAGTCAAACAACCAAATCACACAAGGTGCAAAAAAACTTGTTTTCTTCACTTTGGATGCAAATATCTTGCAATGTATGTGGCCAAAGTTTCTAAAATTTCTTCCACACATTCTTGTACTAGTCTAGTGCAAGAACCATAGGTTAGATATGCAAAAAAACATTAATTTTCACAATTTTTATACTTTGTGATAGAAATGATAGTATTGAGTGTTTTTTTATAAAGAAAAGGTTGTGGTCCTTTAGGGGTTAATGTATACTTGTAATATATCATTAGAAAGTTTAGAATGTTTAGTTTGAAGTCCAAATTTGCATCATTAAGAGAAAAATCTTTGATTTTTCTATTGGAGTGAAGATGATGAAGACATTGATTAATGGGTCGTTGCAAGAAACACCTGTTGATTTTGGTTCAAACGGCCATAGTATTGGAGTATTGTGAACTTTTGGAATAAACTTTTTTTAAATGAAATAAAATATGGATAACTTGTAAAGAATTCTAAAAAGCATATGTGTGAAAATTCAAGACAAAAAATATTTATCTCTAAAAGTTATACACACTCAAAGAGTGATGGAAAATACCATGAAAATAGACACTTTGGAATTTTATTTTTAGAAAATATTTTGAAAATTCAAAAAAAATTGCCCCCCCCCCCCCCCCCCCCATTTTTCCTAACTTAGAGATGCTCTTTCTCAACCATTTTTATCTTTGAAAAAATTAAAATTGTGTTCTCTACACTTGCGCAAAGGTAGTGCAATTTGAGCACATGTGGAGGGTGGACAATTTACTATTTTTAGAAATACTTCAATGAGATTGTGTAACTTTAGTAGAAGTTCTTGTATACCAGTTTTGAGCTTCAAATTCTTATTTTTGGATAAAAAATAGTACTACAAACCCCCAAAATGGCCAAGGTAGACATCCAATTGGGGACTGTTTAAAAATAGTAAAACAATTTTTTTAAATCCCCAAAAATTACTTAACATTTGAAACTACCACATGTACCTTCACTTCAAGTTTCATAGAAAACGGACAAGTTATGCAAAAGTTATGAGCAAAAAACTACATGTCCAAAGTCAAGGGGACACAAAATAGGACAAGTGTTTCTTGCAATCACCCTAACCTCTAAAGGACCAACATGTGTTTTTTGGCTACATAGAAATTTTGGGTAGGTACCTGTGATTGGAGATTTGCATATTTTAGGCTAAAATTGCAATAGAAGGTGGGGACAAGGAATATCTTTTATATGCACTAAATTTCATGACATTTGGAAATATGAGTAAAAAATTATGGCCTAATATGTTATCTTTTCCTAGGTTAGGGAGTCCAAATAGATAAAAAAATAATTTTCTTAGAAACAGAAACTTGAAATTGATTTTCTAGAGTTATATATACATGGAAATCTTTTAATCATTCCATTTTGATCAATGAGTCAAAAGTTATGAGGAATTTTAGTTTGTGGGCAGTTATGGAATCTCTACTCTAAATAAACTCTGAAGTCCTTTATCTTACTCAATTTTCAATATTTTTTGAAAAAAATAAAATCATAAGATGTAGATTGTTTATTATAGCATTGCAACCATTGGAACTAGCATTTTTCAATTCCAAAATTAAATTTTTAACAATTTAGTATTTTGAATCTTTCTCTACTTGTTTCTACTTACTATTTTTTTCCTATATGTTGTACAATTCCAAATGATGTGAATTTTGTTAATCATGTAGCCAACTTATCTAGGAAAAGAATCAAAAGAATCACCACCATTTTGGACATTTTTTTATAGAAAAATGAGCTTGTAAAGCACAACTGCTTTGTTTTTGCTAGGCTAGCAAAAATAATTTCAGTGAATTTGAATGCTTATATCTTACAATCCATGCGGTGGAAATTTCTAAATAAAATTCAACATCTTTTCTAACCAGCATACTACAAGATCCAACAGTTACTTGTCTTCGAAAATGTTTTTTTTTCTAAAAGTTGATACTTGTATTAGAAATGGCAGTTTTGAAGCGTTTTGGTGAAAACATAGTCAAGGAACTTGAAAGGATAATGCTCAAAGTCTCAAACATTGTAATACTATGACTTATAAAATGTGTTACCAAGTGTATAGTTGAATGTGCATCAAATTTAGCTTTCCATATTACCACCTTTGAACTTCCACTTTCTACTTTATATACACACTTTAATGTTTCCATAAAAAACAATGTTTTGTAAACATGGATTGAAATTAATGCTTTTAAAAAAAAATCTATGATCTTTACAGTTATCACTTTAACCTTGTATATTTAGATGTATATGTATTAAAATTTTGTATGAGATCTATATGTTTAGCACTTTAAACATTGGTCAAAGTTGGAATCATCCAAAAATTTCAAAAACATCATTATAAATTTATTTTAAAATATATACTCATTTCTATATTTATTATTTAAAATTATTCATAAACAACTAAGTAAGTAGATATCTAAAATCAACCATCACAAGCACTTTGTAGGATGTCAAAACATGATTCACATATGAGAATTTGATTAGTTAATGCATTTTGATTCAAAATTGGAAAAGAACCTCATGGATGGTTTATGTGGACTTTTTAGGGAATGGAATTGAGGCTTGGAATGGAATAAGTTCCACTACTATAGTTTAAAGTTCAATCTCATAATTCTTGCTAAAACTATTGATACCACTAATTGCAAATATATCTTTAGTGAAATAGAAAGTCCTTGGGATGTAAAAGTCAATTGTATTGAGATTAATTTTCTTAAAACATATAAGAATTTTGAATATAATTCAAAGTAACAACCAATAGAACACTAAAAATAATATTACTTCCATTTCCATTCAAAGGCAAATGGCTATAGGTATTTAACCAAGTCATGGATTATTATATTGATTTCACCACTTGATAGCCCTACAAAATTTTGATTATTGTAGAACAATTTATCTTATAATTGAATTCATCATATATATTGCTCCATTGGACACTTAAAGAGGATTGGATTCAAGATTTCCATGAATGTCATATTGCAACATTAGACAGTGAATTTATTTGAATTCACCCAAGTGTTTGAATAGTATTTAGCAATTAACAACATAAGTTTATGAAGGGAATAACATTAAACTCTTCATGATTTTATTATTTTCTAAACTATATGTCTTTTTCCTTTACAAGTGATGTCATATTATGAGTAAAGTCACATTGTGGTAAAGTAATGTATTGCAATCAAGAATATTTTGGGGGGAAATCTCTTTGAAATTAATGACAAATCCAAAATGAATTCTCTTCAAATAGCTCTATACAAATACAAACCTAATAAACATTTTAGCATACATTGAAACTTTATTTTGGTAAAAAATGAAGCCAAAGTCCAAGGTCACCTTAGTAAGTAGCAAGTTTCAAATCATTTTTTAGACAAAACTTTAATTTTTTCTAAAGGACAAATCAAATTTTCAAAGTATATTTTTCTTGATAAGAATATATTTGGTATGAATTTTTGAAGTATATTGCCTTAATAACCCATGACTAAATCATCTCCAAAACCGAAATCAAGTGCATGCCTACTACAATAGCCATATCAAAGTGTATATGTTTATTTTTAGAGGATAGTGAGGGAATGTCATCTATTCACTTACCCTTATAAAGATGCAACTCTCTATAACCAAGTAGTCACTAAAATACTTTAATTATTGAATCAATAGGTGCATTTTTGGTTTCTATAATTAAAAGTGAAGTCATCCATCAAACCTTCTAGGCCTCCCATGACCAAAGTAATCATTAAAATACTCTGATTATTAGACCAATAAGTACATTCTTGGTTATTGTAGTTAATAGTGAAGTCATCCATTGAACCTTCTAGGTTCACAATGTCTTTATAGGATTAATAAATGAGTGAATTAATAATCTCCAATATTAATATTTTCATTACCTCCAATATTTATATATTTTTTGTACATACTAGATTGCAATTGATATTGAATTAACAATTATATCCCATATATTGTACAAATATCCATATGTCATACCATATCATTATTCCATTTACACATATCCATATTTTGTATATCCATATATCCCATATCTATACGTCATAGCATATCAACATTCCAAATTAGACATCCATGTTCTATATACCATATCTATATGTATTTCATATGTATCCCATGTATTGTATCCAAATTGAAGTGTTTTATTTTTATTTTTTTGAAGGGTAGTTGGATGAATCAAGTGTTTTTATTTATTTATTTTTGATTTGAGGGTAGTAGTTCATTAATTGTAGAAAATTGTGTCTAAGCTCATCTCTTTTTAGGGGATAAGATAGAGACATCTCACTCATATGTTGTACCTCCACAATGACAATGAGTCCAAAAGATGCAACCGGGCCATTTCCTTCTCCTTGCCTCCTCCAAAAATTAACAACCATTGATTTTTTTTTTAAATCCTTGCCTTCCTCTGATGCATTGATCTTGAATATAAAATACGAGATACAAATATGGTACAATACAATACAAAAGACGGATATAGATATAAATATAAATGGATTTATTCCATATTGATTGGGTTGGACCAAGTCCCTCTTAAATTACAAATAGGGAGGGAGCTAGTTAGGGTTAAAGTTAGGGTTAAAGTTAGGGTTAAAGTTAGGGTTAGGGTGGTGGGTTAGGATTGGGTGGGATGAGGGTTGGGAATTTTATTTTATTTTATTGAGTATATATTGTGAAGAAATTTCAATGTTAACTACATAACACACTATTTACGAAAATGCAACCACATTGTTTGCAGAATTTTTTTACTGCACGTGTCTCAAAATAAATCCGTGGTCCTCCCACAGTTTCCCACTAGAAACCACGGATTTATTTTAAGACCAAGGGAGCACTACTAACCCTATGCAATAGGAAGACCTTATGATGGTCAACAAGCCACTCAATATCATTAATTGAGACTTTTTGATTTGTGCCAAATTCACATCATTCCCTGATTGTGGCCCAATTCTAATAATTTACTCAAAAAGTGGCAGTTTCACACCAAGCCAGAGTCTCAAAATGACAGTGAGTATTCCTGCATTAAGCTTAACTTAGTGGAACCAAGACCGACAACGAATAAGCTTAGTGAGTATGTCTCTCACCATGCCATGCCATCGACTTTGAAAATCAATCACATTTACATGGACACAATTGTGCTCAGATGTATTAAATACAGAATACAAAGTACAAGGGCATAAATACATGAGTTATATGTATATCCTGTATCCAAGTAAATGTATCTTATCCACCCACCTCAGAGCAGTCAAGCCGGGACTTTGTCAGTTTTGAAGGGCTTCTTGTTCACCCAATCGAAGTCTTTGATAGCCCGGTCCACGACAGTGTTGGCAATTGCCAACGACGACGTGCAGGCAGGTGAAGGGGCATTTCGCACATTCAAGACAACACCGGAGGACCCATTTTCAAACAGAAAGTTGCCGATGATTTTCCCGTGGTCATCAACCGCTACCGCATGCACTCCTGCCCACCCATGGGTTGTTTGTGCCACCTCCAACTTCGGACAATACCTGTGATATCGTGGAACCACAAAGCATTCATAAGTAACAGATAGTAGTAAACCCAGGATGATATTGACTTATTTAGGCAAAGAATGACCTTGCTAACGTCAGGTTTTTGAACCCCGAAAGTGCTACAAAGTCCATATTCTCGACAACAATGAATACAGTGCTTCATCGTCATACTTGAATTTGAGAAAGACGTCCACTTTTTATGACCAATTTGATGAAATTGAGGTAAAAAATATACTTGTGAGATGATACAAGGGAATGAATACATGTGCAGTAACTCAAAAAAATGATTCAAGAGTTAAAAAGGGTGAAGCATGTTGAAGCGTTCCTCACAGTACATGGCTACATGCAAAATGTTTTGCACTTGTTGGACTCTTAACCTTAAGCACACAGTGATCAACACACTACATATGTGTCAACTACACTATTCACCAAAGACACCCCATTTGCATTGATTATAAATGCTATGAAGTTGATTGGAACTCATCTTTGGAGTGTGCCAAAATGTGACGTTCAAGTGCTCACAGGGTTGTTAATTGCCCAATTAGAACCTCATAGCTTAAAAGCTAGGATGGTATAGATTTAAGGTTTCATATGGGTGTCTCAAACCGCTCCAGGTCCTAGATGAGAACCCTTTTCCAAATACGTCAATTTGTGAAATTATGCGAATGTAATGAATATGAATTCAGTAATATGAAAGTAGAGGTTCGTGATGGGAAATAACATGCCTCACGGTGACTGGTGAAGGCTATTATGTTCATAACAAGGCTGCACTTTCAAATTACCAGACATGACCTCAATAATTGGGTTTTGTTTAATCATGCTCAATCAAGGGTAAAAAAGGACACGGTAATACTAAAGAAATAGTAAAGAAGGATAGGATTGTGAGATATAACCTTGCTCTCCATATCCAAGAAGAATAGTATATCTACAGATTTAGGTTATGCACTAAGCACATGAACACCCAGTCTACCATTTTCGTGTTATTCAATTGCCTGTTGGTTGCAGCGCTAACGTAAACAATTCAACGAGGCCAGCGAAAGGGATGGTAAAGAAGGACAAGATTCCATACCTTCTTGCCTCCGCCACAAAGGCGCGAGTGTTGATGTCCCTCCAAATCTCTTGAAAGACGATGCCAGGGTTGCCGAGTACCAACTTCCACAACCCTTTGTTGATGGCGAAGAGGAGAGTGTCCTTGACATTCACCTTCCAAAACTTGTAACCCTCCTTGGACAAGGCTAAAGCAGAATTAGGACCAATAAGGACACGACCATCCACGCGCGGAGTTAGATGCACGCCCACCATAGGAAACCTACAAACACACCAAGACCCATTGCGTTTTTATCTCTTTTCCAAGCTCCATCATCATGCATCTGACACTCAAATCTCTTGTTCATTGAAAATGAACTAAATACCCTTCAACAGCCTGGGCAGACCAAGAAGGTTCTAGGACAATACCAAGTTGCACTCTTGAATCAGGAACGTCCAAGAATGTGCTCTCTGGTTCATTAGAGGGCTCGCATTTCACACTGCATACTGGTTTATAGCCCTCTCCCTCTCAGCCAAAGAACACTCGACACATCTGTAATGCTAACATTATGAAATGATGTTTGTTTATTCAGGCTCAGTATCTAAAACACTAGAATACTGCAAAACAATGAGATTTGTCATGGACTAGATGACCTTTGGGAGCTAGAGGCTTGACAAGGTTAAGGGACATAATGCAAAGTTGCACTCTTGAATTGATAACATTCAAGAGTGCATTTTTAGCTCATCAAAGGGTTCACATGTTATGGGATATAAACCTCTCTCAACAGGTCAAGTTTATGTCCAATGATGCTAAGTTGATTACTCAACGCAGATGTGTCAAGTATTATTTGAGAACATTTAAACCTATATTTTCGGTTGATCTACGAGCTTAGAAAGAGAAGGAAAAATATGGACTAGACAACCAGCGAGAGGAGAGCGGACGACGAGCAGCGGGAGCACCAGCACCAAGTCATCCACCACTTCAAGCTGGTTATCAGACAGAACCGGTCTACTCATGGACAGATTTTCAGAGTTATGGATACCTTCTCAAATGAAAAAAATGTCTACTGAATGTAATAACGCCTCTCCTCTTTGATTAGAAACTGAAACACCAACAAGTACTTCGTTGAGAGTTTTAAGAATCTAAGAGCGAAAAAGGGAAAATTGGGAAGAAGTACTAACCTGGGATCAGGGACAGGGTATATGTTGCGAGTGATGAGATTCCTGTACTCGGGTTTCAGCTCATGATAGGTACCCCGGAAAGGAAGAACCGTGGGGCCTTTGGCCCCTCCTGCCATTCTTCCCACATAATCGGCCTGTAAACCTCCACATGTAATGAGCCACTTGGCTTTGACCTCCTCCCCCGTTCTACTTTGCACCGTCACCCCTCTAGCAGCATCTGCATCAACTCCGGTCACCTCAAACCTGCAGGACAACAGCATGACCTTGTTATCTTCAGATATGAATCGCAGTGTCAGGTCTATGTAAGTCTTTATAAAAGAAATCCATTTTCGCTGGGGTTGCTGCGAGAATTTAGTGGATTTAGTGGCAAATTTTCTATGGTTCTTGTTATTTTGATACATTTTCAGGTGATTTACAACCAAAGTTCAAAAAATATTCAATGAAATCCAGTTGAATAAGTGCAATTTCCTCAAATTTCTTACAGATTTGTCGCAAGACCAAAAGTTCTGCCAAAATCTGGCAATGTTTAGCCCCAACAAGAAACGTCCAGGAGATGACCCTACTTGAAAAATATGGCAAACGCGACCTGCATATCTACCCATTTCACTGCTCTTTCCCATTTTAATTCTAGTAGCTTTGTGTGGAACCATGTTCCTGAGGGAGACCGCTTCACATTTTCCAAAAGAATTTTTTTGCTGAAAACACATGTGCAAACTTGTCCATAGTGACTGTACTCCACCTCAATTGTTCACCCTGACTGTATAGGGTCACAGCGTAGTTCGTTTCTCAATAATCATTGACGACCGATCAGCAACTATTGTAAGAATAACTTTCCTTTACGGAGTATGCATCAGAGTAGATTCCGTGTGTACTACATTATAAATGATCCATAGACGTACAAAACGTGGCAAGTTCAGGAATGATGGCTTACAATCAATTCTCGAAAATGTACCATCATGATTTAGCCAAGTTACTCAGGGAAATTTATACACCACCCAGTGGTGAAAAAGACACGCACCAGACAAATCTTACTAGGATTGCACAGGTTGAAGCAACAAGCTTCAAAATGGAACCAAAAATCCAACATCATGGGCGACAAGGGTGACATAACAAGCTCATAAATGATCCATTGCATTTATGATACTTTTTGATGCATTTGAGGTAACAAGTGTCCAATCCACCTCAATTAGGTAGCTGGAAACCTTTGATATCGCAAATATTTTCACCATACCACATAGAAGCCATGTAAGTGCGACCTCATGCCGCTCTTCATGCTCATTCTTGTTACTTAAACAAATAAAACCAACACCACACCTAAACTCCAAACTATGGACCACAATCACACAAGCAAAAGAAAGAGAGAAGAGCAAGTCGAATGATGTATATTGTGAAAACCGCACTTCATATTCTTTGAGGAAGCGTCAAGCGAAATCATGTAATATATCAATGGAAAGGAGAAAGAATACTCTACATGAAGCATATAGACATAATTTCTCAAGAGCGAGTTGCAGGGAGCATACCCGGTCCGTATTTGTCCCCGTCCAGTAGCAAGCACATCCTCAGCATACGACCGCCCCACCTTGGCGTAGTCCACAATCCCAGTATTCGGTGAATGCAAAGCACGAAGCGCCCGGACGTTGGGTTCCAGGTCCACGATCTGCTTGGGTGACAGAAGCTCCAGGCCTTGCACGCCGTTTGCTGAAGCTCTACTGTAGAGATCTTCCAAAATCGGAAGCTCCGATTCTCGAGTGGCCACGATGAGCTTGCCCACGCGCTTGTGAGGGAGATTCTTCTTCTCACAGTACTCGTACATGAGGCGATTCCCGTCCACGCACAGCTTCGCCATGTCACTCCCGGGTTCGTAGTAAATGCCTGCATGGATCACTCCACTGTGCGTCCCATATGTCACAAAATTTTATAGGTCTTGCTCACGGCATTCAAATCCCAAGTAGAACAAAATAGTTGTATAGGCCTGAGATAAACTCGTGAACGTAAAAATGTAGAGTTTCGTTGTGAGAAAGAACATGAGCAGTGGTAAGGGATGTTATCTCCATAACCTGGCTCTACTTTACCAGACATTAACTTCAAGGACTGAATCTTGTTCAATCAAAGGTCTCAAAGGACACCTTAATGCTACAAGAAGGTCAACATATAAAGACGCTCTCTATATGCAATGCGTAGTTGTCACCTCTCCAGAAATGGACTCTAATTTTCATATGTGCCGCTCATCTCCACAACTCGACATTCAACTGCCAACTGAAGTAGGCACACAATGAACTCGATAACGTGAAAGAGTAGAGTCTCGATATGAGGAAGAACATGCCGAATCAGTGACAAGGATATTACTTCCATAACCAGGCTCTACTTTCACGTTACCAGACGTAACTTCAATGACTGAGTCTTGTTCAATCAATCAAGGACACCTTAAAGCTAAAGAAGGACAGCATACAACCGAGCTCTTCATATGCAATCCGTAGTTGCCACCTCTCCAGAATTGGGGACAAACAGGAGTTTCATGCAACAGTTTTAAGAAATCGATATAAACTGACAAAACAATCGAAGATCATCTCTCACCTGTTGTGAGACGTTTGGTGCTTCACAATATCCTGCTCCTTCTCCACCAACACCACTTTGGCGCTCGGAAACCTTGTCACAATCTCACGAGCAGTAGCCAACCCCACAATCCCACCTCCCACAATCGCTACATCCGCCTCTCCAGCTTTCAAATCCCCTCGCACAGCACTGCTAGTGGTGGTGCTACTCCATCTTTGGTGAAGGTCTTGTGGGAAGAATCCCAGAGCCCGGACGAGCCTTAATCCCTGGTTTCCTGTGCACGGGAGCTTCCGAATCGGACCCATGGTAGTGGGAGAATAAATTAAAGGAAAAATCCGATTCAGTTCGAAATGTTGCAGCAATGAAAACTGCACCGGTTGGCTAGACTGCAAGCCTCACGTGACCCTAACAATCGGACTCTGGCTTGTATGAGTTGCAGAAATTTCAGGTTCTTGGATCTGTTGTCAGAAAAAAGTGGTCAGTGTTCAACATGGAGTATTCGATAAGTGCAATGAAACAAGAAGAAATAGGTTTGGAGAAGGTTTGCCCCTAAAACTTGTGTGAGAATCAGTTTGTTCTAATTCCTAATTCTGTAGATGAAAGACGGCGAAGAGACCTGGAACGACACAATTAATGAGCTAAATGAACTAACTCGCACAGAAACGAACTCAAGAAAAAGGGGGCATGAAAATCACTATACATGGAAAACAGTGCGCGCCTCAAACCCTAAACATAAATCCGAGCAAAATCCAGTCGATCGCTTCACAAAAAAGAAATCCCTCTCATTCTCGCCGCTGTATCCCGAGAATTAACCAGTCGGACACAATGATTTAGAAAGTGATCAAGAAAACACCCATCAATTTCACTCGCCGCGTACAGTAACCCCGCACCACTCAGAATGTCAATCACGAAAAAACGCCGGCAAACGATCGAAGAAAACCCCAAACCCTCCGACTCGACTTTTCGTTGTTGTTCCTGTTGCAGCAATGGAATCTAAGTGAGCTCTACATGGGTTCTAAACATAACTCCGATCAAGATGAAATTCCGCCAGTCGATCGCTTCACTAAAAACAAAATCCCTCTCAACCTCGCAGCTGTACCCCGAGCATTATCAAATCGGACATAGAGATTCAAAAAGAAATCAAGAAAATACCCATCAATTTCACTTCGACACTTCCATATGCTTCCAAAACCACGCTGCCACCCAAATTTCAAACCACGAAAATGCTGGCAAAGGAATCGAAATAAAAACCCCAAAAAAACAATCGGACTCTCGTTGTTCTTGCTCTTGTTGCAGCAATGCACTTCAAGGTGATCTATGTGAAGCTCTACGGTCGAATTGCGAGGCAGCTCACCCCAAATAACAAGAAGTAGCAGCACTTGGACAGAGCATGCACCACCCAGAATGTCAAACCACGAAAATTTGCTGGCAAAACTATAGAACATAAACCAAAATTCCTGATTCGACTCCTTCTGTTATTGCTGTTGCGTTGGGATCTACAAGTGATCGAGAATTGCGAGGTGGCTCACCTGAAATGACGAAGCGTGGCGGCACTTGGACAGAGCAAGCTGCAAGCACATCACGGAATGCGTCTGATGATCTCGGGAGTGAACTACTGTACTGTGGCAGCTTATACAGTACAGTACAACCCAAATTCTCGACTGGGTCCCGCGTGCATGCTTGCAATGGATCTCTCCGGGGCTCCTTCTTCCGCATTGTTGCCAAGGCTTCTGCTCGCTCAAGCTTCGGACGGTGGATCCACGTGGCGCTCTCCTGCGCTGAGTCAACCTCGCACACTTGGGCTCCGCGCTTTTCGCTTTTGGCAGAAATCTACCAACCAGTGCTGTGACGAAGCTACTTACATCCATGAATCTGGATGGGACTTATGGATGGAATGGATTTTCATCCCAAAGCATGTAATTTCGTGTAGTCATGGTAGCAATCTCTAATTTAGGAACCATTGGAGCAATTTCATCTAAGGTAAAAGAGCCCATTGTGATCAGAATTAGGTGTTTTGACCTCATGTGTTTGCTGAAATTTTTCAATTTTTTTCTCCACTAGTACAAGTGTGAGAAAAAGTGTGAACAATTGAAATCATGTTTTTTTGACAAAGTATGAATTAGTGCTATGAATTTTTGAAGTGTTCAATGCATCATGGCCCAAAAGAGTCGGTAGACTACCTTAGAACGAACAAAATCTGAATCCATCATGCTCATGTTGTTCACTTAAAGCAATCAAAGTCTTTTCTAACATGGAAGCCTAAAAAGTCAATTCTCACAATGAATTCTCATTGAAAAATTGGAAGTACCTAATGTAGTCACTAACTACTTCATTATTGTCATGTAAGACATGCATTGAAGCGAAAATTTGAAAAAATTGAAAAAATCATAATGGGGTCATTTGGTAGGTGACCACTATGGTCTGATTTACCTTATTATATGGTATTCAAGAGCTTCTATTGTGCCATTATAATGTGGCCATTGTGGTCCATTGGAGTTGGCTTCAATGGAATTTGGCGGGCCCTTGCTTTTTTTCTTCTACACCATCAGTCTTGCAACACCTAATTCTGAAGTGTCCACATAAAAAATCCAAGTGGACACTAAACATTAGTAGACCACTTCAATGATACAATTTGAAAATCTCTTTGTCAAATTTTGTTTGAACATGGTTTTGTGTGGTTGTTTTAGAGGCAACAAGGGTCACGAATGGTGGTTGTGTTGGCCAATAGCTTGATTTGCCGCTTGAATCTTTGCAAAAGTTGGATGACCAATTGTTGAAGCATGAGGATGATGAAGATGGAGACATTACTAGAGGGGCATAGTGAAGGATAGAAATTTTTGCAAGAGTGAAGAAGTACAACTTATATAGAGTGTCCTTTTTATGAGCCAAGATCCTATAATTAGGAACTAGCAGAAGCACGATGTACTTGGAAGAGGATTTTCAGCCATTATGATCCCATCAAGCCAATGGAGGATAGGAAACCTTGTTCTTTGGAGTTCAAATGGGGTTTTATTAAGCATACAATAACAAAGTTTATTGCAATTTACAAACAAGTGAAGGCAGTAAGCAAGAGTAGTACAAGTGAAGCAGACTTGCAACAAATGGCAAAAGAATTGTACAAGATGAAACACTCTAAGAATTTCAGTTTTGGCTATATTCATTATTGGGTCCTAGTTTTGAACTTTCCACGTTTGGCAGATAATTAGAGCATCGCGAAGCCAAATACTCTCACAAAGAGGCCGCTCCTTCTAATGCCAAAGCTATCGACATTTGCAATGTTGTGGAAGTTGATTTGGACATGGTTACTGGTTGGGCGTTGAGTGTGTATCATGAAGAAAGAAGGGTGTCAAAGAGAATATCAAGACAAGGAAATTGTAAAAAACTAGCTTGATAGTACATATTGTTGCCACCAATAGTATGGTAATTACCACCTTGCTCCAGGCAATGGGCTTAGAAGAACAAAATCTCATCATCTTGATACTCTCATGTGGTGTAGAGATTTATTCAACTACACCAAGAGGAGCTTGAAAAATTGGAGGCTCAATTTGAAATTGATTGTGACCAGAAGGTAGTGGAGGCGGCTAAACGTGACGTGAGCAAAAAAAAATGGAAGATGTCCCAAGGCTACCTATGTTGAGGAGGAGTGGGGGCACAATAAAATCCTACGGCAAATACAATCGGCTTGTACAAAGCAACAATAAGACCTTGGAGTGGACGGCGTCTATTTCAAGTAGGGTTTGGGTGGTAATTTGGAACCAAAGGGCTTCAATATCCAAGCGTCTGATTTAGAATTTTTCCATGCCCCCCCAACCTTTGCAACATCGCTTCCTCAACCCCACTAAACAAACCCCACAAGCACTAGACGAGATTGCAATTTCTTAGGATTCAACATGCTTTTGAATCCCGTTTGTTCTCTATGCTTGGAGTGCTTGGGAATCTTGCAATGATGCAAAATCTATATTCAATTTTAGTGTTGTCTAAATTTTGTCATCATTGCAATGTCAAGTTTTCATTTTGAGGTGTGGAGTGGTACAAGTTTTTAGCAACAATTTTTTTTTAAGTTCAATTATATGTTCAAATACATCCTATGTTGAAAGAGATTTCTTGTAATTTTGTGGCACTTTTTTTCATTGTAGTATATACCCTTATTGCGCTATACTTTTGATGCATATTTTCTTTTGAACTGCTCATTTTTTGCAATCCTTTGTAGGTTTGTTTTGTGTTACGTCATCATATTTTGAGAATTGGAGGTGTGTCTTAATATTCCGTTTTTCCTGTAAAGACCATGTGATCAATAGAGGCTTGTTTTGACAGGAATAATTGAAAGGATTTTTACTATTCATAAGAATTCTCTTATTTACAATTTTTGGCGATTTAGGCTTAATTGAGTTATTTGGTTATAACTTTTGTCTTCTACTCTCTTTGTTTTTTCTATATTCACTCAAAGTAGGTTCTGAATGTCAATTCAAAAAATAACCGTTAAGCATTGAATCTCAATAACTTTGAAGGATATTTTGACTTCAGGAGTGAATTTGGTAGTGAAGTTTGCATGTATGCTACAATTATTAGATACATAATACAATATGTAGTTAGTATACTAGTTAGATACTAATTCAATAGTTGTAATTCTATACATAGAGTTGTGACCATTAAATAATGTCTTTTGGATAGCCTTAAAAATGTAATGATTGATTTTTATTTCATAAATAATATTTATAACGTATTTTTCTCCCATGATATCAAAGCTCTCAAGGCATTTTTCAACCCACGACAAAATGCTTAAGTGAAGATGAATCTAAAACAATTGAAATCAAGATAGCACTACAATTCACAATTGCAAACTTTACAAATGCATTTTTTCAAGTTCCTCTAGACCCACTTTAAGATCTTCCAATTCAGGAGGATGAATAACCTTGGGAATCTACACAAAGCACATATGAAATTAGTAATGCTCATGTAGCTTACATCAAAGTATTAGCTAACTTCAATGATGCAAATCTTAGGATTTATATTGAAGATTTCATTGATGAATATGAAATCTTGTATGAAATTCAAGCAATTTTAAGACAAGATTATTGAAAATGTTCAATAATACATAAAATTGATATAAATCATGTCATTAAACTTGATGGTTCCTATTATAATATATCAACTTTAATTTCAAGGTTGAAAAATCATGGTTGATTGTAAATGGTAGTGAACCAAAACAAATAACACCAATGGCAACTAAAGTTGTTGTTGGAACCCCAACTTTACCTACCACAAGAGTAGGGAATATGAGCACATGGGAAGATAAAGATGCATTGTCTTTCACAATAATTAATAGTTGCCTAGAAAATAACATTGTTCCACATACAAATCTTGCACATCAACTCATTTAGCATGGCAATAGTTATAAAAGTTATTAAAATCACAAAATGTAGTGATAAAAATGTATCTTGATCAAGGATAGATACATACCATGAAGATGAAAGAGAAAGAGACTGATAATGTTAATTATAAACACATTTTAAAAAACCCATTTTGCTTTGTATGTAGAGTTTGGTGCATTCCTAGCATCCTAAAAACTTTGAGTTTTCAAATTGTAATCTAGATTTTTCCTTATTTTACAAAATCCAAGAAAATCCAAGTATAAGGGTTCTTTTAAGAAGAAAGGTGTATTTGGTCTATTGTTATTTGACTAATGTCACTTTTCAAATAGTATTATATGTTATAATAACAAGTACTTGATTTTAAACTTTTTAATACATTAACATTCATATAGAATTTTGTTCTCAATCTTTTACCAATGCTATTGACAAGATGATGCCAATTCCATTCCTACCTAGTGTTCTACAAGGCGGTCAAATATTCTAGACAATAATTTAGGTTTGGTCAAATCAATCATGCAATGTATGCTCTATTACCTAATCAAAATGACAAGATAATACTTTAAAATAATACAAATATTTTCTTAATCACCTTTATAATTTTGTTAGGGTCAATTGGTTCAGTCAATTCTGTATATTTCGTATCTAAGGCAAAAATGCCTAGTAATTCAGTTGTCTACATTAAATTTTCTCAGTATGCATGAAGAATAAGGTTGAGAAGTTATATTATGGTCTATTTTTTTTTTATTCTTTTTCACTTTTAGGTCAAATTATCCCAAGGTACAGACAATTAATTAGATTCTACATATAACAAAACATGAAACCAATATTTATTTATGCTCAAAAAAAGACCCTAAAAAAATCATGTACAAATTAATCCTACAACCATGCTAAAACAAAACTTAAAATTATATAGTACAATACCTTAAATAGTTAAATCATAGTTGAAAAGTCCTATTTTCGGAGGATAGGACCTATAACTATGTAACATATCTATGCCCATGCAAATCAATCCTAAGACCATGTACTATAGCCCCAAAACCATGTAACTAAAACATATAAAAGGTAGAAAAATCAACCTTATGGCTGTAGAACTAATGCTTGTGTTTCTAATAAATAAAAAATTTATGATTTGAACCTAATCAATTAAAAGTCAGCATACAAGGTTTCATTTTGCAAGTTCTAACTTCAAATGGAACAAAAAAGAAATCCAAAAGTCATAATTTGCAATTCCCTACTTTAATTTTAAAGTTGTTCATGCATACAATCCAAGCATTTGACAATGCAATTAAAGTTCAATCTCAATACATTCAAAGCGATCTTAATGACAAACCAAATTTAACCTCGGTATGATACTTCTTAATGTGCATACATTGAAATCACATGAACAAATTACTATATACATAGAATCCACTTGGATGACATAATAAAACTATCACCATCAACATTGGTTCACCATCATTCATTAGTCTTTATGCTTCAAGCAAATTGACCCTTTGGCCCAATTTTTCATTGATCAACTCATGTCAAGTATGAAAAATTCCTAGTAGCAATGGAAATCCAAGATGCCATGGAGTGACTCACTTACTCTCAGAGATGCATCATTTGGAATAAAAAAACCATGAAATGTAGCCTATAACTTAATGATCAACACAAGATTGTTACAAAGTTATGGAACCAAGTTTCTAAAATATTTTTTGTTTACTGGTTTTTTTGTTTACTTGAGCATAAGTGAATATTGGTTTGATGTTTTGTTATATGTAGAATCTAATTAATTGTCTGTACCTTGGGATAATTTGACCTAAAAGTGAAAAAGAATAAAAAAAAAAATAGACCATAATATAACTTCTCAACCTTATTCTTCATGCATACTGAGAAAATTTAATGTAGACAACTGAATTGCTAGGCATTTTTGCCTTAGATACGAAATATACAGAATTGATTGAACCAATTGACCCTAACAAAATTATAAAGGTGATTAAGAAAATATTTGTATTATTTTAAAGTATTATCTTGTCATTTTGATTAGGTAATAGAGCATGCATTGCATGATTGATTTGACCAAACCTAAATTATTGTCTAGAATATTTGACCGCCTTGTAGAACATTAGGTAGGAATGGAATTGGCATCATCTTGTCAATAGCATTGGTAAAAGATTGAGAACAAAATTCTATACGAATGTTAATGTATTAAAAAGTTTAAAATCAAGTACTTGTTATTATAACATATAATACTATTTGAAAAGTGACATTAGTCAAATAACAATAGACCAAATACACCTTTCTTCTTAAAAGAACCCTTATACTTGGATTTTCTTGGATTTTGTAAAATAAGGAAAAATCTAGATTACAATTTGAAAAACTCAAAGTTTTTAGGATGCTAGGAGTGCACCAAATTTTACTTACAAAGCAAAATGGTTTTTTTTAATGTTATTTTTAACCTTAATTTAGAACATTTTGTCCAATAGGAAGATCATTTTGGGAGGATAGTACTTACCAAAATTAATTTGAGGATTTGTAATAAAATTTAGACAATCTGTAGCGTTGAATTTGAATATGATAATGTTTGTTCCATTTGTACAAAGTATGGATCTTTAAAATTAGATATTGTGAATTCTTTGAAATAAAAAATTGGTTTATGTCAAGTTTCATTCTTAATGAATAAAGTGAGATTTTAAGAATCATATTTCAAAATAAAATTAAACCACATAATGAAAATTCTACTATGTCTTAGTGCATAATATTTCAAATTTATTTAGTAATTGAATTTCAAAATAAAACCTTTAAAAACTAATTAAAATAGCAATAGTCACATTAGTCACAACATTTAGAATTATTTTGAAAAATGACATTTTGAACTATAAAGTTTATTATATATATATATATATGTATAATTTTCTACTGGATTATCTCTTGTATCAAAATAGAGGGTCCCATGGACATATTTTTCACTTTTTATAAACCAACTTGGTCCATTATTAGTTTGAAATTTGTATAGGTATTAATGAAGGGCATATTGTCTTTTTAAGGGATATCGAGATATAAACCTTGTTATTATAGATGATTTTATAACTAAAAGATCAATACGAGGCTTAATAAAATAATTCTAACTAAAACGTAATTGACAAATATTTGTTGGATTTTCATCAAGACCAACATATATATGATTTGTAGTGCTTACTTGTTGATGGAAGTGATGATTAATATTTTGACCCAAAGTTGACATTGCAATTTTCCATATATTACTTACTATTTCATCTCCAATGTCTTTGAATGCCTTTTCTTCCTAATGAAATACCTTTGATGAGTGATATGGAACAACATTGCCTATGGTATGAATTCCCACATTTGAAGAAATCAATAATCATGACTCATATTTTTATAATATCCACGTTATGAATTTTCAGCTTTCTTTTACTTTGGTTTCCACTTAATATATGTGGAACATAAATCAAAATAACATGTTCCAACTCCAAGTACTTTGTATTAGGAGTAACTTTGACACCATCAAATATTACAAGAATGTTCACATAGTAGGTACTAAATTATCATCTTGAAACACATCTTCCCACTTGTATTCTTTGTTGTTGTATTCATTCAAGTTCCAATATGGTATTATATTAGTTATGAGGTTATTTTGATTTGGTATATTTGAATAAGTAATGTGCATTGTTATTACGCTTGACAACTTGGTAGATTTAAAGTATGAAAAAATGAGTTATATAATGCACAAAATACTTCTACTGTAAATTGTACAATTAATCCCAATAGTGCATTATTTTTTTCTTTGCAATAAATTTTTTGCAACCTTCAATAATTGCATGAAAATCTAATAAGACTTGAATTACAAAACCTTGGCAAAGCCATAAATTCATCATAGAGTTACAATAAATTTTGTAATCCATGTCCATGTGATTTGGACATAATTTACATTGTTTTCCTTCATCTTTAAAATTTTCAAGGCAATTACTACATATTTTATGACAATCATGTATAATTGAACCTTGGGATAGATCAACATCTTCACCATTAAATAAATAATAATTGCCTAAAAGTTGAGCTTCTTAATGTAAATTCACAAGGAATAACATACATCATAGAATGGCGTTGTCACTTTTGATGTGCAAAATAGGTACATCCAACGAATTCAATTTCATTAAAGACTAACTCATAAAAATTCTCATTTTGCAAAAATCTCTTCCCTTCTACTTTTGTATACTTACATGGTTTGTGATGTGAGTGACTCTTTGCACTTTTTTTTATATCCTTTAGGGTTGAAGAAGAAGCCATCATGCTTAAAAATCCAAAAACTCAAATACAAGAAAATATATACTTTGTACAATAATGAAAGAACAAAAATTCAAAAAACATGTACAAAAAAAAAATTCAACATTATATACATAGCTAGTAAAAACTTGCAACCTATTATAATTGTAGTCTAATTCCAATTTTAAATTTTGACCGATTAACTGTTTTCATGTTTATTTGTAGATTTTACCAATCGGTATTGTAATTTAGAGGCTCACTAGTCACAATTACCAATAGAGAATGAATCTACGGTGAATGTGATTTAAAAGAATTTAAATGTCTATTGGTAGTTATAACTCCTATTGGTTTGAAGGTACTTAGTCTTTTGGAATTCCAATTGGAGTTTAGTTAACCTTGGTGAGTATGGACTCCTTCCTATACTAGAAGTAAAACAATTGAGTGAATTTGTATTTGTGTGTTGAGATTAATATAGTGAATGTTTGTAATTGTGTGTGTGAGCAATTGGATTTGGTTCGATGTTATAAATGTATGTGTGGATGTGGTTGTGTAATTGGAGTAAATTGACTTGTGAATGATTGTTGTGGAGAAAACCAATTGTGGGAAATTACTGAGGGAGTGTTATTGAATATAAATACCAATAAGAGGATTAATTGGTTAGAGTGTGCATTGAGGAGAATTGTGAAAGTGTGAAAAATTTGGTTGTATCAATTGAATTAATTGTATATGTTCAAAGTTAGTGAAAAATTAAATTGATGTGAGATTAAATTGAGCATTTGAGTGAACCAATAGGGGACAAAACTGTGTCTATGTATGTTGAGTGACTGTAAAACAAAAAACCAATCGGGAATGGAATTGTGAGAAAACAATGAGAAAGTTGTAGATTAGCTTTAGTGCTAATTTTAAATTAAACAAAACCCAAGGCTAATAGTATGATTCGTTCCTAGGGAGGCTTGTTAAATAGGTACTTCTAATAATTCCTGATCGGATCATTGCAATTGTAGAAAATGAATAACAAGTTGTTCTTTAACCATAATAATATATTTTCCTCACATTGAATCTAATTTCACAATTTGTCTCTCCACTCTTAATGGCCACAAAGGTAAGAATTGCTCCCAATTAATTACTTTAATCTTTAATCCTTATCCTTAAAGCTTTTCCATCCTTCTTTATTCTTTCTTCACCTTTATTCTTTATTTATTTATTTATATCTTTATCTTTATTTTCTTTAAATACTTTTATCTCCAATTTGGCTTCACCACGACAGCTTCAGTCTCCAAATAGGATTTTTAGTATACAACACCATAGATTGGCAGCAATTTCCAAATTGGTTTTAGATCTTCACACAAGCTTTGTATGAGCCTTAACCTAGGTACAATTAGGTACTTTTAATTCCCAACTTGGACCGAATCTACACTTACTGATCTTTGTCTTCCAAATGGGAACCTGTAGCCTCAAATCTCACCAACTTGGAATCCTTTTTCATTTACCCATTTATTTTTATCCTCCATAAATATCATTTCACTCTGAAACATTTTTAAAATTAATTCTTTAATTTATACTAACCCATTTGGACATTCTCTCCAATTCAACACATCTTACCACGCATCTTACAAACTTTTAATTCAACTCCAAATAGGAAATATTACAACCAGTTTCTTTTTAAACTCCAAACTGGAATTCTATTACAATCAGCCCACATCAATACCAAATTGGATCATGCACGCACATCACATCCAACATTCACATAACCATGCTAATACACATCCAAATTGAAATGAAACAATTTATTCACTCATTGTCAGTCACATACAATTCGGATTCATAACTTCAATCAATTACACGGATTGGAAAAATTGATTCCCTTACATTACAGCAACCATTGTTCAAGATATTTCTTTCTATCACGTGCCTAATTGGTGAACATATCACCTTTTAATATTAATCAGATTTTCAAAGTCTCATAGATCTAATCATAAGGGGGGATTTGAGGCCTCCAAGAGCCCGTTTCAGGGCTGTTCCCTGCAGACTGTTCCCGGCAGTGAAGGACAGCCCAGCTGTCGAAAAAAAAATTTCAAAAAAAAAAAAAAAAAAATTTCAAAAAAAAATTCTTGAAATGATAAAAGAAGCTGGAAAAAAAAAAAAAAAAAAAAAAAAAAAAAAACATTTTTTCGGAAATGACGTGGTCGCCTCTCGACCACGTAGGATGGTGAGGTGGCAGGCCAACTGCCCCGTTCCCTGCGTTCTCGCAGCAGGGGAACTCGCAGTCTCCCGGAGGCCTCAAAAATCACCTTATGCCATAGCTAAATTAATCTTATAATTTTGACTATACCAGTTTGTAATTTAGCTTTTCTAATCTTCTCCTAATTGGATTCTTACAATAAATCACTACAGGACTTTCCAATTAGATCTCACAATTCCCACAACTTAATCTTCACAAAGATTAAACATGTCCACTCATATTCTAAAACTCATAAACTTTCAGACATTCCAAAATAGGAAGAATTAATTCCATCTCTACCCTCATACACAGACACATCCCAACTTGGACACAAAAAACACATACAAGCAAAACAAACACACACATAAATACAAAGAAAATCAAACACAACACGACTAGTTGGAACATGCACTGGCATACTTTCAACACTGGGTACCAAAGAATGGAAATAAACACAGCCTAATAGGAAAATAGAGGAGACCACAACCACCAACTGCACCATTCAACTTGGACTTCGACTAACTCAACTTACATCTTCCTAATCGGAATTCCAACTTGGATTCACATATCTTTATTGCCAACTTGGAAATCATACTCACTAACAAAGACCTGACTCACTTCAACTAGGACTGAACCAAATCCATCCAATTGGGCCACACACATCCACTTATGCATTTCATGACTCCGACTTGGATTTAAAACTGGGATCAACTATTAAACTCCCAACTAGGAAAAACACTCACAAAACAAACTATCATTCCCAATTGGACTTAACATCTCCAAAACTTTATTGAACATTACTCCAATTTGGTAAAATATATACACAAAAATCCCAAATTGGACACCAAACTTAGAAAAAGTATATCCAAAAACCAACAAAAACTACACAAAACTACACACAAAAATTCAAAAATTAAGGCCAACTAGCTCATTTACAAAAGCCAATCGGGAGAGTTGATGAATTTCACCAATTGGTAATAATATACATTCAAAGAATTAAACAATTCCAATCGGGTTAGACGTGGGGTTGTTTGTGATATATAATGAATTAAACCGATTGGAAAAATATGATGGAAATTAAATATTAATAAATCATGAAATAAGAATTAAGATAAAGAAATAAAATCAAAATGTTTAAAGAAGATTATCAAATGAAAATAAAGAAGTGTATCTATTGTCAAGAATTGGATAATTTGAAGAAGGAATGCAAAGTAAAAGAAAAGAATTTTACGAAGAAGTTCTTTTACAAGACATTCAAGTCAAATATGTTCAAACAACAAACATGGTAATTGATATTTTTATAAAATATTTAACAAGAGATAAGCATTATCATTGCATATCTCAATTAGGTATAGATTTGAGCTATTGTAGTATGGAAAATAAAAACCAGGAGAAAATATAACAAAATGGAGTCTTGGGGGGGAAGACTCAAGTTAGCTAGAGTTTGGAGTAGCTAAGGTTACACATGGATAAATGATATTTTATTTAGTAAATAATGTGTTAATTGGGCTCACAAAAGAATATTAATACTAAAAATGGTCATGCATATTTTATAAGAAAAATTTGTAACTATGTCTATCAATTAATAGACCATGAATGCAATCTCCATGCATATGTTGTAAACTATAAATAAATTGGAAAAATACACCACGGGAAATTAAAATAGTTTTTTTTTCAATGCACATTGTTGATGGCAATAATCTATTCATACATAATTGCCTTTAAGTCCATGGTCATGCCATAGTCTCAATTTTCATAGTCAATGTCCGTAGTCAATCTTTATAGTCTCTCCTAGATCATTCAATCTCTATAATTAAATTCACATCTCTTTTCACTCAATTACCTTTCATCTCTATAGTAAATAAACATCAATCTAGAAAATTAAATAATTTCCAATGATTGTGTACTCTTATTTATTTTTATTTGCACACATTCAAACTATGAAATAATAGCAATTTCAAATCATCTTGCTAAATGATATTTATTATCATCTCACAATTTTCAAAAGCACTTACAATTATTCTCAATTTAAACGCATTTTTTTATTCAGCTATAGTTATTAATTAATTACATAGTCTTGTATATCAATTAATTAGCCGTTTACATTCACCATGGCAATAGTCAATAATGCACTTTAATTTTCATGAATAAAATAAAATAAAAATAAATGAAATGAAAATGCATACTTGCAATTTGTCATTCATACACAATGCGCTCATACACTATGGATCATCACTGTGCAATTCTCTCACAATAATTAATACTCAAGATATTACAATAGTCTGATCTAAATCTCATCACTTACATCATTCATTAAAAATTTCAATACAAATAATTTGAACAATATGAACTTACATAGTCGCATACAACAAGTTTAAATTGCATACACATTACATTTATATTTCATCAAACACAATTTTACACAAGTACACATTACAAAATAATTGATAACCCTTAAATTAATTCATGGAAACAAAATACACAAAATAGTTCATGGAAAATATCCATAGAAAATATGCACAATATAATAGTCATGTAAAAATGAAACACATACAAAGGATGCAAGACTATACTCATCTACTATCTTACAAAATGAAAATTTCTAACTACATATATTCAAAGCTTTTTCTTTGACACTCCTTCACTTATAACTGTCCATGTTTGTTCCTATGATTTAAGATTTAAAAGTTAAACCATCAATTGCCATATTTTGAGATCCAACTTGCATTTGTATTCAAGCTGCATGGATTTTCAAAAATAAAATTCAAATGCAACAATTTCACACCAAAATCACAATTTTCAAAAAAACTTGAAGATTTCGTGTTTGCATCTCTCCATTTACAACTCCTACACCAAAACCAATAATACAAGCTTTAATGACTTATACAAATCTAACCAAACTATCCATTTTATATAATAGCATCTCTGATAATTACATCCAAGCTACTACATCATTGCTTCACCATTTATTTCAACCCCTAGCTATAGATCCCTTCAATTAGTTGGTGCATTCAAGGCTCCAAAAGCTCAATTAAAGATGATTTAATACCTACATTCCCAAAGTACTTGGACCCATTTCCTTCACTACTAGAAAACGCTGAAATTTCAACACAACTCTGTTGATTCGGTCGCGTTGTTCCGGTCATTGTACAACCAAACTCTGTTGAAATCTGTTGAAATCAACAGAATTTGGTTGTACAGTGACCGGAACAACGCGACCGAATCAACAGAGTTGTGTTGAAATTTCAGCGTTTTCTAGTAGTGCTTAAATTTTGGATTGTGCTTCTAATCAACCAATTGATGAAAGTTTGTCCCCTTGCAACTATGAGTGCAACTATTGCAAACATCTATCTTTATCAATGTAGTGTAAACAAAAGAACATATGCAAAGGAATCTCACCTCAACAAATATCACGTTCACCACAATAGCTTGCCTCTAACAAGGTGCCCTCCAATGCAACACGACAAGAAGCTTTAATTCCAAAGCCGTTGGCACTGTGCACGAGGTCACATCCTTTGCACACCAACTCATTTGAAGACAAAAACTTTGTTGCCATATATACTTAGGCACTTTGCCACCTCAAACATCAACTCCACAACCATTAGAAGAGATTCCAGGGCAAGGGAGGGCCGTTTCGGGCCTGTTCCCTGCCCTGGGAACAGTCAGAATTTTTAAATATTAAAAAATTATTAAAAAAAATATAAAAATATAAAAATATAAAATATATAAAATATTTTTTAATTATTAATTAATTAATTAATAGCAACTGACGTGGCACAGTCACGGCCGTGTCAGATCGTTGTTGTGGCACAGTTTTCAACGTTCCCCGTTGTTTGGGAACACTTGGGAACTCACAGTTTTGTTTTGGCCTGAAAAATCTTCTAATGCATTATATACAGGCATAAGGGAGATTTTAGTGGACACGCCATGGATGCATGCAACAAGCTAGTATGTTCAAGACCTGGGGTGGGAAAAGAAAAACAAGGGGGGTGGCATAGTGCAATTATGAGAAGACAATTGAGACTCTAAACCCTAACCAAAGAAGAAGATTGTTTTGGATGACTGTATTATAACCTTCATCAAAATGGATGAAAATTAAACTAGTGTACTAATGGGAGTATTGGATATATGAAAAACAAGTGTTAATATACGAGTTATTAATTTTCCAAAAGACCATTTAAATAGAGTTTTGAAAGGAGGGAAGACAAAGGTGGTGATAGAATTTAGCTGGTAAAGAGTAAAAAAATAAAATAAAATAAAAATAGAAGTCACTAGGCTAATCCTAGGAATAAAATTAGTTAGAAAAATTATAGGAGGAATAGGCTTAGACCTATGACCATAGAAAAACGGTTAGGATTACGGAAGTAGTTCTCCTATCACCGGGGGAAACTATAAAAGGGGAGGAATTCTCATGGTAATTATTATTATGAAGACAATCAAATTTGAAGACAAATATACAAGACAAAAGAAATATTCAAGATCCATAAAGAAGACTTATGAAAGATTTGACTCATCCAAAGTCCATATGTGGCATTAACATTGTCATTACAAGAACAATACAAACTTTGGCGGATGAACATTAGAAGGTAGTTGTAGCCATGTTCAATACAAGAATTCTACAAATAAGAATGGAAGAGGAGGCCAAGACATTTTTCCTTTATAAGAATAAAGTGAATTAAGACAAAGACTCAATTTCACACCAAATCAACTCTGAATCAAATTGCTACAATCCAATTAAAATTGAAAATACATAGTAAATAAGATGGCATAGAACATTGTAAAGAATAGGATTTCACCTTAATAAAAGAGAATTTATAAAAAGGAAAAAATTGTGTTCCAATAATATAGTATGTAATTAGTACAATAGTTAAATACTAATTCAATAGTTGTAACTCTATTTATAGAGAGTTGTGACCATTGAGGAATGACTTTTGGGCAAGCTTTAAAAATGTAATGTCTCATTTTTATTTCATGAATAATATATATAACAATTTGGTTGCTTTCTATTTGTTTGTTTCGAAGAGATGAGTGTGTTTTAGTTTCATATATTGATAGTATTGCTCTAGATCTAATTGCAAGAATATTATTGCAACAATTTTGAATTTGTATTGTTGTCAATCTAGTATGTTCAACATTTAAGAAAAGTCTTTGAGGTTTTGCATTCATACGTGTTGCAAATTGGTAAACAATGGTTGAAATCTAGTTCATCGTCTTAGTGAATTGAAAGAGGATTATGAGATTTTTATTATGTTGGATTGGGAGGTTGGAGATGTTCTTGTTCTGATATCACTAGAAGAAACCCATGTTTTTTGTGACGATCCTTGATTTCTTCTGACGGATTTTTTTAATGCCTAAGTTGACATTTATCAAGTTTTATGTTTTTCATGACATCCAAATGATCTAATGAACATCATCAAAAACATCAAAACAACTAAATGTCAACTTAGACATAAAAAAAAATCCGTCAAAAAAAATTGGGGCTCGTCACAAAAAACATGGATTTCTTCTAGTGTAGGTAATGGATGGTAGCAAATGCTCTATATTTACATTGCATAGTTGTTTGTAGTTCTAATTACAACTAGTATCATTGCATTTGTACATTATATGTAATTACATTGAGCTTCACAACTTGAAATGGTAAAATTATAGAAAGCTTCATGTTAATGACAATTTAGATTGTCCTTATTTCTTTTAAATTTTCACAAACTCCATTCACTTGTGCACTCGCTTGTGCAAAAATTGCAAGAATTAGATAGTTGACTCTTAACCTTTAGAGGACACGGCCCTCGATGACTAAGGTAGACACCAAAATGCTTGGATTATTAAACCTATAGGTGCATTCTTTGTTTCTACAGTAAATAATCAAGGTATCCATTGGTCTCTTTTCACTCTCAACATTGTTTAAAGGTTAATTACATCTAGAGTAGTTTACCTTGTTTTGCCATTTTGTTGGTCAATACGCTAATGCACCCCTATTTTATCTTTTTAATTTGTTATTAGATTCTTATCTTTGAAATCTAAGCGCCTCTTGAATCTTAAAGACTTTTATAAATCATTCTTGGATGTAACTTTAGATAATCTCACTAGTCTAGTTTGCAAAACTCCAAAACATCTCTCCACATCCTTTCTTACAACCTTATGTCACTTTGCAAAGTGACTCTCTTTGTCATTTTTGGGCAAGTGGATGTTCTGGATTAATGCCATTTGTGAGTAGGTAGAAGTGGTCGTACTAGTAATCGTTTATCTCAAAATGCATATCTCATGTCTCTTTGGTGAGCATATCATGCACTAGGGGGGATCGATCAAAGACATTTAAGTCATTGTTTGATCCCACCAAGCCAAAAAATGCATGCCATATATGCAAATTTCCATCAACTACGGTCTCAAGAATGATGGATTTCTTGCCTTTTCTATCTCCAAAATCACCCCGCCAAGCTACAAGACAATTTTTCCACTTGTAATGCACGTGGTCCAATGATGCAAATGTACTAGGGAAACAACTTTGGGAGTTGATGGCAAATTGTTTTTCAAAGTCAATCTAAGTTAGTAGTCTCAAATGCTAAGTTCCGAACTTAGCTTCAATAGCAATACAAAAGCACTTAAGTGAGATTGTTAAAGAAGGATAATTCCAAACTGGAGATTACACAATTAGTATAATAAGTTCGTTCTAAGGGAGATGGTCAAGTAGAAAACCAACACTAATGGGACCAATCTCTAAAATAGATAATACAATTCCAAAATAGAAGATCATGACCCAATTCAAAAAATTGACCATCACTCAAACTACAATGACATTGCACATTTCAACTAGGATTCATGCTCCAAATTTTTTTCACTTGCATACATATATAATTCAAGGCACACATTCACCACACACAAGACACCAATTTGGCTTATATAACTTTTATTACCCAAATTGGTAATTAAATCACCGTTTAACATTTGATTTGACACAAAGTCATTCCTAGCTAGCTCCATGCTCACTTAACAACAATTAAACATCCAATTCATTCCACCAAACAATCTTCAACTTAATTTCACATTTTCTCATCTCCCCATTAACACAAATCACTTTCACTTCCACTACATAACACTCATCCTACTCTCACCAACTTGTAACTTCCACCTCTCACATTTACATATCATCACACCAAAATTAACACAAACACAGCTGACTTGGGGCTAGGACTCCACTGGAATTCACATCAATGGATCCCAATCAATTCAAAGAGAAAGACTTAATAGGAATTCCAAAACAGACAATTACCAAACTAGAAGAAAAACCCAACTACCAACTAACCACCAATTTAAAACAGAATTTCACATGATACCCCTCTATACCACATCTCACACCAACTAGAACAAGCATTCCATTTCTACATGTCAAACTGACACTCCTATTTGGACTAACTTGAAAATCAATTCCCTTTCTATTTCGTAGACACTATTAAAAGAAACCCAATTGGATGACATAATCTTAGCAAATCACCCAATTGGACTTTAGAACTTGTCATCCAATAATAAAAAATCATCAAAAACTACAAAATATCCACCTAAATTGACTCAAAAATTTACACTCAAAATTCCTAGTAGGCAATCTACAGAGACCATGGCAATGATGTCACTAGTCCAACAATACTCATTTGTAGCATCTGCACTCACACTATAGCAAAGCATATGAAGAACAACAATGATTTTTTGGTGAGGAGAGAGCCCCCTAAAACCACATGCATACTTCTTTTGAACGAAGTAGCTATCATAGGCACAAACCCTATCCATAATAGACAAAACAAGTGATCATCTTATTCAATAACTTGAACAAAAAAATGCAAGTCCAAATATAGGAATATCACAAAAATAGTCCTTCA
The DNA here is from genome assembly GCA_947034895.1 of Rhytidiadelphus loreus. NCBI lineage: Eukaryota > Viridiplantae > Streptophyta > Bryopsida > Hypnales > Hylocomiaceae > Rhytidiadelphus > Rhytidiadelphus loreus. Next base: position 4,768,231 of record OX344764.1, read on the forward strand.
TCATCTTATCATTCATCTTTGCCCTATATCTGTCAAAGTTAGGAGCTTTGCATGCCCTAGAGCCTCTTGAAGAACTTGACAATTCAAGACTATCATCGATTCCCCCCCTAGCTTAAGAATCCAATGTAAAATGAAATCCTCCTCCTCCTCATCCAACGTGTATAATTTGCACACATTCAATCTAGCCCACCAAGCTTCTATGATTCCAAATACTCTTATAAACTCTATAACTCAAAACAAAAGAGGGCAACATGTAGCAACAGATAGATTGTAAAGACCTTCAACAACACATAGGTGGCAACTAAAATGTAGTTGGTGCAGAAAAACTACAACCTAACACATTGCTTGGTCTAAAAAACATGGCGGTGGGGTTTGATTGTTGCAAAGAGGAGAGTAAAGGATAATAGAGGTATGTTAAAAACCATGTAGTTGTCACAATGTCACTACACATAGGCCTACTGAATTTGCCCTAGCACGTTAGAATGAATGGTCCACAGTGGCCATGTGATGTGCTACAAATTCTAAGGTATAGTATCTTATCCTATTCATCCTCTAATTATGTCAAATATAGCTTTGATGAGGTGCTATAAATATGACTTCTAAATGTCTTCAACTTTATATATTGTACTACATTATTCAAAAGGTATAGGACCTTTAGTGAATGGTTTGGGATCTTTTTGAAGTTGCTTCAAATATTTCATTATTTATTTAAGTCTTCAAATATGCAACTAAAGCATTTTATTATTTATTCAAATCTTGAATTTGAAAATTCACAAAAATTCCAAAAGTTATCTAAATTTTAAATTGATTTAAAAAAAAATAACGATCTTTATTTGTCTACAAGTAAAAATTACCTCCTCATTGCAATGCTAATCCTACCTATGAACATCAACTTAAGTGAATGGAATTATGAATTTCTACTTAAATTTTTTTTCCTCAGTTTGCTTTAGCAAAATTTATATTGGTTGCTCAATTTTAAAAAATATAAATATTCTTGTATCTACTTTAAGTGTTTTTTGATGTACTTCCAATGATATTACTCTCAAGTTTTAATTCCACAACAAACTAAAGTTAAGGATTTGTTGCAACCATCAATCAATAATTTTGGTCTTTTAACTTGCTTTTTGTAGGCACATGCTTTTCTTTGGAAAGAATAAGCCCTACATGCCTTCTTTGCATTGGCAAAAATTTGGAGGGAGCAAGATGCATAGGGCAAAATCTTATTAACAAGAGCCCCCCCCCCATTGCTTGTAGGGTCTTTTCTCATCATGTAAAGTTCAAATCCTAATATTTTTGTGATTACTTATTCACTTCTAATGATAGTAATCTCAAGTTCTAATTCCACACAAATAATTCAAAAGTTATTTAATTTCCCTTGTTGTCTTTCCATATAAATTGGTGATTCTCAAATACCTTAATTACCGAAACCCTATCCTATTCAGAATGGGATTACAAAATAACCAATAAATAACACAGTGGCCATTTTTGGCCAATAAATGACAAAGAATCCTTTATTGTAGGACAAAAGTGCAACTATTCATCTTCCAAATTTTTTGTGAAAAACAGAGATCTTCTACTATAATTTGACTTCTGGTGAATACTTTCAGATTTTTTCTTTAATTCAATGGTTTACACAAAATCAAAATGGATGATTTCCATGGTCACCAATCCGTCCTTTAAGGGTTTAAAAGTGTTTCATTTTTCATTTCATTACAAGGACGTCTTTTCGAAAAGAAACCCCACGTCCGCGGGTTCCCGACCTTAAAAAACCCAACCAAGTACAAGTTCACTATGCATTCTATAGTTCATTATCCCTAAACATTGCAACATCCATATTCTCGAAGATGAACAAAGGGCTTAGAGGCACTATTTAATCCAACTAACTTTTTATTCATCCAATGTAACATTTGAATTTTGAAAAGACAACCTTCCTTAACCCCAAAATGACCTTCAGGACACATTCTGTCCCTGAGCATTCTTCTCTGGTGAATAATGAAAAATTACCGTTGAATTAGAAAAAAATTTGAACTACACAATTATGCAGCTACAAGTGCTGCAAAAGGAGGAATTGTTGGATTCTACAGTTGACGTGTTCTTGGTTTTATAACGCCACATTTGTTCATCGAGGTCGAACTGCAGGGTGGGAACGTACCGTGCCACCTCAGCGTTTGAAGCCCGGGTGGATGGGAGCAACCCGGAGAAAGGTCGTTGGAGGTCTTCAGTCCGTCCTTGCGGACATAGCCGTTCCCGCCAGCAGAAACCCTTACCCTTACGCGCGTCTGCCTTACACAGGAAGAATTTAGAAACAATATAGGACTGGAACTCACGAGGACAAGGGTTTAGGGTTTGATTACCAAAGTGCAAGCAGTCGCTGTGGAGACTACTTTGGATCCGATTTGCACAAAGGACTACTCCTGCTTGAGAGTGGGATTTTGGAGCCGATTTGTACAAAGGACTACTCCTGCTTGAGAGTGGGATTTTGGAGGGAGCGACTTTGTTGTCCTGGCAATGGCGACAATCAACCCAGCGACCTGGCGGCGATGCATACGGGGAAGTCGCAATCTTGTTCCAAGTTGTGATTGCGTGGGGGTAATGAAATTGCGTAGTGGGGTTAGCGACGTTAGGGTTGTTTTGGCTTTTTATTTTTGCCCACTACCTGTAATTGAAGCAATTGCTGTGTCGTATGTACCTTCGCCCGATTAGCACAGCAAGCAGAATGGCAAATTTAGGCAGCGAGTTGCGTCTTGAAATCCCACAATCTCGAGTGGCACAAGCTCGTGTCATCGACACTTGGCTATTGGAGATTGAGGCAACTGAGTTGCAACGGAATCGAGTCCGCAACTGCTTGAATTCGAATCACTTGCTATCACTCCCGAGGTGCACTACCATACTCCAGCTACCGCCGGCACTGAAGGCGACACATTGGAGGATTCTATTTTATAGCAACGTAGCTTACATCTTGGGGTGGAAGAAGAAACGTGACTTTCCTGAAGAACTGTTTCGTGTGGTGAGGGAAATCTGGCCTGATGAGAATGAATCATCAAGTGTCGGCGAAAGAGGCTGCCCGCCAAGCAGCCCAAGACAGACACCTCGTGCGATCACCGGCGTGCAAGAGAAGGTGGAAGCGCCAGCTACAAATTCAGCAACAGAGAGATTTAGCAATCCACAGACAAGACTTGCCGGGGGAAGGACAAGCTTGGGGACCCCTGTCTCCAACCCGGGGCGTAGCAACACTCGCAGGGACTGCCAAATCACCTACGGGATGCCCGCCTACAAATCGACAGAGGTTGGGATTATTCCCGATCAGGCTACAAGCAAGGGAAGACTTCCACGAAATTCCGACTCCTCCAACAGTTTCCAATCTACCGGACGAAGCGATCTCAAACATCGCCGTAGTAGGGAGTTTGCTCGGAAACAATCTGAGGACAAGTTCGCAGACGTTGCAAGGGAGGCTGAAGGATGGGGTAGTAGTTATACCCCAATCATTGGGGGTCGTGGAGGGGAGAGAGACGGATCCCCTGCTCTGTAATAACGAGCAAGATGGCAGTCGAGGAGGTGGGCATAGGCGGGGGCGGGGAAAGGGAAAGAAGATAATGGACGTCAATGGGAGTAAGAGTGAACATTCAGCAGACAATGTCGGAGCTCATGGAGGGGGGAAGGGACATTGTGTGAAGAACGGAAAGAATCGTAAGGTTGTGAAGAATCGCAAGGGTGTGAAGAAAACTGTCCCAGCGTTGCGCGACATTGGAACACCGCCGGGGTGGTTTCCACCAGCAATTGAGGTAGAGAGACAACGATCACCTCGACAGATGAGAAGTAGTGTATCAATGAATTTGATTTTCCGATTGCAAAATGCACGACATGGATTGGATAGATTGGTTGCTAGTGAGCCTTTTGGAGAAATGCCTAATTCACTTGAAGGCACTTGTATGGAGGAGGACGAGGCCATGGAAACAGTTATGGACTGCAAAGAGACACCAGGGTCGGGGTGCGAGAGTGCAGAACGCCTTCGCATTGTACGTGAAAGCAAGCGACCTTCAACAGATGGTGGTTTGGAGAATAATACAACGCATAGACGAGATAGCTTGGATTAGTACAACTCTTGTAGTGACGGGGGACGATGTACGCATCTTGGATGCAGTGACAACATCCAGTCGATAGTACCACGCCCAACAGAAGACGACATGGTGACTCAGGTTTGGGTTCCTCGCCCTTTGTTAGGGCTAAGTCCTGTTGCTGGATCAACCAACATGTTATTGGGGGGGGTGATGAAAGAATTCAAACATATCATTACTCAGGCAATAATGTACAAAGTCGACTTTGGTGGGGTGTTGGGAATACTTGCTCTTCAGAAGGACAAATGCATCCCGGTTAGCAAAGGGGATGGCATTGGTGCAGTTCTGCTGCTTGAAGATGACAACCACGAAGTTCTCATGCCTACTCAAGACAACACATTCACATTGCAGCTGCCAAATTATCTCGAAGATGTTGTGGACGAGAGCGAGGAAGATGCAGCTGATCCGGAGTGGGAGGCCGATTTTCAAGATTGGCAAGGAAACTCCGATTCAGGTAACTCTGATTGGGTCCTATCCGACTCTGGTAGTGATCCTGAAGTCGTAGAAGATAGTGTACCTGCTGCCCCTGATTTGGATTTCGATTCATTCGGATTTGAGCATCGCTTCGCTCCACAGCATTAGGAGGACTTGAGCACAACATTGCTCCCAGATCGGATCCAATTCACTGGCCCAACTCCTGGGCCTATTCATCGCCCTACCTGCCATCCAGTGCATGTTAGCCATTTTTTTGAACCATATTGGCCTCTTGAAACATTGGAAAAGATTTGTGACCAAATGAATGCTTATGCCAAGCAACCAAGATACAGTAACCCTTCGAAACTGAACGGGGGTTCAAAGTGGGAGGATGTTTCTCCAAGAGAAATTCGTTGTTGATTAGGACTCTGTGTCTACATGGGGCTAAAAAAGCTACCAAATATTCGTTTGTATTGGGATCGTAGGTCATTTTTTTGTTGTCCCTTGATAAAGGGCGCCATGCGTAGATTTCGCTTTGAACAAATCTGCCGTAACATACACTTGGTCGACAATTCTGGCTTAGTTATAGATAAGGCAGACGTGAATTATGATAAAATAGCCAAAGTTCGTTGGTTGCTTGAGTCCTTCGTGCAGATTTGCAAGCAACTATACAATCCCGAACGTCATATTTGTATAGATGAAATTATGATTCCCCATCATGGTAGAAGATGCGCCATCAAACAGTACATGCCAGCCAAACCTGTGAAGTACGGTATCAAGGTTTGGTGTTGTGCGACTAGTAAATCTAGATATGTCTACGATTTGGAAGTCTATATTGGCCGAAAGGGTGAGAGCATGGAGAAGGACCTTGGTGCGAAAGTTGTGAAGTCCTTGGTCGCAAATTTGAAAGGTCGAGGGCATGTTGTTGTTACTGATCGTTTTTTCACTTCTCCAAGTCTGTTTGACGCCCTACTGCAGCAGGGTTTCCTTGCCACAGGAACGGTTCTGCCCAACAGAAAGGGAATGCCCCCCAATTTGGGGAAATATTCACATGTAGCCGGTGAGCGCGGAGGGATAATTGTTCAGATGCACCGGTCTCGTAGGATGTGTGCTATAGTTTGGTTTGATCGTATCCCGGTTTTCCTTCTTAGCACATCAGTAGATCCACTAGCTGAGGGCACATTGTGTTTCCGTTGGACCAAACGTGAAGGCCGAAAGGCATTCCACACTTCACCCATTCTACTTGAGTACCAAGAGATGATGAGAGGGGTTGATTTAGTAGATCAATGTCGCATGGAGTATACAGCACAACTTCGCACCCACAAGTGGTGGCATCGGTTGTTGTTGTTCATCCTTGATACTAGTCTCGGAAATGCATACGTATTGTATAAGACTCATGTACTTTCTTTTAGGGAGGAGCGAGTGATGTCTCGGATTCAATTCCATTATGCGCTTGCTGGGTGGTTGTGTGACTCTGAAGTGCGGGTTGGACGCACTGGTGCTGCTTTCAACCGCAGTGACCGTGGGCTACATTATTCTGCAAAGCACGAGAAGCTACGTGCAAAGTGTGTTATTTGTGGAAGGAAACAAATCCGGTTTTGCCCAAGGTGCGGGGGTGCATACATGTGTGAAGGCTCTTGCTATTTGAAGGTTCACACTATTCCGAAGTATGCGGCCAGAGTTTTGAAGTGATTGCCTTTTGTAGGTTTTGTTCAGGCACTTCGGGGATGCCGTGCAGGCGTGGCTACGTTGTATCCATCGGAGGATGAGAATGCCAGCCACCTCGACGGCAACTTGCGTTGGCTTGAGTCTCCGTAGATAGGATCAGTTTCAGTTTCACCTCAACGGTAACATGCGCTGGCTTGAGTCTCCGTAGATAGGGTCAGTTTTAGTTTCATCAGGTGTATCGCAGTTTTCCTCCCGTTTCAATATTGTCTTGCATTTGTTTTCAGGCATCAATGTTTTTGTAGTGCTTCAGGGATCATCAAAAACAGAACTACCAATGTTTCTATAGATCTTGTCTCTTTTCCTTCACAAATTTTTGTGAGACTTTGAATGTGATGGCAATTACTTGCAATTAGAGTTTGAGTTTCTTGTATTTGTGTATCTGAAGTTGTTGGTGCAAATCTGTGGGGTACATTGTCAACGAATTTGCCGTCTGGTGAACGCGTACTGAAGCCCTCCCGCTCGTAAGCTTTGAACAGACAGGAACTCTTGAAAAACGGTTAGTACGGTGTGATCGCTGGCTGTGCCACTCTGCTGGTTTGGGATGCCATCTCATGTTACGCGCGTTTCTTCTCCATGCCACGCAATCTCCCGCCAAGGCAACCCTTGGTTTCACCGGGTGGTCCCCGGAGTAACATGTAGAATGATTTTGCAGACGAACAGATCGTTCGATCTTCCTAAAATTTGGTTTATGTGATCACTCTTGAAGGCCATGTGGTATCCACTGTTCAGATCACCCCCTTTCACTCATTATTTTTTTTGATAAATAAAATTCACTTGCTCGCAGGTACTGGCTACTCCGGACACCCTGAACTTTGTTATCATCGTGACACAATATGTTGTCTCTTGCAAGTTCGCTTTTTCAATAAATGTGCTCTACATCTTGTCAACTATCGAATAAAACAAGAGGGGTCTCAATCTGACGAGAATCAAGTCCCGTAGCACGCCTCGAAGTTTTCCCACCTCGCTCAAAAGCGTGTTTCGGCAACTGTGTACTGTAACAAACCTGTCAATCTGACGCACTTTAGTGAAGAATTTTGGTACCCAAAAAATTCCTAGACAATCCTTGAAGAGTAAACTCTCAATTGATACGGTTACATTTTGCATCAGTATATTGTGTTAATTATAGAATTTGATTTCCGAGGGACCTCTCTGCCACGGCTCAGACGTTGGGAAATCCTAGGGTCATTCTGGGGTTAATGACCAATTTCATGAAATTGTGATAAATGATATTTCTGTGGAAAGATATAACCAAAAATGTGCTAAAATTTGAAAAAGGATCCAGATGTTAAAGGGTAAATTCTATATTTTGTCATCTACTGTAATAAAACTGGGATCTCTGATTCCAAACATGAACTCCAAATTCTCATCCATGGTAAATAAAAAATTCCAATGATTTTCCCAGGGGCCAAGCATAAAGATTGATTCTCTCTACCCATCCATACAACAATTTTTAATTTTAATTTTAATTTTGGTTGAATCATATGGCCTCCAAGTGCTACAACTGGACTGACACAAGACAACTAAGGCAGCAACTTCGCTATCCCCGTCAAGAACAAGTGCGAGGAACAAATCCCCTCCTCATGCACCAACACACAATACAACAATTTCACAGTAAGAAAATAAGAAAACATTGTGGGTATTCAAGAAGTTTGATGTATATTGTGACACTCAGCAATATGATATTTTTGGAGTGTATCCCACAAAAAAAGCTCAATATAATAATAAGGTACTATGCCGAGATACAAAATGTGACTAGGAAACACTGCTGACTTGGGCTTGGTTGTACTCTCCATTTTGCAATGAATTATTCCTTCTGTTTGCACCCAAAAATAAAAAATAAAACAAGTGAATAGGAACCCTATCGTAACATTCTGAAACTCCAGCACCACTCAAGTAAACAGCAGATACGGAGGGGGAGGTGAAATTGACTTCCAAAACTTCACTTTAACAGTCCCACATTCCTGGACACCTTTGCAAGCACACAGAAACTGAACATAAAAATCCAATAAACCCTAAACCCATCGACAGATATCGCTACCCCAGTGTACACTCACCGAGAACTCTCAATTACACACTTTTCTACTGAACTTAACAAATTGCTCTATACAACCCGCAACTCTAAAAACAGTATCAATCACATTCTGGTTCACGCTTTACAATTCAGGTCTGCATCTGCTTCGTAACAAGACATTAATCCTCTACGACCAAGAATCCAAAAATCATAATGTTACCCACATGAATTGATTCGATTCTTCAGCCCAGAAGCAAAAATAGATAGTCATCGCTGGAAAATTTCAGAAACTGACCTAGTTGCCACAACGGCCGTTAAACCCGGGCTACAGTGGTAATCAGATATCACTGTAAGAACAGACGGTGCACCAGAGGAAGGATGTCACTCATGGTTTTAGGGCATATGTAGACCACTGCAAGCATGCCACAATAGAAAGCAGCTGCAGTCATAGGGTAAATACTCTGATATATCACAAAACATTTCCAAAACACCATCAAAGTCTCCCAGCTCGGAAAGCATAGTACTTGCTACAAATCCGTCCAGCAACTCACATCACAAGAGAACGAAAAATCACAACGAGCGGTGATACATTGCCACCCACGACAATTCATCAAATAAAACTTAATCGGCCCCTGATCTCCAACCTCAGGATGACTACAGTAAAAGAGTGCTAATCCAATGAAACAGAGAACTCAAAAGGAGAAGGAAATTCGAGCAATTTGCCCAAAACTGTTGTAAACACATCAGGACCACAGGGGCAGGGTACAATACAGAAACGACCTTAAACCCTAGCGCAAAAGCACGACATTGTCACCCAGCAATTAGCAGTGATGCAATTAGCCCGAATTAGGGTTTGGAGGAAAGGGCTAGGTCACTCATCAACGAAAACTCAATATCCTGGTATTACCCCTGCTGTAATCTTCCACCTCAACAAAACAATGCTATGAAACAGAAGATCCACCGAATCCTAAAAGATCACAAAAGACAAAAGAAGAAGAAAATTACAGAGTTTTGGGCAGCGGTCTCACTCAAATTCAGCAAATCTTGTAAATACAAAGGATAACAAACCGACCTTTAAGCCGACCCCAGAATCTCCTTGCCCTCTACTCCGTCGGCATGGAGCGAACGATATCCGAGTCCCCGGGGTCGATAATTCTCGAAGTACAAACCCGGAAGCACTTCCAGCAGGGATAAAAAATAGAAACGACCTTAAACCCTAGCGCTAAAGCACGACATCGTCACCCAGTGATGCCAGTGCCCGAATTAGGGTTTAAGGGACCAGTCTAGATCATTCGTCCAAACCTCAATGCACTGGCATCACCCCTAATCTTCACCCTCTACAACAAAATGCCATGAAACACGAAAGCTCCACCGAATCTTGAAAAATCAAAGACGCCAAAGAAGAAGGAAATTACATTCATTTTGACAGCGGTCTCCCTCAAATTCAGTAAATCTTGTGAGCACATAAGGATTACAAACAACGACCTCAAAACCCTAGAAGCGTCTACTCAGTAGGCATGGATCGGATGATATCGGAATCACCAGGGTCCGTAATACTCAGTGTACAAACCCTGAAGTACTTCCCGCAAGCCGTGCCCAAGTCCACATTATTCCCACTGTAGTGATGCACGCCCGTCTTGGACAACATGGCGTAGTACTCGATCTCGGACTTGCGGAGAGGCGGGCAGTTGTTGGCGATGATGACCAGCTTGCCCTTGCCGCCTCGGAGCGACTTCAGGGTCGTGGTGTAGCCCAGCGTGTATTTCCCGGACTTCATCACCAGGGCGAGTCGGTTATTGATCGACTCTTGCGCCTTCTTCGTCTTCTTGGTGGCCACCATGATGAAGGAATTGGGTGAAGACAACGGGAGGACGACGGAAGCTCGCTGGGTGCTGCGCGAAAGAGAGCTTCGTTGTCGAGCTTCGGGTGGATTTGGGTGTGCCCTAGCGCTCTGTGCACCAAACCCTAATTCTGGCCCTCCCGGGTATACGCCGGGTATACGTACCTTGGATAGATGATGAAATCCAAAATTAACTAATTACAAAATGGGTAGGAGAAAGGCATGGATGTTGTCCAATTGGAGATTGAGATCCATTATTTTATTTATTGTGATATTCCAAAAAAAATTCATTCAATGTCTAACCTTCTAAATTAATAATCCTTTAATGCATGAGTCCTTTGCACATTTTTGCTTATATTATTTATCTCAAATTCATCAAATTCATCAAATTCATCAAATTCATCACATTCATCAAATTCATCATATAGATAGTGTGATTTTCAAAAAGTTAAGCATTGGTTTGGATGAATGAGAATTTTTGTGGTTAGAAAAGCCCTTGGAACCTCTTTGTTCATCATCCAAAATTTGGACATTAGAGCACTAAAGGGTTAATGAATAGTCATATGGACTCATTATTCTATTTTGTTAGATTCACAGAACCTAAGGTTCAATGCTCCGTTCATACCAATTTCCAACAATTCCGAATGATAACTTAACATGAGACTGAGAGATTCCCCGGTAACATTATACTTGATTTAAACCAATACCAGATCATTGCAAAGATACATCAAGACCATAATGGACAAAACAAATCAACATACTTGTATTCAAATAGAATGTCGTGTGAGAGACAACCCCTTTCCTGCAACTCTTATGGAAGATGAAGACTAACCGTTTTAACCGTAACTACGCCCAATTGTTAGGAACTAACTAGTTTATAACATTACCCCCCTTTTAATGTCCACGTTGAGTTGTGATATTATGTGGTCCTAGAGCCTTTGGGTGCAACCTATAAAATTCTACAACGATGTCAGGCGCATTTTCTAAGTTCACCTTCGGCTCCCATGAATCTTCCTCTAGTCCATAGCCTTCCCACGAGACTAGGTATTGAAGTTTTTTCCACCGCCCGATCACCGGTGAATTTAAAACTTTCCTAACCTCCCATTCAATATCTCCATCATGAGTAACAGTAGATAGGAAAGGTACCTAGCGGTGTTCTGGAATAGTGTCTTTGCGATATTTCTCAAGGAGAGAGACGTGGAATACATCATGGTTGTGTAGAGTCTTCGGTAATTGCAATTTGTAAACTACCTTTGAAAGTTTGGATACAACTTTGAAAGGACCTAGAAATTTGGAATCCAATTTCTGACACGGGGTAGTTATATGGATGTGTGTAAATGGATTAATGATATGTTATGAGATATGGATATCTTTTCAATATATGGAATATAATTGTTTTTTCTATATCAATTGCAATCTAGTATGTTCAAAAAATATATAAATATTAGAGGTAATGAAAATATCAATATCGGAGATTATGAAGTCTCTCATTTATTAATTTTGTAAAGATGTTGCGAACCTAGAAGGTTCAATGAATGACTTCAGTATTAACTACAATAACCAATAATGTACTTATTGGTCTAATAGTCTGAGTATTTTGATGACTATCTTGGTCATGGGAGACGTAGAAGGTTTGATGAATGACTTTACTTTTAATTATAGAAACCAAAAATGCACCTATTGATTCAATAATTATAGTATTTTAGTGACTACTTGGTCATAGAGGGTTGTGTCTTTATTGGAGTAAGTGAATAGATGACATTTCCTCACTATCCTCTAAAAATAGACATATACACTTTGTGATGGCTATTGTGCACTTGATTTTGGTTTTGGAGATGATTTAGTCATGGGTTATTAAGGTAGTATACTTCAAAAATTCATACCATATATATTCTTATTAAGAAAAATATACTTTGAAAATTTGATTTGTCCTTTAGAAAAAATTAAAGTTTTGTCTAAAAAATGATTTGAAACTTGCTACTTGCTAAGGATATTTTGGAAGGTGTTCATTATTTTTTGTTGTTTGAATATTTCTTTAAATTCCTTAGCTTCACCACTAGGTGGCTTTGTTTTTTTACCAAAGTCAAGTTTCAATGTATGCTAAAATGTTTATTAGGTTTGTATTTGTATAGAGCTATTGGAAGAGAATTGATTTTGGATTTGGCATTAATTTCAAAGAGATTTCCCCAAAAAATATTCTTGATTGCAATACATTACTTTACCACAATGTGACATCACTTGTAAAGAAAAAGGACATATTTTTTAGAAAATAATAAAATCATGAAGAATTTAATGTTGTTCCTCGGGGAGGTCATTTAGAGTGTCCATTAGAAACCACGTGCGAACAAAACTTTAGACCCCCTATATACTTTTTGAATTTTAAATAAAAATAAATAATAAAATATGAATAGGTTTTCATACTTTGAAAGTTTATCTTTTGAATTATTGATATTTTTATTTGTTAATAATAATTAGTTACAAATTTTTGAAGTAAAAAGATACACTGTAGAACTGAAAAATAACTTTCACACTCCTATATTATATAAGAAAAAATTGTCTAAAAAATGAAAAAATAATTCTTAAAAATAATTCGTTATTGAAAGCTCATTTTGAGTTGAATATTGACTCAATGGTCATCTAAATGTGTCCTCTATAATTAATTTGAGTTGAAAAACATGCCATTTTAGTTCATTTTCAATCTCTTCTAGAAATCATTTCATATTTTATTTGAGTTGGAAATTTTGGCAATAGAAAGCTATAGTCATTATTAAACAATGTTCAAAATTTTAGGTTGAAATAATAGTTTATTAGAAACCACTTGTTCGCACATGGTTTGTTATAGTAGAACTAAGTGCACCCCCAAGTGTTGTTCCCTTCATAAACTTATGTTGTTAATTGCTAAATACTATTCAAACACTTGGGTGAATTCAAATAAATTCACTGCCTAATATTGCAATATGACATTCATGGAAATCTTGAATCCAATCTTCTTTAAGTGTCTAATGGAGGCAATATATATATGATTAATTCAATTATAAGATAAAATTTTCTACAATAATCAAAATTTTGTAGTGCTATTAAGTGGTGAAATCAATATAATAATCCATGACTTGGTTAAATACCTATTGCCATTTGCCTTTGAATGAAAATGGAAGTAATATTATGTTTTGTGTTCTATTGGTTGTTACTTTGAATTATATTCAAAATTCTTATATGTTTTAAGAAAATTAATCTCAATACAATTGACTTTTACATCCCAAGGACTTTCTATTTCACTAAAGATATATTTGCAATTAGTGGTATCAATAGTTTTAGCGAGAATTATGAGATTGAACTTTAAACTATAGTAGTAGAACTTATTCTATTCCAAGCCTCAATTCCATTCCCTAAAAAGTCCACATAAACCATGCATGAGGTTCTTTTCCAATTCTGAATCAAAATGCATTAACTAATCAAATTCTCATCTGTGAATCATATTTTGACATCCTACAAAGTGCTTGTGATGGTTGATTTTAGATATCTACTTACTTTGTTGTTTATAAATAATTTTAAATAATAAATATAGAAATTAGTATGTATTTTAAAATAAATTTATAATGATGTTTTTGAAATTTTTGGATGATTCCAACTTTGACCAATGTTTAAAGTGCTAAACATGTAGATCTCATACAAAACTTTAATACATATACATGTAAACATACAAGGTTAAAGTGATAATTGTAAAGATCATAGATTTTTTTTTCAAAGCATTAATTTCAATCCATGTTTACAAAACATTGTTTTTTATGGAAACATTAAAGTGTGTATATAAAGTGGTAAGTGGAAGTTTAATGGTGGTAACATGGAAAGCTAAATTTGATGCGCATTCAACTATACACTTGGTAACACATTTTACAAGGCATACTATTACAATGTTTGAGCAATATCCTTTCAAGTTCCTTGACTATGTTTTGAACTATGTTTTCACCAAAACTGCTCCAAAACTGCCATTTCTAGTACAAGTATCAACTTTTAGAAAAAAACATTTTTAGAGCATTGAAGGTGGCCAACCACGAAAGATTCTCAGAAAAAAAGGGCAATGAAGTATATCGATGGTTTGCGCAATTGCGATTAATATATCAAGGTAAGCCCTGTACTTATGCCTCGGACGCTGACAAGGTAGTCTATGCACTTTCATACATGACAGGGGCCATATAGAATTGGGCCATGCCCTTCTTTCAAGCGCTTGATGATGACCACGAGCACGTCCTATTAGTTGACTATTATGCTTTTAGAGAGGCGGTCATCGCTGTTTATGGTGACCTTGATCGCCGCAATAATGTTGAAGATCATGTAATGAGGCTTAAACAAACTAGCTCCGTGGCGGCTTACATTTCAACCTTCAATGAGTATGTAGCTCACCTCGATTGGAACGAGCCTAGCCTGGTTGCGCGCTTCCATGGAGGACTTAAGGACAAAGTACTGGATTCTGTGGCAATCCAACCACAACGGATTCATGATTGTATCACGAATTGACGGGAGATTGTAGAGATGACGACACAAGCCAAAATTATTATCAAATACCGATTCTTTTAGACCCTCTAGCTCCAATCCTCGAGATGTAGCTAGACAATACCAATCGAGCCCATGAAACCCAAGACCAAAACCAATGAAACTTGAGGCGGTACAAGTATCCATCGCACTGGCCAAGACTGCGGCAAAGATGTTAGAGTATTAGAAACAAGGACGATGCTAGGGTTGTGGAAAGATGGATCATGAGCAATCCAAGTGTCCAACGAATCCTTCAAAAGCTATATCAATAGCCACTATAGAGATTATTGAAAATGCATCATTGGAAAAAAAAGGGAGCTCAAGATTGAACGGAATGGTTCGGTACCCAGACATTCTCTAAATTGGAGCTGCGTTCATTATTAAAGAATGTATGCGTGAAAAATCAGGTTCGTCGCAATCCCAACCCGATTTACTTCTTTAGAGTTCTTCCTACGAGGAAGCCACAATATGGTTGCAACATCAGGGCGCGACCTCAAATCCATTCAGTTCACGCGCTATTGGATAGAAAAGAGCGCGCTTAGAGAACACATGGGGTGTCTGGTTGCAAGTTGTGAGTATAGATGAAAGGCAAGTAACAAAACTCAAATCTTCACTTAATCTTCTCTTCAATCTTCACTTGATCTTCACTTCAAATTTTTTGTTGACCTATCATGTGGTGGTTCTATAGGGCCAAGGGTAAGGGTGTGTGATAAAAAACAAGGCCTCGGACGGGTACGGTAAAACGGGATGGCCAAACCACGAGTTGACCGTCCGAAAGATTGGCTCCTAAATTTCAAACCCACGGTGACCAGGAAGCGTCTTTCATCGGTGGGAACAACAAATAAGATCGACCATGTGAGTCATTAACCCCACTTCGTCGCCACAAACACGAAATGGAGCGCTTATTGGATAACCATGACTCACAATAAGTTTATTATGCAGAAATTGAATTGCAATTAGCCTCCAAAATTGGCTGGGAATAACAAAAATGAAAACGAAACACAAGCTACAATACACTAGAGACCCTCAAAGCTCTTCAAGTCTTTAAGCCTTCACATTTTCAAAAATATCTTCAAAACTCTAAAGGAACTCCAACTTCACCTTCAAACTACCTAAACTCCACTTAAAAAAAAGAAGGCAACAGACCTTCCTATGCTTCCACACTCATAACTTTTGCATCTCTTCTTCAAATTAAAATATTGATAGCTTTTCTGAGAGCTAACAAAATTTCTTATCACTTCTGCAACTTTCAAGTCATTCCAAAACTCTGTCCAACTTCTATGACCTCTCAAAGTTTCGGTTCATAGATGATAAAAGCAAGAGACTCTCTCACCTTCCCACACTCACAACTCACTCATAAATGCTCTAAATTGAATGAATGATAGCATTATAGAAAGCTAATAACATTTACTACACTCCATCAAAGTTTCATTTCAAACAAAAGACTTGTCCATTTTCTATGGTCGGTTAAAGTTTCAGCCCCTCTTCATATGAGGCAGCAGACCTCCCTCCACTCAAACAAGTACAAATCTCAACTCACAACTTCAAATAAAGCAAAAGAGAACAATTTGAAAAGCTAACAATATGATAAACAAGTCCTCCAATTTTCATTACCAAATTCTCAAAACCCAATACACGATGATCCCCCAAACACTCGATTGCCCCAAAACAACATTGGGAGAGAAGATGAATAGTGTCCATCTTTTCCTCCCCTTTTCCAACACCTTCTTCCCCACAACAATAAGTGTACATCAGCCTTTAACTCCCTTCTATGGCCAACTTACACTTAATGGCCTTCATATTTGGCCTCACATTTATATCTTTATCTTTAACTTAGAAGAAAAATCACCTCAAAGTCCAAACTATTTCTATTCTTTTCTTCTATCACTATAACCAAACAAAATAATTTCAACAAAATACTTCAAATATGGATTGAAGTACTAACATCAAACCAATGCCTATTAGAGATAAAAAAAACTAGAATTCCAAGGCTAATTTTACTCCATCTGCAAGAACTTGAGAATGCGCTTGATAATCGCAGCAATGTAATTAACATGAGCCACCTTCGTTAACCCCTAAAGGACTAAGGCCTTTTTTTTGCCAAAAAACACTCAAAACTGCCATATCTATAGCAAGGAGTAAAAAAAATTGAAAATTGTTTCTTTTTCCATATCTAACCGTAAGATCTCACATCTAAATAGTATGAGAGTGTGTAGAAAAAATTTCAGAATTTTTGACCGCTCAGATTGCAACATATCTGCGTTTAAAGTGAAAATAATAAGTTTTTCAGCACATTGCGGGACTAGATTTTTTGACTTTGAACATTTTTAACTTAAAATTTTTGCACTACAGAGTTTTGAGCTTTAAATCTTTATAGTGGAGAATTAAGTTGAGGATCTAGGTAAAAAAAGAAAATTAAAAAAAAACTAATTATCATTCTTAAAATAATTGTTAAGTAGAAGTAGGTATGAGATAGAAGGAAGATCTAAAATATTCATATATTTTAGATGGAATTAAAATGCACTAATCCCAATGGTGAGATTGTTCTAGAAAGTAAATCAGACCATGCAAAAAAAAAAAATTGAAAAATTTGAAAAATTTCATTCAAAAATGAATCTTACAAGTTATTTTTTTCAAGAAGATGCTATAATTGCCCGAAAAACAAGAATGTCCATAACTTTCTCATAACATATCCAAATGAAATGAATCAAATCTTTCAAGATAGAAAAAAATATAATCTAAGAGCAAAAAAAATATTTAAAATATTTTTATCCATTTTTTTTGGGCTGCCCGGACTGCCCGCCGTCCCCTTGTTTGAGCTTATTCGGTCATAACTAATGATTCCGGGCACCAATTCTAAAAAAATTGGATTCCAAATTGGATTCCAAATTTCTAGGTCCTTTCAAAGTTGTATCCAAACTTTCAAAGGTAGTTTACAAATTGCAATTACCGAAGACTCTACACAACCATGATGTATTCCACGTCTCTCTCCTTGAGAAATATCGCAAAGACACTATTCCAGAACACCGCTAGGTACCTTTCCTATCTACTGTTACTCATGATGGAGATATTGAATGGGAGGTTAGGAAAGTTTTAAATTCACCGGTGATCGGGCGGTGGAAAAAACTTCAATACCTAGTCTCGTGGGAAGGCTATGGACTAGAGGAAGATTCATGGGAGCCGAAGGTGAACTTAGAAAATGCGCCTGACATCGTTGTAGAATTTTATAGGTTGCACCCAAAGGCTCTAGGACCACATAATATCACAACTCAACGTGGACATTAAAAGGGGGGTAATGTTATAAACTAGTTAGTTCCTAACAATTGGGCGTAGTTACGGTTAAAACGGTTAGTCTTCATCTTCCATAAGAGTTGCAGGAAAGGGGTTGTCTCTCACACGACATTCTATTTGAATACAAGTATGTTGATTTGTTTTGTCCATTATGGTCTTGATGTATCTTTGCAATGATCTGGTATTGGTTTAAATCAAGTATAATGTTACCGGGGAATCTCTCAGTCTCATGTTAAGTTATCATTCGGAATTGTTGGAAATTGGTATGAACGGAGCATTGAACCTTAGGTTCTGTGAATCTAACAAAATAGAATAATGAGTCCATATGACTATTCATTAACCCTTTAGTGCTCTAATGTCCAAATTTTGGATGATGAACAAAGAGGTTCCAAGGGCTTTTCTAACCACAAAAATTCTCATTCATCCAAACCAATGCTTAACTTTTTGAAAATCACACTATCTATATGATGAATTTGATGAATGTGATGAATTTGATGAATTTGATGAATTTGATGAATTTGAGATAAATAATATAAGCAAAAATGTGCAAAGGACTCATGCATTAAAGGATTATTAATTTAGAAGGTTAGACATTGAATGAATTTTTTTTGGAATATCACAATAAATAAAATAATGGATCTCAATCTCCAATTGGACAACATCCATGCCTTTCTCCTACCCATTTTGTAATTAGTTAATTTTGGATTTCATCATCTATCCAAGGTACGTATACCCGGCGTATACCCGGGAGGGCCAGAATTAGGGTTTGGTGCACAGAGCGCTAGGGCACACCCAAATCCACCCGAAGCTCGACAACGAAGCTCTCTTTCGCGCAGCACCCAGCGAGCTTCCGTCGTCCTCCCGTTGTCTTCACCCAATTCCTTCATCATGGTGGCCACCAAGAAGACGAAGAAGGCGCAAGAGTCGATCAATAACCGACTCGCCCTGGTGATGAAGTCCGGGAAATACACGCTGGGCTACACCACGACCCTGAAGTCGCTCCGAGGCGGCAAGGGCAAGCTGGTCATCATCGCCAACAACTGCCCGCCTCTCCGCAAGTCCGAGATCGAGTACTACGCCATGTTGTCCAAGACGGGCGTGCATCACTACAGTGGGAATAATGTGGACTTGGGCACGGCTTGCGGGAAGTACTTCAGGGTTTGTACACTGAGTATTACGGACCCTGGTGATTCCGATATCATCCGATCCATGCCTACTGAGTAGACGCTTCTAGGGTTTTGAGGTCGTTGTTTGTAATCCTTATGTGCTCACAAGATTTACTGAATTTGAGGGAGACCGCTGTCAAAATGAATGTAATTTCCTTCTTCTTTGGCGTCTTTGATTTTTCAAGATTCGGTGGAGCTTTCGTGTTTCATGGCATTTTGTTGTAGAGGGTGAAGATTAGGGGTGATGCCAGTGCATTGAGGTTTGGACGAATGATCTAGACTGGTCCCTTAAACCCTAATTCGGGCACTGGCATCACTGGGTGACGATGTCGTGCTTTAGCGCTAGGGTTTAAGGTCGTTTCTATTTTTTATCCCTGCTGGAAGTGCTTCCGGGTTTGTACTTCGAGAATTATCGACCCCGGGGACTCGGATATCGTTCGCTCCATGCCGACGGAGTAGAGGGCAAGGAGATTCTGGGGTCGGCTTAAAGGTCGGTTTGTTATCCTTTGTATTTACAAGATTTGCTGAATTTGAGTGAGACCGCTGCCCAAAACTCTGTAATTTTCTTCTTCTTTTGTCTTTTGTGATCTTTTAGGATTCGGTGGATCTTCTGTTTCATAGCATTGTTTTGTTGAGGTGGAAGATTACAGCAGGGGTAATACCAGGATATTGAGTTTTCGTTGATGAGTGACCTAGCCCTTTCCTCCAAACCCTAATTCGGGCTAATTGCATCACTGCTAATTGCTGGGTGACAATGTCGTGCTTTTGCGCTAGGGTTTAAGGTCGTTTCTGTATTGTACCCTGCCCCTGTGGTCCTGATGTGTTTACAACAGTTTTGGGCAAATTGCTCGAATTTCCTTCTCCTTTTGAGTTCTCTGTTTCATTGGATTAGCACTCTTTTACTGTAGTCATCCTGAGGTTGGAGATCAGGGGCCGATTAAGTTTTATTTGATGAATTGTCGTGGGTGGCAATGTATCACCGCTCGTTGTGATTTTTCGTTCTCTTGTGATGTGAGTTGCTGGACGGATTTGTAGCAAGTACTATGCTTTCCGAGCTGGGAGACTTTGATGGTGTTTTGGAAATGTTTTGTGATATATCAGAGTATTTACCCTATGACTGCAGCTGCTTTCTATTGTGGCATGCTTGCAGTGGTCTACATATGCCCTAAAACCATGAGTGACATCCTTCCTCTGGTGCACCGTCTGTTCTTACAGTGATATCTGATTACCACTGTAGCCCGGGTTTAACGGCCGTTGTGGCAACTAGGTCAGTTTCTGAAATTTTCCAGCGATGACTATCTATTTTTGCTTCTGGGCTGAAGAATCGAATCAATTCATGTGGGTAACATTATGATTTTTGGATTCTTGGTCGTAGAGGATTAATGTCTTGTTACGAAGCAGATGCAGACCTGAATTGTAAAGCGTGAACCAGAATGTGATTGATACTGTTTTTAGAGTTGCGGGTTGTATAGAGCAATTTGTTAAGTTCAGTAGAAAAGTGTGTAATTGAGAGTTCTCGGTGAGTGTACACTGGGGTAGCGATATCTGTCGATGGGTTTAGGGTTTATTGGATTTTTATGTTCAGTTTCTGTGTGCTTGCAAAGGTGTCCAGGAATGTGGGACTGTTAAAGTGAAGTTTTGGAAGTCAATTTCACCTCCCCCTCCGTATCTGCTGTTTACTTGAGTGGTGCTGGAGTTTCAGAATGTTACGATAGGGTTCCTATTCACTTGTTTTATTTTTTATTTTTGGGTGCAAACAGAAGGAATAATTCATTGCAAAATGGAGAGTACAACCAAGCCCAAGTCAGCAGTGTTTCCTAGTCACATTTTGTATCTCGGCATAGTACCTTATTATTATATTGAGCTTTTTTTGTGGGATACACTCCAAAAATATCATATTGCTGAGTGTCACAATATACATCAAACTTCTTGAATACCCACAATGTTTTCTTATTTTCTTACTGTGAAATTGTTGTATTGTGTGTTGGTGCATGAGGAGGGGATTTGTTCCTCGCACTTGTTCTTGACGGGGATAGCGAAGTTGCTGCCTTAGTTGTCTTGTGTCAGTCCAGTTGTAGCACTTGGAGGCCATATGATTCAACCAAAATTAAAATTAAAATTAAAAATTGTTGTATGGATGGGTAGAGAGAATCAATCTTTATGCTTGGCCCCTGGGAAAATCATTGGAATTTTTTATTTACCATGGATGAGAATTTGGAGTTCATGTTTGGAATTAGATAGCCTAGTTTTGTTTTAGTAGATAACAAAATATAGAATTAACCCCTTAACGGTTGGATTCCTTATATCTTTTTATAGAAATATCATTTATTAGATTTTCATGAAATTGGTCATTAAGGAAGGTTGTCTTTTCAAAATTCAAATGTTACATTGGATGAATGAAAAGCTTGTTGGACTAAACAATGCCTCTGAGCGCTTTGTTCATCTTCGAGAATATGGATGGTAGAGTGTTTAAGGATTAATGAACTATAGATTGGACAATGGGTTTGTACTTGGATAGATGATGAAATTCAAAAGTAACTAATAAGGAAATGGGTAGGAGTAAGAAAGGTATGGATGTTGTCCAATTAGAGATTGAGATCCACTATTTTATTTATTGTAATATTCTAAAAAAAATTCATTCAATGTCCAACCTTCTAAGTTAATCCTTTGATACATGAGTCCTTTGCATATTTTTGCTTATATTATTTAGCTCAAATATATCAAATTCATCATATAGATAGTGTGATTTTTAGAAAGTTAAGCATTGGTTTGGATTAATGAGAATTTCAGTGGTTAGAAAAGCCCTTGGAACTTCTTTGTTCATCATCCAAAATTTGAACATTAGAGCACTAAAGGGTTAATGAATAGTCATTTGGACCCATTGTTCTATTTCCTATATAAACTACTCATCTTGAAAGCAATCCTAAACAATTCTTAAATCATTGCATTCTTACACAATTTCAATCAATTGTACTAAATTTCAATTTCAGAAAATCGAAACTCTATTTTTATAATTTAAAAAAATTAAATTTCATGATATTATTTAATAACAGACTGGAAATTTTCAATGCTAAATTTTCAAAATTGAGTTGCATACATATGTTAAAAACATCCATAAATACATTTTTCCTTTTGAAAAATATTTCAAGAAAGTTTCAAAACTCACACTAAAATATTCAATGTCTAAGTGTCATATGTCCTAATTTTGTATAATAGATATCTTTTAGTTGTGACTACTAGGTGCATTCACTAATTGAAACTTGAAGGTCACATACTAAATTTTAGATAGGGAACTCTCTATGTGTGAATTTTAAGACTATTTTACTATTTTTTCTAAAAAAAAAGAGCATCATCTACAAAAAGATGTACTACTAGGCATTTTCAACATATGTAAGCAATTCAATTATTAATGCTGTAACTAATGATTTTCAATCTATTATCATATAACATCATATCAAATTTTATTCAACAACTTTGCTTTAAAAAAATCAAAGTTGAATTTCTTGAAATTGAAATTTTGTATGCTCAACTGAGATTGCATTAGAATTGCATAAGATTGCTTTTGAAAGTGGGATGTTTGTATGTGATTCTTAAATTATAGGTACCCCACTGAACAGGACTAAGCTTATTACCCCCTTAGCACTAAATCAGGTCGCATGATAAGTATGAGCTGGCAGTCCCCCAAAACTTTTAATTTTTTTATGGGGAACCCATGTTTTAGGATCCCCAAGATTTTGAACTGGCAATTTGATTTGGCCTGACTGCCTGAGTATCAGTTCTGACAAAATCCTCCAAGACTGAAATTTCTTGAAGGATATCCCCAAGGGACCCAAAAAGGCCAACATGTCCTTTTTTAGCTCTTTGAGTGGGTCAAGTGCATCAATGTTTTTGGTTTTGTTGTGGTTCGTCGATTTGGCTGCGGAGGTGGCTTGTACTTTGGAAACTCTTTTCTGCAGAAAAAAAAACACTAGCCTGGTCTGAGTTTGTATTGTACTTTTGGGGCATTCCCAAACTCCCTATTATAACCAAGGAATGTTGTATTGTTCTCATGTTCTCAGGTCATGTAATGTTGATTATCATTATTACCGTCCATGACCGAGTGTCATAAGGGTGATCACAAATTGATTTGGCTTTCTGCCATTTTATGTACAACCTTTTAAGGTAAAACAACCCATTGTGGTCAGAATAAGGAGTTTGGTTTCAGTTTATTGTTGAAACTTTTCAAATTTTTTTCGCACATAGAGACAAGTTTGAAAAACAGTGAGAGCAATTGAAATTTTATTTTTCTAACAAAGTATGAATTTGTTATGAATTTTTGAAGTATTCAACGCATCATTGTCCAAAAGAGTCTCTAGACTACCTCAAAATCAACAAAATCTGAATTCATAATGTTCATCTTATTACTCACTTAAAGCAATCATAATATTTTCTAACATGGAAGGCCTAAAAAGTCAATTCTTATAATGAATTCACACTGAAAAGCTCAAAGTTTCTAAGGAGGTCAATACTCACTCCATTATTGTCATGTGAGACATTGATTGTGGCCCAAATCTCACATGTTAGAAAACCTTGTAATGGAGTCATTCCCTACTTATCGACTGTGGGGTCATTTGAGTGCAATGGGTTGTTCTACCTTATATTCTATACAATACATTTGTACTCTATTCACTTTTGTGATTTAGAGTTCAAAGCATGTGATTTTGAAATGAATGAGCTTTAGCGCAAAAGTCAGCGAATTAGTGCGAGAAACAAATTCATAGGGTGGTGCTATTGTTTGGAAACCCATCATAGGTAGATGAGTTATATTTACACTCAGTAGTAGAATGT
The DNA here is from genome assembly GCA_947034895.1 of Rhytidiadelphus loreus. NCBI lineage: Eukaryota > Viridiplantae > Streptophyta > Bryopsida > Hypnales > Hylocomiaceae > Rhytidiadelphus > Rhytidiadelphus loreus. The sequence goes on from OX344764.1 coordinate 4,792,153, forward strand.
ATTTGACATTCATAGTTTTACATTAGAGTTAAGCCTTGGAGGTGAAACTCGAAATGTATGCTTAGTAAAGACAACATAAATAAATACAAGTTTTTTCTTTATAAGCTTGGTGTATGGTGCATTTGAATTTGTACGAGCTCTTGAATGCAAACAAGAGTAGTATACAATAGATACAACAAAGATATGGACTTGTGAGCGGAATAGCATTGTACCTTACTAAAACTTTGGCTATGCACTTTATTACGTCAAAGTAAAGGCTTAGGAAATCAGAATTCCATCTATTAGATAGAAACATGGCTATTTAATTGGCTAGAGTAAAACAACTTCAATCCTTTTTAACATTATATGCTACGCAAATTTTGTATCCAAGGATCGTAGTAGGAGAAAATATCTCCTTTCATGGAATATTTACACATTCTTTGGTTTAAGATAGAGGTCCCCCAACAAACATCTTAGCATGGTTGCTATCATATTGTTTGGATTTTTGTTGGATTTTTGTTGGCAATTGAAAGAGGATTCTAAAATTCTCTTAGATTCAATTTTTGTGTATGGTACAAATAATTTTTACAATATTGATTTATCTAAATTGTCATTGAGTTCTCATGTTGAGATGCTATTCATTTTAGGTAGGAATTTGAATGGAAATTTTTTAGACAAGGTTGAAATGAAGTGTGCTTACCTTTGTTGTACATTCATTAATCCTAACACATTTGAATAAACCCCTCTCACCACATTGTTTGGTCTTGGTCATATCCATGCTCTCATCAAGTCTCAAGCATTTTCCTTAGTTAAACCCAAGTGCCTTTGCAGAGTCTACAAAAGTCCTCTTGGTTGTGCTCATGTTCTTGTTAAGTCTCAAACAATTGTCCTTGTGATGCTATTTAATGGCTCCACTTATTGTAAATATGCATTGATCTATGTAATTTAATCTATATAATAGTCAATTAAACATTTTTGTACTTGTCTAAGTGTAATACGTGAGATGGTACATTGAAAAATAGTGAATTTAAATGTACACCCCCCTATAGTAAAGTTTTAATATAAACCCTTTCCAATCCCCCTATGAAGAGTAGGAGTCTAGCTAGGGTGGCATGCTTCCTATTTACCACCCTTCACACATGCGGATTGGACTCCCCTCCAAAGGCTTTAATTAACAAGGAACTATTGAATTTTTGGCTTCAATGCAAATTTCAAGAAAAATTGAATTATAATTTTTTCTTAAGTATTAAATTTTTGAAGGAAAAATTATCCTATAGTTTTTGACAAATAAATTCATTGTGGATTCTTTGACCATCATAATAGAGAAACAGAAAAAGTCATAATTTTTGCTAATTTAAGATAAAGTTTAGGATTTTGTTATCAAGTATCTATTAATTCAATAATAGTGGATAAGTCAATAAATTCATTTATAGTGTAGTCTTCTTGAAGAAGATGGGACAACATCATGCAATTAGTATCATAGTAAAGAAATATCTATTATATAAAAGGATTTGACATAGTAGATAAGAAATGATCATCTTTATTTGACACAATTGGTAGGAAATGGTCTTCTTCATTTGACACTATAGATAGGAAACCATCTTGGTTACTAATTATTGTTTCCATATACAAAAGGATTATGCAATGAATACCATCTTAGATGTGTATTTATAGTAAAAAAACTCTAACAAAAATTATAAATAGTAATTTTGACCAATTAATTTTTTCATCTTATTTAGTGAACTATCTTTATATACAAATCTTTTAGAAACTATTTACCATTTCTAAATAATATTATACCTAAAGAATTGAGGATTTGTCTAAATTCTCCAAAATAGATAGGAAATGGTCTTCTTTGTTTGATACAATGGTTTAAAGAATGATTCCTTCCAATTATTTCCATATTAAAGGTCATATACAAAGATCATATATAAGGATCATATTAGGTGTGTATTTAATGTGAGAAAATCTTTGATACAAGTTGCACATGGTAATTTTTACCAATTAGTTCTCTCATATTCGTTTAGGAAATTGTCTTTTATATAATGGTACGCTTCAACTGTTTTTAGTTTATCATTTTTACCAAAAATCCCTTCTCTAACATTTATTTTCAAAACAAATAACCTATGTGACTTAAAATGGTTGAGTGGATGTTTGAAGGTTAAAAATAGAGAGGGTCAAAATTTCCTAGTACTTCAATTTGGAATGAATGGCTACAAGATATGCCTTGAAGCCTCCATTTTTTGCACTTTATATCTCGCTTTATTTATATATTTATAGAGGTATACTTTAACTCCCAAAGGTCCTCACATCCAAAAACTAGATATACATTGGTCATAGCAGTTGTTTAGATTTTTAAATGTTAAATTTTTTTAAATTACAAAAAATCATTGAATTATTCCTATTGCATAACCTTTATATTAGAAGCCCAATTATGTAGTTATGTAGATTTTTCATTTTTGTTTTTTTGTTTTTTTATTTTTTATTTTTATATTAAATATTAATATTTTTATACTAACCATTTTTTGGTTAAAACCCCAAATTATTTTCATGCATATTATAATAGATATGATTTTCTTTCAACTTTCAACTTTGAAAAATTAAAACAATATCATCAATCAATTTAGAGCTATATAAGACTAAGTTTAGCTTCATTATCATGTTTTGATTTGAATGTCATAGCTAAGAATGTTTAAGGTGTAAAATATAATATATTTATATAAAAAAATTACTACAATCTTCCTTTTAATTGAACCTTGAGAAAAAATTCAAATAATAAAGCAAATTTATTTTAATGTATCTACCATTCTATATTCATTTTTTTCTATAAAACTTGTAACAATTACATTTTTTGAGAAAACTAATTGGAATTTTCTACATTGATAGAAATACACAATTTTTTGTTATAAAAATATCAAACTTAAGTTGACTAATTAGACTATGTGCTAAAAGATTTGGTCTTTTGAGGGGTTAGTCTCCAACAAATAGTCAACTCTACATTTCACTTCATCATATATGAAGTGCTGTAAAATATTTATACATATGATTGGTTCTCAAAAGGACAAAAAATGGGTTCAAGAGACTTCAAATACACACCAACTGTAATAAAGATGCCTTAATGAATTAATTTTCTTAACTTGTATCCATGCAAGTTCACTATTTGATGTTGCTTTTGGATTTTTGGCATCAATGCCTTTTGAACTTTGGACAACTAATAGTGCTCTCACCTCAAAAAAATCCCCAAAATGTACTACATACTTTGTATAAAAAAGCCAAACCATCCTAGGGTACAAGTAGTGTTCCCTTGTGTAGAAAGGGATTGCAAATTCCTTGTAGAATACATCTACTAATGAAGTGTGTGGGTAACAAACAATAGAAAAGCACCACATGAGAGGATTCAAGTCTAGTTGTTCCTTCAGTGTATGATCGATCACTATGAATCAAAGCAATTAATGTTGTCATAAAGATTTGCAATTGGGTATGGAATAGCACGGATCTCTTGTTGTAGTAATATCTTATATGTATCTTTTTTCTAACCCTTAAATCTAAGTTAATCTCAAGCCTATTTCAAAAGTCCCAATGTATCAAAGAGTGTATCCAAACTATTGCCCTTCATAACCCCCAATGAAATATAGAATTAATTGCTCTAGTAGACTTTGAGCTCACATAACTCAAACCATGTTGTTCAAATCACTTTAAACTTTTTGAAAGTGTTGCTTAGCTTTCCACACATAAATTTGTATTTCCATCTCAATATTGTTCAACAATGGTGAATGTTTTTCCACTACAAACTTTTTATTGTAGTCTTGGCCTCAAAAAGTTGGTTGCATTTTTTGACCATAAATCATAATCCAAAGTCCATTGTAGCCCAATAAAATTTGACACAAGATAGGAGATATGTGGAAAAAGATACCCTCTAAGTTTCACAATCAAATCATTAATACTCAATATTAAGCTTTAACCTGCAAAGAAACCCCTCTTGGTTCCCTTAGATTTTTTACCCGTCTACTTTGATGCTTCATAACTCCATCTATATAAATGATCTAGATCTGAAATTTTGTGTGATAATAGTTCATCTTGTTGAAAACTCAGATCCAAAATCTTGCCTTGATCCAACATTTGACTCAATACTCAATCCATTCACAACTACAAAAAACTTCAAATTAAAACTACCTTTCATAATAGAGCAACAACAAGCTTACCATCTTGCACCAAAGTGCACACACCTCAACCAATATAGGCACCTTTCCTACCAAGATATAGACAAAGGGCAAAACCTCACCTCTAAGTGCCCAACTTACAACCCTAAACATTGATGGCTATCCAACTACAAACCCTAATCCCCTCTAACCTTAACCCTTAAAGTCCCAAGGCCATGTTTTAAACATTTTTTTTTCTCTACACATTTAGGTATAGGATCTTGCACTAGACTAGTATGCGAATGACTGGAAGAAATTTTATAAACTTTGATTCTAATGATTACAAGGCATGTATGATTAAAGTGAAGAAAATGAGATTTTTTGTTCCTAGCCTAACTAAATTGTAAGGCTTTGAATCCTCTTAACTTCAAAAATTTATACTGTAGATTGTGAATTAAATTTTTTTATTATGTTCAAGAATTGAATTAAGTGTTTAAATTTTTTATTTTAAAACCTTGTAATTTTTACACTTTATAAAATTGTTAAATTGAAGCAAGTACAAGATAGATGGAAAAGCTTTAAATTGTCGATAGCTCTAAGATGGAATTGAAACACACTAATTTCAATAGTGAGATTGTTCAATAAACCAAACTAAATCATGTGAAGTTTTTTTTTTAATGATTAAAATTCAGTTAAAAACCAAATACATTAATTTCTCAATTCGGGGGGTCACTTTGTGTGGGGGTTCATACATCACATATAGCTAGGGTTTTAATTCTTGGAGGGTATTTTGATGACCATGAACAATTAAATGGTCCCTACTATTACCTAATTTTCTAATTCATGGCATTTTATGACCCCCTACAATTACTTAGAATTATAACACCTTTACTTTATTATAAGAAAAAAAGGTAGAGTGAAAAATGAAAATGTAAAGATTAAAGGCAAAAACAAGACACATGAACAACAAATACAACATTCACTTAACAAAATTTGAAGCACTTAACATACATTCTTGCCTTATTCCTATTGTAAAGCTTACAACACATGAGAATCCTCAAATCATAAATTGAAATAAACAAAGAAGACCCACAAAATAGAACAAAGATAAAAACAACACACATGAACTAACAACATTCACATCTAAGAGAATATAAACAATAAAATGAGGCACCACAAGCCCATCAACATAGTGATACACCATTCAATACAAAACAACATGCAAGGAAGTCAAAATGTACAAAGCCAAAAAAACCCAGAAAGGCAAAACTAAACCAAAAATGCTCAAGCACATCTAATGCACCAAGAATTATGAAAACAAAGTATTTGAAGCCTAAAATGTGTTCATAATGCAATTGTAAGTACATAAAGTAAATGGCTACCTTATTTTTGTTGCATCCACTATATGGAAATCCATTGAATCAATAATGCCTCAAGCCAAGAGGCAAAACCACATGCTAAATACTCTCATACACAAGTTGTAGGGGTCATCTACAAGAGTGACAAGTTGATCCAATCTTCACCCTTTGCCACAAAAACCTTGCAAAGCTACCAACGATAGAACTCTTCCAATTTTCCATTGTTAAAATTTGACAAGGGTATTGCGTAGATCATCCAAAAGTGGTGTAGATAGTTTTCACAATTTGGAGAAATCTTAAACCCTAAAATGCAACCTTTAGATATGAAACACTAATTGAAAATAGCAACAACAAACTCTAAACTAGAACATGCAAATTCAACAAAAGAAACTCGTCGTAAACTCTAAACCTTCAAAGTGAAGGGATATATAGACACTACATTCAAACCACTTTTGGAGAAACAAGATTCAAAGCATGCAAGCAAAGTGCTCAAAGTGAAGCATCCAAAGTATCTACAATAGTATGGAAGAGAAGATTAGACTGCAAAGCCATAGAGGGACTAAAAATATCCATTATTCTATTTCATCATATCGTTACACAATTTTTCATCCAACCAAGCAAATCAATAGTCTTACAAATTGACCCTATCCACAATAAATTTCTAGATATATCTTTGAGGCTATTTTAGAAAAAAAATTACAATATGAAACACAAGTAGATGCCTACTTTCAACTAGTAAATGGCCTACAACATCACAATACTTTGTAGACCTATCTCCAACTTGTAAGTTGAGTATCTAGTCGTACAACACTATAATTGCATATAAGCCCAATCAAATGGAAGCCCCCAATATACATCCATCAATATATAGAAACTTTGTTTGATATACCCCAAATGATTCCGTTGAGATTCACATTTTTTAAATTTTCCATTAGAAATATCCTAAACAATATTACAAGGGTGATTGCAAGAAACGTGTGTCCTATTCTTTGTCACATTTTGATGGAGAAGTTGTTTGTGCTATAAATATTGCAAAAATGATTGAATGAACAGGAAATTCAAAAGATAGCTTTTTAGAGCAATAGAAAATGTATTTGAATTATTTCAAAAGTAATTAAATAGGTGAGATTGAATTTTGAACATATGTCAATTATATGTTTTGGGTGTTTTTTAGTACTATTGAGTGTCTTTTCTAAAGAGTTATGTCAATAGATTTAGTAGGTTATCTTTTCTAATAGAAATACACCTTCTCAAGAGAGGGATTTCCAAAAACATGTTCCTAGTGTGTTTTGCATTGGCCCAAAGTGTGCTATATTTAGATTGCATTTATATTTAATTAAAAAAAATTATTTAGTTTTGACTTTGATCTTCCTTCTTTGCTCTTAGTTGGCAACAATGGACACTTTTTAACCCCTCAAGGTCCAAACACTGTTTTTTGGCATCATAGTGATTTTGGGCAGCTCACTACAAACAAACAAAAAAATTCTTTTAAAATTTCACACAACATGTACCCAAAGAGTAGCTTTAAGGTGCAACAATTTTCATAACTTTTGACTACATGGTTACAAAGTTATTGCATGATATGTAATTTTCAGCATTTATAGAGCAACCTAGGCAACCCCAAAAACTTCTTTAAAAATTTCTGTTTTTAAGAAATAAAAATTTGAAATTGACTTTTTAGATTTATATATACATGAGAAGCTTTGAATCATTCCATTTTGATTGATGAGATGAAAGTTATGAGGAGTTTTAGTTTGCAGGTAGATATGGAATTTCATCTCATTAATCAAAATGGAATGATTCAAAGCTTCCCATGTATATATAAATCTAAACAACCAATTTTGAATTTTTTTTATTTCTTAAAAAATGATTTTTAAAGAAGATTTTGGGGTTGCCTAGGTTGCTCCATAAATGCTGAAAATTACATATCATGCAATAACTTTGTAGCCATGTAGTCAAAAGTTATGAATTTTTTTGTGCCTTAAAGCTACTCCTTCAGCACATGCTTTGTGAAAATTTCAAAGGATAAAAATAAAAATTCCATTTGTAGTGAATTGCCCAAAATCGCTATGTTGCCAAAAACAATGTTTGGACCTTTAGGGGTTAAATAAAATTTTCAAGTGCATTTTCTAGCGTAAATTGCAATCTATGGCTCAAAATAGTATTTTGATGTATAGTGCACAAAAAGACTCGATAGTATTGGTAGGGTCCACAACACCTATAATATGCCAATGTAGACTATTTTTATAGCTAATTCAGTTTTTCCATCCATCCTTGCCATCCATTGATGAACACCACGTCTTGTTTGAATAGTAGATCTAAAATCCAATCGATCATCCAGATTTCATGTTCTATGCCTCCAATCGTACCAAAGGTGACTCATAGTACAAAAAATATTAAAAGGTTGAAAATAAAAAATGCAACAAATAGTACAAGTGTCTTTTGCAATCACCTAGAACCTAACAATACAATATTCAATATACAATTTTATCATGAAGAAAAAAAATAGAAAACAACCACCAAATATATCCAAACCTTTTAGACCTTTCTGAAATATATACAATCAATAAATAAAACATTGACTAAAGACCTACTTATCATTCACATAAAATTGAAATAAAACTAAATTGTCACAATGAGCCAATCTTCTAGAAACATATCCCCTAATAAATTTTATTCATAAACAAGAACACTTATTGAAAATTCAAAATATTAATAAATAAGTTTCTTGCAAATATCTATCATAACATTATATAAAATACATAGTAATCAAAGCATCATACATATATTCCCCAATATATAAACAATATCTATACAAATCCTATTTATAACTTCTAATTGTCAAATTCACATTTTAGATAGTTATTACATTGCTTCCTTCCTAGCCAAAGTATGTGGTCTTGTGTTACTCATAATTTTCCCTTGTGATTTTATATATGGGATACTAGATGAATGAACTCTTAATTTATCCCAACTTCTTTTTGTCTTTGCTTGTATTATATGGCAATGGCAAGGGTAACAAGGATCAAATTTATTTTTTTGTACTATCAAATTTTTGTAATAAATAGAGGTGCCTATAAATTACTATTAATATCAAAAAATTCTTCAGTCTCTTATAAAAATAATTCCATGGTTGCTTGAAATAGACTTCATTTGTACTAATGTATTTACATTTAATAGACAATCCCTATTTTAAGTGAATTTAAAAAATCTATAAATTTCTCATAAAGAAATTCAATTGATTATATTATAAGAGTGCACAATGGTTTCTAGCTTGTTCAAAAAAATTATTTTTCAATTCAAAAATCAAAATTCAAAGACTATGTTCTAATCTTTGATTGCTAAAGACTTGGGTTGACTTTCAAACCTTCTTTTCTATAAAGGAAATTTCTCACATTGTAATCTTTTCTATGTATTACAATTTACAAAGTAGATATGAGATAATTACAAATCAAGATGACATTTCATAATTCAAGAAAACATAATAGAAAAGTAATAAAGCTCATGCATTTTTGCTTGTAATGACATTATTTATTGTAAAAAGTGTGCAAATCATGGTTGTGACATAAACGTGTGACACATTGTTGCAAATTATGAATCACAATGCATGATCATTCTAAATCAATTACATTATTAAAGTAATAATGAGTATGTTAGCCACTATGAATGCAAATGTATATACATCATATAGAATTATTGAATCTAACCACATTTGTGAGAAAGGCATCTCTTGACAAGTATGTTTATTATTCAAAATTTGCACATTGGTTCCCAAAGGGGATATTGATATGTATGAACATAATTGTAAAAAGAGACTTATATGGTGATGACTTGAAAGACATTTGATAAAAAATCAAATAAAAAATATTATTTTTTCAAGCAAAATTTTAAAAAATAATTGGGGTAGTCAATTTTAAAATTCAGTCATTTATAAATAACAATTGTTTCTACATATAATCCTTTAAATGAAATTGATTCTCAAACATACTCAGGTTTGTTAGCCACTATTTTAGTTAAGTGCCATGGCTCATATACTATTGATTTGTGAGAGTTTTCTCAATGCAATCCCTCTAAATTTGAAATCTAATGGTATGTAAGCCTTGTGGTTGAGAGCCACATCACTATTGATGTGCTTTAGAGATCAATTGTTCATAATTGCTCAAAGTTATTTTACAAACATAGGTGGTTAAACTTTGAAAAGGTCCTTAGCCATTATTAGATTTTTTCTCACTTCCAAATTTCTCATTTCTCATGTCAAGGTTTCTTTTCAAAAGAAATGGGCAATTTTAGTCCACCTTTTATCACTTGAGATGCATTACTTTGGGGGGATGAATGTAGAAACTTTTGTAAACATAAAAAAAATATTATCCATATTTTATGTGTTTCATCCATTTTCATAGATGAAAATAGCCTCATCATTCCTATGGAGATTACTTTCAACAACGACCCAAACAAGTGCACTAATATGCCATAATAGTATGTGTAATACTAATATACTATAATTTTCACTACTTTGAACTAGTGGAAGTTGAAATATTACTTTTTTGCACCAATTTTCTACAAAAGTAAAATTTTGAAGTGACACCAATATCCCCCCCTTTACTAATAGGACAAGTCTATATAGCTATTCTTACAAAATAAATAGTCTATGCAGTCTTGTTGTAAACTCTTGATACAAATTTCATGGTTCTCATTGAAAAAATCTAATTCAAAAGGCTTCGAATTTTATGCCACCAAAATCAACAAAGAACATTACATACGTTCATTGCAACCTAAAAAAAACAGGACAAAAAAACAATCTTCATATGACCTCAACACAACCTTAACCCCTATGAGTCCCCAAGAGGAAGGCAAATGTAGATTTTGAGTTTTTTAGACAAAACAAGATTACCACACAAGTAGAAATGTACCCATCATATTTTTCCATTTTTGCAAGTTTATATTTTCTTTTCATCCTTAGATGAACTCATTCACAACCTTGCACAATAATCACACGATGCGCTTGGTGATCATGCTAGTCACATTATTGAACCATAGACAAGAATTGTTTTTATAACGTCATTCAATGTATGCATTTTTTGCAACTCCATCAATATACTCTTTAAATCATTCACAAACCACCTAGTGGATGCTCAATCACTTTCTTAGGGGTTTAACCCTTGAAGGACATGAAGGCCAACCCAAAGTGTCCAATGGATATGACTTCATTGTCCATGATAGAAACCAAAAAATGGACCTAATGGTTCAACAATCAGAGCATATTAACAACTACTTTGGTCACGGGGGACAACATCCTTTCAAGGTTACCACTTAAAAAAACGTTGAGTCCAAAAAAGTGTTCAATAGATGACATCATTGTTCACTATAGGAACGAAGAATGCACCTATTAGTTCAATAATCAAAGCATTTTGGTGACTACCTCGGTCACAGGGGGGCACATCTTTTCAAAATTCACAAACATGTCTAAGGTCCAAGTAGGACACTTTTAAGCCATAAACGCCGCAATGGACGCTTTTCAACCGATGAATGCCAAAGGATCTCTCCGTGTACAATAGAAATGCAACTATTCATCCTCCAAAATTTGTGTGGAAAGAGAAGATCATCCATAGTAGTTTATCTTCCAATGAGTACTTTTTCATTTTTTTAAGCCAAGTGAACAATTCATATGGTGACAAAAGAGATGATTTCCACGGTGACCGGTCCAACATTCAAGAGTTAAAATTTTAAAAATTTTAAAATAAATTTGGGGGGGACCATGGAAGGGTCAATGGAAGGGTTTTCTCAATGCAAGACCTTCCCCCCCGTTCCATAAATAAACCAAACAACCAACCGACCCCAGTGAGTGTTTTTGGTGTGGGGTCAAATGAATCGGAGCTTTTAATCCACACCCGCCTCCAAAAGCGCTTGGAGTTTTCTTCTTCTTCATCTTCTTCTTCAACAAGACCCATAGCAGCAGCTCTCCCCCTTTTGGGTGGGTGGGGTCAGTGAGTGTGTCTACGTGGAAAACCGCGGCCCTTCCAAGCGGAAAATCCCAAGATACCGGATATGCATCAGATGAATATGATTATAGCTAATAATAATAATAGTAAACACCACCAACAGGTCGACAACACTAGAGTGACTCGACTCGCTCCACAGTCGACACTAGGCGAATATTCCCAATCCCAGTCCAGTCCAGTCCTTGGATGGATTTACTTACCAGAAGAAAAAAAATGGAATGGGAATTGAGTCAATTGACCCCACTTTTACATAGAATCTAAAGGCGAGGAGTAAGATTCCGACATGACTTAGGCTACTACAACCACTGTAGAGTAGGAGTAACCCACCTCTGGCACAAGGCCACATGGAACTCCCACCATGTGCATCCTCCCCAATTACTGTTCCATTACTTTACACGGATTTTATACAACCGAGGGGGGGAGTGGGTCAGCGAGATAACCAACTGGAAACAGTGTCACACACTTCGTACAAAATCATACTTATAATCAAAACAGTAGAATGGATTCTACTTCCATGGGTCAGGAGCTTCGAATTATTATTTTCTAAAAAACATGAAGGAGTTGGACTTAGGAAACGAATTTTCTAACGTGGAATTGGAACTGGAACTGAAATGAAAGGAGGAAGAAGAAGAGGTGTAATCATGCTAACCTTGAGAAATATATATATACTACCACCAAGAGATTCAGTGCATTTAGGCTGGTGTAAAGTCTAAATGAAATGAAATGATTCACCACATTCCCTGCAGAAATAAAAGGAGAAAAGACAGGAAACTCTGATCATAATAAGGCCGAGTTAGAGTCTTTTGGAGGCAACTGTGGCGTTAATCTATGAAGGTTTGTAACTGATAACGCTTCTATAATCAATGTGACTACTACCGTGATCAATTGAGAAGTATAAGTCTCTCAAGCCACCCTGGCTCTTTTGAAGGTTTATCTAGACCTAAACCACTGAACAGCAGGTTAGCGCAACGACAAGGAAAACTTCCCTACGCTGGGTTACAGAAAAAGGAGATCCCTTATTGCGATGGTACCCCTGGAGCTCAGAATTTTACCTTAGACGAGATTATTTTCTGCTCGTGCGAAATTGGCTGTAAAAAAACTGAGTGTCCTGCTTCGCTTCACTAAATTTCGGTACGGGAGGGGCTAGCACAGCAGTACATTCAAACACCCGTGGTGATTCGGTGCCTAAGTACGTGTTGGGCATTGAAACCGTGTCTACCTCAGCGTGCCCTCCATCACTTCAAAATGATCATAACAGACATTTGGGGTTATCAGTGATGAAAACGAGGACATAACCCATTACTAAAACCAGGCATTATGTTTTGGGTTCGAGTCGCTGGCTAAGATTGACCTCAAGAGTGGAAAAAACATCAAAGATGCACTGCACATGAACTCGAACGCAAGTCACAAGCCCTGATCTATATCAAGATGCGGCTGGCATTCCCGCACGGACTTCTACTCGAACTCGTCTCATAATTGTCACCATCAGAGCTACCACTATCGAGCACATCCCAACAGAATAACAGCTCTTATTATATCAGTGCTTGACATTTCTCAACGCAACTGCTTGAAGAAAAACACTTCCAAGCAGGTCTATGGAGAGAGAGAGTTACGAAGACTCGAATAGACTACAGAAAGAAAACCGAAGATAAAGACGGAAAAGAAAGTAGGAGCTAAGAAGCCGTGTACCGAATCAATCACCTGGATGACAGGTCCGTGATGCTTTTCCTGGTTCAAACCTATTCCATGTCACAGCTGCAAAAACTCCCCGTTATTGAGCATTGACACCAGCAGTCACAGAAGAGGCTATCTAAGAATAGCATGGAATTAGATCAGTGTTCGTGATATAAGAGAATGATACCCAAACTAGAAATCTTTGAATATCATGACTTGGCCGACCAGAGGAGCTGACTTAAGTTTGGAACATCGAACTTGCAACACTGAACTACACCCTCCACAATATTGTATTCGTCATTCTGGGGTACCCCGATAACATAGACAACATACTTAACTTAAAACCTTTTCAAGTCAACAATAATAACGGAAGTATTCCAAATGCGCACTTCAAGACAACAACAAGGAGAGTTGCCGGTAACCTGACCGTCCACGGGAGAGGAACAGGGTAAATATGAAAACAAGTAGAAAACAGACAACAAAAAATTTTCGCTAGACTTCACAATATAAAAACCCAAGATCTCTGTATTGATTTTGTCGACCCATGAGAAACCAACATAGCATCCAGGAGATGCAGTATCGACAGCATGATTCCCTACAATCAGTTCACAGGGCTTTTCATGAACAGAGTCTCATACTGAACCTAAGCTGTCGTTTCCGACCTATCATCAATCCTCAACACACATTCTGCAATTTCAATTCCAAGAATAGCTCGCCTGCTAAACTAGTCCCAACCCCACCTTACCTGCCTGCTTAAGGAAGGTAGAAAGGTCACTCAAATCGACACATTCTATAAGTCAACCCAGCGACTCGTTGAAGTCTGCGAGTCTAACTTCCCCCTCCCTCCCCCAACCCTTCACTTCCCCCATCAGGGCTGCCAAAGGATATACCACAACCAAGAGTATAAAATAAATCACTTAAACCCTACCCGTGAGAAGAAATAAGTTGAACCTTGTCTGAGTGATTGTTAAGGAGTTACTTTGCCTCAGCGCAAAGCGGCTGCCGAGAAAGGATCACTACAAAACTGGAGAAGGATTTGGGATTCACCTCCCACAAACAAAACTGCAGAAAAATAAAAAGGAAAAAAAAGGGAAAAAAAGAAAAAAAAAGAAAAACTGAGATGTTGGGATCTTCGGAGCCCTGCATCAATTGCTATCCATGAACGCTCCTGCAGCTCGCCTGGGCTCGCTCTTTCTCCGGCTGCCCTGACGTCTGGTAATCACTGGCTTGATAGGCTCGTCTGAATGATCCCTTTTGTTTTCATCATTATTCTCCGTCCTCACTTCTGAGGAATCGTCTCCATTCATTGTACGACTCCGCTTCTTCCCCGAATCCGAAACGGAGAGCTGCGAGATGTCGTTGCTCAACACATCAGGCTTCTTCTCCTCGACTACAGCAACGGGAACCTCTTCCTTAGGGATCTTCCGAGGCCGACCTCTCTTTTTCGGAACAGGAGCCGGGCTCGAGGCGCTACTCGCAGCAACTTCTTTGGATTCCGCAGGTCGGCCATTTGCAACCTTCTTGTAAACTACCTTCGCTCGTCCCATCTGCAATAGATAACTCGCGATGGATTACTAACGGACTCACACTTTATCCGCCACAATGCACAGAGAAAAAAAAGATTGAACACAGAACTAACACAAATTCACCGCAAATCCACGTAACGACTCCAGGTAAAGAAAGAGAGCAAAGATCAGCTCCAGCAAATCTCTACCAAACTACATAAAAATAAGATGCATTACATCTTAGCTAAACACCCCTACTACAATTCCAAACACAGCATCTCAACATTGTAGGAAAATCCGTGAGACGTACCTGGATTGACCAGGCAGGTAAGGCACAGATGCCGTGAGGATTTCCAAATAAAAAATCAAAACGCTTTCACAAAACCTCGATACGCAAGTGGAGATAGCACAACGTTGAGATGCACATTAGCAAGCCCAATAAGTGAACGGTTTCACACGAAAAAGAGTTGCATACTCCATCGCACTCACCCTAATCACTTCTATCGGTTGCCGGCTCTTCCAAGGAAAACTAATCCTCTGTTTTAATCCACTGAGCTGAAATTACAACCAACACTCTCTCCACATAATTCAAACCAAAAGGAAAAAAAGTCGCTCTCTCTCTCTCCCTCTCTCTCTCTCGAGAATAAATCAATAATGTTAACGGCAGAAGAATCAAAGTAACGTCCGGTAGGTCAAATCGGCATCGAAGCTCGACTCCAGACCACCAAATGACCTTCCAAAAAATCAATTGCTTCACCCAAACTCTTCTTAAAACACAGGAACCTCGCCTCCTGTATAGGAAAACACGGGTCAAGAGGAAAAAGCTCCCTCTTTCTCAAACATTCCGGTTTTGCAACAAGCTCCCGGTGTCACCATTCGAAGGATCACTACTGGAGAAGAAGAAATGGAGAAGACGACCCTAGAATCGTTCGACAATAACTAAAAACCAATCCAGCAATGGAAGAAAGATAAGAACCATCGGGAATAATAGGGACCTGAGGAAACCTTGCGCAACAGAGAGAGAGAAAGAGACACAGAGAGAGAGAGAAGGAAAGACAAAGACAAACAACGACGAGCTTAAGCAAAGCCAAAGCAAAGCAATCCAGGAAAGGACCGAGAACATCAAATGGTAATGTGGAGACGACGATGAGATTGGAAGGATACAGAAACAAAAATAAAAAAATTGAAAAAATTGAAAAAAATAAAAAAATTGAAAATTGAAAAATACGGAATGAGATAAAGGGAAACTGGTTGTAAGGGGTCTGAAAAATGTTTTGGCCTTTTGGGTTGAGATAAGAACAAAAAGAAGTCAACTCTCGGAGCAAGGGGCTGGTTTACTTGGGGGCTCTTGGGGTCCATCATGGCTTAATGAATTGGTCATGTCATGATTTCAGATTTTTTTGATTTGGGGGGAGCCTTTCAACTTCTTGTTTTCCATCTTCTTTAGGTACTAATTGTGTGTTTTCATAATTGATGAATTCACCAATTCATAAGTACGATGGAGAAGAAAACAAATTCAAGTTTGATTTGGTGTGTCTATCGTTGGTAATGTAGAATGGAGTACGATGAAGGATGGAGTAGAATAGGGAGAGTTGTGATTAGTTGGGGATGTGAATAGTGTTTTTTTGAGTTTCGCAGAGAGAAATCTTACTTGCCCTTTGACCTAAGTAAGAATTTTTTTCCTTGGATTTGTTAGAGGAGCGGCACGAGCCTATTTGCAACGTTGCACGTCAATAGTTTCAAGCAAGTTTGGAGACAAACACAAGCAGACTTGACAAGTGTAACTCCTCTTGATGTAGGATAGAGTACGAGGCTAGACAGTGTTTGGAAGGATCTAGGACTGGTCCCATCCACTCTCGCGATGTGTAAGGCCTTGACTTTGTTGATGTGAAGGTGCTCAAAGGGTATCGCCACCTAACATGCCCAAGCGAACTTGATGTAATTTCAAAGGTACTGATTTGGAGAATCTTTCAACTTCTTGTCTTCCACATACTAAATGGGTGTTTTGTAAATGAAGAATTCACCAATCAAATGTAAAATGGGAAAAAAAAATTGATTTAATTTTGATTTGGTTTATGTGTTCTTGGCACTATAGGATGGAGTGGTTGGAGAATGTTTGGAAGGGTTAAGAGCACCTTCATCCACTTTAGCTTTGTATCAATGGTGCCGGAGTGGAAGTATTCAAAAGGCATTTCCACCTCCCACATAGCTAAATGAAGTTTTTTTTATTTCATATATGTTGATTTGGAGAAGCTTTTAACTTCTTGCCTCCCCCCTTTACGCACTAAATGTGTCTTTTGTAAATGGTGAATTGATCCATCAAGAAGTGAAATGGAAATAAAGAAAACAAACTTTGATTTAGCTTGTCTATCCTTAACACTAAATAGATATTTAGCTTGTTTAGGATGGATTGGTTGAAGAAGGATTTGAAGGGTCAAAAAACACCATACATCTACTTTGTTCTTGTGTCAAACATTGGTAGTGTTGGTGCGGAGGTGTTCAAAAGGTATTTCCAACCCCAATGTGACTAAGTGAATATGTCCTAATTTCATATCTATCAATTTGGGGTGCCTTTTGACTTCTTGTCTCTCACCTCTATGCACCAAATGTATCTTTTATAAATGATAAATTGGCCAATGACAAGTAGAATAGAAAAAATAGACTAAACTTAGATTTGGCATATGTGTCCTTGACATGGTTGGATGGAATGTTTGGAGAGGACTTTTCATCCAATATGTTTATGCCAACTTTAATTGTATTAGAATGAAGGTGCTCAAAGGGTATTAGCACCTTGATATGACCAAATGAACTCACTTATAATTTCAATTCTATTTGTTTGGTGAGCCTTTCACTTCTTGTCTTCGACCTTTATGCAATAAGTTTGTGTTGCCTAAATGGCGAATTGACCAATCATAAGTATGATGGAAACAATAATTGAATGAACTTAGATTTGGCGTACATATCCTTGGCACTATAGGATGGAATACAAGGGTGGACAATATTTAGAGGGAAAAGGAACACTTCTTATCCACTTTTGCCAAATATTAGACCTTGGCCATGTTGGAGCAAAGGTGTTCAAAGGATATTCCCACACCCAACATAGTCAAATGAATTTTTCATGATCTCCTACTTGTACATACTAAATGTGTATTTTATAAATGATGAATTAACCAAGCATCAATGGAATGGAGTGAAAAAAGAAAACAGATTTCAATTTGGAATGTCTACCATTAACATATAGAATGGAGTGGCATAAAAAAAATTAGAACAATTAAGAGCACTTTTCATTCGATTTGGTAGGGTATCACATCTTAACAATGTTAACTAGAGGTGCTCATGAGGGTGCTCAAATGCTATTGTTACCTAACATGGCCAAATGAACTCATCGTAATTTTAGATCTATTATTGATTTAGGAAGCCTTTCTACTTTTGTCTCCCACCTTTATGCAACACGCTTGTATTTTGTAAACGGTCAATTGACCAAACATAAGTGGAAAGGAAAAAAACTAAACTAAACTTCATTAGCATGTGCATCCCTTGTAGTATAGGATGGAATAGTTGAAGAATATTGGAAGGGGGGTCACGAACATCCCGAGTCTCATCTGTGTGTCAAACCTTGGCTTGTTAAAGATGGAGGTACTCAAAAGATAAACTTATCACCACCTTGGCATGGCCAAAAGAACTTGTTGTAATTTGATATCTATTAATTTAGAGAACCTTTCAATTTCTTTTGCCCCACCTTTACATACGGAATGTTTTTTTTAATGGTGAATTGACTGATCATAAATGGAATAGAAAAAGAATTGACCAAGATGGAGTGATTAGAGAATTATTGGAGTTTTGAGCATTCTTCACCTATTTGGCAATGTACAAGACCTTTGCCACTTTGAACAAGATACTTTCAATTTCAATGCAAGC
Source organism: Rhytidiadelphus loreus (assembly GCA_947034895.1). Classification (NCBI taxonomy): domain Eukaryota; kingdom Viridiplantae; phylum Streptophyta; class Bryopsida; order Hypnales; family Hylocomiaceae; genus Rhytidiadelphus; species Rhytidiadelphus loreus. The sequence continues at coordinate 4,810,725 of OX344764.1, forward strand.
ATTTTATTAACTTTATTTTTAAAAATTCAAATGTTTTTCTATTTTATTGGATGGATTAATTTTTGTTAAAAAACTTTGATTAATCCCTTAACCCTAAAGTCCCAAGTGTACCCATGGAAGACAATTGAAGGTCCAGTTCGATTTACATGATTTCATTTTTTGGCATGATTTTTTGAAACTTTATATTAAATAGAAAAACATATTATCTCTCTAGGAATATAATTTTTATTCAATTGATGCCTAGAAACAAATTTATGCCACAAGAAGTTCAAAATAGTTGAGCTCAAGCAACAAAAAGAAATCACAAAAAATTGAAATAAAAAACTTTTAATTTATTTTTTATAGAATATATTTTTGTTTATATGAAAATATTGATTCATTCTATTTGGATTAAGGTGAAAACACCTAAAAACGTCAAAATAAGGAATTCAACATAGTAGCAAGTTTTCTTCAAGTGGTGGGAATATTTTTCTCCTGAGCACGTATATGAGCTCCATAATTTTTCAAAGTGAAAAATGTTTTAAGTGCTTAGTTGTAAGAGTTATTGAGCATCTTTTTTGTGGGCATAGCATCTTCTTGAATAAATATTGGTAATGTATTGGATCCATTTTTTAACTCAATTTCTGCAATTTCAAAGGAAATACTTTTGCAAAAGGTTTTGTTTGATTGTTAAAACAATCTTACAATTGGAATTAGTGTGCATCAAGTCCATTTTACAACTCTTGATGATTTTTTCTTTCCTTGAATATGGTACTTGCTTCCACTTAGAATTTTTTTGAAGCAAGGAAGTCAAGTTTTTTTTTAAATTTTATCTTAAATTCTGAACTCAATTTCTTCAACATAATTTTCAAATTCAAAATTTGTATTGCATAGATTTTAAGTTCCGAGTATTCAAAGTCTTATAACCTAGTGTAGTAAAGTGCAAAAATACTCATTTTCTTCACTTTAAATGCAAATAGCTTGCAATCTATCTAGTCAAAGTTTTTAGAATTTTTTCCTCACATTTTTATGTAATTCTAGTGCAAGATTCTACATTTGGACATGCAAAAAATAAAATGTTTAGAAATTTTGTTGTTTGCATTCGAAGTGGCAATTTTGAGTGTTTTTTGAAATAAAATGGACCTAAGACTTTAGTGGTTAATTATTTGCAATTTTTACACAAATTTTCAAATTGTAGCATTTTCAATTGTGAGTTTAAACCTTCAATCAGGTGTCATTAGTAGTGTGGAGAGCAATGAAGCCTAAGTATATTGTAGATTGTTGCTATGTCAATTCTTTAAAAAATTATTATTCTTGTGTCCAACAAATTAGTTTTTGAAGTGCAAGAAAATTACAATTAACAATTAATCACTATATTTATAATCTTTGATTTTCTAAGACTTCAAAACTTTTACAATCCAAAGACTAAGTTACATTACTACCAAAAGGTTATTTGTATAATATTTTCATGAATGTGCAACCATTCCCTACTAATGCTATACCTCCTTAGAATTCTATTAATTGCTAAAAAAATTATATTTTGTGTTTTGAAATTGAATCCAATTAATTTTTGTGTGCAATAGTATTATATCAAGTTTCAAGAAAATAATCATGATGTTTTCATTATATTGAATATAGTATAATATTCTTTGAGATGTAAATTATTTAATATAAAATTTATTAGATTGATTATACAATATTTATAGTCTCCTAACTTTAGTCTTTGACCAAAAATAACATTATTAATGATAAAACATGGTATTTGGGTGAATCTTCATGACAAATCACTTAAAAATTGCCTTGAGAAAGATAAATTTACTATCATTATTCTAACTTCTAAAGCTATGGTCTAAAATGGTTCCAAATTTGCAATATATGGAAATGTGTTATAAAGTATGGCATGACATAAAGAAAAAAATTGGTAATAATATTCAAACAAAAATTGTATAATATAATATATAGATTGATTTGGTATAATTGGATTGTCTACAAAGTTCCATTGTTCAATATTTAATAATAAATGTTGAACTTAAATTTTATTTATTTATTTAATTTTAAGCTTGAATTTAAAATTATTATTTTTCACCTAAAGTATGGCTCTACGGATATATAACATAGAGTCTAAGAAAATTTATTCTAAAGCAAATAAGTAATTTGGTTTTTGAAATTATTTTCAAAATTCCAAATTATGTAATTGGGAAATTCATTCATGGAAAACTAAATAAATTAGTTATTGAAGTAAAACATATTATTTTTTTTGGAGCCTTCAATTTCTTTTGGAATAAAACTGAAAAATCTAAAATCTGTAGTATGTAAATAATAAACTACAGTACTTAGACAAGAATGTAATAAAAAAATTAGATACTATAGAAATTGAAAAATTTTGCACACCAAAATTTGTCCAATCCCAACATGAAGTTAGAGAATGAAAAATAGCTTGAAGAGTCTAATAATGTTTAATTACGTTTCAAACAGAATAACTCAATTTCAAAATTTATTCAAATCAATGAAATTTCTAAAATTATTAAAATCAAATTGTCAATGGAATAAAATAATACTACACCTTCAAAAATAAAATAAAATAAAAATATTTTTACAACTACATGAAAGTTTTTTCTGACAACCGGACTAAAGGAAGTATTCATGGTACCATTGAAAGATCTTTAACCCTTAAAGGGCATGGCCCGTACAACCAAGGTAGTTACTAAAATGCTTGGATTTTTGGGTCAATAGGTGCATTTTTTATTTCTACATCCATCACCACTTTTCGAGTCATTCATCACCCTCTTCTCGGCCTCAACATTGTTTAAGGGTTAAAAGTCGAGTATGCACAATAAAGATTTCTTAAGAATTAGGGTAACATAGTACAAGATATTGAATTTCAAATATGTTTGCCACTAATTCAATGAAAATAAGAAAATCATCTTTTAAGGGACTTAGTATGTAGTAGGTTTGTTGTAGTTGTCAATGTAAACTAAACCATATCTATTGACCTATTACTAGTACACCATGTACCATTGCTACAACCAATTTTTTTTTTAATTTCAAATTCTCTAATTTATAAAAACTTCATGCACAAGGGAGTACCATGGATTTGTTTTGTGGTGTACATGCAATGTGAAAGTTATGTTTTCTTCAAAATAAAAGATAATTTAATTAAATTTTGTAATTAAAAAACAATTAAAAAATCCATAACTTTCACACCATTGGTCTAAATGTCACAAAACAAAGTCCATGCACCCCTCCTTGCTAAGAGCTTTCCAATGGTATCAAAAACATGATTGGGAAATTGATGGTTTCTTAGATCTCAACGTATTAAACAAACAACAACCTAATTTAAGGTATAAATATTTCCATACCTAGATTTTACAAAAAGTAACCCTCCAAAACTATCAATAATATGTGCACCTATCACCTTTAATTATGACTGAGCATAATTACTATTATTGGATCTTATTAGCATTTGAAAGAAGATTCTAATGCACTTTAACATGCATTAATTGGACATTGTATGAACAAAATATGAATTTTCAAAGTACCATTTTTAGGTGTACCAGAAATCAATAATAGGCTTTCATAGACTTTCATGTTTTGATTGCATACATCTTGTGTAATCAATATCTACGCTTTTCTTGACACTTTTTGATTCAAATGTAGATGTTGCCTTTTTGTTCATGTTGATTATAGGGTACATACCTTAAAAGATGAGTTGAGAGATGAGCTTGAGTTTTTTAAGACTCTTTCAAAACACTATGTGAAAAAAAAAAATTGTTTATCATCTAACATCCATCATTCTCTAGAAATGTTTTTGGCCCCAAAGTGGTTGATGAATGACTTCTAGGATACCAAAGAAATAATGAATGCACCTATTGGTTCAAAAATTGGATCATTTTTGTTTGACTACTTTGGTGATAGGTATCATCTTTTTAGGGTTAGGATCTATATGATCTAAATATAGACTATATAGTGTGGCCTTCTAATGCTTTTACTATAGACTTACATAATTGTGATGAATCCATGTCTTTAAAAGAGAGTTTACAAGTACTATTTTACTACTAACCTTAAGAGATTCTAATAGGAGGGGAAATGTGGATCCAGAGGCATAATAATTTTGGCAAGAATTCCAATAAGATTTTTAACAAGATATTTGACAAGATTTCCAATAAAGGTCTTCATTTTTGCAATTAGTTCTCTTCTTTCCATCTTCACATGACTTGATGTGGAGACGTACACAAAAAAATGAAGCATCAATTGACCAAGCTACTATCCTTAAAAGAAAATTGTCAGATGGCTCCTTGAGGACACTCTTGAAAAGATCTATCACCCACCTACTTTTGTTAGATAGTTCCTTTAGTATGCTCTTGAAAAGGTCCATCACCCACCTACTTGTGTCAAATAGTTCTTTCAAGTACACTCTTGAAAACATCCATCTATTGGATGTTGATTCTTATTATATGGTAGACAATTATAGATTATTGCTTAAATATACACCATTTTAATATGAATCAAATAGGTCAAGCAATGTTTTTGGAATACATCTATAGATACTACTTTGAAAATTTACAATTATTTCATACAATGTTTAGAAGACAAATACCAAAAGAATTTAGAATCATAATTCAATTACCAACAGAAATCAATAAGATTTTTTAATAATAGGTATTGAACCATGATTCATACAATATACGAAAGTCAAACAACTATTGACTTTGTATGAATTACAATACGTGATAGTATACTAGAGTCAAAAAATTATTGTTCACACAAAAGAAATGAAGAAATCTAATCCAATTTTTAAATCGTTTAAATGATATATCTATATCATTGACATTGTATTATGTTATTTTAACTGTCTTCTGATTTGATACAAGATTTTATTTCTAAATATGGCATATTATAACTATTTTTGTATTATTTTTTACTTTTCAGTCTTTAAAAATTGATTTTTACATTCAAGAGGATTTTTCGAAATCTTGAGAAAAATCAACAAAATGAAGTATTTCAAATTTGTTATTTTCTATATTTGAAAATTTTGAAAGGTTCATTAAAAAAAATAGACTTTATTGTTATATGAAGTTGAGAGAAAAATCAACATTAAAAATATTGTTATATGAAATTGAGAGACTTGTACCAAGTTTACGAAGATTGAATCTTTTTAACCACAACATTCTACACACAAATCTACTTGATTAACGAAAATTTGAAATTTTCAGGTTATTTGTATTTGATGTGAATTTCCTTCATTTTTCTTCAAAAATACACAAAATTTTAAATCTTCATAAAATTATGAATTTTTTTAACTTATAGAAGATATAAGATTACACTTTTGAAGGAAAAAAAACAAATAAAAATCATTTGTATATAGTCATGAATTGATGTTTACAAAATGATACTTTTTTGAAGCTAGATTGCACGATCATTGGCTTGATCCATAATTTTGAGAGGTAATAAATGAAAGTGGAACACCCCATTTTGTCCTTTAACAAATTTTCAACTCTATACAATAATATAAAAATATTTTTCCCTTTCCAACATCTTAGAATGATAAGTTTTAAGTATTTTTATCTTTTTAATCATTTTACATAGTTATTGAAGTAGAAAATATTTTTAATGCCCATTTCCATTTTTATTTACTGATCAAATTCAATCTAGTTTAAAAAATTATACTTTATAATAAAACTCTTTGTAAAAATAAGATATTAGAGTGTAAGGGGTTCTATTTTGATTTTCTTCATAGATTTGAATTTAGATGGCAAATATGGTTTGGCAGTTTGTCACATTAAATTATTGGGATCAACTAATCACAAAAAACCTTGTATATGAATATCTATAAATTGTTATTAACACCTTAATGACTACCTTCATGGTGGCATAATCAAACCTTTCTTTCAATTCCAATTGAATTTATTAATTTATATTCAAGTTTTAGTTATATAATTTGCCTACATGTGCCCAACTATTGTGTATTTAAGTATAAAAATTTGAAATGGTTTAGTAAAATAATGTAATTGTTATAATTTTATAGTAATAGATAGATGAAATTAAATTGAAAAATATACCCCTCTATCCCATTAAAATCCTCCAAATTTGGCACAACTTTTGTCTCACTAAAAAACTTTGTTTATTGATCTCAACCATTGAGTAAGCATTGGCCATATTGAATGACCTCATGGGAGTAAGTGGTAAGCAATCAAGGAGCATTCTTCTCCTTGGAAGCTTGGCCTTGCCCAAATGAAGCACTTTGTACTTGCTACTTTCTCAAATAGTAGTGTTGACAATGGATTTGGTAATAACTTGGGCGCTATGCAAATTTGTTCATGAAGGGGACCAGGTTTTCTTGTTGTAGTATTTAGATTGGGAACATATATTTCTACAATCAAATTGTTGCCACCAACCTTTAAATCATCTAGAATGAAGGGTTGGCAGCATTCTCAAACGATGCTCAAATTTGATACTTTCCACATAAATTTTAGGTACCTAAACAATAGTGCCTAAATTGGAGATTTTACATAAATTTAGGGGATGGGTTACTAATTCTTGAATGTATGTATCATTGGCACAAAGACTAATAATATAGTTAATACTTCATATGAAAAGTTTAGGAGGTTTTTAGTAGGACAGAGGGAATAACAAAATAAATGGAATTAAATTAAATCTTATTTTTTCTAAGATGCATACCAATGAAATATACTAAAAAATCAAGTAATAAATTAAAAAATTTCACACCATATCTTTATTTTTGACTTTCAAGTCACCAATTTTCTTGCATTTAATCCTTAAAGTCCCAAGGCCATTTGGGGGGGGGGTCAATAACCACTCAAAGCTACCATTTTCAATGCAAACAAAACAAAACAAAACAAAAATCTTTTCTTTCGCATATCCAACAATGGGATATTGTACTAGACTAGTATGAGAATTTCCAGAATTTTTCTTAAAAACTTTGATTGTATTAAAGCAAAAAGAATATTATTTTTGCTTTAAGCTTGACTAGATTATAAAGCATTGAATCCTCTCAATTAAAACTTTTGTACTATAAATTGAGAATTTGAAATTTTTTGTGTTGAAGTATTGAGTTGAGAATTTGGAAAATAAATTCTTTGCCCATTCATTTTCATTTTAAGAAAATTGTTAAGCCAAAGTAGGTACAAGATAGAAGGCAAATCTAAATTGTTGATAGCTCTAAGATGGAATATGAATACCCTAATTCCAATAGCAAGATTGTTGTAGAAAGCAAACTTAACCATGAATTATTATCATTTTTTTTTAAATTGTGAAAATTGAGTTTATAAATAAATTCAACCCATTATTTTTTCATCACTATGCAAATTGAATGAATAAAATATTCCTATGTAGACAAAATATCATCTTTAAAGAATTCATTTTAAAAAAAAACTATTTAAAATTTTTCTATTTTGTTGCCTACACTTCCTTGTTTTAGGTTTATTGTAGCATAAATTTTGTTCCCGTGCACTACTTGAAATAAAAATCATATTTTCCAAAATCTAATTATTTTTCCTATCTTAAAAAAAGGTTAAAATTTTTTTTCCAAAAATTGAGATTATAAGTACTTGCCCAGACCTTCAAGAGATTTTTGAAGGGACTCTTAGGACTTTAGGGGTTAACATGTAGCAAATGCATTGTTTGTTGAAATTGCCAATACATTGTTTTGGCATAAAGTACTACTTGTGCGCTATTTTTTTAGTTTATCATTTAAACTAAAAATACCTATTCCAACAACTATTTCTAAGAGAATAACCTATGTGACATGAATTAGACCAAACAAACTTATGGGTTGACTTTTGAGGGTTAAACGAGGGATTAAATCATAAAAAAGGTCAAAATATTATTATTATTCAAACTTCAATGTGCAAGTTTTGGAATGAAAAGCTATAGAATATGTCTTATAGCCTTTGCTACTTGCATTTTATATATTTAAGTATATGGTTTAACACCTACAATATTTCACATTCAAAACCTAGGAATAAGTTGGGTGATTTAATTGTAGGTTTAAAAAACATCCATTTGATTCATTTGATTTAAACTACAGTAGAAAACAAAATTTGACAAGTGTAATTATTATTGCATTCAATATTTCATTTAATCCAAAAAAAAAAAATGAATTATTGCTAATGCAAAATTTTCATGCCTATCTAAAATTGTCCATAATTCAAAGAAAATGTCCTTTCAAAACAATGTATGAATTATGTCTTTGTGTACTGAAATGTACCTAAAGAACACATTTAATCGACCCATCACATATCCACAACAATAAAAATGCTCATATGGGGCCTTTATAAATCGATTCCAAGGAGCCCCATTGTCACCCTTGTCCTCCTTTGTAAAATCACAACTCTCTAATTTGAAACATTCATTGACTTCTAATCACCCTCAATCTACCTACTATAATAACACAACAGTAAGGATGCTCATGTGAGCCCTTCCAAATCTTTTTTAAACATAAGAAGCCCTATCAAAAAAACAATTCCAACTATAGTATCTTGGAATTCAATGAAAAACTTAAATTCAAATACTTTATCACAAGTGTTTCTTTACAATCAAGGATAAAATGACAAAGTTAAAGTGAGTCACATGTATAGGTTAGAAAGGTAAAAATAAATAAAACACAAGCTACAAAAGCAAAACACAAAAGGGTCCCATCCATTTAGTTCAAGACAGTGTTAACCTTGACTACCGACTTCTTGAGAATAGTGGTTGTAAATGAATTGAGCCACTTTCTTTTTTATACATGAATGTGCTTGAGATTTTTAATTTTAACCATACAAAAGAAAAGACTATTTTGTCTAGTAAACATGAAATTAATTGTAGAGAATAATGATTACTAAATTTTTAGATTATAAATTTTTTGGGTGATCAATTTATAAAAAAGAAATAGAAAAAAAGGTGCATCTTTGGAGGACGATAATGAATGAAGGTTTTTTTCCTTCCAAAAATTAGATTAGAATCTAAAGCAAATGTAGTATCTTTTTTAAATGAAAAAAATGAAAAAAAAACTCTCAAATTTATGCACATTTTCAAACAATAGTGAATAAAAAGCCAAAATTGACCAAAAAAGATTTCTAAATCCTACCCCTGTTTATGCATCAAAATTTGAAATTTAATGGAACCTCCTCAAAAACCCTATCCAAAATTGGTGCCCACTTCCCCCCTTCAAATACACAGAATTGCATTCCAAAATTCATAAATTTTTTAATGCTTCACACCACACTGAAATTTTGAAAATCCAAAAATGCAACAAGTATGTCAACTTGTTTAGTACTCTTTTAGACCCTACTTTCACCAACAAAATATTGAATTCGTTTCACCCCACTAATTGAGAATTTACCATTGAAAATTTGAAGAAGACACCTTATTTTGTACTAACTTTTAGGCGTTACAAGGTTAAAGACAATGACAAAATTTCCAACTCCTTCTACTATATAATGAGCCTGAGAAACTCTTGAAGCAAAATTGGATGAGAAATATTTTTCCCCTTCCTAAACTCTTGACCGCCCAATGGAGTCAACCCTAACGGAGTCCTCCATCCATTCATCTATCTATTTATCATCCCTCCGTCCTCCCTCCATCCCTCCAATGAATTTGGCTGACGGAGTGAGTTTGGATGGGGTTTGGGGAAAAGTTCAGTTCCATATATGATAGGAATCTTCCTGAAAATAATAATTCACAGCCAGGAATCCTTCCTTCCTTCCTTCCTTCCGGCTGAAATTAATAAATTAATAATTTAATTAATAATTAAAAAACCTGGCCCCTTCCTTCGCCACTTGTCAACGGCGTTGCGAGCCACCACACACAGGCCACAGCCCCCTGAGTGCACCAGCCAGGCGCTTCACACATGTTGGTGACCATTAACTTACTGTACAGCTCGAGCACCTAAAAAAGACACAATTAATAAAAAGCAGAAGCAGAAGCAGAAACACTCCGTCACTCAGAAAAAAATGAAATTTTCTTTATAGGGGAAATGGAGAACTTAACTTACTTTATATTATAGCATGTTATCCCATATTTGCATTTGGTGTGAAAAGAGTGTTGTTACTTAGGGTCTTAGGAACGAATTTACACCTACTTTTGGATTGGATTCACATTCAAAACATCACCCCTAACACCAAGTGTGAACATACCTTTAGAACCTTGCTTAAAACCCATGTTTAGAACCCGTGCTTAGACCCATGCTTAAAATTGTGCTTAGAACCTTTGCTTAGAACTATGCTTAGAACCTTTGCTTAGAACCATACTTAGAACTGTGTTTAGAACCTTGCTAAGTCCCATGCTTAGTGGTCCGGCTATTAATCTAAGAGAGCCAACATCCACTAAGTGGTGGTTTATGAATATGTTTTTTTTTTTGTTCTTTTCTTTTTGAAACAAATGAAACCGGAATTTCATTGCAAGGGCACAAATACAAAACCACTAGCCACAAGTGGCCTGGGGCGACACAAAGAAGGAAAATTTATGAATGGTTTTCAAGAGCTTATCATGGGAGCTACAAAAAAGGGATGAAGTACATTCAAGTACATTGAAAATACAAAATTTTGTCTATTCTTCAATGATGCAACTAGCATTGGTACTCAATGCATCATGATCACTGTACAAGGTTCTAAATGGGGTTTTCATAGGGATGGGGAGAGAAGAAGAATTTGCAAAAATAAAGATGTGGTGTCTAGATTCTATTTATGCCATAATTATTTTTGCCCCAAAAGTTCAAAAATCAAAATCTACATTTTATCTTTCTATGAAGTAGGTGTAGAGGTTATTAAGCATTTCATGACTTGATGGCTTAACCCGTAGGAATTAGTTTCCATGCACTTAGAATCAATCAAATTTGGATTTAAAAAAATTTGGAATTCTATGTACAAGTGTGCAATAATTGTAAGAGGTTGATTGGAATTGTTGGTTAACAAACATTTGAGGGGAGGCTTGTAAAAGTGGAGGAAGCAATTTTTTGACTTCTAAGAAGCTATTTTAGCGTTAGGATTGAACTTTAACATTTGGGTGCTTAGCAAAGCAAGGCTACTCCTAAAATATATTTTCTACCTACTTATATAGAAATGCAAACATCATTAAATTTGGCAAATGCCATTTGAACTCTAGAAATATCAAAAATTATTTTTTTATTCCAACATGACATGGAAGTTCATTCTCAGAGAATCTTTGGTAGTCCACAATTAAGCCCACTCATTAGATGAGATTGGGGGGGGGGGAGCTGGAGGGCCATTTCGAGCTTATTCCCTGCTTCGTTCCCTCCGGTCTTCTCGAACTCCGGTGTCAGACTTCTTTTTTTTGAAAAAAATAAAAATAAAAATAAAAAATTTAAGTTCTTAAAATGAGAAACAAAGTTAAAATTTATTTTTATTTTTATTTTTATTTTTTCGAAAAAACTGACTTGGCAGTCTCTTGGCCTGGTTAGCGTAGGCGGGGAAGGGTGGGTTTTAGCGGTTCTCATGTGGGTTTTGAGTTGGGAACTTGCAGCCCTCCCCAAGAGCCGAAACACATGTAATGCTAGTGTTTTTAGGATGACAAATGAGCAATAAATGTGTGGGCCCACCAAAATGCTACTATTCATCTTCAAAAGAGTACATTGACATCATTAGTAATGAGATTGTTTTTGCCTTTGAATACAAAGAAAAAATGGTAAAACAAATTTTCACAATTAAATTTGTAGAGGTCCAATTTACCATAAACCAATCACAAGATGGCATGTAGCACTTTTTGACCTGTTCAAAATTTGACCTTCACGTAAGGTAGTATCTTTCATTTGGATGTCATCTTAACATCTAAAGCTTACCATGTTCAAATATGGTACCATATGGATAAATATGTGACCATTTTTTGTTTTTGAAACATGTTAGAAGTGCAATGATAACCCAAATTGGAAGTGCCATGTATTGGTAGATTCATCTCAGTATCAGGATAAGCCTTTGTCACTAGAACAAGACTCTTTATAATAATTTGGATGAATGAGGCCTCATCACTTTGAAGGGTTGGATGACTTTTAGATGAAATTTGAATGAATGGTGAGGAAAGTTCAATGATAATTGCACTATTTGAGAAAGTGTGAAAATAATGTAGACCACATTACATTGATTTTTATTTTAAATACTATGAGCTTCCATATTGTTGAACCTTGTAAATTTTGGAATAATTCACAAATTACTATGAATTAATTTTATTATTGTAGTAAGCACTACCAATGATTGATTTAACTCAAATAGTGAAAATAGAGAAAAAGAGCTATTTTAAACACAACACCCCTCAACCTTCAAATATTTATTATTTTGACCGTTTGTTGCATTTCCAACATTGTATATTGTATTTCACTTAAATCTAGAGTTAAAATAAACAAATGTGCTACGAGATTGAGGCTCTACCTATGTAGCACAGGCTCACTTTTTAAATAAAATCCTATTGAAACTTACTTACTTCTAGCTTTTACCAATGCTAATTAACCTTTGAATGTTAGAGACTATGTTTTCACCAAAACTGCTCCAAAATTGTCATTTTTAGGACAAGTATCATATTTTAGAAAAAAAAAAAATTTAAAAACATGTAACCATAGGATTTTGTAGTAAAATAGTTTGAAAAGATGTGGAAAAAATTTCAGAATTTTCTACCGTGTAGATTGCAAGATATTAACGTTTGAAGTGACAAAAATCCTTTTTTTGGCCTTGTGAAAATACAGGTAGCTACACTTCACAAGGTCACATCTGTATGAAAAATGTCCAAAACGGTTGTTACTCTTTAAATTACTTCTTCAAGGCAAGTTGGCTACATGCTTGAAAATTTTCAGATCATTTGAAATTGTACAACATATAGGAAAAAAGTAGTAAGTAGAAAGAAGTAGAGAATGTTCAAAAATACTAAATTGTTAACAATTTATTTATGGAATTAAAATTTTCCAATCCCAATGGTTGTAATGTTGCAATAAACAATATAAACCTAATGTTTTTATTTTTTTCCAAAAATATTTAAAATTGAGTTAAATAAAGGACTTTAAAGTTAATTTTAGAGTAGAGATTCCATAACTACCCACAAACTAATCCAAACTAAAATTCCTTATAACTTTCATCTCATTAATCAAAATGGAATGAATCAAAGCTTACCACATACATATAAATCTAGAGAATCAATTTCAATTTTTTATTTTTTTTAAAAGTGATTTTCAAAGAAGTTTTTTTTTCCACTTAGACTGCCCGCCGAACACTGATAATTTACATATCATGCAATAACTTTTGAACCATGTAGTCAAAAGTTATGAAAATTGTTGGGCCTTAAAGTTACTCCTTGGGCACATGTTGTGTGGAAATTTCAAAGAAAAAAAATAAAAATTCCATTCGTAGTGAGCTACCCAAAATCGCTATGTTGTCAAAAAAACGTAGTTTGGTCCTTTAGGGGTTAAGGTAACTATACCTAATTTCGATTGCTTTCTAAACTCACCACTACAAATTCTTGCCTAAAATGCACTCCCACTATTCATGAGAGTCTATAGTTTGTTTTAGAAACACCTATTTTCACAACCTTGAAAATTTGTATTTCATTCATACAATGTCCAAAAAATGCATTCTTAGAGAATCTAGAATCCCCTTTTGACTACCAACGAGCCCCCACAAAATGTTTTCAATTTAATAATAGAAACCATGTTGAATTGCTTAATATTTGTGTGATTTTAGGTGTAGTTACTTTGAAACCTCTTCTCCTCATGATCCACCAAGAATAAACCACATTTGGTCTTGTATTTACACAAGGTGCAAAAACTCCAAATTTTTAACCAGCCAACAAATGTAAAAAAATTGACAAAAGCAAATAATTTTTTTCATTTTGATACCTTTTAGGTGTATTTGGGGTTCCTGATTTTCAATGTGAACTCAAAAATTTCCAAATTTTTTCACTCCAAGGTAAATTTTAAAAAATCATGTGTTTCCCCAGCTAAGAATTTCCACAAGTCCAGATGAGCCGATGAGGCCTCTTTTGGTCCAGATCCAATAAATCACCCGCCCACGATGCTAATCTGCAAGTGAAATAATTGCTGCTGCGTCTTGACCCTTATCACTGTCCCATTGCCCACTTGACTGAAAGGAAAAAGGGCAGGACTCAATCCTCCCCCCATGTCCCCGTCTCCCGCAATCTGCCGGCCATAATTTCAGCAACAAACTCAAAAGTTTGAAAGTTGGGGGAAGAAAAAAAAATATATGTCACCGAGAATGGAAGAAAAAATCATGTCCATCTCTCCTTCATAATAAGGTGGGTAGGGCAGCAGACAACCCATTTCCAACCACTTAAGCAATTACACATATTTGGAGCGCAGGTTTTTGGAGTGCCGAATTTCTCCCATGTACAGAAATAGAATTTGGAAGGATTGCATTTTTTTCCCAGAAATTTTATTACAGAAAATGTAATTACTATTAATTTTTTTAGTGGAAGATTCTCTTCAACCTACAATGGTGATATAGACCTTTCTATTTCTAACCATGGGCTGGTTGCCAAATCGACCAAGGATTGGTTGCAATATTGATAGCCTTGCACCCAATCATAATTCGCCAAAATTGCTCCTCAAACTACGCAACAACTTCACAAAAACATATAATGGTCTATAGGTTGGAAATGGGGTGTGATCAGGAATGGGGCGGCTACCATACCCCCTAGACTAGCACTCTTTGCTCATGTGCCTAAGCTTAGTTACTACTATTAGATTGGTCAAATTTTCATTGATTTTCTTGTTGGCACTTGCAAGGAGATTCCAAGGCACCAAAGAACATGTGAGACATTGGATACCGTATGCAAAAGTTATGAGCTGGTTGGCATTTGTTTATAAGCCCATGTCTACATCTACACCACCATCCTCTAACTAGTGGATAACTACACATTTGACAAGTGTAAAAAGGAGTCATGAGCTAGTTGGCATTTGTTTATTCGTCCATGTCTACATCTACACCACCGTCTTCTAACTAGTAGATAACCACACATCTCACAAGCGTAAAAAGGAGTCACAAGCTGGTTGGCATTTGATTCAGAACCATGTAAGATAGCTAGGTCTGACATGAGTTGGTTGGCATTTGTTTATTAGTCCATGTCTACATCTACACCACCGTCCTCCAACTGCTAGATAACTACACATCTAACAAGCGTAAAAAAGAGTCATGAATTGGTTGGCATTTGTTTATTAATCTGTGTCTACATCTACACCACCATCCTCCAACTGTTGGATAACTATACATCTGACAAGCGTAAAAAGGAGTCATAGAATTAATTCTTCAATAAAGTAAAAAATCCCACCTCAAGCAATCACTTTCCCCCACCTGAGATATGCTATTTGATACCGTGAGCAAGATCCTAAAATACAACACGTGAGCTCATATGTACCAAAATGCATACAATGCCCCAATTAGGCAAGCACAGAATCTTGAATATGACTCAAAACAATTCCCCCCCAAAATCTAGAATATTCTTGGAATCCATGCCCTAAATATTGTAGAAACCTTGATCCATGAATGCGCTCATCTTCAGACACTACATTCACAAATACACAAAACGGTAACCCATTTTGGCCGGAACAATCCTTTAGGGGTAATTAATGAAAATGGGGGAAGTCAAGAAGTTACAATGGGGTTGTTTCCTCCATCCGTGAAGATTCAAAGAACAAATGGTTTTTGAAATGGATGAATTGAATTCCCAACCAAGATGGTCCTTTTTTTTGTTTGTATAAGTGAAGACTTGCAAAGTGAGTCCCCACGTCAGCCCACAAGAAGGGCATGCTGAGTATTTGTTATCTCTTTGACAATCATTCTCGCGCGGGCGCGGACAGGGATCAACAATGACAGTGTTCCAGACAGATGCAGATGTTCAAACCAGAAACAGTCAGCTAGGCATGGCCGGATGATGCAGCGGCAGTCGGGAATATCATTAAAATTAGGGTAAGCAATGGTGTGCAAGTGGAGTGGCAACTTCAACATGATCGACCCCAAAAGACTAGTAAGAACCCTAGTTTTCAGTTCCCATCAATGATAACCCGTACAGTATAACACCAGGTCGGGGAAAAAAATGGAAAAAAAAATGAAATGGAAATAATATGCACATGTGGAAATATGATTTGGGTATAAGGTAGTTTGCTCTTAAAGCTTACCTAACTCATCATTGATAGTAGTAATAGAGATTTCAAACATGTCACCCTTTCCTAGATAGGAATCGCATTTAGAACATGGTTGCTTTTAGAGTAGACTACTTTACCCAAGGAAATGATTAATGAGAAAATGTATGTGACTCGGTACCAAACATTTGCCCCTCAGTATAGTTGTGAACCATGCTTGAATGCTTGTTTGGATGATTTTAGTTGGTATTGCCTTATCATCATGTTAGCTACTTTTTGACTAAGCCACTTTTATGAGCAAAGATTTTATTCCCTCTTGTAATGAATTTTCTTTCATTTGCATTTCATTATACATAGTTTAAACAACATAAATATAGTAAAAAGAAGAAGAAAAATGACATCGTTATACATAAACAAGGTTAATGTAGACCCCACATTTCAAAGGGGTTTGTAGGTGTAGGTGAACTTTGTGTAGATGTGCACAATATGCACACCTTCTTGGATTAGTGTAGTCTACTAGGCCTTCCAATTCCTATGCCCAATTATAACTCCTAGAGACCTTAATGCACTCACTTTCTAATCCGCATGTGCTGTGAAAAGCTTCACATGAAAATATACCAAATGAATACCATAGTGCACCGGCTTATAAACACCCATAAAAGACCATAACATTGTTTTTTCCCCTCCTTTCCCAAGATAAGAAGGCATCTTCTTTCTAAAATACTTAGGGGGGGGACATTTAATTAAAATTAGAGATCCTCAAAGATTCTCATTGGTTTGCTTGCCCTTGCTTGCACTACTTCTAGCCAATGTTGGAGGAAGCCACCCTACATTTGGAGACAAGAAAGGGATCCCCAAACCTACTCCAATATTGAGTTGCAATTTTAGAACAACCTCACATGAAAATACACCTATATACAAACATGAAAGTCTATGCCAAAATCCAAAAACTACAATCAAGTCAACTAAATTTATGCCCTTCAATGACGTAACAACTTCAACTAAGGTAACAACGCCTATTTCTATAACCGCCCTTACAGATTCTTGTCTAAAATATACTTCAACTATTCACAAGAGTCTAGGATCGGATTTTTGTGGGGGGGAGGGGGGTATTTTAAACATACTACCTTCAATGGGTGCAACAAGGACTGACACAACACAACATCCATGGCAATCAGAAAACATTTAAAAACATACTTCTGACACCATGGGTTCTCCATTAGAATACAAGAGGAAGAACAAGTCTACCATGCAAGCAAGGTCAACATGGGGAGTTGAATGAGCAACCTCGTGGACACACTCATAGGGCCCTACCACTTGCCCCATCACTTGGATAATTTAAGGTCATTTCAGACCAATCTAGGATTGATTTTAGAGTAAGTGACCTACTTTTAGCACTTTGAAAATTTATAGTTTATTCATACAGTGTCCAAAAAATGCATTCTAAGAGAATCTAAAATCCCCTTTTGAATACCAACAAGACCCCATGAAAACTTTTTCAATATAATAATGGGAACCACTCATGCTTATTCGGACACTTTTAGGTGTAGTGGTCACCTCAACCGCAATAACATAGCAGTACCACTTCACCTCTCTTCCCCTTGTACACTTTTCCTTGACAGCGCACTCATCATTTCTCGTCTTCACAATCAAACCTTCTCTCTCTCTCTCTGCCAGGCAGTATGTAGAGGAACTCTTGCAGTCACTGGATTTCTTGCACTGGCACTCCTGGTTTCAATTTTAATATTGAAGGCCAGTTGCTGATCACAACACATGTGCAGTGGATTTTACAGAGAATTGGATACATGCAGGTGCTCATATCCCAATAATCCATTATTTTTTCATGGCGAGGTGATCACAACGTTTGTGTAATGGACTTTGTTGAGGATTGGAACAGTGTGATCACGTAAGCATACAGCACTTGTGTGTTTTGGATACATTTGCTCATACCCCAACAATCCAGTGCTGTTCAAATCCAGCGACGTGATCGCAACATTTGTGTATGTAGTGGATTTTATTGAGCATTGGAGCAGCAGGGTGATTACAAAACTTGTGTTATGAAGTTTGCAAAGGGTTGGAGATTGTGCGCTCTACGGAATCCATTGGTGTTCAAGGCGAGGTGACCGCAACTTTTGTGTAGTAGATTTGGCAAAGAAAGCGATCAGGCCGGGTAATCACAACACTTGTGCTGTGAAATTTACAAAGGATTGGAGATTGGAGTTCTCGGGAACAGTCCAGTGCTTTTTGAAAGGTGCTGATCAGGGCGTTTGTGAAGTGGGCTTTGCAGAGGACTGGGTAGGGATGCTCGTATCCTGCCAGGGAACAATTCATTTTCTCAAGACACGCGTGCTTGGGACATGCGTTCAAGATTGAGATGAAGTTTGCGATGCATGTCGCAAATGGTAAGTAAGAAAGAGATTGAAGAGAAGATGAAAGTGCTAGAGCCTTGTTATGGCGAGTTTGACGAATTGGACCTCGATAACCAGACGTGGTGGAAGCTGCTCTTGCCGAAGAAAGAAAACTGAAGGAATTCAAGGCGGAGTTGAAGGAGAGGTGATAATTAGGGCTTCCGGAGTTCCCTGCAAAGTAAGCAACTTTATCTTTTGAGACCTTCTCTTCTGCATCAACACATGCACCGACACATCTTTCTTGCCTTGCCCATCTTCAACTACTGCGGATATTGCTGCTGTGAATGTTTGGGTGGTTGCTGAGCATTCACTGTACGAGGATCTTTAACGATTATCTGCGGTGCTAATACTTCAATTGCTTGCATACTTTCCTTTCTCTTCGATCACATTGTTTACTGTATCTTTCGAAGGGAAAAATTCGATGTAGAAAAGGATGCTTCCTGAATCAGATGCAGAGTAGAAGTGTCGAGATGTCAGTGTGGGGACGGGGATTTACTAGCGACATAGATTTAATGCAGAAAATGACCAACATTCGAGTAAAAGATGCGGATGTTAAATACAAGGCACTTCAAGTTAATATTCCTTTGTTTTATTTGAACATGAGAAGGCTTGCCTTTTGCTTCCAGTGTGTTTCAAAGTGGAATCCTAGTGCGGATGCTGGAGATGTTACATAGGTGTTGTGTTTCACATGTTCTTATTCGCACGATGTGTGGATGGATCGAATACCGACAGCTAGGCCATCACCTTTTTTAAAACCATTTTCGCAATACTGGTGAATTTATGCTGCGGATCAGTTACGTCCTCACAATGTTTCTGAATCCATGTTGAGTTCCAAACCAGGTACCTGCACCAATGATGAGTTTTTCAATTTGTTTGAACCTAGAATAAAACACTATATACTTTTTAACTGCGGTCAGTTTGATTGTGTTTGCTTCATCTAGGGAACTGTTCACTCTGACTAGCGCCAAACACGTGTAAATAACGCACCACAAATCTTTACCTCCAGTGAATCCAACACAAAGAAGCAGGGAAATTGTTGTGGCCATATTACTCACCATTGAGAAACGTGAAACACAGGCTCCAAACAAGATGCTGAGAAACGGACTCCAATAAGAATCCAGCTGAACGAACGTCTTTCTTTGCATTGAGCATAACAGAATACTGTTACGGCCCACCACCAGAGCAAGGAAACTCGAACTGACCAATTATTATACACAAAAATAGCTGAATGGCGCTATGAGTCCATACTCAGTTTGCCAGAGGATGGAGCCATCCATCTCCCAGAATTGTATACGTTCTCACCCACCTTCCAGCCGGGTACATTTGCCATCACTTTGGCTTCCTCGTCTAAAAGTTGATTCTTTTCCCTAACAAACCTGCGTAACCAACAAAGACTCGATTAAATACACACGCCAATGACCAACATCTAGCTCTGGATGTGGAAACATGAATAAAATAGAGGACCCCACGTCCGAACAAGTCCTATCCAAGGTATAGAGGACCCTCGCGTATTTATAAAAACCAAAGGTCATTGAGATCAATCCTTTGGGAATCCTTATGCAAATTTTTTATTGGACCCTAAGAGTACATTAGGAACCCTCTAATATGTCGGATTCTTCTTCCAATTTCTCGACAGTGCATACCAGCCCTGAATGTTACCAACTACTCACATATGCTGCAACACTTATTCACAGGGAAGAGCTGACAACAGCAGAGAAATGTTCGTAGGTTAATGCGAGAAAATGGAG
This sequence comes from Rhytidiadelphus loreus, assembly GCA_947034895.1. NCBI lineage: Eukaryota > Viridiplantae > Streptophyta > Bryopsida > Hypnales > Hylocomiaceae > Rhytidiadelphus > Rhytidiadelphus loreus. The sequence goes on from OX344764.1 coordinate 4,830,953, forward strand.
AAGAATTTATTGAGGAGTCAACACGAATGCTGAAAAATATATGTGCTAGGGTTAACATATGTCATCAGTAACCAACAAAAAAAAAACGTAAACCAGTCCTCGAATGCCAATGGGCAACCACATTCCTCTACTTCAACAAAATCCTAACCCTAAAATTTGAGGAACACGAAATCCAGAAACCAAACCTGGCATCCTCCTCAGCTTGAATAAGAGGAACAATCGCTTGCCTAGCCGCAATTTTCTCCGCTTTCAAACCTCTACAGCACGAATAAAACACAGGAACATTGTTGAACGAATAGTACGCACATTCTATTGATGACAACTCCTTGAACTGTAGAAACAGGATATGAGTAGAAATTCAACTAATCCCTACCGAGCTTTCACCAACCCATCCATGGAAGCGCACCTGCGATAAATGTTGCCCTGGCCAACTTGGTACATGCCCCAACCAATGACAGCCGAGGAAACCAGAAGCACCGTGACTCCGCTGGGCCCCGTGTTGGCAATCCTCCTCGCATATCGCACGGCAGGGAAGCCGCCCGGGGGAGGTCCATCCTGCAACACAGGGAGCTCCTTCACGCTTGTCATGCCCTTGTGGCCCCTAATCGTGGTTTCCGTCATTGTGACCTAATTTCTCGAAAAACACGAAAACACAAAATCAAAACTCGAAACTCAAAACTCGAGTTTTCTGGTTTCAAATCTCTCCGTGAATTTGCAAAATTGTGGCACAAAAGTTTAATGTGCGTTCGATCTTCGCTGCGGAGCTACCTCCTCGATCGTAAAGGAGGAGCTGCAGAGTGTAATTGCGAGGGATTCCGGGTGAAAAAAGCTTCAGGTTGGTAGAGGGAGCTCAATTCCATACGGAAATGTCCTATTGTTGAAATGCATAAATGCAAAGACGTAGTATCTAGATTTTGTATGCAGACGTTGTACTATCAATTTTGGGGGCTACTGATTCTGACAAATATTATGATCTATCTCCTACTCTGTACGAAACTTAACCCCTAATAAAGCAAGGGGTTTGGAATAAAACTTATGTGCTATAAAATATTATATCTTTTACAACTAATTTGAGGTTTTCATCCAAAAAAATTATGTCGTAAGAAAATTATCTAGGCAATCGAATCAAATCTGAGAAAATATTTATAAATGATTATCAAATCAATTTCAAAGTGCTTTGTGTAAACAATTCACCAATTAATACAATATTTAGTCTTAGTGAGACTAACTAAGTATTTAGTCTTACTTATTTAATAGTTAATTATAATTTAATCTTTAGACATTTAATCATGAAAATATCATTACTTTCCTTTTAGTGGGGATATTTTAACTCCTAGTTTTTTTTTCATAAGCATTTAGACAAAATATTTTGTAGAAAGAAACAAAATTTTGAAAATTTTATCTTGACTTTTTGTGATTTTTTTGGTACTACACAACAAACTCCATTTGGGACTCGGGGTGGCATAATTTTTTTCTCTTAGGCACCTATTGAAATCAAAATTATGTTCTTATAAAGCTAATCTATAATCTTATCTTCAAAAAAAGTTTTGAAAAATCACATCCAAAATTGAGATAGTAGGAACCTACCTAATATCAATTTTGTCCTCCAAAGGGACAATGAGAATTTTGAGGTTAACATCACAAAGATATTGTGTGTTTTCTTCCATTTTGTTACATATAAAAAGATAGGCTATAGCACTTTCAATATGCAATACACTTATTCAAAGACAATTCATTCTCCTAACCATGAAAATACTAAGAAAAATCCACGTGAAACCACTATTCAAACAACTTCAATCTAGTCACACAAATTTAGTTACTATAGTTGTAAGACAAGGTCAATAAAAAAACAATTTTAAAAATAGATTCCAAAATTTTAGGAATTCTAAAAAAAAGTGTGTTGGAGAAAAGAATACTAGCAAAAAAATTATATTTTTTAGCATCTACTGAACCTTATTTTTCCTCATATTTTTCTAAAATAAATAAATATTTGACAAAGACATGCCACCCTTGCCCTCGGTGTATCCATGATTACAAAGCTATCATTCACCCAACCATATGTATTGCAAATCACTAGATAGTATGCTCTAAAAGTGCCCCTCTTCTTCAAATTGCCCCTGTTTTTAGTTGGAGAGTAAAGATGACAGAGGTGATTCTTAAACGAACCACTTTAGCAATTGAATGAATCTAGGAATTTATTTTATTGCAAGAGCCAATTGAAATCTTTGATTTTCGCACATCTTTTTACAAGTTGCAAGTGGATGAATTTGGGGAGACCTGTGGACGGTCACAAATAGGCACCCATGCTCCAAGTCTTTGAAAATTTGTAAGTAATTCAAAAATGCTTGGAAAAATACAAAACCACTCGTGTTAGGTTCTACATCTATTTTTCTTTCTCTGAAAAATGGTTTGAATTATTTTTTGTCCACAAAAAACTATGGAAAAAGGTGGACCAACCCTTAAAATGGTCACTTTTAGAACATATGACCTTAACCCATAAACGATGTGGAGAATTTTTTCCAATCGATGAATGACAAAGACTCTCTCCATGTGGGACAAAAGTGCAAGTATTCATCCTTTACATTTTGTGTGAAAAGGGAACATCTTCTATTAATAGTAGTTTGACTTCCAATGAGTGCTTTTGCATTATTTTAAGCCAACAATTCGTATAGCATCAAAACAAATGATTTCCACAGTGATCAGCTCATCATTCAAGCCAGGGTTAAGTTTAGCTCCAGTAGCAATCCATCGAAAATGTTGTGCCAAGTTTGTCATAACTTAAATGGTAGCCTCCAGCGCGCGCAGGGAGTCCCGCCCGCCACCATCCAATAAATTGTTGGAGTCCGTCACTCACTCACTCCACATTCTCTCTCTCCCCCCGAAAAGGAGATGGGAGCAGTCGCCCAGGGAGTCCCGCGCGCCTCCATCCAATTGTTGGAATTCGTCACTCACACTCCACACTCTCCCTCTCTCTCCCCGAAAAAGGGGAATGCGAGTTACGTTGCCCAGCCAGTAAGTTAGAAACTGAAAACAGTGACAAGAAAGCGGCTGCATGCCTTCAATTACTGTACGTAACTTACGTGAAGTCTGCCATGCCATCGCATTGTTTCTCCAGTACGTCAGTCAGTCAGCTAGTCAGCTCTTGTTATAACTTCTCATGCTTTCGATCATGGCCACTCTCCCTCCCTCATGCAGGTCAGTTAAGGTACGACTGATCGATCGATTGCAGGCAGGCAGGGAGGTATCCCCGTCCATGATCCATCCCTTCACCAATAAGTTAACTTACGTTATTCTATTTTAACTTCCTGTAAGTTAAGTTATGTTAGCACATCCATTTCCTGTCTGTCTGTCTGCATGTCTGTCTCTCTCTGACACAGAAAAGAAAAAGGCGTCTCAATCGATCGATCTCTCCGTCAGCTAGAATAGTAGACTCAGCCCTCCCTCCCTCCCTTGCAGAGTCCAGCTAGACGGACTCCAGCCAGAGAGTTCAACATCCAGCAGGGAGTATGCAGGCCAACTGTATGAATGGAATGGTACGTACAGTACTCTGGAATTAGTTAATGCCTGAAAAGAACAACTGACCTCACGTCTCGATCTCCAGTCTCGTCTCCATGTCAGCCAGTGTGCCAGCTTCCGTCAGTTGTCAAAATCAGGATCAGTTCTCCAAGTCCGTGAATGACGTCGAAAAGAAGTTACCTTAAGGGAGGCAACCTGTTTCTGACCACTGAAGCAGCAGATTTCTGACCATCTGCAGGGCGGGCTGGCGGGGTTCTCCAGTGTTGGAATTTTCCCGTGTGCAGAAATAGGGTTCAGAAGATTTCCATAATTTTTCAGATTTTTGATTTCTCAAAAAATAATTACTATGGATTTTTTAGCTGAAGATTCTGTTCAACCCATAATAGTCTCATATAGACCTTCCTATTTTCCAACCAAGGGCTGGTTGCAAAATCCACCAAGCAATATTTTCCCATACTTCAACTAGTGAAGGAGGGCACCCCCGAACTGAATATATCACTAATTCAAAACAATTGTCATCATCATCACTCTAGGTACATCTCCAAAATCAATATGTATCTGTGCGGAAGAAACAATTGTAGAACCTCTATCCATAAAAAAATGGATCCTTTGTAACTTTTGCATATGGTGTCCAAACAATGTGGCGTTTCTTTTTGTGTGTGCTGGAAACTCCTTTCACTGGCTTGTTGTCAAGAAGAGAATGTGAAATTTTGACCATTCTAATAATAGGAACATAGGGGTACAGCAGCAACAAGGCGAGGGGGCGGTTTTGAGGGGTGCCCTGCTGCCCGCCTTAAATTGAGGGAGGAGGTGTGTGTGAGAGGAAGATGCAGCAGTGCCTGACTGACACGCGCCATTTGCCCAATGACCCAACTGCCTTTGATCCTTCCCACTCACTTAAGCTAAGCTAAGCTTCTGTACTGTAGGGTATATACAGTATGTTAGCCATACCCCATAGCTGTCATTCCATACGACCATACCTTATTACCCTGTCATTCAGGAAGGACTGAGGAACTGTACCACCATTACTACTACTAATTACTTACTGATGCAATAATAAATGTTTAATGCCGAAGCCCTAAAACGTAATCACTACAGTAATGAGATAAAACCCGGAATGCACTGCACTCAGCGAGGGCCACCACCGGCACTCTGCCATTAAAGTTGATAGCTAAGCTTACAGTCACTCCCTGCCCTACTTATGCCTCGTCAGACACTCAGCGCCCTCATTATCCACAAATCAGGTACCCACCAGTGATCCCACAACTAATAATTTGGTTTAGGGCAATATGCTACCTAGTTTATGGAATTCAGTGCAATGTACTACCTAGTTTATGAAATTTAGTGCAATGTGCTACCTTTGAGACAAACATGCATCAACTTTAGCTACCTTGTTCAATGGTCACCTTTTTAAAATAAAAATAAATAAATAAAAACTTTAGCTACCTTGAGAGTGAATAAGGTAGGAATACCATAAATGGCACCCCCACTCCTAATGGCACAATAGGATGTTCTAAAACCAACAATAGCTAGCTTTGATGTTGATTTGAAAAGATTCAATTTGCTGAAATTTGATTGGCTTAGACTTTATTAGAAACAAGTTCTAAGGGAAACCGTTGTAGGTTATGAGACAAGAATGGGGTTCGTATGAGAGATCCACATTTATATTCAATAAAATATTCATTTTTGAAGGGGGGGGGGGCATTCTTCCTCATCCTTATTTGTGCACACATTGAGTTTAATTTCTCAATGAATTTCCCATATCTTATAGGGTGAAATGCTTATTTTAACCGTTTATAGTATTCCTACCTTAGTATAAAAAGAAAAAAGAAAAGATTTTGCAAGTTGTAAGGGATTATTGGGAGTACTATTGGCAGTACACAAAACTAACTAAATAGATGTTGATTCTAATGTGTAGGAAGTTGCAAATGGGCTATCAAATTCTATTGGTTGTTTCAATGTTGGCTACAATGTCTCCATTGAAGGCCCTTTTTTACAATAAACTAAGAATAGAAAGATTTTTGGGTAAAAATTTAGTTAATTTTAGCCAGTTTAGGGATTGCTCGTGCAAACTTATGCTTACCCAAAATTGATGGAACCCAACAAATATTGTCCCCAAGAAAGGTATAGCAAACTAAGGTAAACTACCCCATTCCAAGCCAAATGGGAGCAAGCCCATTGTGGGCTTGGCTTGGAATGGGGTAGTTTACCTTACAACAATAGATAAAGAATCGTGTCATTTATCTAAACAGGTAAAACAAGTAGGGGGAGTCATAGGAGGAGGACCTTAGTTCAATAGGTTTGTTGAATTGCTGACATGGTGATATATTAATGGTTTGATGAAATTTCTTTTGTACTCAACACCCACCTATTATGCCCCCCCCCTTAATGTCTCTAAAAATTATTAGTATTGGATAGAAGCTTTTAAAGTGAAATTTCCATTTTGCTTCCAATATGAAGGAGGTAAAATAAATGAGGAGCTACACTATGATTGACTTTGTCCATATAGCATCAAGGAGGTAAAATAAATAAGGAACTACACTACGATTGGTTCTACCCATATATCATTGGGAGACTTTTTTGAGTAAGATAGCTACTCAAATTTCCTAACAAATAACTTTGGTCAATGCAAAGCCTCTCCCCCTACAATACAAAGCCTACACATATGATTTAATAATGTCTAATATTTTGCTAGCAAATTTTGGAGTGTAGCTTGAATTGAAAGTAGGCAGTAATATACTTTGTAGTCAATTTGGAAGGAAGCCTAGAGTAGAAAGGAAATTTTGGATTTATGGGACATTTTATGAATAACATTTTTTTTTTGGTAGTGTTGAAAATAAGTGTACCCAAAATCAAACCTAGCTTCTTGTAAATAGAAAATGTAAATTTTAGGCAAGAAAATGTAGGGAATGGATTCATGTCCCCCAAGCATTGCTATTCAAACTACTCCCAGACTCCCAGTAGACTTTTCCTTCGCAATGGACCTAGGACCAATTTCATTGTAATAGTAGGGATTAAATTTGTAAATGGGTCATAATTAGTTGTAATAATTGGATGTGTCATATATCGTTGGAGTAAGTGTTTATTTATTTTTATTTACTTGATAAGACAAAAGTTTTTAAGTTAGTCCCAACTTTATAATAAATGCTAAGGTGTTATTTAAATTTGGAGTCACTAAAAAAGAAACTACTTAATTTTGGTCCTACTAGATAGTTTTGGAGGACAAAAGTTTGCAGTTATACTTAAAAATTTTACCTTGAAAAAGAAATGCAAGAGTGAATTATTTACCATGTACGATAAAATTTAAAAAATTTGGAATTCATATTTTGAATTACTTAAGATCCTACATTAGAAAGGAGAGGCTTTGAAATACAAAATAAATCTTGTAATGTCTAAATATTTCTTTAATTCTTAACATACTTTTTCTTTAATATTTGTATGAATATGTTGTTCACCTCAATAGTCTTATAAGAAAGTTGTCTTTTAGAGGCTCGAGGATTACTTGGGATGAATGAAAAGTTATTAGGACCCAAAATTGCCCTCTCTTCATCATTTATTGGTCTAAAACAAGGGCTAAGTTTTAACATCCATCCTTGGATGTGGAAATAATTAAAAAAAATTCACAACCCCCAATGGAAGGCTTTGAGAACTATTAAGGAAAGCACACTCATAATCAACACTAACAATGGTTGAGCATACTTACTGTTATTAAGTATTGTTTTTGTAGTGGATCTCATTGGAAAATAAAAGGTAACTTTAAATAATACACTCTTGCAAGTATTATTTACACACCATATGAATCAATTAAATATATCTATAGATGTACCTAAAATCAATTCTAGGTTCTTCTAGAACTTTCATGTTTTGATTCACCCCTAAAGAACTAAATCCACTACAAAATGGCCCAATATCATGGATTATCTAAATTTAGCTTTTAAAATTGTTTTCATAAATAAATCTTATACTTTTAGGACATGATATTGGGGATTGTTTGTTACTATAAATAAATTTAGTTTGTTTCATGAAAAATTATCACCATTCTAATTTTTGTAGCAAAAAATTAAACTAAATTAGGAAATATAGCAAAAATAATATAATTAATTTGAATTATCTTCGAGAAGTATAAGTAGCAATTGAGTTTGGTACAAAGATTCATCAATTAATTAATATTTCACATCCCTAAACCCAAACATTGTTGCCAATGACCTCAAAGTAAAATGTCACAATCAAGCTAAATTTGTCTTTTATATAATTGATATGTAAAATTTTGGTATTTTTCACTTTGTAAAAAAATGTATTTTCTAATAATTTTGATGGAAAATAAAAATATTGTGATTTCTTAAAGTAAAAAATGAAGAAAAAATTATCTCAATTATTATATATAATATATAGATTTATAGATTTGGGGTGCCAAAGAAATATGACTTGGGAGCTTGAGTTGGATTTAGCAATAAAAAATATTCAACTTGAGATCCAAGTCCTATCTATTGTTTTAAATATAATATGAGAATAACAATACTAAATCACGTGTCTTTGTAAGTTGATTTTTTGGACAAATATGTTAATTAGAGACTCTATGCTTAATGTGCCTCCAAAATGATATTTTTTGACCTTTTGATCCATTTTTGATGTCTTTGTCACACAATATTACATATATGGGACTTGGATCTTCAATCCCACTATAAAGCTCCTAATCTCCTATTTTCTATTTAGAAAGTTGGGATTTTGCCTTGTAGTGAGACTTGACAAAACCAAACTTGAGACATAGGGAGAAATTGCCCTTTGGTGTTATTTTTTACGTTATTTGGTCCAAATGCAAGTATTGCATGTTGGACAGAGCAAAGATGATGATATATAGTATCCCTATAGTGCCTAAATCCTTTCTCTCTTTTAGCATATTTTTGCTTCTTTGTTTATAAATACATATTTTTACCTCAATTTCATCAATTAAAAGTGCTTTCTAAAAAAAGACAAGCATTGGTTTAGACGAATGAGAAGTTTTGTGGTCAAAAAAATATGATCTACTCCCCTTGAACCTCTGTGGTCATTGTCCAAATTTTAAACATTGGAGCACCATGGGATTATGAGCAGTGTTCAGGATATTTTTTGAGTTTTACTAGCTGTTGTCCTCCAATTCCCTTCATGAACCATTTTTCAAGTACTTAGTTCAATTATTCTTCTCTATTTTTGATTCAATGAAAATACATTTTTTTTTTAATAGATTTTTTCACCCTTTTTCCCTGATGTTTTCCAATTGCAACCAGGATTTTTTCCCAATTCCACTTGCTAACAATGAACTAGCCGGCGGTCCTCCCCAAACATTGTTTATTGGGGCTTGTATAAGTTGTAACGTAATCCCCACCCCGCATCCCAGCTGAGCTTTCTCTCCCCGACAGTCCGCAGCCCAAACAGCTGCATTTAGTGAGCGTCTCCCCCATTTAGTGTCGGAGCTGCTGCTGCCAGTAGTGCGCGTCCGACGCCATCGCCAGCTTCCTCGCAACCACACTCACTCATTCACTCACTGGATCATTGCGTACAGGCGCCATCGCCAACCTCTTTCTCCCTTCTCCAGACCCAAACCAACTCAGTAGTCTAGATCCCCCGCTAAGGTAGATAGAACCGTGATCGAAGGGATCCCAGAGTCGGTAGCTACTTCCTTGGCCTCGATCGATCGATCTCGCCTTCCAAGGGTGGAATGAATCAATGGGGGAGGTAGCTTTGGATTGGAAATCAGACACCTTGCGATGCTAGTGTGATTCATGAAGGCTCGGGTATAGTACGAGGTGGTGCAGGCGGCGGAAGAATTGAATTGATTGCTGGGTGCGTGACCAGGTTGTGATCGCAGGCTAGGGCGGCCGCGGGGTGGGTACCTGTTGTTGAGATCGATTATTGCTGCTGAGAGTGCGTGGATGAGCGAGGCTGGGAGGATATGATGAAGACGATGACGGGCTGGAGAGGAGCAGGGCGTTTGACTCTTGGTGTTTGGGTGGTGGTGTTGCTCGTGGTCTCGGTTAGAGGAGCTACCGATCCGGGCGATGGTACGCGGGCTCTCCCTCCTAGCTTCCTACTGCTTCTAGCCTTCCTTGTTGTTATGAGTATTGTAGCTGTAATCTTTAGAGGTGGGGAGGATTAGGGTACTTGTCTTTGGTAGGCTAGCAATGTGGGAGTCGCGGGTAGAAGAGGACATGGCCTGGGCTGGATGCTTTGTCTCATGGGAGAGGAGCCTAATGCGGAGGGTCTGATTTAGTGGGAGAGACGGGGTTGGAGTTCTTGGAGAATTTATTGATGGATCGATCTGGTACGGGGTATTTGCTGGGGTGGCCTTCGAGTTTGTTTGTGAAGGCAATCACTGAAGTTTCTCCTTGACGCGAAGGAGATTTCTTTGTGGAGTTTTTTGATGTGGGAATACCACTTTTTGTGTTGATACGGGTGTTATGGGGGACAAGTGTCAGAAGAGGATTTGGGTCTCTCTCGAGAGGAACCTAATGCTGAGTGTTTGATTTAGTTTGAGAAACAGGGTTCGAACTCTTTGAGAATATATTGATCTGGTAGGTGGAAACACCGCTCTTCGCATTGATACATATGTTGTGGGGGTGATGCACCGCATGAGTAGACTTCACCTGCTAAGAAACTTTCTAAACAAAGTAGGTCCACTTTGCTAGTGTGGCCTTTAGCTTGAAGTATTATGCCATTAAATGTAATCACTTGCCCCTACATGTAGTCTCTCCTTGACATTAACGAGATTTCTTTGTCGAGTTTTCTACTGTGGAAACTCCACGGGAGGATGCACCACGTGAGTAGAGTTGAAGATTTATGAACAAAGGGATAAAATGACATGTACTGGAGGGACAAATTTATGAGTGCACAAGGACGAGAATTCAAGGCATATTGTCCATAGTACGATGGTTGGTTTCACAACTCCTGGTGTGTGGGGAGCGTTGTTGATTAGGTCGAGTTCTAAAGATTTGGCCTTGTTGTGTTTGTGTATGTAGTGTCTGCGATGAATTCCTTGTACACTGGCCTGGAGAACGACGTGAGGCTCACGAGATGGGTGCAAAGCGCGGGGGACCCCTGCGGGGAACAATGGTTAGGAGTCACTTGTCAGGGCACCTCCGTCACTGCAATGTGAGTTTTCATGCCTCCCTTCATAAGCCACAAGTCTTTCCTATCTGCTATTGGATGATTTTCTTGGAAGTATACAATCAACGCACAACCTTCTTGAGCCAGATGGAGTGCCGTTTGTGTGATTAGAAGCCTTGTGCGTGGGTTTATGTGGAGCTATAAGAATGGCGCAGAGAATAGTGGAGAGAAGGATGATATGACTAGGAAAGAATGGAGGAGGGAGGACTTGTAGAAGCCTTTCTATGCAAAGAAAATATCTTGGGGAAGACATAATCAATACACAACATTCTTGAGCGAGTTGAAATACCATCTGTAGGGGAAGAAATCATGCTTAGGTTTACAGTGGAAAGGATGACGATGACTAGGAGAGAATGGAAGAGAATTTGCAGCTTTATGTGCAACAAAATTCCTGTAGGTTCACAGGCTGTTAGGCATTTGTTTGTGTTCTTTTCTGATTATATCGGTCAACTGCCATTGCGTTGCAGCAAGCTATCCAGTATGGGTCTGCAAGGGAAAGTGGAGGGATGGGTTTTGCAGAAGTTTGCAAAGCTCTCTGTGCTGTAAGTCAGGCTACGATCCCTTGTTACCATGCTTTAGTTTTGTGTTTTAAGACATAGTGATGCCATCCATCATATCGTTTACATTCCTTGAATTTAACTAACTGCTAATTTTACGGTGTTTGTGTGCTTCTCTGCAGTGACCTTAGCCGCAACAACTTTAACACGGACCTTCCTAATATGTTCCCTCCCCAGTTGACTCAATTGTAAGTTACATTTCACGCTTTGTATGAAGTTGAGGGTGCTTTTATTCTGACACTGGACTTAATTTCATTAGTTGTATCGAGGGTGTCTATTTGAGAATTAAAATGTAAGTTCTAGGTAGATACATCATTTTTTGAGTGGGCAAGAGGAAGTGCATGTATTATGGACTTCTGTTCTCTTCGACTAAATCTGATAGAAATTAGATCTAATGTTTGGAATTAGAGCACACTACCTTAACGCTTTCATCCTGGTCAGAAAAAACGGAGTTTTCCATTTGGAGTGTTTCTTTAGGCTGACCTGATTGCCTCGTTGACAATTACTTTTCTGTTGGTAATTGTAAGATTTTTAGAGAATAGTCATATACTTTAGAAAAATAGTTTGATTTTAAAACTTAGGCTAAGTTCTCGTCATTTACCTATTCTTGCAGAGACTTGTCCAACAATCAGTTTTCAGGCACCTTCCCTTACCTGCTCATTAACATCCCTACTTTGACGTCCATGTAAGTTCTGCTGACACACATTTAAAGAAATACAGACTGTTGTGAAACGGGTAATCTGAAAATCACTTCAAAAAGTCAAGTATGATGATTGATGCTTTAATGGAAATTTATAATAAGGTTGATACTCATGGTCAGTTTACTCTTGGTCGTTCAACCATTCTATGGAGTAATCCAAATATTATCAGCACATAATGATCGAACAAATCAATAAGCCTAATTATTTTTAATGTCTTGCCATTTTGTTCTATGGAGTTTTGTTCTATAGAAGTATAAAGCAACCCATAATAGTGTGGTTAATGATATGCTTGGTAACTTCCGTCAATTAAATTTTCTTCCTCTATCTTTTCATGTACATTACTTAAAAACCCTTTTCATGGCAGAAAGTTGAACAACAATGTGCTGGAAGGATCACTCAACGATCAAGTTTTCTCCAAACTGGTCAACTTGGTCACACTGTAAGTAGCGACCATACTTTTTCTACTTCAGACAAAGTGATTGCTACACAATAGAAATGTTAAGCAAGATTTCAAATTTATCTCCAATTTGATAGGAAATACAGTAGTCCTGTTTATAATATTTCTTTGTGGGACTTTTTGCCTGCAGTGATTTATCCAACAACGACTTTACAGGATCGATTCCTGCAACAGTAGGTGACATGGTCAGCCTACAGAATTTGTAAGTTCTTTGCAGAGCCTTTCTAATAATGGACCAAATGCTACAGACTCTCAAGTTAACTCAATTAGTGTGAGACACAGTAATTGACAAATATTGCCGTTCTTTACTAGAAATATGTTATTTTTATATGTTTAGTAGTCACCGGGAAAAGAAAAGAGTATCTTCGTTATACAGAAGTCTCTAAACTTTTTGGAATTGAATTTGTTCAAGTAGAAACATGTGACGTAAAACAATTAGTGCATCTCACACAGATTGAATTTGAGTATTTACGATTGAATGGAAATTTCTCCCTCTTAGGAGTAAGTACACATTTTTGTCTTTTCACTTTTGCTGAACCCAAAGCATATTGTATTGTTGTTGGAACTGAGTGATATTTGCATGTGCTTAGGTACTTGCAAAACAATAAACTCACTGGTACACTCCCAGCAACGTTGTCAAATCTTGTATCTATACAAGTCTTGTAAGTTTCTAATCGTCTTGCATTTTCCTTTCCTTTTTGAGGTCCTCTTTCTGTTCCATAAATGATCCAATTCTGGAATTTTTCTTGCATGTTTTCTACACTTTATATATGGATTCAATTAAAAAACCAGTCAGTTGACGAAGCTAAATTCTGATTGCTTGAAACAGTGACGTTTCCAACAACGACCTTACAGGCTATCTTCCACCGAATTTCAATCCAAGGACTTTCAAGTACGTCTCCGTGTTTCATGCTCTATTCACTGCTACTGGATTTGGATAGAAACTTCATGACAACTTCAATCTAATGGGACTCAGAATCTGTCTAAAGCATGAATCAGTCTACAGTAAATCTTTTCATACGTTTTGAACGAGCTGGATTGAATATTGACTCGAAGATGTGATGAGATACAACCCAAGCACCATCACACAATTCTTGACAACATTGCAGTTGAAATAGAGGTGGATGTAGAGTCATAATTCAATCCTTTCCACACTCTTTGAAATAGCAAAATTTTATCTCCAAAATCTGAAGGACTTGGCTAATCTAATAATAGAAACTGCGTCCTATGCCTACCAGTATCTAGATTAGATGTAAAGTGTGTGCACCTGTATCCGTCACTAATTACTGCTGAGAATTTTTACTATTATTAAACATTAAGCATGCATTCTTTGGACACAGCTTGAATAAGTTATGAATTTTCAAAGTACTAGCTCTAGATGTACTAGAACAGAACCCAAGACTAGGCTTTCATAGACTCATGGTTTGATTGCGTACTTCTTGTGTAATCAATATCTTGATTGATTTTTGTGATGCTTTTTGGTCCAAATGTAAGTGTTGCATTTTGGGTGTCCATAGCTTAGTTACCTTACTCCCAGTTGTTCCTTCACATTGAAATAACTGATTCATGTTCTTGTTTTGGAACAGTTACCAGGGAAATCAAATCAGGCAACAAGCACCACCTCCGCCACCGTACACTCCACCGCCACCTCCAAAGAACCAAAGGCCCTCTCCACCATCTAAATCGAAATCCTCAAGCTCCCTGTCCGGCGCAAAGATCGCTGGCATTGCCGTGGCAATTGTCTTGGTGCTTGCAGCTGCTGCCATAGCCGTGTGGTTCTTGAAATTCCGAAAGCGACGGGATCGTGCCAAAGGCTCAGATCTTGAAGCCAATCACAGCAACAACAACAGCAGCAGCCGGCGGAGCTGGTTTTTGCCGATCAGTACTACTCACAGAAAAGGTCCTCATAACTCTCTCTCTTTGTTACTTCTGTGGTGCGTTGCGGTTGGGAACAGGACCAAGCTTGAACCTCGCGCTTGCAAAGAGTCGTAGGTCATCTACAAGATCTAAAGGTCTTGGTCTAGTTTCATGGAGAGGGTTATGTCCGATAACTAGCTCGGGACTTGGCGTTTGACTGGATATCTAATGCATAACCTCATCTTTCCCGCACTCTCTCAAGAGAGTTCTAAATCTCCAAGACCTGACGATCTTGGTAGAGGTTTGGGGAGATCTAGTGTCCAGAGTCGCAGCATATCTCGCTAATTTTTTCACTGTATTCATGGCTTTGGCTGAACTTCAAGACTCTTTACTCGTTTGTGATTGACAACTGAAAATGTTGTGATAGATGGTTCTTCAACTGATAGTGTTTTTGTCGACGTGGGTTGTAACAGAGAAACCGACACAAGTGAAGGTTTTTGAGCTAGGTGAGACTTTCGACCATACTGTTAACTGCAGTAGTACGTTTACATGTAATTTTACATCACACGAGACCCCCTTCCAGATTGATAAAATTGTTCGTAGAGCAAACTTAATACAGATAAGATTCATGTAATTCTCATTTTGAATTAACCTGTAGTTAATGTTAGTGCCATGTCTATTTCATGAGTAATAATTCTATGAGAAATCGCCAACTTCTGAGGCAACAAGTCAACATGAACTTGACATTAAATAAATATCATTTTAATATCGATCTAATAGATCAACATTAAATAACTTCTTCAATCTAATGGGATTTGTTTTGAGATTTACTATGTTTGTAGTATTGCCTTTGAAGATGTAATTTGAGATTGATCATGAATGTTGACTGTTTCGGAATGGGCTTTTGTAGATACCAAGGAGAAGAAGGGCACGGATTCACCCAAGATCAAGGCCCAACCTCCAGTGAAGACCCTCAAAGTGCCGCCGGCGTACCCGGAGGCCTCCTTCAAGAAAGCCACGGGGAAGGTGAACAAGAGCAACATCTCCGCCACCGCCTACTCCGTGGCTGAGCTGCAGGCAGCCACCAACAGCTTCGCAGAGGAGAATTTGTTAGGCGAAGGGACTCTTGGGGACGTCTACCGGGCGGATTTCCCTGATGGCCAGGTTAGTGAACTCCGTTGGTGATATTCTTATCATTACCAAAAGCAAGTCCCACAGTAAATGGCTATTGGCAGAGTATTTTGTAGTTGTCAGAATCTTAAGCTTAGCTTCTATTTATTCTGTAGTCCATGTTTTGGATGATGAACAAAGCGCATTGGGGATGTTTTGTTCAAATCAGTTCTCATTTGTCAAAATTAGTGCTTGAATCTTCAAAAAGCAACCTTTCTTGTGACCAATTTGATGAAATTGAGGTCAATCATATGTTTGTTGTACATATTTATACCAAAAGTATCCAAGAATTCGAAACATGATTTGGGCATTAAAGGTTTTAGCACAGTGAGATTTGATAGCTAAAACTGCACCAAAGACGCCTCTCTTGCGTTGGTTAATAATCTTATGAACTGTTTTTTCATGTAGCTTATTTCAATTTTTACTAGACATATTTCAAGAGAAGTTTATGTTATCATTTTTTATCCTCGATTTTCAAAACTCAACCTTCTCTCTGTTTTTCTTCTGTTTTTCCCCCTTTTTCATTGGTTTACAACACACTAACTGTGAATCCTCCTCCCAAATCCCTGTTTCCCAGGTCCTGGCAGTGAAGAAACTGGACACCAAAGCCTCCATGGTGCAGAACGAGAACGATTTTTTGAATGTTGTGGAGGGACTGTCCAAGCTGCAACACGGGAACACGGCCGAGCTTGTGGGCTACTGTGTCGAGCACGAGCAACGGCTGCTGGTGTACAAGTACCTAAGCCGAGGGACTCTCCATGAGCTCCTTCACACCTCGGAGGAGAACAACAAGGGCTTATCTTGGAACATGCGCGTGAAGATCGCATTGGGCGCGGCGCGGGCTCTCGAGTGAGTCCCTCTCATAACTACTTGAGTTGAATGATTTTCTTAGAAATTAATTAATTATTTCTTATCATTAATGATTTTATTGGCTAATGAAACTTATTTCCAAGCTCAACGTATCCATCAACTACGTAATATATTATTCAATACGGTTGGAAGTTTCCCATAATACAAATCCAAGAGGCAGAATGTTTTCTCGTTGTTTGGTGCAGAAAGTTCCACAATCAAGTGATGAATGAAGAAGAAAATGAAGAAGAAATTGACGTAGTCTTGTTAATACTTAAATTAAATGGTGAGTTTCCATGAACTGATGGGATTGTTTTTTTGTATTTTGAGTTGAATTGGTTTTGAATTTGGGGTGATGGTGGTTATGCAGGTATTTGCACGAAGTCTGTTCACCTCCTGTTGTGCACCGTAACTTCAAATCAGCAAACATTCTCTTGGATGATGAGCTGAACCCACACGTCTCGGATTGTGGTTTGGAAGCTCTCGCTCCTTCCGGTTCTGAACGTCAGGTTTGTGTCTCCATTACCAATAATTAAATAAATAAATAATATCATAATTAAAAATTGAAAATCTTGTTTACGGAATTTGATTTTAGAAAAACTATTTAACCTATTTCCAGCAAATTTCTGTTTTGGCATTAGTGATGTGGGAATTTTAGATTCATCTTTCTGAAGAATGGATGAATTCTTTCTTAAGTCTAGTTGAATTCGAACATGTGTTTGTGGGAATTGTGGCATTTTGAGATGATTCCAGAAGGTCTTGCGTTTTTCAGTCAATGAGGATTATTCATAGGATTGTACTGAAAATCATGTGTTTCTATTTGGGGTGGAGACATTTGTAATTTTCTGCTTGTTGATGAAAAGTATTTGGTTTTATTGCCAGGTTTCTGCTCAAATTCTTGGGACTGCTGGGTACAGTGCTCCTGAGTATGCCATGTCTGGCACTTACACAGTCAAGAGCGATGTTTATAGCTTTGGTGTTGTGATGCTGGAGCTCTTAACTGGACGCAAACCTTTGGACAGGTAATGTGAACAATTACTCCCTACAATAAATACGGTAGGAGGTTCATGAATGAACCATTGACGAGCTGATTTGCATTTTGGGGTAAGCTAAACTCCTTGAGAAGTATTTTTCTGTAAATTTTTATCAAGAGAATAACGGAATTGAAATCCAACTCAAGTCGTTTCATATTTTTTGGACCTTCATGGAATTTGTTACAAATTTTTGAAATTGAAACGCAGTTGTCACTAGAATGGATTACCTTCTGAAATGTACAATTCTTGTACATTGATGGTGCGATGAAGAGTGCAAATGTACCTCTTGCGTTAGAGGACCATTTTAGAGCCTAGTCCATTTTAGGGTTTTGTCTAATAATCACCTTGTTGGGCTTCCGGGTTCTCGATCAGTTACCCTTTTTCTTATAATGCTTCCCTACTTTGGTCAAGCTTTTGTCCGTTGGTATTCTGTTCATTTGCCTTTGTTTTTCTTAATTTTTTTTCCCTGAATGTTGTAAACTTGCAGCTCAAGGCCGAGGTCCGAACAAAGTCTGGTGCGCTGGGCAACACCCCAGCTGCATGACATTGATGCCCTGGCAAGAATGGTGGATCCAGCATTAGAGGGTGTTTACCCTGCCAAGTCCCTCTCCCGGCTCGCCGACATTGTTGCTTTGTGTGTCCAGGTGAGTCCTGTGATAATATGAAGTTTTGTAACATTGTGGCAATTAATAGTGGTGCATGTAAACTAGACTTTAATAAGGACTTTGGAATTCTTTGAGTCAGCTAGAATCCTTTTTGCATTTGTGGAGCTTCTCAGTTTCACAATTTCTTGTGGACGTAACAGAGGGCAAGTGAGTTTTGAGCTGGGCAGGCACATCTTTTTCCCTTGTGTTTGCACAAGTGTTTCCTTTGGTTTGGTGAGAGAATGGAGAATGTGGTATTTGAGAATGTGATTGGAGAGCTCTAGATTTATCATTCATAAAACAAAGAGGGGTTGTTCTTAAAACAGTTTGTGATTTCAGCCATTCAATTCTATCATTTCTGAATCAGTTTTATCCATTTCGAACCCCCAAATCTGATCTTACCCCAAGTACTCGCACTTTGTAGAGATCTCAAATTGCGGAATTCAAATCGTCTCCATTCTCACCTTGAATTCTGGCGCACCCTAATCTGATGGATCGGACCCCATTTGCTTTGTGTGCAGCCTGAACCCGAATTCCGGCCTCCAATGTCTGAAGTGGTGCAGTCCCTGGTGAGGCTTATGCAGCGAGCCACTCTAAGTAAACGCCGAACTGACTCTGAGTCAGCGACTTCTCAGGCTGACATTCAGGAGCCCTATGAATATTCAAACTGAACCCTAAACCCTCCCGGCACAACACGTGCACTTTGATTTCCAAATCTGGTGAAATTTGGCTTGCAAACCCTAAACCCTAAACCCTCACAGGTTCACCATGTGCACCTTGGTTTCCAGAGTTGGTAAAATTTGACTTGCAAACCCTAAACCTTAAACCCGAAGTGCTAAGCCCTAGAATCCTGAGTTTTTCTTGTGCAGATCGGTCACTTGTGACTCTTGTTACAAAGGTCTCCATGGCGGCACAGTTCTGATTATGCGTGGTGACATTAGTCTCCCCAGTTTTGAAACCCTAAACCCTAAAACCTCAGTCCTCTTCCATGTTTTGGAAAGCTTTTCTAAGAGCTTTTTTAGATTCAAAGCAAGGTTGGTAGAGCTTGTACCTATACCTCTGGTTTCCCTTCATGGAAACTTTTTCAGAGCCTTTGAAAGCTTTTTTCAGAGCTTTTGTTTTTCTTTTTTCATTTAGATTCAAGGCAAAGGGTTCGCTTGAGTAGGCGGTATGTTTCTCAGTTAGTTTAGCTGTAGGAAAACCAATTCTTTGTGGAGGTGAATAACACCACCAGTGGGTCACAATAATTTAAATGAAAAATAGATAAAACATATTTATGTTTTTGTCTATTGTTGTACTGTACTTTGATACATCGGTAGAGTCCTGTACTACTTCTGACTTCGTGTATTACATGAATTACATGAATTTGGTTCTTTTGAATGTCTACTTTCTTTTATTTGGTGTTTTGATATTTATGTTGTGAATCTTAGTTTAGGGTTTAGGGGTTATCTACACTATGATTCACTTCTCATAGGGTTTAGGGTTTAGGGTTGCATCTCATAGGGTTAGGGTTAGGCTATGAGATGGGTTTTGCAGAGTTTTGAAGGTCTAATTCCAATGCGATCTTTTCTTTTGTCTGACTTGTCTTTGCGTCCAGCTTATGAAATTAGAAATACAGCTTGTGATACTGTCACTAGTGGAAAGTGGTGCCAAGATTCCCTTCAATTGTGTCAATACTAAGTTTTGACTCGTTTAAACCATTTTGGAATAATGAGGCCAAACATGGATATTGTACCTGGCTATTAGGGTTGGCATTTCATGGCACAATTAATTTAAAACGGGAAAAGTGTTTTGGCACTTGATTATAGATTTAATAAATTTTTAGACTTAAAAAAATGGAACTTGGCTCCTTAATCCCTTAAGATATAAGGGATAGTCAAACTTTCCAAAATTTTGAGGATGTAAAATGGAGTAGGCATTAACAATGGACCCCTATAAATGGTTGTGAAATGGACAAACGGTAGTTCATAAATTGACCTCCGTAGTCATTGAATGAATCAAGGAAAAAAACATTATTAATTGCAAGAGCCAATCATTCTCTTTGCTTTCCCATTTTTCTTTCGAAGTTGCAAGTGAACAATTTATGGAAGATTTGGGGACATAAATAGGGACCTATAACACAAGTCCTTTGAAAATCCATAAGTAATTCAAAAATGCTTCAAAAAATGTGAAACACTTGTATTAGATTCATCTTCTATTTTTCTTTGTCTGAAAAATGAGCTAAAAGTATTTCCATTTAAGGAAATAAATGAAAAAGTGGATTAGCCATTAGATGAGCCATTTCTGAGCCTCCTACTTTATTATAAAATGCAGCTTAGAGGAAGAATTTAATCCCTTAGTGCTCTAAAATCCAATTTTTGGATGATGAACAACTTGAAACTCATGTTCTTTCTCATTATTGCTTGGATGAAAGTTATCTTCATTTGTGGAGATACTTTGTCAAGTTCTATCTACCGTACGTGAAGGGTAGGGTAGGTGGAAAAAAATTATTTTTAAGAGTGCCGAAAAATAAATAAATTAAAAGAAAAAAATTGCCAAATTTGGCAAAATTTAAAAGAGCAAGTTGTTGTAAAAAAAAAATTCTAATATAAGTCAAAATGTTGAAAGACCATGAATCATCAAATAAAATTTTGATGACAAACTAAAGATAATTCTACATTAATTTGACAAATTGTGAGGATGGTGGGTGGAGGTTGATTAACTCCTACCATCCAATTTGTATAAATATCTTGTCTTCCTCAACTTCACTCACTCATTAGAAATTTAAATTTAAAATTTCCAACCCTAGTTTAGAAACTTTAATTAAATATTCGCATTGAAGTGCTGACCCTGCCCTTCACCTACGGTAATGGTTGGATTTGGTGTTACTAGAGTACTTATTTTTCTAAAATTACAAACTTGAAAGTATGTCAAGTTGTTGACCAAGCCAAAATTGCATTGACTTAGGTTCAAAATTGAATTTGCAAGAATGAGGTTATAGATTTTAAAGAACACAATTTTCTTAGAAAATCACCATGTCAAGAGAGTCTCATTTTGAAATTTTCCTTTCAAAATTTATAAAAAATCTTGGTGATAACATTAGTGAATCTAATTGTATGAATGGAATTTAAAACTCAAAATTTATAACTTTTATTTGTATATTGATTTCAAATTTTCTTCCAAATAGTATTTTCTAATATTTTTTCAAATCATCAATGCTCTCAAACAATACTTCTAAAATATGATCCATAGATCATATGGTTAGATCAACTAATCACAAATCAATATTTTTCAATAAAATTTGACAGTAGAGTGAATATTTTCCATAAAGTTCAAAATCTTGAATTTGAATCATAGTGATCTTTGAAGACTTCTATTTTATTCAAGGTGTTTTTGAGGGCCATTTTTTGAATTGAAAAAAAATTACTTTTGGGGGTCAAATCTACTTGAATCCTTTGAATTATTGAATATTTGTAAAGCAAAGTTTTGAGAATCTACACCACTGGTTCCAAACAACTCTGTTATTAAAATGGATGCTAAACATAACTTTAACATAGGCTCGAATACAATAGGAGTAATGTCTCCATCTATATTCATTGCAAGCATGCAAAGAACATAGAATAATTTGGAGCAAATAATCACTCATATAAATAATGTATGAATTGAGAAACTGGTAGAACTTTGAACCTCATTTAAGCATAGTAATAAAAAAAATTCAAAATTTTTTCAACTAAGAAATGTTGAAACTAAAGATAAATTCAACTCCCCGAATTTGTTTGTGATTTGAGTTTTCTATTCAAAAGTTATGGACAAAGTTCATAGAAGTAAGGAAGTTAATTTTCATTCAATGAATGATTTAAATTACAAACGGATTTTTGAAGTTGAAAGCCAATTTAAATGCCCAAATTTTTTTAATTAGATTTTTTCAAAAAAAGTTGGATTACTATGCTGAAATGAAGTTCAAAGATATGATGAGCTTGTAGTTCTTGCATTTTGACATATCCCATATAGATTATCATGCCTCCTACCTCCTACTTGTATAAAGTGTAGGCTTTCTCCAATGTATGTTGCAATACATTCATTGAGACTTTCACATGAAATAAGAAGAATATAATGATCTATTATAAAACAATCATTTTTGTTGTTAACAACAATCAATATTCTAACAATTCACTTTAATTGCCTCTAACAATACTAGCTAGTTTTTACACATGGAAATGCTAAATTAACACATGGCATTGAGTTTGATACATGACATTGAATCAAATGAACAGAGTACAAATGTACAATATACAATGCAATTGACAATACACAATGCAATAGTAAAATGATGTCATATTTATGTTCAATGCCTACCATTTCATCCCTACACAATGCAACAATAAAAGTGTGTTATATTTATGTTCAATACCTACCATTTTAGCCCATGTAAATGTGTTGGCTTCATTATCCATTGTTCATTTCAAATCACATTGAAAACTACATTTAATAATGTTCTTTACAATAGGGATTTGTACTATGTAAATGTGTTGGCTTCATTATCCACTGTTTGTTTCAAATCAAGTTGAGAATTACATTTAACAATGTTGTTTACTATGTTTACAATATTTAGATTTGTACTAGTGTTTATAGACTTTGTGGGTGATTATACAAAGGTCCATATAGAAGGGGACTCTTTTATTGGAGACCTTGAAAATTTGGAAGAAAAAAATACCATTTCTTCTCTTAGGAATCTCTACTTAATTTGGAAGCTCCCTCAAATGAAGAAAATCAAGACAAATCTAGAACATCTCCAAGATGCAAGTATGTGGAGCCAAAATAACAAATTTCATTCAATAAATGAGCTTGCAATGCTTTTTTCTTCTATTGATGTATGCAAGTAGAGGAAGTATAGACTTCATCAGCTTGAAGAACTTTCACCAAGCTACTTATTGGTTGTCTAAAAATGTGAGACCTTGATTCTGGGCTTCAAATACAATAGCCAAATATCAATGTAGACATTGTATTGTTATCAATAGCACAAAAGTAGCAAGTCACTTAGCTTTTGAGCTTTAAAATCAACACTTCTTGCACAACTTGTTGCAATTGCTTTGTTAAAAATCCTCCGGAGCATCAACAATCTTGCATGTATACAATATGCTAGATCAAGATGCCAACATTTAACAATTTACTTGCTTCACCACGCAAAACTTTGGATTGAAAATACCACCAATAAAGTATGCATATCCATTAACCCCTAAATGCTTGAGCAACCATATATGATCGCTCCAAAATTTCAAGCTCGTTTTGGTGTGGGGAGTTAAATTCCTTTGATTGGTATAAATTTTTTATAGGCAATATTGTAGGTTGACTATTGAAATCTTTTTAGTTTTCATTGAAAAATGTAAATATTTGATTTTAGAGAGGTCCTCAAAGACATATATGTACCATCAGTGGAAGAGTAAAGCTTGCCAATTTTACTCAATTTCTTGGCTTTGAGCAAAGCTTGCCAATTTCACTTGATTTGAAATCTAAGAAATTGTACTTATCCATTTGCTTTGAAAATGGTCCCAATGGAAGGTGTAAATTTCACCATTGAAAATTTAAACTTGCAAGTGTTGATTTGGAATTATTTACGATTTCTACTTATAAAAAAAAATTGCATTTCAACAATTGCACGGTGGATTGTATAATGAGCTTGATAGCTTTTCATGTGAAATTAAGTTTTTTG
The DNA here is from genome assembly GCA_947034895.1 of Rhytidiadelphus loreus. Lineage (NCBI taxonomy): Eukaryota > Viridiplantae > Streptophyta > Bryopsida > Hypnales > Hylocomiaceae > Rhytidiadelphus > Rhytidiadelphus loreus. The sequence goes on from OX344764.1 coordinate 4,854,567, forward strand.
AAAGTGCATTTTAGTGTACTAACACCATTTGTAGTTGTTCATGTCACCTCCCATCCAAAAAGAATTTATATGCAAATTTTTGAAACATTACAGGGAAGGGCAACACACTAAAAATAGAATGTGTACACTCCTATTGTTATAATCTCACAACTCCTACACAATTTCACACTCAAAATCAATGTGCATACTAATAAGCAAGCTCTTTAAACATCTATATAGTCAAATTTTGAATAAAAAACACAATTTTTTTCATTGGGGATAACTATAAGCCCATGCTCTTTTTTCATAGGGAAAACTCCCTTGGAAAGGCTTAGGCACTCAGGGGTTGAAGACCCCCAATCCAACTGCTTCCCTATGTACAATTTTCTTACATTTGAGCCCCTGAAATGTAGGAAAATTGTAGACAGGAAAGCAATTGGGTTGCCAGTTCATAATGGATATGAGTATGGGTTTTGGGGTGAGTGCAGCAAGTGGGACTGGGGGTAAACATCCTCACAAACATGTATAAACAGGTGGATATTGTATGCTATAGGCACTAATTGCTGCAATAGTTGCGTTCTAATTTGATATCTGAAGTGGAGAAAATTACAAATCTCATAATGGATGACGAGCACACAAATAGTCTAAAATCCTTCAGCCACCAAGAGCCTAGAAAGTGTAGAAGCATAATTCTGTCGAAGAATCAATGGACTCCATGGAGTTTGTACAAAAATGCCCTCGTATCCTGTTAAGATTAGAAGCCTCAAAAATCATTACTGAGTCTGTACATCAGTTTCAGACTAAACAGTAGCATATCTACAAGACAAATTCTTAGAGTAAACGAAGGACATCTGAAATAAACTAAATACTGGAAGAAACTATGTGCTCGAAAGGGATCTAAAAGGATGTCAGACAAAATGTTCAGACAACCGCTAATGTACAAGTTCGCAGTCACTAGAAATTTTCTAATTGCTTAAAGAACCACTAACTATACTACATTTGGTCTACCAGAAGAAAGGGATACAGTTTGCAGACTTAACAAATGCTGCTTAGCTTCTAAACTGCTGCCCTGTCCCAAAATCATTCCTCCATGAGGTACAGCGGGAAGTGCATGACTACGTGAAATCATGACGAGAAGAAAAACGTTCAGTTACCTCCAATTCAAATCCAGTCAATCTCACAAGTCTCTAATTTTCAGGAGTTTTAATACATCAGAATTCCCAAACCTCAGACTAGAGCATAAGTTGCCAAACTGAGGAAGATTGCTGAAGAATAAGACGTTGGATATGATCCCCACCTTCAATCTTCCTCAAAGTATTTCTCCTCGGCATCTCTTGTAATTTCTGGCATCCAGTCATCGTCAAGAGCTGCATCGTTATCAATCTGTCCGTAGTCCACATGTTCACTGTCCATCCCTGACAAGAACTTCTCCTGCATCACCCGAATGAGGTCGTCCATCTTATCAGCTAATTCTGCAGGAGAGAGGTATTGGGCACCTGATGTTGTCTCCTCTCCTACCATGTCCTCAGAAGGCTGAGCAACTTCTTCCCCAGAAGGCTCCACTGGCCTCCCGCCTTCCGAGACTTCATTCTGGGCGTCTCTGGGATGGCTTGCTCTTGAATCAGTAACGTTGTCCCGTGTTCTCTGATTTGCTTGTGGCATCTGTTCCTCATCTTGAGACTCTGTTTCAGACTCTGTATCCTGTGAATGGGGAAAACATATATGAAAGTCAGAAAACATCTAACGGCCAATTCTCAGGAGAAAAAGCACACGATTGAAGATTTTGTAGATGTTAGAGGTGTCCTTTCACTTTGTCAAAGTGCGGTGCTGCTCCTGTGTCAGTACATAAGTAGGGGTCAATCTAAAACTGTCTAATAATTTGGTGACAGAAGAGTTATTAGACTTTCGATCCTCTCTCTACAAGGATAGGAGACCTCTATTTAGGAAGAATAGGAGCTAAACCTCTATTTAGGAAGAAGACAAGCCAATGTGATGGAATTGCATGCAATCATACCTTGTTGTCATTCCAAAAAAAATACATGTTGATTAAAAATTCAAATGCAATCTTGGATTAGAAGCAAACTAAGGACCAAAGAGAGGATGACTTTCAAGACTTTTAGGAAACCTATGTTGAATCTGTAGGAGCAAGCAAGTTTTTTGGGGTTCATTTAGCCTTTTTTTTAAACCATATTGAGTTAAAAGGATAACTATAATTACCAATGTATCCTACTGGTATGACAGTTAGTTGTGAATTGTTTAGGCCCAACTGCTAATTCAAAACAAATCAACATATCCAGGATGTTCTGATTCTCTAACATCTTATTTTAAAACAGATTCATTCACCTCTTGAGTTCAAGAATGAAAGCATTGATACTCAAACATCCACCGTAGGCAAGTGTCGTTATTGCAACCCACAATGAAAGGGTGAGATGTCAACACTGCTCTAGAACGTTATGACCTAAAACCAAAAAGGATAGCACGAGCAAATAAATTTTTAAGAAAGGAATACTCAATAAAAATGAAATACAAATTCAAAACGTGTAAATTACTAGGCCAAAGAGATTTACATATTCCTCCTCGAATTCAGATTCCTCGTCTTCCTGGGCCCGACGCTCAGCAGGCTCCTCCTCAACTGGTATTCCTGCTGCCACTCTCTCTTCCCTCAAACGTTGTTGTATGTACGCCTCTTCTGAGCGTCGAATCAGAGTATCGGAAAATCGCTCCCCTGGTCTAACTCCTGGGTCACGAATTGCAGGGTCCTGAACACCCTCAGAAAATATTAATTAAAACCTGTGTATAAATTACCTGTCATGGAGAGCATGAGTTCATCAGTTTTACCAATTGTTAACCCCCAATGGCTTGTACCCTTCTTCTATTTTAAAGATTTGCAACTATCCCTCATTAAATGAAACATCCATACAGTTTAACATACCATTGCTATCACCGCCATACATAAACTTTAACTAAAAAAATTTCTAAATCAATTTCTAAAATCAATTATAAATAAAGTAATAAAAAAATTTGAGTGAAATCTGCTGGAATGGGTTTAAAATGTAACACTTCCAATGTGATATTTTTTTTTAAATCTTTTCTTGCTTCAACCTATGAACTCAATTTCCCTAGGTCAATTTTGAACAAAAAGTCATCGCAATCCAGTTCTCATAATTCGCACCCTATTCTCATAATTCTCATAGTGAAGTGCAAATTCCAATAACGTCAAGTCTGACATAGTAGAGTAACCTCCCTAAGCTCCGTCCAATATATTTTTTACATTGAACAAAGCTTTTAGTTGTTAGTAATAGATGTTTGAAAACAATAGGGTTGATTGAGGCGTTAGCGGTTAAGTATCGTTAAGATCATTTTACCTGGAATTGTCCGACGTGCTCGTAATGCATCAGCGGGGACCGCATCCGCATTGCGTCTTCAGAAAAGTACTGGCCGTCCTGAACTAATCGATTCATGTAAGCCAACCTTCGGTTCTGCACTGTGGCAGCTCGTGACCGCTGGTCCTGAGCGCTCGGATTCATAGCACTTTTCAGACTCTTCAGATGCCAGTTCACTTCATAGTCGTCTTGGAGAATCTCAAACTCTTGTAGCTCAACTAAATTCAGGCTCTTTCCGTAGCGTTCTGTCATAGACAAATTCAAAGAGTATGAGAAAGGAGCTCAAACCAGGGGTGGAAACTTACAGGAAGCTTGCCCAAAGACATTATAAAAGGAATGGACTATTGAACATTATTCATACAATAATCTAGACTATGAACCAAAAATTTGATTAAATATTTTGCAAACTTCATACAAGATGCAAAACTTGCATTCTTATACGTCCGATAGCAACATGCAATATTTTACATAAGCTAAATAATAAAGTAGATTATACAAATTATACTTAGGACTTTCTATCAGTACAATAGGGACTAGCCCATTTTCCTTCACAAAATAGGATTACTGTAAGTAATTGTATGTCTACACGTTCAGAATGAGATATTATTGCATGTTATTCAAGTTCTCGACTTGCACCAGACAATTCCATTCTCAGTTGTGGAGAATTACTTCCAATTATGAACTTCAATTATTCGTTCACGTTCTCAGCTTGCACCAGACAAATTCCATTCTAACTTCTGTAAATTACGTTTGCGATTGAATTTCTAAGATCATTTGTTCAGATTATCTCCCAAGTTGTCACCCTGGAAGCTCAAACCACAGGAAATTGACGCTTTACACGAAAGAGCCACTAGAGTTTGGAAAAGAAATAACCTAAAAACACAATAGACTAGCCCCCTTACTTCACAAAATATAAAATATCTTTGAATTACTAGTGTCTTATAGTACAGTTTACATGTCAAAATTGAAATAATTGTTCCATATTATTCAAGTTCTCAGCTTGCACCAGACAATTCCATTCTAAATGTGTAAAATTCTCTCTACTTTCGAACTTATGAGATTATTTGTCCAAGATTAAATACCGCGTTGTCACCCTGGGAACTCAAAACTCAGGAAATTGAGCTTCACAAGAAAACAAACACTAGGGTTTGGTGGAAGCGAAAGATAACCTAAAAACACCGCAGCGTCTCGACGAAGAAGGTTGGCCAGATGATCCTTGCGCTCAATCTGAGTGACGGGCTGAGCCCGCGTGGCCAGCGCGTGTGGCAAGTAGAGATCCGGCTGACGAGAGAGACGCTCGCAAATCATGTCGATCCCGTCGCTCGCTATCTCCGGCGATTTAACGAACTCCCGACCCATCTCTAACCAGCACTACTCCTGCGTCAAGCTTCTTTACCTTGGAGTCTTGAGGTCTCTATTTTTCTATGGAAAACCTCGAGAGCTTTGTGTTGCAATCCCACTCTGTCCCAAAATATGCTACAAAGGTTCACGGAATTTCTTGCAATCACCGCAACCAGAAACGGACTAATTCGAACCTGAAGTTGCAATGTCGTGCGCACAAATCCTTACAAATACTGATGAAACGCGCTGCAGTGAGAGGAGAAGCCCAGTACTTGGGGAAGAAGGTTCCTCGGGCCGTGACACTGACGTTGACGGACGCGGACCAGCGACGCGCGGCTGCGGCCGGTGCTTACTTGTGAAGTGTGGATGCGATTGCCACGCGGGAGAACTTGGAAGGACGAGGGCTTTCCAGGTTTTTTTATTTCGTATCTTTTCTTTGGTAGGGCAAGTCATGGAGTTCTTTACATAGATTAGTACGCAGTAAATTTGTAGAATGTTGATGGTAATTTATTTATTCATCCAAATGTGCATATATTCATCCAAAATGGACCAATACTTTCCAAAAAAATTATTGCAACTTAGTAATTTCATACACTATTTACTATAATGAAAGAATATATCATTAAATATTCACTAAAAAACTAGTGGGCCTACAACCAAAGTAAACTAAAAATTATTTGATTCAATGGGTGCATTCTTTGCTTCTATAACTTTTGTGAAAGTCATTCATGTGACACTTTTTGACATCAATAACATTTGGGGGCTTAGAGCAACAAAAACTTGTGTATCCACTCATTATTGTGCTCTAGATAAAAAACATGAATAATAATAAAAAACTTATTTGTAAATTAACCCTAGAAGACAATTCCTTTGCCGTACAATCAAACTTTGTTTCTAAATTCAATTAAGCCTTTTAAAGCATATTCAAATTTCAATGTAATAATTTTATTACATGAGACTATGTGTTATCTATCAATATGAAAGATCTCTATTAGTTTTGTAATACCTTATAATTGTTATACATATTTTAATATTATGTGAAAAATAAATTGGTAAATATAATAGAAAAAATTTCAATTAATTTAAAATTCCTTTAATAGTTAAAGAACACATGAAAGAACAATGTGAAAATCTTTCAAGTGATTATTTTCTTTCCTTCATGCAAAATGTCCTTGACAATAACCTTCAATTAAATCAGCACTATAAAGTTGAATTCAACTGTAATGGTTATAAAATTGATTGATAAAATTCTAATATTTTTCATTTTTGAATAAACAATTTTTAAATAATGTCAAAAAATTTAAGAAATTTTGGTGAAAAAATTGTGATTTTATAGTGTGATATGTACATAAATTTAAATCAGTTAAAATCCATATTAAAATAATTTGGAATTTTGGCCAAATTTAAGTGAAAGTTAGAATGAAAAACAATATTTTGTAATTTAAACATGACCATCAATTTTAAAGAAGAAAATATGAATGAAATATATGCAATGTTGTGTTAATTGAATTTTAACATATGAAGCATCCAATTGCAATAATTCATTGAGTTTTTGAATTTTTTCAAAATTTTCAAATGGAATAGATATTTAGTTTATTAGACTTCATATTCTAACTTCAAATTGAAAATAAAAATGAATAATTTGAAAGTTACAATTAAGTTTGACCCACTTTGGGAATGTGGAGACCTTTAGGGTTTAAGGCATGGATTTGGAACTTTGGTCAATAGTGTCATCATATAAAGGTAACCCTAAAAAAGATGGAGCCTATGAATTTGCTCTCAAACTTTAAAATTGTGTACACTATATGCTCTATATTGTCACAAGCAAATGAGTTATTTTTTATAACAATTTCAAAGGTTTAGGAAGTTTTCAAGTTTTCAATTAAAGTAGAAATTAGACTTGATTAACTTTGATTCATTAGTTGGGGACATGTTCAAAAAATATCATTTTTAGATGGAGGAAATTTAGATTTTGAGTAAGGAGCTAAAAGTTGCAAATACACTAGAAGGTGATATGTGGCATACAAATTTAATCCTTAAAAGACAAATTTATTCAAGGGACATAGTAAAAGTCAAACCTTAATTTCACATAGTTCTTTGTTTTAAATGTCTTTAAGCTTGACTAAAAATGTAGTTCCAATAGTCTACTTTTTATTCCGTTTTTATTTCTACCACAATTGTTAAAATTGTAATTTATGTGACACTTTGAAGGTAGCATCTTAAAAGCTTAAAATACACCACTTTTGAACTTTTCTATCAAATGTCTCTTAGTGTTATCTCAAAGAATACACCATTACATCAAGATGTTTATCACTAGCATCTACAATTTTGCTTAAATTTCATACTATTAAATATTTTTTGTAATTATTATGATTTTTATTTTAAAAATTATTTTAAAAATCATTTAAAAATCATTTTAACATTTTTAATTATGAAAATATGAATTTAAATTTTGGATATATATTATTACCTCTTGGACTCCATACTTTCAAATTAAGATCAAAATTAATATCTAAAGTTCTTTGCATATTATATTTGAAGGTATATATTGTTTTCCACAAAAAATAAGGAAACAAATGATTGTTGATTTTAGTAGAAAATAAAAAATTAGAATTAAAACAATTGATGAAATAATTTTTATAATTTCATCTTCAAATGGAAATACTAATTTCGAATAAAATTTTCCAAGTGATGTTAATCCTAAAGTTCGATTTGTTTTGGATAATGAAGACACAGATTTTTCACATGAACATGGAAAACCAGCTATTGTATCCTTCATTAAGAGTTATATGCCCAACAATGGGTTGTTAGTCTTAATAGGTGCTACTAATCAAGTCTTCAATATATTATCAAAACAACCAATGAAAACATCCAAAATCCATATTCTAGAATCTTCAAAAAAAATCAATTAGAAGAATTAAGACAAGGCAATTGCTCTAAGATCCAAGCGGCATTCAAAATAATTCATTTTAGTGTTGTATAGAATTCTTATTATATTATTACTAAATAAATAAATATTATCTTCATTGCTTCATATTCAATGCAATACAAACAAAAAATTCATTAAAAAAAATTCAAATTCTTTACCAACAACTTACAATCAACTAATATAAATAGTTTCAATCTTGCTTCCTAACACAAAATCATTTTTTTTTTTTTTATCACTTTTCCTACACTTTTTTTTTCTTTAAATACTTTTATTTAATTTTCCTACCATCAATATTGTTGTTCACTTAAGACAAAGCCTCACAATCAAACCATTCTTATTTACTACATGAAAAAAATAATATCAAATTTTTGAAAGGTGTGTTTTATTATGAGGTTTGAACAAACATGAATATATAATGTCCTTTACGGATTTAATTTCATACGAAATTATAGTCAAGACACCCATGATGATTGTCTTTAGTGTGTGACAACAAGATAGAGTGCAAGTGGACCACACACAAAAAAGTTGGATGAGAACTTGTTGATTTACATCCTCCAACAGGACGGACTTCCAATGTCATCCAAAAGCCAGATTCTGTCTCAATAGGCATTTCAAGGTTAACAAATGGAAGATTCATATTGACTAAACATTCAATTTAATTTCATATCACGTCATCAATGTTGCTATGCAAAAATGGAGTGGCCACAGAAATCTGCCAAAGTAAACAAACAGACTTCCCAAACATCAGTCAGATCAGAGTACCTGGGTCTGTGCAGGACATGCAAGAACAAACCAATATAATGTGAACAATTGTGTTAATATTAACGTAGTTTTGAAACCCATGGTGGTGCCTATTAACATATCAATTCAGGATGAGAGGCAAGCTAAGGAGGACTGAGAGATTGAAGAAGAGAAAAACATTTAGAGGAAGAATCTATTAACTTGAAGTGCTACCGCAGTTCTATATATGGTTGCATCTGTAAGTGAGGATGACACTTCGATCCTTATATCTGTTGGTGTACATCAGTAATTGCTAGTGCAATCTCGATTGCTGTGATCTGTCAATGCTTTTAGACACTGGTTTCATGGTTGCTGATCGATAGGGTGATGCATACCTCGTATAAGCTTAACAGTATCACACCGCCAACAGCCATGGCTACTATGAGCATATATCTTTGGCGATCATTGGTAACCATTGCTGCAAGTGCACCGCAGATGTAGGCAGCAATACACAACACTAAAGACACTCCCAGACGCGCCTTATCCAGTAGACATTTTCATCACAGAGGTCTGCCAATAATAGAGTATCATCTAAGGCAACATAGTTTGAGCCAACTTCCCAGCATCATGCAAGCAACGACTTTCTGAACCCTTGCCTTGAATGTTAACTTAGTTTTGAAACCTATACATCAAGTTGTGCCTATAAACATAGCAATTCAGGATCAGAGGCAAGCTAAGCCGGGGGAGAGATTGAAGAAGAGAAAAGAGTTTAATAAAGGAAGAGTGTTATATGAAGTACTGGCATGCAGTTCTGTGGTCGCGGCTGCAAGTCTGGATGACCACCCCCATATCTGTTGGTGAGGTTGCCTATTTCTCCTATAATTTTTGGTTGTTGTGATCCTTCAATGCTTTTAGAGCATCTCTACCAGTAGTCTGCAAAACAAGCCCGATTTGCAGCACTTGGTGTGTCCCTGCTTGCTTCCTCCCGTGAAGTAACTGGGCCCTCACGGGCAGAAGGAAAAAACACGACTCCAACACAGTTCGGGAGTTCCAAGGTAGTCAGAGTTCCGGCAAGGTGACGTGGAACCACAAAGCATAGTGCAAGCTGGAAGCTCCCCACAGCAGCTCCCTACAGAGCAGGTGGGGCGAAAACTGGGAGCTCTTTACCTTGTTCTTCATGACCTTCAAGAAGGCGCTTGTTTTGGTTGGCCTGTTTGTCAGTAGCGTGCCGCAAGTCAAACATGCCGGACTCTGGAGGTTGAAGTGTGGGAACAAATTTTTCCCATGGCCTGCATTGGAAAACCCTCACCATATCTGTGTGTGAGGTTGCCTATTTCTCTTTTAAATCTTGATTGCCGTGATCCTTCAGAGTTTTTCGTCACTGGTTTCATGGTGATGCATATCTCATATATCGGTATGACAACACCAGCACCCATGGCTCCTATAAGCATATATCTTTGGCGATCATAAGTCACCATCACTGCAAGTGCACCGCAGATGTAGGCAGCAATACACAGCACCAGAGCCACTCCCAAGTAAATCCGGACACGCCTTATGCGGTAGACATTTTCAAGGCAGAGGTCTGCCAATAATTGAATATCATCAAAAGCAGCACTGTGTGAGCCAACTTCCCAGCATCCTAGCAACCACTTTATGAACCCTTGCCTTGCAGAAGTTTCTGTGATGAGGCTGTTCTGCACTGACAGACATCCAGGCTCAGAGTTACTCACATCAGTATACTTGGCTAACTTGGTATGAAAAAAGGGGCGGAAGAGTTGAGCACAGCCAACCATGACTGCACCCAAACCCGTGCATGCAATAAAGAAGGATAAAGTGGCCAGTAGCATAAAAAGTGAAACCATGAGTGATTCTTGAAGCTTCCCGTTGTCAAAAGAACCTGGTGGCTGCAAAATGGCAACGAAAGTGATGCCTGCCAACAGAACAAGAACAAGGCCGTATGCATCCAGTTGTTTCACCAATTCGTCACGGATCAGTTTCACGACCTCAACCTGGACACCAATATGAAATTCAATGGCCTCAGGACTTGCATGGCATTTCCACAACTTACAATAGGGAAGGAGTGCTGCTCAAATAACGTACAGCGTCGGTTGTACATTCTCTCCATGTTCCCTCAGGTTTATGCTACCCAGCAATTGAAAGCATGCATGGCAGTTGAATTCACAAACTCTAAAGATGAGTTGTATGTACCTCGGGATTTGTATCTTCCAATCCATCAAGAGCTTTCTGGGATGCTTGATTTGCATCTTCCAATCTATCAAGAGCTTTCTGGGATGCTTGATTTGTTTCCTCATTTTCACTAGCCTGACTGAGTGTATCATCACATTTGCTCTGAGGTTCATTTTGCTTCTGAAATTCTGCACATTTAAGTAGGGTCATTAATTTATCATGTGAATCTAAATATGAGTCCACATACTATGTACTGGTAAAGCAAACTCACTCACAAATGTTTTTTATATTATTTTCTCCTGACACTTCAGACAAACAAGATATCAGGTACAATACAAGGGGCCCTACCCAGAATTTTTCATTTGGAATGCCTTAATTATGTGTGTTTGGTGTATTATTGTATGGTGTTTGGGTATTTCTAATTTAGATGTTTCTACACAAAAACTAAACTGCACTATATTGTAGACAAAACCAAAAGGTGGTTTGTTCGTAGTCCTCTTCAATCTCAATTTGTTACCATCTGAAAATTAATGGCTTATAACTACCAAACAACCTCACTTTTCTTAAAACATATTGGAAAGCTTGGAACTAATTCAAAACAACACTACAACAACATTGCAAAGGAACCTCAATTCCCATGCACTCAATCAAGACAATCATTAAGGTAGAAGAAAGCAAACAGTGTAGAATAAAAGGAGAAGCAACTCTCAAGCATTAGGAACGTCAACAACATTCCACAAAACGAATGCGATGAACGCATACAATGGTATGCTCACTTTTAATCGCCTTAATTTGTAACTAAGCACATTTAGTATTAAATGGCAAGCATTGTTTCTATCCTATCAAATTGGTAAATGAATAGGCATTCCAATACAATTTGCAATGCATTAGTTGGACAATCTAAAAATAAATTGTGAATTTTATAAGCACTAGTCATAGGTATACTATAAATTCACACAAAGTTTTCATGTTTAATCCTTGCACATCTCCAAAATTCATGTCTTCTGGCTAGTGTGAAACTAGTGAAACTTTGCATTGGTACTAGAGCTAAGGTCGATTTTGGACCTCCAAGCAACAAAAAAAAACTTCCTAAGGGGCCTAATAAGAAATGTCCTAGTATTAGAATAGTCATTGCAAAGTTTCACAATCTAGTATGCAAATTGTGGAGAATCTTACCAGATTGTAGGTGTTCAAGGCCTCCATGTCCTTGTTGACGTGCACTGTGGGATTGAGAACTCCGAAATCGTGAAACAGCAACAATAGCACATATGGCACTATGCCATTGTATCGATGTCTGCAATGTATCACCAATGATATTTAATGCTCAAATTCTTTGTTTTATTGAATTTTTGCTCTCAAAACAAACTATCCCCCCAAAAGCACTCTATTGATCACCTAGAATATGAACTCCAAAGCTCTTCAAGCTTAATTAAACATTCATCCAAAGACTTGAGACTCATTCATGATTATATAAGTAAACAACCATTATGATTGACCATGTTGTAGAAAGCAAAATCTAATTGCAAAATATCTTTACATCATTACATTCAGTGGAGAACTTAGCATGTGTTGGTTCAAAAATTAATTATTTGAACCAATTATAATCTCTTCAACTATTATATGAACTCTTCAAAAATCTTTCAAATAACATGAGTCCCTTCATCAGTCACAGGCTAAACATACATTTACATCAAAGGAGACTCAAGTTATAAATTAACAGGTTCTCAAGCTTGAGATCGAAGCCAAAAAACTCACATCAGGCACCGTAGGAGCGTCACCGGAACGAGTCGTCATCCTTCTCGATCCGAGTATTGAGGCGCAGTTTAATCTGATGTAGCTAGCCAGCGTTAATTAGATCTCACACTACAAGAACTCATTCACCCTTAGTTACAGCAACGTTTGTAGCAATTAGTGTTGGTAAGGCTGCTGGTACCAGCGCAGGTTCGCTGAAGTCAGTAGGCTATGTTCCAAGATTTCTACGTTTGCTGAAAAACGTTGCTAAAGCATCTATCTTCCAAAACGTAACCCAACACCTAAAAACGTCGCTAAACTCTCCAAATTCTCCAAATTCAAGGAGCACTCCACTAGTGACAGTGCTTCGATGGAATTCTCACCTTGGACTAGCTGTGAGGACTGCTTTGAATTGCTAGCTTGTGAACACGGTGCCCTGGCCAAATGAATACGATTTCCTGAAGGTCACCTGGATCTCCTAGTACGAGATTGGAGGTAGACAGTACTAGTAACAATCACTCAGACAAAACGAAGATGAACGAGGACCCAAAGTTAAGGATTATATTTGAACTTTCGATTTAAGCCTCTCCCCCATCGATCCTACAAACTCACAGATACGGTATTGCTCTTGACCTGTCGATCTACACGGCAAATTGGAATCTGGCTATGCAAAATTAAAGCCTGTCACTCACATACTCACTCAGTTCCCGAAAACTTACTTGCTACTGACTTGTCCACACCTTGCAGTACGGCCTTCACTGTTCCACCACCGTCCGATGATTCTTTTTTCCGTGCATGGGGACAGCTAGAATTCTTTCTTCCGTGCATGGGACACCTAGAATTCTTTTTTCCGTGCATGGAACATCACAGTTGACTGACGTTTAGCTACTTCCCTTCGATTTTTTTATTGTGCAAAGCATAATCGGACAATGTTCGGGGAGAACCGCCAGTTAGTTAGTGCATTGGTAGCGGGTGCCTTCGCTAAAACAACTGGTTGGAGTGTGAAAATGGAGGATCCAAAACTGAACAAAATATTGTTAGGACCGGCAAACAACCGGTGTGCAAGAAAATTGGTGGATATTTAGCCAGCACTTACATAAACTTGTCAAATTTTAGCAGTTGGTCAGTTCGAATCCAAGGCTAAGACTTAGGTGTAGGGAAGCGAGTATGTACTTGGACAAGGCAATTGACTGGGCATCAGTTTTGAGAAGGCCGTTGAGGGATTGAGGCTGCGGCCCCTACTCCCTCGTCCTGCTCCCATCCTCGGCACTATGTCCCAGGCAGCATCGGGTTCCACCCGGCAGCCCGTCGGGGCATATTTCACAAGAATCCATCCCATCCTGCTCCCGTTCCCGTCGTCAGTTTGAGATCATGGGTTTGGTGACCTCAGAGTTTCGTAGCACTCCGTTTTGTGGATGGAGATATCCTAAAAACACAATAGACTAGCCCCCTTACTTCACAAAATATAAAATATCTTTGAATTACTAGTGTCTTATAGTACAGTTTACATGTCAAAATTGAAATAATTGTTCCATATTATTCAAGTTCTCAGCTTGCACCAGACAATTCCATTCTAAATGTGTAAAATTCTCTCTACTTTCGAACTTATGAGATTATTTGTTCAAGATTAACTACCGCGTTGTCACCTTGGGAACTCAAAACAAAGGAAATTGAGCTTCACAAGAAAACAGACACTAGGGTTTGGTAAAAGCGAAAGATAACCTAAAAACACCGCAGCGTCTCGACGAAGAAGGTTGGCAAGGTGATCCTTGCGCTCAATCTGAGTGACGGGCTGAGCCCGCGTGGCCAGCGCTTGCGGCAAGGAGAGATCCGGCTGACGAGAGAGACGCTCGCAAATCATGTCGATCCCGTCGCTCGCCATCTCCGGCGATTTGACGAACTCCCGACCCATCTCTAACCAGCACTACTCCTGCGTCAAGCTTCTTTACCTTGGAGTCTTGAGGTCTCTATTTTTCTATGGAAAACCTCGAGAGCTTTGTGTTGCAATCCCACTCTGTCCCAAAATATGCTACAAAGGTTCACGGAATTTCTTGCAATCACCGCAACCAGAAACGGACTAATTCGAACCTGCAGTTGCAATGTCGTACGCACAAATCCTTACAATACTTCGGGAGGCAGTGTCATGAAACGCGCTGCAGTGAGCAGTACTTGGAAGAAAGCTCCTCAGGCCGTGACACTGACGCTGACGGCCGCGGACGACAGGCGCGCGGCTGCGGCCGGTGCTAACTTATGAACTGTGGATGCGACGGGAGAATTGGAGGACGGGACACTTCGGGTTCTTTATTTCATTTTTTTGTTTGGGAAGTGCAGAATGTGATCTTAGTTCTTTACGTTCATAGACATAAGGTAGCCAACCTCTTTCCGATCAGTTACTCATTTTTGCTACTTAGGCTGCCATGTTTCCAATCAATTGTGGTGTAGGTGACAACTCATGTGGTTAGGTGACAAGCTCACATAGCACAAATGTTGGGGAGGTGTACATTGAAAGTATACAATGATCATAAGATGTACATTGGAAGTCACAATTATCACCTACATTGAATTATGGTCACATTTGTAATTAATCTATGGTTGGAAATATAGTGACCTATATAATGAGAATATGTTGAATAAAATCTTCATGAAAGAAAGTCATGTTAATTTTGTTTTAGAGGAAAAATATGTAAAAAAATATGAAATAACTCTAAAATCTATTTCTATAAATGGGAAAAAAATTCCCCTCACCATACCTATACAACAGATATGCTAAATTGCTTAAGTCATCAGAAAGAGGTCGGCTACCTGAGATGAAATATGTACAATATGGATGATAACTCATGTATTCATTGAAATGTGCATTTATTCAACCAAAATGAGCCAATAGTATAGTTTCTAAAGATTTTGTTGCAATTTAGCATTGCAAATGAAGGAATATATTGTCAAATATTCACTCAAAAAAATCAATTAGCTACTACCACTGAGGTAGTCAACCAAAAATTATCAAATTTAGTGGGTGCATACTTTGTCTCTACAACTTTTATGAAAATCATTCATCCGACTCTTTTTGTTCTTAGCCACATTTTGGGATTAAGAACAACAAAAATTTGTGTATCCACTCTTTGATGTGCTCTAGATAATAAATTTGAAAAGTAATAAAAATTCTTTGTAGACTAGAAAACATTGAAATAAACTCCTATAGGACACCAAAAGGTCAAAGTTTGTTTCTAAGCTCAATTTAGACTTTTAAAGCATATTCAAGTTTCAATGTAATATTTTTTGTTACATGAGACTATGTGCTATCTATCAATATGAAAAATCTATATTAGTTTTGTAAATATTATAATTTTTATAAATATTTTACTAATATGTGAAAATAAATTGTTAAATATAACAAAAATAATTTAATTAATTTGAAATTTTTCCAACAAGTAAAAGAAGAGATGAAAGAACAATGTGAGAAATTTCCAAGTAATTATTTTCTTTCCTTCACCCAAAATATCCTTGACAATACCCTACACTAGAGTCAAATTTGTTAAGAAATAACTCAAAATATAATCAAATATGGCATCTAATGAAATTTTCAGAAATTATAATGTGGCGTTTTGGAATAGTCTAGAAACTATTAATGAAAATAATCTTAATCCTAAAAAAAACATAAGGTTGAAGTCGTAAATACCAATGAAGTTGTGAGTATTGCTAAAGGTCATGAAATATTTCAAACCCTATAAAACAAACTTCCAAAAATTCTAAATTGAGTTAACAAATGGAAATTCAATTGAAAAAGAAATGATTTCATATGGGATTTAATGAATCTGACCCCAACGTAGAATAACCTTCATTTAAATCACTACTATAAAACTAAATCCAACCATAATAGTAGTAAAATTGATTGATAAAATTCGAATAATTTTTGTGTTTGAATAAATAATTTTTTCAAAAATGTCGATTTTTAAAGAAATTTTGATGGATAAATTAAATTATTGTGATTTTAAAGTGTGATATTTAAAAAAAAATTAATCAATTAAAATATATATTAAATAATTTGTAATTTTGACCAAATTTAAATGAAGGTTAGCATGAGAAGGAATATTTTTTAATTTAAACTTGAAAGTCAATTTTAAAGAAGTGAATGAAATACATGCAATCTTGTGTTATTTGGAATTTAATATATGGAGCTTCCAATTGCAATAATTTATTGAATTTTTTTTTCCTAATTTTTGAAATGGAGTAGATATTTAATTTTTAGGCTTTAGATTTTAACTTCAAATTGAAACCAAAAATGGATACTTTGAAAGTTAGAATTAAGTTTGACCAAGGTACATCCACTTTTGGATTGTGGGGACCTTTAGGGGTTTAAGCATGGATTTGGAACTTTGATCAATAGGCCTATCTTGTCAAGGTTAATCCGAGAAAGACAAATCTTGTGATTTTGCTCTCAAACTTCAAAATTGTGCACACTATAATTATGCTCTATTTTGCCACAAGTGAATGAGTTATTTTTTATAAAATTTACAAAAGTGAAATCATCTCTTCTATAAGTCTTGAAAGTTTGAATATTTTGGGGAAAGACTTGATCATGGTAATAGGCCCAAATTTCAGAATGCTTTTAAATTTTTAAATATTCAATTTTAGAAAGTTTTGGAGTTTTCAAATTGAAGTAGAAATTAGACTTGATTAACTTCAATTCATTAGTCGGGACATATTCCAAAAAGATCATTTTGTAAGTGAAATTTAGATTCAAAGCAAAAATCTAAAAGTTTCAAATACACTAAATTAAAAAGTGATTTGGAGCACACGAGTTTAAATTCATACAAAAAATATGCAAGACACTTATGATGACCTACTTTAGTGCATGTAAAGAGAAAGAGTGAATGCACCACACACAAAAACTTGAGAACTTGTCATTTTACATCTTGGCTACAAGAGTCTTTCAAAATCATCTTCAAGCCCAATTTTGCCTCATCGAGGCTAACAAATGGAAGATTCATGTTAACTACCCTACATGAAGGTTAGATGTGATATAAATTAAGTCAATTTTTGTAAAAAGTGCCACATGTCATCTTGTGAATGGTGCACAGTGACATGGACCCCTAAGAATCTGATGTGGAAATTCAATTTTGTGCTGAATCAGACCTTCACGTATGGCAAAATTCAACCTGATTTCATATCATTTCATCAATGTTGTCGTGGAGAAATTAAGTGACCACAGAAATCTGCCAAAGTAGACCAACTATCTGAAACATCAGTCAGATCAGAGTCCCTGGGTATGTGTAGATTGAACAGTCATGCAATTATTAACTTACTTTTGAAACCTACACTAACTAACATCAAGTGGTGTGTATTAACATAGCAATTCAAGATCAGAGGCAAGCTAAGTGGGACTGAGGGATTGGAGAAGAGAAAAGCATTTCAAGGAAGAGTCTATTACATGAAGTAACTTACTGGCTACTGCAGTTCTATATATGGTTGTGTCTGTAAGTGAGGATGGCCCTCTCTGTCAATGGTTTTAGACTCTGGTTTCACGGCTGCTGACACCGTGATGCATGACTCATATAACACTATGACACCACCAACAGCCATGGCTCCAATGAGCATATATCTTTGCTGATCATTGGCCACCATCACTGCAAGTGCACCGCAGATGTAGGCAGCAATACACAACACCAGAGCCACTCCCAAGTAAATCCGGACGCGCTTTACTCGGTAGATATTTGCAATGCAGAACTTGGCCAATACCTTAATATCATCAATGGCAGCAGAGTGAGGGCCAACATCCTGGCATCCCAGCAACCGATTTATGAATACTTGTTTTGCAGGAGTTTCTGTGGTGGGGCCTTTTTTCATTCGTAGTAACCCCTCAGTAACATTATATGTACGTAACTTGGGATAAAAAGAGGGTCGGAGGAGTTGAGCACAACCAACCATGACTGCACCCAAACCTGTGCATGCAATAAAGAAGGATAAAGTGGCCAGTAGCATAAAAAGTGAAACCGGGAGTGATTCTTGAAGCTTCCCGTTGTCAAAAGAACCTGGTGGCTGCAAAATGGCAATGAAAGTGATGCCTGCCAACAGAACAAGAACAAGGCCATATGCATCCAGTTGTTTCACCAATTCATCACGGATCAGTTTCAGGGCCTCAACCTGTGCAGACCCAAGTATGAAATTCAATGGCATGAGTACTTACTTAGAGTAAACCTGCTATTGATCGCACACATCCAAAAACTACACAACAGTCGTTGCCATTTACTGAACAGTAACTGCATGATTCAACTACCAATTCAATTGCGATGGGAGAAAAAAATTGTATCACTGCCCAATGACCATCAAAGGGTTGCAAGGAATTTCTAACCCCTGAACTGAATTTCAGCTTCATCGTCTTCAAATAGCAACAAAATTTGTAGAAAAAAATCTTTTTGCATTCTGTTTTTTGAAGGTGAATCTTAATGTGACATTTAATAATCATGCCAAACTTCAAAACATGGAAGTCTCTATATTTATGTGGATGGAGAAGGATTTGAATCAGTTTATCTGTCGGGTGATTGGCAAGTTTTATTACTCTACATGGCATTTTCACAACTTACAAGTGCTGCTCAATGGGACAGTAAGAGCACCCATTCGGTACATTCTCTCCATGTTCCTTGAGGTTCATGTCAAGCAACAATTGAAAGCATGGCAGCTGAATTTGCAAACTCTAATTAAAGATGAGTTGGAAGTAAGTTACCTCTGGATTTGTATCTTCCAATGCCTTATCAAGAGCTTTCTGGGATGCTTGATTTGTTTCCTCACTTTGACTAGCCTGACTGAGTGTATCATCATGTTTGCTTGTAGGTCCATTTTGTGTCGTCTGAATTTCTGCCCATTTAAGTAGGGTCATTCATTTATCATGTGAATCTAAATATGAGTCCACATACTATGTACCAGTAAAGCAAACTCACTCACAAAAGTTTTTAATCTTATTTTCTCCTCACACTTTAGACAAACAAGACACCACGTACAATACAAGGGCCCTACCCAGAAATTTTCATTTGGAATATGTTAATTATATGTGTTTCATGTATTAATGTATAGTGTTTGGGTATTTCTAATACAGACGTTTCTAAAAACAAAGTGCACTATATTGTAGACAAAACCAAAAGGTGGTTTGTTCATAGTCCTCTTCAACCCCAATTCCTTACCCTCTAAAAATTAATGGCATAACCACCAAACAACCTCACTATTCTTAAAACACGTTAGAAAGGTTGGAACTTATTCAAAACAACAACACTACAAGAACATTGCAAATGAACCTCAATTCCCATCTCGATTCCCATGCACTCAGTCAACACAACCACTAATGTAGAAGAAAGCAAACGGTGTAGAATAAAAGGAGATGCAACTCTCAAGCATTAGGAGCATCAACAAGACTCCACAAAATGAATGCGATGAACTTGTACAATGGTATGCTCACTTTTAATTGCTGCAAATTGCAACTAAGCATATTTAGTAGTAAATGGAAAGATTTGCTCCTATCCGGTCGAATTGGTAAATGAATAGGCATTCCAACACAATTTGCAATGCATTAGTTGGACAATCTAAAAATAAGTTGTGAATTTTCTAAACACTAGTGATAGGTATACCATAGATTCATACAAAGTTTTCATGTTTAAACCTTGCACATCTTCAAAATTCATGTCTTCATTTAGGCAAGAATTTAGATGTGAAGTTTATTGGTTAATAATGATAATGTAGTTACCTACAAGTATAAGTTGAATTTTTTTAGGCTAGTGTAAACCTGGTGAAACTTTGCATTGGTACTAGAGCTTAGGTCGATTTTGGACCTCCAAGCAACAAAAAAACTTCCCAAGTGACCCAATAAAAAACATCCTAGTATTAAAATCGCCATGATTGCAAAGTTTTACAATCTAGTATGCAAATTGATATGGAAAATGTTACCTAGTTGTGAAAGTTCAAGGCATCCAAGCCCTTGTTGACGAGCATTGTAGGGTAGAGAATTCCGAAATCGTGAAATAGCTACGATAGCATGTATGGCGCTACGCCATTGCATCAATGTCTGCAATGTATCACCAATGATATTTAATGCCCAAACTCTTTGTTTTTTTGAATTTTTGCAAACTTTTCTTACCCTGACTTACATCTTTGTACAAAAATACTATTCACTTGAAATTCATCAACTCAGTTATAAAAGAAGATTCACACATTAATTTATATGAATGAGTAGTTATTTGAACATACTATCCCCCCAAAAGCACTCCCAGAAAGCACTCTATTGATCACCTAGAATATGGACTCCAAAGGGCTTCAAGCTTAATTAAACATTCATCCAAAGACTTGAGACTCATTCATGATTATATAACAACCATTATAACTGACTATGTTGTAGAAACCAAAATCTAAATGCAAAATATCTTTTACATCATCATATCAAGTGAAGAACTTTGCAGTTGTTGGTTCAAAAATTAATTATTTGAACCAATTGTAATCTCCATATGAACTCTTTCAAAAATCTTTTAAGTAACATGAGTCCCAATATCAGCTGCTTCATCAGTCGCAGGTTAAACATACATTTGCATCAAAGTAGACTTAAGTTATAAATTAACAGGTTCTCAAGCTTGAGATCGAAGCCAAAAAACTTACATCAGGCACCGTAGGAGCGTCACCGAAACGAGTCGTCATCCTTGAGTTCTCGATCCGAGTATTGAGGCGCAGTTTAATCTGATGCAGCTAGCCAGCGTTAATTAGATCTCACACTACAAGAACTCATTCACCCTTAGTTACAGCAACGTTTGTAGCAATTAGTGTTGGTAAGGCTGCTGGTACCAGCGCAGGTTTGCTGAAGTCAGTAGGCTATGTTCCAAGATTTCTACGTTTGCTGAAAAACGTTGCTAAAGCATCTATCTTCCAAAACGTAACCCAACACCTAAAAACGTCGCTAAACTCTCCAAATTCTCCAAATTCAAGGAGCACTCCACTGACTAGTGACAGCGCTTCGAATCCTCACCTTGGACTAGCTGTGAGGACTGCTTTGAATTGCTAGCTACTGAAAGTACGTACATCAGGCGCCCGGCCTGGCCAAATGAATACGATTTCTTGAAGTTCAGCTGGAGCTTCTAGTACGAGATTGGAGGTACGTAGACAGTACTAGTAACAATTACTCAGACAAAACGAAGAAGATCGATCGATGATCCAAAGTTAAGGATTGTATTTGAACATTTGATTTAAGCCTCTCCCCCATGGATTCTACAAACTCACGGATACAGCTAGTACTACTCTTCGCCTGTCGATCTACACAGCAAATTGGAATCTGGCTATGCAAAACTAAAACCTGTCACTCACGCGCGCACGTACTAGGCGCTGGCTCACTTCCCGAAAGCTTACCTGCTACTGATTTGTCCACGCCTTGCAGTACGCCTTTCACTGATCCACCTCCGTATGAAGATCACATTTTTCCATGCATAGATTTTAAGTTGTCTGTACATCAAAGGAGACGTTTAGCTATGCTACTTCCCTTCCTCTAGAAGCGATTTTTTAATTTTGAAAAAGCATAATTGGTAAAGCAGAGTTGCACAGAAAAATCCACATTGTCCACATGAAGACATCATGATTTGTCCACATGAAGACATCATGGATTCTGTCGACACTTGGCCGTGTTCTCAGGCAGGCACATCTAAAATCTCCTCTTTTTCTACTGTGAACAATTTCTATTATTAGAATATTGAAAATTTATTGTTTGGTAAATGGTAGGAGATTTGAGTGCATCAAAAAAGGCATTGTTTGGATCTGTATGCAAAAGTTACTATGGGTCAATGATTTTTTGGATCAAAGTTTTTCATTTGGGTAAATCATTCCTTTAGGAAAAGGTATACATTGATTTAATTAGGAGATGTATGGGTCATTCTGTTACTTTGGAAGTTTTTATGTTTCAAACTGGGTGGTCTGAAATGTACAACTGTCCTAGATGTTTGAAATCTATATCTTTATTAGATGTCTGAAATCTACACCAGTTCTAGATGTCACTTTTAAAGTTCACACTAGGTGATCTTAGATCTGTATCTAACTTAGATTTCTAAAATCTATAAAATTTAAGATTCCTCAGATCTATAAGTAGTCTAGATGTCATTTTCACAGTACGTATTGGGCGATGCACATGCAATACTGCCATTTCAACAAAATTGCCCATAAAACTAAAACCTGTCAATCACGCACTCACTCACTTCCCCAAAGCTTATCATACTTGCTACTGATTTGTCCACGCCTTACAGTACGTTCTTCACTTTTCCTCCACCGCCTTGAAGATTCTATTTTCCAAGCATAGAATTTAAGCTTAAGTTTGTCTGTAAATTAATGGGCCACTTCCCATTGAATTCTTTTTACTGTGAAAAGCATAATCGGTAAGGCACAGGCACTCAGCAAATTCCAGATTGTCCACTTGTAGACATCAAGCAACAATGAGATTTTGTACTAAAATCGCCACTTTTTGTAGTGGGAACAGTTTCTATTATTAGAATATTATTGGTCAAATAGTTTGAATGGAAGACATGTGCTCTCCTTTCAATAGTATTGTGGCGAGATTCTGGAATTTCATTGATGAGAGAGGGCCACACACCATATAATGCACATTAGAAATAAGATGGGGCCTATAGAGTGCTGCCAAACCAACAATCCAAATAAAAAATTAATATTTTATTTTATTTTTTATTTGGACTTTTAGGGAAATTGGTCGAGAGTCTAGTAGCAGTCTTGAGGCCCCAAATTTTCCGTAATGTCATTTGGATTCCGTATGCAAAAGTTATGAGAGGTTGAATTTATTTTGGTTGATGTTGTAAAATTGTTTCTTCAAAAATGGATGCAATTGATTTAGAAGATTGCTTATTGTGAGCATATGATCTCATGATGTTTTTAAGCACCGTGCGCTTTGGATTGTCCCTATGTTATGGAATTGTAATTCATAGCTAACTTGAGTATGAAATTTGGAACTCTTCTATGGAATCTCCATGCATATTTGATTAGGAAGATATTGCCACCCATTGGTAAATCTTTCATTCTTACTAATGTTAGTTGTTTCAATCTAGATTTTTCAAGACAATATTGGCCCATATAATCCATATTGGTTGGACAAATACGGATTGTGAGTTGAAGAGAGTTGAGGCATTGATTCAAGAAATAATCTAAGAGCCAATAGTGCTCTTCGAGAAAGATTGAGATGGACATATGGGCAATTTCGTTAAAATGGTGCCATTCCTCTACTCTGGCTATTTTTACGGTTTAGACAAAGCAATCTAAAATGTACAAACATCCTAGATGTCTAAAATCTATACCTTTCCTAGATGTATGAAGTCTACACCTGTCCTAGATGTCACTTTTATAGTTCAAATTGTGTGGTTTGAAATGTATACAAGTTGAAGATTTCTAAAATTTATACTTGTCCTAAATGGTTCTTTTATAATTCATACCGCACAGTCTAAAAAGGCACATGGAATATTGCCGTTTTAACAAAATTGCCCATACATACATGTTGAATTTTCCAATGTTGTACACATTGGTAGTTAGCATAGAGTAGAGAAATGACTCACAAGAAGATCCGCATGACAAATTTGACAACTTATTGGTACACTATAAAAAAAGAGTGTTGTTTGCTACAAGTTTTTTGACAGGTTTTCAATACTAAAGTGTTGAAAAAACGTCACAAAAAATCTTAGGATTTGATACTTTCATGTCAAAAAGAGTGTTAGAAAGAGTGTTGGCAAACATTCCTACATCCTCTCCACTCTTCATTCTTGCTAACTTTTAATGAAGGAATTCCTTTATTTTGCCATCAAAAGAAATTTTGATGATTGATGTGATTGATGGTAAGTTTTCTTTGATTCTTGTTGAATTCAAAAAAAAATTGTACTCATTTTTTATTTATTTTAAATAATTTTTTGTTGTTGACCCTACTCTATGGATATGGTATGCACCAATTAATGTCTCAAAAATGTTTAGACATCTAAGTTAATGTCTCAAAAAACAATATTAAAATTCATAAATGGCATAAAAGTGTGTTGATTAGGCATGCCAAGTCACCTTTGTTGGTTACCATGTTAGGTGCCACGTCACTTTTCTTGCCACCATGTTAAGTACCACGTCAAGTGCCACATTATAGATAGGCCAGATGAAAAAAATTCCCACGTGACTCTCCTTACCTGCATAGTGTTTACGTAATATCCACATGCCACACTATGGGGAGCTTGGAAGACCATGTTTTCTACCATGTTAGAAAAAAACAAGGTATGTTTCTTTGGATTTTCAAACGTTTCTTGCCCGTCAATTATAATTTTAGATGACACCTACATTGATCACTTCCATATCAAATTGAACAACAGGTCTTATTTGTTTAGATATAAAAAAATCTTTTTTTTCTTATAGTACTTGTGATTAATAGTGGGAATTTTTAGTATCTTACAACAAATGATTGTGCAATTGGAAATATATTTATAAAATTAATTAAATATTATTATCTAACATGGCATAGTCACGGCCACATTAGACTGCTAATTTGGCTTTGTTCCCACATTCCCTACAATTCAGGAACTCATTGTAGTTTGGAGGTCTCAAAAATCTTTTGGCGATGTGAAATTTACAAAATAGTGGACTACTCCATAAAAAATGGAATTTAGAAAAGTGGCTTTGAAAAAAATGGAATCCTTCTTTTGTGAATTTCATTATTTTAAGCCTTCTAGCAAAGTGAGGGGGGAAAGTTGAGAATGTGAAATTTGTATTAAATTAACTCCGTTTTCTCAAGACTACTTTTTTAGTCTCCATGGAATACTCCATATTTTGCAAATTTTAAGTTCAAAGGTTTGATGATTGGATTGTTTGTGTTCTCTTACTATTGTTGCCTATTTGTCTCATTTGTACACGCATTTGTAAAATGACCTCCTTTGAATTTTGTATACTATTGACGAGTTGTAAGTTCTATTGTATATTAGTTTGGTTTAGGGCATAAGCATTATAGTTTATTATCTCTATCCATAGGGAGAGATTTAGCAATGGTGTGCAATGGTTCAAAAGTTCAAAAGTTCTATAAGCAAATGAAAATGAAACAAGTGTTAAAAGCAATAGTGGCTCATTCTTAAGAATTTCTTTCTTATGAGTAGTATGAATTTTGATGTGTGGACATAAGAGTAGTATAGGGATTTTAATATTTTTAATCAATAAGAATCAAATTAAGGATTTTACAAAAAATTATATAAAAAGAAAAGTACAAAGTAACACATTTATTTGGAGAGATATTTGTGATTAGCTACTTGTTTTTTTGGAAACTCCTATGTAAGGAAGGCTAGAGTATGTTCCCTACCACTATACAACTCATTGCATTAACCCTTTAAGGTCCATGGTTGATTTGGGGGGTGGCCAAAATAGTGTTACAAAATCAAGGAATGAAAAAATATTCTAGAGAATCTTCATGTATTTCATAGATTTAACTAGACCAATGTGGTGGCATATAAGTTTTGGGCAGCACAATGAGTTTTGTGTAAAAAACAAAGCTCACAATGATTGGTTTTGTACATTAATTGTCATATTTACAATCACCCCTATGTTAGTTTTTTCACATTTATTTTCACATGCTAACTCAAATTATGCTAATTTTTTAAAGGATGCATTTGGTTTTAAATTCCCCACAATTGTTTCATTTACTCTTTCTTCAAATTCAGAGTAGAACTATGTCTAAAACATGAGAAAGTGGCCAAATCAACTACAAAGTGGTCGACTAGACCTTAAAGGGTTAAAAAGAAGCATTGAAATTTTTGGTCATCGCCTATAAGCACATCTTTCAACATTTGAAATCCGGCTCAAGATAAGTTAGAACATTCCCAATGGTTTAGCAAAACTTCATCTTGACAAAACAAAGTCACTACTTTTGAGAATAATACTAATATTTTGGAGAATAATGTTTTTTTTTGTCCCACATGTGGAATACACTATTTTTAATTTCAATTAATTTCTAAAGTTCCTTGACTATGTTTTCACCAAAAATGCTCCAAAACTGCCATCTCTAGTACAAGTACCAAATTTTATTAAAAAAACATTTTTGGACACATATAACCATAGGATCTTATAGTGCACTAGTTTGAAAAGATGTAGAAAAAATTTCAGAGATTTTCATTGTGTCGATTGCAAGATATTAGTGTTTGAAGTGACAAAAATCATTTTTCTGGCCCTGCGAAAAATCGGGCAACTGTACTTCATAGGGTTGCACTTGTATGAAAAATGTTCATGTTGTTGGTGCTTCTTTGCATTCATTCTTCAAGGCAAGTGGTCTACATGCTTGCAAAATTTCAGATCATTTGGAATTGTACTAATACTAAATACTAAATTGATAAGAATTTAGTTATGGAATTTAAAAATGCCAATCCCAATGGTTGTAATGTTGAAATAAACAATCTATGTCCTATGATTTTATTTTATTTTCAATTTTCAATATTTTTGGGGAAAAAAAAAAATCATAGGCTTTTGAAGATTGTAGGTCTTCAAAAGCAAATGAAGTATTTAGCCATAGAGAAAACTTACCTCATTTTAACCCATGCTCCAAAGGCATAGCTAGTCAAACTTCCCCCCGCAAACTCTCTACTCATGATGGTCTTCATTTGTCTTTTTTATTATTCTTGTTATTTTATTTTATTTTCCAAAGTTTACGATTTGAAGTTTTGTGCCTAGGTCCAATAATTCATTATTTGATAAAAGTAGATAGAGGAAAAAGAGCATTGGTAGCAGTATTAATAGCAAATAAGTTCACTCTGGCAAATTTGGAGGATGAAAAGTGCACAACTTATGCTTAGACCTCCCATTGTATTTTCTTTGGCACGGCAAAAATTACATTTTTTTCAGACTTGGAAACTCTACGATTGAAACTATATTTTCTACTACAAATAGTTCGATATATTAGCATCTATAGAGATTCTATTTGCTCTTGCAACACTCAAAGATTAGCTTGCAATTAACCCCTAAAGGGCCAAGCTACGTTTTTTTGGCAATATAGTGATTTTGGGTAGTTCACTACAAATGGAATTTTTTTTCTTTGAAATTTTCACACAATATGGAGACGAGTTTTTTCCTTAAGGCCCAACAATTTCATAGATTTTGACTACATGGTTAAAAAATTATTATATGATATATAGTTTCTTTCCTCCACTCGGCAATTCGGGTAGATAAAGAAAAACTTTTTCAGAAACAAAATTTTTGAAATTGGTTTTCTAGATTTATATATATGTGGAATTAAAGTTTTGAATTGTTCCATTTTGATCAATGAAATGAAAATTATGAGGAGATTTTGTTTGCAGGCAATTATGGATTATCTACTCTAAAATAAACTTTGAAGTCCTTTATTTAACTCACTTTTCAATATTTTTGGAAAAAAAAAAAATATTAGGTCTAGATTGTTTATTTAAAAATTACAATCATTGGGATTGGAATGTTTTCAATTCCATAAATAAATTGTTAAGAATTTTGTATTTTGAATCATTCTCTACTTCTTTCTACTTAATATTTTTTTCCTATATGATGTACAATTCCAAATCATTTGAAATTTTTCAATCATGTAACCAACTTGCCTTGAAGAATGAATCCAAAGAAGAACCACCATTTTGGACATTTTTTCATACAAATGTGACCTTGTGAAGTGTAGTTGCCCAGTTTTTTGCAAGACCAAAAAAATGATTTTTGTCACTTCAAATGCTAATATCTTGCAATCTACATGGCAATAGCTTTTGAAATTTTTTCCACATCTTCTCAAACCAGCTTACTACAAGATCCTATGGTTACATGTATTCAGAAATGATATTTTTGTAAAATTTGGTACTTGCACTAGAAATAGCAGGCAGTTTAGAGCGTTTTTGATGAAAACATAGTAAAAAACTTGTAGGGGTTAAACTTAAATTTTTTGCAATCTACTTTGTAAAAGTTTTTGTAATTTCTCCCATAGATTCTTACACTACACTAAAAAGGATATTTAGTGTTGGCAACACTATTTGCGAACCATGACACTAAATATCATTTATCCTACTAAAGTAAGTAACACTAAATGTAATTTCTAACACTAAAAGTACTCTGGTAAATCTGAAATCTGTACTTTATGGCAAATCTGAAATCTGAAATCTGTACTCTATGACAAATCTGAAATCTGAAATCTGAAATTTGGTAAATCTAAATCTACGCATTGAAGTTTAGCACTACACTAATTGTCCTAAAATTGACATTTAGTGTAGGGTCAAGTAGGGTGGTAATTACACTAAATGTAATCCAACACTAAATATCCTTTTTAGTGTAGTCTATTGCAAAATCTTGTAGTTAGATATGCAAAAAAACCCAATTAATTGAAAGCAATGCATTGAGCAATAGAAATGGCAATTTTGAGTGGGATTGATGGAAAATAGACCTTTAGGACTTAAAATGTTAAAGGGAAAAGAATTCTAATTGAAATATAAGAGACGATTGTTATAATAAAATATAGAAAATGGATGTCTAAGGAAATGAAGATCATGGATGTTAAATGAAATGAAGAACATTGGGATGTAAATCCTTAAATGTCTAGATAGACCAACATTGGTTGGTCAACAATTTTTTTTTTGGTATTTAACATAGAAGGTGAATTCACTAAATAGAGGTGTAGCTATATCATGTGGTTGGATTCGGGTTTTTTATTTCAATTATTTTAGTCAGTCTAGAAAGTGATAATTAGTGGAAGGATGAAGCTATTTTCAACCATGGAAGTGGATGAAACTTGTAATCTATGGATGCAATTTCATTTATTCATTCCAAACAATGTACATTCATCCAGTATAAAGCGATACTATTTCACATCGAAAAAAAGCCCTCCATTGTTTCAAACTATTCACAGTAGAATATTGAAAGTACATTATTTGCAGTATTGCAATAATATAGTTTAGGTGCAAATGCAATCACTACAAGAAAACGGTGAACAAAATGACTTCAATAAATGACTACAAAGAAGTCATTGTGATCACCTTGATTGTAAAACGACTTGAGGTCCCCACAATCGTTGTGGTCAAGTCGTTTATGTAAACGACTGCGTTTGTATTATCACCATCCATTTCTACCTTGGATGTAGGAGTGGATGAAAAAGAAAGTGAAAAGGAGTAAAGAAAGAAGGAATAAAGAAAGAGGGAAGTTGACCGGACACAATGGAAGTAATTTTGCAGTCATTTTGTAGTCACTGTGTAGTGGCAATGAACCCCTTTTAAATCTGACATGGACATCCACGTTAGCAGTCAATTTAATTTCTAAAATCTCTGAAATTTGAATATTATTTTCTGAAATCTAGGATTATATTCTGAAATCTCTGAAATTTGAATATTATTTTCTGAAATATAGGATTATATTCTAAAATCTAGGAAATTTGAATATTATTTTTTGAAATTTCGGATTATATTCTAAAATCTAGGAAATTTGAATATTATTTTTTGAAATCTAGGATTATATTCTAAAATCTAGGAAATTTGAATATTATTTTTCTGAAATCTAGGATTATATTCTATAATCTATAAAATTTGAATATTATTTCTGAAATCTAATAATTTTGTGAATATTATTTTATAAAATCTAAAAAAATTGAAGATTATTTTTAAGATGTTGTGAAATGTGCAAAATGAGTACACCATATACAAATATATAATACACCATACACCATATACACGTATATAGTACACAATATACCATACACCATATACAAATATATAGGACACAATATACCATACACCATACAGAAATATATAATATACAATACACCATACAGAAATATATAATACACAATATACCATACACCATATAAAAATATATAATATACAATACACTATATTTTGCATATGTCAAATGGCTTCTTAAGCCACTTAGTGTGTGAATACAAAGAGCTCAAATGACAAGCCTTTTATACAAGTGGGTGGTAGGAGGCAAGACAAACGATATGGGATTTGTAAGATTCTAATGTAGTAGTAAAGTAGTGACACAAAAGTCATTATGTAGTCGCTTAGAGGAAATTGCAGTCAAAATACAGTCGCACAGTTTACTCACTTTTGACTATGGCCACTACAATGGAATTGATTAAGTCCACATTGGAAGTTTAACAATGTTGTGAACAAAAACTAATGGATGAAGCATAGACATTGTAAAAGTTTTCAACCTAGTTCTATAAAAATTGAAATGAAAAATTGTTTTTCTATCTCTTAGAGGTGCTAAGTGTCATCTAAAATTTAGTTTTTGGCCTATGCATTGTCAATCTAATTTAATTTTTTCAGTTTGTTTTAATAAAAAAAACATAAGTAAATAGAGAGAAAAATCAAAAGAGAAATAAGTTGAATAATAAGTTGTGCATTATATATGCTTGCAAATGTCAAAATTAAGCAATTTTTACCAATAGGTTCAATAAATCCAAAAATAATAAAAATTCCAAGAAAAATTCATCAAGAATATACATCTTGATTTCATTACATGCAAGAATTTCTTTTTTCATTTTATAGTTTTCTTAATTGATCAAAATGAACAAAATAGACAAACTTTGGAGGTTTTAAGCATAAATACCTAATTAGTATGTCCAAAAAATAAGATTCTTACCATAACTTGATAGGCGTATGTTTTTTAAGACCTCAAAATGTAAATTTTGAATCATATGAATTATACGGAGGTAATGAAAAGACAATAATGCAAATGTACAAAAATCAATAGTGCCATATTAGTAGGAGTTTCAATGAACCTTGAAGTTTACCTTGACTAAAATAATAATATATACCAACAAAGCAAAAAGGCCACCAAGAATGCACAATTTCAAAGAAAAGAACAAGATTTTTTTTTTCTTTTAAGGTTATTTTTTTTAAAAAGATAAACAAAGAGTAGAGAAATTAGAGGGATAAAAGATCTTCAAAGAAATGAAGAAGACAAGAAAAAAGGAAAAAATAAATAAAATAAAATTACAAGAAGTAAAAACTGGAAAATAATTAAAAAAAACATAAAAAATAATAAAATATTGAAAAGAGAGTAATTATTATTATTTTTTAAAGTAAGTTGAAGAAAATTACAATTTATGAAATAGATAAGAGAAGTAAAGAAGAAGAAGATGTAAAAGAAAAAAAGAGAAAGGAAGAGAAAAAAGATTAAATAATTTTTTTAAAGGATACAACATCATCTCTAAATTGCATTTATTAATAATCAAGGAAGCACATGACAATATCCTTTCAAATTGTGTTTTGTTGGAGTTTCTATTTCAAAAAGATGTAGTGACAATTCACTCATTTTGTAGTCGCGCTATAGTGAAACCCTTTTTGGAAGGAAATTTGCCTTTCAGCCACGTCTTTCTTTCTACCTATTTTCTTTTTCTTTTTCCAACATGAAGTTGTAACTTCCTAGAATTGAGTTGTTGGGGTTCTTGGAGTCATTTTCTAGTCACATTGAAGTCACTTTCTAGTTGCATCGGAGTGACGAGCAGTCATAATATATGACTGCATTGCAGTTCATACAAGTCAATGACGTTGTGAACGAAATACAGTGGATGAAACTTTCCCGTCGTGGACTTTTCGTCCTACAGTCGCACTCCTGACTGCAGAATGACTCTGCTACAATAATTCTCACAGTGCTGGTGCAATTAGGGAGCCCGAGTCATTCTTAAGTCATTTTGGTCAAGCAATCATTCTTTGCAATCACATTTTTGCCCATTTTCTTGTAGTGAATCCCCCCATTGCAACAGTATTAGGGGCAGTCACACCTTCTTCACTTTGCACTTGGAGAATGGAGAATGAGAAGTTGGTGAGGGTTTGGAGGAGCCAATGGGAAGCCACGGTGGGTGAAGAAGGTGTGACAACCCTAAAAGATGTGTTGAGAGTGGAGAATGAAAAAAGTGGA
Organism: Rhytidiadelphus loreus; assembly: GCA_947034895.1. Classification (NCBI taxonomy): domain Eukaryota; kingdom Viridiplantae; phylum Streptophyta; class Bryopsida; order Hypnales; family Hylocomiaceae; genus Rhytidiadelphus; species Rhytidiadelphus loreus. The sequence continues at coordinate 4,886,721 of OX344764.1, forward strand.
GAAGCAACTTACCTAAACCTAAGATTAGACGTAAAGTTGGAGGAAAATCGGCAACAACAAAGGTAAAGCGGCAATGAAAGGTAAAAGTGTAGATCACAAAGGAATCTTCTTATGTGGATATATCTTTTGCACTCCCAATCTTCACCTCAAGAGGTGAAGACTAGGAGTGCGGAAGATATATCCAACTAAGTATATTCTACCAACATGAAGCCAACCCCAAGCTGCCACTTTTCCATTCTCCATTCTCCAAGTGCAAAGTGAAGAAGGTGTGACTACCCCTATTGTTGCATACTATTCATAGTTTTGACACAATATACTTTCAATACTCTATTGTGAACAATTTGAAACAATATTGAAACAATATTGTTGCAATGGGGGGTTACTTTCTTGATGCAAATTTTGTAGCAAAAGTTGGAGATTTCATCCACTCAAAAGTAAGAATATTTTTTGTCACTCAATTTTCAAAAATAAAATAAAATAGAATCCCAACAATTCTGGCATCCTCTTTTTTAGAAATATATTTTTCTGACCTGATTCTGAATTGAGAAGAAAATCAATTGGGTTCAGGATCTCAGTTTAAGATCTCAATTTAAGATCTCAGTTGAGGACCTCATTTTTTTTTACTTCTGGAGTTTCCACCTCTGCCCCCGCCTCGATCAAAATCTGCTCTTGTCAAAATCTCTCGTGCTCTGAGCGCTGCACGATCGCAAGCGATGCGTACGTGATTCCGATGCATGCACCCTCTCAGTCTGCCAAGAAGAATTGCACGCTTCTGAGACGATTTGATTGAGCTACGGCACGCTGAAATTGGAGCAGTACCGAGGAAGAACGAAACCCTAGAACATTCCCTTTTCAATCCGAAAAGCGCATTGCTTGAAGCGTTTAGCGGGGATATCGCTTGTTATCCCGGGGTATTGAAATGGATTCATGGCGTATGCCGAAATAGTTGACGGGCGGAAATTTTCAAAGTAAGTGTTTTTTTTAATGATGCATTTTCCTCTTCTTCTTAGATGCCGTTGTTGTGGACCCTGGTTATCGTTCTTAGTGCTACATAGATTCTGTCACATTTGTTCAAAAAGGCTACACAGATTTCACCACGTTTGTTTGTGACTCCAATCTAGTGTGCTATTGATGACTTGGGGGCCACGGGTTGTCAATTCGACTCGTAGCCAGGAGTTCAATTCCTCTGTTACTGATGAGGTAGTGTCAAGCTGCATCCAGGCTTTTTAATGTCACAGCCTAGGTGCGCAAATCGAAGGCCTCTGGAATATCCAAGGGACCTAAATCATAGGGTCTAGAACGAGTAGGAATGGTCTAAAATCAGCATTTTGTGACTTCTCCTCAGTACTTGTTTGTTTGTTGACTTTGGACCGAAGGGGAGGAGGCTTTGCATTGACAAAAGCTAAAGCTGCATGTGAGGAAGTTTGAGGAAGTTTGATTAGGGCTTTACTCGAAAAACGAGCCAGTGCTAGCTACAGGGACAAACTTAGCTGTTTGTGAGTTATGAATGGTGGACCTGCGTTTTGTGATCCAATTTTGTCTTTTTATTCCTAAAGAGTATAAATGTACAGGAGTAGAAGAGTATAAGCGTGTAGGGGTAGAAGAGTTGGAGAGTTTGTCAATTTATCAGTTCCTGTTTCCAAACTGCATTGAATTCACGACTTATGCGGTGATTTTTCTAGGTTTCTGCACGCAACCAAATTGTAGGGATTGTTCGGATGCTGAGTGAGTAACAAAGTGTGGTAGGGGCACATGCTGGCTTTGGCAACTATGAACACGATTCAACCAAATAAGTATTCCGCTGTGGTGCTCGGAGGCACCTTCGACCGTCTTCATCCGGGCCATCATGTCCTTTTGAAGGTGCAATTTGTTTATAGTATCCCTTGGGTGACCATTTTTCTCTGCGTAATCAAGTTGAACAGTAATTTTGGATTGCCGCATTGCTACTTTTTGAGCTGAAATCTTATTCTGCGCGGATGCTTGTAGGCAGCGGCAGAGCTGGCGCGGGAGAGGGTGGTGGTGGGTGTCAGCACTGGTCCAATGCTGACCACTAAAGAGGTTGGACGCTACACCTCACAAACTATGATTGAATCACCTTAAGGTTTTAGATGTTGTTCGGTATTCTATAGGTTGATACGATTTATAGATTAGTCAGTGAATGTTGTAGCAATTCAGTATTGTATGCTTTTGGTTTCATTAGATTAGGGTTTCAATTGTAATGGTTGAGCTGGGAGTCGTCAACCTTGCTTGTGGTTGGTCCGAAAACATGTTTATTGCTGCTGAAAACGAATTTCTAGGTCTAGGATTGGGAAGTGAGAGTGTGAGGGACGAGAAATTTGGTGGGCGTTCTCTTGGAAACGGGGTGCCATTCAGTGAGTCTAACCTCTTGCTCTGGTGTATGCTCCTTCAGTATGCACATCTGATCGAACCACTGGACGTCCGCAGGCACGCAGTGGAGGCCTTTATTAAGGTACCATGTCGTCTCTCTCTTCCTTTCACGCCACGTTTATGAATGACACGCTGCACTCTTTTTCTGTTGGTGATTGTCTAGCAAGGGTTGATGCTCCTCCTAAGTGCCGTCAAATCAACTATTTGGTGTCTACAGCTATGACTTGACTCAGACGTATATTTCTCTTGACCATATTTATGAGGAACATGAGTTCTATGTAGAAATGGCGACTGCTCTAGTTTCTAAGAGCAATGCCGGCTTCTGTGCAGGGTAGTCAGTAAAGCCTGAATTGAAGGTGCAAACTGAGCCAATCACAGACCCTTATGGACCCTCGATCGTTGACCCAGACTTGGAAGCCATTGTTGTAAGGTTAGCATCAACTTCATTCAACTTAGTGTTGCAAAGAATGTGGTCAAGTTGTGTGTAGGGATCTTTTATGTGGTTTCTCAGTGGTGTCATTAAACAGTCAGGAGACCATGAAAGGAGGAGAAGCGGTCAACAAGAAAAGGGCTGAAAGGGGTCTCTCCCAATTGCAGGTATTAATTTTTGTGGGCGTTTATCTCTTTTAGTTGGCATCTTCTGTGATTAAGCAACAGTGGAATTTGAGTAGCTCTCTTCAGATTTCCCAGCTTGCTTCTTTGCTTCAAGATTTGGATTGGAGTAGAGGGGTGATCGGGACTCTAAGCAGCCATCAACTCTTGTTCTGTGGGTCCAGGTTGAGGTTGTTGACTTGATCTTCGAGGATGGAAATACTGAGAAGATAAGTTCCTCTCAGTTACGAGAACACGACTCGAAGCTGGCCAGAGCAGATACCTGAGATCAGGGTGCCAGAAAACCAGTTATATTTGCTCGAGTTCGCGTTTTCTCAGTTCTTATCAGCTTGCTTCATGCTACATATGTAGGACTCCAATCTCGTATTGTGAGAGCTGCTACAAATCACGACTGAGAGGTTTTCATATCTATTCTTGTACTGTTGTGTGAGAAGTGAAATGCAATAAGTTGGCCTCCGGAAAGAACTGTTACCTGTTGACGATTTAGTGATTTCGATGTAAGCTTCGTTGTTTGTACCGAAAGTGATGGCTCGGCCTGATTTGCAAGTGCAATATTTTGACATCCACTTGAAAGAGGAAAATAAGGAAGTCCATGACGAACGACTCTGTCCCTACTATATTGTCCAGAACTTAAAGCTAAATTTGTGCCTCTTCTGATTGCACTTTCATCGGTAACCTAATGTAAAAGTGGCTCCGCAAAACCTTTTTAAGAATTACTTAACTGAATGAATCCGCAGTTCTATTTTGCCTTTAATCCCCAGGAGACATAGCCAATAAACAGAGTCCAATGTGGATCTAAATCGTATGAATTCAGCAAAATCAGAATGATCAATATTCAATTGAGACAAGAATCATATTGCAGGCGGGATCATTCCACTGGACGTCAAAGCTGTCTTAACCCTGTAACGTCGCCGCAGTCATAGATGACAGAGATTCATTTCAGGGGTTCTGTATTTGCTGTCCATTGAGCAGCACTCCTCCCTAATTGTAAGTTGTGGAAATGCCTTTGAATTTCATACTTGTGTGCAGGTTGAGGTCCTGAAACTGATCCGTGATGAATTGGTGAATCAACTGGATGCATATGACCTTGGTTCTTGTTCTGTTGGCAGGCATCACTTTCGTTGCCATTTTGGTTTTAGTTTTTATATTGAAATTTATTTTAAAAATCATAAAAAATTGTTTGTTTTTTTAAACATGAAAAAATGAATTTAAATTGTAGATATACATTTATTACTACTCGAGAAAAACATCAAATTTTTGAAAGGTATGCTTTAATATAGAAAACTAATGAAGTTTGATTAAATAGGCAACATGAAATGTTCTTTCAAGGTTAAATTCATACATTCAACAGATATTTCATTAAAATGGCAATATTCGACAAACTTGGCACTTTTAGGTTTTAAACCATGTGGTCTGAAATCTATACCAGTCCTAGAAAATGAATGGAAAAATGGTAGAATAATACTTCCATTTTAACAAAATATTTGTTATACAAAAATATACAAGACACCCATGATGATTTGGTGGAGTGTATGACAACAAGACAAGTGGATCACACACAAAAAAGTTGGATCAAGAACTTGTCATTTTACATCCTCCAATAGGACTTCCAATGTCATCCCGAAGCCAGGTTTTGTCTCAATAGGTTATTTCAAGGTTAACAAATGGAAGATTCATATCGACTAAACATTCAATTTGATTTCATATCACTTCATCAATGTTGTTGTGGAAAATGAAGTGGACACAGAAATGAATATTAACAACCCGAAACATCAGTTAGATCAGAGTCCCTGGATATGTGCAGAACATGCGATTACAAACCAAATAATTGTGTGAACAATTACACATATTAACTTAGTTTTGAATCCTACACTAACTAACAACAAGTGGTGCGTATTAACATTTATGGTCAATTTCGTTAAAATGGCGGTATTCCATTAAAATGGCACAAAATGAAACCAGTGAGAATGAAAACAATAGAAAGATTGTGCGAGAGGAGTGGAAATGCGTGAACTAGGAGTGATTTGAATGTGCTAGGCATAAAATTGGCACATGTATGACCCTATCGTGGCACACTTATTCTCCATTTGTAGAAGATATTCCATTAAAATGGCATGCGGAATACCGCCATTTTAACGAAATTGACCATATTTCAATTCAGGATCAGAGGCAAGCTAAGTGGGATTGAGAGATTGGAGAAGAGAAACGACTTCAAAGGAAGAGTCTATTCCATCTTGCAGTTCTACGGTCTTGTGACTCGTGTCTGTAAGTGTGGATGACACTTCGATCCTTATATCTGCTGGTGCACATCAGCACTTGCTGTTGCAATCTCAGCTGCTGTGATCGGTTGCTGTGATCTGTCAATGCTGACAAGGTGATGCATATCTCGTACAGCAGTATGGCACCACCACCACCCACGGCTCCAATAAGCATATAAGGTGATGCATATCTCAAATATCAGTATGACACCACCACCGCCCACGGCTCCTATAATCAAATATCTTTGGCAATCGTTGGTCACCATTACCGCAAGTGCACCGCAGATGTAAGCAGCAATACACAACACCAAAGCCACTCCCAAGTAAATCCGGATGCGATTGATCCGGTAGACATTTTCAACGCAGAGCTCGGCCAACAAGTTAATATCATCAATGGCGACATTGTTAGGGCCAACTTCCAAGCATCCGAGCAACCGTTTTCTGAAACGTCGTCTTGCAGGAGATTCTGTGGTGAGGCTGTTTTCCACTGGCAGAATTCCAGGCTTGGAGTCACTCACAGTTGTATACTTGGCTAACTTGGTATGAAAAAAGGGTCGGAAGAGTACAGCACAGCCAACCAAGACTGCACCTAAACCTGTGCATGCAACACAGAAAGATAAAGTGGACAGTAGCATAAAAAGTGAAACCAGGACTGATTCTTGAAGCTTCCCGTTTTCAAAAGAACCTGGCGGCTGCAAAATGGCAAGAAAAGTGATGCCTGCCAACAGAACAAGAACAAGGCCGTATGTATCCAGTTGTTTCACCAATTCATCACGGATCAGTTTCACGACCTCAACCTGCGCAGACACAAGTATGAAATTCAATGGCATGAGTACTTACTTAGAGTAAACCTGCTATTGATCGCACACATCCAAAAACTACACAACAGTCGTTGCCATTTACTGAACAGTAACTGCACGATTCAACTACCAATTCAATTGCGATGGGAGAAAAAAATTGTATCACTGATCAATGACCATCGAAGGGTTGCAAGCGGAATTTTTAACTGAATTTCAGCTTTATCGCCTTCAAATTGCAACAAAATTTGTAGAAAAAAATCTTTCTGTATTCTATTTTTTGAAGGTGAATCTTAACATGACATTTAATAATCACGCCAAACTTCAAAACATGGAAGTCTCTATATTTATGTGGATGGAGAAGGATTTGAATCAGTTTATCTGCGGGGTGATTGGCAAGTTTTATTACTCTACATGGCATTTCCACAACTTACAATTGGGGACGAGTGCTGCTCAATGGGACAGTAAGAGCACCCATTCGGTACATTCTCTCCATGTTCCTTGAGGTTCATGTCAAGCAACAATTGAAAGCATGGCAGCTGAATTTGCAAACTCTAATTAAAGATGAGTTGGAAGTAAGTTACCTCTGGATTTGTATCTTCCAATGCCTTATCAAGAGCTTTCTGGGATGCTTGATTTGTTTCCTCACTTTGACTAGCCTGACTGAGTGTATCATCATGTTTGCTAGTAGGTCCATTTCGTGTCGTCTGAATTTCTGCAGATTTAATTAGGGTCATTTATTTATCATGTGAATCTCAATGTGAGTCCACATACTATGTACCAGTAAAGCAAACTCACTCACAAAAGTTTTTAATCTTATTTTCTCCTCACACTTCAGACAAACAAGATATCAGGTACAATACAAGGGGCCCTACCCAGAAATTTTCATTTGAAATGCCTTAATTATATGTGTTTGGTGTATTAATGTATGGCATTTTTTTGGTATTTCTAATTTACATGTTTCTACACAAAAACAAAAGTGCACTATATTGTAGACAAAACAATGCAAAAAGGTGGTTTGTTTGTGGTCCTCTTCAACCCCAATTCATTACCCTTTGAAAATTAATGGCTTATAACCACCAAACAACCCACTATTCTTGAAACATGTTAGAAAGGTTGGAACAAATTCAAAAACAACATTGCAAAGGAACCTCAATTCCCATGCACTCAATCAACATAATCACTAAGGTAAAAGAAAGCAAACGGTAGAAGAAAAGGAGAAGCAACTCTCAAGCATTAGGAATGTCAACACTCTACAAAACCAACGTGATGAACACATACAATGGAATGCTCACTTTTAGTTGCTTTAATTTGCAACTATGCACATTTAGAATTAAATGGCAAGCATTGTTTCTATCCAGTCAAATTGGTAAATAAATACTAGGCATTCCAACACAATTTGCAATGCATTATTTGGACAACATAAAAATAAATTGTGAATTTTCTAAGCACTAGCAATAGGTATAACATCAATTCACACAAAGTTCTCATGTTTAAACCTTGAACATCTTCAAAATTCAACTCTTTATTTAGGCAAGAATCTAGATGTGATGTTTATTGGTTAATAATGATTTTGTACTTACCTATACATACAAGCTGAATATTTTTTTGCTAGTGTGAAACTAGTGAAACTTTGCATTGGTGCTAGAGCTATGGTCGATTTTGGACCTCTAAGCAACAAAAGAACTTCCCAAGGGGCCCAATAAAAAATGATCTAGTATTGGAATTGCCACTGCAAAGTTTCACTATCTAGTATGCAAATTGATATGGAGAATGTTACCAGATTGCAAGTGTTCAAGGCCTCCAAGTCCCTCATGAGCACTTGTAGACAAAGTCCCCCGAAATTGTGAAACAACTACAGTAGCTTGTATGGCGCTACGCCATTGTGTCGATGTCTGCAATGTATGACCAATGATATTTAACATCCAAACTCTTTGTTTTTTGAATTTCTATACACTATAGTATACTCGGCTTCCATCTTTGTACAAAAATATTATATACCTTAAATTCATCAACTCAGTCATAAAAAAAATTCACACATTAGTTTGGATGAATGAATAGTTATTTGAACCAACTATTTCCCCAAAGCACTCTATTCATCACCTACACCTAGAATATGAACTCTAGAGCACTTCAAGCTTAATTAAACATTCATACAAAGACTCCAAGTTCAATCATGATTATATATCAACCATTATAATTGACCATGTCGTAGAAAGCAAAATCTAAATGCAAAATATCTTTAACATCATTATATTGAGTGAAGAACTTTGTAGGTGTTGGTTCAAAAATTAATTATTTGAACCAATTATAACCCCTAATTGTGTCGACATCCAGAAAGTGGACAATGAAGAGAGGGCTTCAAGGCACTGTTTTGTCCAACTAACTTTTCATTCATCCAATGTAATACTTGAATCTTGAAAAGACAACCTTCCTTAATGATCAATTTCATGAAATTGCGGTAAATGATATTTTTGTAGAAAGATATAAGCAAAAATGTGTCAAAATTAGAAAAAGGATCGAGGCATTAAGGGGATAATCTCCAAATAAATTAAACTCTTCAAAACTCTTTCAAATAACATGAGTCCCAATATCAGCTTCTAAGTCATAAATTAACAGATTCTCAAGCTTGAGATCGAAGCCAAGAAACTTACATTAGAGAACAGCGTCACCATGGGAGCGTCACCGGATCGAGTCGTCATCCTTCTCGATCCGAGTATTGAGGCGCAGTTAAATTTGATGCAGCTAGCCAGCGTTAATTAGTCTAGAGTTCACCCACCTAGAATTCATTCACCCTAGTTAAGTTACAGCAACGTTTTGTAGCAATTAATGTTTAAACGTCGGTAACAACGCAGGTTTGCTGAAGTCAGTATGTTCCAAAATTTCCATGTTGGCTAGCTGAACAACGTTGCTAAAGCATCTACAGTATCTTCCAAAACGTTACACGTACCTAAAACGTCGCTAAAGACATCACTAGCTAAACCCTCCAAATTCTCCAAATTCAAGGAGCACGTACTCCACTAGTGACAGTACTTCGAATCCTCACCTTGGACTGTGAGGACTGCTTTGAATTGCTAACTTGTGAACGTACATCAGGCGCCCTGGCCAAATGAATACGATTTCCTGAAGGTCACCTGGATCTCCTACTACGAGATTGGAGGTAGACAGTACTAGTAGCAATTACTCAGACAAAACGAAGATGATCGATGATCCGATTTAAGCCTCTCCCCCATCGATCCTACGTACAAACTCACGGTTACAGTACGTATTGCTCTTGGCCTGTCGATCAATCTGCACAGCAAATTAGAATCTGGCTATGCAAAACTAAAACCTGTCACTCACGTACTCACTCACTCACTAGCTCGGCGCTGGCTCACTTCCGGCCGGAAAGCTTACCTGCTACTGATTTACCCACGCCTTGCAGTACGCCTTTCACTGTTCCACCACCGTATGAAGATCATATTTTTCCATGCATAGAATTTAAGTTGTCTGTACATCAAAGGAGACGTTTAGCTACTTCCCTTCCTCGAGAAGCGATTTTTTTAAAATTTTGAAAAAGCATAATTGGTAAAAAGCAGAGTCACACAGAAAAATCCACATTGTCCGTGTGAAGACATCATGGAACTTAGGAATTCTGTCGACACTTGGCCGTGTTCTCAGACAGCACATGTAAAATCGCCCTTTTTTCTACTGTGAACAGTTTCTACTATTGATAAATGGTAGGAGATTTGAGTGCATCAAAGAAGGCATTGTTTGGATCCCCATCAGAGAAAAAATCAGGCCTCCGGAGGGCCGCCAGTAGTGACATCCTTCAGGATTTCAACGTCACGGCTATACAATCGTAGTAACGTGGGGTTCACCTTGTCTGACTTTCGCGAAGATAGTCTGGAGGAGATAGTCAAGGTGCAACAAAGGTAGTGTTTAATAATCAGCTCTGAATCCATTTGAGATTAGTAATCAACTTAGAGTCCATGGTGATAATGAACTCTAATCAGAAGCCACTACATTTGATTTGATTTGTAACAAGAAATGAGAATAGAAGCTCTTTATACAAGTAGGGTTGTAGTAGGTAAAACAATCCATGTGGGATATGTAAATTAAGATTAATAGGAACTCAACCACTCATAATTAAGTTAAAACATGAGAATTGTGCTTGTAGTAGAATTTTATACCTCATTTTAGCATAGTAGAATATCTTTTTTCAAAAAAAGTTGAACTAAAAAATTTGGAGAATCAATCTAAATTTTATTTCTAGAAATCCATTTGAGGTTTAGAGTCTTCAATAAAAAGTTGTGGACAGTATTCAAAGAGAGTGTTGGAACCAATCAATTATACAAATGAATGATTATTTTGGACAAATATAAAAATAAGTTGTGAATTTTTTGAGCACTAGTGATAGGTGTACTATAAATGCACACAAAGTTATAGTGTTCAAACCTTGCACATCTTCAAAATTCATGTCTTCATTTAGGCAAGAATCTAGATGTGATGTTTATTGGTTAATGATAATTTTTTACTTACCTACAAGTGGAAGCAAAATTTTCATGCTAGTGTGAAACTGGTGAAACTTTGCATTGGGACTAGAGCTAACATCGATTTTGGACCTCTACACAACAAAGCCCCTTTCCAAGTCTTGATATATATTGGAAATTGCCATTGCAAAGTTTCACAATCTAGTATGCAAATTGATTTGGAAAATGACTTACCAAACTACAAGTGTTCAAGGCCTCTAAATCCTTGTTGATGAGCATTCTAGGACAATTCCTTTGAAATTGGAAAATAACTACACTAGCATTGATTTATGGCATTAGACCATTGTGTTGATGTCCAAATTATTTGTTTTTTTGAAATTTTGCACATTTTTCTTAGTTTAGCTTACATCTTGGTATAAAAACATTATTTACTTAAATTCATCATCCTGGTCATATGGTCAATTTCTTTAAAATGGCGGTATTCTACATGCCATTTTAATGGAATATCTTCTACAAATGGAGAATAAGTGTGCCACGATAGGTCATACATGTGCCAATTTTATGCCTAGCACATTCAAATCACTTCTAGTTCACGCTTTTCCACTCCCCTTGAACAATCTTTCCATTGTTTTCATTTTTTCAGTGGTTTCATTTTGTGCCATTTTAATGGAATACTGCCATTTTAACGAAATTGACCATTCATAAAAAAAGATTGTTTAGTAAAGATTCATGCATTAATTTGGATGAATGAGAAGTTATTTGAACAAAATATCCCCCCAAACTAAGCAATCTATTCTCAAATCATCTAGAATAAGGACTATAGAGCACTTCAAGCTTAATTAAACATTCGTACAAAGACTTGAGGCTAATTCTTCATTATATAGCAACCTAATTATAATTGACCGTGTTGTAGAAAGTAAAACCTAAATGCAAAATATCTTTATACCATTACATTGAATGAAGAACTTTCCAGATGTTGGTTCAAAAAATAGAAATATTCCACAAACTTGGCACTTTTAGGTTTAGACCGTGTAGTTTGAAATGTATACCTCTCTTAGATTTCAAATTGTGCACTTTGAAATCTATACCAATCCTAGAAATTGAATGGAAAAATGATGTATGAATACCACCATTTTAATGAAATATGTCATAAAAATTAATTATTTGGACCAATTATAATCTCCTTTTGAACTCTTCAAAAAGCTCAAAATAGCATGAGTCCCAATATGAGCTGCTTCATTTGCTAAGGATTTATGTGAATTCAAAAGCTCATATCTTGCAATCCACACGGTGGAATTTTCTGAAACTTTTTCCACATGTTCTCAAGTCAGCATATTAAGAGATCCTATGGTTACATGTGTCCAAAAATGTTTTTTCCTCCAAAATTTGGTACTTGTACTAGAAATGATAGTTTCGGAGCGTTTTTGGTGAAAACATAGCTACGATCCTTTAGGGGTTAACTCCTAAAGGACTATTGTCCCTTTATGGGACAAAATAGATTTTAGGAAGGTTCCTATAAGTTCAATTTATGGTGAAACTTTCTCACAAGATAGAAAATTTGATTAGCTTTCTATAAATATAATTTTTATTTCAATTGGTGCACGGGAGCAAAAGTTATATCATACTTAGCCAAGACTTGAATTTATTGGGTAGAAAAAAAATTCACAAAAAATTTGGATTTAAACTATTTTTTTTCACTCATGTATTGTGTTTTTGTCTTGAAGGAAATACTTTATTCATTCCATTTGGATTTGTGATGTGAAAGTTACAAACCATCTTGTTTTGTAGGCAATCATAGCATCATTTTAAGAAAATAACATATATGATTCATTTTTAAAGTCAATTTTCACATTTTGTTTAAGCAATGAGTTCCATAGGCCTAACTTTTATTGTTAGAACAATCTCACTATTTGGATTAGTAAATTCCATCATAGAGCTATTAATGAATTAATTTTTTGCTCTGTCATGTACTTTCTTCTACTTAACATTTATTTAAAGGATGAAAATCAAGTTATTTTTTTAATTTTAATATTTTCTATATCCTCAAATCATTTTTTTATGATAATTCTTTTTTAGATTCAAAATTTATTGTGCAAAATTGAAAAGCTAAGAAGATTCAAAGTCTCATAAGTTAGTTGTAGTAGAGAGATTTAACTAGTAGATAATTGTCATAACACCGAATATGGCTAAATCCATTGTCAATTTTAGCCCTCACCATTGCTTAAATTCCTAAAGGTTTAGGGGTGTTTTCTAGAAAATTTGTCAAAAACTACCATTTTTTGCTTTCTTAACCACAATTGAAAATCAAATTTATATCTAAGCTAGGTGTATATATATATATGACACTAGAGTTAATTTTAAAGTCATGCAGACATTTATGATTTGTTTCTTTCCGTACTTATTTTTAAATGTATTTGAATTCTTACACTACTTGAATGTTTTTAGGAATGACAACAAAGCATGACTTATTAAATTAGAAATGCCAACAAGGGATGTTGCATGCAATCTAATCACATCAAGTTGTCTTCTTCCTAAATGGAGGTTTTTGTTCCACCCTTGCAAAAGAATACAGTCATCAAACACATACTTGCACCACTTGATAAAGTTTGGTTGTTCATTCTTATTGTCACAAATTAAAGGGGAACCAAAATAACCACTAATTAGAGGGACATATACATGGGTAGCAAGCCAACCTTGTAAAGCGAGAATTTGTTGTTTCACTACCAGAAGTATTTGGTCCAAATGAAGACAAAATCAACAGAATTTGTGTTGTTTTTTCCTGTAGGTTAGGAACACTTGGTTCAGACTCCTTATTAACACATTTTCTTTTGATTTTCTCTTGGATCGAACACAATTAAAAAATAAAAATAACTAAAAAATTGGGGCTGCCCGAAATTTCCGGGTAGGACAAAATTACTATTTATAGAAATTGCCCGCTGCCCGGAATTTTCGGGCAGCTTCGCCATTAGGCCATTGCCGCCATGGGGGTCGAACTCGAGACCTCCCATTTACAAGCCCCATGAACTAACCACCACACCACCTATTGCAACTATATTTCTATTTTGAAATAAAAAATATACTTAACCATTTAAAATTCTATGTTTTTTAGGTCAGCTGACTTTGGTAGACGTTTAGACATAGCAAATTAATTTTTTTGAAAAAACTTTGAACTAAGAAAAGTTGCTAAATGAATCTAAGATTCATCTCCAAAAATCCGTTTGGGATTTAAATTCTCCAATAAAAAGTTATGGAAAAAAATCAGAGAGGGTGTTTGAAAATGTAGAAAAAAATGTCCATTTGAACCCCCCCCCTTTGATTTTTTGTCCATAACTTTTGATTGGAGGATTGAAATATCAAACGGTTTTTTGGAGATGAAACTTAGCTTCATCTAGCAACTTTTCTTAGTTTTAAGTTTCTTGAAAAAAGTTATTTTACTATTCCTAAATTACTGTTGAAATCTGCTCAAATTAAAGAAACACCAAATTCCAAAGTTCTTCATTTTTTTCATTTTTGAGTTGTTTTTTGGGCACTTGGAAGTGTTGTTTTGCATTTTTTAGTCGTTTTTTGGGCACTTGGGAGTGCTGTTTTGCATTTCTGAGTTGTTTTTAGGGCATTTGTAGGTGGTGTTTTTAAATTTTTTGAGTGTTTTTTTGGTGTTTTAAGGTGATGTTTGCAAGTTTTCTAGTATTATTATGGTATTTCAAAAGATTCTAAAAAGATTCCAAAAATTCCAAAAAAATTCCAAAAGATTCCAAGATTCTAAAAAATGTAACAAAATTATGTTGGTCTTTATTTAACCAACACAAAACATGTTAATGCGGTCTAAAAAATTGTGTTTGATGAGGAAAAATCATTTTCATGTTGATTCCAGCAGAAATTTGTTGATTTTGTCTTGGTTTTCACTACTTCTCTAGTAGTGTTTCTTCTTCTCTACCACGTACAAACTAATATAAAAACTTATTCCCTACTAGAAAGTGGTAAATTTTCCATTCCACAACCTCTCTTTCCTAAATCAAAGTCCTCAATTCCAAACATAAATTTGAATTTTCCAAACTTTAATCATCCACGATAAATACCAGTACGCAAAGGCCTACCTCAACACCCATATACCAAAATCAAATCTCCACAAAATCGAATAGTGAAATAGGATCCTGTCTTTTGAGTGGATAGTGAGGCAAAGGTGTATTTCACATAATGCACCCCCCTTCCATCCACTCAAAAGACTCCCATAAAAATAAATAAAATAAAATAATTTCCCCACTCCATGAATTTTGTGACTAACATTTTTTTGAAATATTTATTACCTCCCACCATCTCCCATTTTGTGATTAAATTTTTTTATTATTGTTCTACCACCACCCTCCTCCTATTTGAATTTGAGGGAGTACTTCACAATGCCAAACAATATGGGATATGTGGCACTTCACGTATATACACATATGCAGCTCTATACCATACCCTAATCCTGTATCCATATCCGTATCCATATCTCTTGATTTTCAAGATCAATGGTGGGGGGAGGGGAGGGGCATTTTAAACAAAATGACATGTGGTGGTTCTTAATTTTTCAAGAGTGAGTGGGGCTAACTACATCAAACCCTAATGACTTGATCAAGGAGGAAGCCAAACAACTTGCTTTCAATTTTTATTTAGATCGATAGTTAAGGGAGGTAGGGGATTTTCTTGGAGAAGAGGATGCCAAACCAAGTGATCCTATAATCACAAGATCTAGTGAAATTGGGTTATCACTCACTAATTTCTTGACATTTTACACTATATAAATATTTCTTGTTATTGTACAAGAATGCAATAATTTTCACCAACCCATAACCACGTGTGTGGCATGGGTTGGTGCACTAGTTTAGGGCTCGGTTTAGAGAGTCCATGTGCCTCCACATAGACAAGCGATGGGTCATGAGGTAACTTTTCTAGATGAGGCAACCTAATCTCATTGTTTTGTGTTGAACATTTTGTCTTCTTTCCATTAATATATTACATGATTTTTCTTGAAGCTTCTTCAAGGGATAATTGATTGGAGGAAGTGACAATATTCATTATCCATCTAGCTAGTAGATGGTTGAGTATTTAAGGGTTAAAGATTATGGACTCATAGGTTTTTCATGACTATTTTGATTGACAATGCTTTAGAAAATACAAATTTTTATTTAAAGAAAGTTTATATGAAAATTCATATTTTGTTTTGATACAATGTTCAAATAGAGCATGCTACTGTAAAGTGTATTGAAAAGTTTATATTTAATAATATATTTATGTTCAATTAATTACTATTAGTGATGATTGAGAGGGCATATACTTTAGTAAGAAGTGACCCCATTCTTGCCCTATTATTTGACACACACAATCATTGTTGTTTGTTGTATACATAGTATTTAAGTCATTTAACCATATAAGACTTTACATATTCCAATGATGCATCTACTGTGAAAAAAATTGGTTATTGAAAGGTGCATCTTGAAGATCATAATGTTTATGCAAGTATATATTAAATGTGGAAGACAAGAATATTGAAGGTACTATGATTCAATGAACAATATATGTGAGGAATTTTTTTTTCAAATTGATTGTAAAGAACTTCAATATTGCATACACTTATGGTTTTAGAAGCTATGCATTTTAGTATGCTAATACAATTTCTAGTTGTTCATATCATCTTTAATCCCAAAAAACTCTTATATGCAAATTTCTCAAACATTACGGGGAAGGATAGCATACTAAAAATAGTATGTATGTATATATTGTTTTGTTATAATCTCACAACTCCTATACAATTTCATACTCAAAATTGGTACACATACTAATAAGCAAGCTTCTTATGGTTATATTTTGAAAAAAGAATTCTTTTGCTTCATTGGAGATAGCTATAAGTCCATACTCTTTTTTCATAAAAAAAACACATATGGAAAGGCTTAGGCACTTGGGTGTTAAATACTCAAAAATGACTCTTTGTACATGCGTTTCACTACCCTGTACAATTTTCAATGATTTTTGGAGTTTGAGATCATTCTACATATTTGATGCTCTTATAAAGGACTATACGGGGAAATACATGTACAAACAAATTAGGATCAAGATTAACCCATTAAGGACCGTGGTTGATTTGGGGGGTGGGCAATCCTTTGTATGGCCAATTGGGAGCAATTTTAAAACTTTTGAATGCAAGTGCCTATCGGAGATCTAACCGTACGGATGGAAGTGTTGCACATGATATAGGGTTTAGCATTAAATTTTTTGGTGAAGGTGCATTGTGAAGTAAGAATTTTTAGCAAATCTTGGTGTAATTTCAGCCCTTGTTGTCTTGGTTTTTTCAACCCTTTGGCCACATGCCACCTCAGATTGGCCTAGTTATTGTCCTAAACTCTTCACTTCTAAATTCCCCAAACCTGTCCCCTTTGCCACGTCATCAAATTTGTTGACATGCTCTCTCTACAAACCAAAAAGGACCCAAATCGACCACAAAATGGTCGACCAGTCCTTAATGGGTTAAGAAAAAGGAGAAACCAAAGACATGAAAATATGTCAATAATGCTATGAACATAATATTTGAAAAACAACATTTTTGGACTTTCAAATATCATAGTGTACTAAAAATTGTATATTTATAGACCTCAATGGGGCAACTTCTTTCTACAACCACCTTTTGTAAATCCAATCTCATGTCTTTTGTATATCTTCCCTTTAGAATTCAACAATAACCAATCTTTTTATAATGACCATGTTATGTTTATTGATCTATTTTTTTTTCATTACACTAAACGTATTTACGGCAGGCACGTTTGTATAATTAATTATTGTGATAATCATAATCATGATATGATTAGTGTATATTGTACTTACTACCCCTAGCCACATCAAACATTCATGCTTTACCATCCATTTTCAAAGGAATTTGCTACCAGTATGATTTCCAACTATACATATATAGACAAAAAAAAGTAATCACTTGATGTCTATAAGCAGCTCTGTCATTAGAATAGCCCTATGAGTGTTCAAAGGAAAGGGGAATTTTTGTATAGGTTAAATTTGAAAACATGTCTCACATTTTGAAGTGGTTAATTTCAATGTATTTTATAATCTCTTCATACTAATTGAGGGTCTCAAATTCCAAATACGAATAATAAAATATTCAAATTTGATCATCCCTGGTTAATAAAAATAAGTTTGTGTCTTCCTTTAGGGTGTAAATAATTTAGAACTCCAAAACTTTCCCCTCTATAGAATGCTCATAAAGTCATAGGATTAGTTTAAGGAAGTCCAATCTTAAGGATATTTTGAATTTCGAGTCTAGCATTGAAGAGACTTTCAAACAATCTTCTTCACACTAGTCTTCAAACTCCCTCAAAGTTTATCATCTCCAAAAATTCCCTTTGGCATTATCATATGACATCAATTTATATTTGTTGCAATATCTTACTCTTGATCTTACTAAATGCAACTTTCACAAGAATTTCATCTAATTTGAAAATTCAATCAATTTTTAAAGAGTTTTAACTTCATAAAAACATCATTTAAAAAGATATTTTTTAATGTTTTATACCCTTGGTCCTTGGATGTTCTATTTTTAAATTATAGGGTTCTATTAGCTTCTTTGATTGAAACTCTTTTGAAGTTATTAATTTAAGAAGTTACCAAATACCATGATATTTATAGAACTAAAATTTGACCAATAAGGTAGACACTCCTTATTCCCTCTCCATACATTTGTGTTCATTTCAAAACAAGAATCTCAAGAAATATATGATTTCCTATCAATTAACCCAAAAGTAATAGGAAATCATATTTGCTCCTAGAATATTGACGTGGCCAAGAGATTGTCACGTCAGAAAATAATAATATATAAATAATAATAAAAATTAAATTCATATTTGAAATTTATTTTATTTATTTATTTCAAACAACATTGATTGATCTATAGTAAGGGAAACTAACTTGAAATGGCCCTGTAGAGGGGCTAAAATACATCTAATGGCAAGGATATAATTTGGATTGGATTGGGTTCAAAGACAAAATATAATGCATCTATCTTAATGGTAGCACATCGAACTCCATTTTGAAGCCTATTTAATTTATAGAGCTCATACATATTGATTTTGTCAAGAATGTACATATGCCATAAACTTTACTTGCATTTTTCTAACCTTCATAAACACTTGGTATTGTACATTTGTAGATCAATGAAAAAATTTAAGGAGGTTCTCTTATTACATTTTGAATTACATATACAATATTTCACCATGGTTATCACCTTTACATTCTTCATAAAAATTTACACTCTACATGAAATTTTGAAATTTGTTGAGGACATTTTATAGTTGATAGGAATTGATACTACAATACCCCAAACCTTTACAAATTCACAATAACTACAATTAACCCCTAAAGGACCAAACAACCTTTTTGCGATTTGGGGCACTTCACTGTGAATAGAAAAATTCACTACATTTTTTGAATTTTTGTTTGGATGTGGAGACGAGGAGTACCTTGCCGTTGTATCAAAACAATTTACAATTGGATGTGCCCGTGAAGAGTAGCACAAATAGAATAATTTATACTATTAAAAGCAAAATTTCCATTGCAATGCCTAGAGGAGCTTGGGCAACCTCTCACCCTAAGTTTAGACCATGCTACTTCTTTGACATTTTTTGAATTCATAAATTGTCACAATGTACAAGGAGGTGGTGGTAGGAAAGCGATTGCTATGTGGCTTCCTTTGGCCTAATGAGTACTTGTCTGTTGAATGCATAATGAGGAAGAGGTTCCAAACTTGAATTAATTACTGGAATTAGGATAGGACCTAATTTTTAAATTCCCAATCCAACTCCAATCCCAAACCAAACCAAACAATTCTTATTTGTAAGTTTAGATTTCAACATTAGATGCAATCGATATGGAATATATTTCCATATTTATTTATTTGTATTTTGTAATCTACATATATATTTGTATTTTCATTTGTAATATAGGATGGCATCCTAGTTCCACATCAAATGTCTCTTATTTCCACATCAAATGCCTCCCATTTCCAGATCAGATGGTTGCAAACTTTGGGTATTTTGGATGCCATCGGGGGTACTTTTAGTTTATCTTCTTCAAATTGGACGGCCATGAATTTTGGTGGTGGAGGACGTTCATTGGCAAGTTGATAGCATCTTTTCAAGAGACGATTACTCCGAACTAAGGTAGGAGGCTATAAAATGGAGTAGGCATTAAGAATGGCCCCTATAAATGGTTGTAAAATGGACAAACGGTAGTTCATAAATTGACCTCCATAGTAGTTGAATGAATCAAGGTAAAAAAAACACTATTAATTGCAAGAGCCAATCATTCTCTTTGCTTTCCCATTTTTCTTTGGAAGTTGCAAGTGAACAATTTATGGAAGACCTAGGGACATAAATAGGGACCTATAACACAACTCCTTTTAAGATGCATAAGTAATTCAAAAATGCTTCAAAAAATGGGAAACCACTCAGTGTATTAGATTCCTCTTTTATTTTTATTTGTCTGAAAAATGAGCTAAAAATATTTCTATTTAAGAAAATACATGAAAAAGGCAAATCAACCCTTAGATGAGCCATTGTTGAGCCTCCTCCCTTAGCACATTTGAAAATAAATCATTCCAAACGCCCAAAGAATCCATGGAGTCAATTAATTACTAATTTATCATTTGACAAACTACCATCCCCAAAAGTTCTGATGGCAATATGAGGCAATGGCTTGATTGACATTGGTAGGAATGAAGGGTGGAGAAGTCATTTTTATAATCCATTTTCCAACACAAATTTTCAAAGGGTACGGGATAATTTGAAGATGAGAGCTTGACCACTCATTGTCAAAATGTAAGAGTTGTATTCAAAGTAGAATTTCAAACCTCATTTTGGCATAATAGAATAACTTTTTCCAAAACTCTTTGAAGTAAGAAAAGTTGGGAAATCAAGCCAATTTTCATCTCCAAAAAACGATTTGTGATTGTGAGGCTTCAACAAAAAGTTATAGACAAAATTCATAGAGGATATTTGAAAATGTCAAAAAAAAATGTTCCTTCCAACCCCTTTTTGAAATTTGTCTATAACTTTTGATTGGAGACTTGAAATCTCAAATGTCTATTTAAAGATAAAAGTTAGTTTGATTCCCCAAATTTTCTTCACCCCTAAAGGTATTTGATGTTTTCAAGCCCAAAATTGCTTCAAATACTTAAACCCAAAGTAAGGCAAAAATCTTCATCTATATTTATTCATTAACAAATTCAACCATAGAATCTTTTAGTTAATTCGTTAAAGTACACACTCTTAAATTTTCAAAATAAGAAACCTTACCTATCGCAAAATCAAGTTACTTAAATTTCAAAAAGAAGTATTTTCAACTCTTTCCAAATGGTTAGATTTCATCATTCAAACTTTTTATACAAAAATGTGTAGATTCTACAACTTGTTACTCTCCATAATGTGTTGAAGAAAGAAGTTGGGAATACATAAGGAAGTTTCAAATTTCAAATATTTCATATTCATGCTTTAAAAAATAGTAAGTACAAAGAACTAGAATGTGATCTAAAATACTAAATTGTTAAGAATTAAGTTATGGAATTGAAAATTGCCAATTCCAATGGTTGAAATTATGTAATGAATGATCTAAACTCAATGTTTTTATTTTTTTTCAAAAATATTGAAAATTTCGTTAAATTAAAGACTTCAAAGTTTAATTTAGAGTTTAGATTCAATAACTATCCGCAAACTAAAACTCCTTGTAACTTTCATCGCATTGATCAATATAGAATGATTCAAAGATTTCAACATACATACATACATACATATATTTATAAGCCTAGAAAACCAATTTCAAGATTTTCTTTCTTAAAAGGCGATTTTTATAGCTACTTGGATTGGATGTTGAGAAATGAAAATTACACGACATGCAATAACTTTTTAACCATGTATTCAAAAGTTATGAAAATTGTTGCGCCTTAAAGCTACTCCTTTGGCACATGTTGTGTGAAAATTTCAAAGGAAAAAAATAAATACTTTGTTTGTAGTGAGTTGCCCAAAATCACCATGTTGCCCCAAAGTGGTATTTGGACCTTCATGGGTTAATTAAGAGTTTCTTGGAAATTTTTATTTTACTAAGGCTTGAAATTCAAATTTCAACACAATTCCTGCTTTTCACTTAACTATGAGCAGTTGAGCTCCTATTCATTCTAATGTACATATCCCACATGGGTTGTTTTACCTCATTCATCCCACTTGTATAAATACACTTTTCTATGCATACAAAATAAATAGATTTAAAAGCTATGGGAGATAACTATCAAACATTTTAATTTCCTTGGAATTTAATGCCAAATATCCTAAAATTATAGTTCATGGAGTAGGGAACATCTTCAAAATCAAGGAAAAATTTGTCCATTGGTAGTGATTCAAGATGAGCCGGGCTTCATTGACCTAACCAAGTCTCTTCCCATGCTAGGCCCAATAAGGTAGTATACTCATAAACTAACCTTTTATGAGTTGATTGCCTTTGGGGGGAAGCTTAAATCCTTGATATAATTTCATTAAATTTTCATAGGAAGAAAAATGGAATTGGCATCTAGTCCTCATCGTTTCATATTTTTTAGACCTTTGTGGAATTAGTTATGAATTTTTGAAGTTGAGATGAAATGGTCACTAAAAGTGACCACCTCTTGAAATGTACACCATTAGAACATTGAAGAAAGAAAAATTTACTTCTTAGAGCATGGTAGCATTTAGAGCAAACTACTTTATGCCCAACTACCTTTTCTTTGAGTTTAGACATAGTTCGGCAAAGTTTGATATTTTGGGCAATTTTTTCCTTGTCCTTGTCTTCCTCTAGATTTAGGTGAAATCTAGAACTCCACCTTTCACATTTTGAAGAAATTAATGTATGTGCAAGCCATAAATTGTTGAAAAAAGGGCTTTGTATGAGACTTTTCTTGAAGCTAGTTCCCTATTGGAAATGTTTGGTACATGTTCCTTAATTGAAATGTTATGAATTTTTTTGAACATGTTGCCAACTTTGTCACAAAAAGAGAGCAAAAAAAGTTCAAGTAAAAAAGTGAAGTTTACTTGTGCAAAAACCTCCCCAAATTAGAGCTTCTTGGAATTTGGATGTCCCTCCAAAACATTTTTTTCAACTTCAAAATGTGGTCCAAAACTCCCATTTCTTACTACAACATAATGAAGTAGTCTACCACTAAATCTTAAAGTAAGATGCAACAAGATTTCATTGGGCATAAAAAATGGCCCATTTTGAGGGTTTTTTTTGGTGAAACATAGTAAAAAAACTTGGGGGTTAAGGAATTGATATATGATTCATTATGGTAGCCGACCCATACCTGATCACCCTCCTATTCCTGGCCAATAGACTGTTGGAATCCCAACCATAGGCTGTTTTAGTTCGCAGAGTTCAGGGAGCAATTCTGGCACGTTATGATTGGTTGCAATGCTGTGAATATTGCAATCAGCCCTTGGTCGACTTTGCAATAGCCTACATCACCATTGTAGGTTGAACAGAATCTTTCACAAAAAAAATCATAGTAATTACATTTTTTGTAATAAAATTCTGGAAAAATATGCAATCCTTCCAAATACTATTTCTGTACAAGAGGAAAATTTAGCACTCAGAAAACCTGTGCTCCAAATATGCGTAATTGCTTAAGTGATCAGGTATGGGGTCGGCTACCATAGATGAGATTTCAGGATTTTAAGGGCCGTTTCGGGGCCGTTCCCGGCGATGTTCCCCCGGCAGTCAAAAAACGCCACTGACAGTTGTTGTTTTTTTGAAATTTTTTTTTTTTTTTTTTTTTAAGTTCTTAAATTGAGAAACAAAGTTAAATTTTTTTATTTTTTTATTTTTATTTTCGAAAAATCTGACCTGGCCGTCTCTCGGCCAGGTTAGCACAGGCCGGGAACAGCGGATATCGGCGGTTCTCGGGGGGGGTTCGAGTTGGGAACTCGCAGCCCTCCCCGAGAGCCAAATCACATGTAATGATAATCTCTACTACAAGCAGACAACCTATTCTTTCTTTTTTAAACAAATGGAAATTTCATTCCAAAACAGAAGGAAGCATAGCAACCAAGGCCAAAGAGAGAAAAAACAACCAAAGCCTACTCGAAGTGGACAACATTTCATCATAAGGATCTCCTTTTGTAGGGTTTTGGATTCTGTAGTAAATAGGTTGAAAACTTGAAATCACAATAAAAATATATCAAAGAAACTATGATGAAGCTTTTTTTTTCTTTTTTTTTGGACACAAAGATGCAGCTTTGAGTAGTTGAAGTAAATTATAATCAAGTAACCTATTTGCTGAAAGATATTATGACATACATACATATAGTAATTTTTTCTTTTCTTTTTCTTTTTTCATTTTTACTTCTTTTCATAAACCACAAAAGACTTAAGGGAAAGATGTGTGCCTTTGCCAAATCATATTGCAATCTGAATTGTTGATTGGATCTTAGTCTGAACATTTGGGTGCTTTGGTTGGGTCAAGTGACCCCCTTAACTTTTAAAGATAAAGAAAAGGAGAAAATATCAAAAATCCAGCTATCTTCAATTGTTCCCCTAGCATCTGTCTTCTAATTAAGATTCATGCCTAGATTCAACACAACAAAATAATAAATAACATTCCAATACCCTAACTTAAATTACACCCAAAAACGACTTGCAATTATGGATACAATATACACATTGTTTTTTTTTAAATAATTTCTTTTTAATGAAATAATTTGGTGAAAGATATTGGACATAGACATATAAGTTAAGTCATATGTTTCCTAAACCTCAAAAGACTGAGGTAAATATCATGTGTGGTTTTGGCAGGACATCCCCTGCACCACATTTTACAAAACAACTATTTCTAAAGTTGTTGCTATTGCTGACAAATGTATAATTGAAATACCAATTTGGTCATATAATGGATTTCCCATTCTAATGAGGTCTACATCCCAATTAAGACACCTCATAAACTAAAGTCTTAATGAATTTTCTATTTGATGCTCTAAGGCAAAGCCTTGCATTTTCATACAATCAATCCTCGAGTTCTTGAGAAATCTTCGTGTTGATTGAATCCTCCTTTCCTCCGCTTGCGTTTGTCAATGGAAGCAAAAGCATTGCAAGTTTGTTTGGGTCCCATTTTATCCTTAAGCCATTCGCCTCTTGGAAGTTCTTTGGGTTCATTTGGATTCTTTTTTTTCCTCCATTTGCCATCGTCCGTGGTCGAGTTGTCATTGCAAGAAGAAGAAATGATGACATATCCTTCCAAATCTTCCGGTTCCGCAACAAAAGAATGGCCCACCCCATGGAGCTTTGAATAGTCAACTACAAAGTCTACGAAAGAAGGCATGAGGGCATTAAGAGAAACAAGTGTACCGGTGGAAGTCACGGCTACTATTATTAATGAATGGGCAACTTTCAATCTCTATTTTCAAATTTTCTAGCTTGGGTCCCTTTGAATCTTCTACAAGAGACGAGAACTTTAGTAAAGAGGGAAATTTTGTATTGAGGAAATTAGACAATGATGCAATGTAGATGAGTTTTTTGCTAGGTTGCAAAAAGATGTGTAAGCCGTTTGAATGTAGAAAGCAATTTGAGTTTTTGGTTGAGAAGGTTTCTCTAATTTATAGGTAATGGCTTGAGTCTTTTACTTTCACTTGAACATCCATTAGACATTAGTCTTTTACTTTTACTTGAACATCCATTGGACATTAGTCTTTTACTTTTACTTGAACATCCTTTGGACATTAATCTTTTACTTTTATTTTTACTTCAACATCTATTTTCTACCCTTCAGAGCCTGTTCCAACATCTTAGTAGTAGGCTACATGAATGGAAGCCTGCTACCCAGCACTTCCTAAGTAGCTTGGAAGGCTTGGAATTCTCTTTTATTTATTTTATTATTAATTATACGACGATGAGGTTGCCTTGACTGACTTATTAGGGTTCATGATTTAGGGTTCCCACCCAGGTGGGTAGAAGATAACATTTAGTAGTAAGCTTATTACGATTTGGGGAAACTGGAAGAAATACATTATGGTACACAGAAAAAATAAATGGGGTGCCAATAACAGAAATATATACTCTGTGTGAAGAAGAAGAAAAATCCCATGAGGTGAAATTAAAATAAAATAAAAAGTCATCTTGCAATCTGAAAATGTTGACTGGACCCTTGTTAGTTTGAACATTTGGGTGCTTGGGTCTGGACCTTAGCCATGGTCAAGTATCAATATACATTTAAAAATAATATTTTTTTTTTTTACACAAATGAAACAATTTGCTGAAAGATATGGGTGTAAACATGGACATATGAAATAAGTCATATGTTTCCTAAACCTCAGAAGACGACCAAGGTAAATATCATGTGTGGGTTTTGTGGGTTTTGCAGGACATCCCCCTGCTCCACATTTTACAAAACAGTTGTTTCTAAAGTCGTTGCTATTGCTGCCAGATGTATAATTGAAATACAGTTTGGTTGTATCTTGGATTTCCCATTCTAATAAGCTTAAGGTTTGTATTTTGAGACACCTTGTAGTCTAAAGTCTTGAGTTAATGAATTTTGTATTTGACACTATGAAGCAAAGTGGTGCATTTTATAGAACCAATCTTGGTGCTAAAAATAGTCTCATTTGATGCACACTTCAATTTTTGTAACCCCTAAATGTCCAAACTACAGTTTTGGGGGCATATAGCGATTTTTAGCACCTCACTATGACTGGAGTTTTTTTGGGGGGGTCTTTGAAATTTTCACACAACATGTGCCCAAAGAGTAGCTGTAAGACCCAACAATTTTCATAACTTTGGACTACATGGTTAAAAAGTTGTTGTATGATATATAGTTTTTATTGCTTAGAAGGGTGCCCAAGCAACAAAAAAAAATTCTTTAAAAATCACTTTGAAGAAAAATAAAAACTTGAAATTGGTTCTCTAGATTTATCTATACATAGAAAGCTTTGAATCAATCTATTTTGATTGATGAGATGAAAGTTATGAGGAGTTTTAGTTTGGGGTAGTTTGCGAGTAGTTGTGGAATCTCTATTCTAAGATAAACTTTGAAGTCATATATTTAACTTGATTTCCAATTTTTTTGGAAATAAAATGAAATTGTTAGGTGTAGATTGTTTATGAAAACATTACCACCATTGGGATTGGCATTTTTCAATTCCAAAAATAAATTGTTAACAATTTAGTATTTTGAATCATTATCTACTTCTTTCTACTTATTATTTTTTTCCTATATAATTTACAATTCCAAATGACCTGAAATTTTTGAAACATGTAGCCAACTTGCCTTGAAGAAGGAATCCAAAGAGTAACCACTATTTTGGACATTGTTTTATACAAATGTGACCTTGTGAAGCGCAGTTGCTTGTTTTCTCGCGGGTTCGATAAAAGGGTTAAACTTACATAAGGTGAAGGCACCCAAAAGCATCACTATACCTATTCTTGTACCATAGAGTGCCTCTAAATTTGTCCCTAGACTTTAGTTAATATATCTTTTAAATGCTTACCTCCGATTCGCTGATGCATTTGAAAAACACATACTTAATTCTAATTTGTTGACTACTGATTTTTGTAGATTTCGGATTAGGGACCACCTATGTGACAGTTTCAGTGGTTTAGGGAGCTGACACTTTGAAAAATGATAGAAATTGCATACCACATCCAAAAAATCTAATTTATTTTTGAATATTCATGATTTTCACTACAAAAATATCATTTTTAGGAAAAAAGTATCCAACTATGCTTAATTGCTTATATTGACAGTTTTGGGTGCTTCCACCTTATATTTGCATCAAAGTAAACTAAAGTCATAAATTAACATGTTCTCAAGCTTGAGATCAAAGCCAAAAAAATTTACATTAGAGAACAGCTTTGAGTATTGAGGTGCAGGTTAATTTGATGCAGCTAGTTGCCGTTAATTACTTCATTAGAGTTCACCCTAGTACTACAATTCATTCACCCCTAGTTACTTATGGCAACGTTTGTTAGGAAAAATCTAGTATGGAAATTGGACAAATGCCCTATTAATTGTGACTAGGGCTTTTAATTTTGGCTTTTGAGTGCCATTTTGCTCATAAAATTTTGCCATGGCCAATGCCCTATAGCAAATAATTCCATTTATTTTAAAAAATTTGCTCCTCCAACACCCGGCCTGATACCCGGACAGCCAGAGGTGTGCCAGATGGGGGGAGGTTTTTGTGTCTTGTCGCCAGGTATACCTAGCAGGGGCGGCTGCAAAGTCTAGCGGGTCGCCCAAAACCCTAATTCTGAGCACCCTAATCTCCCTTGACGTCGCCTGTACACGATTAGTGTTTAAGCCCATTTTGCCAGGTCTGCTCTCGTAATCTTCACAATGCCACCACTTTTGATTAGCAGGATTCTTCTAGTTTGCCACCTTTGCGCGGCCTTGATTGTTAGTTACTCACCACTCCGTGCTCTCAACTTGGGCCTATTCGTCAGCTACTAGTTTGAGGGCCTAGGACTAACATGCTTTGTTTTTTGACAGATTGGCTCATTTGTGACACCCTTGGAATTTTGTTTCCACTACTTTGTTGTGTAATTGTTGTTAATTGCAAATACTAGTGGCAATGGAGCAGGTGCCGGTTGCTTTAGAGTGCGTATTTGTATTTCTTGCTTGTGTTTTATGTTCTTTGATTTGCTTCAATATGGACTCTAGTGATTCATGTCATGATGAACCTATGGCAGGGTTGGTGGTGCAAGTCGCAGAAATATTGAAGAAAAATGCCAAATTGCAATCTACAGCAGAGCGTTGGAAAAAGGAAGTGCGGCGCCTCTTGGTGGCCGATGCTCGAAGGAGGCTTCAAAGAAGATCACGTTCTAGACATACTTTACAAGCACGCGCGGATACACACTTGGACAACCGTTGGCAATGGCTTTAGATAGCCGCTTCTTTGATGTACCCGGGGCTGAGTCAGACGGCGTGGGAGAATGTCCATCTTCTGCAAATATTGTGTCTATTGACACTGCACCACCATCTTCATTAGGGTCAGGATCCAGAGATACTGAAATCGTGAGCTCTAAATCCCCAGTGATTTTCCTCTCTGATTCATCAGAAGATAATGGTGGATTGAAGGAGATATTAATGCCAACAAAGCTCGGGGGGTGCACTTAGTTCTACTACAACAAACCACGTGCGAACAAGTGGTTTCTAATAAACTATAATTTCAATCTAAAATTTTGACTATTGTTTAATAATGACTATAGATTTCTATTGCCAAAATTTCCATCTCAAATCAAATATAAAATGATTTCTAGAAGAGGTTGAAAATGAACTAAAATGGCATATTTTTCAACTCAAATAATTATAGAGAACACATTTAGATTACCATTGAATCAATATTCAACTCAAAATGAGCTTTCAATACAGAGTTATTTTAAAGAATTTTTTGTTCATTTTTTAGACAATTTTTCTTATATAATATAGGGGTGTGAAAGTTATTTCTCAGTTCTACAGTGTATCTTTCTACTTCAAAAATTTGTAACTAATTATTATTAAAAAATAAAAATATCAATAATTCAAAACATAAACTTTCAAAGTAGAAAAATCTATTCATATTTTTCTTATTTTGTTTTATTTAAAATTCAAAAAGTATATAGGGGGTCAAAAGTTTTGTTCGCACGTGGTTTCAAATGGACACTCTAACTGACCCCCCCCCCCTCCCCCGAGCAGTGAAGGTGATGATGAGGTTGAATCGAAAGAAGGGGGATACTGTGAAGGGTAGGGCTCAATCTTCAAAGAGCTAGGCCCAACAACGGTATGACAAGTATAGAAAATTTCAGACAAAGTGGGTTGCCAAGCTTCCTTGGCCGAAGGTGTATTTACAAGTGATGGTGTTCTTCACATGGTGAAGTACAAAGTGTGTAGCAAATCTGCAAATTTGATCGCAAACCTTGCATCATGGCCCCAAAATTTGATACGCTACGGAAGCACGATGGCAAACGCACTGCCAAAAAAACTTACCCCAATTTGGTTTGAAAAAAGGTGAACACTACATTGTTGCCCAATGTAAGTATCAGAAAAATATGCGACTTTATGCTACGCGTGCCCCGTCGTCCATCCTCAAGAAGGTCAATTCATGCACCACAGTGGAGGCTCGAAAAAAAAGGGTACAATTCGCTACTTTATTTCAAGTTCTGTAGAGTGGTCATCCACTTGTAGAGTACGAATGACGTCAAAGTCTTTACAAATTGTTGGTAGTTCCAAACTTTCCAAGTGCTCACTGGTGTAATAACAATGGCTAGATTATGGCGTCTTTTATACACAAGGTTGTTGTGCATGAGATTCAGAAACTTATGAACAAAGCAAATGTCTTTGTAGTTATGGTAGATGAGGTGACTGCTGTCAATAATGCCTCCTACTTGTCCGTCCATTGTTATGTTGTATGCGATTGGGTGTGGGTTCCCTTGCTCGTGGCATTGCAATGAGTGGATTGTGCAGCTAGTTCTGATAATTTGACTCAGTGTTGACCGGGGGTGCCTTGGAGAAGAAAACGTTGGCTACAAAGCTAATCAGCTTTGGCTATGACGGTGCTGTGAACCTTTCTGGTGTGCATATAGTGGTTTCATACAGATCAGAGACCAATTCGCCCATTTTTGCCATGCAGTTCATTGTGTTGCACACAAATGTAACCTTGCATTCAAGGCATTGGAGAGTTTAAAGATCTTTGTATGCATAAGCAAAGTGTTGCAAGTCACTCATACTTACTTCAATAGGAGTCCAAAGTGCCTCATGCAGTTCAAATCATTGGCAGAATTGACAGAAACTAAAGGGTTAAAAATGTTAAAACAAGTTGAAACTCGTTGGGTGTCCTTCAATGAGCCACTCGGCGGCTACTCTCAAAGTATCGAACTCTAATTTACACAATGACTGGAGACCTACACGACAATGAGAAGGCAGAGGTGAGATTTGTTTATTTTAGCTAATGTTCTTTGAATTGCTTTGGTCATATGGTCACTTACATCTTCCAGTTTTATTTTTGCTTGCTTAGCCTGGCATTTCGACTCATAGTAATTGTTGTTGTTTGTGCAAGCTTGCCTATATCTCTTGCTAGATCCGTATACCTTGCTCGACATGGTAACCTTGTTGCTGCTCATGGATACCGTGGATACTCTTGTTAATTTTGTGCAAAAGCGCAACGTGTTCATTTGTGATTTCATCGCGGTAGTTAAGATCTGTCGGGCCTCTCTCAACACCATGTATGTGGATCCGAAAACTCGCTTTTCCTCTAATGAGTTTTGGTCCTTCCAAAATTTGCTTGATTGTAGCCACGAGCAAATTCATCTAAAATGACTCTCGAACTTCAAAGATGAATCTCGTCTTCTGGCTTTTGTATGCCACGGGAAACAAATTCATGCTGAGCACAAATTGGCACCACTTGATTGGATTGTTTGGGTTGGTTTGGTGGCACAAGTCCAAGAAGAATGCACTGGTAATCTTTCCTTTGTCTTTGCTTTATTTCTGTCCTTGCTTTACTGTAATTTTTTTGTTTCCAAGCTTTATGAAATTTTTCTTTCTTGTGTTTCCTATTACATATTTCAATTTTGACTTTAGCATATATAAAATAGAGAATGGTTTCTACACAAGGCTTTGGAGTAATTAAGTAAATCTGGCACTTTTCAAATTTGTGTGTTTGAGTAGTTTGAATAGGTCACACAGACTGAGCTCTTGCTATAGATGCGTCAGGGATGTGCATGTGGATGCATATTGGTAGAGTACCCTAAAACTGTGTTCTAATGTAGTGTCAATAGTTTCCGATTCATTGAAATGTTGTAAACCACAAATTATTTTTGTTCAATTTTGTGGCTCATAGAAGACTACGTTTCCTAATGATCAGGGTTTTAGTGTCATTATGGGTCATTTGTGAGGCAAAATATCATGAATACTTACAGATAATGTCCTCTTCTCTTCTGTTGACCTTCTCATGGTTAGTGCGACCATGCAGAGGTTACATCATTTGTCTGGATGATATAGGTCTTTAGATCCCAAATTGGGCGTGAAAGGGAGGCAGCTTGCTATTGTTGTTCACGATTTTGAATCAGGAAACTGGAAACTGAAATCTGCATACCATTCTGTATTTGATCATGCATGTTTTTCTCAATCAAAAAGTTCTCGGCTTTATCTTTCTATAGACAATATGAAAACCTAACTTGTAGCTTCCCACGGCAAGATGAAGGAAACCAGTCAAACAATGTCATGCACACATTGAAGGATTAGAACCGAAATATTTTTGAAGGAATAATTTCAAATATCTTGTCCTTGTTTTATTGTAATTTTTTTGTTTCCAAGCTTTATGAAATTTTTCTTTCTTGTGTTTCCTACTGTCCTGCGAATTCAGGCGGTTCTTGCTTGGACAGTGAAGTCAAAATGGTTTGCTTTAAAGTTGTGAATTAATTACGACGTCTATTTTAAGATTTTGGTTAATTTAATTGCCTTGTGTTCTCTTGACAAAGGCTGCCACAAAACTCATACATGAACTTGATAATTGATTCCCAGTTCAAAATGTTATGAGTGCACTGGAAATCATGTACCCACAGTATTGGTGTAATGGAAATGCTGAAGACCAGTTCGATGCCCACCTTTGCGTTGTCGCACTGTAAATGCGTACATAGTGTAAAAATGCATAGTAATACATTATTTCCATAGATTTGATTTTAATAATATAAAAATAAAGATGACATCATCCTTAGTAGCTTCAAGATGACGCCTTCTCACAATGACATGAGCCATCTATATAAGAATAGGTTATCATCTTAGAATGCCACCAAACTTGAAGTAGTTTCTTTATTGTATGTTATAGATTTCAGTATGTCGAATTGGAGGGTTTTTTCTGAGTCTCAGGATGAGGAGCCTCTACCAGAATCGGAGTTTGAGTTTTCGTTATCTCAACTACCGGCTCAACCTCTTCAACCGCTAGGTCTTTCATTATCGCACGAGCGTCCTCAAGATGAATCTGGGCCTTCTCGACCGCCAAAGCAACCCCGTGTGGAGCAACGATGGCACGGGAACCTACAGCGTGGAGCTCGAGCACTAGTGATCCTGTTGCAGGTTGGGTGTGTTGAACCTGGTACCCAAGAAGTGACATTCGAAGGGAGTTTTGAAGGTCTTAACGACGATCAATACTATTGTATGGTCAGGCCTATTAAAGGGAGTCGCGGTCACCAACGATGGTTAGAAGGGCCGGTCAATCCCTTGACAAAGGTGGATCGTGTTGAGTTTGTTGCTACTACCATCAAGCGAATTCTCAAGTTCTTGAAGATGGAGTGAAGTTTCTTTGAAGACTTTAGTTTTTTACCTTTGAGAAGACATTTATTTTATGTTAGTTGTTTGTAGATTTCATTTTGGGTGTTGAAAATAGAGAAAGAAAAGATAGAAAGGAATTAATGAAATAGTTTTCCTTCTAGGTGAACTTGAAGTGAATTTTCTTTCTAAGATAAAGATAAAGAGATAGTTGTGGGGTCAAATAAGGGCTCAATTATTGATGTGAGAGCTTTGGGAGTGAGTTAGGGGCTGACCCCACTTGTTTGTGTGGTTAGAGTAGAGATAAGGTGGAGAAAAAAGGGAACACTATTCACCTTCTCTCCCGTTGTGAGTTTAGAAAGGCCCGAATGTTTGAGGGCTCATTGTGTTGTGAATTTGAAGTATTTTGAAATGAAATTTGGAGGTGTTGTGTATCATGGTGTGTAGTTTTCAAATTGATCTCACTTGCTTGATTTGGAGTTGTGAAGCAAAAGTTGTGCTAGTTTGAGTGGAGGGAGGTTTGTTGCCTTTAAAATTAAGAGGCAGAGACTTCGACCGACCATAAAAGACGGACAGGTTCTTGTTTTGCCATGAAATTTGGAGGGAGTGTAGGAAATTGTGTTAGCTTTTCATGAAGCTATCATTCGTTCTATTTGGAGTTTGTATGAGAAAGTTGTGAGTGTGGAAGCGAAGGAAGGTCTGCTGCCTTTCCCTTCTCAAGGCCGAAACTTTGGATGGCCATAGAGGTTGGACAGAGTCTTAGAATTGTATGAAATTTGGAGGAGAAGTAGATGATTGTTTTAGCTTTCCGAAAAGCTATCATTTAGTTCATTTGGAGTTATAGATCAACAAAGACACTCATCCAAAGATCAGCTTGGGAGTTGGAGTTGAAGGAGTTGGAAGACTTGTGTGTTTGTGTGTGTGTGGCTTGTGGCTTTGTAAATTTCATTTTATTGTTGCGGGCAGTTTGGTTCACACCAATACTAGCCTCATTTGGTGTTGTGGATGCGACGAAGTGGGGTTAATTGCCCACATGGTCGAGACTTTTATGTTGTTCCCACTGGTGAGGCAAGTTTGTTGGTCACCGTGGGTTTGAAATTTAGGATCCAATCCCTCGGACGGCTCAGCTCGTGGTCTGGCCGTCCCGTTTTACACGTCCGAAGCCCGTGGTTTCTTATCACCCTACCTTAACCCTTGGCCTATTTAGAAACACAACAGGATAGGACAACGAGTAGCAGTTTGAAGATTTGAAGACTCGAAGATTTGAAGATTCGACAAGTTACAATTTATTTCATTCCCGAGCCATTTCTAGTCGCAGCCAGAATCCTTGTGATTTCTCGAGGCAAACTCTCTCTACACGACATTTGGTGCTTCCACTGAGAGAAGTTTCGGGGCGATTAGTTTTGGCTAAGGACGATGGGAGACACTGGAGGGGCTCCTTCGGGAGCCCAAGCCAACATGGAGGCCATATTTGGTGCCTTGGCGATGTTTATGGAGCAGCAGCAGAGAGGACACCCTGGTGGTCAAGGGGCTACCAAAGCTTTGAAGGGTGTCGTTGATAAGTGTGGAAGATTTGACGGAAAGAACATCACAAAGTTCTTGAGATCATACGTTTGTGAAATGGAGGTGCATCAAGTGTCAGAAGACCGCATGATGCAAACGTTCAGCTTGGCAGTTATTCCTGAGATTCGTGAAAGAGTTGAAGAAATTCGAGGAGATGCTGCAAACGTGGTCTCGTGGTTGATGTTTGAGGAAAGACTACGGGACGAGTATTTTGACGAAGACTCAGAAAGAATGACCAAGAGGTCTTTTCTCGATTGGATCGAACAACGGCCTGGGAATAATATGGGCCCAAATGAGTTGCTTCGAGACTTTGAGAAGAAATACAATCAACTACCTTTGGCAGAAAGACGCCTTCTTGATACTAGGAAGGCTGAGCTCTTTTTGCAAGCAGCTGATGATGCTTTGGAGGATAGACTTCTCTTACTTCTTGGTGATCGAACCACTGAAGGAGGTTTCACAAACGATTGGAGAAGAGTAGAGGAGACTGTCACTCTTGTCGCAAAGCAACGGAGGGTGAGATCTAGAGGTGTATCTGGACATATGGATGTTGTACCCGTACCAGTTACAACAACTCCAAAAACATCACTTGCGCCTACACCTTCAACATCAACTTCAAAGAAATCCAAAACAGTTGATGAAGGTGCTCTTGATGAACTGATCAAAGGCATTCGAGATCTGAGAGTAGAAATGAGCGAGTTGAAGAAGGTACGAGGAGTTCAATCATCAGATGGTGCAAAAACATTTACAAGAAGATGCATTTTTTGCGATGAAGAAGAGAGCCACAGTCTTCGAGGTTGTAAACCTTATGATGAAGCTCTGAAAGAAGGCACAGTTGTTTTTAAGGATGGAAAAATTCATGATGCAGCCACAAACTTGCCTCTAAACACTAACTTTGGCAAAGGAGGGATGAAGAAGATCCTTGAAGACAAGATGGGGAGATCTAGTGGTCTACATGCCAAAGGTGTTGAAACGTTTCACGTAGAGGTGGAACAACAAGAAGTTGAGGCTTTGAAGGCTCCAGCTCTTGAGATTTTACGAAGAGGAGCTCAAGCCATCCGAAAGGCAACTGGTTGGGAAGATCCTGTTGATGCGGTTAGCATCAGAGCCTTTTTGGGAGAGATTCAAGGCAATAGTATGGAACAAGATGTCGTCGTTGAAGAGAAACGAGGGCGACCTATTGAAGAAGATGATGTGGAAGAGCCATTATCTAAAAGAAAACCTCATGGGCTCAAAGAAGGTGAAAAGGGAGAAGGTCCTGCTGCTCATACCCGACAGAGGCATGGGAAATCGCCTACTTTTGTTCATCCAGGAGATGAACCACTTCCTAAGGAGATGTGGGAAGGTACAAGCCATGATAAGAAAG
Organism: Rhytidiadelphus loreus; assembly: GCA_947034895.1. NCBI lineage: Eukaryota > Viridiplantae > Streptophyta > Bryopsida > Hypnales > Hylocomiaceae > Rhytidiadelphus > Rhytidiadelphus loreus. The sequence continues at coordinate 4,922,456 of OX344764.1, forward strand.
GGAAGGAAAAAGAAGATTCAAACAAAGGCAAGGGCAAAGCACCAGCTTACAAACTGCAATCGGACATTGAATCTTCAATTGACATGAAGGGCATTCTAGAAGAGAGAATTCTAGATGCCAAGATTGAGTTTACATTGAGAGAAGCTCTTGGTATTGCCAAGAAAGATTTTCACGAGCTTATCATTGATGTCATCAAGAGGAAGAGGCAGATGACAGCTGAGACAGTTATGGTACAAGCGTTGGATACTCGCATGACAAAAGATGAAGAGACTGAGATCAGTCAAGTGTTTTCTATGATGTGCGATCCAATGTTTGAGGCATGTGAGGATGAAACTTACGAAGATGCAGAAGAGTTTTTTTCTGACGAAGAGTATTTTTCTACTGAAGAATATTTTACCGATGAGGAAGAAGAGGGAGAAGAAGATTTGTACACTTGTACTTGTGGACGTATGAGTTGTGAGAAGAATGATATTTCCAAAGGTGAATGCTCTATGGAATGTCAAGATGTGATGGAGAAGGAATTTGAGGGGGTGAAAGACTCTCATTCAACATACAATAAAAAGATTGAGATGGAGGCAAATACCTATGAATGTGCAATTGTTCATAGGATGGAAGGAGAGATTGAAGAGCAAATGGATTACCTTCATCCATTTTGGGCAAGAGCCACCACCGAAACTCGTGTTAAGTTGGGGGAGTTGGATGAGTCCATTTTGGCTCTTGTAGATCATGGATCCGAGATTAATATTATGTCTCGAAAGATTTACGAGAGTGGCAAATGGCCAATTGACAGAAATCATGGTTGGGTGATGAGGGCTGCCAACAATGGGCGAGGAGAGTTGTATGGGACATGCCCAGCTGTACCAACAAAAATTGGAGATGTAGAAGTGAAGCAAAACTTCTTTGTGCAAAACTATGGAGTTTATCCAATAATTTTGGGTCAGCCATACATTACAGCATCGAGAATGGAGACAAAGGTGCTAGATGATGGGTCTCATTATGCTCGAATTCGGAGTTGTGATGGAAAAAAGTCGGTACAGTTTCTTACCGTGAAGCCCAACAACGAAAGACACCGAGCTCAACTTAGAGAAGGACCTTTGCCTACTTCTCTAGACTTTATGGATTTTTGAAATGCACACGTGGGGAGAGGGGAGCCACGGGTGCAAAAAGATCAACGTCCTTTGAGTTCCCCGATGTACATAGTATTGGATGTGGATTTTTGAGTATGGGAGAGTGTGGTTTTGTGAGCTTCACAAGCGTGAAGAATCTAAACCCTATATATAAAAGGGTTGTAGGAAAAACGGAGAAAAAGTTAAAAAAGATGAAGGTGATTTCAGATGATGATCATATATCTGGAGTATTTGAAGAAGAAGGCATGGCAAATGACATATTACAAGTTTTGCATGCCTTACATATCGATGGAGAAGAAATTCGAGACAGTGAAGTTGTAGTTGAAATTCATACCAAGTCATTGTATGATGAAGTGATGGAGATAGTATCAAAGGTTGATGAGTTTCAGAGCTACGGATTGAAACATGAGGCCATGGTGAATACCAAATACAAAACTGTGGCCAAGAAAGTTAAGCCAGTAGCAACTCAATTACCTTTTGATACCGATGACCATATCAGACAAGCGGAGAAGGAACCGGGTCTCAGAGAAGCAAAGAAGATCGGGCACAAATTTACAGAAGAGACTTTGAAAACATTGAAGATAGGAGGGGATAATTTCTTGACTGAGTTGGAGAGGAAGAAGTTTCAAAACATGCTTTTTAAGCATGGGAAGGCTTTTGCTTCTTCACCGGATGAGATTGGATGCGTTCAACCTGGTATAATAGCACCAATGGTAATTTTCACGGTACCACATGTACCTTGGGATTTAAAACCAATTCCGGTGCCACGAGCTCTACTTCCTAAATTGGTTGAATTGCTCAAAGAGAAGATGCGCATGGGCATTCTTGAACCTTCGATGGCTCCATATTCTAATCGATGGTTTACTGTACCAAAAAAGTCTGGAGCATTAAGGTTCATTCAAGACATGCAACCGGCAAATGGAGTAACAATCAGAAACAAAGGTTCGGGACCTATTGTTGATGAAGTGGCAGAAGCGTTTGCGGGGCACGCTATTTATTCCATTGGAGATCTATACTCTGGTTATGATCAATTTCAATTAGCTGCTGAGAGCAGAGATTTGACGACCATGAAGACTCCACTTGGATTGGTTAGAATGTGTACATTGCCTCAAGGTGCTACAAACTCAGTGGCACACATGCAAAATGCCATGAATCAAATCTTACGAGATTTTGTACCTAAGAAGACAATACCTTTTGTGGATGACATTCCCATAAAAGGTTGCGAGGAAGTTGTCAAAGACTTGACTATTCAAGATGATGGATGTAGAGCATTTGTCAATGATCATATTGATGATGTAGAGAAAATCTTGACGAGACTCGAAGAAGTGGACTTGACGCTTTCTATTGAAAAATCAAAGTTTGGAGTTGAGGAGATTCTGGTAGTTGGCCATTTATGCGGACGATATGGAAGAAAACCTAACCCTGAGAAAGTGGATGCTATTGGAAGAATGAAGGCCTGTAGCAATGTCACCGAAGTAAGGAGGTTTCTAGGAGCATGCGTCTTCTATCAGATTTGGATTCCCCATTTTGCTCACATATCAGAACCTCTTTACAAATTATTGAGGAAAAGAAACAAATTTGTGTGGCAACGTGAGCAAGATATAGTCATGGAGGAGTTGAAGAAGACTTTGAAATCACCACCGCTTCTAAAACAAGTTGATTATGAAAGCGGTAGACCAGTGATTATAACCGTTGATACAAGTCCGATAGCCATTGGATGGGCCGTTGGACAAGATGATGCAGAAGGGAGAAGATTTGCCATTCGATTTGGAGCTAGAATTCTTACAGAACGGCAAAGAGCTTATCCGCAAGTGAAACGAGAACTTTGGGGAGCGCTTACAGCGCTAAAAGCAGACAGAAACTACTTGATTGGAGCCAATGTCATATTGGAGACTGATTGCTTACCCCTACTTGGTATGATAGCCAATTGTTCTTCACCGGATATTGCTATGCTTCGGTGGATTGCATACATCAAATCTCTTAATCCAGTTTTGGTGCACATTGCTGGAAAGCAAAATTCACTAGCAGACATGCTTTCAAGAGCCAGATATTTTAATGAAGAAGAGATGATGGCTCATGAAGATTGTGAAGAACTTTTAGACGGTGGCTATGTATTAGCTACAGACGGAGAGAGCTCTGCTAATGAAGTCTTACCATTCAATGAAGAATTATACGAAGGCAGGTTGAAAGAGATTGGCCTTTACTTGAGTACATTGAAGAGACAAGAAGGTTGGATGGATAAGACATACAAAGATATAAGGCATCAATCTTATGGATATCTTTTGAGGGACGGATTTCTGTGGAAGAGGGCGAAAAGAAGAGATGAAATGCCGTTGAGAGTGGTTGGAGATTCCGAGACCAAATCCAAGGTTCTTCAAGAGTTTCATGATACACTTTGGGCTGGTCATAGAGGAGTTTGGGCTACATATACCAAGATCAAAGAGCGTTATTGGTGGAAGGGGTTGTACAAAGACATTGAGGAGTTTGTTGCTTCATGCTCTGTGTGCCAATTGCAATCTAAAATTCGGCATAGAGATGAGTTACATCCGACATATCCGCCTTCCATTCATTTTCGATGGATGATTGATCTAGTTGCCATGCCGTCAGCAATGTGGGGCATGAAGTATCTCGTTTTGGCTAGAGAAGAATTGTCAAACTTTGTGGAGGGAAGAGCTCTTCGAACCAAAACAACAGAAAATATCTGCCGTTTTATACTCGAAGATATTTTCAGTCGATATGGGAGTATTGGTGGAATGAGAGCAGACAGAGGAGAATTGAATGCAGCTGAGGCAAAGGATTTCTTCAACAGATATGGCGTTAAATTGAAGTTAACAACAGCTTATAATCCAGAGGCCAATGGCAAAATTGAGAGAGGTCATCCTCCTATTATTCAAGCATTGGTTAAAGCATGTAGAGGAAGGCCTAATGTTTGGCCTAAACTACTTCCATTTGCTCTATGGGCTGACAGAACTACACATAGTTCAGTCACTGGATATATGCCTGTAGAACTTATGCATGGCCATAAACCCATATTGCCTGCAGAGGAATTTGTTCCTTCATGGATATTTTTGTCGTGGGAGGATGGTATCAGCACAGAGAGATTGCTTGAGCTTCGTATTCAACAACTTGAGAGGTTGCCAGAAGACCATCAAATTGCATTGGAGAAGTTGAAATCTGCGCGGCTACACAACAAAGAAAGGTTTGACAGAACTCATCGATTGAGGGCAAGAAAAATTAAAGAAGGAGATTGGGTGTTGGTGTTCGATAGCACATTAGAACATCAACACAGTACAGTGAGGAAGTTTGCCCGGAGATGGTTTGGACCTTATGTGGTAGTGACAGTACACAACAACGCCACATATTCGCTTCGAGAATTAGATGGAACTCCTTTGAGAATTCCTATTGCTGGCAAACGTATCAAAATGTTTCGGAGAAGAGATGGAGAAATTTACAATGAAGATTTGAATGCTTTTTTACCTTTATCCCAGAATCAAGAGACGGAAGAAGAGGAGACCGAAATCGTAGTAGATGACCAGGAGGATTCAACTTGGCACATACCGGAGGATGTGCAGGTTTAGAGGGGGTGAATGTCGCACTGTAAATGCGTACATAGTGTAAAAATGCATAGTAATACATTATTTCCATAGATTTGATTTTAATAATATAAAAATAAAGATGACATCATCCTTAGTAGCTTCAAGATGACGCCTTCTCACAATGACATGAGCCATCTATATAAGAATAGGTTATCATCTTAGAATGCCACCAAACTTGAAGTAGTTTCTTTATTGTATGTTATAGATTTCAGTATGTCGAATTGGAGGGTTTTTTCTGAGTCTCAGGATGAGGAGCCTCTACCAGAATCGGAGTTTGAGTTTTCGTTATCTCAACTACCGGCTCAACCTCTTCAACCGCTAGGTCTTTCATTATCGCACGAGCGTCCTCAAGATGAATCTGGGCCTTCTCGACCGCCAAAGCAACCCCGTGTGGAGCAACGATGGCACGGGAACCTACAGCGTGGAGCTCGAGCACTAGTGATCCTGTTGCAGGTTGGGTGTGTTGAACCTGGTACCCAAGAAGTGACATTCGAAGGGAGTTTTGAAGGTCTTAACGACGATCAATACTATTGTATGGTCAGGCCTATTAAAGGGAGTCGCGGTCACCAACGATGGTTAGAAGGGCCGGTCAATCCCTTGACAAAGGTGGATCGTGTTGAGTTTGTTGCTACTACCATCAAGCGAATTCTCAAGTTCTTGAAGATGGAGTGAAGTTTCTTTGAAGACTTTAGTTTTTTACCTTTGAGAAGACATTTATTTTATGTTAGTTGTTTGTAGATTTCATTTTGGGTGTTGAAAATAGAGAAAGAAAAGATAGAAAGGAATTAATGAAATAGTTTTCCTTCTAGGTGAACTTGAAGTGAATTTTCTTTCTAAGATAAAGATAAAGAGATAGTTGTGGGGTCAAATAAGGGCTCAATTATTGATGTGAGAGCTTTGGGAGTGAGTTAGGGGCTGACCCCACTTGTTTGTGTGGTTAGAGTAGAGATAAGGTGGAGAAAAAAGGGAACACTATTCACCTTCTCTCCCGTTGTGAGTTTAGAAAGGCCCGAATGTTTGAGGGCTCATTGTGTTGTGAATTTGAAGTATTTTGAAATGAAATTTGGAGGTGTTGTGTATCATGGTGTGTAGTTTTCAAATTGATCTCACTTGCTTGATTTGGAGTTGTGAAGCAAAAGTTGTGCTAGTTTGAGTGGAGGGAGGTTTGTTGCCTTTAAAATTAAGAGGCAGAGACTTCGACCGACCATAAAAGACGGACAGGTTCTTGTTTTGCCATGAAATTTGGAGGGAGTGTAGGAAATTGTGTTAGCTTTTCATGAAGCTATCATTCGTTCTATTTGGAGTTTGTATGAGAAAGTTGTGAGTGTGGAAGCGAAGGAAGGTCTGCTGCCTTTCCCTTCTCAAGGCCGAAACTTTGGATGGCCATAGAGGTTGGACAGAGTCTTAGAATTGTATGAAATTTGGAGGAGAAGTAGATGATTGTTTTAGCTTTCCGAAAAGCTATCATTTAGTTCATTTGGAGTTATAGATCAACAAAGACACTCATCCAAAGATCAGCTTGGGAGTTGGAGTTGAAGGAGTTGGAAGACTTGTGTGTTTGTGTGTGTGTGGCTTGTGGCTTTGTAAATTTCATTTTATTGTTGCGGGCAGTTTGGTTCACACCAATACTAGCCTCATTTGGTGTTGTGGATGCGACGAAGTGGGGTTAATTGCCCACATGGTCGAGACTTTTATGTTGTTCCCACTGGTGAGGCAAGTTTGTTGGTCACCGTGGGTTTGAAATTTAGGATCCAATCCCTCGGACGGCTCAGCTCGTGGTCTGGCCGTCCCGTTTTACACGTCCGAAGCCCGTGGTTTCTTATCACCCTACCTTAACCCTTGGCCTATTTAGAAACACAACAGGATAGGACAACGAGTAGTAGTTTGAAGATTTGAAGACTCGAAGATTTGAAGATTCGACAAGTTACAATTTATTTCATTCCCGAGCCATTTCTAGTCGCAGCCAGAATCCTCGTGATTTCCCGAGGCAAACTCTCTCTACACGACAGCGTTCTAATGGATGCTTATAGACAGGGGAAAAAACTTGGGTGTGGTAGTGACAAACTACTACTCACACCTTTGATCAACTGTGACCTACTTATGTCACAAAGAGGTTTATTCAAAATGTGCATGAAATCTAATGCTTGAGCAGCAATGCTTCCTCCATTTGATGTCAATCCGCTCACAAAGGTCTAGAGGGTTTGGGATGGGAACAACAATTTGACAAAAAACTTCTTAGAATTCATTAAACTGGCGGAGATAGTTGTAACACATGTTATAGGCTTCGTGGAGGATGAGAGGACTTTCTCCTCCATTTCCTTTCTCAAATCAAAGTTAAGAGCCACCTTGGTAGACAATTTAGAAGTTGTAGTAGGGATGTACTCTCAAAAAAAAAATTCCTTGGAGAGTTTTCCTTACCAACAGGTGTTTGAGGAGTAGGTGAAGGCAGGAAATAGGGGGCGTTACTTGTCCCATGCCTAGTCATTGGTTCAAGTGTGAATTGAATCCTAATATGGTTTTTAGAGAATGTAGGTTAGCTCTAAAGGTTTTGGTATTATAAGAGCTTCATTTTGGTAATGTAGGAGCTCCATTAGTTGATCTTCTTATTTTTGTTCATTCCGTCACTTGCTTGATTTTGTAGTAAAACTTGACCTTGTAGGGTCTACTATCTTGCATGACTGCCATAGATATTTGCAGTTGTTTTTCACTAAGTTTCTGATTCCTACCAATTGTCTACTTCAAACTTGTTTACATGTTCATTGGCTTTTAGATGTAGTTTATAACATGTTTCCTTCCTGTTGCGAATCCCGGGCCAAATATTTTCTATCATCAACTATTATGTCTTTATGATTTACTTGGGCTGTGAAGTTTCTTTGCCATATCAGTTTTTCATTAGTGGGATATTGTGCACTCTTTGTATGCCTAACTTTTGCTAAATTACTTGATCTTGAATGTTTGTGCACATTCTGACTTAACCATTGGAGTGTCTATGTACAGGTTTTGTGCGGTCTGTAGAAAAGCTATTGTTTCTTTCTTTGTTTGTACACATTCTTATTTGAGGCATCAAAGTGTGTGTGTGTGCAGGTCCCGTGTGGTAGGTAGCACTAGTAGAAAATGATGTCCAGATCAACAGAAAATCATCAACTTTTTGTTAATTTGAGCATTGTATCGACCATTTTCACAATTTTTTGTTGATTTGGCACAAGGTAACAAAATGGTTACAATTTTTTGTTAATTTTGGTAACACAATGTCCAAATGAACAAAACTATGAACACTTTTTTTTTCATATTCACAAGTTTTTGTTGATTTGGCACGAGCAACAAAATGGTCAATTTTTTTTGTTGATTTTAGTAGTCCAATGTCCAAATCAACAACATAATCAACACTTTTTTGTTTATTTAGACTTACAAAAGTTTGAAATACTTTTTTATCATTTGGGCAATGTTTAAATCCCCACGGTTAAATTCTATGTACAATTTTCATTTAATTTAACACTAAATCATTCAAATTTCGGTGTTTTTTGAAGTCAGAAAACTTTGGTGGCCTTTTCGGCACAGTAAAATACTTTTTTTGAAGAAACTTTTTGTTGTTTTGGTTAGTTATTTTCTATAGAGAAGACTTTGCCAACTTTGTTGCTCATTTTGTTGAGTTGCACTTTTTTGTAATATTGTTTCGCCATGTTATATATTGTAATTTCAATTTCACCCGAAGTTTTCGCCAATCTTGCTACATCAAATGCATTGTGAATCGCCATGTTTGCACCAAATGTTTGTTTGTTGTCACCCTCTCTACTTTAACTGTGAGAGAACGTCGCCATGGGCTACATGCCCCAAAATGATGTGTCGCCAAATTTTACTGCACTAAAAATTTACATGTCACTACTAAAATTTATCCCCAATAGAGAGAATGTCACCACTCCTACTTCTAAACACCCCCACTACATTTCACCTCTAAGGCGATTCTGGAAAAGTGAAAATAAAGCTTTGATTGTGACTAAATTTCATTCTAGCAACATATCCTGATCTATTATTAGTGGACATTGATTGCAGAATTTTTCAATAATGTCAACAAGGCAAATCAATCATTCTTCGTATCATAGGTTGGTTTACTATAATGTATAGTCACATGGAATTTGTTTGGAGGAGAATCGTTGGTTAGTTCATTGCCTTTGGGAAAATAACATATTGGTTGGAATGTGAAAATGGAGTATCCAAAATTGGACAAAATTTTGGTAGCATCGACAACCAATTGCAATTGGTGTGCAAAAATAAAATGTGGATATGTAGCCGCCATTTTCATGAAATTGTTAGATTTTAGTCACTTGCCATTTTGAATCCAAGGTTAATATCTGGGTTGTTGGAGGCAAGTGTGTTCTTGTACAAGGTGGGTATTACTTTAGAGTTGGTTGCTAAGGGGCTTGGAGTGCTTGGATAGGATGGGGGTGGGTACCACTTTAGGATTGGTTGTAGCAGCTAGCTCCTATTCTATTGTCCATGTTTCCTCAATATAATAAAATTTGGAGTTTAGTTTCAAAAACCGCATGTCTTTGGAAAATTGTAGCCTTTGCAAATTTGAAGTTAAAAGAAAGTAGCTAGTGAGAATTCGATACTAGAAGAAATAAACTAGGAGATTTTGATAAGGAAAGGATGCAATCCATATCCTTGGATCCCCCCCCCCCTGAAAAAAATCTTTTTCTACAAAAAAGAGGCAAATTATGAAGGCAACTTGTGAGCGTTTATTTATCCACCCTTGGTAAATATACGAGTACAACTAGGTTCTAATTTCTACGTGAATTCATCCTAAAGGGTGTTTAGGCATTGTCCATTGTGCCTTCCAAGCAATCATTACATGTGTTTTAGCTCTCGGGGAGGGCTGCGAGTTCCCAACTCGACCCCCCCCGAGAACCACCAAAATCCGTTGTTCCCGGCCTGTGCTGACCTGGCCAAGAGACGGCCAGGTCAGATTTTTCGGAAAAAATTAAAAAAAAAAAAAAAAAAACTTTGTTTCTCATTTTAAGGACTTAAAAATTTTATTTTATTTTATTTTTTCAAAAAAAAAAAATTCTGATAGTGGCGTTCTTTCATTGCCAGGGGAACAGCGCCAGGAACGGCCCTGAAACGGCCCTCAAAATCCTGAAATCTCTTCTAATGGAATCTTTTCTAATGCCTAAATGCCCTAAACTTGTGAAATAATCCACAAAAATCTACCCTAATTGCAAGAAATAAGCCTAACGGCCGAACTACTATGGCCACTGTAGTTGCCCAAGATAAATGGTTTCAACCAAACTTTCAAAAAATGAAGTTAAAGAACATTTCATTCCATTTCTAAAAATATGAAACTCGAATTAATCAAACGATCTTAGCGAAAGATATGGCTAGATGAAGTTTGACCGCTAATTAGTTCTTCAAACTTCATCCATGGTTTTTTCTATCCTACAAGTGAAAATTAACTTTTAACTTCACTTTTGACTTCTAATGGGTATTTAATTTCTAAGTTTCTGTTCTTATTCCTTGTGGATGAAAATAACTAAGTTTCATCCATTCTAACATCTAAACTTCATCTAATTCTAACTTTCTTGTTTTAACTCCAATTTCTACCTACTTTATGTTTTTGAAAACCTCTAGACTCATACTATAAGATTCTAAACTCAAATTTGACCTACCTTGTTGAGTCAATGGTCTGCCTTACGCCTACTCAGTAATTAAAAGAAAACAGGGGTTTAGTAGCATACCTCGGATTGTGCTTCATCGTACCACTATTGCGACGCATCCTCAAAGTCTTCCACTTGGATCATTGTTCCTTCCTTCAAATTTTGATGTTTTTTTTGCTCATCACTATATTGATGTAAGTTGCTTGATACAATTATTCAAAAATCTACCTTCTAATTCATTCTATTTCTTTTTAAGCTTCTCTTTCCACCCACATCTTTCCCTTTTAAGGTTATTCTATTCTATCTTGAATTTTCTATTAATTGACTTTTGGATACAACATAATTTTTTGCCACCTTCTAAGGGATAGTTGACATTTGGGACATTTATCCCCCTATCAACTATTAAATATTCTCACTCCTTATGGCTAGTCAAATTCACTTGGATGTCTTCCCTAATCTCCCTTCTTGCTAAACTATCATTCGTTTCAAATCATTCTTCATTCTTCTTCTTGGTTTCTAAAGTTTGAGAGCTGCAAGTCATGGAGCAATTGAGAGAACTGTTTTCTATTTGAGCTTTGTGAAAAAAATTGGACTTCTAATTTAGCTTCTACTTCCTCCTACTTTACCTTCTCCCTTAACTAGTTGTCCTCTATGTTGGTTTTGGTCTAATCTACTTCATCCTAGTTTTAAGAAAACTATTTTTTGTGCAAAAATTCCAACTAAGGAGAGGCCCCTATCAAGTTTCAGAGTCCCTAGCAGGCGCTACCAGTACTCTAGCCACCGCCGAGGAGTCCTAACCATGCAGTAGGAGCCCTTGGCTCTGCAGGAGCCACTCGAGGGAACTATTGTATGGGGAGCTCAAGGTGGAGCTCCAGTAAAAATTAAACAAGAAAAAGACTTTTTAACCAAACTTAACCAAAATTTGTCAAAGCAAAACTTAAACAAAATTGGTCCAAATTTTGGTGTTTGGAGACTAATAATTATATTTAAACTTGGATATTTGGAAACAAGCTTGGGCTTAAATTCCACTAATTGTAATATTTTCAAAGAGAATTGTTCTCAAACTCCTATATTCAAAACTTCACCATCTAGTTGGAAACTTTAAAACACTTAGAATTTCTAAGAGTCTTACATTCAAAGCTTCACCGTCTAATTGGAATCTTTAAAACACTTAAAATTTCCAAGACTCCTACGTTCAAAGCTTTGCTATCTAATTGGAAATCAAGGAAATTTTCTCAAGACTTAGAGAGGTTAGTAATATGAGCCAAATGGTTTACAACACATATTAATAAAATGTGGTTAGTACGAACATGTGTTAGTATAAAACTCAACTTATACAAGTTAGTATAAAACATTGGTTAGTAGACAAAACTTAAAATAACATTATACTAGAAGCCTCCTAAAGCAACATCACCAAGGTATAGTATACCACTACAAGAGAAAGGGGTGTTTTAAGCAAGGTTTTAAGTATAGTCCTAGACACATGATATTAAGTAATGACCTATAAGTCAAATTTCAGCAAAAAATGACCTAAACACATGTCTTTTTAGTCATTTTTTGCTGAAATTTGACTTAAAGGTCATTACTTAATATCTTGTGTCTAGGACTATACTTAAAACCCTACTTAAAACACCCCTTTCTCTTGTAGTGTATATCTTGTGTCTAGTAGGAAGTTATTCTTGGATTAGTACAATCAAAGAGCAAACTCCAAAGCTTAACAAAAAATTTAAACAAATTAGAACCACAAATCCCAACAATTACCAAACAAGTTATAAGATTTGAAGGGACCCCTAAGTTCTTCAAAGCTTGTAAAAATAGCAACAATTGGAGCTTGAAATGCTCCAAAAACACATGTTCTGCAACTTCGGCTCAAAAATGGCCAAAAAATACAACTAAATGAACCAATGTATCAAAGTATCAAAAAATGGCTACAAGAGGTGTTTTGAGAGGAGAATGAGTGCCCTTTTATATGTTTCCAAGGGCACTTTCCCCCTCTCATTTCCTACATGGTAATCTTATCATTTAGAATTTTCATCCTAATTTCCCATTTTTCACTTTCTACATTGGTCCAAAACTTTAACTTTTGGAGAAAGACTCTAAATCACAAATAGATTGCACCATTGGCTTCTAAAAACCATTTTTTTATTTGAGAAAAATCCCTAACCACTTTTTCTATTGCCAAAAATTCATCAAAACCTAGGGCCAACTTAAAACAAAACAAAAAGTTAAAAATCCAACTTTTAAAGTTTGAATTTTTTTATTAAAAGTAACTAGCCTAATTCTTTAGAAGGTATGAGGGAGTAATAAAAGTCCTAACAAGAGCCCCATTTTGGTTTCGTACACTTCTAGAACGCCAATCAACTTTGCAATAATCTTAAAATTTGCTAATAATCAAAGAATCTTGTTGGCTCAAGTACTTCTGGTTGTTGGAATGTCTTGAAACTTGTTAGAGTGTTATCAGCATAAAAGAAGTTAGTCTAATTTTTAATGAGATTTTATTGCACTTTGGTATATTTCTAGAAATTTTCCATCATGAATTTTAGTAGTTGATTGTCTGGATAGGATCTTTTGACTATCAAAAAAATTCGGAAATTTTTGCGGAAACTATCATAAAATTCCAAAAAATATGTCCAAGCTCATATTCTTATTTTGCACATGCAAAGAAAAAGAATCAAAGCCTGCTATTTTCTTTAATTTTCTATGAATAAAAAATCTTTACATAGAGTGGAATCTTGGCAAACCAATTTGATCATTGGACTCCTAGCAAGATTTCTGCCTTGAAACATCATACTCTAGTCATAGATGCCCTCCATTGGTCCATCTTGAGTATTTTTCACGTATATGCTAACAATTGGGGTTTCTACTTTTTCGTAAAATGGAATGGGAAACTAAAATCTCTCTCTGGGAATTGACTTAGGTTTCTCTTTATAGGTTCCCTTAGACCAATTTAGCCATGTTCTGTCATATACAAGGTAGGTTTAGGCAATTTGGGCAATTTCTACTAAATATATCTATAATTTGTAAAATTTCCAGATTTCTATCCTATTTACATGCGGGATTTGGATTTATTTGAAGGGACATACTCTATTTAGGACCAAATTTTTCTAAATGAGAATTGATTGTCCAATTGCCTTCTAACAAATATTAAAAGAATGTAGGGTCTGTTTAAGTTTAGTAAAGGTAGCATTTGGGAACCTTGTGTAATACTTTTTGAATGTGGAAATCCTTGTTTTTGGTCAAGCCATATCTTTTTTCAGACTGCCCGTGAGTGGGTTTTGCAAGGCCTAGGATCAAGAATAGGTGCCTACCGCATAATTCTTTCAATTGGAAATTCATAAGTACTTCATAAATGCTCTGAAAAGTATGAAACCACTTGTGCTAGAATCCACATCAATTTTTCTTCAAGTGAAAAATAAGGAAAAATATTTTCAGACATCTGAAACCCATCAAAAAGGCCCAACAGCCCTTAAAGTGTCGCTTTTTATGCCACCTACCTTATATGGTCACACCGTCAAAGTCATCATATGATCGTGATCGTCAGGCTTCGTACAAGACCAAATTCAAGAATCATATATTGTATAATTGACTATGACCGAATCAAATAATTATGCATGGTCAGGTTTTCATGCTTAGGTTTCGTATATGACAATTTACTGTCCCTTGCATTAATTTTGGAATCATATAAATATGGCAATACACACTTAATCCCTAAACGTCCAAATCCTTCTCCAGAATTGATGATTTGGAAAAAAATCATTATAAAGTACTATTTGGAAGAATATTTTGGAATTGATATACAAATAAAAGTTGTAGATTTTGAGTTGTAGATTCCATCCATATGGTTAAATTCACTAATGCTATCATCAATATTTTTTTATAAATATTGAAAAGGAAAATTTCAAAATTCCTTCAAAATTCAATTACAATCAAAATATTATCATTTTTTGAGTAAAAGTTGTTGGAATGAATTTGAAATGAGGTTCTCTTGACATGGTTATTTTTTGAGGATCTCATATTATTCAAATTCACGCACTAATCGAATGAACTTGGGTACCTATCATAACACTAAAAAAGTGGGTAAAAAAACATCTCAAATTCTTCTCCAGAAAATTAGATTTGTCAATATTTTATGAAAGCATATAACATAAAGTGATTTTATGGGTAAGTATACATGATACTACTAATTTTTGCCTTAAGTGCTTACATTTTTAAGTACATTTCACACAAATAAATTGCAATTAGTGACCTACACTTCACACTTGAAATCTAACAATCACTTGCATATGAAATTTGGCAAAATACTATTACATACAATGTAGAGTTTGACGACATCATGAAGACTTTACACAAAAATAGCACATTGTATGTAAAATGAGAGAAATTAATCATTTGTTGCATTGTCAATCCAAAAGATACTCAACCCTCTATAACCTCACTCTCTTGTCAATGATATTCTAGAATATTTCGCACCCTATGGTCACACATTATGCGTGACAATAACACCCTTGTCTCACATTCAAGATAATTTGCCCTTGAATGACCAACTTCCAAGCAATTTGATGAAGGTTGGTTTACGGTGAAGTACTTCGTATTGGGGGAAATAAAAAAATCCAAAAACCATCAAGGAGGTCAACCATGAGAGTGCATCCATCTCCTCGTCGTCACTATCAAAAAAAATATCCCTAACTTTACCATCTATAGCACCAGCTTCTATATACAAAATCTCAGGTGTTTGATTGATGTACGGAAACCTCTGCTACCAGAAAATGAATGCAGAAAACCAAAACTGTCTCTTTTCTAGCTACGGACCTCTGTCACAAGGTTCTCAGTTGAACCTCCGAATTATTGTACAGAAAATAGGAGTCACGAGTTCAATTGTCGTTGGTAGCCGATTCTAGCTCGCGCTCTTTCTCCAAGCTCCACATGTTATGAATCTCTTGAAGAAGGCGGAAAAAAAAGGTGCTACACTCTCTCTTTCTTTCTTTCTAGCTAGCTCTCTCTCTTGTGTATGGTACAGAGGTTTCTAAAGTCACAAATGAATCGATGAATTGGTTCCTGTGGGAGAAGAAGAGTTTCATAATTGACATGGAGCAAGCACCACGTTGCAGAAACCAACCAAATTGATATTTGCCGTCATGGAGCAGGGGTGCAGTTGCGGTTGGGGTAAGGTCAAATTGATATAAGTCGGGGCCGTCGTGTCGTGTCGGATCGTATCAGTCTCAGTCTCAGTCTCAGTCTCGTGGTTGAGAGTACCACCCATGGAAGCTCGCTCCCCGTCCCCCCGTTTCGATCGAGCCCCGTTTTGGTCAATCCTCAAAACTAGCGGATCTGCTGAACCGGCCCTCCAAATACTCCTCCAGATATTTGTTGGAATGGGGGATGTCCATCACGCTGCACTGCGAAGTTGCATCGTCGTCCACCCCCAGCATCGCAAGAGCTAGGTGGCTCCGGATATGGACGTCGTTATTGGTATCGACCTCTTCAGGATCGGACATGGACATCACGTCCAACTTGGATATGCACATGCTCGGGGTCTTGTCATGGTCACCGGAAAGAACCTGCGGTACCTGCAGCACGAGCAAAAGTTGGACTTCATAAATTACAGGGAGATGTTCAGACCTGCTGGCTCTTCTACACTTGACTTACAACCATTCCATTCGTTAACCTTGTAACATCGCTGCTGACACTAAGTGTGATGATGGAAGACAGAGACTCCTCCTATGTAAGAAATATACAGATGGTCATCCTTGGAATTTTGTGTGAAAAGGGGAGGTCTTGCAGACTGAGTCGTTTGACCTCCAATGAGTGCTCTTGGTTTTTTTTTAAACAAATGATTCACACGGTAACAGAAAAGGATGATTTCCACGGTGACAGCCCGACGTTCCAGGGCTAATGTAGACCGTACTGATTCTTAAATCCTAGATACATTGAAAACTGCATGCCATGCCCAAGTGCATAACATTCTTGATGAACTTCTTTTCATCCTTTAGTGACTTTCAAATACTGAAGGAATAAACTTTCCTTACGTACTTGCAAGCTAGCTACTGAACCCTTTCCACATCACAGTTTTTGAAAACAGACTAGAAAGTCAGCCCAAGGCACTACTAGATTTAGCCAAGAGGCTTGCAAAGGAGGAACCTAGTCCAAAACACGAAGGACCCATTCCAAGTTGTTCAAGAATGTTATGGACACGTAAGCACCTCATAAATGAAAAAAATTGTTTAAAAAAGTTTACGAGCGAAGAGCGAAGAGGTGATCAATATACCTGACTCATCTGCGGTCTTTGCTGAGCTGATTGTTGGATGCAAAGGAATGCTGCTACTATCATGTTGTTCATTTGAGCTATGTCGTAGACTCCTCCTAGCAGGGGGTCCACTAATCTGTTCAACGCTCTCTCCACCAACAAAGGTCTTGCCTGTTCCAAAAACCATAAGATCAGATCGTATTCACATGTTGGAAGAGGTACATTCTAACCACAAAAGGAACCTATCCATCGTACATTTAGCAAGCTATATTACAAGCACGATACGTTAGAAAGACCTTTAGTTGCGTTGAGAGATTCCAAGACCCATACCCAATTGACGAGATTTTCTTCCCCTTTCGGCCTAGTTGTATCAATTGGTTTCCTGCCTGTGATGAGCTCCAGCAGCACCACACCAAATGCATAAACATCTGTTTTGTCGTTCACCCTCCCAAACATGAAATATTCCGGGGCCAAATACCTGGAAGAAACGACGAGTCCGTCAGAAATACAACCTAAAAACTAAAAACTCCTACATTTTCAATACAATCCCTCCACGGAATCTCAAGTTTGATCACACTATTTATATCAATCAGACAATGCATGTAACAGGTTAACCCCTTCTGTGTCCAAGCAAAAAAACACAATAAAAGTCTACTTTGGGATCCAATCGTGCATTACAGTACCTCTCAAAACATATTTCGATCATTAAAAGAGAATCAGGTATGGATTCTTGTTTCTATCCGCATATTTGTTACCTCGCTTCAAGCTTTTTATACGATTTATTTCAAAAAATGTTATGGAGCAGTCAATTTTGGCATTATTGAGCACTTCGTGCACTTTGAAGTTTCCATAAACAGGGGAAAAAATCAGAAGAGAGAAAGATATGCTGCATTACCCGAACGTTCCAACAACGTCATTGCACAGCAAGTGTGAAGCCTTGGTGGGTGCCCACATTGCAAGCCCAAAGTCTGACAACTGAAGACATTCCAATTATATTAATCACTGTGTTAATACAAAAGAATTCTCACTAGAACCAGATATTTTAGTTCATTCTTTCTCCCCGTATGCTCTCAATTATAAAGCACTGTCATTGGGAACTCAAACATTACTGTTGAAACGCTGCAAAACATGAATTTCCGTGGCTACAGAAGCTGTGGCATCAACTGTAGAAAATCAGGAGGAAAGGACTGAGTCGAAGAAAAACCTGAGATTCAAAGTTGGCAGTCAGGAGAATGTTCGACGTTTTAACATCTCGGTGCACGACAGGCCTGGTGCAGCCTTTGTGGAGATACTCTAGAGCCCTGGCAATTCCCACGGCCACTTTGTAGCGCACGTCCCATGGCAGAACGGATGTATCCTTTCCTGGAGCTGAGAAACACACACAAAACACATCTAGCTTGAGCAAAACTAAACAATTACCATGTGCACAATGGCTAGAAATTAATCAAAAAGAATTCAATAACTAGTCCTCTTCTGAGTCATTAAGGATGGCGTTTAACCCCTCTCAAGGTCCACATGACCAAAAGTGGCCACTTTCATATCTATAAGCGTTGAAATAAATCATTTACGAAGCATCAAGGAAGGTAGCAAAATATACCAGTAGAAACTAAAAATCACACCGAAATATCTTTTGAAAGCTCCTATAGTTGCAAAATTAGCTTGGAAAGTGGACATTCGTGTTTATTTTAACTCGGGCAACTAGAGGTTAAGGTTAGTTTCCAAGACGAAGCTCTTACCATGAAGATGGTCTTCCAAGTTTCCTTCAGGTAGATAATCGTAAACAAGAAGCATATGCGACGCCTCCACACAGTACCCCAGCAGAGATACAACATGAGTATGCGCCAAAGTTGTGTTAATTTCAATGTCAATCAAAAGCTCCGCCTCTGCTTGGGGACCCGGGTTTAGTCGCTTGACAGCCACTACCCTGCCATCACGCATGGTGCCTCTGAACACTTCGCTTCCACCTCCTCGTCCTACTACATTCTCTGCAGATGTAGAAAATTGTAGAAAATTAATTAATTAATTTTAGAAAGCTCAGTCCATTATTTGGGCCTACAACACAACAGAGGCAAGCAAAACCACTTCCCCAGGACCAGTCCACACACCAGGAATAACACCTAAAAGCTCTTTCCTTTTCCCCATTTTCATACACTTTCAAGCAATTGTACTTGGAAGAAAAAATACTTGCTTCTTTGTTGCCATGAAATATGTCATAAAGGAAGCTTGATTGTTAAATATTCAAGCGTTACTTTGGATGACAGAGACGTCACTTGGACAAAACATCACCCAGAATCATCCAAAAATGTGAACACCAGGGAGTTTAAGGATTAAATTACAAAACTGATGCTTGGAAGACGATGGCACTAACCTTGAGAGAATCCAGACGTGGCAGCTTCCAGATTCTCGTAACCAAACGCAATGCAAGCTCGGTTCGAACAAAGGCCGCCCACATCTTGCGCCAAATTCAAACTCCAGTCTCGCACGCGGCTCTTCGCCTCTCCCATTTCCTCTCGAATCCAAAACTCTTTCGGTGACGGCGAAGGATCACGGTCCACTGTTCTACCAACAAGCTTCTGAAATCCTATGGCATGGTTTAGAAGTGGCCAACCCGGCACAATAACGTCCTCAACCTTAGTACTACCATTACCATTACCACTATCAATACTATTAATGTTATTATCTTTACTATGTTCGAGAAGATACATGTCTGGTCTTTGAGTTGTTGCAGCAGCTGCTTTGAGACTCCCTTGTGCTCTCCGTTTGGAAAATGACATGCGAAGAGCCTCGAATGTCGCCGTGCTATTGCGTGAGAGAACACTCACAGGGGAGTGGGAGAAGTCTTCTTGGATTAGTATGGAGGAGCATGAGCCGAAGGTCAGTTCATTGGGGTTGTTGGAAAAATTGTTGTTGGAAATGGAGGTGTAGTCAGGAATCTCTGACTTGCTCCTTTGGTGTCCATGAGAGGGCTTTTTGTCGTTGTCGCTGTTATTGTTGTGGTTGTTGTTGTGGTTGTCAGGCTCTTCTTCTACTCGGCTGCTTTTCTGGTTTCGGTGCCTGACTAGACGCATACTACGTCGGAACACCTTGATCATGTCTAACCCTGAATGATTTTGAAACACAAACAAAGATAGGTGAGTTTGTTAGTCTGCCTAAAATGACATTCTAGAGTATCTGGTGCAGTTGCCAGAGATTGGTTGACTGTAGCAGATTTGTCACATGTTCAAGCTATGTGATTGTGAAAAAAATTGGGACTCGGTTCTCTCGCAATGGGTTTTCTTCCATTGGTGCAGAAGTTGGGACTCCAGTAGTGAGATTAAAGAAGGGTAATGTCACCTCGGGTATCACGGAGGGAGCTGTTAAGGTGAAGGATACTAAAACTGTGTTGGATCTCATCCCGTCTCTTCCAATCAGCTCTTGATCGGACTTCGATTAGCAAGGCTTGATTAAATGTCTAAGGCAACCAATGTTGGAATGGAAATGGGGTAGTCTAAGTCTGTCCCTTCAAAAGTGATCTACACCCTCACACTATTGTATAATAAATCTGGCGCAGTGATAAAAAAATTTGATCCCAAAAGAATGTCCACGAAGTGATCTCTCCACAGCTCTACACTGATCTTCGAATGCAAACACACTCTTACATATTGGTTAAAATGCTTAAAACCTGGAAGAAAACACGAACAGAGAAAGCCATTCGATCATGAAATTAATCAATTTGAATGCATTTCAAAGGAAACGGAATTTGGAAGAAGGGGTGAAGGTAATTACGTGTCATGTCTGTCCCGAGCCGTCCCTTCTTATCAAAAATGATCTCACCCCGCTCGAGGATGACAACCGTGCAAGTGCAGGGCAAGCGATTCAAACAGTATCTACCAAGAGCCTTGGTCCGCCTGAAGGATCATAAAGATCTTCGTCAGAAGGGAAATGAAGTAGCTATCACTGTAACTTAGCAATCACGCCATCGCCACACCCAAATCGCAAAGACAGAAAGAGAAAAAAAACTCACCCAACGGAGAAGTTCTTGTTGGTACCGAGAATGAGTTTGCAAGCCTCATAACTGGAGGCCACTTCTACCAACACGTTTCTCACTTTGTCACCACTCACGATCTCCAATTGCAGCTTAATCTGTCAGTCACCACCACGATTGAGGAATAGTGACAACAAAGCTACTTACTTTTTACGAAAAAATTAACAGAAGAGTTTTTTGTGTAATCAAAGGAGACGCACTTGCTTCAGATTGCATAAGCTTTCGTAAACGGAGAGAACGCCACGCAAGGTGTTGGCCAATTGTTGGGCATGAGAGTCCTCCTCCTCTACCGTGGCCCCTGTTCCAGAATATCCCTTGAATCAGTCACACTCAGCTATGACTACCACAAAGGTGCGACATCATAATTGAAGTAAAAGGACAGTGTACATTGGCACAAACTTCGCTGCAACCTGGAGAGACATATAATTGAGCGCTTTGAATCTCGCTATCTATACCCCACATCTTGATGCTCTACGAATGTAACGGCATCTCACCGTTTGCAAGAAACGGTTCTAGTGTTCCTGAGTTATCATCAATGTTTGCTCTACTCCATCACCACTCCAATACTCAAATGCTTGTCACCTAAACTTACAAAACCGCTACAATAACGCACTCCCTAGGGTTGCCAAGAACGCAAATCCTCACACCTCAAAAATAGGGACACTACCAACACTTCAGTAGAGTCAAAGGGAAAAAACCACCAACGAGATCTAAAGCCAAAGCTGCAGTGGCAAAGAAGGAAAGCTGACTCAGGTCCTACAGACAATACAGATCCCGAGATGTCGCTCGAACAATTAATTACCGGTACTAAAACAAATGACGCAACGTGCCGGAAATGCAGATGCCAGCGCATGGGCAAGTGCTTGCAATCAAATTTGTCAGAGAGAACAATTGCGCAAAAAAGAGCAAAAAATCCTCCAAGTGGCTATGGCGACGATGATGACGACGACGACGACGTACGATAGCTTTTAACTTACTACGACAACCCAAACCAAAGCAGAGATTGTCCCTAAATACGGAAGTGGAGTTGTCCCCTTTAAAAAAAAAGTAAGCGACCTCAGAAACTGCAGAACAACTGCAACGGTCCCTCCAAGAGAACAATCTGATGTGGAAAAAAGGCTTTCTAACGTACGCCTCAGGACTTCGAAGTGAAGCCGGCGTCGACTCTTTTGACTCTTTCCACGCTAATACGTTAGAATATTACAAGCAACCTCGATTTCTGCACCAAGGAAGCTCGGGCAGCAACACAAGCAAGCAATCATAGAGCCGGCTCTCCCAGGAATGCAAACTGATTGCGCAGTACGGTGGGGCATAGCCGTTGTAGGTTAGCAAGAGAAAGACCAATGTCTCGATTCCAGTGGAAATTGAGTGATGGGTTTCGTGCAATTCCTGAAATTCCTTGAGAAATTCGTGGTGGGTTACCTTGCTGTGAGGAAACATGAAGTGCGAGGATGTGATCGCCAGGTTGCGCTAGCTTAGCGATTGTCCAAGTAAGCATCTCCCGGCAGGAAGTGTTGAGCTTCATCCCCACTAACAACCTGCGTCCACCAGCTCGCCTATCCATTGCTAATTCCGCAGAGCTCAGGCGCCTCGACTCTCCAATTGCAATCACCTCCTCTGCACCCATCTCTCTCAATCCCTCACACACTCAAACTCTCTCTCACACACACAATGTACGCCCAAATGGGATCCGCATTCACCCAGAATGAACGCCCATTCGCGCGACCAGCATTGCGCCTACGCAACCCAAATCCATCAATTTCACAATTGCAAACTTCGATCCTACGCCAATCAAGTTCGCGACTAAGGGCTTGCAAACTTCAAATCTCTCCAACTTCGATCCTGTGTCAATCAAGTTCGCGACTACGAGAGCTTGCAAGCTTCAAATCTCTCAAACTTCGATCCTACCCCAATCAAGTTCACGACTAAGAGAGCTTGCAAACTTCAAATCTCTCTAACCTCGATCCGACGTCAATCAGCTCCGCAACTACGAGAGCTAAATGTGATCTCCAATAATGGAGCTCTCTACTAAGCCTCGATCTCAATTCAAATCTCAAAGCGCATTCACTTCAATTGGTGTTTGAGCTTCCTCTCTCGCGTGACGCCATCGCTAACCACTTCAGTCGCCGAAGGTTTGTCGGGTTAGTTTAAAAGCTACGAGATTGCAAAACTTGGGATTGCAAAACTTGGGATTGTAAAGTAAAGTTGGGATTCCGAATTGGGGATTGCAAATTTTCGGCTTGCAGATTGGCCTGACAGCTCAATGAGTGAAGGGCGGAAGAGACAATCAAGCAGGTTACGTTGAGCTTGGGTCTCGGACGGGCAGGGAATGATTTGCGCAACGGTGCCACTTCGGGTTTCTCGGGGAGGGACGCCGCCTGCGGCCTGCCCTGCAGAGAGACGCACGCTTGGAATAATTAGTGACTGGGTTAGTGACTTCGTTGGTAGTCAGTACAGGAGTGACTTTAGTGAGGCGTCGGCATTAGTAGTTTATCAGACACAGATTTTCTCGGGGGAGGTGGGCTTGGATCTCGGGAGGGGTAATAAATTTTCGGTTCCCACAAGGGAGTCAGGGGGGAAGTCAGGACTCAGGACTCAGGAATGGGAACGTGGGAACGTGAGAAACACCCACAAGAACAATTTAGTTACCGTAGGTTCAGAAATTAATGGAGAGGTTAAATTATTAATTATTTGGGGTTTTGTAAATTAGAGGAGGTGCAATAGCCTTGAAGGTGAGCAGCGTAAATGTTTTTGGCAATAGGGGTAGTCACACCTTCTTCACTTGGCACTTCGAGAATGGGAAATGAGAAGTTGGTGAGGGTTTGGAAGAGTCAATGGGAAGCCACGGTGTAAAGAAGGTGAGACCCCCCTAAAAGATGTGTTGAAAGTGGAAAATGAAAAAAATAGAGAATTCATTTATCTAAACATAAGATTAGACGTAAGGTTGGGAGGGAAATCAACAACAATGAAGGTAAAAGTGGCAATGAAAAGGTGAAAGTGTAGAGCACAAAAGAATATACTTAGTTGGATGTATCTTCCACACTCCCAATCTTCACCTCCTGAGGTGAACACTAGGAGTGTGGAAGATATAGCCAACTAAGAATATTCTACCAACTTGAAACCAACCCCAAGCCGCCACATTTCCATTTTCCATTTTCCAAGTGTCAAGTGAAGAAGGTGTGACTACCCCTAATTTGTCGCTCAAAACCAATCTAATCGAGGGGCCAACAACGAGTCTATTGGAAATTTGAGGTCTTATAAAGCAACTTTATGCCAATTGTATTTAAGCTCAGGCCAAGGATTCCTCAACTATTTCTATAAGTTGTTGTATAACTCAAATGAATCAATAGGGATCAAAAGAGTTTAAAATAGGAAAAATGATTTTTTTTTATCCTACAAATGATCTTGACATTGTCAATATGGAAAAATCCAAACAATTTATGCTACTTGTAAGGTAACTACACCTAAATGAGTCAGTATGAGCATTTTGAGCAATATTTCTATTTTTAAATTGATTATTTTTCTAATGGATCTTGTTGGAAGTCAAAAGCATATTTTGGATTCTTTTCTTAAGCAATCTTTGGACATTGTATGAATAAATTATGAATTGTTAAAGTCTTAAAATAGGCATATTCTAAACGACCTTAGATTCTTATAAATAGAAGGAGTACATTTTAGGCAAGAATTTATAGAGATTGGTTATAGAAAGGGGTCATAGTTAGGTGTAGTTACCTTGATTGTTGTGTTGGCCCAAAGATCGAATGTAGTGAATGATGATCATGATTGTGAATAAAGACTATTAGGGATTTGGATAGTTTGACTAAACTGTGAACACCTAAAAGAAACTTTTTTTTTATCTCACTATTTTGGTTGTCAAATGACTAAAAAATTGGATGAGGTTATTAGCAAACTCAAGAAAAATGCACCCTAAGTTGTTTTGTAATTTTCCAATCATCTAGTTATATTTTCAAAATTGATGACAGAGGATTCCTTCTATATAACACCAATTCACTTTGACTAATCGACATCCTTGAAGTACAAAATGTCTGAACATTCTTCATCCCTCATTGATTGTTTTTGAAAACCTATAGTGATTTTGAGTGATAAAGGTTTCTTTCAAATCCATTTTTTAGGTGGTGTAGGACAAAAAATTTACATTTGGGTATAAATATTGAGATAAAGAATACAAACAAATATATATTGCAATGAAAAAAGAAAACAAAAGTGAAAAAGGGGTAAAGAACCCAAGCTAGGTTGCTCCTCTTATATACTACTTTATCTGTTAGTTTGGCTATAAACAACATCTAACTAAGTTCACTCTAACTATAAGTTACTTTAACATATCATTCACTTCAATATAACTAAAGTCATCTCGTACTATGAGCTCTTAATATAAGTTATTCTAACATATCACTCACTTCAATATAACTAAAGTCATCTCATGCTAGCTTTTAATATAAGTTGCTTTAACATATAATTCACTTCAACACTACATACCTATTCCTTATAACAAGGACTATATTTTGTGCTTCCATTTTTGGAAGTAAATTGTTTATAGACTTATACCATTTTTCAATTGAGTATATTGCTTATAAGAGTAGATGAAAACAATGATCTATATTTGTGGCTAAAAATTCAACAAACAAACTTTTTGAAGGTTAGACGATTAGATTTTTTAGGATCCAAAACTTTAATTGAATTTGGCAATTATTTGCATGATATTTTTTTGTGTGTAATTCAGTTAATAGAGTTATTCTAAAAATCATGAAAT
This sequence comes from Rhytidiadelphus loreus, assembly GCA_947034895.1. Taxonomy (NCBI): domain Eukaryota; kingdom Viridiplantae; phylum Streptophyta; class Bryopsida; order Hypnales; family Hylocomiaceae; genus Rhytidiadelphus; species Rhytidiadelphus loreus. The sequence continues at coordinate 4,947,869 of OX344764.1, forward strand.
GTCGCCTTTCATTAGCACATAGTTTATTTCTAATTCTATATTGCATTTGAATTCTTCTTCAATTCAATTTTTAAAAATTCTATCTAAAATGCTAGCCATCCACCACAAAATGGGTCCAACATTTAATTTGGGGGGCTAGTATTCATCAATTGTATGTAAATTTAGCTATTAATTATATAATGAAGCAATTTGACAACTTTTTTAATATAATAGCAACCTTGGATTATAGAACATTAAAAAGTACTATCATATATAATTTGCTTTCAAAAACATGAATCACAAATGTATTTTGGATTATAAAAAATCATAGATTGTATTTAGGGAATTGAATTTTTATTTATTTCACAAATGTGGGGAGCCCATTGCACAAGAATGTTAAGAGCATTTACTCTCCAAACCAACCCGTCACTTGGTAGGTGAATAGGGAGACTCAAAACCATTAGGATGGACCAACCACTTTTCAAACTCCGGACTCTTCAACTTGCAAAGTTTCGCCAAATTTCTAGCATGTTTCATCATATCTTCCCACAAGACTTGCTCTATGGGCGTAGTTGCAAAAAATTCAAGAAGAAAAATTAGAAATGGAAAGGAATTTCAATTGATTCTACACATTTTGACTATCACCAAGTTGGTTGAGTATAATACGGTGGGGGGTAGAAAGATTCCTAAGGGATGAAGTCATCTCCAAGCCCAACAAAGGCAGTTGATGGTGGAGATTTGACCACCCACAAGGCAACGGTGCTAGTATGTGAGCCTAAAAATGTGAGCCTACAAGCCTCGAGCCTAGGCACATAGGTACTCTACAACTATTGAAGATGTTTAGAACATACATACTTATAATATAAACATCCTATAACTATGGAAGGTACCTATAACATAAACACCTATAATATAATTAGGTACCTATAATATAAACATCTTATAAGCATTGAAGGTGCTTATAACATGGGTATTTACAACACAAACACCTTTAGTATTGGTGCCTATAACATAACTATGGAAGGTGCTTATAACATAGGTTCTTGTAACATGGACACCTATAATATAAACATCCTATAACTATAGAAGGTGTCTATAATATAGGAGCTTAGGCTCCTATGCTCATGGGCTCAAGATCTTAGGCTCACATAATAGCAACCATGCCTACAAGGGCAATGCTCTAAGGAAATTTAATTTTTTTAGAATATTTTTCCACATATAAAGCTCTTCTTATAAGTTCAAACATTCAATGTGGGTACCTCTCCAAAATCATCACTATTCACTATTGTGCCTAGTTACTACTACTAAACTTGTCAAATTTTCATTTTTTTTCTTATTGGCAAGTGAAAGGAGGTTCCAACCCACCAAAAAACACAACATTTGGTTATCATATGCAAAATTTACAACAAATCAAAGTTGTTTTTGGTAGAAGTTCTACAATCATTTCTTCTACGTAGGTACATATTGATTCTGGAGATGCATCCAAAGTGATGATGCCAATTTGGGTCCCTAAGCACCTCACCCTGATCCACCTTAGTAAGGTAACAGGTCCATAAAGCACTCAGGCTCTAAAATCACCCACTTCCTGAAATGTACACTATTTGTACATGTTGCTTTTTCATGGTATCAACAATTTACAAATAGTGTACATTTCAAGAGGTGGGCAATTTTAGAGCCCACTACATTTGAACTTCAAAAATTCATAACTAATTCCAGAAAGCTCCAAAACATATGAAACAACTCAAGTTAGATGCCAATTCCACTTGTCTTTCAAAGATAATTTACTGAAAAACATTTCAAGAAGTTTCACCTCCCCCAAAATCAGTTTCAGCTCTTAAATGGTCAATTTATGGATCTGTTACCATAGTACCCAAAGTGAAATTGCAAGTTTGGGTGTAACCATAAGAGAGTTCTTATTATTTTGCTATGAATCTAGATTCTAGACTGTCTCCACCGTAGACAGGCGTGGGACAGAATGTGTGCAATTTTTTTTATTTTTTTTATCATCATTTCCCCATTTCTCCCCTTTCCCCTTTTTTTTCTTTATCTTTATGGGATCCATCTTTCCCTCGCCTTGTGGGTCGGTCCGGGCAGTTGGGTGCCGTTGAGGAATGATGGCAGTGGGTCGGAGCGTGCGAAATGAATGGGAGCTACGGTGGCGTCCGCCTTTGTCTTCGATTATTGGGCCCAGGTTTTCGTTTGGCTTGCCTGCAGGGAAGGACAGACTCTTCAGGTGCTCTGGGATTTGCAAGGTACGTATCTTCAGGGCTTCACCGAAAACAGACACTTGGTGCAGAAGTTGCAGAATTTTCTAAAAACCATAGGCCAATAAACAATTGAATTTTTCAAAATGGACACACATATGAATAAACTATGAATTTTTCAAAATGGAAGGCACCCGTGAGATCATAATACAGTAGCACTTAAGTTAAGCTTACTAAGTTATTGGTATAATATACGACCTTCACCTAAAGTAACTTCACTTAGTTGATGTAGAGTGTTGTACAAGACACCTTTGAAGCACAAAATGCTTCAACTCCCATTGGGTAAGGTAACAAGTCTAAAAATTGACCACCTCAGAGTTGAAACTAAAGACGAAGCTTCTTGAAATAATTTTTAGTAAATTTTTCTTGAAAGACAAGTGGAATTGGCATCTAGTTTAACCCAAGTCGTTTCGTGTTTTTTTGGAACTCTGAAATCGCCCACCTCCTAAAATGTACATCTTCTGTACACTGCGGAAGGCTATGAAAAAGTGACATGTACACAGAGTATACATTGGAAGATGTGGGCGGTTTTAGAGCCTGTTACCTTAGGTTACATGATTGGAGTGCTGGGCAAGCATGCTACCCAGCGCTTGGAATTTTTATTTAATTTTATTGTACAATGATGATCCTACTGAGGTTGCCTTGACTTAGGGTTCATGATTTACTAGGGTTTCTACCCAGGTGGGTAAAAGAGAATTTCATTTTTGGAAGAAAAAGAAGGAGGTCATGCTGTGTGTGTGAGTGATAGATTGAAGTTCTAATCCAGTACGACGGAGTCATGAGTCATGAGTCATGTATTGTTCACGCCAATCATTTGAAACTGGAAGGAATACATTATGGGATCCAGGAAGAAAAAAAATTGGGTGCCAATAACAGAAATATATACTCTGTGTGGAAAAAAATCCCATGAGGTGAAAATTAAAAGTAAAAAAAAAATCATATTGCAATCTGAAATGTTGACTGGACCTTATTAAGATAAGGCTGCCCATAACCGATCAAATAAGCATCTGTGGGACAGATGGGGAATAGTTGAGTGGAATGGAAATTTTTCCTGTGTAGGAACGTAGAAAATACTGTGATTGCAAAAAATTTAGAATTTTATTTGCAAAACTGAAATTTCTGTGAATTTTAGAAGGCATTAAGTGTTCCCAACCCATACCCAACATTTAGAGTTCTGCAATTCCAATCATAGACAAGATAACTTCCTGCTCATGTGTACAAATTTCAAAATAAACACATGGCATGTAATAATTGTTCTTTGCAGCCTTGTATATTGTGCTTGTGATTAAATCTGGTAGTCCACAAAAACAGTTTACTTGGTTGGAATTAGATTACCTCTAAGGTAACAGGCTCAGAAACCGCTCATTTAAGACCTGGTCAACCTTTTTCATGTAGTTTTTTAGATGTAAGTATTTTTTATTCATTTTTCAGTCAAAGAGAAGAAGATGGGGAATCTAACACAAGTCGTTTTGTAATTTTTGGAGCTTTTATAAATTACTTATGAATTTTCAAATGGAAAGTGGCATAGGGTCCTAATTGTGATTGGTAGGCCTTGAAAATCTGCTCATACTTAGTTTGGAAAAAAATCAGACTTTGTTCAAAAACTAACATTTTAACGTATAAAAAGTGGGGAAGATGGTCTCTAAAAGCGACCGTTTCTAAATCTGAAATGAATGCTTGAATAAAACATTATTTCAGATTTTTTTGACATTAATAAGAAGGTAGTTGGACTACAAAATATTATTTTGAATGAAAATTAAAAACAACTATCTACATGATTAGGAATGAACCCATGTGACTTTAAAACCGTCCATCCGAGGACTGTAAACCAAACTTTATCATACTTTGAAGTAACCACAAGTCCATTTTACTAATATCAAGGATCCATTTCAGACCCCCCTATTGAGCGGTTCAAAATGCCTGAACTGTTTTCGAGCCCTCTCCTATACATGTTGGGGACTCATCCCGGGTTGGGAATGGGTGGTTCTGCCTTAGTTTGAACATTTGGGTGCTTTCAGTTGGGTTAAGTGACCCTCCTAACTTAAAGATAAAGAAAAGGAGAAAATATCAAGAATCCACCCATCTTCAGTTGTTCCCCAAGTACCCTAACTTAAGTTACACCCCCAAAACAACTTGCAATTATGGAAGATACACTATATATATATATATATATATATATATATATATATATATTTTAAATGAAATAATTTGCTGAAAGATATTGGTCTAAACATAGACATATAAGTTAAGTCATATGTTTCCTAATCCTCATAATTCTAAGGAAATATTATGCGTGGTTTTTGCAGGGCATCTCCTGCACTACATTTTACAAAACAGTTGTTGCTATTGTTTCCAAATGTATATTTGAGATACAATTTGGTCATATAATGGATTTCCTATTCTAATGAGGTTTGCATCCCAATTAACCCTTAAAGGACTGTCACTATACTTTCACCAAAAACGCTCCAAAACTGCTATTTCTAGTACAAGTACCAAAATTTTGGATTTTCTTTTGACATATCTAACCGTAGGATCCTATATTATATAGTATTAAAAACATGTAGTAAAAATTTCAGACAATTCCGCCAGGTGGATTGCAAGATATAAGCATTCAAATTAACTAAAATCATTTTTTTTACCCTGAGAAAAGCAGGGCAGCTGCACTTCACAAGCTCACATTTCTATGAAAAAATGACCTAAATTGTGGTGCTTCTTTGGATTTGTTTTCGTAGACAAGTTGGCCACATGCTTGAAAAATTTCAGATCATTTGGAATAGTACAACATATAAGAAAAAAATAGTAAGTAGGTAGTAGTAGAGAATGATTAAAAATACTAGATTATTTACAATTTAAATATGGAATTGGAAATTTTCAATCCCAATGGTCAAAATTTTGTAATAATGTATCTTCATCCTACGATTTTATTTTTGTCCAAAAATATTCAAAATTGGGTAAGATAAAGGATTTCAAAGTTTATTTTAGAGTAGGAAATCCAAAACTGCCCGCAAACAAAAAATCTTCATAACTTTTGACTCATTGATCAAAATGGAATGATTCAAAGCTTTTTGTGTATATAAAACTCTAGAAAATCAATTCCAAATTTTTGTTTCTGAAAAAAGTGATTTTTTCTGATCTGCCCGAACTGCCCAGTTGGGGAAAAAAAACATATTAGGCTATAACTTTTGACTCGTATTTTCAATTGTCATGAAATTTGGTGCATATGAAAGATCTTCCTTGCCCCCACATTCTATTAAAATTTCAGCCTCAAATATGAAAATCTCCACTCATAGGTACCTGCCCAAAATTTCTATACAGCCAAAAAACATAGTCCGGTCCTTTAGGGGTTAAGACACCTCACATTGTTTCCAGATGTATATTTGAGATACAATTTGGTCATATAATGGATTTCCTATTCTAATGAGGTCTGCATTCCAATTAAGACACCTTACATTGTTTCCAGATGTATATTTGAGATACAATTTGGTCATATAATGGATTTCCTATTCTAATGAGGTCTGCATCCTAATTAAGACACCTCACAGACTAAAGGTCTCAATGAATTTTCTATTTGACGCTCTAAGGCAAAGCCTTGCATTTTTCATACAATCAATCCTCAAGTTCTTGAGAAATCTTCGTGTTGATTGATTCCTCCTTTCCTTTGCTTGCATTTGTCTATGGAAGCAAAAGCATTGCAAGTTCTTTTGGGTCCCATTTTATCCTTAAGCCATCCACCTCTTGGAAGTTCTTTGGGTTCATTTGGACTCTTTTTTTCCCTCCATTTGCCATCGTCCAAGGTCGAGTTGTCATTGGAAGGAGAAGAAATGATGACATATCCTTCCAAATCTTCTAGTTCCTCAACAAAAGAATGGCCCACCCCATGGAGCTTTGAATAATCAACTACAAAGTCTACAAAAGAAGGCATGAGGACATTAACCCCTAAAATTCCTTGACTGCGTTTTCACAGAAAACGCTGTAAAACTGTCTTTTGGAAAGCAGCAAGCAAATGTTAAAAAATAAATAAATTTGGACACATTTAACCGTAGGATCTTGTAGTAAGGTTGTTTGTGAAGATGCGGTAAAAATTTCAGAGTGGTTGACCGTGTGGATTGGAAGATATTAGTGTTCGAAGTAAGAGAATTCATTTTTTTGTCCCTGCGTTTTTTCGGGCAGCTGCACTTCAGGAGTTCAGTTTGGTATGGAAAAAAATCCTAAACGGTGGTGCTTCTTTGGATTCAGTAGTGTAAACAAGTTGACTACATGCTGAAGAAGTTTCACTTCATTTGGAATTGCAGAACATTTTCAGAAAAATTGGAATGCCTTCACTACATTCTGAAATATGGCTAACACATAGAGTTTTTCAGAAAATCATATCTTCTGGACATAGACTTCAAAGAAAAATCTGAACGGTACAAACATTGCCAAACATGCCTTCTATTACAAGATTTTTTTTTCAAAATTGAACTCCCAAATCTCGTCATTGGGGAGGTGAGATTGGGATGCAGCATCCGGGCACACTCTCAAAATTGAGTTGCTATGACCCGGCTGCACTGTGGTAATCCCTCCCCCCTCCCTCCCTCCCTCCTCCCTCCCTCCTCCCTCCCTCCCCCCTCCCTCCCTCCCTCCTCCCTCCCTCCTCCCTCCCTCCCTCCTCCCACCTGGCAGGCTCCCTCCTCCCGCTTGTCAGGTCGGCATGGCCGGTCTCCCTCAACTGCCACATGTGAGGCCCACTGCACTGACTGCAAGAGTGGCTACTTGCAGGTCAGGTGAATGACATCAAGTATTTTTTTTAATTTTTTTAAATTTCCAGTGGATTCCTCAGCTGCCCTCAGCCTTGCCCCTGCACGTTTGGGCTGACTTCTAAGTTTTCACATGTAGTGTTAACGTTGGTGCCCGACCTGCCCATTTGGGGAAAAAAGTAACATATGGCACTATAACTTTCCACTACTCTATGCGAATTTGATGAAATTTAGTTCACATGAAAGATCTTCCTCGCCCCCACATTCTATTAAAATTTCAGCCCCAAATATGAAAATCTCCGGTTGTAGGTACCTGCCCAAAAAATTTATACAGCCAAAAAACGCAGTCTGGTCCTTTAGGGGTTAAGAGAAACAAGTGTACCGGTGGAAGTCTTGGCTACTATTATTAATGAATGGGCAACTTTCAATCTCTATTTTCAAATTTTCTAGCTTGGGTCCCTTTGAATCTTCTACAAGAGACGAGAACTTTAGTAAAGAGGGATATTTTGTATTGAGGAAATTAGACAATGATGCAATATAGATGAGTTTTTTGCTAGGTTGCAAAAAGATGTGTAAGCCATTCAAATGTAGAAAGCAATTTGAGTTTTGGATTGAGAAGGTTTCTCTAATTTATAGGTAATGGCTTGAGCAAGCCTACATTAGTCTTTACCATTCATCTTCATTACATCTATATTCTACATTTCATTAAACATCCATATTCTATTTCTCAATTAACATCATATTTTACATTCCATTTAATTCTTTAAGGTATGCATTACATGTTTTTTGAGGCCTGGGAGAGCCTGTTTCAAGGTTGTTCCCCTTTATTGTTCCCCGCAGTGAAGGACATTTTTTTTTTTTTTTCTTTTAATTTTTTTTTCCGGAAATGACCTGGTCGCCTCTAGAACACGTAGGATGCTGAGGTGGCAGGCCAGCTGTCCGGTTCCCTGCGTTCTCGCAGTAGGGGAACCCGCAGTCTCTTAGAGGCCTCAAAAACCATCTAATGCTACAAATTGATTAAGGTTATATATGGTACATCCTTTAATATTTAAAAGTTTGTGCATACCATTTTTGGCATTTGATTTAAACTAAGAAAATGAAGCTTGACAAGTTTAGTTTTAACTCCATTAAAATTCTTTTTTAAATCCAAAAATTGAAAGCATTATTTCAATTGCAAGCTCTATGTGTTAAAATTCAAATTACACAATATTTGTGTTTTTCATTTGTATTTTTTTAAATGTTTTTTGAATTTAAATTATAAAATAACATTTCTCAATCTAACCTTTGTCTATGATAAAAATTACCAATTATTCTAGTGTACAATATAGTTGATATAATTCTATTTCTACCATTTACTTTAAAAATTCTGAAAAAAAAACATCAATAGAAAATACAATTTCTCACAACTATAAATTGGATTTTTTTTCTCTCTCTATACTAATTTATTTACACTTTTTGAAAATGACTAGTATGAATTTTTTTTAGAAAATCAATTGAAATTTTTCACAATAATAAACAATCCATAATGTAATTTTTATAAAAGATACAAGATTGATATTGGAATAGTGGACAAGATAGTGGAGTGCCATTTAAAAGTCCAAATTTAGCTCATGCATGATGTTTGACTAGTTCACAATGGTTCTAGTCCTTGAGGAATTAACCTCATATTTTTTTCATGATCACAATTTTAAATTGGACATGTAGAAAAAGGATTGAAAGAACTTAAATCACTTTCAAATTAATTACCCTCTCATGACAAGAAATATAATATTTTCAATTTATATATAATATATTTGTATTTTCTTTTCTTGAATGATCCATAATACATTTAATTTAAGATCATATGGTTACAACTCATATAAACTTGATAGTACCATTAGATGGGATTCAGCCATCGGGGAGGGCTATGAGTTCCCCAGCCGAAACCCAGTCGAAATCTGCCGAAACCCACCTGTGCTAACCTGGCCAAGCGACTGCCAGGTCAAATTTTTTGAAAAAAAAAAAAATTAACCTTGTTTTTCATTTTAAGAACTTAAATTATTATTATTATTATTATCATTTTTTTTTTTTTAAATTCTGACACCCGCGTTCGATAGGGGCCGAGGGAACAGAGCTGGGAACGGGCCTGAAACGGCCCTCTAGCCCCCCTGAATCCCATCTAATGTTTTGAAAGCTTTGCAATCATTTTTTGGATTAGTACAAAAAAATTCTAAGAAACTCATAATAGCCTCATGAATATGATAGTCCTAGAACTAAGGTTACTCTTCACCGAGGTATAATTGATGACATTTTAAACTCTTAAAAACATTCATATACCTTTAAATTTTTTGAAATGATGATTTTTTTGAAGAATTAGGTATTTTTGGAGAACATTTATATATTTTAGGCATTTTTATAATTTGCCTACCCTAATTATTAGGCAACCCTAAAGCAATAAATTATGGCCTAAAATACCATGATGGTAGGATAATTAACTTACCTCCCAATGTTCTTTTGTGTGTGGTGTTATGCTTTCAAGGTTTGGTTCTTTTACCAACCTTTCTTTGAAATTCCTAGTGGATTTTCACCAACTTTTCAATCACATACACATCAATATATATTTTATTTGACAATAGTTGTATTTAATATTAGAAAAATAGAAAAAATTAAGGTTCAATCTCAATTCTACAAATTAAGGATTGTCTTGGAAAACTAGTAAGATTCTCAAGGGAAGAGATTCATCTAGTGGATAATTGTCACAACAACAAATTATGTGGCTAAATTCATTGTCAATTTTAGCCCTAAATTCATCACCACTTAATGTAATGTAGCTACATTTAAAATTGGCCTATTGCAAAACCAACCCTTACAAATTTTTGAATAAAATTTTATCCTCATGAATAAAGAAGCTTAGGGTGGATTTTGGATATACTTAATTTGAATATTTGTACAATTTCCAAAACTTCATGCTAAAAGGTTGTAAAATCTACTTTCAATTTTCAACAAGATTAAACAAAAACTAAAGTAGTTTAATAATATGAACCATGTTCAAATGTTTCTTTAGTTGATTTTTAATGCAAATAATTTAGAACAATCTAAATTTTCTAATAATCCAATTTTGTCAACTATAAATATCTTCCAATTTTTTCACCTAATATCATCTCAAATTTTGTTTTGTTGTAAAGACTAAACCACTAAAATAAGAATGAAAATGCACTAGTGGCATAGAAACACGGTTTGCATAAATTAGAAAATTATCCTTGAGAAATTTGCATGACCAATAAGAATAGTCATAGATCTTCTTAGGGCCTTTTTTGTGGTCTATGCATACCATGTTTCTACTAAAGTAGAGAAGATAAGTAGTAAGATAACAGGCTCTAAAATTGCACAAGCTCTAAAACTATCCACATCCTCAAATGTACACTATGTGTACATATTGCTTTTTCATAGCCTTCAGCAATGTACAAAAAATGAATATTTTAGAAGGTGGGCGATTTTAGAGCCCTATACCATTTCTACTTCAAAATTTTATAACTAATTCCACAAAGCTTCAAAAATTATGAAACGGCTTGAATTACGGTAGATGCCAATTCCACTTGTCTTTCAAGGAAAATTTCTAAAAATTATTTGAAGAAGCTTTGCCTCCCAAAAATTTAGTTTCAACTCTTAGGTGGATGATTTTTATGACCCTTTACCTTAATGAAGTGATAGAAATTGAAGTATGGCAAGGTGCATTTAAATCTCTTCTATAAAGGTAGTAAGAAGGCTTGATGTTGAGATTAACATCACTTGCGTGCTTCTTGGGCAGTCCATAAAACTCCTCAACCCATGTCCAGGTGTCTTTGTACTTGCTGTGGTTTTGGGAGCTCTAGAAATGTTAAATTGAACATGAAACAAGGTTGCATCCATGCAACTTAAATTTCATGCATGTCATTCCTAAAATGCCCCCTAAAATGAAGCTGTTATTTTTGCATTAAGGTAGGAGGTCCATAAATTGTCCATTTAAGAGCTGAAACTGAATTTTGGAGACGTGAAACTTTTTGAAATATTTTTCAGTAAATTTTATTTGACATACAAGTAAAATTGGCATCTAACCCAAGTTGTTTCATATTTTGTGGAGCTTTGTGGAATTAGTTATGAAAATTTGAAGTTTAAATGGCATAGGACTCTAAAATCGCCCACTTCTTAAAATGTACACTATTTATACATTGTTGAAGGCTATGAAAAAGCAACATGTATAGATAGTGTACATTTGAAGAGGTGGGCAATTTTAGAGCATGTGTGCTTTTCAAACCTTCTACATAGTAGTGCTTGCAAAGCAAGAGCTAATCCAAGGGCTAAAACGCACATCTCAAAGTTTCAAGGACTCCCAACTCAAGGAGCTAAGTATGTCGTTTTAGGGTTAAGACATTAGTTAAATGGTTTACAAATTATTACATGACATTCTAGGTTGTTAAATATAGGGCAATTTTATTAGGCTCCAAGTTATTGTATTGTTGAGGATGTTTGTTTTGCCTTAGGTTCAATTGTTGTTTATTTGTACAAGAGATAAAATGTCCATTATTCCAATAATAAAATTATACATATAGTTTAGAAAAAATACTAGTAGAAAATATGACTTGGAGCATCAAACCACTCATTAAAGTTTTGTGTCAAAGGCCTACATAGGTACTAAGTTCTCGACTAAGTTAAAGGTAATTGCACTTAGTTGTGACCAGTTTGCAAAACTATCCCATCTAGATTCATGTTTTAAATGTCAAGACCTTTGGACATGAGAGCTAGTGGTCACTTTTGGATACACCTAGTTTCAAGACTTTGAAAATTCATAGTTTATCATGCATTGTCCCAAAAATGCATGCAAAAAAAATGTCAATATCCCCTTTTGACTTTCACAAAGATCCAACAAATATTCAAGACAATTTAATAATGGGAACCATGCTCAAATGCTTATTTGGACAATTTTAGGTGGTGTTACCTTTGGTACCAAGTTTTATGGCCTAAAAGATGATTTTTCATGCCATTGTTGTGAAGGTAGAATGTCCTCAAGTGTCCAAAAAATTGTCAAGTGGCAATCCCTCATAAGTCCTTCAATTTCCTTGTATTTTTATGTTTCTCATCATAATGGAAGTAATAAAACTTTTCCTTGGAGATATGGATATATTCTATAAAAAAAAATTATTATTATTTTTCATTCAAATGTTTTTCTAGCTATCCAATCAATAGTTTAGAGAAATAAAGGAATGATATAAATCTTGAATCTTGAGCTTATTTCTTTTGTTAATTTGACCGCTAGAAAGCTAAAAGACCCAAGGAGTTTAGTGGCATTGAATTGGAAAACAAAGTGTCTAAATAAAAAGATAGGGTGTATATAATTCCATTCATGTAAAATATAGAAAAAATTACATTTCTTAATTCATGAGTATAGGTAAGGTAGGGATTATTGTAATTAATGTGGTTATTTTTTATATTTTTTACACCTTGCTATCTGTGTTATTTTGACTAAATTTGATTGTTTAGAAGCTAGTCTAGAAGGTGACAACTTGGAATTTTGGATACACCTTCAGGACTTCAAGGTAGATTGCATATAATACTACTATGGAGTTTTAAGAATGAATTATTGCACCTCGGATGATCTATACAAGACCTAATAAGGCCCACATCACATAGGATGATTTGATCCAACAAAAGGCAAGATTGCACAACACATGGATTGGTGCTTTACTACTATATTGCCAATATGAATAATATTTTTGGGTACACATTTTTAGGATGACTTGGAGATTTTAGGGTTCCATCATTCATCTTGGTTATAAGAAGGTGCACTTAGATTTGAAGCATTGTTGTCGTTTACTTGTAGTTTTTAGTTGTTTTGTTGTTTTGCACATTTTTATAACATATAAACATGTGCTTAGATTTGCATAAAACTAAATTTTATAAGTAAAGAAGGTTCCTCAAATGGTCTATTGAGGAAGGTTCCTCAAATGGTATTTTAGTAATTATTAATAGTATCCTTGTTAATACCACAAAATAGAAATTTACATAATTAAAGTGTGCCTAAATTCAAAGGACCTAAAATAATACCCCCAATAAAATACCTTAGTTATGCACATGTACACCAAATAAATATATGAAGTGACTTCTCTAGGCTAAAAGAACTCTCCAAATGAAATGTTTTGGAGATTAAGATAACCTACAACTCAATGCAAACTTGTTGCAAAACCAACTTTTTGATTTTAACCTTACATTCTAAATATGTAAGCCTAGGGTGGATTGACACTTCCTTGGTCTTTGTTTGCTTCTTGCTTGATTTCATCATAGGCAATTTGTATTTTCCTTAGTGCAATTTATCTTCTTTTGTTTGCATCTAAAAAATAAATTGAATCTTCAAATAGAAAATTCACAGTTTATTCATATATTGTACAAAAAACACATGTTGGGAGAACCTAAATCATCTTTTAGTATTCAACTAAACACCACAATTTGCTTAAGCAATTTTACACTTGCTTTGTCCTATTATTGGATTCCTTGGAACATGGTCAAGGTCAAAATTCCCTACTAAATAATTAATTAAAGTTTAAAAATGTGATTCAACAAACTCTTGAGAACAAAAGAATTCATTAGATGGGATTCGGGGGGGCTGGAGGGCCGTTTTAGGCCCATTCCCAGCTTCGTTCCCCTGGCCCCCATCGAACGCAGGTGTCGTTTTTTTTTTCAAAAAAATAAAATAAAATAAAATATTTTAAAGTTCCTAAAATCAAAAACAAAGTTAAATTTATTTATTTATTTAGAAAAAAAGGACGTGGCAGTCGTTCTGCCAGGTCAGCAATGCCTGGGAACGGCTTGTTTCGGCAGTTTCGGCCAAATTCGGGGTTGGGAACTCACAGCCCTCCTTGGTAGGAAAAACCCATCTAATGATTATTTTTTCCCATATAAAAAGTAAATTGGAAAAAAGAATTCCCATAAAATTATGTTATATATGTTTAGAAACAATTTTAGAATTTTTTTTAACCCTTGGGTATGGTATACTAGTTGTACTTGGTTTATTCTACTATCCTAAATTTCTTGTCCCCTTCAATAATGTGTTTCAAGCACAAATTTAGGATTGAAGATGTTTTCTATTTCTTTTTGAGTTTAAATAATGAAACAAAGTAAGAAAAAGTCTAGTTTAGTACCCATCTTGCAAATTAAAAGTATTCTAATAATTGAAATTGACTAAGTCAATGACCATAATATTTTCTATACCTTGCATTTTTTTAAATCAAAATTTTAGATTTTAGATCTTTTTTAAACTATCAACATATAAATTTTATTTCATCATGAGATATAATACCTTTTGTAAAAATTTCAATTTTTTCAATTATTTTAATACATTAAATAAGGTATGAGCAACTCAAGTACTTGATCTCTCCTTAATTATTATTAAAACATACATCAACTTTGTAAAGGAAAAGTTCATTACTGGTATTCAATCATTTTATCCTTTCGTGCATGAGAAACTATATATGATAATCTTACCCCTAAATGCTCAAGTCACCAAACTTTGGTGTTAACAATACTTTGAAGTTAAATAAAATCTAACTAAGGCACTAAATTTGAGTAGTTTATATTTTCGAAAAATTCTTTTTCAAATCTAGTTTTAGCATAAAAAAATGATTCTGAAAATGAATGATTATGATTTTTTTTGTATTCAAGATTTTGTGCAAAGGTACCCATTGTAAATCTTGATTTTCTAGTATTGAGGGCTCTTGAAAATGAGTCTCAAATGTACTAGATCTTCAAGGAAAAATCACATTAGAACTTCATTTAAAAAAAATGTAGAGTAGATTTTGAAAAGATGTAAATTGATTGGAGTTAGGCATGTTATGCCCTTTAAGGGTGATTGCAAGAAACACTTGTCCTATTTTGTGTCCCCTTGACTTTGGACATGTAGTTTTTTGCTCATAACTTTTGAATCATTTGTCCATTTTCCATGAAACTTGAAGTGAAGGTACACGTGGTAGTTTCAGATGTTGAGTAATTTTTTGGGATTTCTTAAAATTCTTTTACTATTTTTAAATAGCCCCCGATTGGATGTCTATCTTGGCCATTTTGGGGGTTTGTAGTACTATTTTTGACCCAAAAATAAGAATTTGAAGCTCAAAATTGGTATACAAGGACTTATACAAAAGTTAAAAAATTTCACCAAAGGATTTCTAAAAATAATAAACTGTCCTCCCTCCACATGTGCTCAAAGTGCACTACCTTTGCACAAGTGCAAAGACTACACAATTTTATTTTTTATGGTTGAGAAGGAGCATCTCTAAGTTAGGAAAAATGGATTTTTTTTTCTAATTTTTTCTAAAAATAAAATTCCAAAGTGTCTATTTTCATGGTATTTTCCATCACTCTTTGAGTGTGTATAACTTTTAGAGATAAATTTTTTTTGTCTTGAATTTTCACACTCATACTTTCTAGAATGCTTTACAAATTATCCATATTTTATTTCATTTAAAAAAATTTATTCCAAAAGTTCACAGTACTCTAGTACTATGGCCGTTTGAACCCAAATCGACAGGTATTTCTTGCAACGACCCTTAACCTCTATTTTCTTGGTGACCAATTTTTTAGATTTGACATGTGAAAAGAGGATTGAAATACTTCAAATCACTTTTACAATTTTAACACCCATGTGATCAAAGATTCTAATTTTCAATCCATAAGTGATATTGTTGTATTTTCTTTTCCCATGTGATCTCTAATATGTCTAGTTTTAATTTTTATGGTTACAATTCAAACAAAATTGATAAAGCTTATCAAAATGTTGGCTTCTTGTTCAAATGAGAGCAAATTCCAAGAAGCTCAAAAAAGGTCTTGGGGCATTTAGGGGTTAATACTTTCATTGCTACAACATTTATCAAAGACTTATATTATGGAGACCAGGGAATCACACTCTATACTTATTTAGACGCTTTTGGATGCAATTTTCTTACTAAGAGATTCAAGAGGCCCTCATTTATATTGTAAAGTAGTGGTTGATCTACTTCAAAAATCAAATGTGTAGATTCTTACCTAAAATGTATGAAGTCTATTTATGAGAGTCTAGTGTCAATTTTGGGTAGACCTATTATCACCACATTGAAACTTCATAATTTAGTCATACGGTGTCTAAAAATTGTATGCTAAGCGAATGTAGCAATGTTTGGAGAAAACTTTGAGCCCAACAAGCTAGTATCTGTAGTTTTCTATTGGAAAAAGTTTTTTCATTGATAATCTTTGACTATTCCTTGTAATTTTATTTAAAATGGATTTAAAAAAAATAAGAATTGGTAATGTGCCTATGGTTTTTATTTCAACTGGCAACTTGGAAAAATGAACTAGCTCATAATACACTAATTGCTAATTTGTTGGAATGTAGAATTCCCTTTTGACTTCTAACAAGATCAAATTAGAATCTTTTTATAGTTTAACTTTGAAAAAGGTTGCTTTATTAAGGTACCTATTTATGACATCCCCCCATGACAACTTTGTAGGATGACCTATTGTCAATACTAGTGGATGTACTGTTCATTGAAAAAAATTCTTTGTTTGTACATTCTTATCCACTCATCTCTCTTTCTTCCTTGCTTAGGAAGAAGTGCTAAAGCTAACCATAATAGGTGAGTCTATGAGATCGGAATGGGTCCAAATGAAAAATCCACATTAGTATTGAATAAAATATTAATTTTGGAAAAAAAAATTGTTTTTTCTTTGGCATTCTTCCTCATCTTTATTTCAACATGCATAGAGCTCCATTTCTCAACGAATTTCCCATATCCTATAGGCTGAAATGCTTACATTATCAAAAATACAACTTGGGCTCCTCCATTTCCGATCAATTGTATCATAGGTGACAACTCATATATGTACAACATCACCAACAAGACTGAGTAGTAAACATGTTCAAGAATTGTACATTGAAAGCATAGAATGTTTACATGTACATTAACCTACATTGATTTTATGAACAACCTATGGTTGAAAATTGGCTTGCCTACAAATCAAGAATGAGACAAACATAATCTTCCCCCAAAAAATTTATGATAATTTTATTTTTGAGGGAAAAAAATGTCAAAAACTATGAAATCCTTTTAAAATTCATTTCTCTACATAGGAATATTTTTCCTCAACCTTCCCCATGCTTAGCCTTCACCACCAAAGGGGACAAAATACGCCCCCTTTTCAGTGTATTATGAGATATCCAGGGCAGTGAGTGGTTAAGTGGTTGGAAATAGGTTGTTGTTGTGACATCCCTCATTCTTCATTGTTGTTTTTTGCAGGAACCTTCAGCAGATGTCATTCATTCACCGGCCACTTTTTGTCGTCCTCAGCCGCAGCATTACGTTTCAGGGTTCACTTGTTGCAACAGAATTCAACAGATGAGTATGAGCCTTGAATGCACTGCACTACACTAAAAAGGATATTTAGTGTTAGCAACACTATTTACGAACCTTGACACTAAATATCATTAACCCTACTAAAGTAAGTAACATTAAATCTAATTTCTAACACTAAATATACTCTATGGTAAATCTGAAATCTGAAGAGGTTTACATTTAGTGTTAGAACATATTAAAAAAATGAATTTGCAAAGGAAAAGATTGAAGACAAGGAAAATGATAGAAAGAGTAGAAAATGTGGAAAATATTTGTAATGAAGGAGGTGGATCTAGCAAGCAGGCGGCAGGGGAGAGCGGGTGGAGAAGGAGCGGGAGATTCAAACCAGAACGGTGGCGGAAAGGCGGAGTATACCCCCCCACCTCCCCCCAAAATCTGTCACTTGAGTATCAGAGGAGAAGAGTGGAGGAAGAGAGGAACGGAGGAAGAGAGGAACGGAGGAAGAGCAAGAGCAAGGAAGCCAAAATCAAGAAAGTATGTGTGGGGAAGCAAAGAAAGGTGGAACTCAAGGTAAGGCCAGGGAAAGAGATGACAAAAAGGAAGAGAAGCTGGAGGCGGTGCATTGAAGTCTAATATTACACTAATTTCCGCAAAGCTCAAATTAACTATTATGTGGAGTAGGGTGGTAAGTACACTAAATGTAATCCAACACTAAATATCCTGTTTAGTGTAGTGATAGTATCTTATTACAGTGAAAGGAAGGGAACCAAACTTGACCTGATCGGCAAATCAGTCAACAACCAAGTCAAGTGGTGCGTATTTCAAAACTAGAATGTACACCATCAGTATAATTTTGCATGTGATGGGCAGAGTCACCTTAAGTTAAGATACTTACGAATATGTTTGCATTTGGTGTTAAGGAATGTTGTTACAGAGAGTCTTAAGAACAAATTTAGACCTACTTCTGGACTGGATTCACATTACAAACATCACTCCTAATACCAAGTGTGAATATACCTAGTTTTTTTTGAAAAGGATGGTGACAATTTAAAAACAAACCTGGAACTGACTTTAGCCAGTTTGATCTGAAGGAGCGTTGCTGCAACTGACTTTAGCCGGATGACAGTTTTTCCCTTTGATCCTCGTGATGACATTGTTTGTTCAACAATTTCGGAAGTAATAAGGTAAGCTTATTGATCATGTGAAGCAGTCGCAGGTACCCGTTAAGTTAACTGACTTCTTGGCGTAAGCCATTCAGTTGGCTTGGCATGGTGCAGACCAAACCTTGTTAAATTACAGTAAGGTACTGTATTTCCTAACTACCAAACTGTGCATTTTCTCAGACTCGATCAAATCGCACTGAAATGGTCAGGGCAAACAAGTTTGAACTTGGAGCGGAAACACTTGCTATGGCACATGACACAAGGATGAACTGCCCATTACCACAAAGATTTGCTATCTCAGTACTTCGGAGAAGCTATTGGTAAGCTCCCATATTTTTCAAAGACGGGAAAGTTTGAAAGATCTGAAGTGAATTGCAAAAAAATGAAGACATTCCAACAAGAAGTGCTTTTTCTGTGCTTTTTTAACGCTGAAATATTAAAACCCTTGTTGAAGCGTGGGCTGATGTGTCCACTTCCCAAGTGTATTGCCATCATGATAAAGGGTTATAAAGATTGTGGTAATAGATGGTCCACTAACGCAATTGGGAGGATCTTGTAGGTGACTGAATTGGGTGGATGGTGGTATTAGGTAATTCTACCTTACATGTGACTACACTAAATATGTGACTACCTGTGGTACGATTTTCGAATAATTTTTGGAGTTCTATGGTACTTACTTCATATGTCAATTCAAATTTTACCATATGCTAATCGATCTACAATCTCTTCTGGATCTCTTGTTGTCATGAATCTTTTTGGCTGTGAAAGCAATTTTTTTTTTTTTTGTGCGAACCTATAACTGTGGCCAATGATTTGATGTCAAATCTTAGAAGGACTACCATATTATGATCACAAATGTAGCTTTGTATGTGCCAAAAAAAAAAAGTTGTTTGAAAGTTATTTCAATTGAAGCTGACTTTTTGTTAAAAAAATATATGTAAAAAAATTCATTTCTTACCTACTTTTGAAACAAACATGCATTTTATACCACAAACAAAGTGTCACATTACCAACCTTGGTGATATAGAAAATTCATAAACTAGATCCAACTGTTATCCTTAAAATCCCAATCAACCATTTTATGGACATTGCCTAATTTGAGGTAGCCTTCTAGTGCATGAAAGGAACTATATTTCTTTTTAATTTTAAATTTATTATGTATAAACCAAGTTGATATGTCTTTCTATTTTATATTCCAAACTAAGTTGGCTAATTTCAAAAATTTATATATTGAGGAAAAAAAGTGCAAAATGTTGAATATTTGCCCAGTGATAGAAATTTTCATATTTGGAGAAACTCTTGATGTTCTTGTCATTAACCCATAAAGTTCCTTGACTATGTTATCACCAAAAACACTCAAAAACTGCCATTTCTAACACAAGTACCAAATCTTTGAAAAATATCATTTTTGGACACATGTAACCGTAGGATCTTGTAGTAAGCTAGATTGAGAAGATGTAGAATTTTTTTTAGAAATTTCCAGCTCATAGATTGCAAGATATAAGTGTTTGAAGTGGCAAAAATCCTTTTTGGGGCCCTTCAAAAAAACGGGGAGCTGCACTTCATAAGGTCACATTTGTATGAAAAAATGTCCAAAATGGTGGTGCTTCTTTGAATTCATTCTTCAAGGCACGTTGGCTACATGCTCAAAAAACTTCAAATCATTTAGAATTGTACAACATATAGGAAAAAATAGTAAGTTGAAAGAAGTGGAGAATGATTCAAAATACAAAATTGTTAAGAATTTAGTTATGGAATTGAACAATGCCAATTCCAATGGTTGAAATGTTGTGATGAACAATCTACATCCTATTATTTATTTATTTATTTAAAATATTTAAAATAGAGTTAAATAAAGGACTTCAAAGTTCATTTTAGACTAGAGAATCCACATTAGATGTTTTTTCGGGCCTCCAAGAGACTGTTTGAGGTTGTTTCCCTTCACTATTCCACCTATAGTGAAGGATGGCCAACTATCGGGAAAAAAAATTCAAAATTCAAAATTCAAAAAAAATAAAATTTAAATCCTTCAAATGCAAAAAGAAATTGAATTTTTTTTCCATTCCAAAAATGTGTTGGTAGCTTTTTAGCCACGTAGGACCGCTGAGGTGTGAGGCTAGCAGTCATGTTCCTTAGGTTCTTACAGCATTAAAACATCTAATTTAACTACCCGCAAACTAAAACATCTCATAACTTTTTACTCATTGATCAAAATGCACATGTTGTGTGAAAATTTCAAAGGAAAAAAATAAATATTTTGTTTGTAGTGAGTTGCCCAAAATCACCATGTTGCCAAAAAGTGGTATTTGGACCTTCATGGGTTAATTAAGAGTTTCTTGGAATTTTTTATTTTACTGAGGCTTGAAATTCAAATTTCAACACAATTCCTGCTTTTCACTTAACTATGAGCAGTTGAGCTCCTATTCATTCTAATGTACATATCCCACATGGGTTGTTTTACCTCATTCATCCCACTTGTATAAATACACTTTTCTATGCACACAAAATAAGTAGATTTAGAAGCTATGGGAGATAACTATCAAACATTTTGATTTCCTTGAAATTTAATGCCAAATATCCTAAAATTATAGTTCATGGAGTAGAGAACATCTTCAAAATCGAGGAAAATATTGTCCATTGTTAGTGATTCAAGATGAGCCGGGCTTCATTGACCTAACCAAGTCTCTTCCCATGCTAGGCCCAATAAGGTAGTCTACTCATAAAATGACCTTTCATGAGTTGATTACCTTTTGGGGGAAGCTTAAATCTTGAAATAGTTTCATCAAATTTTCATAGGAAGAAAAACGGAATTCGCATCTAGTCCTAATCGTTTCATATTTTTTAGATCTTTGTGGAATTAGTTATGAATTTTTGAAGTTGAGATGCAATGGTCACTAAAAGTGACCACCTCTTGAAATGTACACCATTAGAACATTGAAGAAAACAAAATTTACCTTTGTGCTCGCCTTTGTGTCATGATCACTTTTAGTGCATAGTAGCATTTAGAGCAAACTACTTTATACCCAAAAACCCTTTCCTTGAGTTTAGATATAGTTTGATCAAGCTTGGCAAAGTTTGATATTTTGGGAATTTTTTCCTTTTTCTTTTCCTCCTCTAAGTTCCACCTTTCACATTTTGAAGAAATTAATGCACGTGCAAGCCATATATTGTTGAAAAAAGGGCTTTGTATGAGACTTTTCTTGAAGCTAGTTCCCTATTGGAAATTTTTTGTACAAGTTCCCCAATTGAAACGTTATGAATTTTTTTGAACATGTTGCCAACTTTGTCACAAAAAGAGAGCAAAAAAAGTTCAAGTAAAAAAGTGAAATTTACTTGTGCAAAAACCTCCCCAAATTAGAGCTTCTTGGAATTTGGATGTCCCTCCAAAACATTTTTTTCAACTTCAAAATGCGGTCCAAAACTCCCATTTCTTACTACAACATATTGAAGTAGTCTACTACTAAATCTTAAGGTAAGATGCAACAAGATTTCGTTCGGCATCAAAAATGGCCCATTTTGAGGTTTTTCTTGGTGAAACATAGTAAGAACACTTTGGGGGTTAAGGAATTGATATATGATTATAATCTCTAGTACAAGTGGACAACCTATTTTTTCTTTTTTAAACAAATGGAAATTCCATTCCAAAACAAAAGGAAGCACAACAACCAAGGCCAAAGAGAGAAAAAATAACCAAAGCCTACTCAAAGTGGACAACATTTGACTCATTATAAGGATCTCCTTTTGTAGGTTTTTGGGTTTTGTGGTAAATAGGTTGAAAACTTGAAATCACAATAAAAATATATATCAAAGAAACTATGATGAAGCTTTTTTTTTCCTTTCTTTTGCACACAAAGATGTAGCTTTGAGTAGTTGAAGTAAATTATAATCAAGTAACCTATTTGCTGAAAGATATAATGACATATATACATATAGTAATTTTTAATTTTATTTTTAATTTTATTTTCATAAACCACAGAAGACTTAAGGGAAAGATGCGTGCCTTTGCCAAATCATATTACAATCTGAAATGTTGACTATATCTTAGTCTGAACATTTGGGTGTTTCGGTTGGGTCAAGTGACCCCCCTAACTTAAAGATAAAGAAAAGGAGAAAATATCAAAAATCCACCCCCACCTTCAGTTGTTCCCTTGGCACATGTCTTCTAATTAAGATTCATGCCTAGATTCAACACAACAAAATAATAAATAACATTCCAATACCCTAATTTAAGTTACACCCAAAAACGACTTGCAATTATGGAAGATACAATATACACGGGTTTTTTTTTTAAATAATCTTTTTTTAATGAAATAATTTGGTGAAAGATATTGGACATAGACATATAAGTTAAGTCATATGTTTCCTAAACATCAAAAGACTGAGGTAAATATCATGAGTGTTTTTGGTAGGACATCCTCTACACCACATTTTACAAAAAAACTATTTCTAAAGTTGTTGCTATTACTGCCAGATGTATAATTGAAATACAATTTGGTCATATAATAGATTTCCCATTCTAATGAGGTCTACATCCCAATTAAGACACCTCACAAACTAAAGTCTTAATGAATTTTCTATTTGATGCTCTAAGGCAAAGCCTTGCATTTTTCATACAATCAATCCTCGAGTTCTTGAGAAATCTTCGTGTTGATTGAGTCCTCCTTTCCTCCGCTTGCGTTTGTCAATGGAAGCAAAAGCATTGCAAGTTTGTTTGGGTCCCATTTTATCCTTAAGCCATTCGCCTCTTGGAAGTTCTTTGGGTTCATTTGGATTCTTTTTTTTCCTCCATTTGCCATTGTCCGTGGTCGAGTTGTCATTGCAAGAAGAAGAAATGATGACATATCCTTCCAAATCTTCCAGTTCCGCAACAAAAGAATGGCCCACCCCATGGAGCTTTGAATAATCAACTACAAAGTCTACAAAAGAAGGCATGAGGGCATTAAGAGAAACAAGTGTACCGGCGGAAGTCATGGCTACTATTATTAATGAATGGGCAACTTTCAATCTCTATTTTCAAATTCTCTAGCTTGGGTCCCTTTGAATCTTCTACAAGAGACGAGAACTTTAGTAAAGAGGGAAATTTTGTATTGAGGAAATTAGACAATGATGCAATATATATGAGTTTTTCGTTAGGTTGCGAAAAGATGTGTAAGCCATTCAAATGTAGAAAGCAATTTGAGTTTTTAGTTGAGAAGGTTTCTCTAATTTATAGGTAATGGCTTGAGTCTTTTACTTTCACTTGAACATCCATTGGCCATTAGTCTTTTACTTTTACTTGAACATCCATTGCACATTAGTCTTTTACTTTTACTTGAACATCCATTGCACATTAGTCTTTTACTTTTATTTTTACTTCAACATCTATTTTCTACACTTCAGAGCCTGTTCCCTTAGTTGTAGGCTGCTGGGCTACCCAGCACTGCCTAAGTAGCTTGGAAGGCTTGGAATTCTCTTTGATTTATTTTATTATTAATTATACGACGATGAGGTTGCCTATTAGGGTTCATGATTTAGGGTTCCCACCCAGGTGGGTAGAAGATAACATTGAGTAGTAAGCTTATTATGATTTGGGGAAGGAGGTCATGCTGTGTGTGTAGATTGAAGTTCTAATCCACGCCAATCATTTGAAACTGGAAGAAATACATTATGGTACACAGAAAAAATAAATGGGGTGCCAATAGCAGAAACATATACTCTGTGTGAGAAAAGAAAAGAAAAAATCCCATGAGGTGAAATTAAAATCAAATAAAAAGTCATGCTGCAATCTGAAAATGTTGACTGGACCCTTGTTAGTTTGAACATTTGGGTGCTTGGGTCTGGACCTTAGCCAAGGTCAAGTATCAATTTGCTGGAAGATACATTCAAAAGTAATATTTTTTTTTTACACAAATGAAACAGTTTGCTGAAAGATAGACATATAAAATAAGTCTTAAACCTCAGAAGACCAAGGTAAATATCATGTGTGGTTTTTGTGGTTTTTGCAAGACATCCCCCTGCTCCACATTTTACAAAACAGCTGTTTCTAAAGTTGTTGCTAATGTATAATTGAAATACAATTTGGTTGTATCTTGGATTTCCCATCCTAATAAGCTTAAGGTTTGTATTTTGAGACACCTTGTAGTCTAAAGTCTTGAGTTAATGAATTTTGTATCTGACACTATGAAGCAAAGTGGTGCATTTTAGAGAACCAATCTTGGTGCTAAAAATAGTCCCATTTGATGCACACTTCAATTTTATTAACCCCTCAATGTCCAAACTACGTTTTTTTGGCCATATAGCAATTTGTAGCAGTTTACTATGAATGGAGTTTTTTTTTTCTGAAAGGGGGTTCTTTGAAATTTTCACACAACATGTGCCCAAGGAGTAGCTATAAGGCCCAACAATTTTCATAGCTTTGGACTACATGGTTAAAAATTTATTGTATAGTATATAGTTTTGATTGCTTAGAAGGGTGCCCAAGCAACAAAAAGAACTTCTTTAAAAATCACTTTTAACAAAAATAAAAATTTGAAATTGGTTCTCTAGATTTATCTATACATGGAAAGCTTTGAATCAATCTATTTTGATTGACGAGATGAAAGTTATGAGGAGTTTTAGTTGGGGGTAGTTTGCGAGTAGTTGTGGAATCTCTACTCTAAGATAAACTTTGAAGTCATATATTTAACTCGATTTTTAATTTTTTTGGAAATAAAATAAAATTGTTAGGTTTAGATTGTTTATGAAAACATTGCCACCATTGGGATTGGCATTTTTCAATTCCATAAATAAATTGTTAACAATTTAGTGTTTTGAATCATTATCTACTTCTTTCTACTTATTATTTTTTTCCTATATATTTTACAATTCCAAATGATCTGAAAATTTTTAAACATGTAGCCAACTTGTCTTGAAGAAGGAATCCAAAGAGTAACCACTATTTTGGACATTTATTTATACAAATGTGACCTTGTGAACCAGAGTTTCCCGTTTTCCTGAGGGTCCAAAAAAAGGATTTATGTAAATTCAAAAGCTCATATCTTACAATCCACACGGTGGAATTTTCTGAAATTTTTTCCACATGTTCTCAAGTCAGCATATTAAAAGATCCTCTGGTTACATGTGTCTAAAAATGTTTTTTCCTCCAAAATTTGGTACTTGTACTAGAAATGATAGTTTCGGAGCGTTTTTGGTGAAAACATAGCCATGATCCTGTAGGGGTTAACTCCTAAAGGACTATTGTCCCTTTATGGGACAAAATGGATTTTAGGAAGGTTTCTATAAGTTCAATTTATGGTGAAACTTTCTCACAAGATAGAAAATTTGTTTAGCTTTCTATAAATATAATTTTTATTTCAATTGGTGCATGGGAGCAAAAGTTATATCATAATTAGCCAAGTTAGACTTGAATTTATTGGGTAGAAAAAAAAATCACAAAAATTTGAATTCAAACTAATTTTTTTCACTCATGTATTGTATTTTTGTCTTGAAGGAAAGACTTTATTCATTCCATTTGGATTTGTGATGTGAAAGTTACGATCCATCTTGTTTTGCGGGCAATCATAGCACCATTTAAAGAAAATAACATATATGGTTCATTTTTAAAGTCAATTTTCACATTTTGTTTAAGCAATGAGTTCCATAGGCCTAACTTTTATTGTTAGAACAATCTCACCATTTGGATTAGTATGTTTTAATTCCATCATAGAGCTATTAATGATTTAATTTTTTCTTCTATCATGTACTTTCTTCTACTTAACATTTATTTAAAGGATGAAAATCAAGTTATTTTTTTAATTTTAATTTTTTCTATATCCTCAAATCAATTTTTCATGATAATTTTCTTTTACATTCAAAATTTATTGTGCAAAATTGTAAAGCTAAGAGGATTCAAAGTCTCATAAACTATAGTAAACTTGCCAATCACCGCACAGACAAAATTCAAACCCTTTTCCACATAAATATAGAGATTTATATGTTTTGAAATTTGGTGTGATTATTAAATGTCATGATTAGATTCACCTTCAACAAACGAAATGCAAAAAGATTTCTTCGTACAAATTTTATTGCAATTAAAAGGTGATGAAGTTGAAAACTAATTAAAAATTTCTTGCACCCCTTGACCGCACGGTGTGCGGTCATTGGACGGTGATACAAAATTATGCTTCCATCCCAAGTGAATTGGTAGTTGCATCGTGCAGTTGGTGCGCGGTTGGCGTGTGGTAATTGGCAACTATTGTTGTGTGGTTATTGGATGTGTGTGGTGAATGGCAAGTTTACTCTAATCTGTTTCAATACGAATCGGTAAGTTAGTTGTAGTAGAGAGATTTCATCTAGTAGATAATTGTCATAACACCATATATGGCTAAATCCATTGTCAGTTTTAGCCCTCACCATTGCTTAAATTCCTAAAGGTTTAGGGGTGTTTTCTAGAAAATTTGTCAAAAACTACCACCTTTTGCTTTTTTAACCACAATTGAAAATCAAATTTATATATATATATATATATATATATCAACTTTTTTCATAATACTCCCCCATGTATGATATTGACGGATACCATACACGAGGGTTTGATTTGGCAAAAATGTATCAAAATTAAATTTTCTACATCAAATTCTTAAGTGTCTACATCATCTCACACCAACCACAGGATGACATGTGGAACTTTTATAATTTATACTAAATCTATCTCTCATGTAGTGTAGCATGTTCTTTATTGTCTTGTACTAGTAGGGGAAAAAAATCATTGGGTATCAAGCTACACAATGAGATCTTGGTTTGATAAGCCCATATGGTACTAAGTTAGTGCCCATATATATGAGCTTGTAAAACCAAACTCTTCTATTGGAGTTTAGTATCCAAGTACCTTCTTTTCACTAATACTACCAACCCCAATGGAATGAATGGACATATCCGATTCAAAGTCTTGCTATGACACTAGAGTTAATTTTAAAGTCGTGCAACCCCCCCATTTATGCTTTACTTCTTTCCGTACTTATTTTAAAATGCATTTGAATTCTTACACTACTTGAATGTTTTTAGGAATGACAACAAAGCATGACTTAATATTAAACTAGGAATGCCAACAAGGGATGTTGCATGCAATCTAATCACATCAAGTTGTCTTCTTCCTAAATGGAGGTTTTTGTTCCACCCTTGCAAAAAAATACGGTGATCAAACACATACTTGCACCACTTGATAAAGTTTGATTGTTCTTTCCTACTGTCACAAATTCAAGGGAAACCAAAATAACCATTTTTTAGAGGGACA
The DNA here is from genome assembly GCA_947034895.1 of Rhytidiadelphus loreus. Classification (NCBI taxonomy): domain Eukaryota; kingdom Viridiplantae; phylum Streptophyta; class Bryopsida; order Hypnales; family Hylocomiaceae; genus Rhytidiadelphus; species Rhytidiadelphus loreus. Next base: position 4,975,592 of record OX344764.1, read on the forward strand.
TATACATGGGTAGCAAGCCAACCTTGTAAAGGAAGAATTTGTTGTTTCTTCTTCTCCACCACATACGAACTAATATAAAAACTTATCCCCTACTACAAAGTGGTACATTTTCCATTCCACAACCTCTCCTTCCTAAACCAAAGTCCTCAATTCCAAACATAAATTTGAATTTTCCAAACTTCAATCATCCACGGTAAATAAGAGTACGCAAAGGCCTACCTCAACACCCACATACCGAAATCAAATATCCACGTCAGATTCTCATGGGTTCATGTCACCTCAAACCACTTATAAAATGACACGTGTCACTCATTTAAAAAAAATACAAAAATGACTTAATTTATGCCGAATCACAGAGGGTAATGAGTTTTTTTTTTCCCGTTTACCCCCAGAGTTTACCCCTCCTGCCACGAGGCACTTGCTCCCCTGAAAACTTACTTCCCAACAAAACTGACAAGTATCAGAAAGACAGAACGGAACTGAAACCAACTTGCTCCACAACTTGCACTTTACAAAATTATAAGCTTCCAGTCAGTCAGTCGGTCGGTCAGTCGGTCCGTGAGTCCGTCCGTCGGTCGGTCGGTCCTCTGACTCCTCTCCAGTCTGGTCCAGTGCAGTTCTTGCCCCTCCCAAAGCGGCTCCTCCTTGGGTAACTTACTGTCGGAGATCCCAATTCGGCATGTGGAGATTACAAGCACTGACGCGAGGATTCTCATGATGACGATCCTTGGGATAATGGGATCATCTCTCTGACCTCATGATGATGCAACGGAACAATACCCTATGTGAGAACTGTGAGAAACGTACTTGGAAATTCTGGAAGCTACGGACGGGACCAACTGACGGACGGACTGGGACCATGGGACCAACTGACCATCAAAAATTAAGTTACTGGACTACAGGTGCAGCAGCTCTTTTTTTAATACTTTCTGAGAAAGTGCCGGGGTGGCGATCACTTAAAATTTGGTGACGGAAGCATTGTATTTCCACATTCATCCATCTTTTGGACCAGAAAAAAAACACTTTTCAATGGAATCCATGCACTTTTCATCCAAATTTGGAGATTTCATCCAAATTTGAAATAGAAATGGAAAATTTCTGACGAAGGAAAGAAAAGATTATTTTTATCTGGCGAAAAGTAGAAAATTATTTTGGAATGGTGCGATCTGACCCCATGAGTGGTGCCAAAAAACACAAGAGGTTGCTGGTGAGCCTGCCTGTTGCTGCAGGAACTTCAGTTGAGTTCTGGGTCATGAATCTCAGTTTGGTGAACGCACTCAAGTTCTTGTACTGGACTCCAAGGAGTAAATGTTCACCATGTGCTTTCTTTGGGACCCCTTTTCACAAGAAAAGTAATAACTGAAATCATGGCAACAAAGAAGGTCTAAGTTAATGGTCCACCGAGGGAATGGAACCAAAAATGCAAAAGGAAAATTGAAAAAACAAAAGAAGAAAAAAAGATTCTACAATTGAATGGGCCTATCGTTGGTCAAATTAAGGGAAGTGAGTCCATTGGGGGGCAAAATCAGAATGGTGGTGTACATTCAAGTCCTAAAATGTGTAGTACTACTATAATTTTGCCCACGTTGGGCTCACTTACCTTAGTAGAGACATGGTTTGCATAGACTTTAAGCTTTGGGGCCCACACTTGGTTTAATTCTTCATTTTTCATTTCAATTTTGCCCTTGGGTACACAAGGAATACATTCTTGAATAAAATGTGCACCATAAATACATGGGGGTGGAATTGGAATGAAGGTGGTAATAGGCTGGTTCACCCTAAGTCCTAAGTACTTCAAAGTCCATAATTGAATGGTGAACAAAGTTAGTACTTTAACCCCTGGTGAAAACAATTTGATGTTTTAAGGCCCAAAATTGCTTTGAAGTACACAAAACTGAATCAAAGCTAAAATCTTTATTTATATTTATTCATTAACAAATCCAACTGTACGATCCTTCAATTAACTTGTTAAAGTCCACCTTCTAAAATTTCAAAATAAAAAGCCATGTCAATTGCAAGATCATGATGCTAGGATTTCAAAAATAAGTATTTCAATCAACTCTTCCCAAATGGTTAGGTTTCATCTTTCAAACATTTTATACAAAAATGTGTAGATCCTACAACTTACAATTCTCCCTTGTATATTAAAGAAATAAGTTGGGAATACATGTACAAAATTTCAACAAAAAAATTTAATATTCATGCTTGAAAAACATAGTAAATAGAAAGAAGTAGAGTATGATTTAAAATATTAAATTATTAAAAATTTACTTGAATAGGATTGAAAAATTCCAATCCCTATGGTTGTAGTATTGCAATAAAAAATTTACATCCAATGACTTTATTTATTTTTAAGTATTGAAAATTGAGTTAAATAAAGGATTTCAAAGTTTATTTTAGAGTAAAGATTCCATAATTAACTACTAGCAAACTAAAATTCCTCGTAACTTTCATCTCATTAATCAAAATGGAATGATTCAAAGCTTTCTATGTATATCTAAATCTAGGAACCCAAAAATAAAAATAAAATTTTGAGCTACTTGAGATGCCTGACCAACAATGAAAATATATATCATACAATAACTTTTCGACAATGTAATCAAAAGTTATGAAAATAATTGTATCTTAACCTCTAATTAAAGTCCAAAGACCATTTTTTGGGGTCAAAATCACTCAAAACTATCAGTTTTACTACGTTTACCTACAAAATATTTTAAAATAATTTTTTTAGAATTTAACTATAGGATCTTGTTCTATGCTTGTCTTAGATCATGTAATAAATTTTTTGTGATGTTTGACCATATAGATTGAAAGATATTAGTAATCAAAGTAGAAGAAAAATAACTCTTTCAAGAAGTTGCTATGATTGCCTGCAAAACAAGAAACTCCATATCTTTCACATTACTAATCCAAATGGAATGAATCAAATCTTCCCATTTACAAAATAATACAATCTACAAGAGAAAAAATATTTAAAAAAATATTTCAATTTTTTGTGGATTTTTTTTTGTTGCCCGGTCTCCTCTATTTTGAGGTTATTGTGGCATAACTTTTGCTCCCAAGCACCAATTGAAATAAAAATTATATTCCCAGAAAGCTCATTAGTTTTTTTATCTTATGAGAAAGTTTTGAAAAGTTTCAGTAAAAATTGAGATCATAGGAGCCTGTTTGAAATCCATTTTGTCCCCTGTAGGGACAATAGGACTTTAGGGGTTAAAGCTACTCCTTGACTACATGTTGTGTGAAAATCTCAAAGAAAAATAATGAAAATTTTGTATGTAAATGGATGATAAAAAATGCAGTGTTGCCAAAAAATGCTAAATAGTCCTTTAAGGATTAAACCTAAGTTCCATCCAAATAATTTCTCATTCATTCAAAGTAGTATTTGAATTTTTAAGAAGAAAATGTTCCTTATGACTAGTTTGATGAGTGTTAGGGAATAATGAATTTGTTCAAAGGTATAAGCAAACATGTAGACATTTTCTCTCTTCCCTCTTCCCTCTCCCTCCTCCTTTTTCCCTTTTCTCCTCCCCTCCCCCTCTTTTTGCCTTTTTATCTAAGAGTAGGTCCCAGTGGCCCTCCCCCTCCAAAAGAGAGATGGAATTTCTTTTTAAATGGAAAAAGGAAACAAACATAAAAGACCTAAGGAGACCCTTACAATGAGTCAAATGTTGTACACTTGCACCTGAGATTACCCCCTAAGCGCTTGGGTGACCATTTTATGGTCGCTACCTAACTTCAGGAAGAATTTTTGGGCAAAAAAAAACTTTTTTTCAATTTTTTTATTTTTCTTAAGAGATTGGATTGTCTTTCAATAGGTAACTTCAAAACTAAGATTGCTACGGTCAAACAAAAATTACAAGAGATATAGCACAAAGAGTCTAGAATTGGCTAGTGTTGAAAAACTTACTATTTTGGGAAAGTGTTGATAAACTTACTATTTTGGGAAAGTGTTGATGTTCTCATTACTAGATCTTATGTATTTTTTTACAAATCAATAGAAACCACAATTTTGACCAATCAAAAAGAATTTCAAATGCTAAAGATAGAAATTATATTTTTGGTGAATTTTGGAAGTTATATCTTCAAAATTAATTTGAAGAGAATCTAAAAATAATTTTAAAATTTTGACCGTATAGATACTTTCTACTTTTCATGCTTCACATTATCTTCTTTGATGCAAACTTCAAAAAAGTTATAGAACTTATATTTTATAATACATTTGTGTTTTATTCAAACCCCTTGGGCTTTTAGGGGTTAAGCAAAAACCCAATTTCATGATGGAAGTTATTGGGAATTTGTAAACTTTTTCGGGAACCATAGTATCAATTACAAAAATCTACTCAACAAATTTCAAAATTTCACGTAGAGTGTAAATTTCTTTGAAGAATGTAAAGTTGATAACCATAGTGAAATATCATGTATGTGATTGGATATTTGATAAGATAAAAATTTACCCTTTAAGATGGGGATTGTTTTGGAAAATCCAAAATGCATTCCAAAATATAAGTTTTATTAACCCCTAAATGATTTGGACTATGTTTTCACCAAAATCGTTCCAAAACTACCATTTCTAGTACAAGTACTATTTTTTTTAATAATCTTTTCTAGATACAATTAATTGTAGGATCTTGTAGTGCACTCCTTTGGGAAGATGTAGAAAAAATTTCAGAAATTTCTACTATGTAGATTGTAAGCTAATAGCGTTTGAAGTGACAAAAATCCTCTTTTGAGCCTTTGTGAAAAAACGGGTAGTTGCACTTCACAAGGTCATATTTGTATATAAAAATGTCCCAAATGATGGTTACTCTTTGGATTTCTTCTTCGAGGCAAGTTGGCTACGTGCTTGAATAATTTCAGATCATTTGGAATTGTACAACATATAGGAAAAAGAATAAGAAGTAGAAAGAATTAGAGAATGATTCAAAATACTAAATTGTTAACAATTTATTTTTAGAATTGTAAAACGCCAATTCCAATGGTTGTAATGTTGTAATAAACAATATACACCTACTGTTTTTATTTATTTCCAAAAATATTGAAATTTGAATTAAATAAAAGACTTCAGGTTTATATTAAATAAAAGACTTCAGAGTAGAGATTCCATAACTACCCGCAAACTACCCCAAACTAAAACTCCTCGTAAATTTCATCTCATCAATCAAAATGGATTGATTCAAAGCTTTCCATGCATAGATAAATCTAAAGAACCAATTTCAATTTTATTTATTCTTTAAGTGTTTTTAAAAATAGTTATTTTTCAACCTTGCCCAACACTAGTAGCCTTTAACTCCTCTTGAAGTGAGATTTTTACACTACACATAGTCATTTTTATTACTCAGATAGCCTTTTAAGCAATGAAAACAATATATCATACAATAACTTTTTAACCATGTAGTCCAAAGTTATAAAATTGTTGGGTCTTACAGCTACTCCTTGGCTCGCTCCTTGGGCACATGTTGTGTGAGAATTTCAAAGCCCCCCCCCCAAAAAAAAAACTCCATTCATAGAGAGCTGCTAAAAATCGCTATATGCCCCCAAAACCATAGTTTGGACATTTGGGGGTTACAAAAATTGAAGTGTGCATCAAATGAGACTATTTTTAGGACCAAGATTGGTTCCAAAAATGCACCACTTTACTTCATAGTGTCAAATACAAAATTCATATATTAACTCAAGACTTTAGACTACAAGGTGCCTCAAAATACAAACCTTAAGCTTATTAAAATGGGAAATCCAAGATACAACCAAATTGTATTTCAATTATACATCTGGCAGCAATAGCAACAACTTTAGAAACAACTGTTTTGTAAAATGTGGAGCAGGGGGATGTCCTGCAAAAACCACACATGATACTTACCTTGGTCTTCTGAGGTTTAGGAAACATATGACTTATTTCCTAAACCTATCTTTCAGCAAATTGTTTCATTTGAGTAAAAAAAAAAGTATTATTTTTAAATGTATCTTCCAGCAAATTGATACTTGACCTTGGCTAAGGTCCAGACCCAAGCACCCAAATGTTCAAACTAACAGGGGTCCAGTCAACATTTTCAGATTGCAACATGACTTTTTATTTGATTTTAATTTCACCTCATGGGATTTCTTTTCTTCTTTTCTCACACAGAGTATATATTTCTGTTAATGGCACCCAATTTATTTTTTCTGTGTACCATAATGTATTTCTTCCAGTTTCAAATGATTGGCGTGGATTAGAACTTCAATCTACACACACAGCATGACCTCCTTCTTTTCCTTCCCCAAATCATAATAAGCTTCCTACTAAATGTTATCTTCTATCCACCTGGGTGGGAACCCTAAATCATGAACCCTAATAAGTCAGTCAAGGCAACCTATAATTAATAATAAAATAAATCAAAGAGAATTCCAAGCCTTCCAAGCTACTTAGGCAGTGCTGGGTAGCATGCTTGCCCAGCAGCCTACTACTAAGGGAACAGGCTCTGAAGTGTAGAAAATAGATGTTGAAGTAAAAATAAAAGTAAAAGACTAATGTGCAATGGATGTTCAAGTAAAAGTAAAAGACTAATGGCCAATGGACGTTCAAGTAAAAGTAAAAGACTAATGTCCAATGGATGTTCAAGTGAAAGTAAAAGACTCAAGCCATTACCTATAAATTAGAGAAACCTTCTCAACTAAAAACTCAAATTGCTTTCTACATTTGAATGGCTTACACATCTTTTCGCAACCTAACGAAAAACTCATATATATTGCATCATTGTCTAATTTCCTCAATACAAAATTTCCCTCTTTACTAAAGTTCTCGTCTCTTGTAGAAGATTCAAAGGGACCCAAGCTAGAAAATTTGAAATAGAGATTGAAAGTTGCCAATTCATTAATAATAGTAGCCATGACTTCCACCGGTACACTTGTTTCTCTTAATGCCCTCATGCCTTCTTTTGTAGACTTTGTAGTTGATTATTCAAAGCTCCATGGGGTGGGCCATTCTTTTGTTGCGGAACCGGAAGATTTGGAAGGATATGTCATCATTTCTTTTTCTTGCAATGACAACTTGACCACGGACGATGGCAAATGGAGGAAGAAAAAGAATCCAAATGAACCCAAAGAACTTCCAAGAGGCGAATGGCTCAAGGATAAAATGGGACCCAAACAAACTTGCAATGCTTTTGCTTCCATTGACAAACGCAAGCGGAGGAAAGGAGGACTCAATCAACACGAAGATTTCTCAAGAACTCGAGGATTGATTGTATGAAAAATGCAAGGCTTTGCTTTAGAGCATCAAATAGAAAATTGATTAAGACTTTAGTCTGTGAGGTGTCTTAATTGGGATGTTGACCTCATTAGAATGGGAAATCTATTATATGACCAAATTGTATTTCAATTATACATTTGGCAGCAATAGCAACAACTTTAGAAATAGCTGTTTTGTAAAATGTGATGCAGGGGATGTCTTGCAGAAACCACACATGATATTTACCTCAGTCTTTTGAGGTTTAGTAAACATATGACTTGACTATGTCCAATAACTTTCACCAAATTATTTCATTAAAAAAAGATTATTTAAAAAAAAAACATGTGTATATTGTATCTTCCATAATTGCAAGTTGTTTTTGGGTGTAATTTAAGTTAGGGTATTGGAATGTTATTTATTATTTTGTTGTATTGAATCTAAGCATGAATCTTAATTAGAAGACAAGTGCTAGAGGAACAATTGAAGATGGGGGTGGATTTTTGATATTTTCTCTTTTTCTTTATTTTTAAGTTAGAGGGGGCACTTGACCCAACTGAAATACCCAAATGTTTAGACTAAGGTCCAATCAACATTTCAAATTGCAATATGATTTGGCAAAGGCACACATCTTTCCCTTAAGTCTTTTGTGGTATATGAAAAAAATAAAAAAATAAGAAGAAAATAAAAAATTACTATATGTATATATGTCATAATATCTTTTAGCAAATAGGTTACTTGATTATAATTTACTTCAACTACTCAAAGTTGCATCTCTGTGTCCAAAGAAAAGAAAAAAGAAAAGCTTCATCATAGTTTCTTTGATATATTTTTATTGTGATTTCAAGTTTTCAACCTATTTACTACAGAACTCAAAACTCTACAAAAAGAGATCCTTGTAATGAGTCAAATGTCCACTTTGAGTAGGCTTCGGTTCTTTTTTCTCTCTTTGGCCTTGGTTGTTGTGCTTCCTTTTGTTTTGGAATGGAATTTCCATTTGTTTCCTTAACCCCAAAGTTTTTTTACTATGTTTCACCAAAAAAAACCTCAAAATGGGCCATTTTTGATGCCAAATGAAATCTTGTTGCATCTTACCTTAAGATTTAGTGGTAGACTACTTCATTATGTTGTAGTAAGAAATGGGAGTTTTGGACCGCATTTTGAAGTTGAAAAAAATGTTTTGGAGGGACATCCAAATTCCAAGAAGCTCTAATTTGGGGAGGTCTTCGCACAAGTAAATTTCACTTTTTTACTTGAACTTTTTTTGCTCTCTTTTTGTGACAAAGTTGGCAACATGTTCAAAAAAATTCATAACATTTCAATTGGGGAACATGTACCAAACATTTCCAATAGGGAACTAGCTTCAAGAAAAGTCTCATACAAAGCCCTTTTTCAACAATTTATGGTTTGCACATACACTAATTTCTTGAAAAATGTGAAAGGTGGAGTTCTAGATTTCACCTAAATCTAGAGGAGGACAAGGAAAAGGAAAAAATTGCCCAAAATATCAAACTTTGCCAAGCTTGATCAAACTATGTCTAAACTCAAGGAAAGGGTAGTTGGGCATAAAGTAGTTTGCTCTAAATGCTACCATGCTCTAAGAAGTAAATTTTGCTTTCTTCAATGATCTAATGGTGTACATTTCAAGAGGTGGTCACTTTTAGTGACCATTGCATCTCAACTTCAAAAATTCATAATTAATTCCACAAAGGTCTAAAAAATATGAAACAATGAAGACTAGATGCCAATTCTATTTTTCTTCCTATGAAACTAGTTATCTCCCATAGCTTCTAAATCTACTTATTTTGTGTGTATAGAAAAGTGTATTTATACAAGTGGGATGAATGAGGTAAAACAACCCATGTGGGATATGTACATTAGAATGACTAGGAGCTCAACTGTTCATAGTTAAGTGAAAAGTAGGAATTGTGTTAAAATTTGAATTTCAAGCTTCAATTTGGTATAGTAAAATAAAAATTTCCAAGAAACTCTTAATTAACCCATAAAGGTCCAAATACCACTTTTTGGCAACATGGTGATTTTGGGCAACTCACTACGAACAAAATATTTATTCTTTTCCTTTGAAATTTTCACACAACATGTGCCGAAGGAGTAGCTTTAAGGCGCAACAATTTTCATAACTTTTGAATACATGGTTAAAAAGTTATTGCATGTCGTGTAATTTTCATTTCTCAACATGCAACTCAAGTAGCTATAAAAATCACCTTTTAAGAAAGAAAAACTTGAAAGTGGTTTCTTAGGTTTATATATATATGTAGAAAGCTTTGAATCATTCTATTTTGATCAATGCGATGAAAGTTACAAGGAGTTTTAGTTTGCGGGTAGTTATAGAATCTAAATTCTAAATTAAACTTTGAAGTCTTTAATTTAACCATATTTTCAATATTTTTGAAAAATAAATAAAAGCATTGAGTTTAGATCATTCATTACATAATTTCAACCATTGGAATTGGCATTTTTCAATTCCATAACTTAATTCTTAACAATTTAGTAGTTTAGATCACATTCTAGTTCTTTGTACTTACTATTTTTGAAAGCATGAATATGAAATATTTTTTATTTGAAATTCTTTTATGTATTCCAACTTATTTCTTCAACACATTATGGAGAGTAAAAAGTTGTAGAATCTAACCATTTGGAAAGAGTTGAAAATACTTCGTTTTGAAATTTAAGCAACTTGATCTTGCGATTGGTAAGGTTTCTTATTTTGAAAATTTAGGAGTGTGTACTCTAACATGTTAACTAAAAGATTCTATGGTTGAATTTGCTAATGAATAAACATAGATGAAGATTTTTGCCTTGCTTTGGGTTTAAGTATTTTGAAGCAATTTTGGGCTTGAAAACATCAAATACCTTTAGGAGTTAAGAAAATTTGGGGAATCAAACTAATTTTTATCTCCAAATAAACATTTAAGATTTCAAGTCTCCAATCAAAAGTTATAGACAAATTTCAAAAAGGGGTTGGAAGGAACATTTTTTTTGGACATTTTCAAATATCGTCTTTGAATTTTGTCCATAACTTTTTGTTGAAGCCTCAAAATCACAAATCGTTTTGTGGAGATGAAAATTGGCTTGATTTCCTAACTTTTCTTAGTTCAAAGAGTTTTGGAAAAAGTTATTCTACTATGCCAAAATGAGGTTTGAAATTCTACTTTGAACACAATTCTTCCATTTTGACAATGAGTGGTCAAGCTCTCATCTTCAAATTATCCCGTACCCTTTGAAAATTTGTGTTGGAAAATGGATTATAAAAAAGACTTCTCCACCCTTCATTCCTACCAATGTCAATCAAGCAATTGCCTCATATTGCCATCCGAACTTTTGGGGATGGTAGTTTGTCAAATGATAAATTAGTAATTGACTCCATGGATTCTTTGTTCGTTTGAAATGATTTATTTTTAAATGTGCTAAGGGAGGAGGCTCAACAATGGCTCATTTAAGGGTTTATCTGCCTTTTTCATGTATTTTCTCAAATAGAAATATTTTTAGCTCATTTTTTAGATAAAGAAAAATATACGAGGAATCTAATACACTGAGTGGTTTCCCATTTTTTGAAGCATTTTTGAATTACTTATGGATCTTCAAAGGAATTGTGTTATAGGTCCCTATTTATGTCCCTAGGTCTTCCATAAATTGTTCACTTGCAACTTCCAAAGAAAAATGGGAAAGTAAAGAGAATGATTGGCTCTTGCAATTAATAGTGTTTTTTACCTTGATTCATTCAACTACTATGGAGGTCAATTTATGAACTACCGTTTGTCCATTTTACAACCATTTATGGGAGCCATTTATAATGCCTACTCCATTTTAGAGCCTCCTACCTTAGTTCGGAATAATTGTCTCCTAAAAAGATTCTATCGACTTGCCAATGAACGTCCCCCACTACCAAAATTCATGGCCGTCCAATTTGGAGAAAATAAACTAAAAGTACCCCCAATGGCATCCAAAATGCCAAAGTTTGAAGCCATTTGATCTGGAAATGGAATGCCATCCTATATTACAAATGAAAATACAAATATAAATGTAGATTAAAAATTAAATACAAATATATAAATATGGAAATATATTCCATATTGATTGCATCTAATGTTGAAATCTGAAATTACAAATAATAGTTGTTTGGTTTGGTTTGGAGTTTAGGATTGGGTTTGGGATTGGAGTTGGGTTGGGAATTTAAAAATTAGGTCCTATCCTAATTCCAGTAATTAATTCAAGTTTGGAACCTCCTTTTCATTATGCATTCAATAGACAAATACTCATTAGGCCAAAGGAAGCCACATAGCAATCGCTTTCCTACCACCACCTCCTTGTACATTGTGACAATTTATGAATTCCAAAAATATGTCAAAGAAGTACCATGGTCTAAACTTGGGGTGAGAGGTTGCCCAAGCTCCTCTAGGCATTGCAATGGAAATTTTGCTTTTAATAGTGTAAACTATCCTATTTGTGCTACTCCTCACGGGCACATCCAATTGTTATTTTTTTTATACAATGGCAAGGTAGTACTCCTCGTCTCCACATCCAAAAGAAATTCAAAAAATGTAGTGAATTTTTCTATTTGTAGTGAAGTGCCCAAAATCGCAAAAAGGTTGTTTGGTGCTTTAGGAGTTAATTGTAGTTATTGTGAATTTGTAAAGGATGGGGGCATTGTAGTATCAATTCCTATCAACTATAAAATGTACTCAACAAATTTCAAAATTTCATGTAGAGTGTAAATTTCTATGAAGAATGTAAAGGTGATAACCATGGTGAAATATTGTTTATGTAATTCAAAATGTAATAAGAGGACCTCCTTAAATTTTTCCATTGATCTACAAATGTACAATACAAAGTGTTTAAATGAAGGTTAAAAAAATGCAAGTAAAGTTTATGGCATATGTACATTCTTGACAAAATCAATATGTATGAGCTCTTTAAATTAAATGGGCTTCAAAATGGAGTTCGATGTGCTACCATTAAGATAGATGCATTATACTTGTCTTTGAACCCAATCCAATCCAAATTATATCCTTGCCATTAGATGTATTTTAGCCCCTCTACAGGGCCGTTTCAAGTTAGTTTCCTTTGCTATGAATCAATCCGTGTTGTTTGAAATAAATAAATAAAATAAATAATTTTAAAATATGATTTCCTATTACTTTTGGGTTAACTAATAGGAAATCATATATTTCTTGAGATTCTTGTTTTGAAATGAACACAAATGTATAGAGAGGGAATAAGGTGTGTCTACTTTATTGGTCAAATTTCAATTCTATAAATATCATGGTGTTTGGTAACTTCTTAAATTAATAACTTCAAAAGAGTTTCAATTAAAGAAGCTAATAGAACCCTATAATTTTAAAATAGAACATCCAAGGACCAAGGGTATAAACATTAAAAAATATTTTTTTAAATGATGTTTTTATGGAGTTATAACTCTTTAAAAATTGATTGAATTTTCAAATTAGATGAAATTCTTGTGAAAGTTGCATTTAGTAAGATTGAGAGTAAGATATTGCAACATATATAAATTGATGTCATATGATAATGCCAAAGGGAATTTTTGGAGATGATAAACTTTGAGGGAGTTTGAAGACTCGTGTGAAGAAGATTGTTTGAAAGTCTCTTCAATGCTAGACTCCAAATTCAAAATATCCTTAAGATTGGACTTCCTTATTTAACTAATCCTACAACTCTATGAGCATTCTATAGAGGGAAAAGTTTTGGAGCTCTAAATTATTTACATCCTAAGGGAAGACACAAACTTATTTTTATTAACCATGGATGATCCAATTTGAATTTTTTATTATTCGTATTTGGAATTTGAGACTCTCAATTAGTATGAAGAGATTATGAAATACATTGAAATTAACCACTTCAAAATGTGAGACATGTTTTCAAATTTAACCTATACAAAAATTCCCCTTTCCTTTGAACACTCATAGGGCTACTCTAATGAGTTGCTTTTAGACATCAAGTGATCACTTTTTTGTCTATATATGTGTAGTAATTATTTTCACTTGGGAACAAAAAACCAAGGAATAATCCTAGTGGTGGTTCTTTAGTCTGGGGAAAGGTCAAGTAGTCTATCGTTTTGTATCTAAGGTCACTTTTACGTAGGATTATCTCTCCATTCTATAAATCAATGTATGAAAATTCTTTATAAATGTGTTTGTGTGTGATATGATTGTATTCACTGTCCTGACCTATACGAATCATAGTCCATAACCCATAAAAATATCTATAAACTTACGGTCACAGTCTTGTAAATTTCTAATGTCAAATAGTCCAAGGAATGTCAATTTGTCATGGCTTCTGTTCTATCGACTTAATCACATACACAGTACATATATATAGATATATTTTTGGTGTATATAAACACCTTTGTGTATTTCTTTAATTACTTCTTCATATTTAATTCATTGTCAATTGGTCCTGTCACTGTTTACTTTAATCTAATTACTACTTATGCAGGGATGCAAATATCAAAGTCTGTAATTGTCAAATTGTCTCTGTATGCAAAGTATGCAAAGGTTGAGAGTTTGTCCATTTTTACCATAGGACAGGTCAAATAGTCTTGTCGATTCTTCTTTTGAACCCTTAGTTCACAATATGTCAATTAGACCAAGTTTCACAGTGCTCATTTACTATTGAATCAGCATCCTACTTGCTACTTTGTCAAATAGTCATTTGTCAATTGGTCTTGCTATACTAATGCATAGCTGAGTGTATAGTATCCGACAGATGGTCAATTCGTCCAAGATTTCACACCAACAATTTAACAAGACTACTACTAATTGGTCAAATAGTCATGTTGTCAAATAGACTTGCTTATGGTAGCACCACATGCAAACGTATGTGTGATGGTAGACAATTTGGCCAATTTCCCACACAAGGTTAATACATAAATCACATACAAAGATTTCATACAGGGCAATTTGTCAATTTGGTCAAGTTCACATTTCAATCTACAATGAGGAGCACAAATAGATTCTATCTATAACATGCAATTGAGCTCCTTACACCTGCACTTGGTGTTCTCACACAACTTGGTCAATTAATCATCTCAACTTAATCACCATACACAGACCATTCGTCTTACCTTAATTTCCATTATCTGTAAATCATCTTAATACAATCTCTCCAGACCATTTGACTACAACGACAACCAAACATAAATATTTATAGAAATGACTAATAGACTTCAAAACATGGGCTGTTTATACCACATGACTATTAGTCCAGCAACCAGGGTCACACAATGCCAATCACTGGCTCAGTTTATTTGTCATAACTTTAACATCAATTCCTGGTTATTTAATACTCACTAATCTTTTTATTTATTTGTCTCATAACCCAATCACATAATGCAGATATATTTCATTTACTGTCTAATTGACTTAGACACAAAATAATATCCATAACTGACTATTAGACTTATCCATAAATCTGGGTAACCAATCACTGGTATCAAGAAACTTAGCCTTTGTCCAATAGACTTCAAATTTGAATAGAGCTGATCTTAACACTTACTACAAGTCATTATCAATCACTGCTTAATTGCCCTTACTGATAATTTTGCCATACCCTGGCTCAGTTTAATTGTCATACTTAGCACCAATCCCTGGTTGCTAATATTTGAGAATCTATTGTCTATTTGACCAAAGTTTAACATAATCCAATCACTGGTTATATGCTTTATTGAATAAGTTCATAGACAATTTGACCTTCCCCTAAAGAATTAATTTGCCAATCACTGGCTTAAACTTAATTTATAATTTTAATCTCATAATATATCTCCACCTCATAATTAAAGAAACAGACCTATGACAAATCGACCACTAAACCAAACATAGCATTTCAATTACAAATGAGTTAGTTAGTCACACTTACAGTCGATTTGTCTTCTGCTTTTCCCCGCAATCGCAGCTCTAGTCGAGTAGTCTTTCCACTCCATCTGCAGACAATTTGACCTCGATCCGCTCTCCTGCCTTGGTCAGCTCCAGCGAGTTATCTCCTATCTCAACTATAGACCAATTGTACTCGCTCAGCTCCCACATATACAGTCAAATTGTCACTCCTAGTTCTCACTGAACTTTGATCTATACTCCGATCAACAAAGCCACTCACTGGCACATAAGACAATTTGACCTACTTGCACAAACATACAAGACCAATTGACAGGCTCTCTCTCTTCTGCACAATTGACTTTAAACAAGAAAATCCAAGAAACAACGCCAATCCCTGGCTAACACATACAAAACAATAACAAGAAACAACGCCAATCACTGGCTACACAGAGCAATAGACAAATAGACAAAATTTGCATTAAGCTTGAAGGAATACACAAGTATAGAAATCGGCAATGCAATCACTGCAAGCCTGAGAGAGAGCTGAAATTCAGCGGTCGATTAGTCTTTGTACTCTTTCTTGGTTGTAACCACTTACACTAATTGCTTGGTCTATTAGTCCTTAACTGATTGTAACTAACTGTTAACAGGTTGTCTAATAGTCATTTCGGTAACCACATGTCTATTTGTCCCAGTTCACACTCTGTTCTAGTTCTCGATTAATCTTTACTTGTCTAATTGTCTCTTTTTCAAAAAGTATAAAATAAAAATAAAAATTCTATCTACAATATGTATAGTTGGAAATCATACTAGTAGCAAATATGGATGGTAAAGCATGAATTTTTTATGTGGCTAGGGGTAGTAAGTACAATATACACTAATCATATCATGATTGTGATTATCACAATAATTAATTATGCAAACGTGCTTGCCGTAAATACGTTTAGTGTAATGAAAAAAGAATAGACCAATAAACATAACATGGTCATTATAAAAAGATTGGATATTGTTGAATTCTAAAGGGAAGATATACAAAAGACATGAGATTGGATTTACAAAAGGTGATCATAGAATGAAGTTGCCCCATTGAGGTCTATAAATATACAATTTTTAGTACACTATGATATTTCAAAGCCCCAAAATGTTGTTTTTCAAATATTATGTTCATAGCATTATTGACATATTTTCATGTCTTTGGTTTTTTCTTTTTCTTAATCTTGATCCTAATTTGTTTGTACATGTATTTCCCTATACAGTCCTTTATAAGAGCATCAAATATGTAGAATGATCTTAAACTCCAAAAATCATTGAAAATTTTATAGGGTAGTGAAACGCATGTACAAAGAGTCATTTTTGAGTATTTAACACCTAAGTGCCTAAGCCTTTCCATATGTGTTTTTCCTATAAAAAAAGAGTATGGACTTATAGCTATCTCCAATGAAGCAAAGTAATTCTTTTTTCAAAATATAACCGTAAGAAGCTTGCTTATTAGTATGCGTACCAATTTTGAGTGTGAAATTGCATAGGAGTTGTGAGATTATAACAAAACAATATACATACATCCTATTTTTAGTATGCTATCCTTCCCCGTAATGTTTGAGAAATTTGCATATAAGAGTTTTTTGGGATCAAAGATGATATGAACAACTAGAAATTGTATTAGCATACTAAAATGCACAACTTCTAAAACCATAAGTGTATGCAATATTGAACTTCTTTACAATCAATTTGAAAAAATTTCCTCACACATATTGTTCATTGAATCGTAGTACCTTCAATATTCTTGTCTTTCACATTTAATATATGCTTGCATAAACACTATGATCTTCAAGATGCACCTTTCAATAACCAATTTTTTTCATAGTAGATGCATCATTGGAATATGTAAAATCTTATATGGTTAAATGACTTAAATACTATATATACAACAAACAACAATGAATGTGTGTGTCAAATAATAGGGCAAGAATGGGGTCACTTCTTGCTAAAGTATATGCCCTCTCAATCATCACTAATAGTAATTGAACATAAATATCATTATTAAATATAAACTTTTCAATACACTTTACAATAGCATGCTCTATTTTAACATTGTATCAAAACAAGTTATGAATTTTCATATAAACTTTCTTTAAATAAAAATTTATATTTTCTAAAGCAAGATCAATCAAAATAGTCATTTTCAACCTATGAGTCCATAGTCTTTAACCCTCAAATACGCAACCATCTACTAGCTAGATGGATAATGAATATTGTCACTTCCTCCAATCAATTATCCCTTGAAGAAGCTTCAAGAAAAAACATGTAATATATCAATGGAAAGAAGACAAAATGTTCAACACAAAACAATGAGATTAGGTTGCCTTATCTAGAAAAGTTACCTCATGAACCATCGCTTGTCTATGTGGAGGCACATCGACTCTCTAAACCGAGCCCTAAACTAGTGCACCAATCCATGTTGGTGAAAATTATTGCATTCTTGTACAATAACAAGAAATATTTATATAGTGTAAAATGTCAAGAAATTAGTGAGTGATAACCCAATTTCACTAAATCCTGTGATTATAGGATCACTTGGTTTGGCATCCTCTTCTCCAAGAAAATCCCCTACCTCCCTTAACTATCGATCTAAATAGAAATTGAAAGCAAGTTGTTTGGCTCCCTCCCTTATGAAGCCATTAGGGTTTGTTGTAGTCAACTCCACTCACTCTTGAAAAATTAAGAACCACCAGATCTCATTTTGCTTAAAATGCCCCTCCCCTCCCCTCCCCTCCCTCCACCATTGATCTTGAAAATCAAGAGATATGGATATAGATATGGATACGGGATTAGGGGATGGTATAGAGTTGCATATGTGTATATACATGAAGTGCCACATATCCCATATTGTCTGGAATTGTGAAGTACTTCTTCAAATTCAAATAGGAGGAGGGTGGTGGTAGGACAATAATAAAGAAATTTATTCACGAAATGGGAGATGGGGGAGGTAATAAATATTTCAAAAAAAAATTTAAGTTCAAAAATTAGGAAGGGAGGAGGTAATAAATATTTCAAAAAAATGTTTTAGTGACAAAATTCAGGGAGTGGGGAAATACTTTAATTTTTATTTATTTTTATGGGGGTCTTTTGAGTGGATGGAAGGGGGGGGGGTGCATTATGTGAAATACACCTTTGCCTCACTATCTACTCAAAAGACAGGATCCTATTTCACTATTTAGTGTACATGATCCAATGGCATAGAGATTTTGGAGGAGTTTCAATTATTTACTCTAAATTTTCAAAAGTAATTTTACTATCTTTATGTTGGGTTCATAAGGGGTTACAACACTTTAACCCCTAAACGTTTGGATTCATCTCCAAAATTGACAATTTGAGAAAAAACATTATAAACTACAATTTCGAAGAATATTTTGGAATTGGTATACAAATGAAAGCTGTAGATTTTGATTTTTAAATTCTATCCATACGGTTAGATCTACTAATGCTATCACCAATCTTTTTAAATAAATTTTGAAAAGAAAATTTATAGCACTTACGCTGCCAAACGTGGCCGCAGTTTGTTTCCTGCCGCGCGTCTGCGCCATCCGGGAAAAAAGGTGAGGGTCAAGGGAAGCCACTGCGCAGTTCTAGTGTTTCTTGCCAATTGGCTGCGATAGATGTGCATACTACTCATAGAGCTGAAATTACTTCATGTGGCCAGCCATGGCGACACGGTGCTCTTGAAAATCTTCATTTCAATCACCAGCTTTTGTGGGTCTCGAAATTTCTGCAGGTTTCCTTCTCCTCTCCTGAGCCCTTGAAGCGCACTTTGGTAGTCTGTTTGAGGGGTCGGTAGTATTGGGTGATTCGACGCAAAGTTAATCTGGAGTTTCCAATTTGGGCCTAATTTCTCGCATTTCGGAGGACATTTCTCTGTGTCCCTCATCCTGTGAAGAAATACGGTGGTTTGATTTCTGCAACCCAATCGAGGTGTCGTTACTGTGAAGAATGGCGGGTTTGGTGTTGCAAACGCCACATCCATCCGGTTTCGCTCGCAGTGCAACACAATGGAGGTCGAAACTTCAGGTACAAATTGACAGGTGGAGGTTTGTTTGAGCTTTTGGCCTTGATGAACGAAAATCAATTGAGACACTTTTAAGTGCTCTTGTTAGCACATCAAATGTGCATGCATCATCCAGCGCTCCAAAGAATGCATCATTTGGATACTATGTGCAAAAGTGATTAGGTGTCAAAGTTTTTGCGGTAAATGATCTAAATTCTAAAGCGACAGGAGTTCTAATGTTGAGGTGGTCTGCATTCTCAAAATCAAAAGTTCTTATTGTGCAAGATTTTGGAGTGTTGCGTTTAAATATGTGTCACAATTAGGTATGGATACCGTTGCTAATGAATTGAGACAGAATGTAACGTCTCGGAGGAGCAGGTTTAATTTCTTGGGTGGAATTCATCTCCGTGAGGATGACGTTGCGACTAACCCTAAAGGACCGGGATTCATGTTTCAAAAATTATCTACTCAATTCTTCCTTTGTGAGAAACTAACTCTTATACGACCACGTTTATGTCAGTGGAGCATTGCCTGTAGTGGCTTTAAATAACTGAAATTGAAAATTAACCCGTCCTCGTATGAAATGCCCAAGAGTTCTTCAGAAAAATACGAGGACCAGTTTGGGGCTGTGGCCTTTTAGGGGCTAAACATGTAACACTGATATTATTGCAGATAAATGAACAGAAGAACTGCATCAACTATTGATGTATAAGGATATTTGTTCGTCAATTGCAGTTGAAATACCACTCATCTGGATTTGATGCCTTGACTTGGGTTTGGGTAAGGGCGTTATGGTATCTGTTTGCTTACCCCGAATGTCTTTGTTGAACTTTACGTATGTTTTCTTACTATCTGAATCTTTTTGAAGAGATGATTGCAACTTAGTATGAAGCAACACATATATGCTCACACTGTTAGGGTATTGATATTTGTGCATTGTAGAATCCGTTTAGAGGTGATGAAGTGAAGCTGAAGCGTGGATTCAACACTGGTCGAACAGGTCAACATTCTCAATGTAGAGCAGCTTGGCAGGAGGTACGTTGGTTGGTAGGAATTCAACTCAAGTAATGGAAATGGAATAAGTTTTACATTGAGTGGGGTTTTGTACATGTTGCAAAAGTTGTACCATTTCAACCATCTTGTTTCCTGTCTCAGAATCTGTATAATGTTTGTCGCAATGTTCAATGTAAGATGATGTATGTATGTACCATGGTTTTCAGTAAAACTAGACTTTCAGTGATTTTAGGGTATCATCATTGGGAGGTGTGGAATGGGACGATGTGAAATGAGGGGATGGCAACTAAGCATTAAGTTTAATGTTGCTATATAATCAACGTAGAATGCCCAAGAAATTAGTGGAAGAGTGCCTCTCAGGGCTTTAGGTTTTAGGTAGAACACTCCAAGCACGTAACCCGATGAAAGCAACTGCACGTCCATAAGGGTAGATACTCTTTGAAATTGTTAGAAAATTATGAAATAATATTTATCTAGTACCATCATCACCTTGCAAGTAGGTGATTATAAGGAGGCCTCTTTATGAATCATGGGGAGGTCTCCCTCTAAGTTACATCATGCTTATCTTGACTCTCCATGATCAATCTGCTCATGATTTTTTCTAGTTTATTTTTGAAAGAAATCAATTCTACTTATAACCGTATTAATGTATTCACCACCTTGCTCAGAGTGCCTGTTCGGGTGATGTGGTTAGCTAGCAGGAGTGGTAGTCTTCTCCGCACTCCCTTTCACCATTGTTAAAGGCATTGCCAACAGCTCCATTGGTGAGCAACTCCAACAGAACATGCTGAAAACAAAGGCTGCTGCCCAAGCAGCTGCAGGCGAGGCTCGTGAAGCTCAAAGCAACGTAAGAAATGCCAGGTAATGATTAACCCCTAAAGGTTTGAGATTTCATGGTTGTAAATGACCAATCCCATTGATCAAATTATGGAAAATATATTTCAGACCCGGCCAAATTTTATATGACCACGTTCAATGAAGAACATTGCATGTTCTGGTCAGAAAGTATATTAAATGGAATAAAGTAAGTCCACATATGACGTACTCAAAAGTGCTACGAGAAACACGAGGCCTCCTGGTCATTTGGGGGTTAATTATGCCTGTATCACATACACTAGTGGCCTTTTTTTTTTGCTGTTTCTTTTAATCCTGTTACCAGCATTGCAATTCAATTATTTTATTCGTAATAACTAAAATTGGAGTATTAGTGCAGTGTGTGGTACAGGGAAGGTCGTGCAAAGTGGCTAGGACCAATACCATATGATTATCCAGACCACCTTCGAGGAGAGGCTCCAGGTGACTACGGCTTCGACATATTAGGACTAGCTCGTAATCCTACAGACTTCGACAAGTATTTCAAGTACGTGCTATATTTCCACACATTGACCATCGCTCCTGTTCTGTTCCTTGAGCCATATGTTTGTGATTTACGGAGTACTATTTTATGTTTCTGCCATATACCTTTGTCCACTACAAGGTTTTATGGTAGATTTACCCCTGAAGTGCCCAATCTAAATATATGAAGCTCACTTTGGAAGCTAATTAGTCAATTATAGTGACTTTCAAATCACATTTCCATTTGAAAAAATTGTATGATATGATTCCTTCTTTCTATTAACATATCTTATTACCTTCCTTGAAGCTTTCGAGTTAAATTATATCAAATCCTGTAGATATGAAAGCAGTCACGTTTGGCCATTCGGGCACCTACGGATTAACTAAATCTCTCCCTTCGTTGTTGCTTTTCTCGTGATCAGCTTCGAGATCCTGCACGCTCGCTGGGCTATGCTGGCCGCTTTGGGTGTAGTAATTCCAGAGCTTTTAGATCGCTTTGGTGGAGTTCAATTTTCGGAGCCTGTTTGGTGGAAAGTCGGATACGCTAAGCTTCAGGTCCAAATCTCGAATGCCCTATATTTCCACTCTGCAGTTCTTCTGTATTGTCTATATCCCAAGGGTGACATGAAACACTGGCTTGAAAATGTAGAAAGTTATTGGATCTATGACAATGAGATAATCGCAATAGTAGAATGTTGAAGGACTCATCATTCTAAAAGAATGAATTTCTTATGTCTAATATAATTGAGACATTTGGTTATAGGAGCAGTGCCATTCTATGATTGTCAAGTATGATTTTTCAACTTTTTTACCTGTGAGGATTATGGAGAGGATTTTACTGAGGATTATACGGAAACACATGAAAATTGTACGTATTCTATTTGTGATAGATACTAGCGATTAGCCGCTTGTTCTTATTGCACATGAACTGAAAAGTGATACGTTTTATGACTTGTGTTTATACTGTGCGAGCAGCCAACTTACGTCTTGAATTTCTGTAATGGTCATTGCTTATATGAAATATCCGAATGTTGAGTTGCAGGGTGATACACTCGACTACCTGGGCATTCCTGGACTGCACATTGCTGGTGCTCAAGGAGTTCTTGTTATAACATTCTGCCAAGTTATTCTTATGGTATGGTTTGAGCGCCACTGCCCCCCAAGCTAGTGAAAATAGGGACCTTGCTAGAGAGATGCTAATGACCACTTTAATTTTAAAATACCTTCAGTGTTTGATATTCCATACTTTGGTGAGGTGTCACAGAAAGCCTAAAGGAGAAAATCTCTTGTTAGTAGGATGTTTTTATTTCTTTAGGATTCCATATTTACGCAGCGTGTTATCTATTTTGCAGCTTGGACCAGAGTACGCAAGATATTGTGGTATTGAGGCATTAGAGCCTTTAGGAATCTTTCTTCCCGGTGACATAAACTACCCGGGCGGAGCTTTTTTCGACCCTTTGGGCTTGACGAAAGATGCTGCAGCTTTCGAAGATTTGAAGGTGAAGGAGATGAAGAATGGACGTCTTGCTATGGTGGCATGGTTAGGATTTTATGTGCAAGCTTTGGTAACACAGAAAGGACCCATAGATAATCTTTTTGATTTTATTGAGGACCCCTTGCACCAGAATCTCTTTGCTTATGTATTCTCCAAGCATTGACTCCACCCTTTGAATTTATTTTTTGTACTTTCTTCCATTGCCTTCTGTACTTCGGTGTGGATGTTGAACAAACTCGTAGGGTACAACACTGTGGACTTTGGTGTGGGGTGGGGTCTTGAACCAACATGCTTATCGTTAGTCTTAGTGTCTTGTGGACTTTGCTAAAGGTTCATGAACAAATGGAGTCAGCCTCCAAAACGGAGATCTTTCGGAGGTAAATGTCCAATTCAAACGTATTTGTTGGAGATGCTAATTGTTCCTCCTTAACCCCTAAACGACGTTGTGGACGTTTTGTGGCCAATGAATGACAAAGAATTTTTTGGTGTAGGATAGAAGTACAACTATTCATTTGTCAACTATTCATCTGTTGTGAAAAGGAGAGGGCTTCTAGGGTAGTTTGACTTCTAATGAGTGCTTTTGTATTTTTTTAAACCAATGATTCTCACGGTATCCAAAGGGATGATTTCTATGGTCACCAATCCATCCTTTAACCCTTAAATGTCGGGGAGGACATTTGGCGTCTGATGGATGACATGGAATCCTTGCAATAGGATAGAAGTGCAACTATTCATCTTTGGAATTTTGTTGTGAAAAGGCAAGGTCTTCTATAGTGCTTTGACTTCCAATGAGTGCTTTTGCTATTTCTAAAGCCCATGACTCACACGGTAATGGAAAGAGATGATTTCCAAGGTCATCCCTTCGTCCTTTAAGGGTTAAAGGTTAAAGGTTAAGACATTAAGAATTTACAATTCAAAAGTGAAACCTTTTTGTATATAGCACTTGGACTCAATTGTAAAAAAAACACACTCTACTATCTTCTATATAAGGATCTAAACTATCAATGAATCTCAATTCACTTTTTTGAGAAAAAACAAGATATTAACTTCTAAACGACAAATGACAAAAGAAAATTTCGGTAATTTCCTATGAAGTCAAATTTGAATGTATCATTTCTAAAAATTGATACAAATTGTGAAATTATGCTACCTTCGCAAGGAATATAATTTTTTTTCTTGATTTGGTGTTTCGATCTAAAGTTATGTTGTTTGATTTGGTGTTTGAAGTATTATCAGTAGGAAGTCAATGTCAGGCAACTTTTGCTAAAACCCTCTTTAACTTCCAAAATTTGGCATTTGACTAACAAACATGATGTAATGTAGTTGCAAGGTAGGGTCAACACATTGATGTCAAATAGTCAATTAAAATATAAAGTTAAGCTCCAACACTTTAAAATTCACTTAAAAGAAATTTGACCTTAAATTCAAAGAACTAAAAAAAATTCAACAACTATCTCAAGAGACTTCAAAAAAAAAATTATTTTTTGCATTTAGAAGTGAAAAGACAAGTGGGGCGGTAGGAGGTAAAATAGTCTACCAATTGGATATATAAATTAGGATTAGTAGGAGCTCAACCGCTCATAGTTAAGCCAAAAGTAAGGAGATGTGTTCAAAGTAGAATTTTAAACCTCATTTAGGAATTGTAGAATAACTTCTTTTCTTAAAATTTGAATTAAGTTAATGTGTTAAATGTCATCTTCAAAACCTATTGGAGGTTTTAAGCCTCTAATCAAAAGTTATGGACAAAGTTCAAAGAGGGGTTCAAAAGGACATTTTCTTTGACATTTTCAAACTTCCTCTATGGACTTTGTCCATAATTGTTTTGGGGAGGATCAAAATCAAAAACAAGTTTTTGGAACTGGAATAAAGTCTTGATTTTCCAACTTTTCATAGTTCAAACATTTTTTTGGAAAAAATTATGCCTAAATGAGGTTATTCTTATATTTTGACAATGAACAATCAAGGTCTCATCTTCAAATTATCCTATGTCCCTTGAGGAATTATGATGGACAATAGATTTTATTATGAAAACAACCTCTCCACCCTTTATTCCGATGAATGTCAATGAAGCAATCCCTTTATTTTTTCATGAATTTTATTTTTTATTTTTTTTTATGGCAGATGGTCAAATGACAAATTTACTAGTAGTTTAGGAATAGCATGGCAAATCTGAACCACCAATCTTTAGACATCACTAGAAGAAACCCTTGTTTTTTGTATTGTTTTAAAAGATGTGAAAGTGCGTTATTTTAAATTGAAGGCATGTCAACTCTAATGTCAGCTAAAATCCGTCAAAGGCAACGTTTCTATGAACGGCTAAAATCTTCTAAAACACACATTGATGTCTACATGTCTGATGAAAACAACTGCAAAAACCTCGTGTTTGCACCATCCAATCCACCACATTGATGTCACAACAGCAACGACATTTTTTTCCGTTCGGGCAATGTTCATTTAGAAAACAAATAAATAACCACTGTGAAAGTGTGGCATGTCACATGATCCACTGAAAATACGTGGCATTAATGGTATTAAATTATTTAGAATTAGAATTATTAAATTATAAAAAATAATTATTTTCAAAAAATCCAAAAAAAAAAATCCAAAGAAATTCTAAAATTCACAAATAATTTATGACCAACCATTTAAAGAACTTCTGACGTAAAAGCTAGTAATTACATCATTGGTACTTGTGAAAACGAAGGGAAAAGGGTCCCTTTTATACCGAAATTCATTATCCGTCCATGACAAAGGATATGGGATAATTCAAAATTGAAAAACTTGACCACATAACATGTGGATGTTTTTTCAAACATTCAATTTTGAACAAAAAATTTGTTTTACATATCCCATACGGGTTGCCTTACTTCCTACCAACCCACTGTATAAAACCTAAAGGACCAAGGCTTCTTTATTGTCAATAAACACCTGAAATTGCTATGTATATAGAAAAGAGTAGAAAGAAACTTAATTGTTTCTTTTGCATATCTAACCATAGTATCTTACATTTGATTAGTATGAGAATGTGTTGAAAAAATTTCAAAATTTTTGATAGCATACATTGCAAGATATCAGAGTTTAAAGTGAAAAAAACAAAATTTCAGCACATTACGGGACTAGATTATTTGACTTTGAACCTTCTTAAATTAAGTTTTTTGGACTACAAAGTTTTTAGCTTCAAATATTTATTGTGGGAAATTGAATTGAGAGTCTAGGAAAAAAAGGGACTTCAAAAAAACTTAATTTGTATTCTTTAACCCGTAAAGTCCGAAGGCCATTTTTCTGCCAAAACCACTCAAAACTACCACTTTTGCTATGTTCACCTATGAAATAATTTTTATTATGACAAAATATTCTACTTTGACAAAATGAGATCTAAAGTTGTACATTGAACATAATTCTTGCATTTTGACAATGAGTGGTCAAGCTCTCATCTTTAAATTGTCCCATATCCTTTGAGGATTCATGATGAAAAATGGATACCATTATAAAAACAATCTCTCCACTTAATATTTAGTGAAGGCAACAAATTGAGTTGACATCATTGCGAGGACTTAGAATTTCCTAGTGATTGTTCTTCCTTGGATTTAGCAAGATGATTTGTTAATTTTCAAAATCATTTAGATTTTGAAATTTTAATTATTTTTCGCAGAGGGTTATCTCTGGTTGTAGTGTGCGGTTGAAAAAGTATTAGTCATTTGTGAACTGCAGGTAGTTAAATAATTTATTTTCTTAAACTTTGAATTAAGTTAATGTGTTAAATGTCATCTTCAAAAACCTATTGGAGGTTTCAAGCCTCTAATCAAAAGTTATGGACAAAGTTCAAAGAGGGGTTGGAAAGGACATTTTCTTTGACATTTTCAAACATCCTTTGTTTGTCCATAACTGTTTTGGGGAGGATCAAAATCACAAACGAGTTTTTGGAAATGGAACAAAGTCTTGATTTCCTAGCTTTCATGGAATAAAGTCTTCATTTTTTTAGAAAAAGTTGTGCTTAAATGAGGTCTAAAATTCTACTTTAAACATAATTCTTATATTTTGCCAATGATCAATCAAGGTCTCATCTTCAAATTATCCTATATCAATTTATGATGGACAATAGATTTCATTATGAAAACAACCTCTTCACCTTTTATTCCCATGAATGTTAATGACAGATTTAGAACAAGTTTTTTTCCTAAACCACTAATCTTTAGACATGTTCCTAAGTTCTAATAAGTGGAATTTCTAAGGAAAACAAGGATGGAAACCAATTAGACATGTTCCTAAGTTTTCCACAAAAAATCTAATAAGTAGAAACTTTAAGAATTTCTAAGGAAAGCAAGGATGGGAACCAATTAGACATGTTCCTAAGTTTTCCACAAAAAATCTAATAAGTGGAAACTTTAAGAATTTCTAAGGAAAGCAAGAATGGGAACCAAGTTGAAATGATCTTCAAAAGACCTCAAATCTCCTCCAATGTCTAAACTTCTATAAGTTTGTTTTCTCCTAGACAATTGGTTCTTTCACCATCTTTACTATTCTCTCCATCATTATAATAGATTCTAGAGGGCCTAGTTATGGTTTCTTCAAAAGAGTTATGGATGAACTAATCCAAATGCTTGGACTTTGGAAATAGCCTACGTCTCGTAAGTAAAATTTTTCCCTCTACACACAATTTCTTCAAAAGAGTTTGGACAAACCAATCCAAATGCTCAGACTTTGGAGATCAGACTAGGTCTCTTAGTAAAAATCTGCCCCTTATTCAATAGTTGGTTAATTTTGTATTTATATCCTTTCCTACCTAATTTGGGCATCTCCAAATCCAAACATGTATCTGGGATAAATAATAAATTCCAGTGTTTTCACTGCGGGCTGAGCTCATGGATTGGTTCTCCCTGGACGCCTGCAAGGCAAACAGTTCACAGCAGAGTCCACTCAATGTACTCGTCTCTTCACGATGAGACTATTTTCAGACAACAAATAGAACTCGTTCTATTGCAAGAGAAAAATATGGTACAATTACCCTGACTAGGTCTGGTGGTGATAAACTGAAGTAAATCATGCTGAAACTTGGGACAAGGCGAAAAGACTCAAGAGACAAATTAATTTCCTAAATTTCAGACAAATCAACTTTAAGTACGATGGCATAACAAGTAGTACGATGCATTACGCGCCTGCTGACGCTGCTCCATGAAAGTCGCGGTCATCAACTCCAGCCTCCTTCATCAACATTTTCGTCAAATTTGTAAGCTCTGCCATTGCACGCTTGGTAATCTCTATGGCCGTATCCCTCTCAATCAACCGATTTTTCAAATCCCCAAATTCCTCTGCGCTTTCAGGAACTTGAAGTCCTCCCGAATGCTGCGGGAGCTGGGCTTCGGCAGATGAAGCATTGTCGGATCGGCTTTCAATGCTTTCCGGCTGGCACTCTTGAACAAGGTTGTGGCTCAAGGTGGTCAGATTACGAAGGGCTTCAATCGCCGTTTCAGCTTCAAGTTTTGCTCTTCCACCTGCTAAGAGTTGCGACACAGTATCTCCATCTAGACCCTGCAACTGTAACGTTCGCACTCGACTTAAAACTTTGGCTTCGTCGATCACATCCTGCCGCAGCATAATAAGATCCTGTTCTCGATCACCCCACTGACGTAACAGCGCTTGCAGCTCTCGATCTTTGCTAGCAAGTTCAGTTTGTGCCTCCAGCAGATGCAGATCTTTTTTCTGCAGGTCCTCCTTCAAGGCGTTGATCTCTCGCCGCCATAGGCCCTCATCGAGGAACTGCTCCTGTAAATGCTGTACTTGCAATTGAGACTCGAAGAGTGCTCGTTTTGTGGAAACAAGTTCTGATGTTTTTCGCATAAGCATCGACTCTTCCAAAACATCCTGTCTTGCACTTGAGTCCTGAACAAGTGCTCGAGAAAGTTCAGTGATTTGTTCCACCACAGATGTCGCCTGATTGAGCTGCAAATGGCTGTCATTTAAGCCAACCCGTAGAACGGCAACCTCTTCTTCCTTTTTCCTCAAAAGCAGCGATACTTTAGATAGCTGATCCTCCTTGGTTTGCAGTAAGCCTCTGGCATGCATCACCTCCTCTTGCAACGACTTCAAGGATTCCTGAGCTGCTTGAAGTTGAATATCCTTCTGGTTCAGAGCTAATTTCACTGAAAAAAGCTCAGACTTAAAGTTCTGCAGCTCCAATTTGGCACCCACCAACTCAGTTTCCTTCAACTGCAAAGCTAGCTCTGTATCAGAGAGTAATGAATCCCTTTCCTGTAAGAGCCTCGTCGAGACATTCAACTCTTGCGTTAATTCTTGTACCCTACGCTTCTCGGTTGATAGGGCTGCCTGCAATTCAAAATTAGCCTCCTTATCCCGTCGAAGCTCTTCTTGAAGAGCGTCGTAAGATAACCTAGCAAGCCTAGTGTGTTCTTGCTCCTTCTCAAGAACGCTCTGAGCAGATTCCAGATTCTTCTCCAAAGAAGCTAGCATGGCTTTCTTAGATGCAAGATCCTTCTCCTGATGCTCAATCAGCTTGTTCTGCTCATCAACAGATCGACGAAGACTGGCCACCGTCGATTGGGATTCCGAAAGTTCCGCCTGCACCTCGGTGAGCAAGACTTTGAGTTGCGAGAGCTCAGTTAGACGGGCTTTTCCTCTGACCTTACTGCTGGCCAATTCTTGTTCCAGGCTTCTCAAATCATCCTGTGCACTTGACCACGCCTTGGTCCTCTCCTCTAACTCAGCTTCCAACTTACGCAGCATATCTTGCTTCCAATCCCTGTCTTCTCGCAATTTTCCCAAGTCAGAATCCTTGTCCAGTAAAGATGCTTGCAACGACTCATTGTCAGCCGCCTTCGTGGAAAGAAGATCCTTTGTTCGCTCAAGCTCGAGTTCTTTCAACGTGAGATTTGAGGCTCCCTCCTCAAGAGCTTCGTCTTTCTCTAACAACTGATTTTGGAGTTCCCTAAGATCATCTTGTTTCTTGGCTAGCTCTTTTTGCGCATTTTCTAATTCAGCATTGTTTTGATTGACCACCTACACGAGTTCATCAAACCATTAATACAAATATCTAGACAATAACAAGCTCTAAAGCATACTAGGCCCTTCGAAATGCTCTCACAGTTCAAACTGATCACAAATAACCTTGTATCAAAATTTCTTTCATGTGGGAAACCCTAATTACAACCCCAACTTTCCTCGTTCACAACGAAGGTCTTCCAGTATCATCTCAGCTAAACCATTCAATACAAACGAAGTAAAAACAAGAGGGCCAGGTCGTCAAGGTCTGCTATCCATCACGATTTTCAACTGAAGCACCATGCTAACTCAGAGCAAGAAAAATAGTGTGACCCACATCATGACCCAAAATGTTCAACATGATCCGTCAGAAAATGGGAGACCAGTCCTCAGCATTGCCCGCACTGGTATCTATCAAACAACAGAAAAGAATTGCAATAGGAAACCTACGACTGACATATTGCTCACCTCTTCCGCAGTTCTTAACGCTTGACTCCTAGACAAAAAGACCTCATGTGCACGTTGAAGCTCTTCCTGCTTAATCGAGTGGCTTTTGTAGGCAGCTTCTAATTCCTTCTCTCTGTTTAGCAATGCCGACCGTGTTCTTTGCACATCCCATTGGTCAGCCCTCACAGCCTGTTCAGCTTCCCCAAGCTCTGCCTCTTTGGCTTTCAACGCATTGAGGACAATATTAAGGTCCAATTCAAGTTCATTTACGGTATGCTCAATTCCTTTTCCATTTCGGATATTTGGATCAGATGTCTTCTCTTCCTGCCACTGCGCCTGCTGAATGAGTCGTTCTAAAGCTGCTATAGCGGGATTTAACTGCCCATTCCCACCTGTTGGACCAATGTTTCCTGCTTTGCCGATCGGTTTTTCCAGAACAGACACACATTGAGAGAGCTGCGCTTTCCGACGAGTAATGAATCTACAGTTCAGTTTCACCTCATCACCTTTGAATGAATTCTGCAAAACATATGAATTCAAACAAATTTTAAGATGGCGAATATATAGGTCAACTGAAACCATCCGTTACCGGATCCTATGTTTTAAATTTTCCTGAACAGTTCGGTTTCCTTCATGATAGTCTCCAATACCACATGCGAAAGTGAGAGACGAGGTTCACCATGTTATCACAATCAAAATTGCAAACAAACAAACAGATACAAAGACTAAACTTTCGAGATTCTCGAACTCTCACGCCTTTGGTAAAACCCTAGTCCCCAGCAGGACGAAGCTGTGAACCCCCTCACGACACCGTTCTACATCAACGATCGAAGTGCTTCATTTTCTATTCGTGTGAAGAAAAATATTCAGTATACAAATAGGGAAAGTAAAATTGATGAACTCCTGCGCATTAATCAGTTTATGACTAGCTGTTCGGTCATAGGCAGAGGATGAAGATCTAATTTCGCACTTCAAAAAAATCCCTGAGATTCCTCCAAGATGCCGTCTTTCTAAGACGGACACGGTCACTCAATTCTTTCTATGAGCTAAGAATTCATCAACAAAACCAAAAAAGCTCCAAAAATGAACTTCTTGCTACTCCATACCTGAAGCTTCGACCTCCTTTGCTTTGCACTCTGAGGAAAAATGGATGGATCCCACAGCTTTTGCACGACCAAACCCGAGATGGAAGCCGCCATTTCGCAACCGAGCCCTATTTGCTCCAAATCAAACCGACTTTCTGCTCTCCGAACTAAAAAATGAGCACACCGCAGCACCTCCGCCGTAAATTCATCGCGCTACCGCAGACCTACCAAGAAAGCACAAATGTTCCACAGATTTTGTGTTAGGGTCACATGCGCACACTGGAAATTGTGTCCGCCATAGCCAAGCACGAAAGGCAAGAAAGAGTTCCAAAAAACTCTCACAAACAAAGCTGGGATACAGAGGAGATCGAGAATTTGAGAAACCTTCCAGAGCCACAAGATAATTGCCAGGTTCGAGATCGTCGAGTCCACCATAGCCATGCATCGGCCATAGCCAGTGCGGGAGAAGTTCGAACAAGGGAGAAAGGTGGAGCAAGCGCATCTTTCATCTGCTAGTGGGAAGACACCACGTGTCAACAGAGAATGAAAAGCAACCCTGTGGACATGACGCGGACGCGCGGCAGGGTGGGCCGGGGCGCAACCGCCCTGATCGGTGGCAGATGAAAGTACACTACTGTTGGAATTTCAGAGTTGACTACTAATAAGTTACTCCGTAGTAATCAAAAGGTACTGTATGCTGTTTAAGACCACAGGGCATATTCGGCTCATTTCGAGCTCAATTAGCCCCTAAATGTCCAAACAACGTTCATCTACAACATAGCCATTTTGGGTAGCTCACTACAAACGGAGTTTTTATTTTTATTCTTTGAAAATGTCACACAATATGGGGACAAGGAGTAGCATTAAGGCCCAACAATTTTCATAACTTTTGACTACATGTTTCAAGATGAGCTCGGCTTCGTTGACCTAACCAAGTCTCTTCCCATGCTAGGCCCAATAAGGTAGTATGCTCATAAAATGACTTTTTATGAGTTGATTACCTTTGGGGGGAAGCTTAAATCCTTGAAATAGTTTCATTAAATTTTCATGGGAAGAAAAATGGAATTGGCATCTAGTCCTAATCGTTTCATATTTTTTAGATCTTTGTGGAATTAGTTATGAATTTTTGAAGTTGAGATGCAATGGTCACTAAAAGTCACCACCTCTTGAAATGTACACTATTAGAACATTGAAGAAAGAAAAATTTACATTTGTGTCATGATCACTTTTAGAGCATGGTAGCATTTAGAGTAAACTACTTTATGCCCAACTACCATTTCCTTGAGTTTAGACATAGTTTGATCAAGCTTGGCAAAGTTTGATATTTTGGGCAATTTTTTCCTTGTCCTTGTCCTCCTCTAGATTTAGGTGAAATCTAGAACTCCACCTTTCACATTTTTCAAGAAATTAATGTATGTGCAAGCCATAAATTGTTGAAAAAAGGACTTTTGTATGAGACTTTTCTTGAAGCTAGTTCCCTATTAGAAATGTTTGGTACATGTTTCCAATTGAAATGTTATGAATTTTTTTGAACATGTTGTCAACTTTGTCACAAAGAGAGAGCAAAAAAAGTTAAAGTAAAAAAGTGAAACTTACCTGTGCAAAAACCTCCCCAAATTAGAGCTTCTTGGAATTTGGATGTCCCTCCAAAACATTTTAATTTTCAACTTCAAAATGTGGTCCAAAACTCCAATTTCTTACTACAACATAATGAAGTAGTCTACCACTAAATCTTAAGGTAAGATGCAACAAGATTTCATTCGGCATCAAAAATGGCCCATTTTGAGGGTTCTTTTGGTGAAATGTAGTAAAAAAACTTGGGGGTTAAGGAATTGATATATGATTATAATCTCTAGTTTAAGTGGACAACATTTTTTTAAATTTTAAACAAATGGAAATTCCATTCGAAAACAAAAGGAAGCACAACAGCCAAGGCCAAAGAGAGAGAAAAGAACCGAAGCCTACTCAAAGTGGACAACATTTGACTCATTATAAGGATCTCCTTTTGTAGGGTTTTGAGTTCTGTAGTAAATAGGTTGAAAACTTGAAATCACAATAAAAATATATCAAAGAAACTATGATGAAGCTTTTTTATCTTTTTTTTTGGACACAAAGATGCAACTTTGAGTAGTTGAAGTAAATTATAATCAAGTAACATATTTGTTGAAAGATATAATGACATACATACATATAGTAATTTGTTATTTGTTATTTTATTTGTTATTCATAAACCACAGAAGACTTAAGGGAAAGATGTGTGCCTTTGCCAAATCATATTGCAAACTAAAATGTTGACTGGACCTTAGTCTAAACATTTGGGTGTTTTGGTTGGGTCAAGTGACCCCCCTAACTTAAAGATAAAGAAAAGGAGAAAATATCAAAAATCCACCCCATCTTCAATTGTTCCCTTGGCACCTGTCTTCTAATTAAGATTCATGCCTAGATTCAACTCAACAAAATAATAAATAACATTCCAATACCCTAACTTAAGTTACACCCCAAAACAACTTGCAATTATGGAAGATACAATATACACATTGTTTTTTTAAATATTTTTTTTTAATGAAATAATTTGTTGAAAGATATTGGACATAGACATATAAGTTAAGTCATATGTTTCCTAAACCTCAGAAGTCTAAGATAAATATCATGTGTGGTTTTTGCAGGACATCCCCTACACCACATTTTACAAAATAGTTATTTCTAAAGTTGTTGCTATTGCTGCCAGATGTATAATTGAAATACATTTTGGTCATATAATTCTAATGAGGTCTCCATTCCAATTAAGACACCTCACATACTAAAGTCTTAATGAATTTTCTATTTGATGCTCTGAGGCAAAGCCTTGCATTTTTCATACAATCAATCCTCGAGTTCTTGAGAAATCTTCGTGTTGATTGAGTCCTCCTTTCCTCCGCTTGCGTTTGTCAATGGAAGCAAAAGCATTGCAAGTTCGTTTGGGTCCCATTTTATCCTTAAGCCATTCGCCTCTTGGAAGTTCTTTGGGTTCATTTGGATTCTTTTTCTTCCTCCATTTGCCATCGTCCAAGGTCGAGTTGTCATTGCAAGAAGAAGAAATGATGACATATCCTTCCAAATCTTCCGGTTCCGCAACAAAAGAATGGCCCACCCCATGGAGCTTTGAATAATCAACTACAAAGTCTACAAAAGAAGGCATGAGGGCATTAAGAGAAACAAGTGTACCGGTGGAAGTCATGGCTACTATTATTAATGAATGGGCAACTTTCAATCTCTATTTTCAAGTTTTCTAGCTTGGGTCCCTTTAAATGTTCTACAAGAGACGAGAACTTTAGTAAAGAGGGAAATCTTGTATTGAGGAAATTAGACAATGATGCAATGTAGATGAGTTTTTCGTTAGGTTGCAAAAAGATGTGTAAGCCGTTTGAATGTAGAAAGCAATTTGAGTTTTTAGTTGAGAAGGTTTCTCTAATTTATAGGTAATGGCTTGAGTCTTTTACTTTCACTTGAACATCCATTGGACATTAATCTTTTACTTTTACTTGAACATCCATTGGACATTAGTCTTTTACTTATACTTGAACATCCTTTGGACATTAGTCTTTTACTTTGACTTGAACATCCATTGGACAGATTAGGGTGGATTGACCCCCTCACTCGTCCTTACCAGGGGTGCATGTAAAAAGAAAGCCCCCTATTTTGGACCATTCTAGGGTAGACTCTTGACCTCCCTAGACTAATGTGGGGTCTCTGATCACAAAAATGAATTAAAATTTTGCAAAAAAATTCATGTGCGGAAAATAAATAATTCCAGGGTTTGCCCGCAGGGCCGAGCAAGGGGGTCAGTTCTCCCTGGCCCATTGGACATTAGTCTTTTACTTTTATTTTTACTTCAACATGTATTTTCTACACTCCAGAGCCTGTTCCCTTAGTAGTAGGCTGCTGGGCAAGCATGCTACCCAGCACTGCCTAAGTAGCTTGGAAGGCTTGGAATTCTCTTTGATTTATTTTATTATTAATTATAGGTTGCCTTGACTGACTTATTAGGGTTCATGATTTAGGGTTCCCACCCAGGTGGATAGAAGATAACATTTAGTAGGAAGCTTATTATGATTTGGGGAAGGAAAAGAAGGAGGTCATGCTGTGTGTGTAGATTGAAGTTCTAATCCACGCCAATCATTTGAAACTGGAAGAAATACATTATGGTACACAGAAAAAATAAATTGGGTGCCATTAACAGAAATATATACTCTGTGTGAGAAAAGAAGAAAAGAAATCCCATGAGGTGAAATTAAAATCAAATAAAAAGTCATGTTGCAATCTGAAAATGTTGACTGGACCCCTGTTAGTTTGAACATTTGGGTGCTTGGGTCTGGACCTTAGCCAAGGTCAAGTATCAATTTGCTGGAAGATACATTTAAAAATAATACTTTTTTTTTTACTCAAATGAAACAATTTGCTGAAAGATATTGGTTTAAACATAGACATATAAAATAAGTCATATGTTTCCTAAACCTCAGAAGACCAAGGTAAATATCATGTGTGGTTTTTGTGGTTTTTGCAAGACATTCCCTGCTCCACATTTTACAAAACAACTGTTTCTAAAGTTGTTGCTAATGTATAATTGAAATACAATTTGGTTGTATCTTGGATTTCCCATTCTAATAAGCTTAAGGTTTGTATTTTGAGACACCTTGTAGGCTAAAGTCTTGAGTTAATGAATTTTGTATTTGACACTATGAAGCAAAGTGGTGCATTTTATAGAACCAATCTTGGTGCTAAAAATAGTCTCATTTGATGCACACTTCAATTTTTGTAACTCCTAAATGTCCAAACTACGTTTTTTTGTCCATATAGCAATTTTTAGCAAGCACACTACGAATGGAGTTTGAGGGGGGGGGGGGGGTTCTTTGAAATTTTCACAGATCATGTGCCCAAGGAGTAGCTATAAGGCCCAACAATTTTCATAACTTTGGACTACATGGTTAAAAAGTTATTGTATGATATATTGTTTTCATTGCTTAGAAGGCTATCTAAGCAAGAAAAATGACCATGTGTAGTATAAAAATTTCACTCTAAAAGGAGTTAAAGGTTGTTGGTTGTGTCGGGCAAGGTTGAAATTTTTTTTTTCTTCTTACTTCAAACGTCATAATCTTTCAATCTATGTGGTCAAAGTTTCTGAATTTTTTTTCACACATTCCTATAGTAGTCTAGTAAAAATTTGTATGGTTGAATTTTGAAAAAAGAACTTTTTTTTTCCCTAAAAAGTGGCAGTTTTTCACAATTTCAACCCAAAATGTGCCTCAATCCATTAGGGGTTAAAGGATGGGACTTTGACCTCCAAACTATGAATCTCCAATCCCAATTTTTTTATTTTATTTGCCTTTTACAACCCAAGAAAATCGGGATCTAGCCTTGAAACTGGGACTTAAAAAGTTGGGACGTAATGTGAAACGACTGTAGTGACCACTTGGGCTGGTGGCCAAGTCACTTCACTTGCTCAGTTATGTGTAAATAAGCCTCAAAATGTCAATACCAGTTGCCACTTGTAAATGAACGAGAACGCACTTGACACTTGTGCACTACAGTAGTTGCTCAAAGCCTTCTCACGGCACAATTCCTATGGCCTGAACTTAGAATTTTATAATAAAAATCAAGAGGAAGGAACAGCGGAAAATGTCTTGTCATAACTTACACTGCTCTATGGAATCATGTCATTATATATAACTTCATGAAAAGTTCCCATTGACAAGTGTTT
Source organism: Rhytidiadelphus loreus (assembly GCA_947034895.1). Classification (NCBI taxonomy): domain Eukaryota; kingdom Viridiplantae; phylum Streptophyta; class Bryopsida; order Hypnales; family Hylocomiaceae; genus Rhytidiadelphus; species Rhytidiadelphus loreus. The sequence goes on from OX344764.1 coordinate 5,012,797, forward strand.
TGGAACTCAGGCCTTCCACACATTCCATTCACTCACTCCCACGCACGAAAGGTATCCTACTTGGCGAAACGAAATCACTAAGCAACCTGTTGACTGTTCCCATCTTTCCCAGACAGTGTGGCAATTTCTGATTGCAGTCTTTTCGGAGACCGAGATTCAGCGATGGTGAAGGTGCCGAGGGTGAAGCTGGGGTCGCAGGGTCTGGAGGTTTCTGCGCTAGGCTTGGGGTGCATGGGCATGAGCCAAGCTTACGGGACCTCCAAGACGCAAGAGGAAGTGACGAAGCTCATTCACCATGCGGTGGAGCAAGGCGTCACGTTCTTCGACACCGCAGACGTGTATGGGCCGCATGTGAACGAGATTCTTGTAGGAAAGGTGGGTCAATCGACCTCTCTCGCACCTCTCTGGCACAGACTACAAATTTGTCATGTTGGCCATAGCCGATCCCCTCTGCACTTCGGATGTCTGATTCAAGATGCCAATTTTAGTTGCTGTGAAGCTGGTGAGATGCTGATCATTGTCATGGATCGTTTTTTCTTTCCAGGCTTTGAAGGGGATTCGCGACAAGGTGCAGATCGCCACAAAGTTCGCGAATTATTGGGATGGGCCGACCATGAAGGTGCGAGGGGATCCGGAGTATGTGCGTTCGTGTTGCGAGGGCAGCTTGAAGAGGCTGGAGGTGGACTGCATCGACCTTTACTATCAGCATCGGGTGGATGACAAAGTCCCCATCGAAATCACGGTAAGCTATTGCATGCATGCGTTAAATATCTCAATCCTTGCTTGGAGAAATCTTTTGAATGCATTGATATTAGGTATTTGCAATATATTCCGCTACAGAGCGTCAGGGACAAAATGTAAACGCTTGATCGAGGAGGCTGGTCACAATGTCAATTGAAAGAGGTTCCCAGGCACGCACAATCTGGTTCCGCTCGCATGCGGCTATGGCTGATATGTGGGCACATCGAAAAACAGGTCGGAGCCATGAAGGAATTGGTGGACGCGGGGAAGGTGAAGTATCTGGGACTGTCTGAAGCTTCTGCTGCGGATATTCGGCGCGCACACGCCGTGCATCCCATTTCGGCGGTGCAGTGCGAATACTCCCTTTGGACCCGCGACATCGAAGAAGATATCATTCCCACTTGCAGGTAAGCGACGCCTACATTAGCTTCACGAGACATTCGTATGATTGCACCACTAATTCAATTTACAAAGCACTTCATCTCTGCCCCCTTCTCGTAATCCATTTTGAATTTGAAACCGAGCCTGGGCAATTGATTGTAGGGAACTGGGGATCGGAATCGTACCTTACAGTCCCCTGGGAAAAGGATTTCTGGCGGGGTTCAAGGCTAAGGCAACCACGGACGGATCGGGGGAGTACGATTTCCGCTCGACGCTGCCGAGGTTCCAGGGTGAGAATCTGGTGAAGAATGAAGAGCTTCTTGCTCGAGTGGAAACCATCGCCAAAGCCAAGAAGTGCACGCTGAACCAGCTTGCATTAGCGTGGGTGCATCACAGAGGCGCCGACATGGTTCCTATTCCAGGTAACCAACAATACCGCCGCTGATTTGGTCTCTGTAAACGGATTCGATTCCAAGTTGTACATTCAATCTTAGGGATTTCCTTCACAGCATTAGCAACACTAGTAAGGAACCCTGCATTGCTTAATGATGTCATGGGCATTGTGAAATTTCAGGGACGACGAAGATCGCTAATTTGGACTCGAACATCGGCTCACTAGGAGTTTCGTTATCAAAAGACGACTTGGAAGAGCTAGAAGCAGCGGTGCCTGTCGGTGAGATTGCAGGGGAACGGTACATGGAGAGCATCATGGAGAGGACCTTCCAGTTTATCAGCAGTCCTCCTCTGGAATCTTGGAAGCCAACCTCCAAGTAGGGGAAGTGCTGCTGGAGATAGTTCTAGATAATGTCTTGATTTGTTGACCGTGGTACCATCTACCTTTATGAGCCATCCGGAATGTAAGTATTCATCAGTGCAGACCTATCTCTGTTACGCGCTACGGCGCTACCTGTAATGTGCACAGCTATCTATGCAATGGCGGCGATGAAGCTTGGTCTGTTTCGACTTTCGAATGTACTGAAACTATGAATACAAAGACGTGCCCTTTGTTGTACTAATTACTAACTCAAGAGAGAGTGCTGAATGTACTGTCTTTCATTTCTACGTTCGTGAGTTCGTCAATGCAGACTTGCCCAGGTTTGTGATTCTGCTCTTTCTTGACGCTGCGTGATACGCTTGGCCACTCCTCGTCTTCGTCTCGTCAAGCAGTGTTGACGACAATGAATGCCTGCAATGTAATTTCCACGGTTTAGGGTTAGGCACTCGGAGAAGCATAGGGACAAGGCAAGAACTTGTGTATGGTGAATCACAAGAATGCTTGTTGTACTCTAGGTTTTAATTGTGAATATCAGATGAAATAATTAAAACCTGATATTCACAATTATTTCATCTGATGATATTTCACTAGGATGAAAATGTGACTAATTTTGTGACCAGAGTTGTGACACTGCGTATTGAATATAATAGATGATTCCGATTCCCTAGTGTAGAAATCATCAAACCTTGATCTCAATACATAGACTTTCCAACAATTGATTTTCAAGACTCATGTCCATCATAACTTAGTTTGCCCTAGCCTCCCAAAGTGTTTGCACTTGTGAGCCTTTCTGTAGAATTAAGGGCTTGGCCTCAATAGAACTAGCATACTACCCCTCCAAATAAACTTCTAGATTTTCATTGGTTTATGATTAGAGCTTGAAATTTCTATCATTGGAAGCATATTCAAAGGTACTTTGAATAGGTACAAGAAAACTTGAATTTAGACATTGGACAATGAAAACAAATTACTTCAAAAGCAACCTAAAAAACAAAAATTAGAAAGGTTTTGACAAATCTTACTTACTAAAGCAAAATTTGGTTAATTGCACAATATTATTTGGTCAATTTGATCTTCTATTATTCATATGGTACAATCTCAAATGACAAGAATGACTATTGTAGATTTAAATTATGAAATGAAGATGGGGTGTAGAGAGAGACGCTATGAGGTAGGTTTTTACAATTAAGTGTACTTACTTTAAATACAAATGCAACATTTTGTATTTAATTTTTAGAGATGTTATCACATGTTTTCTATTAATCATGAAAATCTTAGATTCTTTTGCAAAGATTTGATTTATTTTTCCTTATTAATTAAAAATTACAACAATTATTATTATTACAAAACTAGTGGAGATTTTTTACACTCATAGATAACACACTCCGTCATGTAACAAAAATATATTATGAAATTTCAGTATGATTTAATCCCTAAATGACCATTGTCCCTTTGGGGGACAAACGGGATTTTGGGTAAGTACCTACGGTCTCAATCTTTGTCTTGATTTTTTGAGACTTTTTTTGAAGATATAAAAATTGATTAGCTTTGTGCAAATATAATTTTTTTTTCAATTGGCACTTGGGAACAAAAGTTATGCCCCCAAAAGCTCAAAACAAGGAAGAAAGGGCAACAAAAAAAATTTGAATTTGAATTTTAAAAATAAATAAAATATTTCTCGTAGATTCTATTTTTGTCTACATGAAAAGCTTTGATTCACTCCATTTGGATTTGTTATGAGAAAGTTATAGACAATCTTGTTTTTTAGGCAATTAGAGCATCTTCAAAAAACAACTTGTAGGACTCATTTCTAAATGCAATTCTTGCAATTTAATTCTATTTTAGAGATATTAATAATTTAGATTTTTCCTTCTATCTTGTACCTACTTCTATTTAATAATTTTGTAAAGGATAAACATTAAGTTCTTTTTTTGGTGTTTTTTTCCTAGACCCTGAACTCAATTCTCCACCATAAAGATTGTAAAGCTCAAAACTTTGTAGTGCAAAAAATTAAAGTTAAGAAGGTTCAAAGTCAAATGATCTAGTCTCACAATGTGTTGTCAAAATTTCTGGAATTTTTTCCACACATTCTCATACTAGTTAGATGTAAGATCCTACATTAAGATGTACAAAAAAAACAATTATCAATTTTTTTTTATTCTTTGCTATTGAAATGGCAGTTTTTTAGTGTTTTTTGCAAAAATAAGGCCTTGGTCCTTTAAGGGTTAAAAAGTTAAATTGAATTTTGACCATATGACAATGTAACTAAGGTAGCCACACCTAATTGCAACACTTTCCATTCCCCAACACCTAAAAAATGGCCTTCAATGAACACTTAAAACCACCACAACTTTTCAAGAAGCAACCAATGAGAGATTGAGAGGTGAGGAGCAATCAATGAAAATAGAGACATTTTGTACTTCAAGGGTGTCCATTCAAGTGTAAAGCATAGGCTACCTTATATTTTCAACTTTGAAAACTTGTAAAATGGTACTAGAGTGTTGTAAAATTAGAAACCACTTGAATTGCATTTCTCTTGAGTTTGCTAATAACCTCATCAAATGTTTTTGGTCATTCAGCCTTTAAGGGGCTAGAAATAGAAAAAGAAATGTCTCCTTTAGGTGCTACTACCTTAGTCCTTTTGGTATTAAATTGTCTTAATTTGTCTTAACTTGTATTGTTCCATTATCCTTTCAAGGGACAAAATGGATATTAGGCAGGTTCTTAACAATAATTCTTAGAGTTGTTAACCCCTAAAGGACCAAACATTGTTTTTTTGGCAATATAGCAATTTGGGGTAGCTCACTACGGACAAAAAAATTATTTTTTATTTTATTGTAAAATTTCACACAACGTGTGCTCAAGGCCCAACAATTTTGGAGTAGCTTTAAGGCCCAACAATTTTCATAACTTTTGACTACATGGTTAAAAAGTTATTGCATGATATGTAATTTTCTATAATCAACAGATAGCCTCAATAATCACTTCTTTAAGAATCACTTTTTAAAAAAATAAAAATTTGAAACTAGTTCTCTAAATTTATATACACGGAAAGTTTTGAAGCATTCCATCTTGATTAATGAGATGAAAGTTATGAGGAGTTTTAGTTTATGGGTAGGTATGGCATATGAAAGTGTAATTTAGAAAGTATTTACATTTCTACTACCTTAGTTTGCAATTGCTATTTTGTAGATTAATTTAAAAGCACATATTTTTCTTCTTATTGTAGTTTGCAATTTCGACACAAGCATCCAATGCAATGTATTGATAGTTTTTATACTTGTATCTTTAGTTACTGATTGGGGTGTGAAATATACCACATCATTTCGTTGACTGCTACTGAATGTTATGCAAAGTAGAAGTAATAGCAAAATCACAATCTTGTTTTCAATATGTATTGTTCAATACAACACAATGAAAACAATAATTATATGAAAGGAAGATTTCAATTTGAAACAGAGAAGGAAAGCTAGTCTTCTATGGAACCCCCCAATGCCCGAACCTCCCGTCCCTCATTTTCTGAAAAATAAGCTTAAGCTTGTGACTACAAGTCAAATAAAAAATTAGATATGCACAAAGCTTTCATACAACCGCATCTCCAAAACATGTTTAATAAAATGATGGTAAAAATTGAGACTACACAAGCCTACACAAAATCCATTTTGTCCCCCAAGGGAACTTTGGGACTTTAGGGGTTAACCACTAATTGCAATGTTGAGTGAAAGTTTCCTAAATACCAAAATTTGGTGCCTTAAGCATTTAGTGATTAACCTTGTAAGGACAAGCCCCTAGTTGTGAACAAACTTAGTAGGGGAACCACATGGCCGTCCTTCATTTATTGCATCCAATAAGTAGAGGTAGCCTACAAATGGTGTGAAATTTTTGCAAATGATAGATGTAGGAGTGATGTGCATGAGATATCAATATTTTGGAGAGTTCGATGACCAAATTCCATGGTAGAAGAGATAATAGAGAACACACACACATTTATTTCCTCTAAGCAAAAGGTTAAATTGGACTGTAACAATTGTCTAAATCATGAGACAGATCTATAAGAATGTGAAAGAGTAGCAAACAATTGGAAATAATATCCATATCAATCTACAAGATTGAAATCATGTTTCTTTAAGGCAGTAATAGGCTTGTATTTGTTCAAAGGTGTAAATGCAAGCAAAGTAGGAAGCTGAGGCAAGCCACATGAACATTGTTCATTTCACTAAATAGAATGATTCCAATGAATCTGAACATTGCCCACTACAAACTTTTGAATTAAAGGTTGCATTTCCATAGACCTATCCAATCTCTATGCTCACCATTTTTCCAATATGTTCACTCTTCCAAAAATATGTATCCCTACCATGAGCTATTTGTTGAGCCTAGTGTTGGCTACAACACAATCAAGATGTGGAAAAATTCAAAATGAATGAAAAACATTGATATCCTGTCCTCTAGATTGAAACACATTTGTCAAAAGGACATTGTTTTTGGTCCCTATTGGCATTGCAGGATTAAGAATCACTCGTTCTTTTCTCTTCGGAATAATCATGGAAATTTAGGTGAATATACTCTTTCTTTCCCACCAACTAGTTAGAGTTTCTCTCTCTCTCTCTCTCCAGTTCTCTATACCCAACGTTAAAGTGGTCATTCAAAGTTTGCGTCATCTTCTCCCAACCAAGAATAAAATGTAGAAAGTTGCCTCTATTTTGTGGTTGGGCTTAGTGTCCCGCATTCTTTACCTCTCCTAAGGTAGTATGCTCTAAAAGCGCCCATCTTCCTCAAACCACCCCTATTTTTCGGTGAAGAATAGGAATGGGGTGATCCTTAAATGGACCATTTTAGCAATTGAATGCATCGAGAAAAAATTATTTTTCTATTGCAAAAGCCAATCATTGCCTTTGATTTCTGCACATCTCTTTACAAGTTGCAAGTGGACGGATTTGGGGAGACCTATGGTCACAAATAGGTGCCTATGCCTTGAATCTTTGAAAATTTATAAGTAATTCAAAAATGCTTGGAAAAATACAAAACCACTTGTGTTAGGTTCCACATCCATTTTTTTCTCTCTCTCAAAAATGATCTAAATATAATTTTATCCATATAAGCCTATGAAAAGGCAAACCAGCCCATAAACGGTCGCTTTTAGAGCATACTACCTTACTATGCTTACCACCTCTCCTTTCAAATTTGTGACATCTCAATCCAAATTTGAATTCCAAATTTCCAAATTTTATCATGTGTGACAAATAAAAAATTCCAGTGTTTTCCCTAAGGGTAATAAACACTTTCGCTCTCCCCCGGTTCCCTCACATTCCCTCACGTTCCCTCACGTTCTCCAATGCGCTCCAACAACGCTCCCTTGGAGGCGCACGGATCCGTCCTCGCCCCGACCCGCGCTCTTGCTTTCCAGCCTCCGTTTCCCCCTCTCGCAGCTGGCCGATGCCTCTCCACTCTCTAGGCGTTTCTATGAGGCGAGGCCAGCCATAGCCCGCTTGATTCAAGCTCTCATCCCTCCATCTTGCAGCATTCTGGCAGGTGTACAGCGATGCCGAAACCGCTCTTCCTCACATTGTCCAGAAAGAGGTTGCCGCAAGAACTTGAGACCAAGTGGTTGCCGCGTTTCTGCTGCTCACTGATTTGGGGAGCGTCCTGCAGATTCTTGGTAGTTTTCTTCATGACCTAATAATGTTGGTACTTAGAACCCTTCTTCACGCTTATGTATGGTGTTTCACACGGTGAACCTGTCCTGCATTGTGACATTTCCTCTTTCTTTTGGGGGTGTTTAGTGCTCTGGAGTGGTTGTCTGTGACGAATTCGGATGCATTCTTTGTTACGCAACAATTTTACCTTCAATGTGAGAATTTTTTTATTTAGCATTTTGAGTGTTTTGCTGTTGTGAAATCGATTTTGGAGTATTTGAAGAGGATCCTTTGTGTGAAAATCTGTCTTGGAGATCTTGAGCCTCGTGGAGTTCAGGTTTGCAAGTCTTTGTGCTTCTGTTATCGTGGTTCGCCCGAGCAGAGCCTGTCCTCTGTTGCGTTGTGTAGTTGAAAACAAGTTCTTTTGACAAGCCCCATCGATGATCCAGATTTTGGTAGATGTCAGACGCGAGGAGTTTGATTCTGCAGTGCCGTGGTGGAGGGCTCTTTCTTGAGCTTCTTCGTTGACTCCACATCAAGTTTTCTTGTGCAGGCTAAATTGGCATCTGTGTTAATTTTGATATCACGGTGAAAGGTCTAGATGAAACTAAGAGTTCATGAAACCGCTGTTTCCCTTATTGGTTGTCACTGGCAACAAGGTATAGGATATTATTTGCTGCACTTGAAGCAATTTAACGTAAGTACGAGTGCGGTTTTAGGGGGTTCTTTGGAGAGATGTGGAGAGACCACTTTGGGGACGAGTCAAATCCGTTGAGATCAAATCTTTATCCTTATACGAATTTCTTATGAAATCATTCACAATGGGAGGCTGTAGACCAACAGAAATGACAGTAAATGACGCCATTTCCATTCAAAGATCAATGGTCGTGGACATTTAGCCAAGTCATGGTTTCCCTGCACTTGCTTATTGAAAGTCCGGCCATTTGTACGAATGGATGAGCGGTACAGAAGACGGGATCAGGTCGCTCACGGATTTAGTATCCTCTACCTTTCAGTCTAACCTTACATTGAAATCTAGATGAAACTTATAGTTGATGAATCCGCTGTTTCCCATTATGGTTGTCACTGGTGGTTTCAATTGCAATACATTGTGATGGAGGCTATTATATTCTAGATGTAACAGCCTAGGTCTATTATTGGTGAAACCTGACTTGCGAAGATTCTGAATTCTTTTTTTATCTGTCTCTCTTGCAGTCGTAGTATTCAGCAATGAGGTGATGTGAATACTCGCTTTCCACTCAGTAGCGTTCACACCATGGGGTCGCTAGGGGCCGATGAGCTTGGTGTATCACCACAACATATAGACTCACTGCTGAGCATTAGCAGTGAAGAGCTTTCTCAACATAATACGGCCGGCGACCTCTGGGTTTCCATTCAGGGCAAAGTGTACAATGTTACAAATTGGCTCAAAAACCATCCAGGTGGTGAGATTCCGCTACTCCATCTCGCAGGCCAGGACGTGACAGACGCATTTTTAGCATTTCATCCCGGCACAGCATGGAGTATCCTACCTCAGTTCCTTATTGGCAAGCTCTCCGACTATGAAGTTCCCCCTATTGCCGCAGAGCACAGGCGGCTTCTCAGGGAGTTTAAGCAAGCAGGGCTTTACAAAAACCCATTGGAGGTTTACGCTTTGTACGCCTGCTGGGTAGTGCCATTACTCCTCCTTTCAGTGCTGGGCGTTTTTTACTCACATAGCTTCGTGGTTCACATGCTGAGTGCAGCCATGTTGGGCATTGTGTGGAATCAAACCGGCTGGATGGGGCATGATACAGGTCATTGTGGAATGACGAAAAACCGTACCTTCGACAGATGGTTCGCTATTGCAATTGGAGACTGTTTGTCAGGGATCAGCATGGGATGGTGGAAACGAAACCACAATGCTCACCACATTGCCTGCAATAGTATAGAGTACGATCCAGATTTGCAGTATATCCCTCTGTTTGCAGTGACATCAAAACTCTTCTCAAATCTCTACTCCTACTTCTATGACAGAATCATGCCATTCGATGGTATAGCACGATATCTCATCGCCTACCAGCACTGGACGTTCTATCCCATTATGGCAGTGGCGCGAGTGAACCTCTTTGTGCAGTCAATTCTGGTGTTGACATCAAAGAAGCATGTCCCGGACAGGTGGCTAGAATTGGGAGCCATAGGTTTCTTCTACCTCTGGTTCTTCACGCTCTTGTCATATTTGTCGTCTCCACTGGAGAGGCTTTTGTTTGTGCTCGTCAGCTTTGCCGTGACGGGAGTGCAGCATGTGCAGTTCTGTTTGAACCATTTTTCGTCCCCGGTGTACCAAGGGCAACCGAAGAGCAAGGCGTGGGTTCAGTCCCAGGCACGAGGCACTCTGAACCTGTCCACGCCAGCGTATATGGATTGGTTTCACGGGGGGCTCCAGTTCCAGATTGAGCACCATCTGTTCCCCACTTTGCCACGGCATAACCTCCGGAAGGTGGTGAAGTTCGTCAGACCTTTCTGTGAGAAGTATGGGTTGCCATATGAATCGGTGAGCTTCTGGGAAGCCAACCGGATGATCATCCGGACTCTGAGAACAGCAGCTTTGCAAGCGCGGGATTTCTCGAAACCTGCCCCGGCTCTCTCTGAAAGCCTCTTGTGGGAAGCTGTGAACTCCAAGGGTTGAGAGAAACCAACAGGCGAAGCTATTCTTTGGTGCAGGTTTTAGGGTCTTGACATCATCTCTATATGAAAGCCTCGTCTGGGAAGCTGTTAACTCCAAGAGCTGAGAGAGACCAACAGGCAAGGTAATTCTTTGGTTCAGAGTTTACGGTTACGGTTACGGTTACGGTTTAGGGTTTTAGCATCATCTCATTGACTGGTGGTTTACACTTGAGATTTACCTTAGACACAGTCCTGCTCTTTGAATTCAAGGATTTTTTAGCTTTTATGGGACCGGTTTTTTTCTCTGAGCTTGTACCATGCATTTGACGAACTCTGAAGTGCTTCAAGATTTTATTCAAGCCAGCATTATGGCCAACCCTTGTATGTGTTCAGTGGCATATCACTGCTACGATTTGCGCCCAACTTTAAGCATTTGTGTTTCAGCATTTGCGTCCATCTTAAGCGTCCTGTTTGTTGGAAGTGTGATTTTGGGGATATTTGATATTCGGGTTATCTATATGGTAACTACTCCGTTGTGATCCGTTTCTAAAACTGAACCATGTAGATTCATGCCTGCACATGTACAGCTCATGTTCCTGCAAGCTTAGGGTTGATTGATGGAACTTAAAAAATCATAATTTGTTCATATGGTGTCCAGAAAATGCATGTAGAGCTCTTGACATTGAATAGGGCCCAACAATAATTTTGATAGTTTAATAATGGGAATTGTCCTCAAATGTTTATTGGACAATTTGAGGTGTAACTTAGTTTACTTACACATGTAGAGAGGTCTCTTTTGGTGCAAGAGTTGAACTTGTTGAATTTGTATATAATTAGTAGGTTGGTGAACACTATTGAAGGGGTAAGGTATGTTCACTTAAATAAGATATTTTCTATTTTTCAAGCATCTTGAATTGCAACAAAATCCAAAATCGTCATAAGTTTTCAAGATCAACCAATAAAAATTCAAGTATTTTGTGCTTCAAAGATTTCCTATAGATATATTAGATGAAATATATAAAAAGTATGTATGAAATATCATTTATCCATCTAGGGTGTTTATAATCATCTTAAAAAGAATGATAAAATCCCAAGATTTTCATTGATTTTATACATTGAAAATGGAAGGATTTATTTTTAAGTATTCCCTTAAAATCCCTTTATATTGCTCTAAAGCAAATTATTGGTCAAAGATTAATACCAACATAAGTTATCATATGATTTTAACTTTGAAAATCTGAAAAGTATAACGAAATGTCAAAGAAGTACAAAACAATTTAATCTTATTAAGAAATTATCATTTGGCCATGAAGAAAATGAGGCCAGAAAAAGTCACATTTGGAATATAATATTTTTTACAATTTTGCCATTCAGAAGATCATAAATTTTACCAATTTTTTTTGGAAAAAAACTTATTGAAGAGGATATTAGTGCATGTGCCTACCCACACATGACTTTTGGGCTCTTTGTACTAGAGTGTGTACAGTTTGTGTATTCTCTAATATAAAGTATATTGTCCTATTTGTGCTACTATGTACTAGTATTGTAAGACCACAAATTTAAAGTTATCACTACCAATACATTGGAGCATAAATAAGCTTGGTGGCTTACTTTAGGCAAGACTTTCACCCCACTTGATGCTTCAAGGCTCTTCATTTTGTCCACAGTTGTTGTAGAGGACATCTAGCTATTCAAAATTGGAAAATGGCTTGCTAGATGATACCCAACATGCACTTTCTTCAAGTGGTGATGGATCAAGAGTGTTTTAATGGATGTCAATGTTCATTTATTTGAAATTTCAAAAAAGTTTTAGAAGTCATGCAATCTAACATAGTGTTCATAAAGTGTCTTTCTAAGCATTGATCCTCCTTTAGGAAGTGTTGAACCCCTCAAAACACTTTTTAGTACACTTTTGTTTCAAAACAAGGAAAAATTACATTTGTTCCAAGTTGATTCATTTGGGGGGCCTTTGTGGAACTAATTATGAATTTTCAAAGTCAATAGCACATGAATAAATATTTGAGTTGATAAAGATAGGGAGCAAGAATCATTTTCCAATTATATATCCTTTAATGAATTTTGGGAGATTCAAAATGATATCTAGGCATAAAATTGAGCCTAAATAGTTTCATAAAACATTCAATTTGGAGAGCGCTTTTCACATTTAAAAATCAACATCTAAGTTTTGATTGGAAAACTAAAAGGTTTTTGTTCAATGACATAATTACAGGAAAGGAATTTGCAAAACAAAAGATATTCATCCTACTTCCATCTTAGTCACCTAAAATCATCTTTGCATGTACTCATTATGGTCTCACCTAATGAAAACACCTATTTAATCCTCTAGAATAACTATCTCATTGCTATATATAGAAATGATTCAAGAATAGGAAAAATCTTAGGACATTCTACTTTAATGTTAAAGAATGGTATATACAAACCTTTCTTAATCTTGCCATTTAGAGTCTAACTTTTCCATTGCGACATAGTTTAAGAAGATAAAGTAGTTCACAAGTTCATACAATATGTTCAAAGAATCAAGTGCAAATTGTATAAACTATTGCCCTACTACAAAGAATAACCACTTATGCAATGGCCAAAAAATACTACCTGTGTTTGGAAATAGTGTATCTATTCTTAGTGCAATCACCATTGAGAATGGATACTCTATTTCCAAACATAGGTAGTATTTCACAAAAGGTGAGGTCTACCATTGCTACTTAATGTTATGGTGCTACAATGGACAATGGATAAGATTGAGCCAAGTATGTAACATATTCTAGAAAGTCACTTTAGAGCTTCACTTTATTTGAAATTGCACGAGGGACACATGTGAAGCTTGGTTTTTTTCTCATTTAATTTATCAAAGCTCAATACATCTAAACCATTGGTAAGCTAATCATTCTATAACACAAAAGATTATATTCCCTCCATCCCAAAATGATCTTCCTATTGGACTTAATTTTCTATCTCAAAATGATCTTTATATATTTTGTGACATTGCAAATTGGTCAGATTTAACTTTCAATTGCAAAGTAACTTTTTGTAGTCACTCCTTCCAATAATAAGGTCAACCATCCTATTAGCCACTTTCACATTTTTCTAGTTCACATTTTCAAATTTAACCCATAAATGACACCACAAACATTTTGTGTTTGATGAATGACACAATCTTTCTTTGTAGGACCAAAGTGCAACTATTCAACCTCAAAATTTTGTTGTGATAAGGGGAGGTCTTCTAGAGTAGTTACACTTCCAACAAGTGCTTTTTCATTTTTTCATTTTTTTAAGCCAATGATTCCCACAGTTTCAAAAGGGAAGATTCCCACCAGTTAGTCCTTTTAAGATGTACTGTACACTTCTAGCCCATGGGGGTGCAAATAGGTCGCAACTAATTTGTGGCACAAATAGGATGGCTGACCTATATTGCAAAGGAGTTTCACAAACAGTTGCCATCTGAAACAGTCAAATCAAAATTCACAATGTGTGGCTCAAATTCACATATATTGACTGTTACACAATGGGGAAAGGTACAAAGCTATGCTTGGTCCAACACAGTAAGGTAACTAAACCTATTCCGTACCCCTTTTTAAGGTTGCTGACCTAATTACAACGCATGTAGGAGCCTTGTTTGTTATGTTTCTGTAATTTGGTACCACCATATTCTGTGCCGACATCAGGTGAGTGTCACAAATAGGTACTCAACCTTACGGGCACTAATATGAAAGAACCGACAAATTTTCTATGAAGTAGAGTAGCCTCCATGATTTCTTAGAATGAAATCATCGCACTAATGCATCATTCTACAAATCTAAAGAACTTCTGCATTCTAACAAACTCAAAGTACAAAGCACTAACAGTTCTTCACATTGAGTTGTTCCCAAACTGAAAATGACATCTCTTCAAAAGAAACGGCACCTGAAGTGATGCACACAGACATCACCCCATCAGTGCGAATCTGACTTCCACGACCCTGAAATTCTATAACAAGGTCATGGACAACTCATGCTTCACTTGGTTTAATAGACTAAGAAGTTGTTCACAAAGTCTGCCACTGGCCCAACAGGCAGATGATGCCCTCAGAATAACTCCCAGCAACCAAAAGCCAGGAACATAGCACAAATAAACCCTCTTGCCTATTTTCAGATTCCGACTGCCAAGGAAATGTAGACGTTCACACTTTGAGCTTGCAATACTCTAACTTCAGCATCGAAGACACTCTGCAGGTAGGAAATGTGAAGCTCGAAACATGCTGGGGTTACACCGATGAGAGGGGTTGAATCTATAACTGAAGTGGGGATACCTAAATACCACATCGATTGAAACAGTGCCTCCAATGTACTGCACAAGCTCAACTCGATTTGAATAAAACCAACCCGATTTCAAATATTTACAGGTGTTGCCAACATGCTGTCCAGTAACTCCCCCTATTTCCGTCGTGCATGATGGGCCTGACGGGCTGCCTGTTCATCGCGAGCAATCCTTTCTGTGTATAAAGGCAAGCGAAGAATATCCTGGAACTCCTCCTGCAAGTCCTCTTCAGTGATGTTGTCCTTGATGCTACCCATCACCTGCAGTCAACAACACACCACGATCTCAACCAAGAATCATTGAATTATTGAGACAAGAATCATGTTCCAATAACTATGTTCCAATAAATTGTTCGAGAAATTGACTATTACTTTATACACGGATCACCTATTCATAAGAAAACTCAACTTCGATCCTCTCCTAATTCAAGGTCGGCTCAAACGTTTTTGAGAACAATAAGAAACTGCAAAGCCTCTCTCACAACTTGAGCACACAAACCTTGAGATAGACATGATATGCATTTGGTGTGTCCTTGTCGGGACGCATACGCATGTAACTCCAAGTCTCCAACTCTGGATCGTAACTGCATTCAATGATCTTGTTTACCATGTTTGGAACATCTGCACCCTCTGTAATCCCAAGCCCAACCAAACCATAAGCGATACGGCTCTTAAAGGAGAACAATAAGACATTGTATCGAAGATAAATTGTATGTACAGAGTTTCTGATCATTGACAACTGCATTACCTGGAAACACGACCTTCGCATGGTCAAGCTGCCTCAACTTTCCAGAATCCATGAGCTTGAGCAAATATTGATTTCCACTTGGCGCAATCTACACAACCAATGCCAGTGAAAACATCAACTTAAAAGAATCTGAAGGTTCTATTAGGCTACCGAACAGGGTCGTGTTGAACTCATAACTCTCTGTGCAGAAAAACAATCAGCCTTCAACCATATGATAAAAAATTACACGAGGGAAACAAACGGTCAATTACAACGAGTCATCAAGTAATAAGACACACAATTTGCATGAGCGCAACTTCATAAGAATAACTTAGCCGATAGAGAAAAGAGCCATAGGACAACCTGCAACATGAAGTCGACTGAGTTCATGTGAGCATATTTCCATTTGAGTAGGCCTTCGTGCGTACGTGGAACATACGGATCATCCCAACCCTGCAAAATAAAAAAAATTGGAACTGTCACCTATTGCAGCATTGCATTAGTTCAAAATATAGAACGCAAATCTTCAGTAGAGAGAGGAAACTCAAAATATGGAGGATAGAACCTGCAAAATTAAAACAAATTGGAACTGTCACCTATAATTGCATTGCATAAGTCCAAAATATAAAAGGTAAATCTTTAGTAGAGAGAAAAAACTCAAAATATGGAAGAGGATAGAACCTGCAAAATAAGTCCATCTGCCTCATGACAAAGCTGAGGAATAAATTTGTGCAATATCTTGTCTGTGGTAGAAAGCATCCAAAAATCCTTCCTTCTCACCTGTATAATCCATCAGATAATTCAAAACTTAATATAGATTACATTGACCATGCTCACATTCTGAGTCCAACCATGTGATCGCTACAAACCCTCCTACAATTCTAAGCATTACAGGAAAGTGCCAATGGATTGCAGAATTACAAATACCTTGCTTCTGGTTTTAATCATACTTATATTAAAGATTTAAAAATAAGAGGGGATTAGACGTAAAGACGCTCAGTCCCGCCCAAGAAAAAGTAAAAAGCCAGGCAGTTGAAACCAAAGAAAATAGCTAGAACTGAAATGTCGGCCATGAGTTTAGTCATAGGCCTTCGGTACAAATAAGGGATAGAAGGTACATACACTGAAAGCCTCAAGTTGATATTCATAGAGCCCTCCTCGAAGAGAATTCAACTCATGCGCTCGAGGTTCAACGACCTCCTTCTCAATCATTCTCCATCTTTCATGGAATGGCGCCTACACACGGAGCAATGTAACTGGTTATTCATGATCCCTGACTACTTCCTAAAGCTAACCAACACCAACCCATAAACCTAGGATCCTCCAAACGGCATAATGAGACTGCATTAGGCCTATTCAAATGGAGAAAAACTTTGGTGACACGTTTAGACTTCTCAATTCAGTCAGTAGAGGACCATAGGACCAGTTGGCAAGAATGAAAATAGCCTCACTTCTGGAGAGAGCTGCCTAGCGTAAAATTCTTCTTCAGACCCTTTTCTGGGTGGAAAAGGCCGTCAACATGGGTCTCATGCACCACAGGGTAATAACCTCTTTAAACTTAAACTTGAGAACCGTACAACCGCCAACTAAACGAAACCTCCCAAGCCCGGCATGTAACCAGGGCATAAATCTTTAAACACGGTCAGTTCAAAACGATTACATCTTTGCAATATGCCGTTTTCGCCAGGCTAGCTCGGATTCCTATCTCATCGCTTGTGATATGTACCGAGGCTAATATGGTCAACGAAATAGTACCCGGTAGCACTTGTGTTGCCCGTGACCTAATATAATGATATTGCTCAGCATGTCAGGGTACCTTACACTAGAATACCTTGGAGAGAGGTTTTTGATTGAGCATCATCAGATCATAAACCAGGTATCGCCTCTTGAGCTGCCCATCCGGTAGCTTATCGATCACCATCTCACCATCCATTAACGTTAAATGATGCGTGGGAGCCAGAGAGTCCCTTGAGATTTGTCCCTACACAAAAAAATTCTCCCAGTTAGCCCCAGAATGAGGAACTATCCACAATAAAAAACAACATCACGCTTCTACAATACACATGCTCAAATTTCTTTTCGAAACTCATGCACTTAATTAAACGTACCTTGACAGGAAATCGCAGCTGAACTCTCCGAAACTTAAAGTTTCGGTCGATCAAATATACCCCATCTCTCGCTATCAACATCATGTAACGAGTTCCATCTGCCTTCCACGTAGCATAGTAGTATTTCTGTCTCAATAACTGCAAATTTTTCCTGTAGTTCCACGAGTTGCAACCTGGTCAAACAAATATGATAATTGAAAGATACTTATGAGCGGCGAAGAACAGAGATAAGAGAAGCCAAGAAGATGATTGTATGTGGAGAAAGCTTCGGGACCATCATCTATATTGATTGTCAAGTGAAGAAAGACAACTAGAAGGGAGCCATTCAGGAACTCAGGGCAGTCTCATCCTCCAAAATAATGCTCTGAAAATTTTGATAAACCAAACTGAACTCATGAAATTGTTTTCAACCACATTCTCAGAAGAATGTCAACTAGGATCCAAGTAAGGTACAACTCCAACATCTGCTTCCAATTTGCATAATCTTCACTCAAACAGTATTAAAAGAAGCACACCTGTCCAATGATACCGGCTGAGATCCTGGAAAGCGCAAGTTCATCCCGTATCCATGCGAAGTCTTCTGACCAAAACACATGAAACATAGACAGGTATCAAGTCAACGACTCTCAACACAGTGTTAGAGAAAAAGGCAGGACCAGGCCTGGGTGAAGGACCGCTACACTGGCATGCCAATTCGATTCAATTTTCATGCATAAGCAATCCCAAACCTAGCCTTCTCCTAAACGCTGTCCGACGTTCTGCCCTCTGAGTGAGAGGCCTTTAATCTTCGTTCAGATTAATGAGGAAGTGAGACATTATAGAGAGAAAGGACATCTATATCAAAATAAAAACTAAAAAGAATATCATCGTGCAAAGACATTCAACTATTCATCTGCAACTACTCCGAGCCTTTAGGGTTTCACAGTATATTAACTTCATTACAAGCTCCTGAAGCTGAGTATCAAGGTTCAGAGGACTCACCACACCAACGGCCCGATAACACCAAGTTTGCATTTCCCGCTGCTGCTCATCTGGTATAGCATCTCCCAAAACATCATCATTTGTCATGGCAGCAATGGGAGCAGCCGGTTCGTCCTCTTTGTTGAACTGACACCACACCCACGACATAAGTTCACAACGTAAATACAACATAACTAACATCCTAAAAGAAAACAGTCAAGCATTCGCAAACTATTTGTAGAGCTGACTTTGGTCGTAAGAAATACCATATATGAGAATCAGGAACCGAAATGAAGAGGAGAATGCTTCAGATGAAAGACAAATTACATTTAAAGGTCAACAATCTCTTTGAAAGACTAAATCAATTAAATAGGTTTAACAACGAGGATATATTCACAAATGGACAGGATTAACACTTATTGCAATTATACAGAAATCACATCAGAACCTTCACACTTCGTTACGCCAGGAAAAGCAGCAGCTCAGCAAGCTTCTTAACTGAATATTAACTGTTTCTCACCTGAAGAGCAGCCATAAAATCGTCTTCGTCGTCTTCATCTTGATCAGTCGTAGCAATACAGTTCAGATCGGGAGTCTCAGGTCTTTTCCATTCTGGAGTCGATGGACAGACTAAGTTCTGTGGTTTTGGCTCATGGTAAAACTTGTAGAGATCCTCGATATAGTGCTGCTTGTATATGCCAGGAGGTCTTGCCTTGGCAAACATACGAATTGCCTGTGTCAGAGAAAATCTGATAAGAACATAGAGCACACAGCAAAGGGCGGGATACAGTTTTGAGCAAAGTCTTATCCATAAAAAAATTATCAGCTCCACCAATTTCTCGCAGCTCCGTTTGGCACAAAGAATAATCCCTGCTCTAAACCCCGTGTCCTAATGTCTATGTTGACACCCAAACGGTTAGCATATGCAAAGCTTTGTGTCGAGAAATTAGCATTGACATGAATAAGAAACCTCTAGTGGATTCAAGAAAAGCAAGCGTAGAGACCAGATCTTGACCACAGAGGAGTAATAAATGCAAGACAAACCTGCTCAACGCTGCTGTATTGGGTGCGCATAAGGTAATGAACAATCATGAAACCCGTACGATTGTGTCCATGAGTACAGTGCACCAGTATGTACTTATTTGCACCATTATCACCTTTGGCATGCAGATTCGAGAAGAATCGCATCACCTATACCAGCCACAACACAGTTGATGAGTAACAATGAGCACAGAGGTGGCTAATCGTGAGCAAAATCCTAGAAGTAACAAAACTCTATGTAAGCTAGAATAAACAAAACGAACCAAACATTTCAAGAGCAGGGGTAGTATGCCTTCATTACCTCAAATACAAATGTGTTCACTGACTCAGGATCTGGAACCTCATTACGCCCCCGGCAAGCCACCTGCAATAGCACTGACAAGACTTTAGGATCTGGCGGCACAATAATTGAGAAACAGTTATCAATACCACCAAGGGTCGAATCGTGTTACCTTCACATACTTTACTCCATCGTTCGTCCACTCGTTTGAGTTGTAGTAACGAGACGTGTTGGTTAAGTCGATAACTAGTCCGATCTGCAGCCAAGTTTCTTGTCATTATATAAAACAGAACGAAATCACGGCTTGATGAACTCAATTACACCGCTCATATCCCCAACACATACTTCCTACATTAATACCCAAGTAGGATGTTAGAACACCAAACCCTAGGAAAATATATACACCTTAACAGAACAGAATCTCCAAGGGACTCAAATTAAGACCGCCCAACCTTACGCCCAAGAGCCTGCTGATGCCGAACAACATGTCGCCGCGAATATCTCCTTCCCGGATCTAACACCTCATTGAAACTCTCCCCAAGAGGCACTTTGGATGGTATCAAGTTTGCAATGGGCTCTCCCGCACCAGGACAATCCAGCCAGCCTAAAATGACAAGAATTTATCAAAAGCCTCTTTGTTCATCGCTATTGCCAGCTTGAACATTAATCACCTAGCAAGCTATCCCTGTGTCAAACCTAGATATTGCCGTATTCCAAAAAAGATTGCTCATACATGTGCACCAACGATAATTAATTTTCCTTCTGCCAACATCTGATTGGATTTGACAAGAAGGCGCAAGTTACCTTCAGGTAATGGACCCACGTTACGCAATCTGTCCACAGGTTTCGGAGGCCCGTTTAAAATCTTAGCGACTTTTCCAGTTCTTTCCTCTTCTGATTCCCGCTGGCGCTTCAATCGGAGCCTCCTCTCCTCTCGTTCCTGAACCTCACAACAGTAATTTTTTCTTGAGAAAGTAAAACTTGGGCATACATTCTGAATTAGGGCTACATTACAGCTTTCATCTTCACTGATTGTCAAGGCTTAAACCTTACCGCTTTCATCATATCGACCGAGCTCATGAAAACCTCCCCATCAGATGCCATGGCTGTAGCCGCCCGATCACCCATTCTCCTCGCACGTCTGTTAGATTGCTCTCCAAAATCCAAAAACAGATATACTCTTTACTACCGTCCTGCTAAAACCAATATAATTCCCTCACTGCAAGCAACGAATCTGCACACCACACAATACACTGACGGTCAGCATTTTTCGCACAACTCAAAAACAGAGTAGTGCAGCTCAATGTTGTAAAAAAGATACAAGCCAAATAAAACGTCTGTATGTCGGGTAAAAGAAACTTATGCAGCACGATTTATGATATAGGCTAGCTTGCGAAACCTTTTCCGCGCATAAAAATACCCTCTCATACCTTGGCAAGTACTTCCAATCTGAGAATATCTGATGCTTGTAGAAAGCAGTCAAATAGTTATTTATAAGGCCGCAACTCTACTATGTCAAGATCAGAACGACCTCTCTAGTGTTTACTGATAGCTAATAACCTTCCACACAAAAATAAAATAAAATAAAATAAAATAAAAACTACCGTCACAGCATACAGAACTCGGAACCAGTAATCACCAATCCAGCAACCTAAAATCGTATGCTGAAGAAATTAGACTCTTCTAGAGTCTAGAGTTCAGAGCAACACGTAAGGCCTACAAACGGAAAGCCAAAAACTAAACTATCCTTCTAGGGCTGCGCGCAGAGAGGGAGAAACGTGACAGGTTGAGATTCAACCGGAACGGCGGGTATAAAACGCCCAGGGAAATATAGATGAAGTAATGAATGGTTGCACTCAAAACCTCATTTTCAACCAAATGATTTGAGTGATATTTTGTTGACAAACTACAGAAAATGCACTTCCGATAAGCAATAGTAAGTCCTCTAGCTCAAAGTACTGAGATCACAGCAAGCAATCGAAAACACGCAGCAAATATGACAGCAGACTAAACAGAATCACGCGAATCATTTATTTATTTTTCCTTTCTTTTTTGGCTCATTTCTAGGTCAAATCATGTGAGTGATATATTGTTGGAAACCTCCCGAAAATGCCCTCCAAATGAGCTATAGTAGGTCTCCTAACTCAAAGTATGGAGATCATGCCGACCATTGAAGTTCGCTGGCTAGGGTTTCAAGTAGCTGTTATACACGCCTTTCCGGTTTTACACACTTTCTCATAGCACTCTCTGAAAGTATGACTGAGCGAACTTAAAAACTGATCAATTCTACATGACCATCGAAAATTCCACTCGAAACCCTAGCAGCAGATAAGTCACTGAGAACAGAGCTCAGTCGTTTCCCGGTTAGGGCTTTGCAAATCAAGGAGTTCAGAAGCAAAGAAAAGTGTACAATACCTAGAAAGAGCAGGGCATGCCACGAAGGATCTGTGAAGCTGGCCGAGCAGAAGGGAAGAGGAGAGGAGCGCAGGTGTGCAAATAAGCACCATGGCAACAAAATTGGCTTCAAATTTGAAAGCAAGCTGTTCCAGTCTACGAGATCGACACTTGTATAGTTTTGGAAGCATTCAGAATTAAACTCGCAACCACATTTCCAAATCACTTGACAATGTGTACTTTAGCATTGAGATTATTCCGGCGTTATTGTTTTCAACTTTGCTAACCTAATTAATCGAAGTGCTCACGGCTCTCACGCCATCGCCGTTGCAATCACCGGAGCAGGCGGGCTCCGCAACCTCGGAGTGGAGTGTGTTCTGTGTTAGAGACGGCAGAGTCGAGGCTTAAGAAACAAAGGAGACGCGTGCCACCCAAGATTTGTGAACTGGTCGAAGATTTGGGGGTGTCGTGGGAAGATTTGTGCGCGTCTGGTAGATCTCGATCTTGGTTTCCAGGAACATACGAACATACGCCGTGAAATGATTGTAGTGATAGCCGCGAATCTTTGGCATCTTCCATGAATGTCCTTTGCTGAGGTATGCGCACCTATTATCGTCACTAATTATAAATGAAAATAGTTCCTATTATTGAACGTAAATTATTTTTATGGGATCTTGTTAACAACTGAAAAAGGATGTCAACGCACTTTAGCATTCATTATTTGGATACAATTTGAATAAGTTGGGAATTTTCAAACTTTTGTCTTTAGGTTTATCCAAAACTTTTATGTTCTAATTGTGTAATTCTTGTGTAATCAATAGGGGAGTTACATTTGAGAAGTGTCATTGCTCATTTACAAACTAGGAAGTGCAATACTGACTTCTCAATCCTCTACTTCTTAACCCCTCAAGGGTCAACAACTTTTTGACAATGGAGGTATTCAATGAATTCTTTGACTTTATAGGCAAAAAACACAACTTTGGGGACAGAAAAATTATAAGGAGATGAATAATGTTTTTTTAACCACTACATACACACTCACACCCAAAGAAAATGTATTGGAATCTTAAGCAAATATAATATTTTTTAATTGAAAAAATTGAAAAATAAAAAATTCCTTCAAATTTGTACATATTTTCAAACAAAAGGAGTGGAAGGTCAAAATTGACCAAATTGGATCCTACAAAAAATTTAAAAATTTATATATGCATTGATTTTTGAAATTTAACAATTGATGTTATTAGCATATTATTTGAAACATCTTCAAAAAATTTGGAATCATTCTAATTATTTTGTATTCTTAATTACACCAAATTGAACCTTGTATTTGTAAAATTATTAAAAATGAAAATTTGAACAAAAATTCTCCAAACCTAGTTTGTTTTTGCAATCAAACTAGAAATGTTCAAGAAAATGTTTTTTTCCATCCCTACTATTCCTTTCATTGGAAAAATATTATATTTGCTTCTTTTTTCTATTAAACTACATCTCCTAAATAAAATTTGAAATACTTCTCACATTGAAATATTGAAAATCAAAAAATGCAACAAGTATGTCAATTTATTACTCTACAAGATCCTAGTCTAGAAAGTATTGAAATTTGTTTCACCCCATCAAGAATTTGCCATTGCAAATTTGAAGAGGACACATTGTGTCTTTTGAGTCCTTGAGGGGTTAAGCCTGGATTGGGGATTACATCTAAAACCCTAAAAGTCCCAAGTGTTTCCTTGAAGGATAGTTGAAGTTTTGGGCAAGCTCAAATAATCTCCATTTTTTGACATGATTTTTTTAAACTTATTTTAAAGATTAGAAAATACATTAGCTTTCTAAGAATATAATTTTAATTTCAATGGTTGTTTGGATGTAAAAGTTATGCCCTCCTAAGCTCAAAATGCTCAAGGATGGGCAACAAAAATAAGAATAAATATAAGAATATTCTTTTTAATAACTTGTTTCTTACACATAAAAATTTGGTCTACGAAAAGCTTGATTTCATTCCATTTGGATTACTATAAATATAGGGCAAAGTTGGCACCTTTCTACCAAAGATTTTTTTTTTCCAAAAAATAAGATTTGACAAATGATAAAAATAGAATTTTTTTGCCAATATTCTTTTTTCAACGTACTATTATTTTATTTTTGAAAATAATTTTCCTAAAATTCTAGCATCTACTATTAGAATTATTTTCCTCCAATCTTGCCCTACACCTAGTATGATGTGAAAGTTATAGTTGTTTTGTAGGCAACCATAGCATTTATTGAGAAAATAAAATATGGGATTTGTTATTTGACTCGGTTTTCACAATTTTCAAAAAAAAATTCCACCTAATTTAATTTTTTTGTTAGAACAATCTCACTTTTGGAATTATTATTTTTCAATTTCATTATAGAGCTTTAAATGATTTAGTTTTCCCATCAACTCAATTATTCAAAATTAAATGTTTTAAATTAAATATCAATAGTGCAATAATTTTAAAGTCCTATAATCTACTCATGCAAGGTGCAAAACATGTATTCTACACTTTAAAATGCAAATATCTTTCAATCTATGCGGTCAAAGTTTCTATTATTTCTTCTATACATTATTATACTAATCTATTCCAAAATTATAAATACAATTAGATATAGAAAACAATTAAAAATTGCAACTTTTACACTTTGCAATAGAAGGTTTGAAGGTCTTCTTCTAAAGATGTTGAAGGTCTCAATATTGAGCAATATCTTTAATTTTGTCATGTAGAAGGAAGTTGTAGTTACAATCGATGGTTGAGTGGCCTTAATCATTCTTTATTAAGAGATGAATGGGTAACTTACATTGTAGAAACTATTTGACGTATCCTTGATTTCTTGCAAATAAGAAACAAAAGTCATTTATGCTCTTCATGGGACTTGTAACTAAGAGGGGAGGTGATGTCATGAACATTCAAAGACCTAGATATCTTAATAGTATTCTAATATCTTGTAGAACCTTCTATAGTTTTCTAGAAGCTTCTAAAATATTGTAGAACCTTGTCAAGTTACTTTACATCACTAATAGTAGGTGTTGAAAACTACAAGTGCTAAAACATACACATACACATACACCCAAAAGTAAATCTACACTAAGATAAGGTATAAATGAACAACCATCCAATAGTGACTATTGCCTCGATAGATGTTCTAAACAAATGCAATATAAAATTGCTACCAACTCTCAAAGAAGCCTTTGCCAAAGTATCTCTTATTGCCTTTGCAAACAACTTTGTAGCTCTTGTTGCATTTACGTCAAAGGTCTCTTCTTTGCCTATGTTACTATCACTATCTCCAACTACCTAAGTTCCAAAAATTTCAATTCTTTCTTTTAATGCGGTAACCAACTCTATAGGTTGTGTCCAATAATCCTCCACTTCATCAAGGTCGTCTTGGTTGCTCTCATACCAAAAGTTATAAACTTGCAATGCCTCAAATTCAAGATGGTCGGACAATTGCTAAATGCTACCAATCATTGAACAAAGGTTTGTATTGCCTCTATATCCATTGTTAGAACCCAAATTTGGTTTTCTAGTCATTGAAGGCCATGCCTTCAACTCTTCTTAAGTACTGGGGGGGCACTTAGAGTGTCCATTAGAAACCACACGCGAACAAAACTTTGGCCCCCCTATATAATTTTTGAATTTTAAATATAAATAAATAAAATACGAATAGATTTTCCTACTATGAAAGTTTATGTTTTGAATTATTGATATTTTTATTTGTGATAATAATTAGTTACAAATTTTCGAAGTAAAAAGATACACTATAGAATTGAAAAATGAACTTTTACACCCCTATATTATATGAGAAAAAATTGTCTAAAAAATGAACAAAAATTTCCTAAAAATAAATCTCTATTGAAAGCTCATTTTGAGTTGAATATTGATTCAATGGTCACCTAAATGTGTTCTCTATAATTATTTGAGTTGAAAATCATCAAAGCCATTTTAGTTCATTTCCAACCTCTTCTAGAAATCATTTTGTATTTTATTTGAGTTGAAAATTTCAGCAATAGAAACCTATAGTCATTATTAAACAATGGTCAATATTTTAGGTTGAAATTATAGTTTATTAGAAATTACTTGTTTGCACATGGTTTGTTGCAGTAGAATTAAATGCACCCCCTGAGCTTAAGTATTTGTCACAAATCATAAATCCACCACTATGGTCCTCCACATCATTGAAAACATTGATTCCCTAACTCTTAAAGGGATCAATTGTTAACGATTGATTTCTCTCCACCTCATCAAGATGGATTGTGGTTTCCTACGCAACTTAGTCATGCGTCTATGTCTAGACCATAACCACAAACTCTGAACGTCAAATCTTCAAGAACGCCATCAAATTGCTCCTCATTGGCCTTTCATGTTGTGGCTTTAAATTGGCTTAAGTACCCAAGTAGGGATTAAAAAACCTAGATAATATAGGATGGGTGAAACCAATGGAATACTACAAGATACCATCAGTGAAAATGGATCTTAAACCTCAAACTCATGGTCTAGTAGTCATCACTTCAATTTCACTGTCAAAACAAAGCAAGCCTCGACTATGTAGGTTATACTCTCACCTTTCTACTAGGACAAGAAATGAAGCAATGGCATGATCCATGCTGTCTACAACAACAATGATTTACAAAGTGAAAACAAAAGCCTCCAAAATAGACTAGGGCATTACTATAACAAACAATAAGCTTGAAACCAATGGCAAACCTTCTAAACCATTCTAAATGGACTCCTTCTACACCTCCCAAACCAAAATTAACCACTACTTTAGTAGACAATTTTTATTATTTTATTTTTACTTGTAATAATTTTTTTAAATAATTTAAAAATTAGCTCAATAATTATCTTGAAAATTTTAAAAATTATATCAATAATTATCCAAGTAACTTCTAAAATTATGTCATGATTTTTCAAATTATCTTAGCAACTTATAATGTTATTATAGTAATTAATCTAATTTCTAGTAAAATTAACAAGGTAATGTAACTTAAAAATCAATGGTATTTATCTCTTTCATCTTGTCAATATCAATGCTTTAAAAGCATTAGCAAAACCTCAAAAAACAATTTTTAAAATCTTGCTTCAACTTTAAGACTTCAAAATGCCATAACTTCTTGTAATTTGGCTTTTTTTTTTTGGCAATTTTATAGTTTTGGGAATGCTACAACATTTTGTTGTATTTATAACACTAATAAATCACCCTAATGGCCCCAAAACACCAAATCA
Source organism: Rhytidiadelphus loreus (assembly GCA_947034895.1). Classification (NCBI taxonomy): domain Eukaryota; kingdom Viridiplantae; phylum Streptophyta; class Bryopsida; order Hypnales; family Hylocomiaceae; genus Rhytidiadelphus; species Rhytidiadelphus loreus. The sequence continues at coordinate 5,040,036 of OX344764.1, forward strand.
ACACTTTCGCATGTTTGATCCAGCACACATGAGAAATTTTAGCCTTTCCACTCAAACTCACACAACTTTTGCAATTAGCATCAAAATTAACTAATATTTGTTTCTTACATCATAGAGCTTCTCCAAAGACCTTCTTGACACCCTTGAAAGCTCTCCAAAATCCTTCAACTTCACATCAATACCTCCAATACTCAAAACTTCAAAGCTTCAATGGCTAGTGCTTTTGCACATCACCACCCAAGCATCTAATGCTAATATACTAAACTAAAGCTTTTCAACCACTCTAGTGCTCTAACTTCAACACTTAAACCATTATTTTCAAGCAATAAGCTTCCCTAAATCTTCTAAGTTGCTTCTACTTATCTTAATAGGATTCAAGTAATTTGATCTTTAAAATACTAAATTGTTAAGAATTTAGTTATGGAATTCAAAAATGCCAATCCCAATGTTTGTAATGTTGTATTAAACAATCTACACTCAATGTTTTTATTTTTTTTCAAAAATACTAAAAAATGAATTAAATAAAAGACTTCTAAGTTTATTTTAGAGTACAAATTCCATAACTACCTGCAAACTAAAACTTCTCATAACTTGGTCTCATTAATCAAAATGGAATGATTTAAAGCTTTTCACATATGTGTAAATTTTGAAAACCAATTTCAAATTTTTATTTCTTAGAAAAGTGATTTTTTTTAGCTACCTGATGAGCAATGAAAATTACATATTATGCAATAATTTTTTAACCATGTAGTCAAAAGTTATGAAAATTATTGTGCCTCAAAAAGCTACTCTTTGGGCACATGTTGTATGAAAATTTTGAAAAAAAGAAAAAATTCATTCATAGTAAGCTACCCCAAATTGCTACATTGCCAAAAAATGATGTTTGAACCTTTAGAGGTTAAAATAGCCTTGTTTACATTTCCAACAATCTAAACACTAATAAAAAAATTTGTATCTATTCAAGTGTGCAAAATTAGACATGTGGATGTTGTTTCAAATGTCTACGTCTGTGTGAGCTCATAATTTGTCACTTAGGACTTTTAGTTTTTTTAGTTTTTTTTACATTTTAAGTTAAGTTTTATTCAAGAAAATCCCCCTAAAAGAGTATTAAGCCAAATAGGTACTTCTTCCATTCCAAATGATTGTCCATAACTCCAAAAAGAGATGTACAAAAATGATTTAGAGTCCACTACTTCAAGTAATCTATATGTTAATCCTACATATATAGCATCCAATGCAACTCTAGCTTCCACTTGCAATCTATAATGTTCTCATTACACGAGATGGAAAAAGGAAGCTCTCCTTACCCCTCCAGACATTTTTTCTCTATATGCTCCATTTTATATGAATTACCTCCTTTGTCTTTCAAGGAAGACCACGTAGCTTGCTGCAATAAGGTGGAGGGCTTGAGAAGCGCTCATTTAAGAAGAAACATGCATCTGTAGAGAAATGCAATGATGAAAATATGTTTCACGATTTTTTAGATAGAAGAGAAGTGAGGACCAGTTCACTTGGGATTTTGATCAAAAATTTCAAAGTTAGCATGAATTACATATCCTTTATGGAAGTTTCAGGGCAAAGGGCGCTATTTTTGCTCGTAGAGTGCAACCATAATAACAGAGATGTGTCTATGAATTGACAAAGTCATTGCAAGAATAGGGAAGTAGGATGCAATGGATGTTCATGTTAATACTAAATAAGCATCCACATTGAGTGTATAATCAAGGCAAAAGGAATCATAACAATAAATTCATGCTTAAATGAAAATGGAATGTACAAAAACTCCTTTCTGTGTCACATGCACTTCAATGCTAAGTAGTGGCGTTCCTTAACCAGAGCATCAGAAGCCTGATGTTATCCACTAAGAGGCAATCAGTTGCCCACTTTTAATCCAGAGAAGGCATAAGAAGAGGCCAAAAATTGCCCACTTGCAATGCACAGAAGGTGGAATAAAAAGCCAAAAAAGCCAAAAAAATAAATTAATTGTAAGTGCAAAATTATGCACTAATACTTCAAAAATTGCCATGTCCAAAAAGCCTTGAAGTCAACCACTGATGAAGTGGAAAATCCAGTAGGAAGACATCAACAATAAAATCAAGAGATTCTTCAGCGAGCTCAAAATAGTCATTGGCCATGCCAAGTTTTTCGTTGCAAGAATAGGCTGTCTGTACCATTGGCAGAGGCCTCATAGCACCACGCCTTCTTTGCTTTTCAGATTGAATTCTCACAGTTGCTAATTTTGAAGGCAAGTGCCAAGTCTCAAGTAGTTGTAGTCTCCCACTTGTTTTTTTGAATTCTTCGACGTCACCTGAGCCTTGATCAATAGGGCATTCTTCCCACTCCTTCTTCATTGGGGTGCACATGCAATCCAATAAAGGTGCATTCTTGAAAGCTTCAACGCTCCATTTTCGTGTTTTTTTTGTAGATGTGCTGTTGGAGCGCTCCAACAAGTCTCCAATGCCTGCTTCAAAACTTCGGCGCCTGCAACTTAGGTATACTCCACCTTTTTCTTCCATTTTGATTGTCTTAATTGGCAGGGCGTTCTTTCCGCTCCTTCCTCACTGAGGTGCACAGGCAGTCCAATAAAGTTGTACTCTTGAAAGCTTCAACGCTCCATTTTTGTGTCATCTTTGCAGATGTGCTGTTGGAGCGCTTCAGCAAGTCTCCAATGCATGCTTCAGAACTTCAGCACCTGCAACTCAGGTATACTCCGCTTTCCTCTTCCGTTTTGATTGTCTTGTACTTATTTTTCTTCTTGAAGCTCATGTGCCTTCCCTTGTGTGCAAGTGTACGAGACATGAGTGCACAGACCATACAAATTACCTATTCTCTTGAAGCCGATAATCCCTATCCCCTATTTTCGTTTCACTTCAAAGTTAAGGTAGTCTCTATAGATGTTGTGATCCATTGTAACTTATTTGTGGGCGCCCCTACATGCATACACATTGTTTCCATTTTGCATATTTGTCGTTGGTTGCATCATATTGGAAAAAAAGGTCTTGCTTGCAACAAGTGTTGCTGCCTTACACTACCGTTGCTCATGGACGCTTGGACTTCATGCAAAGGAGGTAAACTCCTAGTATCTTGCCCTCTCTTCTTCATCCTCCTTCTCAATATTGCCAACTTCTAGTTTTCTTTACAGATCAAAGGGATTACGCCGCAATAAGGTGGTCGGTAGCCTAGGACAGGTGTATTTGCCCTAATAGCAGCGTGTAGCTTCTCCCCTTGAGCTCTAATACTCTTGGCACTCCACAACTCATTATGTTTTCTTTTTCATTTGGCTACCTCCGCCCTAAGCTTCCTTCGCTTATAACTTCCTCTTCTTCTCTTTGCTCTTTAGTAGCCTCTTTTTCTGACTTCTTCCTCTCTCTCTCTCGTGAGCAGTTTGTTCTCTCTTGGCTGCCATATCTTCAAGCTCTTCCACATGTTGTTCTTTCGTGAAAGAGTATAGAGTTGTGGTAATCAATTTGAGGTTGCATTCTTGTTGTAGACATAAGTGGTAATTGCAGTCGTGGCAACTCTAGAAGTTGGCTAAATCCATTTCTCTCAACAATAGAGTCATCTTCATCAACTGTAGCTCCTCCATCATTTGAACTTGCACTTCCATGTGTTAGTCCACATTGTTCTGCTTCTTCACCATCAACCTGTACATAATATTGTTCACAAGGAAGAACATCTACTGCTGATTTATAAAAAAATTCTTGAATTTTCCATGCTTCCAATTCAAATGGTGGCTAAACTTCATTTGGACACTTTATAGAAGTTGGTCCTCCTATATTCCTTTCATAAGCTTCACTAGGCCCCATTTTAGAGTCCATAGCACTTGCATTGATAGGAAAGATTCCAATGGTTTGAAAGCCTTTTGTTATGTTCTTCATTGTCAAGGCTCTCTTCAGAGCATAAGATACCTATTGGGCAAGATCCTCTTTTACAAGCATTTGACCCTTGTGGCTAAGCGACCACTTGTCCCTATAGGCCCTAAATGAGAATTTAAAAGGCTTGAAGCAGGTGACATCCAAAAGTTGGAGGGTATGGGAAGTGTGGGATGGAAATGTGAGCAAGTCCAATCCTTGAGACATGGCTAATTTGATAACTTCTAAAGTCACATGACTTCCATGTCCATCTATTATTAGATGTTTATTTGATGGAGATATTCACTAGAAGAAAGCCTTGTTTAATTGGATGTTCTTGCGTCAAAGTTGACAGATTTTCTTAAGCATCCAATGTAACATCTTCATGTGTTTATGTCAACAATGACATCCAATGTAACATCTTTATGCTACATTGGATGTCATTGTTGACATAAACACATGAAGATGTTACATTGGATGCTTAAGAAAATCCATCAACTTTGACGCAGGAACATCCAATTAAACAAGGCTTTCTACTAGTGTATTCCATACAATTTTGAAACAGTGAACAAAAAATGTAACATCCATTCTTTGAATAAGTCATCGGTCATCCAAGTTTTGGGTTGCATAGCCAATACAACTATTTTTTCCCTTGTCTTTCTTAGAAAATTTCTAGTTTTCTTCTTTCCTTTGAAAATGTAGAAATTAGGTCAACTTTCTCCTTTTGCATTGATGCAGCACAAAACAGTAAGCCACTCTCTTTGGTCAAGAGTGACCTTGTGGACACTCCTACATCCTCTCTTTGCTATAACAAAAGCTCCACCTCCTTTTCCAGCTTGAGCGCCGCTTTCATTGCAGTTCCAAATGTGTTGTGGTTGGTAATGGTGTATGTCATACAATGTTTGCAAATTGGCATAGAAAAAACTTATAGTTTCTGAACACAAGTTTCTTGCTCTATTCTACTCAAGCCCTTGTACTTTTCTGATTGTCAACTTTGGATGTCTTCTCTTGAAACATTTGACCAACCCAGGACTAGGAATGTCATTTTGGAAAGGGGTCACTTTTGTTTGGGTTAGTATTCCTACCTACTCTCTTAACTGCCCTATAGTTAATGGAAATCCTAACTACTGCATTTTCATCAAGTATTGTACAAGTTCTTCTTCTTTTGCATCTTTTAACACATCCATTTTGTCCCTCCTCTGTATTGTAATTCCATAAAGGTATCCTCTCAATGTTGATGCTAGAATTTCATGATCCCTAGCAACTAACCTAATAGGAATACCTTCATCAACATTAGCAATGGCACTTTTTAACTCCTCAGTCGTCCAATTTCCGAGTTTTTTCCTCTTACAACGTGTTGTGAGTGTTGGAGGTTCTCTGGATGGTAGAGGGTTTTCAATGCTTTGAAAAGGCATACCTTTGTCAAGTGCCCCATTGTTGGCTCATCCATCAATGAAGTTGGTCCTTTTCCCTTCTGCAGCGCTCTTTCTTGGTGTTGCGCTGCTCGTTCTTGTTGTTGCATTGCTTCTCCCTCCATCTGCGTTGTTTCTCTTGCTGCCAAGTCCATCACTACTTTTGCCTCCACCTACATTGCTTCTCGCTTTGCTAGGCACATTGTTGTCTGGTTGTGTCAGCACTAGGCCCCTTCGTTATTGCACTAGTAACTTCCCCGTTGGCTGAGGTCGCCGCTCCATGTTGTGGCCATCGTTCTTGTAGTTTTGATTGATGAGTTGGTCCTCTTGCAATTGGCATCGCCTTTGGTCACCACTTTCTCCACTATTTAGTTTTTGGAAGTTATGTATGTCATACTGATTTGGTGATGACTTCCAACCATCAATCTATAACACATTATCAGCCTCCATTCTGCAAGTGATATCAACATGTGCAAGCAAGTGGAGCCCTTTGTCTGCATCATCAACTATGTTATTAAATTACATGACCCTTGTATTGTGTGGTTCTTGTGGCACTAGCTTTAGCCGAAGTATCCTTTGTGGCTCTAGAATTTCTGAATTCAATCCTTCCAAGTTGTCCTCCTTTTCGAAGGCCGACATTTGCTCAAACCATTGTTCCTCTTCTTTGCGCTTAGCCCAAGCAAATAATTCTTCATTTTGTTCCTCCTCAAATTCGTCTTCATTTTCATAGTAATCAGATTGGCTACTTCCCCATTCTCTCTTTGGTTGCCAGCTCCCTCCATCATTGCCACTTCCTTCATTAGACATATAATTGTCACTCATTGTGGTACTCTAGATCTAAGATGCAATGACATCAATTTGTGCTCTCTAATATCCTAAGCAAATTGTGCACTTTCACTTCACTTCTTTGAATTCCTAAGACTTCCTATAAGACCTCGTTGTGCCATTTCTGGAAGTAGAAGTTGGAATCCTAATTAAAAGATTGTCCATGCACTTGTTTTAAAGTTGGAGGAACAACTGCCAAGTTATGGGAAGATTTTTTTAAGAGGCTTTATTGGAATTCATTTTCCTTAATATAAAAAATTATTATAGTTTCCTAAAGAGACGGCTAAATACATCTGAAAGAATGCCATCAAAATTTAAAATTGCTTTTATGGCATCACTATATTGAATCCAGCTGTTTGTAAAACGGAGCCTTCTATTTTATGGGCCTAATGAAATTGTGCACAAATCATTTGCATTAAATTCAGTATCCATTGTACATTGAAATTCTCAACTCTCCAATAATTGCACTTGAATTTTGGATTAAGCTCTATACTAATTCAAATATGAGCATAAACCATACGTTATTTTCACCCCTTTCAACTAAAGAATACTTCAAAGCCACCCACTTAACACTTGATTCTATGACTCCAAACAATTTGCTTCATTTTAAATACCTTCTACATTGTTTTACACGCTTTCATAGGGGCGGATCTAAATGCCCGAACTGTTCTCAAGCCCTTTACCTTAATAAGAATAGACACATAATCTTAAATGTGTCAAATATAGAATATGCAATTTCTACAACTTCAATTAGTTCATCAATTGTTGCTAAAGCTCCATGAAGGATCTCAGCTTCAATAGCCCTAAAGAATCTGAGGTCTAAGATATTATAGTTAGGATTGTTTGGAGATTGGCATCTCAATAATATGTTGAAACCGTCCAAATGTCATGCAACAAGAAAAGCATCATCGTGATGGTCTAAATTCCTTAGCTAAGCCAAAAAATGATTGGAGTTCGAAATTACAGTACATTTTTGAGAAAAAAGTCAAAGAAAATTTATATCAAATTGAAAGTAACCTCACAGTTATGAAAATTCTTTTACATGCATATATTATAGGATGCAAACACTATAGGATATGGAAATGGCAGATATTGCCAATTTTGAGAACATAGTCATGAAGAGCATTGTAGTGTAGACCATAATTATGTGTCATTGAATAATGATAAAATTTGATAGACTATTGGCCCAAAGCTAAAATTGCAATTAAATAATCAATTTACAAAAAAATTCAAATTTTCAAAACGAATTATAAACTTCATTTTCTTTAGTTGGCTTCTATTTCATAAGAAATCAATTTTATCGCTAAAATTTACTTCTAAAAATTTGCACCTGGAGCTAGATACGCACAGGAAATGGAGAATACTGGAACGCAAAATTGTTGCGGGGCACCTCAGTGAGCTTTTGCATATATGTGCATGCTATATGCATGCTATAGTATGAGTTTCTTCTGGCATCTCCTGTTGCAAGGAATTTCCCCTGGAATTTCCTTGAACAATGCATCAACCACAAATCTTTCAACCTTCACAATATCTACTATGGAGCAAAAAATGATGTACATTGTGAAATATCCAAGTCCAGAGAACTATCCACCAGATGTTAAAGAATGGCAGTGATTTGAATTCAATTCTTGGTTTAAGTTTGTAAAATGGCTTTGCTTGTTCGCCATTCAAAGTACGTACAAGAATGGCAGTGATTTGAATTCAAGCAAAATGGCTTTTTGCTTGAATTCAAATCACTGCCATCAAAGTACGTACAAGCGTTTGATACAGCGCTATCAACATTCTATTCTATCGGACAGCAGAGCCACTTCGCCAATGGATCTGCTGTTATTTGTTACATGAACCTAAAATTGTTTTTGGCACCCAATGAACGGGATCTTCATCTGTGGATACTTAAAGTACCTATCTTAAACTACACGTTGACATTTGAGAGCTCGAAAAAGACAATTTGCTCACCAATTCTTCTACAATATGTACCAGCAATATATGCACATCTAGAAAAAAAGAGAGAAAATACAATAAGCACGGCAATGATGGTAATGGCGATATGCATGTGGAAAAGCAAAATATCTGTACAACGGTTTTCCACTCGTAATCTGCACTCTGATGAATCTTGTTAATGTCGCAGGTTTTAACCTTGCAGCAAGCGTCTTCGAAGCTCAGTCCTGAACCCATCACAACCCCAGAGAGCATAAGGAATTCGCAATCTTCAACTAAATAGCATACGTAATTTTACTGTCAAAGAATGATTCCCATGGCCCTTCAACTGATTCTTGAACCTACCAACCTATTGCAACTCATGTTAACTTCTGTTTAGATATTGCACAAAATGACCCCGAAAATGACATTAAATATAAGCAAACCCCCCTGACCAAACAGGACTCGGTGGGAACTTGGAGTATCATTGGTATGGCGCCGAAACACTTAAATCTAGAACTTAAATCAAAGCAGCCCTCAAGAAATTATGAGCAAGCTTGTGAGACACAGCAAGTGAAGGAAAGCATGGCACCTAATAGCCTGACGTTCGTATACAGTGTTGCCCAGAAGTCCACGGTTCTCCTCCGCACGTCTGACAAGGTAGGGAATCACCTCAGGAACAGGGCCGAAAGGTAGATACTTGCTCACTCTAAAGCCCGCTTGTGCCAATGACAGCGATAACACATCAGCCATTCCCTTCAGCTGTGCAAATTGCAATCTAGGATCTTCTCTCGATAGTCCCAACTCTTGGGCTTTAGCAGCCGCTTTTCGGCCTGAATTATAGTCCAGCAATCAGAGAGCTCAATAGTTTGTCAATCGTCCTCAAGTTGAAATCATGCCACAATGAACCAGAGCATAATAAACCACAATGACTTGTATTGCACAGTACACATAATCTCCTTGGTGAAGATGTAAGAATTCCTTGGATACACTCAACATGCAGGGAATAAAATAAGGAAATACTTTGCTCACATAGCAGCTACAATCACTCACAACAGAAAGTAAGAGAGAAGTGAACTTGACGTACCGGAATCCATGTTGTGAGTGGCAATCACCACTGCCCCATCCCCATTAGCTGCTTGCTCCAGCATGAATGCAGCACACAAATTGTAGCACCGGTGTGTCCCTTCAATATTGGAATGAATCGGAGAAGGAACGCGCGAAGAAGATGCCAGTTCTTTTTCTCGAGATATGTAAGCCCCTCGAACAAGTTTCACACAATACGAAAGTCCCCGATCATGAGAACCTTTTACTGCAAGGTTAAGTCGTGAAAATGAATCCTTCAGGTATGCCTGAATAGTTCCGTAAATGATTGGATGAGCACCTTTGTTGAATTCAGCCGCAGCTGCGTGAATGATATAATCAATTGCTGGCTGAACGGATGAGTACTCCGCATCAATCAGCAGAGGTAAACCTTCCTGTTCACAAGCCTTGCATAGTTCCGACAGACGATCATGAGCAAGTGCCAAGTCTATTTCTTCTTCTTTCGTAAGAGGCTCCGGGGGCGAAGTTACATGGTAAGTGGGACTATCTTCGGCCAGGAAAGGGATCACGTCCTGCTTCCATGGCAGCTTGAATTCCTTGTGCACATGCTGCCATCGGAGTAGATTGCTAACTCTCTCTAAAAGTTGGATCGGGCAAATGGCGGAAATCTTCACACATGAGGTGCTCACCTGCAGAACGATCGCGCAAAATCTCGAGCACTCAGACATTGATTCAACTCGATAATGCGAGGGAATACAAACACAACGATACATTCTACATTTCTACAAATGTAACAAACTCGTCAAAGCTCAAGATTTTAGGAAGTCGGATAAAGAAAATGGCACATGATAACGGCAAGGATCTGAACTCAAAGTACAATCAGCCAACTTTCCAGATTTGACGAAATATCAGATAAAGAACAAAACGAAGCCTTATTCTAAGAGAAGATCACGTCCGCTACTTACCGATCCTAGAGGAAGTTGGCTAGTCTGCTGGACCACTTGAACGAATTTCTCGAGGTTTTCATCGCAAGATTTGTTGTCTGTTGCATCTTCCGAACCGTAATCCAAAACTCCTCGTAGCCCCAGTTCCCACATTCTTTGCAATGTCCTCGAGGCTTCCTCGACATTCTCTCCGGCACAAAAATGGGAATAAGCAGTCCGCCTCACCACGTAATTTACAGGCACATGGACCAGGGCATATCTCATCATGGGAGAAGTAAGAACCTTCAAGCTCAAATCCACTACTGGCTCGTACGCAACCAGATGTAGATTTAAAAGTGTCCTTCCAAGCTCCTTCGAGCTGAAGCCAGCAAAGATAGCCTCGCCATTCTTCGCTTGCAGCAAGACGTCAGACGTGTCTTCCGTGGTCGTAGGAGGTGAGTTGAATGTTGTCACTCCTCTGGCAAATAGAGGGCTCCTTGGCAAACTTTTGGACAAATATCCACGCTGGAAGAGAACCTGGCTGTTGCGCCATGCCATGGAAGGTCAACACACTCTTGAAAATCAGAAGAGTTGTATAGAATCCTCCTTGACGAGACGAAACTGCTGTCAACATTGACACGATCATGGTCAGCTCCATCTGTCAAACATTTGGTCTGGAAACATTTGGATACCGAAAAGAGAGAACGAGCAAGCATCATATCTGCCATTAGAATTGAATTGATAAATGATTCTGCTCTCCGAATAACTAACAATCCGAACACTAAAACACTAAGGGTTCGATAAGCGAAATAAGTGTGACACAATATGTACCGTTGTATTGATAGCATTGAAACAAAAATGAAGTTCTCAAGAGACGACCTTTCGCGAATGAGAGCCAGTTTCGGTGGAGATTAAAATCCAGTGACAAAATTTCCAAATAGCCTTGTCCAGCAGAAAGCTAAGCATTCTCCCGTTGGTGTAATGTAGCACAAAATCTCTCAAAAGTTCCATCCACACTGAAAAGCAAAGCGGATTTCGAAACAGAACTAGCAAACAAGGAGGAGTACAGGGAAGACATCTGGTGTCTTTTCCCTTCATCTCGTCTGTAGCTGATGCGACGAAGAAAGTTTTAAATCTAAACGAAGAGAATATTTGCTTGTCCACACGTACAGATGCGCTGCAATTCTCCTGGCATTCATTTCGAATGGAGGCTACAGACGAGATAAAGGAAAAAAATAGTCACAGAGTCTCCCTCCTATTCGTTAATCAGTAACAGCTTATCTCAATATGCACGTTTAGGTTCAGGCGCAAATTTCGAGCGATTAATTAGCAGTACCAATTGCGGAACTTCGCAGAGATAAATTGGCAAGAAAAGAGAATGAAAAGAAGACAGGAAGGCGCGCATCTTTCACAGACGTTTGCTCCAAGATCAATTATCCACCGCTCTACTTCGCAATAATATCAGCAACAAGGGAAAACCGTATCCCTCACAAACCTGAACAGATTAAATCCCTGGAAGACGTACTTCAGACCGCTCTTCCACTGAAATCCACAGAAACAGGTACTTCCGGGCGACCCGCACGTAACTTGTCCAGCAGTTCTTGCTATCCACAGAATTCCCCTCTAAAGAATCACAGCACAATGTTTTCTCCTCCCAATCCCACTGGTAAAGGCCAATTCAAGAAAATCCAGACTCAAAGCTTCGCTTCGCCCAAATTTCAAAAGCGTGATCTCGATGAGAATCTCTTCAACTGAAGAGCACCAGAAGATACAAACGAAATGAAAATCCGTCTCACAATATCAGAAAAACGCTTTCTCTACGCAATTGCACTGGCGAGGCAAGAAATAATACACTAACGAAGCTCGCAATACAGGATCCCGGTCCGGGCCTCCACTGCACCAAATTTCACAGGAATGGTCTCGATGAGAAGCTTTCCATCTGGAGAACAATAAAAACGAAAAAGCAGAATGGAACGCGGACGTTTACTAAGATCAGGACGCGGGGCACAAGTGAGAATCGCATTTGCTCAAAGGTGGTGGCATTTGACACACGATCTGCGACGACGGTGTGACAACCGGCACGGCCATGGGTACCGCACACACGACTGGTGGGTGTGAGTGGCTTGTCGCCGTGTGACAGCGTGTCGATGTAAGTGCAGATTGGCGCAGGTCCTTTGGAGCGGAAGTGACGGGTCCCGCTGGCATTCCACGTCACGGCTTATGCTGGCCAACCAGATACACATCAGTTTTGACAGTGACACTGCTACCGTTCTTAGCGGTTGGCTTTTGGATGAAAAGCCTTCAAGGACATGCGTTTGTCGGCCAACGAACGGAAATAACCGGTGGCCATGAAGGAAAAGTCATAATTGACCCATAATTGACACTAACACCAACTGAGCACGCTTACTACTGTTAACCTTTGAAACGATGTTGTTTTTTGTCTAATGGATGACAAAGAATCTTTCTATGTAGAACAGAAGTATAATTACGGGTAGTCACACCTTCTTCACTTGGCACTTGGAGAATGGAAAATGAAAATGTGGCGGCTTGGGATTGGCTTCAGGTTGGTAGAATATACTTAGTTGGATATATCTTCCACACTCCTAGTCTTCACCTCCGGAGGTGAAGATTGGGAGTGCGGAAGATATATCCAACTAAGTATATTCCTTTGTGCCCTACAATTTAATCTTTCCATGCCACTTTTACCTTTGTTGTTGCCGATTTCTCTCCAACTTTACATCTAATATTAGATTTTGGTAAATGAATTTTCCACTTTTTTCATTCTCCACTCTCAACACATCTTTTAGGGGTGTCACACCTTCACCCACCACGGCTCCCATTGGCTCCTCCAAACCCTCCCCAACTTCTCATTCTCCATTCTCCAAGTGCCAAGTGAAGAAGGTGTGACTACCCCTATTGTTCATTCTTGAAATTTTCTACAAAAAGAGGGATCTTGCACAATAGTTTGACTTTCAATGGGTATTTTGGGTTTTTTTAAAAGTAGATGATGTCACACAATACCAAAAGGAATGATTTCCACAATCACCAGCCTAACATTTAAGGATTAACACATATAATTGGCATTGGGTCCTAAACTCCTCATTAGGATTTATTTATTCTATTCCCTCGACAGAGACTATGGCATGGATCCTCTGGTTTCTAAATTCAGAATTTCCAAATACTATCTACAACCTCATTCACAATGCGGTTAGGATTTGATTGGAGTAAACAGAGCCTTAGGGTCACATTGTTATTGTCGTTATCGAATATGCTCTTGCAATGATACTATTTGCAAATATTGTAGTTGTGGAGGTTTAGGATTGGGATATAAAGTGAATTATATCTACCCCCTAAATGCCCAAGACATTATATTGGGGTGCTTGGAAAGCTTGGAAAGGTGGTTTTCTAATTTATTGGTTCTTTCTTTTGGACATGGACTATAGCATTGAATCTTGCATAGAAGATGGTTTTTGAATCCAAGTTTCTCAATCCTATCTACAACCACATTTACACTATACAATGTAATTAGGGTTTGGTCAAATGGGAGTTCCAATTTTTTTTTAATCTTTTATTTGTTTATTTTGCTTGCATGTCATTGATTCAATGTTTTCTTTGTTTGATTTCCCCATTATTCACTATCAATAAACTAATATTGTTGTTTACATAAGACAAAACTTCATAGTCACACACTCTTGTTTTTTTTATTCCCACAAGTAGTGACCTTGTCTTTTGTGGATAGTGAGGCAGAGGTATCCACCCTTATGACAATGGGATTGATTTTTTATTTTATTACCCCACTTAACAAATTTTCTTTACACTAGCCACTCCCACACATACTTGTATTTTTGATGAGCAATTTATTTGGCAAACGATATGGGTTATATCAACACATTCAATATGTATTCAATATATATACAATATTCAGTACATATTCTATATATATTCAATATACACTATGTATACAATATTCAATATATATTTTGTATTAAATCAACGGCATTAAGGGGGGGTCAATTTATTTTTATTTTAAATCAACAGCAAGGGAAAAAAGGAGGGGATGGCAAGAGTGGTACCCATCTTTTGAGTATATGTATGTATGTACCCGTCACTCAAAAGATACATGTACTAATTTAATAGGCCATAGCATGAATAATTAGTGAAATTATTATTTTTTTCCTCACTCCATAGTGATTTTTGGTTGTATCTGTTAACAATTTATAGTTTCCATTGCTCAATTGTACGATATGTTCGTCTCTCATTGCAAATTGATGGCAATAGATATGGTGTTGCACCCATATTTTGTGTTAATTTAAGGATTCAAAATTGTAACATTTTCATACCCCCAAACTGAGACCCCATCATTTCATCACTTTTCAACAAAATTTTGTGCCAAAACCCCTGGTCCTCATGGAAAGTAAAAGAAGATTCCAAAGTATTTTAGCAAGCATTATTTGAACACCGTATAAATAAGTCATGAAATTTCTAAATATTATTAACTCTGGGCTCTCCTATTATTTCTATAGTATATCCAAAATTGATGCTAGGCTCCCCCTAGACTCTCATTTTCTCATTGTGTTCATCAATATCTAAGTTTCATTGTGTTTTTTCGGTTCAAATGTAGGTAACGTAATTTGGGCAATGATGATTATGGATGCTTATTCCTTGTATGATTTGCTTGAGGTTCATTTTTTTAACCCTTGAATGTTCAAACATCCATGGTGTGGTTGAAGAATGTTTCAAAAGGAACATTTTATGTAAATAATTTTTTTGAAGAAGCTTATAGAAAAATTGTGAAAAATATCAATAGAAAAAAAATTAAACATTCTACATGAATCAATTATATAGATGTTTTGGATGAATTGAAATCGTTTATTATCAATTTTATAAAGTGACAAATACCATTTTGGTTCAAATGCTTAGTGATTAAATGAACTCCTAAATCAAAACTTTAGGTCAATGATTGAGCAACCATTAGATGTTTTTTCGGACCTCCAAAAGATTAAAGGTTCTAATGTTGTGAGAACCCAAGGAACGTCACAGCTAGCCTAACACCTCAATGGTTCTACGTGGTGAGAGGGTGCTAGCACATTTATGAATTTTAAAAAAAAAATTAAACTTCTTTTTTCAACTTCTTTTTGTATTTGAAGAATTTAAAAATAAATAAATGAATAAATAATTTGAAACTTTTTTTTGGACAGTTGACTGTCCTTCACTGCGGGGTGAACAGTGAAGAAGAACAACCCTCAAACGGTCTCTTGAAGGCCCAAAAAAACATCTAATTTTTCTATATATAACAAATAAAAAAGATACAAAATAACTAAAATATATCAATTAAATAACTAGTTTATAGAAGGGAATTACAAATATTGATTGCTCTAGCTCAATTTCTTCCAAGATAGCTAAATCAATAATTTTATCATCATAAATGGACACATTGTGTTTAGTAGAAAATTGCAAAGTCATGGCAAATTGGCAATTGAATAGAGGCTTTAAGTTTTGGAAGTAAGTTGGATACCAATTTCAACTCTCTAGACTACATTTAGACAAAACAGAAAATACTTTATTCCTATCAAGATTTCGATTTATCTGGTGTAAAAGTATCCTAAGTGATTATTTTTAGTTGTTTTTTCTACTTCATACAATGTTTTCAAGCTCCCAAAAAATAAAATTCAAAATTTTATATAAATAAAAAATTGAATTATTTTTCAAGTAGTGGTGGTTTTACTATCAATTATATATATTCTTTCACCAAACAAAGTTAAAATCTAATTTAGACAATTACAACACATTTTAAACTTTAAAAAAATACGAAATATCTTTGATAATTTTTCATATACAAATACCTCAAAAATAATTAAGTGAAGTCAAATAAAACACTTGACATAGGTAACATAAATAACATTTACACGGACACAACAACTTCTCTTGCGATACAAACTTTTACAACACATTTGATTTTTGCCTCATACTCTTAGTTGTTTTGAGTTATGGTAGCATATTGAGAAATTTGTAGATCC
The DNA here is from genome assembly GCA_947034895.1 of Rhytidiadelphus loreus. Taxonomy (NCBI): domain Eukaryota; kingdom Viridiplantae; phylum Streptophyta; class Bryopsida; order Hypnales; family Hylocomiaceae; genus Rhytidiadelphus; species Rhytidiadelphus loreus. The sequence goes on from OX344764.1 coordinate 5,056,025, forward strand.
CAAACCACTACTTGATCTATATGTTTATTTGATGCATTCTCTCTATTCCCTTAACATTTAAAGATTTTGGACAAAATTTAGATTTGTCTTCGCTAATATATGACCTTCTTCAAGTTTTTAATTTTAAATTTGTAAAGAAGATATTAATGTTTAGCAATATCAATACTATCAAATTTGAAAAAGTATGTAATTACCTTCATCAAATTAATTCAGAATTAATCCTTTGAAGATACACCAAAATAATACTTTACATTTTAAATAGTTGAATTTTCATATGATAAGGTGAAGTTATGGAGTTGTATAGTATGGTGTACCAATTTTTGGGTTTCAATGCACAAATGCTCACTGGAGTTCAAAACTTTGAAATTCACCTTGGGGTTTGGAAATATAACTTTAAAGTGGACTATCATTTTTCAATACAAACTATGTACATACAAAAAGTGCAAGCATTCATTAAAAAAAAACTAAGTTTTATTCCACTTACAAACTTGAAATTTCAAAGTTTTAACTTCCATGCACATCAATGTATTGTGACGAAAAAAATATTACACCTTAGCTTACAAACACCCAATATTTAGACTTGCCCAAGTGTCACTTTTTTATTGTAGAAACTTGTTTGACATAGCTCTTGAATATATATATATCTTGAGAGAAACCCTTTGTCGTGACCCTTGTCACAACCTTTAATGGATGAATGCATTGATAGATGAAAGAATTTATGATGATTGTGTCATGACCTTTGATGGATGAATGCATTGATGTATGCCCCAAATATGGTGCTTTGGGCATTTAAGGTTAATAGTGTATAATTTTTACACATAGATTTTTTTTTATAAAACATTACATGTGACCCTTAGTATATTTTTCAATGCATGCCAAATTGCTATTTGGGTTGATGATAAATACATCCATCTGCGATAGAATTCTCGAGAAGCCGGCACACAAATTCTTTCAAAAATTTGACAACACTTGGCTCCATATCCCATTCTTCGGCTCTAGCAAAGGTAAAGCATTACTTGGCACTTAAGGAAGCCCACTTGTAGGTCCCCAGTGTAGTTCTACTACTTGTTTGGTGCGGTTCATTGTCACTTATCTCTCTCTCCAAGGCTTTGCCTTCAACTTTCTGCCATTTGTTCTTGGTCTTTTCTTGGAATAAATTCCAGGTTAAAAAATTAGTAACTTGGTTAGGTTTTATTTCACTTCAAAGTGTTGTCGACATCAAAATTTGGTGCCTTGAGAATTTAGGGGTTAACCCTAGAGTGCCTAACGTCCAATTTCTAGATGACTAACAAATTGAAACTCAAGTTTCATTTTCATTACCTCTTGGATGAAAGTCATCCTTATTTGTGAAGATACTTTATCTAGTTGTTATCTATCTAATGGCTAGATTTGATATTACTAGAGTACATATTTTTCTTAAATTACAAATGTGGATGTATGTCAAGTGGTTGACCAAGCCAAAATTGCATTGACTCTAGTTTAAAACTGGATTTGCAAAAATGAGTTCACACATTTAAACAACACTAAAATTTCAAAAAATCATTGTGTGAGGAGAATCTCATTTCAAATCCATTCCAAAAAGTTGTACTCCAAAAAATGATAATATTTTGCTTGTGATCAATTTTAGAAGGGATTTTGAAATTTTCCTTTCAAAATTTATAAAAAAAATATTGGTGATAGCATTGGTGAATCTAACCATACAAATGGAATCTCCAACTCAAAATCTCCAACTTTTATTTGTATATGAATTCCAAAATATTCTTCCAAATAGTAATTTATGATGATTTTTTTCAAATCATGAATTCAACTATCGACGTTATGGGGGGATAAGTTTGTCTACTTTTTGTTATATGGTCATAATTTAGACCCCCATATAGTATGGCTCCACATGACCACAACCCACACCAAACTAAAGTAGTATGTTCTAAACGCACCCATATTGTAAAAGTCATTATGATATAGAGGTACATTTTACTTTCTTCAATGACCAGTAGTGTACATTTCAAGAGGTGGTCGCTTTTAGTGACTACTGCATTTTAACTTAAAAAAATTTGTAACTAATTCCTTGAAGGTCCAAAAATTATGAAACCACTTGGATTAGATGCCAATTCCTTTTTTCTTCCGATGAAATTTACTAACAATTGTTTCAAGGAGTTTAGCTTCCCTAAAAAGGCAATTAGTTCTTAAATGGTTGCTACAAGAACATACTACCTTAAAGTCCAATTTCCAGGGCTAAGGAGGATTGACCCGTGTATTGCCTTGTGTTTTATCCTACTAAAAACACTAGATTTTTTTATTTACTACATATGATAAAATTTGCAAATTTTGAATTCATATTTGCAATCAGAGGCCCCAAATTAACTGGATGACCCACAGAAATACCAAATTTAAAGATGCACAAAATGGGGGGCAATTTTTACATTTACTCTTCAATCAGGCAATGCATGGGGCAATCCTTCCTAGCCAATCTCCAAAGACGGAACATTAAGAGGGCCAAGGAGGATTGATCCATGTATTTTATCCCTGCAGAAAACACTATAATTTTTTATTTGCCACATATGATAAAATTTGCAAATTCTAAATTCATATTTGCAACGAGAGGTCCCAAATTAGCCAAGAGACATGTGGAAATACAAAATGGGATGGGTGGGTTTATTTTTACATTTACCCTTTGATGGGGACAATACACGGGTCAATCCTCCCTGGCCAATCTCTCTCTCCAGAGAGAGACGGACGGGACATTGAGAGGGACTAATCAAAGTTCCTGTAAGGTAAGGGGCAGTAAAAGTGACCCCTTTAAGAGCTGATTTGCATTTTGGGGGAAGCTAAACTGCTTTAAATAATTTTCAGTAAATTTTCGTGGTAAGAAAAATGGAATTGGCATCTAACCCAAGTTGTTTCATATATTTTGAACCTTCATGAAATTGGTTACCTAATTTTTGAAGTTGAAAACACAGTGGTTTCTAAAAGCGACCCTCTCCTGGAATGTACACTTCTGAAACATGTTGGAGACAAAATGTACCAAATCGCTTTTAGAGACAGGTCGCTTTTACAGCCCCCCTACCTTTTACATACCATTTCCCCCTTTCCAAGGTACAGTAGTAGTATCACTGTACGATGAACTGAAGCCCGGCCGGGCAACTGGTTCAAAAAGCCTGTATTCCCTCTCAAGGCTGCACCCAATGATAATAATACTCTTGGCATATTGCCTTGCAAGCTGGTTGACTCCCCCTTCTCTGGAATTGCTTATTGCTGGCCATCCATTCCAAACTGATGCGTATCAATTGTTTTTTGTCAATCAATTGTTTTTGTCCTGGAAACCGTTGGAAGAGCTTGTTGTGTGCACGGCACCCCTCACTCGCATGATGATTTTGGAACAGTTAGAACAGTTAACCATCCATTGTTTGTTTGGGAAGTATAATAATAATAACTGATACAACTGAAGGGAAGGCTCCAGGTAGCCTCACTGGTCTCCCAAAAGTGAATACAGAAAATCTGGGGTGTAACTGTAACTGTACCTTTCCTTTTTTTTATTCTGTTTTTTTCCCCACTTTGTGCACTTGTAAAAAGAGGGTCAGGTAGACCTAGAAATGATCTAACTTATGGTAGGACACCACCTGAGTGTTATAATAAGTCACCCAATTCTGACATCTATTAGACCCTCCCATTTGTGTGAGTGACCCACTCACCTATTATCACAATCTTAGCAATCTTTTAACATCATGACAATGATATGGCAATGGTGTCTCTACCACACCGCCAATTCCTAAGCATCTGAGTTACAATGCATAGGATCCACCTATGTGACAGTTTCAGCCTGTCACATAGGTGGATCCTAAACCGAAATTTGCAGAAATCAGTAGTTAGCAAATGGGAGGTAAGTATGTGCCCTTCAAATGCGTCAGTAAATCAGAGGTAAGTATGTGCCTTTCAAATGCGTCAGCAAATCAAAGGTGAGCATTTGAAGGACACATTAACTTAAAGTCTAGGGACACATTAAGAGGTAGTCTAGCTGATAAAATAATAGACACATGGACGCTTTTGGGTGCCTTCAACGTTAAAAAAACTACCTAAAATTTGCTACATTGTTACTTAAATTTTTTCAGTAGTTAAATATACATTGGAGAAAATCCTTGAAAAAATTAAATTTTAGTCAAGACAACAATAACCAATAGAATTTGATAGCCCAATTTGCAACTTCCTCTACATTGGAATTAGCATCTCTTTAGTCAATTTTGTATAATAGTACTCCCAATAATCCTTTACAACTTGCAAAATTTATTTATTTATATTTATTTTTAATACTACTCATTCTCAAGGTAGCCAAAGTTGATGCTTGTTTGTCTTGAAGGTAGTAAGGTAGTGTGCTCATAAACCATCACTTTATGGGCTGTTGGGCCTTTTTGATGGTTTTCAGATGCCTAAAAATATTTTCACTTATTTTTCACTTGAAGAGAAATTGATGCGGAATGAAGCCCAAGTGGTTTCATATTTTTCGGAGCATTTATGAATTACTTATGAATTTTCAAAGAATTCTACCATGGGCACCTATTTGTGATCCTAGGCCTTGCAAAACTTACACACGCGCGGTCTGAAAAAAGATATGGTGTGACCAAAAACAAGCAATGAAGCATTGAAAAAGTAATACTTAAGGTTCCTAAATGTGACCTTTACTAAACTGAAGCCCTAAACGCCCCAAGGAATCAATATTGTCTTCACATACTTTCAAGTCCAATTCAAAGTGCTATAACTTTTGCATCCAATTTCCAAATTCAATAAAACTTGTTGTAAAATTTTCACTCTCTCTTCTAGTTTGTGTGATAAATTTTTCAGATCAATCCAAGTTATATTGATTTTTTGGGAGCCAATCAAAGTTCACAAGTTCAATTTGAGTTTACCAAACCGCATTTGCTGGCTGCAGCTTCGGGGGCTTCTATCTCCTTCATTCTAAGTTTTTTTTCAGTAAAATTTGTTGGGTTATGTTTCCCTTGAAGTCTAGTTATTGTGGTAAAATTTTCATGTCAATTCAAGTGTTTTGAATGTTTGGGAGCAATTCGAAATTCTAAATCCCGACATTCTTCAATCACAGTGAACTTTGGCGGCTTATAACTTTTTCATACAAGGTCCGTTTTCAATCATTTTTTGTTGGAAAAGTTGCGCCTACTAGTTTGTGTGGCTAAAATTTCATATCAATCCAAGAATTAATGAGTGACTAAGAATCATTTTAATAAAAGGATGTTCAACTGTAAATGTGTTTCTTGCAAAAATGAAGTGGGCACTTATCTTGTATCCACTTAGTTCAAAATCAACCCACCTTGGCTCTTATTACACCATATGTGAAGTATAAACCAACATCTAACAAACCTTATTAAGCTCTCACATTATCAAAAGCCCATTTCAGAACCACTTAGTGTCCATTTCAAAGCCTCTTATAAGGATGGTTCCAAGAAGTGGGTTGCAATTCGAGCCACTGACCTTATATTGAACTAAATTCCATAAACTAAGTAGCATATTGCACTAAATTCCATAAACTAGTTCTGAGATCACCAGCTTTCACCTTATGTTAGTATGTTAACTGCTATTGATAAAGTAGTATGCTCTAAAAGCGACCATTTAAGAGCTGGTTCGCCTTTTTCATAGCCTAAAGTGGACAAAATTATTTTTAGATCATTTTTCAGAGAAAGAAAAATGGATGTGGAAACTAACACAAGTGGTTTTGTATTTTTCCAAGTATTTTTGAATTACTTATAAATTTTCAAAGATTCAGGGCATAGGCACCTATTTGTGACCATAGGTCTCCCAAAATCTGTTCACTTGCAGTTTGTAAACAGATGTGCAGAAATCAAAGGCAGTGATTGGCTCTTGCAATAGAAAAATAATTTTTTCTTGATGCATTCAATTGTTACAGTGGTCCATTTAAGGATCACCTGGTTTCCATTTTTCACCCCAAAATAGGAGCGGTTTGAAGAAGGGGAGCGCTTTTACAGCATACTACCTTAAAGCAGTTTTTGGATTCCCTTGAGAGTTGCAATTGTAGCATTTTCTTAAGTTAAAACACTGGTGTGTGGGTCATGTCAAATCTCAAATCCCCAAAAGGTACCTCGGTTTTGCCCTGTCTGGCGGCAGCCACCCAGACTGCTAGAAAATGAGATCTTTGCTCCAGAGGAGACCTTGAAATCACAGTTCACAAGGTCCCATGGACACATACTTAGAACAATTCTCAGATTGCGTACGAACAACAAGAAGCTACACTACCGTTGGCTTTGTCCCTGTAGCATTGGCATACTTTTCGAGTAAGGTACGTACACCCAAATGTGTCACTGACCTTAAAGTGCCATCTTCACTATGTGTACATCTCCAAAATCAGTTCTGTACCTATGTGGAAGAAATGCTTTTAGAATCAAACTTTGTTCCTTAATAACTTTTGCATACAATATCCAAATGCCACATTCTCTAGTGTGTTGGAACCTCCTTTCACTTTTCAACGAGAGCATATGAAAATCTAGCCAGTCTAATAACCATAGATAGTCTCAGTAGCAAAAAGTGGCGGTTTAGGGTGTACCCACCATAAGTACCCTACTTAGACTTCCTGACATTGATCTCCCAAGGAGTCCAATTGATTATAACCTCATGATCAAAGTTCAAGGTAAAACAACCCATTGTGGTTAAAGTTACGAGTTTGGTCTCATGCCATTGCTGAAATTTTTCAATTTTTTTCCCCACATAATGAGAAGTGTGAGAAACAATGAGAACAATTGAAATTATATATATATTTTTTATTTTTTATTTTTTTTTATTTTTTATTTTTGACAAAGTATGAATTTGTTGTGAATTTTTGAAGTGCTTAGTGCATCATGGCCCAAAAGAATTTGTAGACTACCCCATAACCAACAAAATCTAAATCCATGATGCTCATCTTGTTCACCTAAAGCAATCATAATATTTTCTATCTTGGAAGGCCTAAAAAGTCAATTCTTACAATGAATTCACACTGGAAAGTTAGAAGTTCCTAATGAGGTTCCTAATCACTCCATTACTTTCATGTAAGACATGCATTGTGGTCAAAATCTCCCATATTGAAAAAATTCATGATGGGGTCATTCCCTAAATGTCCAATATGAGTCATTTGACCACAATGGGTTGTTTTACCTTATGTGACTCAAGTCTACCTCAACAATACCAAGATGATCAAAAACTTCAATTAACTATTCAACGTACTTTGTATTGCATCTCAAGTATGAATACATCTTCATGAAGATAAGGTGATATAATATAGAATCCACCTGTCACTAGAAGAAGACACAATTGTCCTACAAACTTTGGTACCTAGTCATGAACAAATATGGTCTAAATTCCTTACAGAGGATTTGGAATTATAGTACATTGTAGAGGAAAAAAGTTGAAAATAGAAAATAACCTCAAAAAATTTGAAAATTCTTCTACATCCACATATTATTATGAAGAAGTGAAATTTTTTTGTCCAAAATGTGCTTCGGTCCATAATTATGTGTTATTCTACAGTTAGAAAATTTGATAGAATATGATTATTGGCCCAAAGTTAAAATTGCAATAAAATAATCAATTCCCAAAAAAAATTCAAATTTTCAAAACCAAATTGAAACTAGACATAATAAATTTCATTTCTTTAGTTCACTTTTGATTCGTCAGAGATCAATTTTATGGCTACATTTCACATCAAAATTGAGTAATGAGCTAGAAGTTGTCAAAAAATTCTCTACAATTGGTAAGCATTTTTTGTTTGCAAAAAAATAATAAAATGAATACCTCAATGAGGTTTTTTCCAATAGCTTCCACTACTCATACCTTCAAGGAATAGTATAAAAAAGGGTGGATATAAAATCACAATCCTTCAACCCCTAAAGGATCGAGGCACATTTTGGACAAAAATTGTGAAAAAAATGTCACTTTTTAAGGCAATGAGAAAAAAATGAAAATAATAAGTTTTTTTTCAACATTCAATTGTTCAAATTTTGAATAGACTACTCTGGGAATGCGTGAAAAAATAAATTCAGAAACTCTTAGAATGATATTTTAAAGTCCTCCTAGAATGATATTTTAAAGTCCTCCTAGAATGATATTTTTACACTGCACATGTTTGTCTTTTTGACATATGCATTTTGTATCATTTTTGTTACATAATTGCCAAATTTTAAAAGTTGTGGAAGAGTTTTGCACATGCTGCCCAAAGTTGTCCAAGGTTGCCGGAGCTGCCATCAAAGTTCAGATTAGCATAACTTTTGATCTAGGCACCAGATTGGAAAAAAAAATAATATTCCCACTAAGAGGATACATGTTCACACCTTGTGTCAAAATTTGAAGAACATTTATTAAAAAAATTGACTTCATACGCACCTTCCCGAGGTCACCTCCGTACGTTCAATGGTCATTCGGTCCTTTAGGAGTTAAGCATTGAAAAGCATTGAAAGCATTCTAAAAGCCACAGTTTGGTTTCATAGGCACATTTGGGCTCATATATTTTTGCAAGGGTATGAAACTATGTTTGTAAAAACATCAACATTTGCAAATTAAGGTAGGAATACCATAAATGGCACCTTCCCTCCTAATGGTACAATAGGGTGTTCTAAAACCAACAATAGCTAGCTTTGATGTTGATTTGAAAAGATTCAATTTGCTGAAATTTGATTGGCTTAGACTTTATTAGGAACAAGTTCCAAGGGAAACCGTTTTAGGTGAAGCTATGAGACAGGAATGGGGTCTGTATGAGAAATCCACATTTATATTCAATAAAATATTCATTTTTGAAGATTTTTATTTTTTATTTTTTTCATTCTTCCTCATCCTTATTTGTGCACACATTGAGCTGAATTTCTCAATGAATTTCCCATATCTTATAGGCTAAAATGCTTATTTTAACTGTTTATGGTATTCCTACCTTATAGACCCAATCAAATATCATAAATGGACATCAATCTAAATTCTCCATGTAGGAATGTCCCATACCACCGTAAGTTACAACAGAATGGAAGGAGTTTCTCAAGAATGTTGTGTATAAGGGTGCTCTTGCTCTCTCAACAAAATTACTCCGTATTCGAATTACACTAATTAAATTAGTTTCCCTCTCTCAAATTGTTTAGCAGAATGTTTGCAACTGTGTTTCATCGAAGTCTGTGATGAAGTTTAATTTATCCCCTAAATAAAATTAAAAGTCTGCTCAAGCTATTCCCTCTGAAGTCTTTTGGTTACAAGGATTGCATTTGTTTGATTCAAGCAGTAAAAAATAAAGAAAAATTTAAATAGAAAAATTAAAGTCTACTACCAGTATCCAATTTCATAAAAAACATAAAATATAAAAAAATAGAGGCTCTGTGCAAAATGCTTTGGAATTTTTACTTAGGGTGAGAAACCTCTTCAGATGAGCACGTCAACATGGCCGAGTGGTGATGGCGGCGGAGATCAGTTCCGCTGGGCTCAGTCCGTCGCAGGTTCGATCCCTGCTGTTGACTCCTTTTCGGGTAAAATACTCCGGAGTCCTAAAATTTAAATTTAAATTTGAGTCCTTAATTTTTTAGGTTTTGAGGCAAATGGTCCTCCCATGTTGGGAAAAGGTATTATGCTTTGCAAGATGCTTGGGAGGGATTTATCAGACTTATGAGTTACAGTAATTCAATAATTCAACGATTGGGGTTTTGGTGGAGTCATATAAGACAATTTTGTTTGTTGTAGTAGTTTCCTTTTCAAAATGCAAAAATGAGGAGCCATATAAGACAATTTTGTAACAGTTTCTTTTTCAAGAATGCAAAAAAGGGCCTCCACTTTTTCAATAAACAATGTTATGGTTGAAGTGTTAAAGAATGTTATGGTTAAGGAGCCATATAAGACAATTTTGTAGTGGTTTCTTTTTCAACAATGCAAAAAGGACCCCTACCTTATTGGTAAACAATGCTTGTGGTTGAGGAGCCATATAAGACAATTTTATTCATCCCTACCTCATTGGTGAACAATGTTAAACAATATTGTGGTCGAGGAGCCATATAAGACAATTTTATTCACCCCTACCTCATTGGTGAACAATATTAAACAATGTTGTGGTTGAGGAGCTAGATAAGACAATTTTATTCACTATAGAGGGGTCCTTTTCAAGGATGCAAAAAAGACCCTTACCTCATCGGTAAACAATGTTAAATAGTGTTACGAGGGAGAACTAACCCTTCGATTGGCCCAACCAAGGTGTCCTTGTGATAAATGTAAAATGTGTCTTCTATTTCATGCGGTTTCATTAATTTTTATATTTGTTGAGCTAATTGGGGTCTTTGGTTTTGTATATGAATTCAAATTATTCAAATTTTTATCATTACTAGATAAATTATATGTTCCAACATTCTTTTAGAGGCAATGAGGAGGTCAATTCTTCTTTTAGTTTGTCAACGCTTCCTTTAGTTGCTTGATGAAGAGAATAGTGAAGGCCCATCTTCTTCTAGTTTGTCAACTCTTCCTTTAGTTGCTTGATGAAGAGAATAGTGAAGGCCTAGCACTAGTAGGAACCCGTGTTTTTTTAGAAGCTACTTGTTACCAATGTAGGTAATTCTAATAGAATGAATTTGGACTTGTTACCAATGTAGGTAATTCTAATAGAATGAATTTAGGCAATCCATTCCAACATCAATAAGCCAAATTGGAGAATCAAACGTGAAATATATCCAAACCATTTGCAATATACTTGTGTAGTAAAAATCTTTTGACATATTACATATTATATTTAGACGGTCTTTTTAAATTAGTCAAGCTTCAAAACCACATAGAATTACTCTACCTATTTCAACTAAGGTTTCTTGACTTGCAAGAAAGTAATTTTTTTAAAATTGCAATATTCATACTATAGATAAGTTTATAAAAGAAACCCATTGCTACTTCTTAACTGAAGTCAATTTTTTATTACATTAAAGTTATGAGTTAGAAGTCCACAAAATATAATAATCAAGAAGTTAGAGTGTGCTAAACTCTCTCTAAGAGATCCATGGACAAATCTAACACCTTGGAAGATCCTATCTTTGCTCACATTAAAGTTATGAGTTAGAAGTCCACAAAACATAATAAATGAGAAGGTGATGTGTGCTAAACACTCTCAAAGAGACCCATGGACAAATCTAACACTGTGGATATCAAATTCATCAATATACTTAAAATGAACATTTTGAAGTCAAGATGTATTTATTCTTCTTCTATTGACCAAAATTTCTGGCTTCAAAATTCACTACTAATGACACAACAATAACAGAAAATGTGAATAAAATTGCATTAATGCTACGACATTTAAATGAAAAATGTTTCAATAGGTCTAACTCATCACTATCATGAAAATAGTGTTGAAGAGGTTTATAAGGTTGTCAGTGTTGTGTCATGTTGAATCATTGCAGAATTCATCACTATCATGAAAATTCCACCAGTTGTAAAACTTCCCCACCAGTTGTAAAACTGACATGCTCCTTCACCCAAATCCTGTTCTTCTCAATCATGAGATATTCAGAATCAGCACAACTGTATCAAACAAGATTGTGTGGGTCACTTCAGACAAATGTGTTGCAGGTCACAGAGTTCATGGCAACATAAATCACATCAAGAATAATGAAAGATGCATCATGGACAATTGTTGTGAAAGTAAGTGGCTATGAGAATGAAATGTGCATTAATTTAGTACCCATTGACACATCTGTGTACCCATAGAAACAATCTCAGATATTGGTGCGACAGTTAATTCCTATGACAGTGATTTATCATTGGAAGATTAGTTGATGTTTCAAAGAAATGATGGGTGACGTGAGCGTAATCTGCGTTATCGTTAACAAACACAGCGTAAACTGAGGATCATACAGACGTAGTTGAAATGAAATTATGGTAGCAGTAGGAGCAAATTACACAGAGATGACAAGGAAAATTGGAACTACCTGATGAATGACCCGACGAATGGATCAGGAGCAGCATATTTGGCGATCTATCGCAAATAACCAACCTGCTTCAGGCCTTTGCGACAAGAGTACAGAAAATTTGGGTTTCTTTTTTACTGCATTTCGCCAAATCCATCCAAGTGAGGACTGGGATTTGCCAAATCGTTCTTATTATAAGAAACTATGAAACACAAATAGAAAAATATAGTTAAAAGTAGTATGAACTGGCGTCTTTATCTTACAGACGATCGCAGATGAGCGACATAGCTGGAGGGCAAGAAATTTACCCCAATTCAGGAGATGAATGGTTTTTTATTTTTTGAATTTAATAGACTAAATGGAGACGCCTTAATTCTACTTGGAAAGTGCCACTGGCATTTAAAGTGCGTTGGGCAAGATTTCGGATGTCTTCTCTAGAACACTCTCGAGAAATTCGTACCAGTTCCCACAAGGCCCCGCCTAAAACAAGATCCTTGGCGTTCACTTCTGCAAAATCAAGACATTACCCAAGTATTAGGTGTCCTGATCGCAAATAACGGTAGACTGCAGTTTGTTATGATATTCGATTATTCGTCAGGGCAAATAACCACCCTGTGGTGGATGAGCTTTGGTACATATTTCCCTCGTCAAGCATCTTTCAACCAAAAAAGAAGTTCATGCAACTATTACAAAATTTCCTCCGAAATACAAGCAGATAAACACAAGTGAAACGAGGTAAAGAAGGACAACTGTTCCGTACCATGCTGGGCTAAGTGACAAAGAGCTAGTTCAATGTGACGGCGTATGGGTGATGCTTCGTTGTTGGCATTGGCCACAATCCAGGGCAAGGCTCCATCATCAATAAGTAAAGACCTGCCCAACTTGTAACCTACAGATGTTCAATAGAGAGTTAATCCAAAATGCCTCAAAATCAGTAAGTACGAGGTAGATTACATCATAGCATGAATAAGCACTAATACGTTACCTTGAGCAGCACCCCGTGATTCACACTTGGCAAAGTTTGCGATTCCCCTCGCAACTTGGGCCAGCACGTCAGGATGCCTTGATCGAACCATACCAAGGAGTGCGCGAATGCCACCCTCCTCTCTCAGTTTGACTTGGAGCTTGTCTGCACGATTCCAAAGACAAAAGAAACTCACTATTGAAATCTTCTATCCTCGAAAGGCATCACCCACCAAGAATCCACGAAAATATGCAAAATACCCAGTGACACAAGCGGTATGCCATGTGGAAGACTTAAAGGAAGTGTAGAACTGAACAGAAATCTGGTGGCATTTGCAGATAATAAATGGGAAGGAGAAGCACCATTGCCGCATAAGTTTGCTATAGCACCAGCAACCATTCGCAGTGTTTGCGGATCTTCAGCATCGTCCGCAGTTCGAGCAAGAAGACCTATTCCACCTTGAGACATAATTAACTCCTGGTTTGTTTCTGCATTCAAAACAAAGGAGGTGAACTCCTTTCCAACCAGAAGAAATATGCAGTGAAAACATCACCTCCAGGTAAAAGAAGATCCAGGACACTGCCAGATGAAGAAGTTACCATTCATGGCAAGGTTGGCCACAGCGCCAGCCGCTACACGCCTGATTGTCTCATCTTCTGAGCTCTGTAGAAGCATGAGCAAGGATCCCAACCCCCCAGCCTCTACAATTTTCTCTTGGTTGGCTTCTGAAATGACAGTCACACGTGAGTTGAGTATCATGGAATTAAACATTGCATCTAATGGTGCATCGGAGAACTAGTAAGCACGGAACACAGGAGGTGATTTTACAATAACTGTAATGTAACAATGCCAATAATAGAGCAAAATTTCCAATCTCGAGTCGCAACGAAAGGGGCCCATAGAAACGCAATGTCAACATTCTTGATTGCACGAAGTCCAGAGAGTCTGGATTAGCTGACCCTAGCACTTTCTCAAGACTTGGTTTCTCTTTCTGCAACTAGAATAGATAAGCCAACCAGGGCTGACGTTTCAACTTAAGACGGAGAGAGTTACCTTCGGCTGCAAGATTTGCCACGACCTTAACAGCGTGGACGCGAACATCAACATCCTCAGATTCCAACAACGAAAGTATCTTGTGAAGGCCAACTATAAACCACCAAACGAACGATTATAAATTCAGTATCAACTCTTTGAACAGTTGCATAAATCCCATGTCATGCAAACAAAATTCGAAATAATATAGAGAACATGATGGTCTCGACAGTCCGTAGAACCAATACGAAAGTAGAAAGAGTTCTGCATACTGATGTTGCATGTTATTTTCAAAGAAATTCAAACGTCAACACAAATAAAGCCAAAGAGTCGTTCTATCCGGGAATAAAAAGTATGGTAAGCCCTACCTTGTTCGAAGAGCTTGGCGATGGTTGCTCTCTGGCCATTGATGGTGTCACGCATATGGTTAGGCTTGCTGAGGCTTATAAGAGGGCTTTCCGAACCAAGTGAGCTTCTACCTGAACCTCCGTTCGTCATGATTCTCCGTGAATGCTACCACCATTGTACCAGTGAGAAAAAGAGTTTAGTAATTGCGAGCCAAAAAATCTTGTGAGATCAAAACCATAGCACCAATGTCAGCAATTCCAAACCGTATCCAAAATAGTTCAACTTCTCAATCTTTAGCGCAATAATATACGAAGAGCCTGATAGGGTGTGCAGTTGTTAAGAAGATGGCCGTGATTAACTACCTCATCATGCTCCTCAGTAAGGACAGAAACTTGCTCTTTAAGCTGCCGAACTTCCTCCTCTAGTCTCTCCCTCTCCCTCAACTCCTCGTCCAGTCTATGTCTCACCGTCAGAAGTTCATCACCTTGTTGCCTTGTCAGACTACCATTTACATTTCTTTTAGACATCTGTGTTTTGGCAACCCTGAGCTCTTGTTCCAGCTGATCACGGTTCTGACGTTCATTTTCCAGCAGTGTCCGGAGTTCTGCAATCTCAATCGTTTGCTCTTCAAAATGTAAGACCTTCTGACGTTCATTATCTAGCAATGTTTGAAGTTCCGCAATCTCTATGCTTTGTTCATCAGCCTGTTCCAGCTTCTGGCGTTCCTTCTCCAGTTGTGCTCGAAGTTCCGCAATCTGAACGCTTTGGTCATCAGACTGTCCGAGCTCCTGGCGTTCTTTTTCCAGCCGTGCTCGAAGCTCCTCGATCTCAAGGCTTTGAAAATTAGACTGCTGCTGAAAATATATCAGTAAACACATATCAGCGCATGTTTCATAGATTCCAGAAACAAGAAAAAACCTGATTGTTACTTGCCAAAGTTCTGAAAAGAAATGTGATGAAAAAATCTAAGAACTACTTTTAGAACGGCACTCTCCTCGCTAAAGGGATCTCTCTGCCATGCATGGGTCACACTGTGAAAGTTAATAAAACCATTTAACCTCATAACCATTGGAGACAGGGCGACCAGAAGTCTGAAGAAAACAATCATTTGAATCAGCTGGGAAAACCACAAACTAGTTCAAACTTATTCGAAAATGACCATTGCAGTCGTGCTCCTTTTTAAAATGCAAAGGAGCACGACTACAAGCGACAGGCACCTACCCAATTATATCAAGGGTGGTGAAGAGCAGATTCATCATAATTTGATATGATGCAAACAAAGATACAATACTCAGATTAAATCAGCACTTGTTGATGGCTGGTGCGGGAATAGTGCGAGTATTGCGTGAGTTACAGTCTGAGAAGATGACTAGGAACCACTTACCTCCGAATCACGTTGTATTTGAGGTGTAGCAGCCCGGAGGTCCTTCTCCATGCGCTCAAACTGCGCAAGCTGGAGACGTTGGCTGCCCAGCTCCTCCTCCAAGCGTTCACGATGTGAACGCTCAATCTTTAGACTGGCTAGCGCTTCTCCCAGTTCCTTTTCGTGCTTCTCGATCTGCTCTTTCCTTTCCTTACGATGCTTTTCCATTTTCTCTTTGTGCATCTTCAGGTTCTCTACTTGAATGTGTTTCTGAAACCGCAGCCAACAAAAGCAGATAAATTCAATTGTTGGCTGTGATAAGCGTATCTGCACGTCACATCCTTCGGCTATCGCTCACCGCTCGATCTTTGCATGCCCTACTAATCTACATCTCTCATAACTAAGGGATTTAACACTACTACAAATCAACATTATAACACAAGAGGATAGCAGATAAATGACGCAAAACACAGTGCTCTCACCTCTTGCTGCTCATTCTGGCGTTCAAGTGCCAATACTTTGACTTCGTCCTGCAACATATCCCGAACATGAATAACTTCTTCCAGCCTCTGCCGAAGTTCTTCCACCTCTTCACATCCTTTCTCACACTTCTGCCGTAACTCCTCCACTTCCTGTTCGTAGATAATTTTCTCGGTCATCATTGACTGCAAACATTAAAATAGTTCAATTTAGATATAGAACAGAAAATAGCAAGTAGAATTTCTCACAAACGGAACCAGTGGTCAAACCCTGTACAACACCAACTAGACGGTCAGTTGATGGTGTACAATGGTAAGATTCTGTTCATTTATGAATTGAGCACTTGTTAACTCGGTCTTCAATGAACTGTGTGCATACTCAAGCTCCCACGTTGAACGTGAAGTAGTTTGACGTACTTCTAGAGCAGTTTGAAGGCGATTCTCGGCCTCCATCACAAGCAATCGACTTTCTTCAACTGTCCGATCTAGTTCTTCATCGTTTTCTTGCCGAGCTTTCGCCTGCCTCTCATTTTCTGCAACAAGCCTGTCTAGTTCAGCTTCCATTCTTCGGCAAAGGCTTTTGTAGTCAAACTCCTCCTTAAGTTTTACCATGTTTTCGACCTTCATTGCCTGTAACAATTTATCAAAGTTCCATGTCAAAGGATAGGAACAGAAGAGTTTCATACTAAAAATGTCTCAACTGAATACATCTAAGAATTGTAAATGGAACGCAACGGCTTACTCTCTGGCCAAACATGATAGTACTAGTTGTTTCTCCTCTATGCCTTGGTGAGGGTCCAATCGTAACAATCAAAGATGTACGAGCCGTTCCTGCGGTCAGAGATATCGATGAATTTCAGGAAATAGCGTTTGGCCGTAAATAGGAGACTTTTGTTACAGTAAACTTCCTGTCTCAAATCCTCAGAATCTCCCCTGTATTACAGGAGAGATTACATTTTCCGCTAAAGTATTGACGCATTTCCTCAACGCTGTCAATCGCAGCTACCAGCTATGAAACAAAATGGAACAAGTAAAAGGCAGAAAGACAGACAGTCGCGTCTTACCACCAAAGGAATCACGCAATAGCCTTGTTAACTTAGAGTCTCGAATGGGGACATGAGGACTGTTTTCCGCTAAAGCATTGATACATTTCCC
Source organism: Rhytidiadelphus loreus (assembly GCA_947034895.1). Taxonomy (NCBI): domain Eukaryota; kingdom Viridiplantae; phylum Streptophyta; class Bryopsida; order Hypnales; family Hylocomiaceae; genus Rhytidiadelphus; species Rhytidiadelphus loreus. The sequence goes on from OX344764.1 coordinate 5,073,269, forward strand.
CAACGCTGTCAATGACAAGTTGATGGACTTTGCTTCCTCCAATGTGTGCCCCTCACTGCCTGTGTTAAACCAATAGAAAAATTTCATGGTTACCCGACTCTGCCCTAGAAGAGGAGAATGTGATTCTTGTAAAGCAAGCATTTTCAAATGTGCATTATGTAGATATAGCATATTAACACACGTCTGTTTGATCACCAATGGGATGGAAAAGGAATCCATAACAAACCTGATTTATCAACACGCTCTGAACCAGCAAGATCCACAATAAGAAGTTTGCTTCTTCGAATTGTAGGTGCACGCATCCCCTTTGCAGAATTCGAGCCTCCATTCCCATTTTCAGTAGGTATTAGAAGGTCCTTATTTCTAACTGCTTTTTTGACTTGTACCTGCAATGACAGCAGTTCGATATCTAAACTGTTCCAGAAGAGTCTAAGGAGATCGTTGCACAGTGAAGGCTACAAGGAGAATAAAGTCGTGATAATTTGGTCAAATTTTCTGTCATAGTGGAACAAGTGCTTCGAGTCAATAAACTCTACAGCAGAGTAAATGCCACGCACCAGCAGAATCGCATGACTCCGCGAGGACTCTGTATTAAGTTTTGTATTGGCAGCAAATCGATTCGCTTCACCGACGTCTAGGAGATTGCAGAAGCTCTGGTGATCAGTCAGCTGTATCTGAGTTGCTCCAGGCACAGACACGTCCCCTGTCTTGGGGTCTTCTTGAATATGGCAATTGTCCCGTTCAGGTGCCAGTAGATCTTGTACTGATTCCATATAGAGCTGCAACCCGACTTAGCATTTACGTTTAGGTTCGAATATCCGGACGTTCAAGAAATGAAAACGAGGAGTTCCGAAACATTAAAACAGAATCACAGAGTTGAATTGTACCTGTAAGTACGAAACAGTTACAGTATCATCAACGTGGTTGACATTGGCTAAGATATCCTCCAATGCCCGAACCATAATTCCTCGCTCAGCCGTGTCTTCATCACCTAGCTTTCCGAGCGTAAAAGTCTTTCCTGTTCCTGTTTGGCCATAGGCCATGACGGTGCCATTGTACCCTTCAAGAACGCTCTGAACGGAAACACAGAATATATCAGACTTGAATTGCATATCTAGAATAGACGAATACGCAATAAAGAATCAGTCAACCCCTAGACCTTAATACAAGTTACAGTCAATGACCATGGTTCTGTTGAGTAAAGAAGCATTCGTTGAAAAGAAATGATGCAGATATTAGCAGGAAATTTCAGCGAATCATAGAAATGGGTTAATGATCCTCGAAGTCTATGAAGATGGCAAAATAAATGTGAAGGTCCGCTCAGAACCTCTACAACAGGTTTCGCGACGACTTCGTAGACACGTTTCTGAGAAGCTGTCTCCGTGAGAATTTCATCAAATTGATAAGTCTCGCAATCCCAGTTATTCTTACGTAGCTTCAACCTTTTCAGCTGCACAAACGAACCACAGTTCTGTTATCTGCTCCTGATCTTGAAAAATTCCATTCCAAAATGTTCACAGAAAGGTAGAGTTTTCTTAAATGAATGGACCCATACCTCAGGTTGAAGCTCCACACAATCAGCAAAATCAAGATCGGCCTCCAATTCTTCTGCATTCCTTGGACGCAACCTTACTGTTACTCGCACTCGGTTAGCTACTGCAAACGCCCAAGATATCTTAATCCGTTAGACCCTCTGCCCTAAAATTACATGTTTTGGGCGTGATACAGACCAGCTGTGACCAAGGCCATGAATTGATATTTTCGATAACTGATACCGCGCTCAAGACAGTTTTTCTGTCCCCAAACTATGGGCTCCAAAAATTCATCTCGCTGTAAGGATAGAAAGAGAACTCATGAGGGTTGAAATATCCTGTAAAGTTCCTACCAAGGCGATAGATTCAGAATTATGATCGGTACATGCACAACAGAGAAGCCTATCAGGTGCCACGCTGCAAAAAGACGAGATGCAATTCTTAGAAGACTACCGTTCTCCCAACGAATGACACGAGTACAAGGCTGAGAATTCGGCAGCATAGGGGTTTAGCTATCCAGTAACAGCGGCATGGAACTGGCGCTCCATTCAAGTGACGCCACTTTAGCGAATATGCTGAAAATTCCGCTGGCTGTGAGGACCAAATGGATGATGGCAGAACTGAATCAAATATAACTGCCATGGAATACTGTTTCCTTCATTGACCTAAATTCCCAAGTAGCAAAAAGAGCAAACCTTCCGTCGAGATAGTGGAAACTAACGATCTGAAAGGCAATCCGAGGAATTCGGATTGCAGTAATTGCATAATCCAGTGACCTCGAAGTTAAAATAAGGTGGTTGTTCTCAGGCGATGAATTGATCATCTGGTCATAGAATAATATACCAATAAGAGAATTCTTCGCGACTATAGATCATTCGAAACTAGTATGGGCTTAAATACATTGAAAACTCAAAAACGGAATCTCTCTTCGGGAAGCTAGTCAGATCGGGATTGTGGAGACTACCCTTTACTCATCAATATTTACGGGACAATTGGGAATGCTAAGGATTCGAATCAGATAACTGAAATGCTTCAGGACAAAATCTCGACAATGCCTTGCATATGGAGCTACACGGGGCATAAACCTTGAGCCACTCTCAATCTCAATCTACGAGTCTAGAACTTACTGAGAGATCTGAAAACGTTACTCACTTGCAGAATAGGCTAGAAGAAATAAAGCTCCTGTGATCTAGTGACGAAAACCAAGATATGGCAGAAATCGATTACGAAGGACGAATACGCTGAGAGAAAAGAATAACCAAGCAGTGGGACGCGAGGAGCAAGGAATGATTGGGAATGCTAATGTCTTATAAACTGAAAGCCTTCGGTTCAAAATCTCTGCAATGCGTTTCATATGGCGCTTCACGGGACATAAACCTTGAGACACTCCATCTCGTTCTCAATCTACCAAGTGTCGAACTTACATAGAAGATCTAAAAACCTCCTCTCTCGTGGATTAGGCTAGAAGGAATCGAGTTCCGGTGATCTAGTGACGCCAACCAAGACATTATGGAGAGCTTTCACTCATTTCATGTTTCTGGCATTCTCGCAATTACGAAGGACGAAGACAAGAATAAGCAGGCAATGACACACGAATGCAAGGACTCAGTATGTAATGAAAATGTACCCCCGCCATCATGTGATTGTCTAACAGATCCATTGCTCTGCCTCCTCGTGTTAGTGGCGGAGGCCGAGACAGAGGTGGAGGCCGGCGACGCGGACTTGGTGCGCGTGTGCGAAGGCGTAGCAGCAGGATGGGAGGGCGACGGCGACGGCGAAATGCGCGGGAGGTCATTCTTCAGTGAGTTCACAGACAGAGGCCGACTGGTCTTGTGCGCCTGGGCGAATGCCATGCTTCCCGTCTACCTCCCTCACGGCATCCAGAAAGATCGCTCCTCCTCACAATCCACTCTCTCACCGTCGACTGGTGATCCCTTCAATCGCCTCCCAGTCCAAAATAAAATCAAAAATCAAGAATGCCGCCACCAGAGCTTCCCCCAACCAAAACACTCCCGAATTTTCCGAATCCTTAGAGCTTTCAAAAACCGCACCGACCAGCACCAACGACAATCAATTCTCCGACACGCTCCTCATCGGCCACACCCCTCCCGACCTTCATTTCACACTCCTTCAATTCCGAGTGTCCGATCCACTGATCCTGACCCCACGAAATCCACCACAGACGCAATGAAACACAAGCGCGGAAACTCAAAATCGACCAGACAGAAGAGACGGCAATGCGCAGATCCACATCCCCGGGAATGGCAAACTTACTGTGTCCAGAGCTGGAATGGCGCGAACTCGTTAGATCCGGGAAGAAAGCAGCGCAATGCGAGCGAGCGGTCACGAGCTGGATCTCAAATGAGAGTGGCGACGAGAAGAAGAGTGACAAGCGCGGGGAGTGGACAAAGGAGGGCGCGCTATGGCGATGGAGGCGTGATCTGGGGTTGGCAACACATATGCTTTGCTGCCCGCAGCTGCGGGAGCGGCAGCTCCGGGCTCAGTCTCTGCTGCTGCGAGCGGGAGAGGACCCGGTGAATCACCGGGCCGGGGGGGCCTGATGGCGCTGGGATCCAGGTTCCTTTCGAAGCCGGCGGGCGCGGATGGCGACGGGGTCCCTTTGAATACGACAGCCCGAAGGTTACGGAAGGCTGGTATTCGGTTTCTTGGTCCAAGTACATGTACAGTAGGCGTTTGATAACTTATCGTAGGGTGGCCTGGGAATACACGCTAACTGACTTCCCAGACCCACTGAATTCTCAAAATCTAATGCTAATGTCGGAGGCTCTCGAAACAGAACCCCTTTAAGAGCTGATTGCGTTTTGGGGAAGCTAAACTCCTTGAAACAATTTTCAGTAAATTTTGGTAGGAAGAAAAATGGAATTGGCATCTAATTCAAGTCGTTTCATATTTTTTGGACCTTCATGGAATTAGCAACTAATTTTTGAAGTTGAAAGGCAATGGTTTCTAAAACCCACCCCCTTCTGGAATGCACATTGTTGGTACATTAAAGAAAGTAAAATGTACCTTTGTGTTAGAAGTCGCTTTTAGAGTCAGGTTGCTTTTAGAGCAACCTACCTTAATGGATAAAGAGACCCATTGAATTCTCAAAATCTAATTGGTAAAAAGCTCCAAGTCAAGACTTGAGGTCTCACACTATGTCCCAAGTCCTAATAAACTTAGAAATGTCTGCAATGCATTTTGGAAGTTTGGGATGTCAAACAAGCATAAAATCAAGCATTCTTGTGGGATGATTTTGTAAATACATTTGCCTATTTCACATTCTATTTCACATTCTATGCACATGAAAGGATTCAAAGATGATTTTGTAAATACATTTGCCTATTTCACATTCTATGCTATGACTTTGTGACATATATTTTCCAAAAAAATAATACATGAGAAAACCAAGGATTCAAAGTTGGGACAAATGTTTTGTTTAGAATTGTAATTGGCATCACTAGCTCAAGTTTGAAGGGACTTTGTCAAATTGCTCAAATCCTATTAGATTGAGCAATATTTTGCTAGAAAAGATAATAATTTGCTAAAAAAGACATTGGTTGGGACACTAGTCTTCATTCTATAAAGCTCCAAATGGTATTTTCTATTCACCTTTTACAATCCAACAAAGTTGGGATTTGGCTTTCAACCAAGTCTTGTATAATAAAAAATTAGGACATATTTGTCTACAAGTCTTGTATAGTAAAAAATTAGGACATATTTGTGAAGCATTGTAGACATAGATGAACAACAATAATCAATATCTCAAAGAAAAATTGACTTACATCTACAAAAGCTACTTTAATGAAGTTTAAGTAGCTAGCGATCAAATGTTGTAGGGACCAAGCCTCTTGCAATGTAGCTTGTTGATTTTGTCTTGATATTTATTAATTTCAAAGCAGCCATGGAGACATTTCATATTGAGGGCTTAAGTCCACAGTTGCTAGCATGTGAGCCTATGAGCTTGCCTTTTTTTTCTCTAAGAAAAAAAGATGACGTACCTACGACTGTGGATTTAGGGAATAGTGATTTTCAAAAAATGTAGTTCATTTAAAAAAATTCAAAGTCAATTACAACTTTCTATATTAAGAGACTTCATTGCAACAAACAATAGTGGTTGATTTTGAATGAAATCACGCAATGATTGAGCAAAGGAAAATAAATGACACCCCATATGTAGCCATAAAATACACAAATCCAATCATAAAGAAAATCTACATAGTAGTTTGACTCATTAGATATATCTATCTCATGAATCTAAGTTGCGGTGGACTCAGTTGCAAAATCCTCATGGATAGACGATTCTAAAGTCTCTCTACCCTTAGATGTTGATCCATCTATAAATTGTAGAACATTTAGAGCATATATATCTTTACGGCGTTTTGGGTTATAGCAACTAAAATCCTCAAAGGTTGATGCCATATGCTCAACATAAAGTGGAAGATCAATTGCAAAACTCTTTTTCGAATTGTAGAGAAGACTTTGTTTCTCCATCATTGCATCTAATGACATCAATCCTTGATGGCTACAAACAAATAGAACACAAAGATTTCCATAGAAATAAAGAATTAAAAAAATACAAACTTACTTATTGAATTTTTCCCTTCAAGCAAATTTTTGAGGCACCATGGGCATTTCATCTTAATCATGTGAGTCCTAAAGTGTTAGTGGTTTAGGTGGGGCCTCCTCGACGACTGGAGTAGACTTCCTCATGGGTTTGAGGAGGGCATCAAAAATGTCAATGTTCTCTTCCAAAGCCACAATGTGGCAGCCTATGCTACGACAAGCAGTAATCGATGCACCTAAAGTCAAGGGAATATAAAATATTAGTGAAATGAATGATTCTCAAAATCGCTACTTGAATGGACAATAATAAAATTGAATATTCACTTGTTGATGCGATGCAATCAAGAACCAAATCTCCTTCGACAATTGTAGCTTCAATGAGGAGTTGAAAAAACCAAGGGTCCTTTTTACAAGCCCCTTGCCATGGCTTTCCATCATTCATCACCATGTCATCTTCATTCGTGTAGTTCATCAACATGTTGTCTCGACCAATGTCCACACCAACATTCTTCATCATCGATGTGCGTTTGAAAGTGAAGTTGGATTTTCCTTTCTTGCCAAAGTCCTTCACGAGGAGGCTGATTCCAAACCTTTGTGTCTGCAGTGATGAAAATAAATATACACGAAAAACAAATTTTACATTATCCATTAAAAAACAATAGTCACAACCTTATGGCTAAATATACTATAGAATTAGTGTCCAATGTTGAGGTCAAGTGGAGACAATTCATGCCACACCACTCTTTTTTCACCATTTGATAAGTCTCACACAATCCTGCAATATCACCCCTAACATTGGCGCTCTATGAGTAAAATACTATCAAAACATCTATGCATTTATGAAATATGGGAGTATGTCTAATGAGTAAATTGTTTTGCAAAATAAAGTTATGAATGGCAAAATCCTAAATTCAAATCCATAATGCAAGAATGGTCATATGAGTATAAATAAATAAAAATTCCATGTTTATGTGATTTACTTTTGATCCCATTGTTTGTCCTTTTTTTTCTCATTCTTTTTTCATTCTTCTATTCATTTAAAAAAATTCCTTCCCTTTACTTTCAATTTTTGTTCATTGTATTTTCATTCTTTTTATCACTTTATATCTTAATTTTGGATTAGTTGGTTTTTGTTTTTGTTTCTTTTCCTTTCTTTTGTGTAGTAATTATTTATTTAAATCCTTTTTCCAGTATTGGTTCACCATTTTCTTTTTCTTTTTCGAAGATGCCTTCTATTATTAAATTATTTTTTCACAATTATTGGTCACTCCTTTATGATGGAGTATATGTGGAGAGAGGTTCCTGAACTTGAATGTGGTGGCCCGGATACAAATCCAGTGGGCCAACAAATTATGCCATTGGACGTGGTCCCTACACTAAATTTATAGTGAAGCAATCATATAGAGTAGCACTAGTAGAGGGAAGGTTATACCCACCTTTATTTTTGTGAGTATTATTTGCTTAATATATTATAATATGGTCTTAGCAAAAATTGGAAGTGGGTAGATATGTGAACTATATTGGGGGAAAATAAATGCTTTACTATGTACAAAGGTTTAAGGTTTTTTTCCCACAGAAAATGAACCTTAGTAGGTTGTGGACAAAATTTTGAAAATCCACAGTAATAGGGGTAGCAATCATAGGTCCTAAAATTTGCTTCCAATAGGAATTTTTTCTTCAAAATTTGATTTTTTTTCAAACAACATGTTTTTTTTGTATATAAGTCTTAAAAAATTAACTCCAACGCTCCCTGCTCACAAGCTCCTTGCTCCCCACTCACATGCTAGGGGCGTTGAGCTTAGGTCACGTGTAAGGGTGGCAAATTTTGGGAGAAAGATTATATACCAAACTTTGCTACCTACTCTCACTTTGTCGCCCAAGAAAAATAAAGTTCTTCTAAAGAAAAAGCTCTTAGAATTATAGAACCAAGTATGGAATCTCTATTGCCAAAAACAAGATAAAAAGTATGCGAATTGAGGTGGCATTAAAGACAATGTTCCAACCAATATAATTTCCATCATGACTTTTGAGAGTTTGTATCTTGCACAACAATGTATGTTTATTTTCCATCATATTCACACCACCTGGCACAAGTGAATCCAAGCCCTTTCATCATCCTTATCATCTAAAGATAATTATCAAAAATCAACAATAGTATAATGCATTACTCCAATGATACGAAGATTATGTCAAATTAGAGTACTTGCTTACCTCTACAATATGGGTAGGAGACACTATGACTATGACACAATTAGGGCAAAAGAAGATTGTGAGTTTCCAAGCATTTACAAATAGTAGGGAATGCTGGGAACTCTACTACAACAATGATTTAACGTGGCTACAACTATACCACGTCAGATAATATTAATTAATTAATTAATTATTTTTTAATTTTTTGATATTTTGGTTAGTTCTTAGGGCAGGAACAAGCTTGAAACAGCTCAATTTCAATCTCAACTATCATCTAAAGTCTCTCAATATGTTTATTGCGTCTTTGCCTATATAAAAGTGAGATCACCACCATTTCACCACCCTTACCATAACTTAAGATTTACCTCCGTAGGTTTAAGATAAATTCTAAAAAAACATATTTGATTGTGATTATTCATGATAGATCTGAAAACATTAAAAGCCACAACTATTGAAACTCTATAATTTTCAAATTGCACAAATGTTTTGAACTTGATTAATTTCTTTGTATGTTCTTTCATCTACAATCCCTTTGGTTGAAGTAATTTAGATTTTTTTTTGCAATATCATAAATTAATAAAATCAAATTTTAAATATATATGAATTAAAAATATTGAAAACTAAAAAAATATTTTACAAACTATGATTCTAAATATATAATTTGTATGTTTATAGGTTGAAAGACCTTACAATTTTCAAAATTTCAAAATGCGAAATTGGTCTTCACAAATAAGCTAGTAAAAAATGAAAAATTTGGCGCTCATGGACATTTTAAATTATTTTAAATTTCTATTTTAAAATATATTTCAGTAATATCTAACACTAGTATAGATTTGAAAATTTGATTCTAAAAATGGATTTTTTTGTTCATCTTGAAACTATTAATCCTAAATTTTTTTATTTTACAATTTAAAAAAATAAAAAATGGATATTATTGAAATAGTAATATTGTGACATTTTGAAGTATTTAGAATACTCTTAAATATATGCTTTTATACAAAAGGGACATAACATTATTTAGTGAGACAAAAGGTTTCCCTTAAAAAAATGACATATTAATGTAGATTAATTTCTAGTTCTTTTGGTTGAAAATTCAACGAACAACTAAGTAGGCAAAGACGATTTGGTACATTAGATGATTTTTAGCTGCATTGGAGGGTCGTTTCAAGCTAGTTCTCTATGTTAGGAACCAACCACTATATGCCAAATTAAAATATAATAAAAATAAAAAATAAAAAATAAAAAATATTATTAAAATATTAAAATAAAATTTATTTATTTTATTTATTTTTAATATTATCTAACATGGCAATCACTTTACCACATCAGATTGTTGTTGTAGCCGAGTTTTTTCAGTCTAGGAACTCGGGAGAACTTGTGGCCCTATAGAAAAGTTGAATCTCATATGATGTCATATAATTTAGGGGACATGTCAAACAAGTATTTGCAATGAAGGAGCATCTAATACAAGTTGCAATTATTTTCTCTATATTATTGAATAATTGGGTTACATCTTTTCTTAGGAAAAAAATCTTACATTCATCCGATCCTTAAATATTGGACACTATAATCACATAACAAAGTCTTAGTTTTCATTTCATTTTTGACATTATAAATGACAAAAAATGTTTTTTGTAATTATCAAAGATGAAACATGATACATCTTTTATACATCATAAATTTTTCAAAACTCTTACTACATAAAACTCAAATCAACCAAATTTGGCTATACCGGTACTTGAGTTTGGATTTCAATTCAATTTCTTTTGTAGGACTTAGTTGTGATTATATAATAATACATGAGACCAATTGGGTTCTTCCTTGAGTTCAAGTGCTTTTGTAAAAGGGGAGCCTATTGTTTCAGAAAATTTCAAAAGTGTATAATACCACACTTTGATTAGACATTTTGACATTTTTTTTTAATATTTTTTATATAGTCTATTGAAACTAAATAGATCCTTTTTCTTCATTTCCAAATGAAATTCTTCAAGCCCAATGGCCATTTTGAAAGTCAAATCTTGAGTTTTCACATACTTCTTGATTTTAAATGTTTTTAAGCTTACCTAAGAAAATGTAGTTTCAATAATCTACTTTTTATTCAATTTTCAAAATTTTCAAAATAGTTAAAGCTATAATTTTTGTGACATTTTGAAGATATCATCTTGAAAGCTCAAAATACACCTAGAAATACACTAACTTTTAACTTTTTCAATCAAATTTCTTTTGGTGTGAGCACTAGGAATACATCAATTACACCATGATCTTTGTCACTAATATTTTCATTTTTCATAAAAATTTCACACTATTTAAAGAATTTTTATAATTATAATAATTTTTATAAAGAATTTTCTTTAAAAAATCATATAAAATTCAATTTGATGTTTTTAATTATGAAAAAATGAGATTGAATTTCAAACATATATTATTACATGTAAAAAATATCCAAATTTTGAAATGCATAATTTAATGTAGAAATCTAATAAAGTTTGACAAAGCTTGGGTATGAAATGTCTTTAAGGGTTAGTCCCTAATGAATAATTGGGCTTGTAGTACCCAAATGGAAATTCAAGTTGCTTCTTACAAAACCAATTCGGATGGTCTTGACATTTTGGTATAAAATGTAGCCTTCCTAATGCTTTGTGATTTGTTCCAAGTTAGGTTCACCAAGTTATTTTTGGCATAATGGACAACTTCCTTGGTAACTTTGGGAAACATATGATTGATATATTCTTCCTATACTTTTGAAATATTACTAGATAACTACCATAGTACAATAAACAATGGTTAGAAGAAATTAAAGTCATAGTGCAATACCGATAGTATCATTCCAAGAATAGAAAAATTCAGCTTATTCCATTTTCTAAGGCCAATGGAAACAAGCTTCTAATCTCCAACACTACACTCTTCCAATTGAAGTGGTGAAAGGGGCTAACTGAATATATTCTACACATTTACATACTTGCAATATACACCTTTGTAGTTTGGGACTTTTAGAAATATATATATTTTTTCTGTATTTGCTCAAAACACCAAAAAATCATAGTTTTAGATAGTCTTTGTTGAAACTTAGCATAAGAATGATTGTCATTCAATTTGTAAAGGCAAAACATTTAGTTATTTGGATGAAAACTTTTCATTGAGCTTAGCTAGTAATTTCTATGAATTTAGTCTCTAATTGAAAAATGCAATAAAAATAAGCACCCTCATCTAAAAGTGATGAAATCATCATTTCAATGGACTTAATAGATAGTTGTTTTGTAATCAAAGTTTGATTTTCCAAATTTCATCCTAAAAGCTAGAGAATTCACTCAATTTTTGTAATGTAAGAAGCAGACACATATCATGCTTCTTATAAGCAAAGTAGTAGGAAGTACAACAATCAAAGTGGAATATGTAAATTAGGATATGTAATAACTCAACTAGTTCTAGTAAAGAAAAATGCAATAATTGTATTTGCAACCTATTTGAGCATAGTAAACTTATTTGTTACAATAACCATTCAATTTAGAAATTATAGGAAATCAAGTCAAATTTATAGCTCTAAATTCATTTGTGATTGAAGTCTCCAATCAAAAGTGAAGAGCAAAGTTCAAAGAGGAATTGTAAGAATGTTCTTCCTTTCTTCTCTTACATATATGTCCATAAATTTTCAGTGAGGGCTCCAAATCACAATTGTGTTTTTGGAGTGCAAGTTAACTTCTAAATGTCAAGGGCCTTTTTGGGTTTAAAAACATCATTGTTTTTGAAGTGTTATAGGTTTAAATGTCACTAAGGTATAGAAATCTTGACCATACAATCTTGGGGTGAATGTGTTGTAGATGATGTGAATCAAACTTGGAGTCATTTTGGCCAAATAGATTGCAAGATTATAATGTTTTAATGTTGAAAAAGGATGCTTAAATTTTCCTAGCAACATCTTTGGAGGTGAAATTTGATTTCTAAACCTATTCAAATGAAAAAAATTTAAACAATAAAGGACTTTAAAAACAACATACAAATACATTGGTGAAAGAAAATATCATTCAATTATGTCATTGAGTCTACAAAATGGTTTTGAAATGTCTAAGAAAATATATCTAAGGCTAAAACTCCTAATAATAAAATGCTTCTCAATTGCTAATAATTTCTTGGATTGATATGATCTAAACCACACAAATTAGACTAGTATGTGCAACTTTCCGCCCGTTTTTTTTTTAATAAGAAATGGATATTGTGTGAAGAAGAAACAAGCCACCTAAGTTTGCAATAATTCGGGATTTTGAACTTGAAAAACCAACAAATTTGATTGAAAACAAACATTGGATAGAGATACAACTACACAAGCTCCCAAAGTTGCAACCATCAAAATGCAGTTTGGTGAACTCAAATTAACCCATGAACTTCAAATGGCTTCCAAAAATCAGTCCATCTTGGATTGATCCAAAAATTTTACCACTAACTGTGCAGATTGCAGATTTACCAACAAGATTTATTGAATTCAGACATGCACTTTGAATTGGATTTCCGGACTATGTGAGGACACTTGGGCCCCTTGGGTTAACTTCATTTTATACATTCTTTTAGTTGGTTGAGTTTTGACAAAAGTTGATTTGTCTTGCATAAACAAGGTGCAAAATTCTTTTCTGATTATTCCTTGCAGAATACTCCTTTGCTACGGTGATCTTTACTCCATGTGAAACCTGATGCATTGCCATAATTTGTTGCAACTTTATGACATTCCATTCAAGCACAACGCAGAGGAAATGAATCTTCAAGTGACGCTTTTATCCCTATTGGGCAGCTGCCAGTGATGGCCCTGAAGGAAAAAAATGATACGAAAACGTGATAAACTTCTGAACTTCGCAGTGAGCTCAAAGCCCTCACTAACTTACTTCCAAATGGTTTCATGTGCCAGGCAAGTGAACAGAGCCGCTTGATTCAAAAGCAGAAAATTAAAGTCTGAAATTTTTGGCTCTCGAGTTTCAATCCCATGCCTGGCACCCACATGTTCCTGAAACCGAAAATTCTTCCTCAACATCTCAATGCGCCCAGGCTTTGGGGACAAGATCGTAGGCTATTAAATTCATCATCATCGGTGCTGAATTCTTTCTTCAACCCAAAGTGTATGTGCTTTTGCATTCGACGGAGAAGCTCCTATTCTGTGCGAGTCCACAGGAGTACTTTCATCATTTAGGATCCTCTCATAACTGGTGTCATTCCTCCATTGTCTCCTCGGCACATGTGATGCATGGCCTCTCTTTGTATTGAAAAGAGCACTTGCCCAATTAGTTTGGCTTGTTTAGGCAGATGTACTGTAGTTCCAATCAGGAATTGTATCTGTATCCCTTACTGCTATCTTTTCCCTCCAACTTGGGCCTCTTTGCCCTTTCCGCATTGTTAGACTCGTGAACAAATGCACAACTGTTGCCGTTGCGACAACCCCTGGAGGTCGTGAAATATATGCAAGCCTTCCTTGATTTTCCTCGAGACTGCCCGGACCGACTTTCCTCACCTGACCTTCCTCCAACGTCCATCATGTCAACATCTCTGTCTGCCCACCTTGCTCCAGAATCAAGCCTCTCACCTCTCTCTGTTCGGTCCGCCTTTTCTAACTTCCTGTCTCGGTCAGTCCCATTTGCCCTGCTTGGTCGCCCCCCAAAGCTGGTTTCCGTTTCAACAGCACCTCCTCCCCAGAGAGTTTCCTCGTTTTTCCTCCCATGCTGTGAAATCAGGTCTTTGTAATATTGATCATCTCGCTGTCGGCCCGAGCCAGACACAGGTGGGGGGGAGATGGATTGCGGAGGCATGGCCTGAGGAGGGACGTATGTTCCAAAGCCAGGGGGTCTGTCATAACCCGAATGAGGATCGGATGATGGCTCCACGTACCTTGGGCCACCTTTACTCTCCGCGGTCGGATTCCAAGTCCGTCTACCACCATTTCCTATTTCAGAAGCTCCGGGTGGATTTTGTGCCAGCTTTTCAGAAAGGTTCTGGAGCATGGAGGGGTTCGTGAGGAACTTAATCAGCAGCTCCCGGTCTATCATGGTAGAGTCGTTTGATTGCGACAGGGCTGCGTATGCAGCAGCGGCAGCTGCAGCAACGTCTGGTCCTGAGCCCTCGCTTGTTGGGCGGGCAGAAGGTGCCAAGGTTCCCGTCCGAGCATTTGTAGTAGTCTGCATTGCAATGCCGTTTGGAGGAAGGATGCTTGTGGGCGGGCCCAAAATATGTACTGCGGACGGAGCTGGTAACGACGTAATGTTCTCTTGAGGAACTTCTGGACACCAGCTTCGAGATTTTGCAGGTATGCTTGTCAAGTTAAAACCCGGCGGAGGAGACAGGGATTTTCCTCCTGCAGGTGAAGTCTCATAAGTTCAGTGCACAATCAATTCAACTACTTCGAAGAGTAAAAGAATTTATCAAAGACGTCACAACCTTGATCAAAGAACATACAACCTTCAATCAAGGCGTGAAGTGAACACGACAAAACACAGGAACAGTAACCAAAATATACACAATAAAAATAAATAAATAATAAATAAAATTTTAAAATGTCATTCGCGAACTCTGAAACTGTAAAAACAAAATGACGTAAATCCTCTGTCTGGTCCTTTCACTCAGCATATGTAGAAACACACTCTTCAGGCAAGACTTACTTGGAAATGAATACTCCTCAAGAATATCATATGCGCTACCTGATGTGATCGGAGCATCGTCCGGGTCAGGTGAATCATCATCGTCTAATGGAACAACTGGGATTATCAAAGTGTTTGCATCGCTGTCGTCAATATGAAACTGAGGTTCGGAAGGCTCTGCAGGACTGAAAAGCATCGACGCTGTCAGCCGTTGAGCAAACACACTGGTTCCATATCACTACCTTTACCCAAGCTCTTCTGGTGCTCGGGCTAAGACACAACAATTCAGTTCTCTTTTTTATTTCGTAACAAGAGTTCATCATCGATGGAGTACAAAACGCGACATATGAAAGGAAGTCTCTGACAACATTATGCACAATACCTCTCAGGAATAGCAGAGGGTCGTGGATATACAGCCTCGAGAGTTCTGTTCTCTCGCTGCCTTTGAACGAGCATCTCTTTACTTTCTCCTCCGGCCATCACAAGCCAACTTGGGTCCAATTTGTACTGTAAAATTTGCACTCGACGTTAGTGCATTGGTCTGTACACTGCGTTGATCGATTATCCGAGTATCCAAGACTACAAACAAATAGACTATGGATCTACAAAAATCACCTATTTAAAAGAGGATCACATGCACATATTTGACCAAGAAAGCGGCAGCGAAATGAAAACTGTAACCATGTGCTAAAATGTGCACTGGAGAAAGAATGAAACGTACGCGTTCTGGAGTACGCCATGGCATCTGTGGCACAATGTTTGCAACAGCTGGCTTCAATCCCATTTGGGCAGAAGGTCCAAATCCTGGCGGGAGGTCCACATGCACTACAGGATTTATCATGTGCATGAATCTTGCCTTTTTCGGCAGAAGCATCTCTTGGATAGTACTACTGGATTGAGCAGGTGGGTCTTCTGCCGCGAAAAGCCGCACCTGCAGCATAACACAATTGTACAAAGATCAGTTACCAGACCTCCAGAAGGGAGTTTTCTCATGTTTATCCCGAGATAGAGACTCCGAAGACACAAAGAAAAACACTTGTTCTTAAATGATCAAGTCTAAGATGGCAAGGACACACTTTGCGCTCTGCCCTGCCCACATTCTTCATCATACAAGTAAGAGTTCTGAGAGAAGAGGCACAATAGAAAGATAGATGACGTCCGTAACACGAGTCGCTGTAGCATACTATCTAAAAGCGATGGTCTAGAGAAGCGATGGTCCTTGGAAGCCAAACACACACTTCTAACTTTTGAAAGCAGTTGCGTACGGTCGAAGAAAGATGTGGCATGTTCAAAGTCTTTCATGTGTGAACTCATGGTCTTTCGAGTGCAACGTATAAAAAGAGTTCCAGTTTAAACGATGGATTCTACATTTACGACATCTTCAATCCGAACTTTTGGCCTGAGTAGTGACATGAGCAAGTCTCTAGTTGACACACTCCCACGATTGACCATGTCTGGATAAATTATTAAAAAGGTGACCTATAGTCTTTCAGCAGACTGTAAAACCAACAGGCTGTGAATTTCGGAAAAAATAAAAATAAAGATTCAGAGCTTCCTCCTACGTGACTGCGACGACTGTTCAACAGGAGGTTATAAAAGCCTAATCAGATGTTCAGAATATCTAGCAAAGCTTGTACAGATGAACCGAGCAAGAGCAAACTGAGGAACAACTGAAACGGAGTATATCTGCGTTTCGAGTTTCGACAACTCACTAAAGGAGTACACGAGCACGCGGGTAGTTACGTAAGAATCTGGCCGTACAATCTGTACCGCAAATGGGACAGGAGACACTCGAATGACTAAATAACGGCACCGACATGGTAGTGAGAGAAGGACATTGACATTTGACAAGATGTAACAAAACCCATATGAGCCTACAGCAGGGCATGCAGACAACAGCGAGCGAGGGGACGCCTGCAATGAAGTTCTAATGATGACCACACGTGATTTCGAAACAGAATGAACACCCTAAGTCTAGTTACACGTATTGAAAGGAAGCACTGGATTTCGACAACGGAAATATGACCGGTAAAGAAATCTTCGTGAATTCCTTATCAAGTATTCAGCATCTGCGCACAGAAACCTCAATACAGATAGAGAAGTGTGCCGTATGTCAAGAACAAACTAGCCTCTAAACATAACCCCTCTATAGAAAATATAAAGACCGAAAACGCTCCCTTGCCCCACGACTTGTGCATCCCGTGAAAGATTAACCTCATCGCCCTTGACCATTGCGGCAAAAGAGCATCTGGTTGTTTCACGGTTGCAGATCTGTCTGAAAGATGAGGCAATATTTGTAAAAACCAATCAGCTTTTTCGATCCTTAGTGTTTTCAATGACCAGAGTGTTTCTGATGGTTTGTGTTCAAGCTCCTTAGCAGATGATTGTTTGTAGTCACGGATCCCGCAAAGAGATTGATTTTCACATTTGTTCCTGATATGCTGTTCTTGATTCTGGCGAATTCCCAGATGGTCGGGATTTCCAAGACGGTGCTCATGATGCTTCTTCTCGTTTCAACCCTCACTTTTACGCATCGATCAGGTCAGAATAGAACACAGTTCCAAACCTTCCGTCTCTTAGAGAGTTCAATCTTATCACACAAAAGACAAGGGGGTGAAACGATGGATGGAGGATGGAGGATGGAGGATGACCTGACACAGGCTGTCTTCCGAGGCCCATGACACTTTCTTACTCTCTCTTGCCTTCTTTGGAACGTTTGTCTGCGGAATGTGATGAAGGACAGGAAAAGGTCCCGGCACTGCCCCCTCGAAGCCTGGCGGAAAAGAGGAGGCCATGGCCATCACTTACACCCTCCCAACCTTCCTTTCCCTTCCCTCTTTTCCACTCCCAACACGAAACCCTAACCACAAAACCTGACTCAATACATAACCCTTGCCCACCCAATCTCACTCTCCCGGACGGATTCAACGCACCCTCAAACCTAAACAACCCTCGCTAATCCTCCCCAAACACCACGCCATTGCTCAGACCCCTCCCATCACAAAGCCATCACCTCACACAAAACTCCGATCTCTCAACCCGCGAGTGTCTCTCTCCCTAACAAAACTCTCCTCACAACGACAAACTAACACGCAACCAGGACGAAATAGTAGAAAATTTTAAAAATAAAAAAAATTAAAGCGTACACACGCAAACACAAACGGGCGCGACTCAACAAACGGAGGTCGTCGGTGCCGCGACCAGACATATGAGAGGGAGCAAGCCGGGACGAAGCTCGGCGCATGCACCCGAGACACCTGGAGTGATGAGGATAGCAAACTGGATGTGCGGTGGCACCCAATCAGTGAATGCAAGGATGGGCAACAGGCAGCAAGGAGCGCCGCGGAGCGACTGCCGGCCGATCCAGCTGGAGAGACGGAGCCCAGGAAGGAAGGGGGCGGAAGGGAAAGCAAAAGGTGCCGGGCAGGCTCGAGGGAACTGAAGGAAAGCTTATTAACAGAGGCAGCAGAGCTGCTGCGGCCACAGAAAAAGGAGCGGAAAGGAAGGATTAGGGTTTGGTGCCCACTCACGCCTGAGTGCAGCAGCAGCCAGTGAGGGCCCTTTCGTTCGGCTCGGCCTGACCCACTTCGCAGCCATTGGACGTGCGCCCCATAATGGCCTCGTTATTTTTGGCCTTGGCAAGAGATAGAGAAAGAACTCCAAACCTTTTTGCTAGGGTTGGTGAAAATTAAAGGGCTATAGACCTAAAAGATGTCATACATCTTGTGGGTGGTTAGTTCTATAATACTATTATAGTAATAATTCTATATTACTACTACACTAAATAGTGAAATTAGGTTGCCCCAGACTATAGTTGACCATGTCTGATAGTGTTAGATATGAGAAATTAGTGTGGGGCAACCTAATTTCACTATTCAGTGTAGAGAACTTCACACTAAGTAGACTCTAAGTAGAAGTGAGGCCAGGGTGAATTGCCCCCCTCATTGCCCTGTTTTACTCATGGGGAAAACATTGTGGAATTTTTTATTTACAATCAGATGATAAAATTTGCAAATTCTGAATTCAAATTTGCAATCAATGGCCCCTAATTGGAGAGGGAAGGTGTAGAAATTAGAAAAATCATAGAAAAATTTAGGGGGATTTTTTTCACAATACCCCCGAACAGGGCAATGAGGGAGGTAGTTCACCCTAACCGTAGAAGTGAAATGTAAAGGATGTTCAAGACATTATCCAATAAATATGAAAAATCTTCATAATGAAAAACTCTAAATGTTTTCAACATTAGGGAGAGTCACAATTAAACAAGTTGGGGGACACCTTACACATCTCAAATGGTGAGTATTAGATTCCCCATCAAGTTGGAAGAAGTATTCTTGGTCATCCTTTCATCTTCTTCCATGTGGATTTCTTTAGCAAATTGGGGGAATGTGGGCTTTGTACCATGATTCCCTCTATTAGAATGACCTATATATGGTATTCTCTCCTAAACTAGCAATAAAGTTATGTAAATTGCATTATTAGGGGTTGTTGTACTTTCTTTGAGAATTAAATTTCTATGAAGAATGAGAAGTTGAGGAGTGAAAAGAGGAGCCAATAAGGAGCTCTTTTCGATAAAAAGGGTGTGATCCCCCTTTCGTATTGTGTAGAGAATAGAAAATGGATTCACCTACAATAACTTTTCTATAGTAATTTTCCAGTTAGAACGATTATGATCCATAGGCTTCTATAATCTACATGGTCATTCTTTTGTTCTAATGGCCTTGCCTATTCTTGCATAATTCGATGGTTGATCAATGTTCCTTGTTCATAGCTTCACCACTTGTCACCCTAATTTGATGAAAGATTTTTCTCTTAAAACTTTGTAGAATCGCAAGTGTTGCTTGTAGTGTGTGGTGAGTAATGTGCATAGCCACTATCAGTGCAAGCTCTCCAACAACAACCAAGGTGAAATTGACAATAGCAACAATCCGAAAACGGTACCATAGGGGGGAAACTTTGGAAAGCAAGATGAAAAATTCTATAAAGAAATGTTTCACATCCATTCTTCAACTTTGGAGAAGAATAGTCATTCTCAATCTTTAGAGAATGGGACCTCCAGAAGCCAAATAGAGACAATGAAAGAATGTCTTGTCCTCATTCTCTAGAAATAAGAATGGGGTGAAGAAGGTATGACAACCTCTATTGTCTAATTCTTATTAACACAAAATTTGTATCTTTAATAACTTGTTTCTTATAGAAGATACAAATTAGTGTCACCTACAAAGTTTTATTTTAGGAAATAATACAATATAAAATTTTCAAATTGAAGGGAGGCAACCTATTTTTGACCACTTAAATAGTTACACATATCTACAAGGCAGATTTCCTTAGTGGGGAAATTTACTTGTGTGTAGAAATAGAACCTTCTAAACATCGAACACTAATCAACCATCAGTAGAAGATTTCCATAATTTTCCAGATCTTTATTTCTCAAAACATAATACTGTGAATTTTTTAGCTAAAGATTATATTCGATCCATATTGGTCATATAGACCTTCCTATTTGTGACCAAGGGTTGGTTGCAATATTGAGAGCCTTGTAATGTACCACAACTGCACTGAGAACTATGCCATAATTGATCACTATTCATCTCTTATTGCATGAAAAGAGAACAACTATCACTAGTAGAACCCCATGTTTTTCTAGACAAATTTTTCTAGACATCCACATGTTTTCTATGTTAAAAGTGATGTCAAATAAAACATCTCGATGTTTCATTTGACATCACTATTGACATGAAAACATGTGGATGTTTAAGAAAATCTGTCAAGAAAAACGTGGGCTCCTACTAGTGTATAGATAAACTTTTTAGAATTTTTGTAAGTTTTTTGAAGTAAAAGACAAATAGTCCAATCTTAGTTAACTCTAAGTCGAAGTATAGTGTGAATCCAGTCAAATAGACATTCAAATGTGGAAAGGACTATTAGACAGTCGGATAAGGAAGTTAGGGTTAACTTCAACAAAGTAGTTAGACAATTAGACAGGCCAATTAACACAGAGTTAGTTATGGCCAGCCCTTTTTGGGGGGCGAAATGGAGCCAGAAAGCCCCATTTCACAGTGAAAATCTTTTTTTCGCCAGAAAAAAGCAATCTTTTTTTGCCAAAAAGTTTCTAAAATATGGATGAAATTGTCAAATTTGGATGAAAAAGTGTATGGATTTGATTGAAAAGTGTTTAATGGTACAAAAGATGTATGTATGAAGAAATATAATGCTTCACCAAATTTTAAGTAATCGCCATCGTAGCACTTCTTCAAAAACCAAAAAAAATGGTTGGTTATGGCCAAGAAATAAAAGACTAATAGATTGTCAGTATTTCTCTCTTCCTTTGGCTTGTAGTGATTGTCAAATGTACTTGTGCATTCCTTCAATACAATTTTGTCTATTCATCTATGTTTCTATGTAGCCAGGGATTGACATTGATTTGTTAATTTCTTCTTTATTCGACAATTAGTCGAGAGCAGAGAGCTTGTCAATTAAACTTTGTCATGTTTGGAGTGGCGTTGTTAATCTTTGGTGAGAACAAGGCTTATTAAATTGTCTATACTTAAGGACAATGTACAAAGACAAGTGGATTGCTAGAGAAGCATGAGATCTAGGTGATAGGAGTTGTGGTGGTACAAAGTGTGAAGACTAATAGACTGTAAGTAAAGGTTCACCATGTAAATTAATTAATAACTAATTCTTTGGATTCTATCAATGGTCTAATTGTCAACAAAAATGGGGTATTGATTGATTCATGTTTGTCTTTTATAGCTAAGCTTTTGTGTGAAATGTCACATATTCAAATTGTGTCAGTAATTGGCATTAGCTATGTTAAGGACAATTAGCTAGTGATTGACAATGGTATTATTTCTATCAACCTATTAGTCACATTGAGTAAGATTGTAATGTTAATTTGATTATAGGTGCATGAATGTTCATTTGTAGGCAGTGACTACTTCTTTTGGATGCAATAATGTTAATTTGATTATGGTTTGTTGTTATGTCAATTAGACGATACTCAGATAGCTATGTTTGTTCTTAATATGCTTATAGAAGAGAATTTATTTTAGAAGTCGAATAGATTGAAAGTATTATGTAATTAAGTATGCTAGTGATTGGTTGTGATCTTTAATTTCAGTGTTGGTTCTAATAGTAGTTAAGCTTAGACTATGGTTGTATTGTGAATTCAGTTTCAAGAAAATAATGAATAATTTTAAAGTCAATTTGACGTGCATTTGATTTTCTATGTAGTTGGTCTCCTAGTCCAAATGAAGCCAAATAGTATTGGCATGATATATTTAATTGCTTTGGATGAGTGTTAACTAGTGGAAGTCAAAGTGTTTATTTCACAATGAAGTCAAATTGATTGTATATGTGTGAGAGGTTGTCGATGTAGTTAAGTTGTCTATGGGAAAAATTTAGGCAAAATGTGTAAAACCAAGAATGATTGTTTTTTGGAGATTACAAGTCAATTAGACAATAGTAGTTGAAGTTACCAAGTCTAATTGACATACAAAGAATATCCCTTTGATGAGTAGTTAGTATGGATAGCGTGTACGAGTCAAATTGACAAGTGTTTTGAAATAGAATTAAAAAGAGACAAACTAATAATTGATGACAAGTGCTTGTGTAGGAGACAAGGAGCAAAATCTTCTTGTTTTAGAACAAAATCTTTGTGTAACTTTTGTTGGAATTTTTTGTTGGAATTTGGACAAATTGGTCATAGTAAATAATGTTTAGGAAAGAATGAAAGCCAATTGACAAAGTGAACTATGAGCATGGTGACATTATGATTGTTGGAACTAGCCTGTGTTTTAGATTAGCAAGATCAATTGACCAAGTAGCAAAGTTGTTAAATAGTAAATGTATCATTAAAGGGGACACTAGTAGAAGCCCATGTTTTTCTAGACAGATTTCTTTAGACATCCACATGTTTTTCATGTTAATAGTGATGTCAAATAAAACGTCGAGATGTTTTATTTGACATCATTGTTAACATGAAAACATGTAGATGTTTAGAAAAATTTGTCAAGAAAAATATGGGTTCCTATTAGTGGGATTTGAGGGCAAAAACAATCCGTCTCATGTCTATTCCTGATGATGTTCCCGTAGTAGTAAAAGAACGCAATGCGATCAATTAAAAAAATTTAATTAATCTTTTTATAAATACGAATTTTTTTTTTCAAAAAATGACATGACATTGTCACCACCACATCGGACTACGTAGTTGACAATGTTCCTAGCGCAGTCGGGAGAGATTTCAAAGCAGAGAACTCACAAGCTTCTGGAGGCCTCAAATATCTTCTAATGTATGTGGGACTTGAACCATTTGACTTGTTAATGGAGCTTAGAGAAAGAAAGCTAACATGTCTATTTGACGTAATTAAAAGGACCTAAATTTTAACTTTTGCATGCTTTGTATACTGAGACCAATTGACCATACTAGTTGTGATTTTGTGTCCATGTATTTGTAGCAATTAGGTTAGCTAAATAGAGACTAGACCAATTGACAATGAATTAAAATTGAAGAGTTGATTAAGAAGCTTGCTATTGTATGTATAGAGAGAGAGAGTGGGACTTGATTAAGTCAATAAAAAAGGAGTTGTGAC
Organism: Rhytidiadelphus loreus; assembly: GCA_947034895.1. Taxonomy (NCBI): domain Eukaryota; kingdom Viridiplantae; phylum Streptophyta; class Bryopsida; order Hypnales; family Hylocomiaceae; genus Rhytidiadelphus; species Rhytidiadelphus loreus. The sequence goes on from OX344764.1 coordinate 5,096,762, forward strand.
TATTCAACAAACCCTGGACTAATTGACATTAGAATTCTAGTATAAGACCAAGACAACATGTCCAAAATTTGCATCCGTGGATAATGGATGGTTACTAGAATTGGTTAAGATAGAAAATACACCTATTTTACATAGCAAATATATTTAAATGGATTTTATTTTTTATTTATAAAGAATAAGTCATTTTCCTACATAAAGTGACCTTAGATACGAAACAATAGACTAATTGACCTTGCCCCCAAAGAAAGAACCACCACTAGGGGATTCCTTGGGTTTTGTTTCCTAAGTAATCCCACGCTACAACAACCTACATTAGTAGAATGGAGGGTGATTAGGAATGGGTGGCCTCCCATTCTAATTCTAAATAGTGTGACTTTAGTAAACTAATGACTATACCTAGACAAATTTGTTAGGCTAAAACTCTAGTTATTTGTAAAATTTTGTAGATATTTGGACAATTAGGGTTTGAATGGTTGGATTAACTTTTCATGTTTTATTTGGTCACAATCATGAATGTTTCAATTGTTATTGTAATTTTTTTTGCCTAGAAGATATTATTTTTGCCTTGTATACTAAATCTTAGAAAACTATTGGAATGGCTACGACACAATCATGTTGATTTGTTGAGCTCAAAAATTAAGATCAACATTGTTTTCAATTACTTATTTTCATGGCTGATATCATTAAATTCTCTTGTTTCATTAGACAATTTGTCTTTTTATTTTACCTAAAAGCATTGTAGGGCACAAAAATGTCCAAAGAACGACTTTAAACTTTTAGAGAAGTAAGAGAATGAAGAATGTACTAAGAATTTCATAATTTTGGTTGACTATTTTGATGACAGATAGCATCTTCATACAGTTAATGCATCTATACATTGATTATGAACTATGCCAATAGTTAACCATTATTCATCATATAGCAATAACAACATCACTCATTTCTATTGCGTACCACTCAATAGCTACTTGAGTCAAATCTAATGAATTTTAGATACCTTGTGAAAACATTTTATTTATTGCAAATTCTTTTGTAGGTTGCGTCTTAAAAAAATTTAGGTATATGTCAAATTATTTAAAAACTTTCAAGCCACGACCTTCAAAAATCCTTTTCTTAGCACGCCTTTGAGAATTTTACATATGCTTAAACCCTAAACTACTATACCATTCAAAAGCTTGCCTAAAAATGCTTTGGAGTAGCTTGCTTGAAAAGATAGTTGAATTTTGTTCTAACATTATTTGAGCTTATTCAACAAATTGTATAAAAAGACTTTGCATTTTATTGCTTAGTGATTGGGTGAGTGGATGGTGGAAGTTGTGCCTTTGACTTCAATGAGTCATGTACTTTGTATTTGGAAGGCAACTGTTTTAAAATAGATTCAATTGTATAAGAATGTGGGCAACCTATTTTTTAGTTGAAGAATTATTTTCTTGACCAAATTTTAATACTCCATTCTTTTTGGCCAAAAAAATAGGGTATGATATGTAATATATCAACCTTTGAGATGCATATATAATGGTTGTCTGAATACATTATGCGTAGGACTATTTGGATATGGGCATCAATTTGTGGAGCTCTATTTGTATAGTCAAGTTCAATATTTATAATTAGACATGTTCAATTCATCATTTATTTTTTGTCCCTAACAATATTTTTATCAGATGATTTAAGCACCTATCATTTTCTATTTCTTAAGGAAAAAATACTAGCTATAAAACCTTACATAAAACAAAACATATACAATATCCAACAATTGCAACCTAATACCTATGTAAATGGATACTACTAAATAATATTACATATACAAAATGGACACTAAAAAAACACCTCTTCCCACACAATCAACAAAAAATCACATGATATATTGAAGAGATATTACATACAAAAGCAAGAAACACACTTTATCAATACCATTTTTCAACACTTTTGCCAATTGTAACATCAAGATTCACAATATATACACCCTACTCATCCTACACATATATCTATTTTAGAATGCAACCCCTTCAAAAGACATTAAAACAACAAAATACATAATTCATACAATGTCAAAAAACAAAAAATTGTATGACAACTCTAGCCAATATATCCACAAAATATTCAATACTTAAATACAATGGCTATAGAACCAATATCAAACATTCTTCCAAAAACAAGAAATAATAGACCCACCATTGAAAAATTCCAAAATAGAAGCAACACAATTACATCAAAGATACCTTGCAAGAGACACAACACAATATTATATAGACACAAGCAAGCTTTGATTTTCTAATGTCTAAACATTTTTGCATTGAAACTTCTATAAATGTTGACATTATAAATTAAACCCATTGATAGACTAAATAGCTTGATGTTTGTTATTGCAATCTTTATAAATCCATTTATAAATTCAAAACATATGGTGTAAATTGAGTTATGAGATACTGTGGTTGTGTAATTTCAAGCTGTCTTTGTATAATTTGGCTTCTATTATAACTATGATCCATCTAAGGTAAGTATTTTTTTTGTTGATTCTTACTAAATACATCACATTCTTAAGCTAAACATGTCAAATTGTACATAGGATTCTATTTAGATTCTTAAGGGTGATGTGATTGTAAGAAAAAACTACTAAAAATTCTCACTAGCATCAAAATCTTGCCAACTTTTTACACTACATATTAATAAGTTATAAAATATAGTAGTAAAAATCCTTTGAATTGTTTTTTTCTTTGCAAAATGCACTAGTTATTTTATGTTTGCACTTGTTAGAAGTGGTGTTAGAAAATTTAATCTAATACAAAGGTGTATCTAAATAAATTCCTAAACCCCTTCTTTCCTCTTGGCACTTTAAACACCAAGTAAAACATCTAATAGTAATAGTTTTGTGGAAAGTGAACCATTGTTTCTTTTTGGTAGAGATTCTAAATTTTAGTTTGTTCTTCAAATGCATATGAGGTTTGGTCTAATTAATTATATAATATTAAGAGTGAGAATTTTGTGTCTTGAAGTATGATTATAACTAAAACTATACAATGCTTGTGGACCTGCTTGTGGAATATTTCTATTTACAACAAGCTCACGATTTTCAACATAAAGCATATATATTGAAGATAAATCTCTATTAGTTCTAAATTGAATTGTTTTATACATAATTCACACTTCATTGTGAGATTTGCAAGGTGTCCATTTACATGTCCCACATTGCATACTCTTAAGATAGACTAATTTTTGTCACTTCTACTACGTTCACCTATGAAATTAATTTTTTAATTTTTTTTAAGAATCTAACCGTAGTATCTTGTTCTTCACTTGTCATAGATCATGTGATAAAAATTTGGTGATGTTTGACTGTATAGATTGAAAGATATTAGCATTCAAAGTGGAAGAAAAAAATTCTTTCAAGAAGTTGCTATGATTGCCCACAAAACAAGAAGCTCCATAACTTTCACATCACTAATCCAAATGGAATGAATCAAAGCTTCCCATTTAGAAAAAAATATAATCTACAAGGAAAAAAATATTAAAATTTTTACTTCAATTTTTGGTGGATTTTTTTTTATGACCCGTCTCCCACATTTTGAGGTTATTGTGGCATAACTTTTGCTCCCAGGCACCAATTGAAACAAAAATTATATTCCCAAAAATCTCATAAGTTTATCTATCTTATGAAAAAATTTCAAAAAATTTCAGTAGAAATTGAGATCATAGGAGCTTGCCCAAAATCCATTTTGTCCCATGTAGGGACAATGGAACTGTAGGGGTTAATATCTAATTGTTTTGTCATTGAGGAAGACATATGTGTGCCTACCCCCCTTTGTACCAAGTATTATATTTTAGTTTTCAATTTAAGGGGATAGATATGTGCTTACCCTCCTTGAGTTATAATAAATATATTAGTTTTTGTCATTCATAACAAGCCTAAGTCCATACCTCTTTAACAACACTTTATGATTTAGTTATTTCATGGAGGTAGGCACATCCTTTCTCCCATTGTGTCATGCTTTGTATTCTAGTTTTCCATATAAAAGGGTAGGCATGTAGCTACCTTTTAAATCAAGTTATATATTTTTGTTTCTTTCATAGGAGGTAACTATGTGCCTAACTCCTTGCTCTATATTTTATATTTTAGTTTATTTAAAAGAAAGGGAGGGAGGAATGAGGCAAGTACCTACGTCTCATTGCATCATTTCTTATATTTTGATTTCTTATAATTAGAGGCAAATACATGCCTAATTGTCTTTTTTCATTTTTAATATTCTAATATATAAAATTAACAGTAGGCATGTGCCTACCTCCTTTAACCATGTTTAATGTGATAGTTTTTATAATAAAGACTTGGCACATGTCTTTTTTCAAAAAGATTATAACAAAAGCAAATAGGCTCATTTCTATTCCTTTATAGCAAATAAAGACAAATAAATCTAAAAAAATAACGTTTGCATTGAAAATATTTGAAAGTGTCCAATGTTGCCTTCAATATCTAGATTAATTGTCAAGTCTTTGTGGCATGAAAAGTTTTTGTGACCATTGTTTTATATGAAAATTATGCACATCATCCATTGTATTAACTCCTAAAGTCTGATTGTCTCTTAAAGGGACAAAATTATTTTGGTAGCCTTGTGTAACCTCAATTTTTGATGTGGTTTTTTGAATTTTTTTTTCAAGATAAAAAATCACATTAGCTATAGGAAAATGTAATTTTCATTTCAATTGGTGCTTGGAAGCAAAAGTTATGCCGCAATAAGTTTGAAAAAAGAAACACTAGGTAGCAAAAAAAATCCACAAAAATTTAAAATAAATCTTTACAATTTGTTTCTTCTCATAGATTATATTTTTTTCTATATGGAAAGCTTTAATTCATTCTGTTAGGATTGGTGATGCAAAAATTATAGAGGTTTTGATTTTAAAGGCAATTATAGAAATTTCTTATAGAAATAACATACTAGATTCCTTTTTTGAACTCAATTTTCATAATTTCCTTAAAATGAATTCCACAAGGTTAAGTATGCTTGCTAGAACAATCTCATTGTTGGTATTAATGTGTTCCAATTCCATCTAGGGACTATTAACAATTTAGTTTTTCCTTCAATCTTGTATCAACATTACTTTTCATTTTTTTAAAGAATGAAAATAATTTTTTTTAATAAAAGAATCCCAAGACTTTCAACATAAAAAATTTAATCAAAACTCTTAATGCCAAAATTTTAAGTAAGAAGATTCAAAGTCAAATAATCTAGCCAATGAACATGCTCAAAACCAAACTTTCTTGCAATCTATGTGGCTCGCTATGTGGTGAAAGTTTTTTAAATTTCTTCCCTACATTTTGATATTAGTCTAGTGCTATATCTTACAATTAGATATTCAAAAAAAGAAATTTATAAATTTTTTTGCTCTTTGTAGGGTGACTACAAGAATTTATAGTTGTTTTTGGCATCATACAAAGAGTGACGAAGTTGTCCACTACTATAGCTTTTGAAGCATGAACTCAATGAATTTGAAATTTTTATTAGAGATGGTTGTCTTGAATTCTTGATTGTAATTATATCCTTTATTTTTCAAAAATAAATTAAAATCATTTAATATTTAATAATCAATTTTGCTAATATGTCACACTTTGAGTAACTTAGAGGATTTTAGTATTAGGTGAGTCCCGAAAATTAATGATCTAGAGCTAAAATTCTTGTGGTTTATTCCTACAATGAGTGGACATGTTCCTAGAAAGGAACATCTAGAGATATATTATTTTATGTCCTCTACATTTATATAAACAAAGCTCCCTTGTGTACACACTTTTGAACATTAAAGATAGTTTCAAGGTCATTCTTCTGGTGAAATGTAATGAACATGAAGTCTTCACAAATGGTCAATTTTTAATTTTTTTTAAACTATGGTTGGTTTATTATAAATTAATAAGTAGACATACTCCTTTTCTATGAATAAAATTACAGTGATGAGTACAAAGTTGAAACGTTTTCATTCAAACAACCACACCATAAACATCAATGGACAAAGTCCAAAAACACATATTCAAAAGTTGTAGTATGCGACATACTACATGTTACCATCAAAATTTAAAGAAAAAATTAGTTGTTGTTTAAAAGAAAATCAATTTCAAAGTTAGCCATGTCAAAAACTCAATTTTTTCCAACATGATTTGTTGCCAATTTTTTCTTAAAGCTCAAAAAAAACTTTTTGTACCTTGACATGTTGGTATACATCATTATAGATTGTTGTACAAAAAAATTGAAGGAAATTGACATTTATAAAATTTAAAATAACAACAATTAAACAAACATGCAAATGAAGTTGGTTCTTACAATATTTGAATTTCTTTTTCTTAGAATTGAGAGCATGGTTTAGCATTAGCCATTGTAAAGAGAGTATAAGTTACAATATGAACCATTGTTACGTGTTACAATATTTGAATTGGGCAATGCATTCAATTTATATTTCATAGCCATATAATGTGTTTTTAATTTCAATCTTTTTGTCCAAAGACTAGAGTTCATGATGCACATAATTGATCCAACAAATCCAAAAAAAGAAATTATCATTATCAATATCATCAAAAAACTAAAAATTTTCAAGACAATTATAGCGGAAGAAACATAGAGAGGTAAGATAAGAGGCTTTGAAATGGAGCACGCATTAAGAATGAACCCTATAAATGGCTGTGAAATGGACAAACAGTAGTTCATAAATTGACCTCCATAGTCATTGAATGAATCAAGAAAAAAAGCATTATTAATTGCAAGAGCCAATCATTCTCTTTGCTTTCCCATTTTTCTTTAGAAGTTGCAAGTGAATGGTTTATAGAAGACCTAGGGACATAAATAGGGACCTATGACATAACTCCTTTGAAAATTCATAAGTAACTCAAAAATGCTTCAAAAAATATGAAACCACTTCAGATGAGCCATTTCAGAGCCTCCTACCTTAACTTCACACATCAAACCCTACAGTTAGCAAAATAAAACCTGAACAGATTAAAAAATTCTACCAGAGCACGTTATGGAAACTTAAAAATTTCCGCCTAAGACTTTCACCATGGCATTGCAGTGAGCATATTGTAGTGGTATTGGGTTCCCCACTTTAAAAATGCATTGCATATGGGTCAACAATCAACCCCTAATGGCCAAAAATGGCAGCTTTCAAGGAAGGTAACAAAGAGTACCAACAAAAATAAAGAGGAGACCATAACCTACACTTCTTACCAGTAAAAATATGCAATCTATAAGTTACAATCTTGTTGACTATATAGTTACAATCTTGTTGATTAATCGATCAATCTATAAGTTACTACATTCGACAATCAGCTTCCAAAGTGGACTTTTAAGAAAAGGTAGCGCATAAACGCAACCAGGTGAATGGTTACACTGAAACTTACTTGCAGCGAATGAATTCTCGATGGAAAAAGTGGCAGACCACCCTAGGGCTTTTGCGGTTACTTCGCTCAAGAAATCCCCTTCAATTACCTGAGTAAAACACCATTAGTAGTGTATTCAATCCTATCGCACCATCATCTCCATCAAACCACACTGTTGTGCTTCACTAGACGGATTTCACAAACTGACCAGATGGCAGAAATCAATGTAGAAAGAGCCAATCTGTATTCACCATATCCCTGTTGTTGCAGCTTTTGCCTCTTCTCTGCTTCTCTCTGCGCAACAGAAGCTCCAAGCCCACCTATACTCAATGTTAAAAGAAACTCTTATATTAAAATCATGGAACCGTGAATTGTGTTACTGAAATAGTCACGCAATTCACAAATCTGAAACCGCAGAAACATGTTTCAGTAGCAAGTTAGGTTAAAGGCCCAACCTTCATAGCGTTGAGTCTCTCGGCATGTAGGTTTCCAGCTCAGGGTCCTGCTCACACACAAAGTACAGTATGTATCCTTAGAAGTGGCCTGAAACGAAGAAGACCAAACCGTAAGTATACAAAAAACGAGAGAGAATAATGTCATTTTCTTATGTAGGCAGTGTCAGGAAAACGAAGAGGATTTGCATCCATAAGGTCATCGAGGTCGACTTCCTCATGCTTTGGTTGACTCCCTTGGGTCTTATATAGCGTCAGCATGTCCTGCAATCAGAAAAGGAATGTTGAGCCGTCCTTCAGGAAAAAAATGCCACACTCAGATCTCTTTAATGTCACAGCTTAGATGCCCCGAATACACGTAATAATATGTAACTCACAATCAATCGTTGCATGTAAACTTAGCAATTAATAAAGTACCCGCGGTTGCAAGAGTCAGGCAGTTATTCTGATGGTCTAGATCCCTAAATCGCCAAAACCCTAGAGTGAAACATGAGCTTACAGAACCATGAACAGAAATCTCCTGCACAATGCCATCACCAGACAAGTGGAGCAAAAGGACATTCGATACAAAACCACCTCGGTCTTCACATTTCGACGCATGACAACGAAACGTCCTCCGTAAAGACACATTTCACGAAATCATGAGCTTACGGCATTAGCTCTAATTGTAATGCATGTGATTGCCATTTAAATTCTACCTCGCATGGCAGATTCCAGGAGCTCCATCGTCAATCTTGCAAGTCCACTCGGGCTGTACTACAGACCATGCCTGGACCATGACTTTCTTGAACAGGCCACAAAGAACGTACTCTGAGTCTGGTGCTCACTCCACATAACTGATTTTGTCTAGACACGAGAATAACTGCACCCCCCGCATTCCCACCATGAAGGCGTTGATAAAAATCGAGATCTACAATATTATAGCATAATTTCTGATGATATCTACTCCTCCCACTTCGGGTCTAACCTACCAACTACGAGATCTCTCGAGCACCACCACAAACAAGCCCTTCACACCCCTATTTCACCATCACCCGCCACACAGTCCATGTGCAGCTTCAATCAAATTTCACCATGCACCTGATGAGTCAATCTTCGAATTATGCTAGAAAACCAATTGAAAGAGCTTGCACATTAATTCTAGCTCTGCGGGTTATATTCGGGATTCATATGCTTGTGCTTGCTCAAAAGGCGTGATGATTCTAATCTCACCCCCACTGTGAAGCACAGCAAAGAAATCATTTCAGAGAGAGAACCCAACAAATTCCCGGTTTGACCTAATCTTTGCACAAATCACCTAATACTAAAATGAAAGGACAAGAGCCTACGGAATGCTTGCGCTAGCTCAAAGGCCGTGAAGACTCTAATCTCACCTCCAAACGCAAATATACAACGACAAAGGCATCTCCGAGCCGCTACTTGAAGAAAGAATCCACTTCAAGTAGTAGGTCTTCATCGCCAATTGTGCAGGCGTTGTTCTTCCCATTGCCAATGAATTTGGAGCAACTTAGAGCAAAGATGATGTAGCCACATTCAGTCTTGGTCATTTTGTTGAACACTTGCGCACGACCACCTTCATCGTGATTGTATGATGAGAAGCATATGAGAGGAAGAGCAACTCAGGTCGTTTATAAATAGAGAGTCTGTTGGGGATAGTTCTACTATCTATGAGCATCTCCACCAAGGCACGTGAAAAGGGACCCGCCACATGGTGAATGGCGTGTGTCACGTGAGAAGAAGGGGCCACTGTTTTTCGTTTCCCCATTGGCACCCCAAAACCGCTAAATCTATCAAGAATTCTAGCACATCAAGGCACAGGCTTTTATGAGTTCTCAATTTAATCTCTAACCCAACACTAAAAGAGACACAGTATACCCAAAAGTTCAAACTTCGAGAGAATGGCGTGCTTTAAGTCAATCTTGCAAGACATTTCAAGTTGTAGTGTCCTAATTGATTTTTGAAGGGGCCAACGTTGAAAAGCAAGCTCGGTTGCAACTAGTGGGACACCTCCTAGCTTCCAGGTGTATCAAACCATTTGCTAGGGCAATTTGGTATATTGCTATTTTTTTGTTTTATTTGGGTAATCATTCACCTTATTGAGTTAAAAAATGTTTGTAGGGAACAATGTAAAAGATTGGTATATATATACTAATCTAGGTTCGATTTATGTTGATTTGCATTTATTTAACCATAGGTTCTTTCTTAATATAGAACTATGATTTATAATTACTAGTTACTTTTTGTATTTGATTAAATCTAATTGATTAGATTAAAGTATCTTGAGGTTTTGTATATTGCTCATAATCATATTGGGTAGTATCTAACAACGTTGTTAACTTGTTATATCTTTTTATTCTTAAATTTTCTATATTTGATTCTAGACATGCAAGTAGGAAATGTATACATGTATTCATATTTTTCATATTGCAAATTTTACAAATGATATTTATATGTTTATTTAGCCAAAATAGGCATTTGCAAGCATTGCCTATATATTGTCCAAATCAAAATTTGAGTAGATAAATAATTTTTTTGTCTTTAATATTGAGATTGTCTCAAAAATTGTTAAATGTATCAAGATCTACTAATCTAGTTCTTCATTGCTTACCCATTTATTTGTACATTTGTATTTTACAACATTAGTTTTTAATTGTACGTATTTTTCTTCTTCAGTTTTAGGTATTTTTTAAGGTCTTGTGTGGGGTCGTTTGAAGTTGGTTTAGATATTTTGGTTTGGCTCTATGTAGCTAGTATGAGCTCGTATGTGCATTTTGGTATATTGTTATAATTTCTTCTAAGAGGTTATCAAATTCTGGTTTTGCTAATTTATTTATTTTTTCATCATCATATATACTTACGTGTGCTTTGACTTTGTCTAGGTAGACTAAATTTTCTTAATTTTGAATAGATTTCTTCTATTGTTAGTTAGTTTACGTACATATTGTGTATTTATAAGATATGACAAGTTGAGACTATCTATAAAGATGTATGTATCTTTTATGTTGTTTTGATTTACTTGTAAGATTTATAGAATTCATAAGAGATTTGAGGCAAGGGAAGGGTTGTTTTAAGCCTATTTCCCTTGTTGTGGACTAGCGGTACTCTATCAGAATATTAAATATTTAAAATATATTTAAAATAATTATTAAAAATTAAAATTTAATTATCTGACATAGATGAACTCCACCCAATTAGACTGCTCATGTGGCCGAGTTCCCACATTTTGGGAGCTTTAGGAACTTGTGGTCTTCTAAATGAGATGAATTTCATCTAATGGTTGTAAGTTATGTTCTTAATATGTTTTGAAGGCATATGAGTCTTTTCAATATATTAATGATGTTTGTTTTCTTGTAAATTTCATATCCTATTGTAACCCCTATCATTGTTCATTTTTCATTTTTTTCTAGAGGATTGTATAGTCTATATGTGTAGAACTTACTTGCTTTATATTTAATGTTATGTTTAATATAATTGGTGATGTATTTGTATAATTTTGTATTGTATTGCAAGGTGCAATGGCTTCATTTCATTTTTGATGGATTTACACTTGTTGTTGTTGCTTATGGATTTTTTTTTTGTATATTTAAATATTAAAGTGTATTGATTTGTGTTTGAAGTTCTTCTTAGAGGTTAGGTTAACTTCTTGTATTATATTGGTCGTAGTATATGTGAAGTATTTGAATTGCTAGGGGTTCTCTTGTGTGCTTGCATGTATTTTGTATTTAGGGGAGTTTCATATTTGATTGTATCTACTTGGGAAATATGCTATAGTATGTGCATTTAGGTATATGATTGCTTGTAGATTTTTATTGGTGTCGTGTACCAATTTTTATTTGGTGCTACAATTATCATTGTAACTGAGGTATCTCTTTTAGAAGCTAGTAAATTGCTTGTTCCATCGTTTGATGGGTTTTATATCTACTTAGTATTAATAGAGTCTATAGGGTGAGTTTATTGTTTTGTGTGGATGTGCTTGGGTGCAAAAAGGTATTTTATAATATTTATAATATTGTTAGTCGAAGTCGTATTTGTATGGTAATTGTAGTGTTTATCCGGAAATTGTTTTTTAAGATGTTGGTATATTTTGGAGTCACATAGGGTTGTGAGTAAATTTGTTGATATTGGCGTGGGTCATATATTGCATCTAATATTAATAGTGTGCATATGCTATTTTGTTGTTTGAATTGTGTGGAGTTTATTAAAGCTTTGCCATTTTCTACAGTGAGTTGATCATGAGTGTAGATGTTTTGTGTATATAGTTTATTCAATATATATGTTGTTATTGAGCTTGTGGATGTTTTCATTCCATACTTGTCTCTAATTGGATTTGTTCTATTTGGCATGCTTTGTTCAGTATTGTTTTGATGTGGATGTCATTTTCTTTTATGAGTGCTATTGTTCAAATTGTTGGAGAGTGTTGGCATAATGTGTTTGTTATTTTTATTGCGAGAGTCAAAGTTTTTCAATTTCAATGTCAAATCGGGCAGCAAAAAATATATTCTAAAAAAATATTAATTATTTTTTGGAGATTGTGTAGATTTATACCTACTAAAAAGCATTTGAACCACTCAATTCCAAATAATGAGGTGAATGTTATGAGGAGTTTTATTTTCAATAGGCAATGGAGGTAGAAAAAAGTTGTCTTTCATTCAATAACACCTTCTACTTTACAATTTATTAAAAATCGAATATGAAATATTTTTGTTTAAAATTTTTTACATATGCTTTCAACCCATTTTCCAACATATTGGAAAAATATGCAAGTTATCATATATACTTGCTTTTTTCTAAAAATGTTGAACGACAAAATTTTACCTTTTTGAAAGGCCTGAAAAACACCTACATTTTGAAGTCTTCAACACATTGAACTTACAATTAGTGGAGACACTCCACTCTAAAATTTTGGGAGGATGCACTTGAACAAGTTAATCAAGGGATCCTATGGTTGGGTTTGTTAAAAAATAAATATTGATGAAGATTTTGACCTTGCTTTTGGAACTAATATTTTGAAGTAGTTTTGGGCCTCTAAATATGAAAGTAAATACACTACCCAAAGGTAGTAAAATTGTGACTTCCTGTCACCACTGACGGCACTCATCAGAATGAGAGCACCGGAGTACCGTGTCAGGGTACGCAAGGCTCTAGTGTACCAGAATGTCAGACCCGGGCTCTGCGTACTTTCAGGCAGGATTACTGGTTTCTCATAAAAGTTAAAATATTTATTTAATGCGTTTGTGATGTGCTGGCCGACGAAATTCCAACTTGAGGGATGCCAAAAATTTGCACTTTAAGCTAGACAAGCGTATTACCACCCTGATTTGGAATTTGAATATCCTGGGGTCTGGGGTCAATTCGAATAGGGTCACATATTTTTCAGAGATATGTGCTGTTTTCATGGATCAAATCCAAGTGGAATTATAATTTTCCGATTGAAATTGTAATTTTTGTGAATTTTTGAAGTGATTTGCCCTAAAATTATAAAACTATCCATAGAGTGAAGTTATAAACATCCCATAAACAACCTATAATTGACTTTCCATGTATTTGTTGGCATTTAAATTCCCACCAATCAAGGATTCCCATTTGAACATTAATGCATTGATTTTGTCAAAATCTTGAAGGGATTTGGATATTTTTTTGGAGAGACTTGGATGTTTGAATGGACGGAATTGGGGCCAAAAAGTAGGGGATGGAATTGGGCTGGTCTCCCTTGTACTGTTGCTTGTCTTCATTAGTTTAGTTAGTGCTTACAGGTTAACAGAGATTCAAGGACATGCATTTGAGATGAGCCGTGACAAGGTCAAACTTTGTTTTGATCTTGATAACAAAAATTTCTTGTTTCTCAATCTGACTTGACAAACGCATTATGTACTAATTGTTGTTGTATTCATTGTAATGGTTTGTAAAAACAGAGCTCCAGTGCGCATCAAAGCAGAAAGAAAGAGAGCGATGTCAGGCCAGGGAACCCCACTCAAGTATCGCAGTTAAACTGCACATCCGAGTTCCGTGCTGGAGCTAGAAAGTCTGAATTCCAGTGATAGTGACATGGTCATGCAAGCAGGTGATTTGAGTTGCAGAGAGGTAGAAAATGGACTGCACAACCATGACAAGTTTCCTACCATTAAAGTTATACCCTGTTACACGATTCCTTCTTCTCCAGCCAATTATGATGTCATCAACTCTTCTGTCCGCTCCAATTAATTCATGATTAAGTTAACAATTCACATGCTATTGCAACTGGAAGAAAGACATAGTTACTCCTCATTTTAAGCTTCAATGTGATGATAGGGATTAAATTTGCCCGTGCTTTGTGCTATTTCTGCACTGGGAGTTGTGATTATGTAATTAGTTGACGTGATTATCATTATCCAACCGTGTTGAATTCTTCATTCCCATGGTGCATGGTCGTGTGGTGCAGGTCACAGTGAACAAATCATGTGCCAAATTTCGAGGTCTAGAATTGAAGATGTCATTGAAGCTAACCGCCGAAATCATGTAAATATTTCATCAATCACCACAGGGTGCTCTTGGAAGGATGAGAAGCCTGGATGTCATGTTTCACAGGTCAACGAGACCTTCTTCAACATGTAATCATCTCTTGCAGCCTTAAATCAACTAGTCACATATGAAAACGGCATCTGCATTTTCATCATTGCAGTAGAGGCACGGATTCTGCGTCATCCCTTGCGATTGGAGACATTTGCGCACCTCAAGAATCATCTCCCGATTGGTAAGGGGCGTCTCCGATTGATTCAGAACCGTCTCAATTGCTTTGCTGAAAGCTCCATAGGCATCTGCGAGATCACCGGTGGGATTCCTATCTGAAGAGAGCTCGTGGGATTGACAACCGCTCAGTAGGATGCCCACATCCTCGGCCTCAACCGCAGTCCTTTGCGAACGTGTACGATGAACCCCGACGCTTCGAGTTGGGGCCAAGTAGGTGTCTGGGTCATCTGCAATCTTCGACTGCAGAAACTCTATAGCCATGGAAGAAACTTTTCCCGCCAGCTCTGAGTCGTCTTCTTCCTGTTAGTTAACAGAATACCAAGTTAGGAACCTCAGAATACATACACGACAACAACATGAAATGTACTGGTAACAATCCTTTGTTACAAAGAAGAAATTGGCACGGTTTTGGATGAATGAATGGATTAAGGAATTGCCATTGCGTCATATTGGCCACATATCTGTGAACATCAACGTGCCCATTTTGCCAAGGGATTCATCAGATTTTAATAGTCAAGCTATGAAGTTGGAATTGCAAAGGTGGAGTCAAAAGCATCAACATAATGTTAAATGGGCATATGCACAAGAGCACTTCAAGCTTCTTGCAGGTGGTGGTCAGCACAACGCCACTAGAATAGCATCTTTGAATGCAGAGGCCTATGTAACGCTTCTATACACTCATATTCGTCACAATGTCGTATTTTTTAGCACCAAAATTGTGACGATCAAATGCATAGAGATCTAAATGTCTAGCTCTGGATTTCAATTGGGGATAGACTCTGGGACAAACTCATTGAAATTTGCCTATTTGACCAATGAGGTTCTCAATTTCTAATGATACTGTAGAGCATTTCCACTAGATTTGACTACATAACGCACATACACTGCAAGACAAGCCCCAAATATCCCGGTTGATAAAACATTAGAAAACCAATATAGCAAACAACGAGAAATTTCAACCTCTGCGGCAGTGGTTATTTGACGTCTCTTTCAGCAACACCGAATATGTTGTAATAGTGACATGAGGAATCGAGAGTTGTGAAATGGATGTAGAAAATTCACCTCATTGATCTGAAGAAGCACGAGATTTTCAAACATCTTGACAGTGAGACTGGCGTCCTCGCCAAAAATATCAAAGAGCGTAGTACGGATGTTGCCAACTTCCACTGAATGCCCTGAGCGCTCGCTGAGCCTCAGGGCCAGCTCTTCCGCCGACATTTCCTTGGTCGCCCCTTCGGATACTGACGATTGCTCTTGCTCATACTTATCTTCAGCATCGCCAATCTGTTCCTTCGTTTCGTCAATGAGTCCTCCACTGTGACAGGAATCTGACAAGAAAGTGAACTTAACCCCTTCTGGTATCTGCTTCACTAAGTCGCGAAAGTCGTCATCTGTAAGATCTCAAGGGCTAGAAAAATGAGTGAAGAAAAGAGCCGGTTACAAACCAGTTAGCTCAAAGATGATGATCGCCCTGTAGGGATATTTGAGTCGGTAGGCACAATCGCCTCATCATACCCTGTGTTATCTTCGTCGCCAGCCTCGGCCGGGATCTGACAAAAATGTACCAAGATTCAAGATCAATGAACTGAAACGTCAGCTCTAAAATCTCCTCACGAAACGAAACTCTAGTTATCGATGCAAGGTGAATAAAAACACTGGTAATATTCATTACAATGGCGAATTTCAGAGCGCCAGAAATGTGACATTGAAGTGCCCCAAGCTTGGAAAACTAGGACTTTCATTGCCCAGAGCTCAGAAAATCAAAATAACAACTGCTTACATTAAACTGGCTACGAAAGACCGAACGGAAACCTCAGCGTTGACCCAAATCCAGGACAAGTGGATTCAATTGTCGGACAACTCAAAACCGCGAGAGTGCCGCGGTGTAAGCCCATGAATCCCTTAGCAAAATGATTCAAGGGATTCAATTGAATTCAATTTCATGGGTCTATGCCTTACAAAAACAAAGTACAAAACGCAGAACTTCAAATATGAAGGGATCGATCCAAAGGAAATTAGAGCAAGAAGTTGATTTAGGTTGGCATCCCTCACCCGTGTTCCATGGCCACTGAAATGGAACACCAGGATGTCTCCTGGTTCAGCACCTGAAATAAGGCCTTGCAGTTTGGACAAAATGTTGGCATGAGTAGGCTGCTCGGCATTCTCATCGGTGTCCACAAGGACCACAATGTCGGCCTCATCGAATCCGAAATGACTGGTCAGTAGGGTGCGCGCGCATGGCCAAGACATCGTTGACACAACCTTTGAGCTTTGATTCGGTACCAGGGTAGTTGCAACCCATTCTCAGCGCTCTCTTCACCATGGTTTACTATAAATCTGTACAAGACAGCTCTTTTCATCAATCTTGTCATTTGAACTCATGGAGGGATACGAGGGATAGAAGTCTATCCATGCGATCGACCATCAAAGTCCATCAAATTGTTCGAATTCAAAGTCAGAAGAGCTGAAGCAGTATGATGCATCTAAACTCTCCGAGGGTACTCACCCGATCGACAATCTGTGTAACGGAATTCTCGTGACACTCCCAACACCTTGGCTGCAAAAATCTAGCTCTCGGAAGAGCAGGCACTCCAAGCAGTTCTGTCTGAATCTGTAAAGACCACGACCCAGAAGATCAAGCTTATATTTTGCCAGTAGACTCAAACAGACTGTACTGTACTCCACGTGTACAATCACGTACCTTTGCACGGGGAGTCCTCCACCATTGTTGGGAGTGTCCTCTACAGTAGGATTCCTTAGCACGTGTATTTTTGTCAGACCACTTTTTTTGTCACAGCTTAGAAATTTTTAATCGGTATATCTCAGCGTCATGATCAACCATTCAACCTAACACGGTTTGGGACAAACAAATTGGAGCAGATTAGACGGGGGGTGGGGGGTGTAGATATTTGATTGTTTGGCACAAATTAAAACGAAAATTTCAATTGCAAAGAATGGAAGAATGAGTTACAGAATCCCCAAGTCAACAACGGCAGGGGTCACATACACAGTGCCACACTCACTCCAAAGGACAAAGTGGACAAACTACCTATCCCACCTTGGTCGTTCTTGGCCATCCGATCATCGATCCTTCTCCGACCCCAAGGAGACAAAACCTGCCCCAGTTGTAGATTAGACACTTAAAGATCCACTTACCGACAATACCGAGTTTCATTTATGACGGATAGAGGAAATAACACTGAATTCTGCCTTGTATTCTAAGTTGCTGACGTGGCGGACAGAGGAAATCTACATTGCAGTATACTTAGAGAGTGCCAAATGTGCCAATTGATTTTACTTGAGAAGGAAATTTTACCTAAAGAAGGAACTGCGGAAAGTGCTGGAACTGAACTGTCGACGCGCCCATGACTTGGTGTCTACCTACCGAGTAAAATCACATTGATCCATTTATGATCCAAGTTACGGCAGAAACTTCCAGAATCCGAACTCCAACTTGGCATAAATTAAGCTGTGGTCACTATCCTATCCAATCTACTCAACCACCTCTGCACTACATTGATAATAAAAACATATACAGTAACCTCCTTCCAAACTTCAATTTGACAAAAACTAAAAATATTTCGGAAGGGCTCTGATGATTTTCCTGTATATGGTAGATGCTTGCTACCTCCAACTTGGCATAGACTTTTCTTTAGAATTATCGGAGATGAATTGTAAAACAAGGGAGAATAAGAATCAATCTGGGTCCCAAGGAATGGGAGGCAACAGAGGGAGGAATTGAAGTTTACACCAAACTTTGTTCTCTTTTATTTTCTAAATTGTCAATGATTTATACATTACTTCAACTGAGATGGGTTCTCGTGGTTGCAAGTAAACAACCAATCGATACTTCAATAGTTCATAAGCACAACCAATCTGGAGACTAGCCATGGATCCCGTGCTAGCAGACATTCAAGGCCGAGGAGAAATCGTGCTAACATTCTAACAATCCAGTGCATGATCAGGTTTACGATCTGAAGAGAAAATCGGATGGAATACCCTCAATCTGACCTCAACCTTTGCCTCTGAGGTCATCCCCTGAGAATAGATTTCCATGGACTTTAGCCCAATCGATGCAAGATCAACAATGGAGCTCTTGGTTGAATATTAACTTCACAAGTCAACACTCTGTAGCTGATTGACTCATTCATTTTGAAATCCAGTTGGAGAAGTTAAATCTTGAATTCAACCTACACATGGACTGAATTCTCAAATTGAGGACGATATCCACATTATCTGTGAACGTTATCGTTAACATAAACCACTTCAAGTAAGAAACCAGCACAATTTAAGCTACTACAAAGACGCTCACATTTTTTATAAATTAATTGAAAATAGACCCTTGCAAGTCTACAAGCACATAAATGGAAAGAGCTAGAACTCACAGTAGTTAAAAAACCCACTTACCTGCAGATATGAAGTATGATTGATGTGATCGCTTTTGAGTAAGCATCACGTTGTATGATGAACCACAGTAGAAACTATGTAGAACTAGAATTGTAACTCTCCGATTGGTGCCTTCAGTAAATACGTCATGGCGTTGTTTTGCTCTTGGGGAGATGAATGTTTAAGGAATCGCAAGTGTTTGAAATTACTGAGTTGCAATCAAGTAAGATATCAAAAGTGTAAAGCTCATTCCGGTCATAGTTTAATCAGAACCATGTGGATTATCAAGCGATGCAGGACTGAAAGTAGCAGGGTTATACACCGACATCCCAACCCAAATTTTTCCACAGTGGAGATTCCTAAACCTGTCTACGCTCACGCCAACGCCAGGACCCCCATCTCCGGGCATTCTCATATTCGTATTGCTCGCGACTGTAATTCTCCCACTCATCTCTCTGATTCAATGGCACATTGTCAACTTTACGTCCAACAAACGACCATCCTCCCATGTCGCCCTTCAAGCGTGTCTCGCTCACGAATTTCAAGAATCCGGTCTCGTTCTCGTACTGGATATAGGCTTCCTCGTGGAAGGATTCTCGATATCGCCAAGTGAACGGCACCCACGGTGTAGGAAAAGATGAAGACGGAGCAGGGAGATCATCACTTGAGTGAAGCACTCCAGTCAAAACGCCGAAGTCAAAATTGGCACAGAGCATCTGAGGGAGACTCTCATTGCTATCTTCAGTTTTGGCTTCCTCCTGTGAGTCGCCTTCGGAGAGTCCAACACTTTCTTCGGAGTCGCTTTCTCCTTCATCCTCGGATACGTCACTCTCCTCTTCAGAAACATGGTCATCGAAGTAAATCGACATGCTTCGATAATCAGATTTTCGATACCTCTGCTCGTAGTGTTTGTAGATTGCGGGGCATTCAATCTCCCACTCCCCTGTAACATCTTCAAAGCTTCCCACTTCAGCGGCCTCATATTGCTGGCGCCACTTTTGGTTTGCCTTCCTGATCTCACGTTGTTGCCGTCGCTTCGCAGCTTTCCTTTTCTCATTCCACTCATGAAATTCCTGTTCCCAAATCAAAACTTCCTTAAGAACATTAGCTTTGTCCTTGCCAACAATGAGCAATTTCCGACGACGAGACGCGGAAGCGTCCTCAGAGTGCAAGCCCAGCTTTCTGGCCGCGGTATGCACTTCCGTTGCGTACCACTCTTCATGCAAGCGAAGAACAATCACGTTCTCGTCGTTTGTGCCATTGAAGAATTTCTCCTTCAGATACCGTTCGCTGTACTTCGCAGCTCGTTCCCCCTCATTTAGGGATCCGTATTCCTTGTCCCTCGCCTCCGCATTCTCTATTAGGAACTTCCGCTCCAGGCTTTTCTCCAGCTGTAGAATGTCCTCTGGAGGACCGTTCAACCCTCCTCTGACTGCAGCTTTTAGAATGTCCATCACGTCCGCTTTGAGCATCCTATCTTTGACGTCAATGCCGTGCAGAAGCAATTGAGCCATCCACCAGTCTTTGGTCTTGTGCAGCGATTCAGCGCACTTTCTCGTAGGAAAGAGCCAACACTTCAGGTCAGCGATGGATTCTCGAACATGGCCCCTGAATGTGATTCCCTTCTCAGAATATTCGAACGGAGGCAATGAAATGGCCTTGAGAATTACAGGATGGAGATCAGGAAGAGACTCCATGGCGAATCAAAACCTTAAAATCGCATCAGCTAGCCTAAGCTTGATTATAATTCCCTTCACGTTTCGTGATCAAGCACTAGTGCTGTAAATAATTATCTCCTCTAACAGTACAACAACATATTCGCAGAATTAAACAAAAAGGAAACAACGTCAATTGGCAACTACCAGCAAACCATATGATCTCCTGAAGCAAAAAACAAGAGACAGAGTCCAGCGACTGGCACACCTAATTTCTTTCTAAATCGCAAGTGGAAAGCAAGCCGGGAAGCAAGCTCATCATGGAAATCTCCGAGCTTCTCCGAGCTTCTCCTCGTACAAAAATAAGCCAAAAACAACACAACGCAAGCTCGCACAACTCTTGATCAATCCGTAACTACACAATGACGACCTGTTTCAAAGCTGACTGCCTCGAAGTTCACCGTTGCCTAAAACCTGAACTCCACAGCCTCCATCACCTTGTGAGAGCTTCCTTCGCGAAGAAGCTTTCATTCCAAACTAGGAATTCTTCAATCATATGCAGTAACTAAGATATGGTGTTCATCATTCATCAACAGACCTCCCTGGCAGGACATTAGCTTCACAAGCAAGCCTCTAATGTAGCTCCATAACTAAGTAAACGAGCTCGAATGGGTGAAGACTTATGCGGATATATTACTTACTCCGTAATTAATAACTTAAGTTGAGTTAGGCTTAGAATTGCACCAGCACTAAGGTCAAAACACCCATTACCGTTCTGCAGTCCAATTCCATCAAGTAGACCAGCCCAATTCCGTTATCAACTTTGGCCCCAATTCCGCCTAAAATCCCCTCCAATTCCCTTCCTTTTATGACAAAATCAGAGAATTCTATGACAGAATCAGGGATTTTTATGACAACAAGGGTTATGTGTCACTCCATTAATAGAGAATATCTAGTACTTGATTAAGCGGTAATGGGTTGTTTATGGGACAATTTTGACCCCACTCTATAAATGGTTTTGTAATTTCAGGACTGACCACTTCAAAAATTCACAGAAATTACAATTTTAATGGGAAAATTATAATTCTACTTGGATTTGATCCGTGAAACAAAAACACACCTCTGAAAAATATGTTCCCTTCTTGAAATTAACCCCAAAATATTCAGATTGCAAATCAGGGGGGTGATAGGTAGTTCTACCTTACATTCCAGAATTCAATCTGTAATTTCTGTGTAATTTCTGTATATAGGGACTGCATTAAACACTAAGTGGGGGCGGAGCATGTCAGACCGAAGAAATTCACAGAGAGTCCAGAAGGGCATTGAAGAAGACAGGTTAATTAAGATAACACTATTGGCGGCTGCAAGAATTGCACAAACTGATTCCAGACCCTTTGGGCTTTGGGACTGGAGGCCGTCCTCAACTAAGCTTACTCATTAGAATTAGAATTAAGGGAGAATTGCCTAATACCACCATCCACCCAATTTCGTCACCTACAAGATCCTCCCAATTGCATCAGTGGTCCATCTATTATCACAATCTTTACAACCCTTTATCATGATGGCAATGCACTTGGGGAATGGACACAATGCTTTAACAAGGGTTCATTCATAGTAAGTTTAACATTTTAGCTTTGAAAAATCATAGAGAAATTCACTTCTTGTCGGAATATCTTCATTCTTTTTGCAATTGACTTCTTTCAAATTTTTCAATCTTTGATAAAAGTGGGAGATGACAAATAGCTTCTCCAAAGTACCTAGATAGCAAATCTATGTGGTAATGGGTAGTTAATCCTTATAACAAGGCCAATTCTCCCAAATGTAAAGGCCTTGGGGCCAAGAAGTTGGGCCAATTCAATAAAACCTAGAAAAAAGAGAAAGAGGGGCTGAAATTTCCAAGGCTACTTTACACCTAGAGGTTGGGCCTGGCCAATGGATTTGATTTGCTGAAAAACATCATATTTATAAGAATTTTTTTTAATTGAAATTTGACATTGGCCCCAAGGCCAAGAATTGGCCTTACATTTTGAGTGCACCCAATTCAATGAGCTCAGACTATGTCATGTCTATTTTGAATAAAAAATTCATTCCACCGAATTAGCCTAGCCTCTAGGTGTAAAGTTTTTTGTACTCATTTTAGGGTTTTGTCCAATCACAAGTGAGGATTTGTGGCCTTTGACACAACAAATTGGCCTGTCCCTCTAAGTGTAAAGCAACCTTTAGTATAAGAGGAATTTATTGATACTAAACAAAATCACTATGATTTTTTATTTTTTATTTTTTCTAGAATATGATACCACTAATAAGATTTCATCATATACTAAGGATTGTTTATCACTAGGGACCAAAAAATAATAATTTGAGTACTTTGCCCATGGAAGTGACAATAAAGTTTTATTTTCTTGGTTTGGTCTCCAATGTAAAGTGGACCTAAATTTAATTATAGACATCTTCCCAATAATATAAAGAGTATGTTTGTGATAAATTCATGTATTGTCTAGTTGTGTCCCTTCCAATATGAGTCCGCTTACCTGCCTAGAAACTATTTGCGAAATTGTAGGTTTGGTACGATTTAAAAAAAACCTCAATAGTAAATACTATTTCATTTCAATTAACTTAAAATTAGTTAAGGCTACGGCTGCCTCACCAGGGGAGACTTGGTTGTAAGCTTACACCACACTATCCCGCGCAGAAGCCATGCAAATCAAAATCATCATCTCGCTCAACTAACTGCAAGAGCGCCATTGGATTGCTCGGACATGGCTGCCATGGCCGCACTCGCTCGCCGCTCTACATCCTTTCTCCTATCGGTATCTCAATCCTTCGCTTTCTTCTCTCTCAGAAACTCTCGCTGTTTTTGGAGAATCGATTTTCTATTCAACATGTGGTATCTGTTCATGGAGTCGTTCTTGATCCCTTGTGTGCAGGCAATGGTCATGATCAATGGCGATTAGCAAATAGTTTTTCATTTTGGTGTACGATGTCTTGCTTCGTGGTGTTATTGCTGATGTTAAAAGAAAGCAAATTAGTGTGGTATTTGTTGATTCCATTGTTTCCGGAAAACATCGTGTCTTGTGTTTTCAATTGCCTTAGACTGCGTGTTTTTTTAATCCTGTTTCTCAAGACACTGTTATGAAGCTGTAAGTGTACATGCAAAAATTGATGACCGTTCAAAATTCTGAATGCACTTTATTCTTTAGAGCCAAGATTTCTCAAGACTCTGTTATTCAGTAATAATTTGCAGAATTTTGAACCCTAAACCCTATTCTGCAAATTATTATTGAATGCACTATATTTTTTAGGGCCAAGATTACAGAAAGTGAAAATTATGGAGGGCAACTGAAAGGCGGATACTGGGATAGAGGGTGATGCCAGGGTTGAGAATGAAGGGAGAACTTAATATCTTTCGCTGGCTCCTGTATCTTTCGCACACAAGGATTTCAATGTATCCTAGTCAAGAGATTCTGTAACGACTCAGTTCAGAAGAGGAAAATGAAACTTTCGTTGAGATTCATGTCCAAACCATTTTTTTGGTCTGTGTAAGTCTTGGAATGCTCAAATCAAATTACCGGAGATTTGTGATATTTATAGATTTACGACATTTACAGATTTCTGCAGCGTAGAGTAGCAAGAGCTATTCGCAAACAAGATATCCAACGGTAGACATGGCATCAGATTACGATTGTCCATTCCTTTGAGGCGTGCCTATGATGCAATTCCACACAACTTTAGAGCCTCTATGAGGCACAGAGAAATAGTCGGTGACAATCGAAATGTTTCTGGTGTGATGTAGGTTAAAACACTTAAACCGGAGAGTTCAATATTTTGCAGATTCTTGAATGCTGCTCCCAAAGCAGACGGTGATGTCTTCAACCCTGTCTTCTCTCATTCAGAAATGCAACTGGTGGCAAGATCACTCTAAGATTTTTTCTCAATGTTTGTATCATATGTGTAGTTATGTTTATTTTATCGATAAAGAGGAAGAGATCGTCGCCCTTAACCAAGTAACAATCGGTACTTAGGCAGGAATCAATCGTGCAGTCCAATATGCAATCTGAAAAATGTGGTAGATATAAACTTCAAATTCATATTATCTTGCAAGTTATTGAATGTTTCTTGTTCCTTGTCGTGGATAAAGATGACATTGTGAAGAAAGTGTTTATAAGGCAGCAGAAGAATTTCAGAACATACTTGGAGGAAATTTCCAAGGAGAAGTTTGTGATGGATCCCAATAATCAAAATTCTGTGAAGACCCACTACGAGATGCAAGCGAGAATCAGGGAAAAGTGAGTCATAATCATTTCAACGTATCAACGTTCATTCAACTCAAACAGATCCTCACGGTCATGATCTCATGACGGATCATAAATTCTCAACTGTCTCTTCAAATTTCCTTCTAGCAATGCTCCAGGCAAGTCCGCAA
The DNA here is from genome assembly GCA_947034895.1 of Rhytidiadelphus loreus. Taxonomy (NCBI): domain Eukaryota; kingdom Viridiplantae; phylum Streptophyta; class Bryopsida; order Hypnales; family Hylocomiaceae; genus Rhytidiadelphus; species Rhytidiadelphus loreus. The sequence goes on from OX344764.1 coordinate 5,121,755, forward strand.
ACTACTGTGCTAAAATGATGTCCTCTGTGGGTTCAAGTCTTGGAATACCTTCCTTCACACAGAAGATTGCAAATCTTCTGGATGGGGCTGCTGAAGAAGCACCAGATGTGCGGAGTATACTGGTGCTCATCAAAAGCCTTCGTCATGAGTAAACATTCAACCCCGCTTTCTTACCATAGTTCAGATGAGAATACGTCTTATCTCGATTTCTTTGTTTTGCACACTGCCGAAATTGTGTCACTGCGTTGCATGAGCTCGCGTTCTATTTTCCTCATGACTACCTTGAGAGACAGCCTTTACCTGAGCTGGACTGAGTTTGATTTGTACGCAGGGCTGGAATTGAAGATGACATGGGAGCCGACGATATGATGTTTAAAGCTCTTGTGAAGGTGGAAAAAAGCATTGGAAAGACCCTTACGAGAGAGGATGCCAATGGGATTTCCATGTGGAAGAAAGAAATTGATCAGATTAATGCAAAGTGAGTTTCCATCCTGTCTAATTGCAAAGTTTTATGGCAATCAGTCCCCCCAATCGTCCCCCCAATTTTTTCAATGCTTCTGTTAGTACCACCACTCCCAAATTTCGTTAAAAATCTTGAACATGATTTTCCAAACCAAACCGGTGAAACGCAAAATGTCATTATTTGAGAACTATTGAGGAGACGTTCTGGGCAAACTCGGGTTGGGTTCAGGCTCAATATCAAGGATGAAGATTTGGAAATGCTCGAAGAAGAGGCCGAATTTGCAGTTGCTACGGCCGAACTAGAAGAAATCAGAAACGCAGCATTTGACAAGATTGACAGCATCAAGCGGAGGTAGAATTTGGACAAAACTTTCTACCTTGAATGTCAATGTCACCCATGACTTTGAATTTCATTCAGCTAAATACTATGGATCGGTAAAGACCATCGCTCCTTTCAATTCCCCATTTTTCTGCTATCTCCAGTAATACAGCAAGTTACATTCATGCTTTACCGCTCATAATATGAAGACATTTTTCAAAGGTGGCTACCGTCTTCAGTTCTCAGCTCTAAATCCTAGCCTTGATGGGCACATGTGATTTGCAGGGACGACATCAAGGTGGATGTGAGTCTGAGCGACTTAGACCATCGAACTTACCTTTGATTGTCTTTGTATGACCTTACCGTCCCTTCACCTCAGTGCTATATTTCCTTAGCCGTGCTCGAGGTGGAAGGGTAGCCAAAATCCAGTCTGAGAGTCATAGAATACAGCTCGAGACATTTGAATGTAACAAATTCCAGGCAAGCTTATTACACAAAACGCCAATGCCTTCGTCCATGCTTGTGCCCTGTTTTTGCTCTGTTTCTTACAGAAATAGGTTCCGGAATTATGCAAAGTGCATATCGTCATTGGATGACTGGGTTCTCTCAAGTAAGTAGTGTTTTTTTATGTTTTATTTCTGGTCCAAATGAAGAGAATTCATTCCAGTAATTACAATTGTACAGTACACAGCCCTCTGTGCCTGGAGAATGAAGCTTACAAGACCAGCTGACAGAAGCCAAAACAGACAGCACTACCGGACAACGACTACGTACTGAAGGCATCACAAAATAGCCGAAGCAGGTAGAATTTGAAAAAAAAAATGGATTATGTATTCAAGGTCCTGTGTACAGAAGATACTTTATCTGCTGCTCAAAATTTATTTTTATTTTTGAAATAAACGGACATCAAATCCATTAGACTTAACATTTGTAAATAAAACCAGAGGCAGAGCCCCCGCAAGAGAGGATACTCCTCAAGTTTGATGCACACAACATGGGTCCATGGCTAACTCCTACGTGATGTTCCTGTGACGAAGCAAGCTGTTCAAAGGGTACCAAAACTTTGAGAGACCTGATCCCATCCTGTTACCTGCAGTTAGAGCATCACCACCCGTCTTGCAAAATGCGGTGGTGATTTGGCTTGCAAAATGCGGTGGTGATTTGGCTTGCAAAATGCAAGGCCATCCACTTTGCAAGACGGGTTGGAATGCTTCGCCCCACCCATAGCCTGTTAAGAGGCATGTTAAGAGGCCAAAGGCAAGGTGATTTTTGGTAATTTCTAGTTCAAATTTATTAATATGCAAAGAATTTCTGTGACTTTTTTCTAATTGAATTTTTATTACTTTTTCTGAACTAGAATTTTTGTAACTTCCTCTCAACAAGATTTGAATTTCTGGCTTCAATGAGCTGCCGGCTCCGGAGTACATGTCTTCTATGAACTAAGTCAGAGAATTACATAATTAAATCAATTACAGAGAAAAAATAAAATTGAAGAAGTTTCGTGAATTACATATAAAAGTTGGTAAGAATTAATCACCACCACCATGACAATCAAAGCTCAAAGGTTGTATTTCCAAAATACTTTCACCTCAATAAATCCGTGCTTGTTGGGAAAGTGAGTAAATGTTTATTGTATACAATTTGCAAGCTGGTTTGCAAGCTAGGCTTTGGTTGGCAAATGAAATCGTTTTGCAGGCTGCAAGTGATTTTGAAGGTGATTTTGAAGAGGGCCTCTTAAACAGTTCATCGATTTTGGCAGATAGGTGGGGCAATTTTGCAAGCCACTCCCAAGAAGTCATCCATTTTAGCAAATGGATGGGCATGCTCTTACTTGCTATATGAAGGTACCGGTATCTGCAAAAAAAACATCCAAATAAGCATTTGTGCTACTCTTGTACTCTAACTATACAGGGTTGGTTCTCAGCAATGGAAACAACCCTAAAACAGTCTCCTAAAAACCTAAAATCTCCCCTAATGATATCAGCATATACAACTCTATTTACAAGGTCATAATTGTTGACCTTGTCTTTCAACCAAAAAAGAATGTGAATATGAGGGAGACCACACTTTTGAAACTCAATAGTGTAACAAAAAACAATTGTCTCCCACAACAGATTTTTTTTGTGATTTTGTCCATCATAGCTGTTAACTTAAGCTCAAAGACACCTATGTATAACAACATTTGAACAATCATGAGGACTTTGATCTAGCTCAAGCTCATCAATGATTTTAGACCAAGTCAGATTACATGTCATTGTTACAAACAAATCTGATTCACCGAAAACTCTAACCAAAGTCATACTATCATGAAAGAGTTTTGCATATATCAAGGGGATCCAATGAATGTTGTAAGTAAAACAATGCAATGCCAAATGTGTGCTCTATTGTCTTCATGTATAGCATCTACAATCGTGTGATAACACTCTATTCAAAGTTCTAATTGATGTTGTCTAATGAAAAACAATTTTTTGTATTCTACACTCAAATATTGATCTACTACATTTGCTAGAATAACCTACCAATCCTATGTAGTATATTAGACTCAAGCTACTTTGAAGCATGTATTGGACAAATGACTTTAAAGTCACTCCAATATTTACTTTAAAGTGAATGACCACCCGCATTGACCATCTGGAAACAACAAAAGATAGGATAAACATCATAAATTAGATGAATTTTCTTTATCCATTGTAAATCTCTATTGTGTTGACAAAGAATAATATCTCAACCAGATTCTTTGTGTTGTTTGTCAAGAACAACAACAATCTCTGAAATCACAGATAAAAAGTCCTACATAATTATGTCCCCCAAAAAGAACATGACATAAAGATTTGAAACCATGAACTAATGCATTTATTGATTCTAAAATCTCTTGGATGCTATTAATGGTGTCGCGATGAAGATCATCAAAGATCTTCATACAACAATCCATCTACACATTATCATCCCAAAACTAAATTTGCGCAAATCTTGAGCCATGATCTATTTTGGGCTTTAAATTTCCAATATGATGATAACTCTCCATTGACATGAAAAGTATATATCCCTTGTCCCTTGGCTTGGCTAGATTGAAACTTAGTACACATATTTAAAAATGGCTAAATGCAAACACTCAATTATATTTTCTAATGAATTTAAAAAACTTCCAGAGTTGGTGTATTGCCCATGAAAAGTTCATTGAGCATTAGATGGACAATAGTATGGCTAACATATTCACTAATAACTTTGTCATTGTAACAACAAATTGTCACTTTTTCCTTCTTAAAAACAAAATGTCAAACATTTTGAACATTGAATGCACATAGATCCAACGCTATCAATATTGACATCTACATAATCATCAATCATAGATAAAGCTTGAGCCATAGTCTTAAGAAAGATGACAATCATAAGTTTAGGTTAGAATAAAAAAATCCTAAACTCTAAATTTGCAACGGTGAAACTTTGTAGTACTGAATCATAAGAAAAGGGTGTAGGATAATAAGATAATAAAATCTCACTAGCGGTAAACCCTAAAATCTATAAGAGTAGAAACTTTCTAGTGCACAATCACAAAAAAATAGGTTGAAAATTGCACCTATGTGACTTGTGCTTCAAAAATTTGCATCCCTTAAATATACTCTACTTCATTTAAATGCTTTATCTCTTAAACCCCACTGCATATCAAAATATATTCAACAATGAAAATTTGGATTTTTGGAGCCTATTCCAAAAGTTAGGTCAAATTTAGCCAAATTATATCAAATTACTCAAATTCAAATAAAATTGATCAAATTGCTTAAATTAGGTCAAACTACTTAAGTTAAATTAAATTGCTCAAGTTTGCTTCAATTTACTCAAATGAAGTTAAAAAAATGCTCAAGTTGTTCAAATGAAGCTCAAATTAGATCAAGCTATTGAAGATTGCATTGATGAAATTTGACTCAAATTGTTCAAATAAGCTCAAACTACTCAAATTAGGCTTTAATTTGATCAAACTATTAGCTTGAGACTCAAATTACAACCAAATTGTTCAAATGATGCTCAAATTGCTCAAACAAAGGTCAATCTTCAAGCCACCAATCTATACTTAAAATCAAATTTGCTTAAAGAAAAGTGTGTACTTTGGAGGCATTGTTGAGCTCAATTGAATACTTAAATACCACCACTTAATAAAGTTCTTGCTTCACAGACAATGGTGACCAAAATCAAAAAACTGAAATGAGAAATTTGCAAATTTCAAAGATTTTGTGAATACATGAATTGTTGTGAAATCCAAAATTAATTCAATCTAACAAATTTTCTAAATCATTTGGTAATAGCAATAGAACATTGAAGTCATAAAAGTTCAAAGCTCAAAAAATCATAAAATTGTGGAAGTGCAATGAAGTTTGAAGCCAAAAAAAGCAATCAAAATGTTGATCCTCTCTAATATCACTTCTCTTCAATGGCCATCGTATTTTTGTGATATTATAGGTTTTAGAGATGTGATATTACAGAGGTCATTGTGATTTTAGTAGACAATTAGAAATCTTGAACTAATTGAAATGCTACAAGAATCACTATATCCTAGACTATATCCAAATTGTTGATGGCCTTCAAACAATATAAATTATTATAATAATGTACTAATAAATCATAGTGTATAAGAGGATGTGTTAATCCATTTGATTGATGCAATGTAATCTACAATGGTATATAACTTTGAAATTCAACAAAACAGTCAAAAGATTTTGAATGCTTACTTGCATAGTGTCATTGGAAAGATTAAAATGTCTAGTTTCACATAAAGAATCCACCTTGCCATAATTGTTTTAATCTCTAGATATGGTTGTGCACATGAAGAGATCATTGAGTAATCTACTAAAACTTCAACCATATACCTAGTAATACAAAATATGTGTTGGAAAAAAAATAGATGGATGTGCTTTTGAAATGATCATCAACTACTCATCTAACAAGATGGCATTTGCATTCTTTGTTTCCATAGGAATCTTGAAAGTCATTCATTGATCACTTTGAGACCTCTCTGGGATAACAAGGTTAACATACTACAACATTACCAAGGGCATCCTTATTTTTACTATTGAAAAATGTTAGAGTTTAAAGAACCTACGTACAAAAAATAAAAAATTTAACCCCAACAGAGCTTGTTTGTTAAACCCTAAATATTCAACTACCCATTGTGAATGTTTTGAAGAGTGCACCTTATTTTCTTCATTGAAAAAGCTTTGAGAAAATCATGTAATGTAGCAATGAAAAGGAAAAATTATGATTTACACAAATCAATGGTATGACTATTTTGGATAATTTACAATCTTTTGTTATGATTTCTTAAGAGTGGTCATGCTAAATCATGAGAGCGAACATTTAATTAAAGAAGAAAAACTATTAATTTTGTCTCTCTCCATTTGTGCAAAATAGATGTGTTTTCAAGGGAGTCAAACATTACCTTTGTGTATGCAACATAGTTGCAAAGTAATAAAGTCTTTTAATTATGGAATGGTTTGGGAGGGTCTCTCTAAAGACACTATAAACATGCATCTATAGAACACTTTAAGATTTCTTCGAGTTTTGACTTTTTAAATTCACATAAATATATAAAAGCTCTCACTCAAATATGTATGATTTGAAATTTTATGATTTTTATTTGTCTACAAGTTAAAACAACCCTAATTGTAAACTTTTTAACTCTATATATGCGCATCAACTTAATCGAACAATTGTAAATCTTTCTACTTTAAGTGTTGAAATGTTATTCACTTGTTGAATATTCTTCCATAATGTCAAGTCTAGTTTTCAAGGCAAATTTGTCACTATTCTATTGGATAGTCAAAAAAGAATTATAATTCATAATGCAAACCCTCTTTCTACACCCTTAAATTTGCAAAAAGTGTAGATATGAACATTTGTGATGAACTATTAGATTTGGCATTATGTCCCATAATACTCTCGTGCATTATCTATTCCATTTTCTTTTTGGTCTTGGAAATACTCATCTTAAAGCTTGATGAAAAAGTGTATGCATTAGGAAAAATTTGAGGACTCAACAGGGTTGTTAACAATTTATTTTTGGCAGCGCTGCAGTCCGAGGTTGTGGTGCAATAACATAATCTTTATTTTATATATTAAAAAAAAATTGTTTTGTTTTGTTTTTAAACTTCTTCTTTTTTGAATTTTTTTTAACTGCACAGTATGTTGTGGCACTGCTACAACAGTGCGGTGCGACATCATTCTTACTAATTTTTTCTACAATTGCACCATCACTCCTCCGAGGGGGGGGTCTAAACTCGCACCCCTCTTGAGGCCTCAATTTTTTCCTAATAGTAGAACCACCTATTCCCAACCAGGGATCCATACCCAACTTGTAGGGTGCAACTATTTCCAATGTAGGCTAGAAAAGATTTCCAACCAAAGCTTGAAATATGATTTTTTTCTCCTTTCCAAAGTTGGAACAACTAAAGTCATGACACATGTCCCAAAGTAGTGAACAAGAAAGTAGGCAATAGTGAGCAGGAAAGTAGTTTCTTAAATGATTAGAATTGGAAGAGTATATACATTGGCTATGGATTCAAACCAACTTTGGGCTTCCAAAATTCATAGTAATTTCAATTGAAGGCATAAAATTACCAAAAAATCTACAATCCCCGTGATTTCTATCTTCCTACATGGTAGAAAATTTACATTGCCTTCTACAGCTATAGAACGTGCACAAAATCACTTAAGTGGTCAACTATGGGTGGTTCTAATAACTTACCTGCCTGTGTTCAATCCCTTGTGACATTCCAAATTGGACCTGGGAATTCCTTGCTTTTGAGAATATCTTGGTGGAACCAGATCCTTTGTTACCGGACCTTGGGAAATGGGGACGGCCAGGATTAACTTATGCTGGACCCTTTATTAAGGGAAAACAGTTGACACCTCCAGGTAGGCAGATACTGTAGCAGTAAAGCCTGCCAAGGACATTCTAATATCCGAAACTGTTTGTTTTTTTCATTTGGGAGAAGGAGCCAAGTGTTTCTCCAATACTGGGGTGATACTTGGGTGATATCTATATGAAAATTAGGTAATACCTGGGTAAAATTTCAATACTGGTCTTACAATGTAGCAGTAATGTGGCTCTTTTGACCACCCGCAATGAAAATTTCCTTTACAAAAAATAGTCAACATCATGGCATTTGGTTGTAGCCAATTGGCGAAAATTCGTGCATAAAGAAAATATTGATCCAAAATTTCAAGTACATGACTTGCAGTGTTTTCTTTAAATCATTTTGGTGAAGTACTGTAGTCAACTATTTCTTCAATACTCATGTGATACTAAGGTGATACTTGGATGATATCTATATCACAAGTAGGTGATACCTAGGTAAAAGTTGGGTATTGGTTTTTAAAACATAAAGGTAATCTATCTATTTTGACCTAAAAAAATGAAAAATTTCTTTAAAAAAAAATAGTCAATGTCTTTTGGTTGTAACCACTTGGCAAAAAATTGTGCACCCTAAGACACTATAATAGTTTTGTCCCATTTGTTTACCCTTTTGTGTAACGAAAAAAACACAGAAAACATGTACTGTATAAGTTATTGCCAATGATATGGTAGCCTGTGTAATGTACAGTACTACTATTATACAGTATAGCACACTCGCGCCTGACTCAAGTTTACCCTTTGAAGGACAAGAATTCATAGTTTTAAGAATGACCATTTTAATTAATCACGTCAAGGAAAGTATTATTTAAACTTGGAAAAGAGAATCATTTTTATGTTGACTAAAAGGAAAATCTCTATGTGAATTCCTCATAAATGCCATAAATATGATGCCATTTTTTACTTTCTTAGTTATTTAAGAAAATAAATGAATAAACTATGTCTTTATCTGAGGTCTTTATCCACTTAAACTTCTTTAATTTCTTAAATAGAATCATACATTTCAAAAACTTTGCATTTTTCTAAAGTCTTTTTTCCATTTGTTTTGATCTATTTATAACTTGAAACGTCAAAATGAAATTTATATGATGTTTTTAAAAAAAAATGAAAAATGATAACAACTAGATATCGTTAAAAATAGCATATTGTTTTAAAATAATAATATTAATAACAACAACAAATGTCAAGAGATAATTGGTGTACTTCTTGAGCTCATTTTAAGAAAAAGTCAATGAAAACAGTTTACTTGTGTTGTGTGCGTGAGTTCTAAAATGTTGATTTCTAAGAGCCAAAAACATTCAATTTATTTGATAATTTTTTACAAATAAAAAATGGATTAAAAAACAGATTATTGATGCTTCAATTCTTTAGTTGAGCTCAATTACATTTAACCCTAGAAGGACGTAAAATTGTATAGTATGAAACCATGAGAATCATTGGGATGAAGAAATCCAAAAATACTCATTGGAAGTCAAGCTACTATTGATGTTCTTCACTTTCCACAAAAAAATTCCAAGGATGAATAGTTGCTATTTTGTCTTACAAAAGATAATTCCTTTTCATTCATTGGACAGTAAGTGTCCGCGGCATCCTTCCTGGGTTAATAGCAAGAACTATAAATTAACCCCTTAAGGACCAAAGTCCCCTCGGGGGACTTTTGGGATTTTGGACAGGTTCATTCAAGTTGGTTTTGCGGCCTGATTTTCTGAAACTTTTTGAGTGCGTGCAGTTAATCACGAGCTTTGCATACATAGAAATTTCATAGAAATCCGAGTTGTTATGTAGAAGTTATAGCCATTTTTCCGCCAAAAGCTGTTCATTGGGCAGTTGGGGCAGGGGAATATATGTTTGACTATGTAGGGGCAGCACAAGTGGGCAAGAGGAGAGGAGAGGAGAAGGGAGGGCAATGGGTTTGAAGTGGAAACCCGGGTCTTGGAAAGTTGGGCTTTGACGTTGGGGGTTGGGCTATTGGGGACATCTTGGGTCCCTTTCTACAAGTGCTGCCCAATCTGTGAACTTCTTTGCAGGCAGCTGCAAACTTCGGAAGGTCATAGAAATCTCAGATTTTCATATTTTTCGAGAAAAAAAATTTCCTACTTGTCAAATATAAGTATGTCTTTCTATCCACCATTCAGATTTTCAATATCTCAAGGTATATGGTGGGAAAACTGATTCGAAGATGACCTAGTGCATTGTCAATTTCTGGGACATTGTGGCATTGCAAGATTTTTTTGGAGGTGTTAGGTGTGTTGGATTGCTTTGAAAATTGGTATACATATGCCTAACTTCAATACCTATAAGAAAAAAATTTAACTTTATGCTGCGTAGTGCAAAAAAATTGAGCATGAGGCATCTGAAATTCTGGGGCACAGTGAAAAAAAATTAAAATAATGACTTTGAATGCAAATATCTCCCTATCCATACGTTGAAACCTCACAAAAAATTTACCACACCCTCTCATACAAGTTCACTTCAAGATCTTATGGATACATTTTCAAAACTTTGTGAATGATTGCAGCAGAAATGGCAGTTTTCAGTGATTTTGGACCTAGAAAATGACTCGGTCCTTTAGGGGGTAAATAAATTAAATAAAAATAATGATTAGCTTTAAAAATACCCTTTAGACTTGTAATCTTGTTTTAAGGATTAAATATTATACTTGTTTTAGGTACCAATGTCAATTTTGAAGAGCTTCAAGTACCTAACAATGAGCTCAAAAGAGTGAACCATGAGGTTGTGCATTAATTAACAGACCCTTCCCTACTAAAAAACAAGAGTTGTTGATATTTTAGAAAAAAAAATTACAACCCCCCCCTCCCAATTGTTGATCTCCAAAAACACTCCACAGATACAGAGACAGATATCTATACGTATTGGGATACACTTCAAGATACGGATACTAGGATACTTATTGGGATACACATTGGTCTACGAATACTGAGATACATACTGGAATACATATACATACACATATTGGATACATACTTTTTTTTAAACACATTGTCCCATATGCATTGGAAGAGAAACTGTGCTAAGAGAAGTACAAAGAGGGGGAGGGGAAGGGGGTATTGATAAAAATAAAAAAATAAATTTTTGAACTGATTTTGGGGGAAGGGATTCTGAAAAAAATAATTTGAATTAAATTTTTTGAACTGATGGGGGGAGCGGGGGCGAAAAATTAATTAAATAAATATTGAGCTCATTGTGACAAACACAATGAGCTCCAAGGATGGGTTCACTACACTATCCACTCAGAATACTAACCATCTTCCAAACATGTAACTAACCATGTTAATGTAGATCATTTCCATTGAGCTGCGTGACAAACTGAAACTCATAAATACCAAATTTTTCATTCATTCTTATTTATTTATAAATATAATTATGAATAGGATTATTTTTGAAAAACTTCTTAGGTAAGTACATGTATTTACAACTTAGTTGCAATAAATATATTTGCCTAAAGCATATATTATCCCCTTTAATATGAGAGTTTATAGTTGGGCTTATGTATACCCATCATCAATGCTTTGAAAAGTCATAAATTGTTTATGTGATGGCCAAATCATACCTGCTATGAGACTAAAAGACTTTCTTTCAATTGCTAACAAGATGAACAAAAACAACGATAATTTGATCAATATGAAGCATGCTCAGATTATCAATTTAACAATACTAGGTGTGGCTACAATAGTAGTTCATTTTAAAATCATAGTCTAGGAGTCATTCAATCTTGCATTCTTGCTCCTAAGGTATGGCGTGGGATCCAAAATGAATAGACTCTTAATTTACACCAACATTTAACCCCTAAAGGACCATTGTCCCCTTGGGGGACAAAATGGATTTCGGGCAAATCCCTATGATCTCAATTTTCAGTGAATTTTTTTGAAACTTTCTCATAAGATAGGAAAACTTATGAGCTTTGTGAGAATATAAATTTTATTTCAATTGGTGCCCGGGAGCAAAAGTTATGGCATTTTAAACATAATTTTCACGTCACCGGGCAGAAAAATAAATCTACAAAAATTTGAAATTAGTTTTTTAATTTTTTTTCTTCTTAAAAATCATATTTTTGTCTGCATGTGAAGCTTTGATTCATTCCATTTGGTTTAGTAATGTGAAAGTTATGAACAATCTTGTTTTTCAGGCAATTTGAGCATCTTCTTGAAAAAATAACTTATAGGATTCCATTTTTGAATGCAATCTTCACAATTTTTCAACAAAAATTGTTGGACAAGGTTAAGTTTTCTATTTAGAACAATCTCACCATTGAGATTATTGTGTTTCAATCCCATTTTAGAGCTATTAACGATTTAGTTTTCCTTTCAATCTTGGACCTACTGCTAGCGAACAATTTTTTAAAGAATGAAAATCAATCGTGTGTTTTTTTAACTTTTTTTTCTAGACTTTCAACTCAATTCTTCAACACAAAAGATTTTAAATTCAAAGTCCATGGTATAAATTTTTTCCCCAAATGGCATTCAAAGTCATCTGAAATTGCAGGCTAGTGTTCAAAAAAACTTTCTTTTTTCAGCTTTGAATGCTAATATCTTCCAATCTGTACGGTCAAACTCCATGAAATTTTTAACACGTCATAATAGACTAGTAAAGTACAAGATCCTACGGTTAGATTCTAAAAAAAATTCTGTATTTTTGGATGAATGCAACAAAAATGGTAGTTTTGAGTAGTTTTTGATAGAAGAACAACCCTGGTCCTTTAGGGGTTAATCCCTAACATTTTAAAGTTCCTAGAAAGTTAATTTTGAGCAAATGAAAGTGAAATTCTTACCAAAGGTCTACATTCCTATTGCCTTCTCAAAAATATATATTTTTTCCAATTAGGTGCTTGAGTCAGAAGTTATGGGTCTCAAAAGTTTGGGGGCAACTGAAAGTAGTATACCAATGTGAAAGCAAACAATCGGGTAACAATTAAGCAAGTTGTATAGTAAGTGTTTTCTTATTAACTTTGAATTCTTATACCTCACAATTTTATGAAGCCAAGTAGGCTGAAAATTCTTTCCACATATTTTCATAATAGTATAGAGAAATAATATGTGGTTGAAATAAAAAGACAATCCAATTTTCACGAAGGGTTTGTTTTTTAATGTCCGTTGAGTGAATATTTTTTTGTATGTTAAACACCTCTATTATCTTAAAAGAAAATTAGCATGCAAGTAAGTAACATAACTACCCACTCGATGTTTTGAATTTTCAAGGTTGGATAGTGCCTCCTTCCCTATGAAGTGGAATCAAACTATGCTCATTCTATTAGGTAGGACCCAAAATCTCTTTTCTTCTATCTACAAACATTATAATCTTGCAATCTACGCAATTAGGTGGGATGAAAAAATTTCCACAAACTCCTATAACAACGTAGTACAAATGTGCAATGTTAAAAGACTGAAAAATATTTTTATATTTCAATTATTCTCAATGCACTACAGATTGACACTTTTTGTGAAAAATAGTCAGAAAAATTTAAGGGTTAAATTTGTCAAAGCTATAATATATGGCAAGATTGTAAAGTGGTCATTTGAAGTTTGTATCTTGCGTCTATCTTCCCCCAACCAAGGATGCATGTATTGAATTATCTTTATTTTGTAATTGCTTAGTATCATGTGTAGTCTTCACCTCTTCTACTATATCTTTTACGTCTCCTAGAAAATTTGGGGCTTCAGAATCCAAATTTGAATTTGAAATTTCTAAATTTTATCATAAGTGACAATTAAAAAAACTCAAGTATTTTTCTTGAGGATAAAAATGCAAACTTCAAATGCCCAATTTAATGTCCTACTAAAATAGAAGGTTCTAAAAGCACACATGCTCTAAAACTCCCCACCTCCTAAAATGTACACTATTTGTACAAGTTGACTTTTTGTAGCCTTCATTGATGTACAAACTATGTACATTTTAGGAGGTGGTCGATTTTAGAGCCCTATGCCAATTCCACTTCAAAATTTCATTACTAATTCCACAAAGCTCCAGAAAGTATGACACAACTTGGGTTAGATGCCAATTCCACTTGTCTTTCAAGGAAAATTTACTAAAAAATATTTTGAGAAGTTTTACCTCCCCCAAATTCAATTCCAACTCTTAGATGGTTGATTTGTGGACCTACAACCTTATAGGTAGCATTCATTCTAAAATCCACACTCAACACATGAGTGATGAGTCATTTTTTTATTTTTTTATTTTTGAAACATACGGCCTTCAAGTGCTGAGTCATTTGAAATCAAAAACAATTGATTACATAGATAATTACCGTCGTATGGTGAGTTTGAAATGTGCACAGCAGGTACAGAACAGAGGTACAGTTCGGAGGACTATTTTAAAGTTCCAGCACATTCCCGCCTGACAACGTTAAGAAGTATGTTTCCACTGAGTGCTCTTATCCGAGGGATACATCTCCTCGCCCCACGTGTCAGTCATCCAGTGAAGCTTGATTTGGATTGACCAGAGACTGCCCAATGATAGTCTGCCACCTGTGTTGTTACCAGGTACTGATGACGAAGAATTTAAAGCAGCTGCTGCAATATTATTGGAAAATTTCAAGCGTATCATAACATTATTTGGCAACATATCCATTATTTGAGTGGACACTAGAACATTATTCGGCAATGAGCCAAGGGTGTCTTTGATAGACATTCTCCCCCTACGAGTGTTTGATATAAAAATAGTAAGGTTGTTTTCTGGAAATTCACAAAAAGAAATTAATTGAAATTTCTCTCCACAATTTTATATCATTGATTCATGTACAAAACCCTCTCAAAGAAGTCTATTGTCTATTGGAAAAAGGAAGAGAAGGGGTAGTAGTTCGGGGAGGAAGGGATGCAAACCATTATTTTTTCTTTCTATTAATACAATATGATTTCTTAGAAGCTTCCTCAATGAATACTAATTGGATGAAGATCACTTTCTATAACATTCATTATCCATTGGGTAGATAGTTGAAGAATGAAGAATAATGTTGTTCCACCATAGAGGATTCAAAGTATGCAAAGAATGACTTTTAAAGGTTTTGTAGAAAAGAAGAATGCAAATACTCATCCTTGTGATGGACAATTTTTGTGATTGATGATCATGGTGATTAGTTTGTTGTTTCAAAATTAAGGCTTGTGGCTGTTACAGCCATTTTTGGGTGCATAGTGACACTTATGTCACTATGCACTCAAAATTTTAATTAATTAATTTTAAACTCCCCTCTAGACCCCCCCACCCCGGGTTTAAAAAGAAAATTGAATTAAAATTAATTTCTTAATTTTCATCCCCCCCTACTTGTAATTTTTTGAATGAGGTTAACATGACAAACAATATGGGACAATGAAAATCCCATATCCGTATATCGTATATGTATATGTATTGTACAATATTTCTAATATCAAATATCCATATCCATATTTTGGTATCATATCCATATCTGTACTATATCCATATTATGATTATGTATTATGTATTTATATTTGGATAGATGGCTTAGATTCAATTTCAAAGATCAATGGCTTAAGAAATTTTGAGAAATCAACGGCATTCTAGAGAGGCAAGCATTTAAAAAAAATCAACAGCCTATTCATTTTTGGGAGAGGGGGGGACAACTAATGGCAAACCAGATGTGTGACTGCCTCTTTTGGGTGCATAGTTTGTTGTTTCAAAATTAAGGCTTGTAGTTGTTTTTGTTGATTTAATCCCAAAGAGCTCTGGAGTTCATTTTTTGGAAGATGGAAAAAATACAAAGTGATCAATGTTTTTCAAAAGACATGTTTTCATTCATCCAAAATTTTCTTGTTATTTGTAGTCCAAAGTATTTGTCTTTTGTAGTTCAAAAAGTGAGCTCTATACAAATACACAAAATAAATAAGGAAATAAATAAATATTCAATAATTATCTAATATCTAAAGTTTTTCAATTACAAATTTATTGCAACAAGCTTTAGTCTAAAATTCCCAATATTTAGGATGTAATTAATTATTGAAAGAATTCTCAATTTTAAATTCCAAATTTTGTTTAGATATTAGTGATAGTAATTGTCAATCTATCTATAGATATTTATAATTCAAAACATGCAAAATCTAGTTACAAAATCAATACATACTTTCTTTCTTTTTGAAATTATTGTTCAAATATTATCAAATATGGAACAAGATTTGACAACTATTCTAGCTAGTATCTCCATGAGTCTTATTTTTACATGTATCACTTGTTTTGTAAGGTTGTAGTCGAACATGTAGTGACTGCCTTTTTTCACTAAATTGTGAAACAATGTACTCAAAAAAAAATCCGGTTCTTTTTTTCATTTACCCCCCACCCTACCCCTGTGAGTTTTAAAAAATTAAAAAATTAAATTAATTAGATAATATTTTTCAATTACCCCCCATTCCATTCTTTTGTAATTTTTAGGTGGGGTGGGGTTGGCATTCGATATGGGATATGTCCCGTATCCAAATCCAAATCCGTATCTATGTATATATACATATCCATATATATCCTAAATTGTTTTCTTGAGATCAACAACATTGGAGGGGAGGGGGGATTTTCTTTGTAAGAAAATTGATGACTTTCAATTTTTGGAGGAGGGGAGGAAATGTTGCCTCTTCTCACCTCAAGCAGTGACTACTTCTTTTTAGTAGATTGTATAGTTGCCAACAATACATGAATGAATGAAATATGTTGCATTAGAAATGAATCAAGTTTTGCAAAATATGATGGATGGAATCTACTAAATCATGTCAATTATGTTTTATGAGAGTTGTAAATATATAGATTCTTGTGAAGAATATAAAAAGAAGAGCTTGGGCCTAGAAAAATTTGTTCTAATTTAATCAAGGTACTCTAGAAGGTCACCTCACAATGCAATTGTCAACTTTGAAGCATACTAAAAAAATGTTCATTTTTTAGAGAAAATGAGTACTTTGGTCTTTTTCTATTCATGCATGGATCATATGCCACTTTCTAAGACAATCCCTATGCACTAAAAAATTATTGTACTCGGACTTGACAATTAAAAATATAAAATTTTAAAGATGAGACTACAGCTTAAAAGCAACTAGTTGGCATGCCTTTAGCCAACTTATCAAATGTTCTTCATTAGATGGAGGGGAAGGTTTCAAGCTCGAGGTCTTTTAGAGGCCACAAATATCTTCTAATGCATAAATTGTGTTTTTGCCTTCTTTTCTTGAAAAATGGATTTTTGGCCCCAACATTTGTATAATACCTCAAATGGACTTACAATTCATAAATAAGGTACATCACCTTGTGTGTAATGTTTTATAAATTTCCAAATTTTTATTATTTGTTAAATTCTTTTATTCCTTAATCAAATGTCTACTTTAGCAATTTTGATGATTTCATTTTCCATTTAAAACTCAAGTTTAGGAATTAGATGTTGCATTTTTTGAAGATGTCATTCTATTACATTCTATATATTTAACTTTTAGCCTATAAATGGCCAATCAACCATTTTATGGTTCCTACACAACTTCAAGGTTTGCTTAGATCCAAAAAAAATACTTTTTTTGAAATCCATGTCGATCTTTGTATTATCTTTCATAGCCAAAAAAACCTCTTGATTTAGACAAAATCTCTAAGTTAAGGCTCGTTGTAGATTATCTTGAGAGAGAAACCTAGCCAATCAAAGACCATCCCAAGAAAAAATTGAACTTTGATTGAAAAGATCTCAAAATCTATATAGTTAGAGTCTTTGAAAATCTTAGGGTAAACTAACTTTATAGTAGTGAATAAGATCTTATGGTCTGATTTTTTCAAAAAATTATTCTATACAAATAATACTTTCATTTCAAAAATGACAATTTGGAGGTGATATTGGAGGGAGGAAACTCTTTGGCTTTTAGGGATTAAATCTGAAAATAGTTGATTCTCCATTTAGTTCAATTGCAATAATTTCCTACTAATTATGTCCCAAAGTAATACCAAGATTATTATGAGCTTCCAAAGTAATGCTCAAAATTTAATAAATGATTTTTTTTAAATGAATATTCAGAGGTTCATAAATCTAAATAATAATAAAATAGTTAAAAAATTGGTCGTTTTTTCTATAGTAAATTTGAACCTAGTTAAAATTTTAAGCAATAAATATGATTTTTGAATCTATCCAAAGATTACAAAAAAATTCTCTTGTGATGTAGCTATTGAGTTGGATATTTGTAAGTTAAAATTTAATCAAATCAAGCATTTCATTATGGGGAGCTTATTAATACTAGTCTAAATTTGAAATATATGAAAATTTTGTATGGTGTACAATAGTTCCTCATACTTTGGTTATTAATCCGAAGTCTTTTGGAGGCATTTTGCAAAAATGTCCATTGTTACATTGTCTAATTTATAAATTAATTATTACTTAATTATTTCAATGTTTTAAATTTATACTAAATAAAATATAAGATAATTTTATAACTTGTACTTATTTTAATTGTGGAAAACAACAAACATGTTAGTGCATGTACTAAAGGTTGATCAACAATACCAATGATAGTCCTATGAACTAATAAGTTATTATCTATAACATGTTCATGATCAATTTTTAGACCATCTAGATTGCCCCTACCAAATATTCATACCATTTTGATACTGATACATGAAACCATTGAAATTGATAAATGAAGAGCTTTTGAGCTTTAGCATATATACATCATATTGAGATTGAAATTCAATTTTTAAAATTTGATTCATGTAAATATTAAATAAGATCACCATTTGAGACACCAAATTGAAAGAAAAATTTAACATTCAATCAACAAAGTAAATGGATGCTTAATAAGAAAAAAAGACTAAAATATAATAATGTGATCTTCCATTTTCATTTGTGTTACTAAAAACAAATTTTATATTTTTAGCAATGATTTGGAATGGATTAAATGACATCCAATATTTAAGGATTTAAAAATATACTAGGGATGGCTTCTACGATGAAGTTGGTTTAGGCTTTGAATTTTCTTTTTAAAATTTTAAAATCTCCAAGTATATTAGCATCAAGAATTTTTGTTTTTGTTTTTAATTATCAAAGTAGTGCATCTTTGAGGCAATATGGTTGATCCTTGTAAATTTTGAGTCCTTGTGATTATTTTACTAAGAAATATTAAATCGTTGTAAGGATATAAAATTCATGATCCTTGTAAATTTTTTTGCTAAAAAACATTAGGTGCTAGCTAATTGGACTTACACATTTGCTTGATGTCTTTTCATATAAATTAAACAATGTAAAAGATTAATTTTAAATGCAAACTAAGAACATAATCAACTAAATAAATTAAAAGTCAATCATTATTATTTTAAAATATTTTAATATAAAATATTTTAATATAAAATATTTTAATATAAAATATTTTAATATAAAATATTTTAATATAAAATATTTTAATATAAAATATTTTAATATAAAATATTTTAATATAAAATATTTTAATATAAAATATTTTAATATAAAATATTTTAATATAAAATATTTTAATATAAAATATTTTAATATAAAATATTTTAATATAAAATATTTTAATATAAAATATTTTAATATAAAATATTTTAATATAAAATATTTTAATATAAAATATTTTAATATAAAATATTTTAATATAAAATATTTTAATATAAAATATTTTAATATAAAATATTTTAATATAAAATATTTTAATATAAAATATTTTAATATAAAATATATATAATTAAAAAATACATAGATTTAAAAAAAAAAATTAAATACAAATTTGAGTCAAAAATTGGTTTAGTCATACTTATTTATATATATTTGTAGTTTTTGTATGTACTTAGAGATTACTTCGCAATAGAGTTATGACACCAAATGACTAAACCAATGATATGAAATTAGACAAAAGCAACCATAACTAGCATATTCTTTTTTCTACATTTTAATAAAAATATAATTAAATACAATAAAACTAGGGCTTCACGTTCTTGTGCATAATAGTCAATGATTGCATTGTAAATAAGAGATATTGATTATTTATTTATTTATCTTTGAAAAAATAAATCCCATTAGCACCGACCAAGGAAGAGACATTACAAATACAAAAATATATCTAAAATAAAATAATTAATTTTCCTTGACAATAGTACCTTTAGTGCCTCTAAAGACCCAAGTTTTATATTTCCATCCATATATGTAAATCCTTTATGATATACATATCACTGATGGAAATACATCTTTGATCCTTGAGAATTGAAGACTTATTTCAAGCCCAAATTTATTTCTATTCATAGATTTGTTTTGAATTGTTTTATTTATTAACCCCTAAAGGACCGGACTGTGTTTTTTGGATGTATAAATTTTTTGGGCAGGTACCTACGAGCGGAGATTTTCATATTTGGGGCTGAAATTTTAATAGAATGTGGGGGCAAGGAATATCTTTCATATGCACCAAATTTCATGACATTTGGAAATACGAGTCAAAAGTTATAGCCTAATATGTTACTTTTTCCCAACCGGGCAGTTCGGGCAGATCAGAAAAAATCACTTTTTTCAGAAACAAAAATTTGGAATTGATTTTCTAGAGTTTTATATACACAAAAAGCTTTGAATCATTCCATTTTGATCAATGAGTCAAAAGTTATGAGGATTTTTTGTTTGTAGGCAGTTTTGGATTTCCTACTCTAAAATAAACTTTGAAATCCTTTATCTTACCCAATTTTCAATATTTTTGGACAAAAATAAAATCGTAGGATGTAGATACATTATTAAAACATTTCAATCATTGGGATTGGAAATGTTTAATTCCATATTTAAATTGTAAATAATTTAGTATTTTTAATCATTCTCTACTACTACCTACTTACTATTTTTTTCCTATATGTTGTACTATTCCAAATGATCTGAAATTTTTCAAGCATATGGCCAACTTGTCTAGGAAAACAAATCCAAAGAAGCACCACCATTTAGGTCATTTTTTCATAGAAATGTGAGCTTGTGAAGTGCAGCTGCCCTACTTTTTGCAGAGTAAAAAAAATGATTTTAGTTAATTTGAATGCTTATATATCTTGCAATCCACCCGGTGGAAATGTCTGAAAATTTTACCACATGTTTATGATACTATATAATACAAGATCCTACAGTTAGATATGTCAAGAAAAGTTTTTTTTCCAAAATTTTGATACTTGTACTAGAAATGGCAGTTTTGGAGCGTTTTTGGTGAAAGTATAGTGACGGTCCTTTAAGGGTTAAGAAAAATGAGAAACCAAAGACATGGGTTAAAGTTTAGGTGATCACTAGCTAATCACACATGAGAGCTTTTGTCATTTTGAAACCATAAATCCTTGTCTATGCAAAACCTTTTCTTTGTTGGCATGCAATATTTAGTTTGAACCATGGCAAAAGCACACTCCCAATTCAACGTCATTCATCACAAGTCAATGCCAACCACCATACTTTCAAGAGTGATTTTGACTTAGCTAAATTGTGGCGATTTAAAATTTTGGTAATTAAGTTGTATAATGAGATGTTCAAAGTAATTTCTAAAATAACCCTTGAAGGACCAAAAACCACTCAAAATTGCTAGTTTTGTTGTATTCACTCAAGAAAAAGTTTTTTGTTTTTTTTGAGAATCCAACCATAGGATCTTAGACTTTACTTTTTTTAGATCGTGTGGTAAAAGTTTCATAAAGTTTGAAAAAGAATTGAATTTGGGCTTGCAATTTTATACGACTTTGTCTGCCATTTGTGGAATCTTCTTGGACTTGAGACTTTGAATTAAAAAAAAATTGTATTAAGTAGAAAATCTAGGAATTAAAACAAACAAAAAACAAACTTGAATATCATTATTTTAAAAATTATTAAGTAGAAGTAGAGCCCAGATTGAAAGAAAAACTAAATCGTTAATAGCTCTAAGATGGGATTGAAATACAATAATCCCAATGGTGAGATTGTTCTAAAAAGAAAACTTAACCTTATCAAAAAAATTATAAAAATTGCATTTATAAATGAGTCCTATAAGTTATCTTTTCAAGAAGATTCTTGGATTGCCCAAAAAACAAGATTGTTTACAACTTTCACATCACTAATCCAAATGGAATGAATCAAAGCTTCACATATAGACAAAAATAAGATCTATAAAAGAAATAAATTTAAAAGTTTATTTCAAGTTTTTGTGGATTTCTTTTCTGCCGACAACATGAAAATTATGTTTAAGATGGCATAACTTTTGTTCCTAGGCATCAATTGAAATAAAAATTATATTTCCACTAAGCTAATAAGTTTTTTGATCTTATGAGAAAGTTTCAAAAAAATCCACTAAAAATTGAGGTTATAGGAACCTGTCCAAACTCCTATGAGTCCCCCGAAAGGACTCTTGGTCTTTTAGAGGTTAAGGTAAATTAGTTGTCTAGCAAGGTGTCTCTGCAACTATTTGTTTGCCTAGTACTTTATGTCACTCTATTTTCGACTCCATCTTCATTGCCCTGCACATCAATTTTTTCTTCCAATCCGTTCCTCTGCCTAGTCAAGTTAGTGCTTCATGGCCTTCATGGCTTGTATTTTATTTCAGCACGTTATTGGGCTAATAAGAGTCAAATTTGACTTTTTGCAAAGTTATGGTCGGTTGTTGTAAAATACTTGATAAAACAAAAGTCAGTTACCTTGCTTCTATTGTAAGCTTTCATGGTTGTGGTTTATGTCGTCTTATACAAGTGCATTGACGATGGGAGGTTCATGTCATTTTCCAAGGCCGGTCATGACAACCACTTTTTTTAGGTTTCATTAGAAAGAACATGAAGCTTTGGAGGGCCGCAAGGTCTTTGCACATTCCTAGGTCGAAAGCTTTGTTGTGGTTAAATATTTGGAGTGCACGTAGGCTATTGACAAAGGTGGACATTGTCACATCAAATAATATTATTTATTATTTATTTAATATTTTTACAATTTATTTTTTATTTTTATTTTTTACTAATTTATTTTCAATTATTTAATATTTTGACTAGTTATGCTTTGGTTTATAATTTAGGACATGACCCTAAAACAACCCTCTTGTGGCTTCATTTTTCTTCTAATGCTACATGCATTTGAGGGCTATATTTGGTAATTTTTGCCTCCAAAGTTTGCTAAGTTGGAATTAGGCTTGAAATTTATAGTCTTCAATGAACATCATTGGTATTGTAGAGAGTGCTACAAGAACCTTGGTTAAAAAAAAAAATATTACAAGTTTCTACAATTTTCAATTTTACAAAAAATTTATAAAGTATAAGTTTTTAAATGTATATGTTACAAATTCAAGTACATTGAAATTTTGAAATTTGAAGATTTGAGAATGTCTAATTGGTTGGTCTAGATTCTGATCAACACTTGTAGTATTATTCACATAGAAAATGTTGAATTTCACTTCATAGGTGTTATATGTTTATTAGATTTGATCAATAAATTAGTTGCAATAAATAAATAAAAAATTGATCCGTTTAGTGAAATAATGTATTGCATTTGAAGAAACACAAATAGATTAGTTATTTGGGGAGGACACTCCCCATGTTTTAGCAACCCACATGCGGTGGAAAAAGTAATACAAGTAATACATCGGTAAAAAGAAATTTCAAAAAGAAAATTATGGATATATTTTACTACTTTAAAAGTTTATGTTTTGAATTATTAGTATTTTTTTATGCTAATAGTAATTAGTTATAAATTTTTTAAGAAAAAAGATACATTGTAAAGCTAAAAATAACTTTCACACCTCTATATTATATAAGAAAAAAAATTGAAAAATGATAAAAAAAAATTCTATAGAATATCTTTCTATTGAAAGTTTATTTTGGTTGAATATTGATGCAATAGTCATCTTCATGTGAGCTCTATAAATATTTTAGTTGGAGAACATGCCATTTTAGTTCATTTTTCAACCCTTTCTAGACAATATATCTTATTTTATTTGGAATTGAAATTTTTGTCAATAGAAACCTTTAGTCATTGTTAAACAAAGCTCAAAATTTTAGGATGAAATTATAATTTATTCAAAAGTAAATAGGACCCCAAATGTAGTGAGAGTGTCCTCCCCTAGATTAGTTATGTATAAAGTTTAATGACCACCACTAGCTATTCTTTACAAATGTAGGGTTCAATTATGAGAAACATGACATAAAACCGTAGTGATTTAAAGCATCATGACAAAAGCGTCATAAATGAAACTTTTATGACTACTTTGAGATTTTGAAGTGCTACTACTAAAATATTATAATTTTGAGGCTTTATGACTTTTGAAGTCATTTTTGTTGTTCTTTTCATCAAGTTGTGGGCCTTGAATGATCACTTACACCTCAAGAGTAGTCACAAAGTTTCAAGAGCAAAAACAATGAGTTCTGAAGTTTTTTTTGGTTTCAAATTTTTTATAAATTGAAAATATTAAAAATGATTAGAAATTCAAAACTATTAACTTTATAAGAATGTTGAGACCAAAAATTGTTCGATGGATGACTTTTTGAATCACTATAGAAAAGAAGAATTATGCACTCATTAGTCTATAAATTAGAACATTTCTGAAAATATCCATTGATAATAGGCATTGTCCTTTTAGGGTTAAGCTAAAAATCTAAATTTCTTTGTAAACTCCATGATCTATGTAAAAAAGATTGAAAATTTTCTTCTCTAAAATCTTTGAAGTCCAAAACCTTCATTTCTTTGTCATTCCTAAAGTTCAAAAGTAATGAAGCCCAAGTTCAAAATTTTGTTCAATAGTATGTAGACATACATTTATTATGATGGAAAGGGGTGTTCTAGCCATTTGAAATGGTCATTAAAAACCACTAGTAATCCTTTATAATTCATAAGTTGAATTTGAAGAGATATATGAATAAAATTCAAAATGTCTTTTGACTATGGTATGTTGTGGATACCAAGTTGTTTTTTTATGATGCTATTGTAGGTACATGGATATGCGGAGATTGATATGGTACTATTAGTAACTAATACTAGTTATTAAACAAATAGTTGTTAAATATGTACTAATACTAATAGGAAAGATAGTCATTTGCGCCAAATTATATTAGAAGTATGAACACTAAACTTTCTTAATGTAGAACAATGACCCAAGACTTCTTTTCTACTAGCTTAAAGTTATTTGAAGCTAATTATTTGAAGTTAATTAATTATTTGAACTCTCGTAAAGAAATAGGGACATATTCAAAAGGTTATTAACAACTCTCCTAGTATTAATTCCAATTGATTTCACTTGATTACAAGTTCAACTAAGACTCTAGATGTAGACATGCACTTCAGAGATTGTCATATCACATAATTGTGTTCAAATAATATCATGGGTTTTAACCTTGGAAATTCTAAACAATTCAAAGAGGGTTGTTGATAGTTTTGGAAGGTTGTTGCCATTATAATTTTAAATATTTGTTTGTAAATTACTTTAGGAAGGTTTGATTAATCATTATCTAATGATAATATAGATTTAATGTAATTACAACATGTGAGAGAAAGGTTTTGAAAACCAACATTGAGCTTCCAAAAATTAGCTAAAATAAAACAAATTCAGATTTTTTTTATTAGATCTATACATATATATAAGGCAATAATTGATTCCCTTGCCATCATAGATTATAAATTGTGAAAATAAAGATTTCTAAAATGCAAAAAGTTAGGTTATTTCTTAGAAAAATAATATATAAAGACTAAAGTCATATAAAGTATAGTATTCGCAAAAGCATTTTCACCATTGGAATTGACATTCTTCAATTCAATGTAAGATACATTTAAAATTCAATTTTGTCTTTGATAAAAAAATATTGTCTACTGAGTAATAACTTTCGAAATTATTGGGCACATGTTTTCAAAATCATGATGACAATGGAATTTTACTAGAGCGAGATATTTGTTTTTCAAATACATGGGTTCTATGTCCAAAGATTTATTAAAAGAAGTTGATATATGCTTGAACATCATCTATAAAAAAGGAGTTGAAGGTTGCTACTATAGAAATTCAAACAATATTCTTGTATTAATAGCATTCATTCATAGAGCAAATTCAACCTACTTGCTCTTAGGTGGCGATAAACATAATGACGTACAGTGACACCACAAGTCAAATTCCATCATTTTTTCCATGGGAAATTTTCCTCAAACTTAAATACAAACAAAGACAAATACAATCATTTGAAACCTTAGGCAACTAATATAGTTTGAGGCATCAGTGATGGAAAAATGATGAAGTTTTTTTTTATATATACATTTTTAATAGTGCCTAATGTTGCATCCATGACAACATACTACATTTTGGTGTCCTTGCCCACACATCATACATAATTGAAATTTGGTCTAAGTGCCTACCAAGTATGTGTGTAGATTCTAGTCAGAGCTCCATATACCATCTTACTAATTTTCATTAGGAAAATATGAGGTTGGCATTCTATCAGATCCACATTTGTAATTTTTTTCTTCTTCGAATCCCTTACGGCAATTTAAAAAAAATTGTTCCGATGATGTTTGTGATGTTATCTTTCCTCAATTTTTTTTTTTGTATCTTAATCAATGTTTTTTTGTTCATTCTTCAAGCATAGAAGTGTGGCGTCGAAAAGAATACTATGAATATTGAGAATTAGAACTCGAGTAAGATATAAATTAATTATGATTGAATATCCCATCTTTTGGTGAATGGTGTTTTGCAATTGCAAGACTTCAAACCTTCTTAGATCTTATCATGAAAAACAAGACGTAGAACATTTGTATGAGTAATTTGATTGTAGATTATCTTTTCTATGGTACACAAGAAGTTTTTTTAGTTTTTTTGAAAAACATTAGCTAAGTTGATTTATCCAAGTTCTGAAATTGGATGAATTATTCTTGTTATTAAAACATTAACTAAGAAAAATTGGCCACATGCTCTTGGTTAATTTTTCTTCAATGACAAAATGCCCTTCAAAATAAGAGTATTTATCTAAACTTGCAAATGTTAATCTCATGAAACATGGAAACATTTTTTATACTTTTCAAAAGAAAAGTAATGCTTTGGAGATTTAATATTATTTGAAGGGAAGATTTGCTTGTATTGTGATTGAAATCTAAATCTTCAAAGGGTCTTCATTGTGCAAATATAAAGCAATGTCGCACAAATCAAAAGTTTTAAATATGCATTAGGACAATTGAGATGTACTTTCCAATTGGCTTTAGAACTTATTATATACTCAAAAGAACTAATCAAGAATTCTAAATTCTAAACATGCAATCAGTGAAGGAATCGATTGATGTGCACTTGACCTTGAGGGCTTTAGAATTCTCTCTATTGAGCTTTCTATGGATTAAATTGATTTTGAGCACCAAATCCTAAGACCAATGACACCAATGATTACAAAAATCTAGAGAAATAGAGAAGATATATGAACGAAAAGTAATTGTTGAATATTCAGACATTGACAAGACATTCCAGAACAATACGATTGCCATGCAGGTCCCTATCATTGACTTCTAACATATGACAATGAAGAGACTCTCCCCTTTCAAATTGTTGTGACAACAAAAATTCTCTTTCATACTTCTTCACTATGATGTGACACCATCCATGCTAATACATTACTGCTTTTGAAAGACGGTGTCACTGTGGGGTCTACTTGCTACATTAGTAAAAGAAGGGTTTCAAGCATAAAAATAGGATCCATTATAAACCACTATCAAGAATGGTTCATAAACAAACGGCATATGAACAAGTCAAGAAGATGGAGTTTGTATTGAAGGGGGTTGGTGGCGAGTGAGTGAGAAGGCCAAAAAGAAAGAGGGTAGTTGGAGGAGGGGAGAAAGGATTCACACAACAGAGAATTGAAAGACTAGAGGCTATAAAAAAGGAGCACAACAAACCATCTCACTTCCTAGTGGATGTGGTAGAATCTTCACTAATTTGTCCTATTAATGGGTGTGAGTAGGTGGCATTAAATTTCCAAAGTCTCAATATTTGTAGAATATATAATTTAGTATAGGTTGAAATAATACTATACTACACCAATTTTCACAAAAAAATAAATTTGTAGTGATACTTATTTTGCATTGTTATTAATTACTAGGACAAATTTATGTAGTAAGTAAGGGTGAAAACAAGACAAATCAATGTAGTGGTGACCTTCATTGGTACAAACTTCCATATGGAAGAAATTGGCCAAAAGCAATAGATGAGAAAAAAGAATTCCAATTTTCTACATTGAAGTCTACAATCAATTTTATACTAGAATCGGACTAGTTGGAGTGGATGAAGTTCAACTACAATTTGTGAAAAGAAGAGAAGACCAGTTCTTGATTTCTTGAAAAATTATTTTCAACATTCGAATTAATTGTAAAGTGTGTGCAATGATGGACCACGAGTGGGAGTTTGAGAAAAACAAAAGATGAAACTCCTTGAAGCACTAAAACTAAGGTTTGATGGAGTTTGGTATTGTGTTTCTTTTCTACTATTCTTAGTTAACCCCTAAGCGCTTGAGTGAGCATTTTGGGGTCACTACTCAACAACGGATAGCATTTTTGGACAAGGAAATTTTTCTTTCTAATTTTTTTTTTCAATTAAAAAAAATATTGGATTGTCTTTCAATATTTTTATTCAAAACTTACTATTTTGGGAAAGTGTTGATGTTCTCATTACTAGATCTTATGCATTTTTTCATAAATCAATAAAAAAACACAATTTTGACCAATAAAAGAAAAATTCATATGCTAAAGATAGAAATCATATTTTTGGTAAATTTTTGAAGTTATATCTTCAAAATTCATTTGAAGAGAATCTAAAAATATTTTTTATAATTTTGACTGTATGGATACCTACTAATTTTCATGCTTCACATTATCTTCTTTGATGCAAACTTAAAAAAAGTTATAGAACTCATATTTTATAACACATTTGTGTTTTTTCCAAACCCCTTGGACTTTAGAGCCGCTAAACCTTCTTCTTGACATCCCTATTTCGAAACGGATTTTGTTTCCAATTAACTCTATTAACTAGCCCTAAAACTTTTTGATTGCTTTTAGTTGGACAACAACAAGAAAATTTCAATTTCTCCCTACTCATAGCCATGAAAGCATTACCCCAAACTCGGTGTTTGCAATTCTGCCTCCACAAAACATGAAAATTCATTTCCAATTCCAATTCATGCCTTTTTTTTCTCTTCTTTCAATTTTCTCTTCTTCAGTAAAGAGACATTCTAGTCACGACAAAAGGTACATGTTCATGCTCCCTCAGAGTATTAACAAAAAGTGGCTAGAATTTTGAGAGAATCCCAATCTCTGACACTCCCTCATTCCCACCCCAATCAAAAACATCCAACTGCAGCAAGGCTCTGGCGAGAACCACTGATTATGAAGATGGGCAGGCCAATGATTCCGCAGCCTGCAGAAGGAACCAGCCGGCCCCGGCCCCGGCCCGACCCGGCCCTTACCCCACCCGACCCGACCCGGGCGAACCCGGTGCAAGGGAGGCCTGCGGTTGGTCCCATCCGCCTGCTGCCAGCTGCACAAGCAAGCGGTGCATTTGTTACAGCTGGACCGAAAGGCCCACCCCGTCGGAACAGAAAGATACCCAACGAACAGGAAAACACCCCTTCATCCACACACCCGTCTATCCATCTATCCGTTCATACATTCATCCACACTTCCATCCTCCCGTGCATCCATGCACCCACTGTCTCCGTCCGTCCGTCCGTCCGTCCTTCCATTTATTCATCCATCCATTCATCGTGGCTGGGCATGAGCTGTCTCTGCAGAGGCTTTGTCTTTCCCAGTTGCCTGGTCGCCCCCCTCTGCTGGTTGTTGCTGCTGCTAGCTCGCTCTTGCACCCCTCAACTCAATCTGCTCTGCTGTGCTCTGCTGTCCTCCTCCGTGATTTCGGGCCTTCACCTGGCCTGGTCATCGCATTGCAGGCAGGCGTTCGCTGCATTGCCAGCTTTGCAGCAGTTGGAACTGAAAGATAGTTGCTCGTCTCATCTCATTCCGTGAGATTCTTTCTTATTTAGGGTTGCGTCTCGTCATTCGGGGTTGTGATCATTTGGCTCGCGATTGCTATATCATCTTGGGGGCAGGAGCTTGGGGGGCAATTGGGAGAGTCTTGGTTGGAACGGAATTCGTTTCTGTTGTGAGTTTCATCGCTGATTGTGTGCGTTTGGAGGGTTGTACGAAGAGGATGGAGACGGGAGGAAGTGAGTAGACGGGGGGTGAGTGCTTGTCCTGGGTTTGGCAGTGTACGGCAACGAGCGATCTGAAGGGTGTCAGAGGGAATGCAATTGTTAGCGTCGGTACAATGTCAGAGCGGTGACAGGAGCGCCTTGAAGCTGTCTTCTTTGGGGTATTGATTAGCAGCAAGCAGGTTGCTGTTGTTGTGATGACGACGGAGGGAGAGTAAATGTGTGGGAGAGGAGCTTTGGTTCTCGTTCGGTGAGTTTCGCAGAGTGTCGTTTGAACGCCAGGATTGTTTGCATTGTGTGACTGGGAATGTTTTTCAGCTGATTGTGAGGGGGTGCATGGTTTTGTGAGTGTCTTGGAGAGACGTGAGGACTGTGAAGAAAAAAACTCAATGCGGTTAGCAATGGAAGGGGACGGGGTGTTCGTGATACAGAGGTCACAGAGAGGGAAGCATGTGTTGTGCGATCGTTAGCAGTTGTTGTGTACATCCTGCGAAACGGACGGGGTGTCGAATGATCAATCGAGCTTAGTTTTTTTCCCCATGGGATTAGAGCTTATGACGTGAAGGCAGAGGATTGGTGTTTTGGTAGGACGCGATGGAGCCCCGCCCTTTTGTTCGAGTGGCAGTCTGTGGTCTTGGTCTCCGTATCCCTGTGTCATCGAAAGCTTCTCGTGGAGGTGTGCACGCTGCAGCCTCTCCGTGCACTTGTGAGATCAGTTTACCGAACTTCCCGAAAGAAACGGTTCCAATTTCGTTAGTTGCGCCGACGACAGCCAAAGTGCCGGACGCGAACAACACTGCAGCTAGCTTCTACCTGGACGAGCCCGCGCTAGAGAAGCTGCTCCTGCCGTCGTGGATGCGTCGGAAGTCGCCGTGTCTCAAAGTGACGGTGTACCTTGGAAAACAGAAACTTGGCACATTTCGCCTTCCAGTGGGGATTGATTGGGCTGAAGGCAAACCCGCCGTGCTTTACAGTGGCTGGACGTGCATTGGAGACGCCAAGGCTGACGAGGGGAAACCTGGCGCCGGAGCCGAGCTTCACGTCGAAGTCAAAGTTGAAGCGGACCCCAGGTATATGTTCCAGTTTGAGAAAGTGACGGCATTGAGTCCTCAGATCATCCAAGTTTCAAGCAAAAACAAACAGTCTATTTTCAGCTGCAAATTCAGCCGCGACAAGTTATCACGTTGCCGGTCAGTATTCTTCTCCCCTAAGGGTGTAGTACTTTCTCATGCCATGTTCAAGTACTCTGATCGTATGTCTTTGGAAGCTCGTACTATCAAACGCGTATTTACGAACTTGCAATGTTGTTCCTGTGACGGACTCTTTGCATTTCGACGTCGCAGTACTGTCGCAAATGTGTTCCTTGTCGTGCCTTATGACTCTGAGCACGTGTCTTTATTATCAAATGCTTATTCACGAACGTGTAATGTTGTTCGGGAGACTGACTCGACGTTGTAGTATTTTCTCAGTGGGTCCTTGACGTGTACTCTTACTTTCAAATGCTGTTTTCACAGAACATGCAATGTCGTAACTGACTGTTTGCGTTTCGTCGTTTCAGAGTTGGAGCACATGATATCTCCTCGAGCAATGCTTCATTAGAAGGTCGGGAGAAGCGAAAGGAGAGAAAAGGCTGGCTAGTCATGGTGCATGACTTGTCCGGTTCCCCTGTTGCAGCAGCTTCCATGGTCACCCCTTTTGTGCCCTCAGCAGGCTCTGATTACGTAGCACGTTCCAATCCAGGCGCTTGGTTGATTCTTCGCCCCGACTCTCCTGGCAGTTGGCGGCCCTGGGGTCGCTTAGAGGCTTGGCGAGAGAAGAACGGCAAGGGCGTGGGCTCCCGTTTCCAGCTCAGCTCAGAAGGGGGCGCCATGACAGGCGTTGGAAGTGGAGTCCTCTCGTCTGAGACTTTGTTTTCTGCTAAAAAGGGCGGCGAGTTCACCATTGATGTGCGGAAGTTCAAGCAAGAGGGAATCTCCCCCGTAGAGAGTCCTCGGAGAAGCACTCCCAGTCCCAGTCCCAGTCCCAGAAGCAGTGGAGAGCTTTCTTTCAACTCGGGCTTACAAGGAGTGGGAGACTTCGTCATGAGCTGTGGAGTGCGAGGGGATCGAGACTCGAGTAAACCGTTGGTGCAAGTGGCGATGCGTCATGTTAGCTGTGTGGAAGATGTGGCTGTTTTTATAGCACTGGCAGCGGCGGTGGATCTGAGTGTAGATGCGTGCCAGCCCTTCAGGCGCAGGCTACGGAAGGAGCTGGGAGAGGTGCTGTCCTCCTCTTCCTGAGATGCGGATGACAATACCCATTTTTGATAGCTACTTTTAGAGATTATCTACTCCTGGCCCTGGCTGGGGTTGCAGGAGGACGCTTTTTTGTTTTCTTGGAGAGACGGGTCAGATGGGTCTGATCACTGTACTTAATTGTAATTGT